>OY743175.1:51663136-54163136 GCA_963555705.1 Ligustrum vulgare
TCACACACTGACACTATGTTTCCTTATCCTCATTGTCCACATTTTTTTAGCTTCTAGGATTCAATGAAATTACATGTTGACCGTTCTCTCACTCTCTCTCATATTAGACCCCGTTTAGTAGCGAGTGTGAAATTATGATAAAAAGAAAATGAATTTCAAGAACATTTCTAGGAATGAAATTTTAAATTGTTTGATTGGTTTAATTTTTTAAGTGAAAAAGTGAGAAATTTTCCAATTTTTATTATTTAATTAACATTATTTTCCATGATAAATAAAGTAAAATTTAGTTATTTTAATAATTTTTTTAATTTTTCACACATCTGTAGTTAATAATAATAATATTAATTTTCTGAAAAAAATAAGTCAATTAACAATAACAAAAAGAATCAAACGTGGCGAAAATGATTTGCGACCTAAGGTGACAAACCAATTCCCACTAAAGTGTAGAAAATTGATTTGCATTGATTTGCCTTAAAAACCAAGAATTTCACAATTCCCAACAAAAATGATGCAAATGAGTTTCAAAGCAAATGCATACAACCAAACAATTTAAAAAATGAAAAATGGCAAAAGTTTTCCTACTTCCTACACAAATCCTTGCCAATCAAACTCTACCTAATAAGGTATTAATGCAAATAGTTTAATTTTGATTTAACTGTCCTAAAATGATTCTCTATGTTATAGAGTATTTTTAATAAAATAGAGATTATATCCCCTCACTTTCTTCGTGCAGTTATCACATAATTCATAAACAATTGAAGAAAAATGTTGGCGATTCTTGTCATCACCGGAAACAAATCGAGTTGAATCCATAAAATGAGATTATATGTGCTGCAGTAAAAGTGGAATCAAAGGGGTTAGTTGGCTCGAGGGGTAGAAACCGTTGAACATCATTTGGATGCTTTACTCACTCAGATTAGATGGGATTATAATTCGAGTTTGACATTTCTTCCTCTGATTGAATCCATTAGAAAAGGAAGTTGCCTCATAACTATAGATAGGTATTGTAGATATAGATGTACGTATATACATAATTTCTAGAAACATCTCATCGTCGACTTATCTCAAGAAACTCATTCTTGAGGAGATTTCATCGAATCAATTACTATTGAATTAAAAAAAAAAAAAATTAAAAATACAAGAAGACAAAATATGGGTCCGGGTCTGTTTGGTTTCCCGATCGTTTACTGGCTTTGACCAGATTGGATTTTACTTTTTAGGGGTTATCCGGCTAGATGCTCCGGTTTCTTGTTCAGTTCGACTCGGTCCGAGTTTAGAAACAATGATTAGAAGAACAATTAAGCACTCATGAAACACACACCCGTCTTTGTTCCAATTCATTCATGATCAATGTAAATCCAAGACATGAGGTTTTGATTACATGGCATAGAAGAAGGAACATGGAGTTGTGCGTAATCTCTTTTGATAATAAATTCAACATTTTATAAGACGTTCTATTTTTTCAAATTATGTATGCAATGGGATGTCAACAAACATAAATTTGTGGACATGGATTTTTGTCAACGCTCAAACTATCTCAACTTACAATGAAACTTCCTTTAAATTATTTTACGCGAGATTTTGCACCTTACAATTCCTTCCTAAAATCAAAATACGTGTTTCATAAAATTTATGATTTTGCCTTGAATAAGCGAAAATTGTTGCACGATAACCTTGTTCTTAATATCACAGGTTTGAATCAATTTCATATTAATTTAAGTTAAAATTTTTAGAATTAATCTATTTGTACCTCACACTCGACCTCAAGTGTGACAACACACATGAGGTGTGAGGGTTCAGTCATCACTGAAAAATCTTGTGCTCAATGCTCTCTTTATTTGATTATGCTCATCTAAATCTAACTCGATTGTCAGAGTGAGAATCCTTGTACAATAACTTGATTTGTCTCTCCTTGTTTTCTTACAAAATTTATTCTAATCAACGGAATTAAGATGATGCTTTATAAATACAGTTAATTACGCTAGTGGTAATTGTGAAGTTTACAATTATTTTGAAATAATTAGTAAACTATTTTTTTTTATAGTAATAGTAACTGAAGTCTTTAACAGTTATACTAAGAACATCTTCAATGATAAAGGCCTGTCCAATTTTTTTGTCTATGTGACAACCAAAAAATTATTAAAATAACTCCAACTCATCACAGGTCCATTGGAAAGGTCCGCAAAAGGACCTTCACCAAGACCTTTGACTTTGATTATTTTATTTGTTTCGTCTCTCTCTCATCAATCTGCTCTGTCATCATGACTGTCTCTCACTTTTGTCGACCTCCACTTTCTCTTCCTTTCAAAGTGACACTATTGCACACCTTAACAGACCCCTTTCATTAAAGATGCTCTAATGGTCATTCAGTTAAAAATATTATCATTAAATGTGATGACGTCAAATATCAATTTGGACATAAACGAGAAATTATATTACGTAACATCAATCGAATCAATAATGCAAAAAATTTAATATATAGGAACTTAAAATTTGATATAAAATTTTACACCCACACACATGACAGCAATCTATTTATTTACCCATCACTTCAACTTCAAAATCAACAGTCCACAAAAATTCGATAATTCAAGGTGGCAAAAAAAAAAAGTGGCTATCTAGCATTATTCAAATTTTAAAATGATCCGTCGATAAATTTTCTGACATCGGTAGTTACTGAAATTTCTAAAATTTACACCATAATAACTACAAGAAATAGCAAGAAACCAAAATAGCCCTCGTTTCATGATGATTATTACCAAATACAAGACAATTGCGATTAACACAAATACTACAACTTGGAAATTTCTTTCAACTCTTGGTAATTTCATTTCAAGGTTATGTCATTCTTTTTCAACCCTCTCTTCGTTTTCAACTCACGTGCTCTCTCTAAGCCGCCTCTGTTTGATGGCTGATTTTTGTTTATAAACAAGAAATTTGAGTTTTTTTTTTTTTATATATAAAATGTGTGGATAAAAAGTAATTTGAAAAATATGCTCGACTAATTAGTGGATGGAAAAAATGTAATGTTTATAAATAAGTTATCAAACACACTATAAATATTAACTCCTTCGCTCAAGTGGCACTGGAAGATCAACCCAAACAAAGTGCGCTAGAATCCTATAAAATTAAGCAAAAAGAATAAAATTAAATGTCACACAATAAAAAATTAAAACATAATGATCTACAACTACATTTATCATAAAAATAATAAAGAATACAACCCTAAACACAAAATTTCATTTACTCTTGAATTTAATCTAAAATTTAGTGTACGTTGAATAGTTGTGATCTTACTCCAAAATTTTCACACACAAAGAATCGATGACCTCAATAAGCTTTAGTCCACGAAAAATCTTCGTCGTATAGCCTTACCCACAATGGCATTGGAAACAACAAAGGCTTGCAACTTGAGCTCTATTTCCAAATTCTTTTGGATTGTAGAACCTTACTTTAGAGATAATTAGAGAAGAATGAAATGAGAAATCACAAGTTTCTAACGCAATATCTAATATATTGTTTAATGAGAACCGTAAATCAAAGTCAACGAGAGGAATTGTAAACAAGTTAACTTCGGGAATTAAGGTAATTGATAAACTTGGGAAGAGATCGGGTGAAAACTTACATCAGAGTTCAGTTACCAAAATAATCCAACGGACGTAAGATAATATAATGTCGTTTGTGTACACGTTGGCATTTAACAATGCAACACAAAATTTAACGTTTTTTATTCGAGTGATCATTAGCGTAATTCTTAAAAACTTTAGTGACTACTATAATACTAATAAAAATTAATAAGCATTTTAAAATTAACTCTAAATTTAGTGATCATTGACATAATTAACCCTTATTAGATATACTACCCCAAAAAAAAAAAGAAAAAAAGAAAAGGTTTTAACCTTCAACATTATTTTATTTAAAGGGGTCAATTGTGGTTAATACCAACTAAAGAATGGATCTAATAGTTGGATCCAAAACCAAAATGTCTCTAATCATCTAAGGTGAGTGCATGACACATCATTTGGGACCCACAAATAAATCTCTTGAAGCAATGCCAAATCAATGGTTAAAAATTGTGACACTGATAACCAATAACCAAACAACACATCAAGGCTTAATTGGTGAAGACTAATAAATTAATATATTTATCAACATCATGCAATACAAGGAGAATATATACATTTTATTATTATTCTTAATTATCTGCAGAGTACTATAGAAAGAAAAAGAAAATGAGAAACTCTCTTTGGTTTTTTCTCCTATTTTGTTGCTGTCTACAAATTCCCTTTATCATTCCTTTTCTACCATTAATTTTTGGCAGTTTAATTTTTAATAATAATAATAATAATAATAATAATAATAATAATAATAATAATAATAATAATAATAATAAATAAATAAATAAATAAATTACAATTAAGCAATCATTAATTTAATGTAAGTTTTATTCTTAGCCTCTGTTCGGCGCGTCATTTATTTCGGATTTCGAAGTAAATCTTGTGATTGAAAATTGGAGAGAGAAAATATATATGGTATATATGGTTCTAAAGTAATTTGAAATATTGTGTAAATTATAATGAATATTTATAATGAGTTGCCAAACAGAGGCTTATATTTGGCTGATGGGATTTGAAAAGAGGAATAATGCCAGTCAACTGGATGAATATAAATAATTAATGTGTTTTACTGTAAAAATAATATAAACTTAAATTACTTTTGCTAGTATTATTTTTTAAACTTACTCTTTTTTGTTAAATATTTTTTAATAAATTAAATTTTAAATAGTCGGAAATTAATATTCATCAATTGTTTGAGGGTTTAAAAATACAATTAGATAAAAGTTTAGAGAGAAAAAAAAGGGTAAAGAAAAGACTAAAGATTACACAAATGACATCAAAATAATAAAGAAAATTAGCAAAGAAAGCTGAAACATTTAACCAGAGGAAAATGTACACATAAAAACTACCCCTATTTCCTTTCCCATTTCACCTTCCTTTTCCCAACCTATTTATGAACAATGTTCCTTCAATGGTTTTTTTTCTTTTTCTTCATTGTATTGTATAGATTATCTGCTAAAATAACCCATCTCTGTGTCCCTTAACTACATGTGGGAAACTTTTTTTTTTGCTTTTCTAGTTGTCTTTAGGAGACTCTAATATACAAACTACTCTGGGTCTTTGTTGAATTTTTGATTTTTTGACTTGAAATTTTTCTGGGTCTATTAAAGCAAGTCTTGATACCCACTTGGATATTATGCTATAGAGGCTAAAAGAATAATCAAAACTGTATATAGCTCACTATAACCTCTGATAACTGGATTTTGGGCTACCCCTTCAGTTGATTTTGTTTGAAATTTTTTAATTTTTATTTTTGGGTTTGAGGAAGAAAAGTAATTGATACATGGGAAAGCAAGGACCTTGCCATCACTGTGGTGTTACAAGTGAGTTTTTTCCCAGGATGTTTCATTATAAAAATACTTTAGATATTCATGAAATAAAATACAAATCTCAACAATTATTCATAGATAATTTCGATTATTGTAAGTGATATCCACCGGTTGAATTGCTTGGAAATGGAAGAGATTAATGGACAATGAGAAATACCGAGTCATATTTTCTGTATGCATCGCATTCTGTTTGATTTCTGGTTCTTTCCCTTTCTTTTTGACTTTTTTCTATTATTATTATTATTATTATTATTATTATTATTATTATTATTATTATTCTTGCAAAGCTGTGAGTATCACATGAATTTGTACTGCAAATCTTCGAGTTTGCCCGAAAAAAATGGTCTTTTCTTTACATTTTCTAGAGTTCTTTTCTTCTTCAGTTGAAGCCTTCTGTCCATTGACTCTCTAGAACCATGTTAAAATGCAGAAATTTAGCTAATAGGTTGTTTTCTAATGCAGTTAAATTTTGTTTCTGGACAAATTAAATCAATGCAGAGTCATCCCATGTTTGTTGTCTTTGTTGCTGTATTTATGGTATGATCTGCGAATGAACCGTTCAATATTCTGTATTCCAAAACCTTTTTCCTGCGAAACTAGTTCTTCCTAGATTTGGCATTCAGATTTTCACAAGACAAGTAGTAGCATGATTGTGTCAAATGATGTCCAGTGTTTGTATGTGGTATTCCTCTTATCAATCTAATGGGGATTCCCACCTTGCTCGAACCGTTAACCAGATCATAGGCATTTGTTAATCATACTTTCTTCAACTATGAATTGAGAAGCTTATGTTTGTCTATTAGCCAATTCACTTTAGACAAATTCCTCACTCGATGGAAATGAGAAGTTCATTTTCTGTCTTATTCAAATCTGACTAGATCAAATTTCTGAGTGTTGTCTTTACAACTTTGGATTTGACTAATAATTTTGACAGCTACTAGTATCCTAGCATCCATAAATTTTGATGCTGTGTTTCAAACATCTAAGTTTTGATCTTTGTTCACCTTCTGGGAAGTAATTCTTCTTACTCTTAAGCTTCTGCCTTGCTTAAAATATGCTCCTGACTATATATATTTATGCTTTGCTTCTAACTATAAAGAACGAGGACGTATCTGTATTAGGTAATTATTGAACTGAGAAAAAGGTTTATTCAAACTATTTCAGTTTGGCTATGCCATCCATTGCTGCTGCTTCAAGTTGTTTTTTAAATCGTAGAATGGACTCCGATTGCCACATTTTATAGGATTATTAGTTCAGGGAAAGTTGGGATAAACAAGGATTGGTGTCAAATGGTTTTATGATATGTCCTTGGACTTAAAGGCTGTAAAGATAAATTTAGATGATTTCTATTAAACTGTCTTTGGGAATTGACTATTTTTTTCCTAAATGCTCAAGCACCAAATTCCTTTGTTATTTTTGTTTCTGATCCAATACTTATTCAATTTGGTAAAAGGGCTACAAATTACACACCCTTTTTGTTCAACCTCATAAAGAAGACCCGATTTTATAAACTTTTGCTTGTGCCAACTTCTAAGCAAGTGCAGACAGACACCTGTGTCATAAACTTTCAGCATCTCTTCCTGATTCCTTCTCCTCTTCATCCTTTCAAAAGTGGAATTCATAACGTAGCTATGGTTAGAACTCACATGGGCATTCTTATCATAGCCTCCGGCCATATGTTTTCAAGATATAGCATAGCGAGCAGTTTTTGCCCAGAACTATCATTAAAAATCCTAAAGAAACGTGTCTTTAGAGTGAAAATAATCTTAATCTCCTTCTCTTTTGTCCACATCGACATAGTGCAATGTCAATCATCTTCCCAAAAACCACAGAATTCCAATTATGATGTGAAAGTTTCATGCCATATTTCATTCCATTTATAATGTGAAAGTTTCGTGCCATATTTCACTTCATTTATGATGTGAAAGTTTTGTGCCATATTTCATTCTTTTGAGTTTGTTGCTTCTTTGCAATTATTGTTTTTAATCTTCTTCATGTATAGTGCTTATTGAAATTTAACTGCTAATTTGTAATAAGTTAGTTAGTTACACACGTTGATTTGTCATTGAGGATTTTTCTGATGACAGTCATTCTTTAATCAGTGACTTGACTGCCAATAAATAATTTATGCAACAGGCACCCCTCTTTGGCGCAATGGGCCACCAGAGAAGCCAGTGCTATGCAATGCATGTGGTTCTCGGTGGAGAACAAAGGGAACACTGGTAAACTATACTCCTCTACATGCTAGGGCAGAATATGATGACTATGAGAACCATAAGGCATCTAAGGTGGATAACTTATCCATTAAGAGCAAAAGGGAGAAAGTTTTCAAACGAAAACAAGATATTGATTTTTCTGTATTTGGAGGGTTTCAGCCTTACCATAATCAGGGTTTCCGTAAAGGATTTGATGAAGATACAAGTAATAGATCAAGTTCTGGATCTGCCATATCCAACCCAGAGAGCTGTGCTCAATATGGCAGTGCTGATGCAAGTGATTTAACAGGTTTGTTTGACTTCTAAGCATGATTGAAACATCTGCACTTGAAATATGAAAATCATACTCCACTCTGTTGCCCTTCATTATATACTAATTGCATTGTTACTAAGTCACCGGCCTCTAAGAAAAAGATGATCAAGTGGTGTTTTTTGTTGTTCATCTAAATTAAAGACACAAGTCATTCCTGCTGTCATGGATAGAGAGGGGGGGGGGGGGGGGGGGTCCTGGACCTCCCAAACTTTCTGCCACTTTTATTATTATTATTATTATTATTATTATTATTATTATTATTATTATTATTATTATTATTATTAACTTTCAGGCCCAATTCTAAAATATTTTGGAATGAGTTGATATATAACTTCTATTGGTAAAATGGTTGAATGATCATTTGATTGTGTATATTGATAATGATGTATTTAATAAAATTAATTGATGCAATTATGCAATCAATGTTATCAAGAGTATGAGAAATCGTAAGGAACACTTGTAATCTTAAGTATTAAAAAAAATCATGATTGTTATGTTGTTTTAACGTTTTTATGCATGTCAATACGGGACCTTCCAACTCAAAAATGTTTGGCTCCGTCTTTTATAATTTTTTGGAAAAAAGCAATATCTCATTATGAAGCAATATATCTCATTTCTTGTTGTTAAGCATCTTTGGATAGCGTGTGGAACCAAAGGTTGAACTCAATGAGAAAGCAACTTATCAAACGTTTTAGATGGCATCTTCTTTCATTGAATATATCAGAACTTAAAATAAATTCACCATTTTTGCTGATTGAATTTCTTACACATTTAATCATTTCAGGCCCACCCCAATCCATTGTGTGGGACACAATGGTGCCTTCTAAGAAAAGAACCTGCTTCAGTCGATCAAAACCATCTCAGTTTGAGAAGCTTACCAAAGATCTGTATACTATATGGCATGAACAACAGTCATCATGCTTCTCCGGAACTTCAGAAGAGGAATTGCTTCTTGAGAGTGACAAACCTATGGTTTCTGTTGAGATTGGACATGGAAGTGTACTCATTAGACATCCAAATGCAATAGCCCGGGAAGAAGAATCAGAAGCTAGCTCCCTTTCAATTGATAACAAGCCACATCCCATATGTAATGCTTATTCACAGTGCACGACCCTGCCTGTACATGTCAAGAAGCCTGGAGAGGGCACGGAAGAACAGCAAATTAAGAGGTATTTTGTTCATTGTTCTTGAAAACTATGAGACAGACTTGATGGTTGTAATTTGATACTTCCAGATATGTAACTTAAAAAAACAATGATGCTTGATATTAGATTTCTCCATTTCTCACCTGTCTGGGATGCTACAGTATATCTCGCCCAATATATCATAAAGAAGAAATAGAATTGTGAAAGCCATGTTGTTTAATGAGGATGTGCAATTTTATCGTCCACTCTTTAGGTCCTGACGCGATCTTGTGAAATTCTTCAAGTTGGCGTCTCTAATTAAATCAATGATCACAGAGTTACTTGACTTGGAGACTGAGAGCCAGTACTTAGGATGGAGATACATTAATTCTGTGTTTGCTTTAACATTGAATTGCTCTTTGGTTCAGTACTTTGCTTGTTACCCTTCCATTCATTTCGCTTTATTCTATTTCAGAGACAAGGATCAACTCGAAAAACTTCAGATGCTGGGTCATCATAATTCACCATTGCGTTATGTAGATCTGCAAGTAAGTTGTGAATCTAAACGTTCTTTTTATACTAAGCTCAGAAGCACTCATGTTTATTAATGTCGAAGCTTCTTTTATGCAGTATGTACCTAGTGAACTAAATTATGAACTACATCTTTGTTCTAACTCCTCGTACTAGATTTTCAGGCATTTATATAGCAATGCTTCTTTACTAAAATGCAGTCCATTTTATTCACCTATTATCATTTGATTTGTAGCTTTTCTTTTGTTCCTGATCATTTCTGATCTTAACTGTTCTTGAGAATTGAATTCAATGACATGGATGTGAAAAGCTATGCAATGTACTCTCTTATGATCAATTCCATTATTGATGCAGGATATTCTTAATTTTGACGAATTTGTGTCTCATCTAACCAATGACGAGCAACAGCAATTACTGAAGATTTTACCTTCCGTTGATACTTCTGCTGCTCCGGAGAGGTTTGTAATTCATCACTTGCACTTGTTGTAGCTTATAGTAATCAAGAATGACTAAAATAACAGTTTATAGATAGGTTAACGGATTAGAATGGCACTACTACTTTCTGACTAATTACACAAGGGAGTTATTTTCAAAATGAATAAATACATGGACTCATATAATAAGGCTTATGCTTGATGTGTTTGGATTCACATAAGAATAAAATTATCCAAATCATTAAATTGATTTGAGCTTCAGGTTGAAATGTATCCGTTCTATGAGATTAAGATACTGAAATACTAATCAATCTGATTTTTTATTTTTATTTTTGTATATAATCAAAGACCAGAAAGATCCCTAGATTTCTAATAATAAGTTGATTGCAATTTGTATGTTCTTTCTAATTGTATTGGTAGGAATGGATTTTAACGTCGAATATATCTTGATTAAGCCTTATAAAAATCAATAGAAGTTGAACTATACAAGTTTAAACTGACATAAGCATTACATGATTATATGCTGATAATGTTCTATCTTATTGCATCCAGTCTTATAAGCATGTTCGATAGCCCTCAATTCAAAGAGAATCTATCTTCCTTCCAGAAACTTCTTGCAGAAGGAGTTTTTGATAACTCATTGTCTGGCGTGAAAACAGAAGATTGTATGACTTTGAAGAAACTTGCTTTATGCAATTTGACAAAATCGAAGTGGGTGGAACAATATAATGTACATAAGGTCTGAACCAATTACATAAGAATTATCTTGAATTTGGTAAAAGTACACATGTTGTGCATTAAAGTATAATTTATTCAATATTCATGTAACGTGTAGGATGTAAAAGGAAAAAATTGTATCTATGGTTCTGAAGCGTCAGGAGGACTCAGTGCAGTTGTAACTGGTCATTCAGTTAACGTAAAAAGACCACGAGATGGACAGCATCAAAAGTTTTCAGGTAAGACATTCTTTTAGACAGCATAACTGAAACATTGTACTTTTCTAGTCATGTTTCTGCTTGAGAGGTATTATATTATTTAAGTTAAAAATTTAATGGACGATAGTTTTAAGAATAACTAAATCATTTCTATGCAAATGGAGCTCGAACCAAAAGAAGATGTATCTCTGAGAATTTATTTTCCTTTGGTGAAGAATGTTATTTACCCGTGCAGTGTGATAGAATGTATATCTCATGCTGTAAATTAATAAATATCGTTGATTGTTTTGTTTAATATGTGACTTTCACATTTGAATGCTTCGATTCATATGCTATAAGCCACTTAACTATATTTTTTTGTCTCTAATAGTTTAACATCATCATACCGTAGTCTTTGCTCTCGGATTATTCCTTTTTGAATGTCTTTAATTCTCTTGTTTGTTTTGGTTCCTCTGTCACTATATCCAAGATTTTGACATCCCATAAAACTTGCTGAGAAAAGTTGTATTTTTTTCTGCTTCCAAATATTTCCTTGATATCTTGCTGGTACCTATGTCCTAGTAAAATATGTATGGCAATTTGCGGAGTTATAAGATTTATATCTTCTCGATTATCTCTTAAAGAGACTTTTAAGGATCATCCCTGATATGGATATCAGTTTCCCTTCAAATATTGGGAGATTTGTACCCTTGATAATCTGCCAAACTCTCCTTAGCAATTCTTAGCGGAAACTTGCTTTTCTATATTATAATAAAACTTTAGTTTATGATGGAGAATGTGCTGGAGTTTTGACTCATTCTCTAAATAGAATTTTGGTAATTTAGAATAGTACAATTTAAATCTGGAAATACACTTGTATGTATACGCGTAGGCATAACCTCCAAATGGTTTTATTTTCAGGACTGAAAACTATGATGAAGAGCCCGCGAAGGGTGATAATAAAGTCGAGCACCGAACAGAAGGAACCAATAGACAGTGACGGTTCTTGCTTCAGTCCAAAGAACCTATTTGCGTCTCCAAATGATAATGGCTCTCTTGTGCTCGACTCTATCCGTTTTGCAGACGAAAGTTCTGAACAGGATTTGCTGCTGGATGTGCCATGCAGCAGCTCCTTCCCACAGGCCGAACTCCTCCGGCCAACTTCAAGTTTTGGTGCCCAAGCAAGCACTAGTAGTAGCTCAGTACACCCACATCTTTTTCGTCCCTGACAGTACAAGTTGAATCCCAATTCATCTCTTCACCGGCGCCATTTCAGCGCCTTTTGTTATGATTCTGGTTATTGCATTCACACAGTGTTGGCAAAACTATTGTAGTCTCTGTCTGAACCTTGACCTACATGAAACCTTGGATTCAAAGGGATGAATATATCTGTCTTTTTATAGGATGAAAAAGATTGTATTATACAGCTTGTGATGCAGAAAAGTTGGCAGATTCGAGATTTTTGTACTCAGGATAGTTGCCAACTTAAAAGTTGAGATAATTATCTTTTGGCATGTGCTTCTTATCTTGAATTTTACCTTGTTTTATCTTCTTTTATGAAGTGAAAAAGGTTAATAAATTAAATTGTGAACTTGAATAGAAATCATGAGGAAACTGGGACAAGTAAATGCTTTGTTCATTTGAAGATTTTTTTTTTCTCCCTATGTCATGTGTGAAATGTATCTTATAACAGCAAACTTGCACAAGTTCAATATAAAACATTGTATCTTATAACGAACCTCTTAAGTCTAAATATGTCCATGTTGGGAATTACACACAAATTCCCTCTCTAATTAACCCACGAGAATTTTTGATCAAAAAATAATTGAGCAAACCAGAAAATAAAATACGAATACAGAAATTTACGTGATTCGGTAACTTGCATATGTCCACGGACCGTCAAAGCTTTTCACTATATAATAAATTGTTACAATTATATAGAATTTGTACTCACCAAACCCCTCAAGTATTGTAGAAAAAATAACCAAGCTTTACCACGTCTACCAATTTTTACTTCTTTGTACAACCCACAAAGAACCCAAGAAAAACTAAGATGCTAGACTACATTCTTCCTCAGAATACTCTCTAGTCAATGTGCAATTAATTGGCTCCTCAATACACATATTTATAGGTAAACATAACTCAAAAACGTGTATTACTTGTACTCCAAGATATTTCCTTGTTGAAGTAGAATATCAGAATAAGGAAAGAAATTCATGTCAAAAAGATTATCTTTCTTTTCTTTCACCTTTAACTTGGTCTCCAAGTTAATCACTTTAACAAGAAAATCAATTGTCCAAGAGTCCAAACCCCCTAAGTCGTCGTTTCCTTATTGTTTTTCTTAAAGTGTTACTAACACTCGTTGGAATATATTATCATTTCATTTCATATCTTATATAATATTATTAATATGATTGTACATCCATCTTAACATCTTTATTTATGCTATAGTATCTTATAAACTTGTGATTCTTTTTTCTCGATACAATCTAATAGTTGTTCCGTGGGACATGCCTTTTAAGTTTTAACTTTACGAGGATCTTTCATGCAGAACTCATGCAACAATTCATTTTATTAGTTCTAATTTTATTTTATTTTTACTGAATTTTCATTTTATTACATATTCATTTTTTAGTGTTTTAATTTAGAATAAATGCCATGAATTTATCAAAGACTGAGACACAGAAGTTCAAAAAATAATAATGTAGAGGACGGATTTGCAAATGAAATGAAACGTTAGGGCCTCAGTACTGAACTTACAACCACTTGGACACTGCCCCGATTCACATGTTAGATTTGTGTTATATCCAACCAAACATAGTCGACTTGTGAACAAGAAGTAAATAGGTTAAATGCGTAATATTCGCCTCATTTTGACATTTGCTTCTTTATCTCTACAATTGATTGCACTTTGATTTACAAGTCATGTACACAGATTTTAAAAGTTAGTTACACCATAACTGAAAGTTCTCCCAAGGAAATCAAAACCAGATCCACCATTACATTTGTCTTGCATCACTCAACCTTATTCAGTAAGCCTCCGTTTGGTAAACATATTTTTAAACAATACATTTCCTCCGATCACTTTTTAACTACACACGTTTCTCAAAATCACTTTTCAACCACATATTTTAGCTCGAAAACATCACATTATTTGTTTTTAAAGAAAAAAACTATTAACAAATTATCACCAAATTTTGAGAAATAATCCTCCTTTGAGGCGCAATGTACACGCTTAAGAAGCTTGCAGGCATAGACATTAGATAATACGCAGAAGAAAGCTGATCCAGGCCACCATCCAGGCTAAGGAAATGTTAAACCTTTCCTTCCCTCTTGGCCAC
Organism: Ligustrum vulgare; assembly: GCA_963555705.1. Lineage (NCBI taxonomy): Eukaryota > Viridiplantae > Streptophyta > Magnoliopsida > Lamiales > Oleaceae > Ligustrum > Ligustrum vulgare. Next base: position 51,677,456 of record OY743175.1, read on the forward strand.
ACTTTCTGCAGAATTCTCCTATTTACCCAACCATGAACTGTGGTTGAAAACCCCGGCCGGCGGAAATGTTACACCTTGTCTCTTGGCCGTCTCCAAGAAATCCACATCTTCCTCTCATTTACCATTAGGAGATACCTCTGTTTGGCAAACTTGTTTAAAAACAAGTTTTTTACAATATAATTTCTCATATCACTTTTTATCCACACACATTTTCTCTCTCTATTTTTCAACAACACATTTTACCTCGAAAAAATTATAAAAAACGTGTTTTTAAACACAAAACTTCTAACAAATAGAGTATGGCTATTCTTGAAAAACCATCAGCTGGCCACCATCTATAGGCTTCGAAAATGTTAAACGGACCTTGCCTAGCCTCTAGGCCGTCTTCAAGAAATCCACATCTTCTTCACATTTACTATCCGGAGAAATCACCTATTCATCCAACCATGAACTGTCCACATCTTCCTGAGATTTCCTATCTGTAGAAATCACCTATTTATTGAGCCATGAACTATTATTCTTGAAAACCATCGGCTGGCCACCATCTACGCTTAGGAAATGTTAAACCTTGCCTCTTGGCCAACTCCAAGAAATCCACATCTTCCTCATGTGTACTATCCGCGTCTCCTACAACCGCCTTCTCCAACTTCAAAACTTCCAATAACTCCATGAAAAGTCCGGTCTTTGTCCTCGCATTCCATTTCCCCACCACCTTCTTCTTCCCCTTTATCGACGGTGGCAAGTGGCAACTCACGCTAGGGGTGTAAACGGTTTGGTTTGGGCGGTTTTTGATAATTTTTCAAACCAAACCGTTTAAAGCGGTTTGAGGTTTTTCCAACCCAACCCAACCCAAATCATTTCATTTCCTAAACCAAACCAAACCAAACTATTTTTTGCGGTTTGGTGCGGTTTTAAACCACGGGTTGCAAACGAAACTAAACTAATATATGTAAATCGAGTTAAAATAACTATTGAAATAGAATTTTGAATTAAGACATCAAAATTAATTGTAAATAACCCAACGACATTACGGATAGATGTTATAAAACTAACAAAATTAAAATATATGGGTAAACAACTTCTAAAATAAATACAAAGGCACAATCACAAACAAATTATCATAATATAATATTAAAAAAACCTAATAGATAACACAATCAATTCTCAAGTTAGATTTTCCTATTATTTCACAACAAAACAACTTAAACTCAAATATATTGTATTCCAAGCAAAACTACTGAAATACATGATGAAAGAATGATGCTTTAGGAATTTAGAGTTTGATGAATTATAGCTGATGATAAAAGATCTCAAGTACAACTAATTTTGCTTAGATAACCATAAATACTCAAGTCATGACTTGCTAAATTAACAGAAAACAAATATTATAATCAAGAAAAAATAAATAATGAGCAAGTTTATGCATACTCCCCAAAAAAAGTCATAGGATAAAAAACAAATAAAGTAAGAAAGTCACCGGTAGTACTTAGTTGTTAGCACTAACAAAATGTCTTTCTTAACAATAAAGGAAAAGCAAGATGCCCCTTCATATAAATTGAAAATAAAAGTGTAAAATTGAAAATAAAAGCAGTAAATTTTTTTATATTTTTGCAATTAAAAAATTAAATTTTAATTGTAATTTTTTAGCGGGTTGGCGGTTTGAAACGGGTTTTGAAAAATGAAACATAAATCAAACCATTTGAAAGCGGTTCGATTTGAGTGAAAACCGAAACTTTGACGGGTCCGCGTGGATCCGAACTAACGGTTTCGAAATTGCGATTATCGATTTGACGATTTGACGGTTTTGTTGTGCAGTCCTAACTCACGCTTTCCACTAGCAGAAACACTACCTCCACCAACTCTTTCCTTCCCTTTCCTCCCATCAACAGCAGCAGTCTGGATCTCCTCGGCATTCTTAGCACGAACTAGACGTCCCTCCCCGTCGCCATTTTTACGAGCTTTTTCACCTCTGTAGATCTTTACAGCATCGGATTCACTAACTTTTCCTGGTTGGCAATTTTTATTGATCTCAGCAACTGTCTCATCTAAGCCATCCTTTGGCACATCACCATTTTTACCACCTTCATTGCTTTCGCCATGTTTCGGCGCTTCACCTTTTTCAGCAATTTTTTCCTTCATGGGTGAATCCACAGCCATGTTTGCTCTCTCGGTTTTCTCAGCAAATTCCTCACTTTCCGAATAGGATAAAATCTCAACTACGATAGGATCAACTTTGTCTACAAACTCATTTTCGCCCTTGAGTTCCGAATCCGAGTCCTCAGAAACCCTAGCTTTTTTCACTGAAGAATTTTGACTCAATCCCCTATCTGGAACCCTATTTTTCTTCAATTCAACTAATCTACTTCCGGAAGTTCCCTTAATCAGGTCTGCGCCGCCTCCCGTACAACCAATATGATCTCCCTCCGCACAATCAACGATTTGGTCTTCGGACGAAACGCTGCTCGGGTGGTATATGAAATTCCAATTCATCATCTTCACCTGCAATTTGTTCAATAGAGCTGTCGCTGTCAGGTAGCGAAACCATGACGATTCCAGTAGGTTCAGATGAAGTGGGAGCGGTGGAGGAGGATGAAACCGGGTCGGCATTCGAATCCGCGAATGTCTCGGATTAACGGGCCAAGGGGCAAGTTCGTAATTTCGATTGCTGGGAAGGGGTTGGCTTGCAGAGCTTCATCAATTAGACGAATATGTCTTTCTTCCCTTCCGCCATTTCTGTAAAGCACACGCGGTGTTTTATAAACAGTGAAGCCATTTTTTATTCATATATACATTTTGAAAAAAATTGTTTATGTTTGAGCATTATCAAGAAAAGTTTGCTGGAGGCATTGATATTCATTTATTCAAATAATCTGTGTTTACAAATTACATACAAAATTATAAGGCATTAGAATTTTAGGGTATTGCTGACAATTTAGGAAGAGACCATTTGAATGAAAGCAACCGCTGAACCAGAGAAAAGTGCAGTAAAATCACAATTTGTTCTTGAAGATACGACATTAATCATCGTACTATTATTTATGGTGTACTGAAATTAAAACGAACATATTTGAGAAGGCGACACGAATAAAGCTCACAGAATCCTTCGCCAAACATTCTAGGAAAGCATTAATCAAAGCACTGCTTCAAACATCTAAAATAAACACTTAGTCAAGCATGTAGATACATGGATATGTCTTGGTAGGTAATTAGTTAAGCTGAAACTCAGTGTCATATGAAATTCCGGTCTTCCAATCTTTGGGAATGGCAGTAGCTAACTCCACCCACTTCACTTCCGCGTTGGCCTCGGCCGCCACCTGAATTCTGAAGCTGAGAGGCCCTGTTGGTGGGTTTGTAATGTCGAATACTGTTCCGTATGCCCTGCGCATTGGCCTCCATTCTTTGCAATCCTCCTTTGTGAACAAAATCATCGTCAATGATCATAATGGAATGCACATAAGTCGCGTTTGGCTGATATTTCAGTTTCCAGTTTTAAGTTTTGAATTTATTTTCAGTTTTTTTTTTTTTTAAATGTATTTACTTTGTTATTTTGAAGAATTATTTCTCAAAAAAAAAGACAAAAAAAAAAAAAAAAAAAATCTATGGGAAGAAAAAAAAATCTATGGGAAGATTTGGGGATTTGGATATAATTTAATTAAAATTAGATTTGTTCTGAGCTTTTACACTAAAAACATCGAAAATATTCAAAACGACATAAAGGCTGTGTTTTTGAAAATATGAAAGTAAACAAGTTTTTGGTGTTTTGAAAAACAGGGAAATAGAAAATGATATGAAAACAACAACAAAAATGCTACATGTATAGATGCACACGTGGCGTGCATGGTGCATTTGTAAGTCTCCATTTACAGTTCTCTAGTGCATGTAACATTTCTCATACAGCAAAGAGAACAAGGAATTTTTTGTTAAGAGTAATACCTGCCAGACATCAACAGCAGTGATATCATAAATTCCCTCTTTGTACAATGGCACTATGGCCAAATACAGAGGGTACTTGCTTTGCTCATGGACTTTTAGCAAGAGATTATGACCATAATGACATGGAATTCTTTTGTATTCTATGTCGACTACGCCGTATGCAAATAGTTCTGCAGCCATGTTGGGTCGAGCCAATTTCGCGTAGCCACGTGTACTTAGGATGAAGTCTGTTCCGTCTCCCTCGCCATAATCCGTTACCACTACCTTCGTTCCCTCCTCACTGCAGTGTGTTGGGATTTTGCACCTTACCTGATCAATTGAGTTATTGAAAACTAGCCATCAACTTATAGGAGAAAATAAGCATAAGCTAAAAATAAATAAAAAGTAATTTCTTTTAAATTCAACTGTCAATGTCTTGGTCCTTTCTAGCTTTTGCGTGGCACTTAACTTCTCTAGTTTTGCTTTCTGAGTATAAGTTCAACAATTGGCGAAAATTTGGCGTGCAAAAGAAGCATAACAACACAATCACTAGGCACGCGACTTGAGAAAGTCCGCAAGAGGGTGGATCGGACGGTAGAAAATAAATGCTACATGAAATTTTAAAGGGGACGATTCTGCGACACTTAGCTCCTCACTTCGCCACCTAGGGATATTACAAAGCAAGCGCGAATTTATCTATGCAAATAATAAAATGTCTTACTTGATAACAAGAGCCGCAACCAGTTCCGTTCCTGTAAAGCCTAGAAACTCCAGTGACATCCCCATTGTTGACAGTCTTTCCATATTCACCAAAGCCACAAGCTCCAGCTAGTAAAATTAAGAGAAACCAATTTGAATTATGCACACAAGTAATACAATCTACTATATTACTATCTAATGCGTTAGCAGAATATTTGGATAAAACGGTCAAATAGCGGTGTTGAGTTAAAAAAAAAAAAAATGTAAAATCTTGTCGATGATACAGTCGAGTAGTATTGAGCACAAGATGTGTATAAGAGGCATCATATGACGTACTCGCAGTTCCTAGGCAGTCGGGGCTACCGTAATAGGTTGCTCTCGAGCAGACAAAAGCATCTTGGCCATAACAAACTGCAGCCAGTAGCAATATCAAAGAAAAAGAGAGGCTATAAGTAGCCATAATTTCAGACAATTCCTTCTTGAAGGAGAAAAAGAAAATGTAGTATCAGAATACAAGATGAGGAATAAAAAGGCCATATTTATAGCAGAGAGAGCAGCCTCTGGGAATGATTCAATTCAACCTTTTTGATGCCACTAATGGCTAAAAAATCCAAGTGCCAGGGAAGTGGGATAGGTGAAACTGGATATGTGTACAAACTAGAGAACTTGAAATTGACTTCTTTAGACCATTTCGTCTCGTTATTGTTAAGGATAAACAAGTTACCGATTTTTGGGTTTCCGTCTTAAAATGGTAACAATGTATAAGGACTTAAGCAATACTCCATGAAGTTAACATTTTCATATGGAACTCGATGCTTAATATGGTATCAGAGCCAACGTATTCACAACTGAGTAATTGAATTTCAAGAATGGCATTCTCGAACAAGTTACATCGTGCATAGACGTGTTAAGGGTACGTAAAATAAGATATTAGAGCTAGAACTACTCTTCTTAATTAACAAGTTTTACCTTTTAAAATGAATCCCAAGATTTAAATATTATCTATAATTGGTGGTTTACATAATAAATTGCAAGAGCAGCCTCAATAGTGTCTTTTGTTCGCTAAAATCGTATACCGCAAGTGCACGATTCGCGTTCAAGTAGTAAAGTGGACTAGAGAAGTCCAGGTTATCGTACTCACGAGGATTGATTGATATGTAACTAAAATTATTGATTTCATTTTAAAAGAAAAGTCAAGTAACATAAAAATATGGTTTGTGGTGAATTACTAGCTAAGTGACACAAATAAGAAACATGGCAATATGTAAACTAGTTAACTAAAGCAACTAGATAACAACATGAAACTTAGAATAAAACTAATTAATCTAAACACTTTAATAAAAATATAAACTTGATAATTGAAGCAAGTTACATAACATAAAACAAAGTGAATTTAGTTTTCATAGCTATACTAATTTCTTCTTTTCACATCAATTAGTGGTAGTTAATTAATCAACCAAATTACATGAAAAAATTTTAACATTACCTAACTTGTGTAATAAATTCCAATTACAACTTAAAATAATAACAAACATTTAAAAGTTACAAAAACCTAAAACAACATTCATAATCATAAACATGTAAACATAAATACCCAAAATCTAGAAATTACTTAAAATACTTAAATAAAAATAAACTAGTAAAAAATTCCAACACAATAACATTAACTCATAATAAACTAACAACAACATTTAACAAATAACATAAACATATGAATAATACTTAAAACAAAGATTAAAAACAAGATAATAAAGAAAACTCCCCTTTTTGTAAAGTTCTTGAAGTGAAAACTCAAGAATCCTTCACTTTGAACAAAGTTTCTTCACCACCCATTAATATCTTCAACAACCAAGTATAAAACATTAAATGCACAAGAAATAAATGACATTCTTGATGAAAATGTGAGAAAATAACAATATTCAAAAGTTTAAACAACAACAAAATACTTAAATATAAGAAAACATTACTAAATCATAAAAACATTACTTGTAGATTGCATTAAATGAGTAAAATGTTAAGAAAAAAATACAAGAGAAATGAAAAAGAGGCAAGACTTACATGCCCTCCCAAAAAAAATCAGATTTTTCTATTTATAATATCCCAAAATCATCCAAAAATCCTAAAAAGTTGCTTAGATCTGCGAATTTCAGCTTCTGGGCTGAATCGGGTTGACCCGGTCCGGCCCGAAAAATATTTTTATTTTTTTTTGTTTTTCAACCGCGCGATCGCAAGCGGTAAACCGCGAGCGATCGAGCGGTTTAAAATTCGGGGCCAGCTTGGCCTTGGGTCTGTTTCGATGTTCAAGTCGCGTTCGCAACTTGGTTCGAGCCACGCGATCGCGTGGCTCAGCTAGAGGGTGTTTTTGCGGCTAAGTCCCTTCCGTAATTACCATCAAGTCCTCCATCTTTTAATCTCGAGCAATTTAGTCCCCAAAATTTCAGATTTCTTTCAAATATATCCTTCTAAAATTGCACATTTGGCCCTTCAACTTTTGAAATCTTTCAATTTGGTCCCTTGGTTAATTGTGTGGCTTGTCCAAGACTTCCCGGAGGTGACAAAATGGTCCTCATACTTCCAATTTCATCGTAATTTGCACTTCTTTTGTGGTTTTTGGCCTCAAACTTGGATATTAACCTATATAAATACAAAATATGCATAAATTAGTAGATATTTGCTCAAGATGTTCCAAAATATGCTAATGTAAAGGTATAAAAAATGTATAAAAATGCACTTAACATCTTTCTAGAATATTCATTGGTAGTTGAAATAGAGAAAAATCAAATGGGAATATAAATATAATTTTCTAAAATTCTCATAATTAAAATACTAGGGAAAGACAATTACTTTCAGGTACTTTGACACTTAGAGCACAACTGACTGGTATACTTCCTCAGGTCCACATCTCAAGTGCATTTGGATAATTTTATTTAAGTTCTATCTTATAGGATAATATCAAAGGCTGAATTTAGGTAATAATTCAATTTGATCAAGTTGCCACGTTTTATTTTCAATAAGCATGTGGTCGATACCGCAAGCTCTTTTTCTCTATTCCGACTTTATCCTTTGAAAATCTCAATATTTCTCGCTCGAATATCTTATTTTGTTCGTGGACGTGGATAATAATATAATATTTAGAGTGATTTGAAAAGAAAATTTTAACGTCAAAATAATTTGTATCTCAAAACACGAACGCAAAAAGCTTGAGGTATTAACATTTCGAAAGATCCATGAAGATGTTGATGAGAAGCGCTAAACATGGAGGAGTTGGGCCTCTTGAGCCAAACATTCATTAGCTCTCAGATTTCATTTTCTAAAACTCATTTTCAACTACACGTTTTATAGATCCACAATTTTATCAAATTCTCAATCATATATTTCATCAATTTTTATCGAAATTTATTAGAAGTCTCTATAATTGACTGAGCTTTCCAATCAACCAATCCAATCCCCTATTTCAGAGTCATCTGTATTGGGCTATGTTCTAAAATGCTTGCATTGGTCTCGCTTAAGCGACCCTTATCCCCTATTGCTTACCAAGCTTTACATTTTTTTTTACCCTAAGTCTTCGCCTAGGATCGCTAAATCCCTCGAAAGCTTGAAACTTGATATTGTCATTTAATCACATTTTAAGCTTTTAAAACATTGGTGTTAGGTAGGCACTTGAATCAATAATTAGTCGAATGAACTCGTCTCATTGACTTTGTTTTCATTTTAACAAAGTAGTTTTAAGAATGTTTGTTGGTTAGCGTTATAGCTTTGCAATGAGAAGGAACTGGAAGTAGCTAGGTTTGTCAACTAGCAGTACTGAGATGGCTCGTGTCTAAAAATGGGTTTAGGTATTTTTGGCCTGAGTTGAGCCAAAGCTCGCCTTTTTTTAGGCTCGACTTGGCCTTTTTCGAGTGGAGTTGGCCTGCCTCTTTTATTTTATTTTTTTACATTATTTTTAAAACTATAATTTTAGCACAAGTTACGCGAATTGTAGATGCAATCCAAATTTAAATGTAAATTTTATACTAATGATTACTAAATAAAAGTTACAATCCTCCTCCTTTTTGGGGCTTGGGATCAGCTACAATCAATGTAAGAATTGTTGGAACTCATCTGCACATGATTACAACACCCTATACTTGGAATTGTTGGAACTCATCTGCACATGATGCTATCAATTTTATCTTGAAGTTGTAAATTTGCACATTCTCAATCCATCAAGCATACTAGAGCATCTAATACGTCCTTATTTAATCTTGATCGTTCATCTGAAAAAATCCTATCACTTAAACTAAATACAGTCTCCGATGCAACGGTAGACACCAGAAATATTAGTAAATCATGTGCAATTTTTGCTATAATTGGATATTCCTTTATTACACATCTACCAAAATAGAACCTCAAAACTCTATATTCTTATTGTGTTACCACACTTCGAACATCCACACAACATACCTAGCTAGCTCATAGAATTTTAACATGTATACTACTTACAATCTTACATCTACTGATCTAGATATGTTGCTATTAAAATTAATTGAGGGAGCACTTGCATTGGTGTTCATATAGTCCCATTAGAATTATAATGCATTAGAATAGTTCATGAAAACCTACTTTGGGAACTAGAACTGCTTTGATATCTTTTTTCAACTTAATAATCGTACATTTTACATAATAAACATTCTACATTAACATTTTATAATTGTACATTTGAGTAATGTAAAATCCCCTTTATGATAGCTTTAGTGCCAATTAGATGATGATCGATCACCGCGGCTAAAAGAAGTAAAAAATGTAATTATTCTCAATGTTTGCAAAATTTCATTTCCATGGAATAGTACATCAACAAAAATTGACAAACTCCTGTATTGATTGAATGTTTGTGAAATATGAAAAAAAAAATGTTGTAAAACTAGTAAAGATATTAGGTTATAAACACCACTACAATCATTTGTAGCATAAAAAAGGTTTTAAGAATGTTTTCACACAAAATGGTAGATTTCATTCTCAATCTTCTAAATTATGTTCAGATTCATGCGTATGCCTACCATTATAGTGAATTTATAGTGGAAAATCAAGACATTGGTTTAAGACATAGCTCGGTTAGACAATTGATTTCGAATGAAATCATTACCATAAATTATGTGAAGTTAAGTCAAAATTTGGCGGATTCTTTGACGAAAGATCTTGTACATGATTTAGTTTCTAAAACGTCAAAGAGAATGAGATTGTGGCCAATTCAACATCATCAATAATGGAACATCAATCTAACACTTGAAACATCAAGATCTTATGTTCAATAAGTAAAGTATATTATATGAGTTATTGCAAATATTTAAATTAATATCAAATGCAAAAATGTTTGGAAATGTATCATTAAGGGTATGTTGAGCTAAAAGGCTCTTAATAGACTTATTTAGATATCTATAGAATGCTTTAGGTACATTGACATTTTTGATAAGTCTACCTATATGGATATCAAGGATGGAGTCGTCTCCAAAGTGGTTTGACAACTACTCATGATATTCATGAAAATAAAACAAAGATATATGACACATGGCCTATACACGTGTCGGTTTATTGAACACAATAAAGACTCTCAAACAAGTGGGTGAGCTGCTTTCGGTTAGTCACATACGGTCGCCGGTTTAAAGCTTGTTTACTATGCTACCTTGATTGACATTTAAAACATTTTCACTATGTGAATGTTCAAATCCTAAAAACACCTTTATTTATGCATAAGTTTGGAAAACTAACACAAGAGATTTTTCAAAACCTTATTCATTTTGAAAATTGTGAAAGATTGTTGGAAGAATTTTCTAAATTTGTGTTGGCAACGGTCCCGCCCTGCCCCGCATTTTTTTACCCGATCGTGATCAATCTCTCGATCTGCCAATTCTCGGGCTGATCGAGTTAGGACGTAGTGATAACAACGGGGCGGATCAGTGCCAATCCAAATCCGCTCTGCGAGATTTCGTTATCCTTTTCCATTAACGACCGGTAAGTCAATACATAATTCATAAAACAATTAATATAATATTCAATTCATACAATATATATATATATATATAGAGAGAGAGAGAGAGAGAGAGAGAGAGAGAGATTTTGTGTCAAATTCAATAAAATATAATATATTTTATATTTAATAATTAATTTTTTCACAAAGTTTTAAAATTTTTAAAAAAATAAATCGGATCGGATAACCCCTGATCCAAATCCTATCCATCGATCCATGGATCGGAAGTTTTTCTGATCTGATCTTCATATCGACATGTTGGATTGGATTTTTTTGTTATCTCTATCAGGGTTGGATCGACCCCCTGATCCTCCAGTAAGTTTTTAATTTTTAAAAATATAATTTAAATTAAATCTTTTTAAAAAAATATTTTTTTATTAATTTTATTTATTTAAATGAAACGGGCCGAATCGGAACCGCCGCAACCCCCCCCCCCCCCCCCCCCCAAAAAAAAATTTGGGGATCGAGATTTTTTGGATCAAATCGACGGATCGGTGGCGTATATTGAATTTTTTTGTCTTCTCTATTCTAAATGAATCATAAATATAATGGTTGAAGAAAAATAGAAAAATGGAATGGAAAACTGGGTGAAAAAGTAAATAATATTATTTTGGCTAACCAAAGCCATACCGCATGCCAAGGCCATGCTGTCGCATGTGACCGTTTGACAGTTTTTCCTATCTTGTTTTTCTTGCACCTTTTGATTTTTTACATGACTTTTCGTGGATTGTTTAAACCATGAAAAGTTGTATCATTTGTAAAGGTTATATATATTAATAATACACCTCTTTGTGCTCTATATAAAGGATTCATTGTTGGTTGTTTGAATACACTTGAATTTCTCCTCCTCTCTACTCTTGTTGTCTTCTTGCATATAAAAACAATTATTCTTTGCATTAAAACCTCTTGTCTAGTATTCATTTACTGCACTTTTGAATACTAGACTCTTTTATGCTTATTTTATAGTCCTTTATGTTTGGGTTTGTTGTTGGATATTGCACGTTCATCATCAAACAAAATCTTGATTCTATTGTATCTTGGAGGTTTATTTGGATATCTCGTGCATACTATTTGGTGGGACAAATAAAGTCTAAAGAAAATCGAGTGTCGTGTCTTGGAATCTTCAAAGTTGCTGCGAAGTTTAGTCATCACACTACCAAAATTGTTTCAACAAGAGTTTCATCTATGTGTTGCATTCGTGACAAATGATCGTTCTTCTAAGTCATACTTCGTACACAAACTATTAAAATACTTGGTTTCTTGATGATGATAAAATAATGAAATTATTGATTGTCTAATTTTATCAAAGGGTCCTCTAATATGTTCTAAACCACTTTTTACAATCAAATTGATAAGGTAACAAACACAACGTTGGAGGAAAAATAAGCTTCCAAATACCGGGTTAAGATCGTAAACAAATTTATCAATAACTAGCTTATTAGCAATAACATTGTCAAAAGTGAAAATTACGAACCATATCATCTTCCATAATCCCTTTTAAAACTAAATATAATAACATTATCTAATGTTTTTAGAGAGTTAATGAAAACTTCTTTTATTTTATTATATAATTTTACGGTGTCTGAACGAAGTGTATTTCTACAATAAGGAATATACCTAATTCGAAGAAAATTATGCACGAGTCGGGTGAAGTGAATAAAGTCAATCAAGTAAAATGGCATTTCAGTGAGAGCCACATATGCAATCATTTCTTTGCGAAATATTTATTGTGAATAACCGAACATGGAAAGCATAGAACCAAAATCTCCAAATATATACAAGTTGGGTCGAATGCCGGTTTCATTTTACAAGTCTTTGCTATGTGTCTATTCAAATGAAATGTGCTTGAATCGGGTTTCCAACTCATTTCCTTACAAGTAATTACAACATACTTTCCATATATCAACTCCATTTTGAACACCAATTTTTTCTTGTCATATGTTGCCACAATCTGATGAGTCTTTCTTAAACGTTTTGTTTCAAAAACTTCTTCCTCTTGAATATTATCCAAGTCAATTGATGCATTTTCAAATGCTTCGAATGTGATTGGAGTGCTCTAATTACTCTCAAATTGATTAACTTCATCATTAGTAAAATTCGTTTGCAGCTTCAAATTTTCAAACTACAAATTGAAAAACCATAGAACAATAAAAGGAATATTAGAACAGAAATAAGGAGATTGTAGCTGAAAATTATAGAGCAGGGTAATTGTTTAGTGAACTTGTAGATTATATAAAAAGAATTAGTATAGATAATAGACAACTGAATATTAAAAAATTTCAATTTTTTTAACAATTAGAGACTACGTCTCTTTGCATTAATTCAAAGAGAAGTTAGTCTCAACAATCAAATTAGAATGACTGATCAGGCTATTTTTGCAGCCTATCTATTAAAAAAAATTGCTTGCAGCTGGAAACTGCCTGCAACATGCTAAACATAGGCCACTTTGGCCCGAACACGTGTTGGTGCGACTCAATGGGCCACACAGGTCAGGACTGGCTCGAGCCTTGTCCTATTTTTGGAGCTAAGCTCAAGCCTTGACTCGTCCCTTAGAGGCAAGAGCTGAGCTTGGCTCGAGTATTTTACGAGCCGGCAAGCTTTTTTGCCAACCCTAATTGGAAGAGAGAGAGTTCTAAATTGCAGAATTCTAAATTTCTCCCTCCTACCAGCTGGATGATGGAAATGGATTGACTAATAGAGATATTCATGTTACTAAGTTTACTTACACTGATTTGTACACGGATCCCTGATTTCTCTTTCCATGCAGATTTCATGTTCATCTAGGTCAAGGAAGGTTAGATATTCATGTTCCTGCACATTGATTGGGAAAGTTGTTTCGTATTGGTTTATTTTGTATTAGATTAAATAATGACATGGTACAAGATTAATCAATTTGTTAGTTACAAAGCCATATACATGAGGATATATAGGTAGGATAAACCAATTTTGCTTCTATTTTTTTTTTTTTTTTGGTGACGTCTAATCCTTATAGCCAAATTAAAATTGTGGAAAAGGTTCAAAAGATGCACTTTAATATTAGAAAATAGGAAAAAACTATAGTGGCTAAAACACAACCCCCAATTAAACTATTCATGCGAGGAACTTGAATACAAATTTTAAAAATAAAGAATAAAAATTGGTATCTTACATTAAAATATGACTAGGACGTACGTATATTTCTTTTCCGCGTCTGTATACAAACAATGAAAAATACCATCGATGAGACATTTTATGATTCGAAATATACTTGTTTTTCATTAAATTATACCATGTTAGTCTCTAACCTCTTTTCAAAGAGAAATTTACATTCATAAGCATGAAACCAATAATCAAATTATTATTATTATTATTTTGTAATAATGATGACCTTTAAAGATGAAACCCGAAGACCCAACAATTGGAAGTTGTAGCATTAGGATCAACAACTTTTGCCCTCCTTTCTTCAAAAGGGGGTAAGTAACTATGCAAAAAACAAAAAGGATTTTCAACAATTTTTTTTTTTTTTTTTGACTCAATGGGATTGAACTGGCACGCAACACTTAACAATGGAAAACGACGCATACCACTGCTCCATTTCCCTTTGCTATACAGGTGCATTCAATACCAAGGATTAACAGAATAAACTCAAACGGGAAACCAAGCAATACCGAAAAAGACTAAACATGATGCCACCACTAATCACACCAGTAACTATAAACGGAAAAAACAAAAAAGCAGATGCCATATTTAATGTGCTGAATCACTCAAGTCTCAAATCAGTAAATTTCCACCTTCAAATGTCATCACTTCTCAAAAAAATTAGAATCAACTAATTGAAATAACGATGCGAAGTTGATCTATTGCTCACTTGACATGTGACAGGTTGGCATTGGACGATTTCAAATTGCCCCATGTGATGTGCACGTAGATTGCTCAATATCATCCAACGTCAAGCTATTGGTGGACAACAAATCAAGCCTGAATAATGATGTGCCCATGAAAAGAACAACCAAATCATATTTCTAGATCTAGAAGTGGCAGATGCTCATTCAATGTTTTGCTGGTGTATAGTGAAGGTTAAAAATATGGTGATTGTAGATTGAGAGCGCAAATGTTCACTAGAGGTATCAACTAACAATGAGAAACCACATTGTATCTATCTTTTGATCTACTCATTCATCCTATAAAGATAGACTCATTTTTATTTTCACACGAATTAAAAAAACATAATTAATGTATGTTTTGAAAATATCAATTTACTTACATTAATATTACCCCTTCATTAAATAATGAATAATTCATATGTGTTGATAAAAATACATATAAAATAGGGGTATATTAGAAAATTAAGACATTAATATAATCTCAATAAGGAAAGTTGTCTATAATTTAGGACAAACAAAAAAAGGAAAATGTTACTTTTGAAGACAATGAAGAGTAATCCTCTTACAACGTGGTGTCATGTATCTGGAAATCAGAAAACAAAAACAATTCGTAAAATTCAAATATTATATAAAATTAAAGATAAGATTCTATGCTGAGTTTACCAATTCAGTACAGCTGCTGTCATATTGACAGAAGAACAACAAACGAGTTGCTGAAAGGGGGGAATAGCCTTTTTGATGAATTGCCGGTCAACACATTGTTACCCTAAAATAAAACTGTCCCTTTAGAAACACTAACCATATGCAAATGGTTCAACATCAAATAATTTATATGAACATGACCACCAGGTAATGATGATACCACCCCTATTGCTGCTGCTTGGAGTGATAAGAATTTTGAGCCATTTAAAAAACATTTTATTTTTTCAGGTCAGACAGAAATCCTGTGTCTTTAGTGCCTCTCTCGTTGTACAGAACCTTCAGATCATTGAGAAAATATGTAAGTTACATGATGAGCTCATAGCCAAAATAATGTAAACTATTCCCAATTGAGGTACCTTGTCAATAATCCCATACTCAACTGCCTCGCTCGGACTAAAATATTTTGGACGCCTTATGTCTTCTTCAATCTGCTGACGCGATTTTCCTATATGCCTCGAGTAGAGTTTAACCTTCGCAAATCAAACATGAAAGGTCCATAAGCATAGGTTCAGCTGTGTGTCAAGGATGTACATTATCATTTCCATGCAACTTCCATTGTGAATGAGTGTGTGAGGGTAATATTATGATCACTATTTCACACGCAAGCATACAGTTGGATTCAAAAGCATACAACGATAACATAAAACACGCCCGGTTTTTGAAACTACAAAACATGGGACTAAGAGGAGTGGAAACAATGGCCTAAATGATTTTGTAACTTTACCAACTCAGCCTTCACAGTTTTCATTTCTTTCCTCATAATTTCAACATCGGATGCTTGCCCTTGAAACTTTGCAATTGGCTGCAACGTTACATGGGAAATGGATATTAATATTAAAATAACAAAAATCAATGTAACAAAAAGTCTAATGTTGATCACATGATATTTGTGCAACACTAGTTCCCAGAAACAATAACTTCTGCTTTGATCTTGAGCATAAGTGTGCCTTGGAGGGGTTGAGATTGGTTGGAATTAAAGGTAGATATCGAATCTCAAGAAATAACATGAGAAGAAAAGCATGCAGTATAGATAAAAAAGACCTGCTTAATCATGATTGTTGACGATGGCAAGGCAGCACGGTTGCCCTTTGTACCAGCAGCCAAAAGCATGGCTGCTTCTGCCCAAGCATTTCCAACACATAGCGTGAAGATAGGTGGCTTGACAAGCCTTCATGACAGTTCTCATTAGTTACAATGAATACATGGAAAGTGAATTTACAAACTCCAATAGTATGAAGCACATATTCAACAAATCCCAAATGTATGTTTTGTTCGTCATATTTCTTTAAAACTAAATTATTTTATTTTCATCTGAAAAAAGAGAGTTATAAACGACTTCGCCAAAGGAAAAGGAAGGGGGGGGGGGGGGTTCACACGAATCTGTCAAATGTCATGATTGTAGAATCTAGTAAGTAAGATGGTAGTTTAACTCAAAATAGCTACACAAAGTACTATCTTGCAGCCCTTTCAAGTCTTTAACAAAAATAAGGTACAGCTTCAATAGCATTTTGATGTACGGCATAAAGATGTATAACCTCATAATATCATAAATTGCAAAAGCCTCGGTCTCATAGCCGAACTTCACCCCACCCTGCAAAATTGTGAAAATTACTGTGAACAAATCCACTTTAAATATGTTGATCATATATATATATGTGTGTGTGTGTGTGTGTGTGTACACATTGCAGAAGCTTCACATCAAAAGCTTATAAGATCATAGATTCCTTAAGTTTGAGAACTACACGTTTCCTAGTGCAACACAGAGTAAAAGGGGGAAGTCTTTAAAAGCCAAATATAACTGCATTTTCTGAATAAAAAGAGAGTGAAAAGTAGTATGCTTTAATAGCCGAAATGGTTATGCCACAGCATATTATTCAAACCTCACGCCATCTAACCTACATCTGCATCAATATTATGGAGATTGTGCAAATGATGTTTCAATGCAGAAATTGTTAAAATGTAGAAAAACTAACCTAAAAGATAAACACTGCTGAATCTCCAAAATAATTCAAGTCTAGTATATCAACTTCCAGTGCATGCTAATAATGGATTGGGTTTTGAGGAAACAATTCCCCACTTAAATCATTAATCTTAGAAGAAGGTTACGAAGTGAATAAACAAAGGCAGATCAAGTAGGAAGCACAGATTTAGAAAAGGTAACTAATTCAGTAGAACACAGATTTAGAAAAGAAAGAAAGAGATGCACCAGTCCATTTGCCACTAATTAATTGAAACTAGCAATATTGGTATGCAAAAAAATTGACCATATTTATGTATCTATGCTTATAATTTCTTCCGATTGAACAGGGAAAATAAATTCTGAAGCGGTAAAGCATCAGTTATACAATCATTGCCGGGGGAATGGAAGCACATCTGTACCAGGTCAAGCATAATGTTAGTCTTAATTACAAATCCTTAATCTGATTTTAAAAAAAAAAAAAAGTGGTTTCTATTCTTAAACTGCACAAGTTTTGAGCAATGATAGAAGCCTCCGTTCAGATACTAATTTATAAATGGTTTATAAATTCAATCAAAGACAAACATTAATTTCAGCTTCGTTTATAACTACTATTCATTATTATCCATACATTTCGTGGGATAAGATACTATTCATCATTATAAACCGTTTGTAAATTTGCAAAGCAGAGGCTAAGTTATCCAGATATTGTATATACTTTTCCACCCATAAAAATGACACAAAAATATCTTGTATAGTAACAGGAGAGAATCGAAAATATTAGGTTGGGTTGTGTTAAGGCCTTATCTTAGACTACCTTTGGGGGGGAATCCAAGTGCCTCCTCGTTTTGGGACCCGGTGAATGAAAAAGTTGCTAGAAGACTAGAAGGATGGCACAAAGGTTGATTATCAAGAGGAAGGCTTGTACTTTTGCAAGCAGTACTAGGAAGTATCCCTACGTATTTTATGTCAATTTTCCACATGCCTATTAAGGTGGTAAAGGTGATAGAAAAGATGAAGAGAGACTTTTTTTTGGGAAGGGAAAGGTGAGGATTCTAGTGACCACTTAGTCAAATGGGATGTAGTAACGAAACCAAAAAAACAAAAACAAGGGTTTGGGCATTGGAAATTTACATCACAAAAATTTTGCATTGTTAGGTAAATGGCTATGGCGTTTTTCCATTGAACTGGATTCACTTTAGCACACTATTATCCGTAGTCATTATGCTTTTCATTCAAATGGATGGGATGCAAACATTGCAATTATCTCAACTCTTCGAGCACCGTGGAAATCTATTGCAAGAGTTTTGGATATCTTCGTGGAAAACACCAAATTGGTTGTAGGCAAGGGCGATAAAATCCGATTTTGGCTAGATAAGTGGGTTGGCCAACAAACACTCCAAGAGTCTTTTCCCCTGCTATTTCGGTTATCCAATAACAAAAAATCGCTCATATCCATGGTATGAAAAGGCGAAACTGAGGCACACTTTTCGCGCCTTGAGGCGCGGAAATATGTAAGGTTTCTGTAAGGCGTCCCCCTCATCAGCTAAGGCGTACGCCTCGGTGCCTACACCTCGTAGGGCGTGAGGCGTAATTTTTTTTTCTTTTTTTTTTCTTCTTTCTCTTTAAGAATTGGGCTCAAAGAAAACGTAAACTTGGGCCTTTTGTTATAACCTAATATATCACAAACAACAAATAAATGAAATAATAACTTAAGCCCAAAATTTTAGTAAAATAAAAACCAAACCCAACCCATTACCCATGTATATGGATTCTTCTCCAAGAAGGCAGAGGCACAGAAATCCATTACCATTCATCTCCTTCTGCTGCGGTTCAACTTCTCCAGTCCAGTAAGGCAGTAACGCAGTCGGTATTATCAGATTTTGAACTACACAGGTATGGTTTTTCTTCTTTTTTCGTTTTTTACTCTGTCTCTTCCCTAATCTAACAGGATTGTAATTTATCTTCCAGAAATTCCAAAATTCTGGCTGGCTGGGACTCTTTCCTCTTGACTTATTCTCAAAAAATTCAACAACAGGTAAATAATTTGTTTTCCCTTCTTTCTTTTTGCATTTTGTTTTCTGATTTTTTGTTTAGTAGGAATACTTTTCATTTTCATTTTCTTATTTTTATTTTTCAGATAACATATTCTTTTTTGCATGATGTTTTTTATGACTATAATTTATAGTTTTTCTTCTTCCCAGTTCCCACCCCCCTCTCTTTGTCTCATTGTAGTTTTTGTGTGCGCATGTGTGTATATATATACACACACACAAACAATGCATGTAGAGATGAAACTGGGTTACTGGACAACTGGAGGAATATGTCGTTTGGATGGTTTGAAGGGATTGAGGAGGGATGATATTTATAATATCTTGGAAGTTGACACTGCTCCCATTTTCTTTTTCTTGAAAATTCATTTAGTTGTTATTATTACTTATTATTTTTTGGCAATTTGAACACTATACAAAACAGAAGTTTGTTTTTTTTAAAAAATTACAAATGTAAGCAGTTTGGCAATTTGAACACTATACAGAAGTTTGCTGTTATTATTACTTATTATTCTTTGGCAATTTGAACACTATACAAAAGTTTGCTGTTATTTATTTTATTTTTTTTGCTTGATCACTTTGTTTTATACCATTAAGCTATAAATTGTAATCAAGCCATAATCACTATTTTTAGGATGGGAAAGAACAATAGGAAAGATCCAGCTTGAAAATATGGAAGGGAAATTGACAAATCAGAAGGTGATTAAAAATCGTATGTTTATATTGAATGTATGTTTTGCAACAAAACCATTACGGGAGGGGTCAAGCGGATGAAAGAACATTTAGCATGTACCCACAAAAATGTAGCTCCATGTCCCGGAGTTCCTAAAGAAGTCAAAAAGGAGATTCAAGAGTATATGAAAGCGGGAAACATGAAAAAAGACCTCACACAACAACAATTTGAAGACATGGTCGATCTAGGTTCTTATCGTGGAATTGAAAAAAATGATAAAGGAGGTGATTCTATGAGAGGCATAAGAGGGCCAATACATAGGTTTTTTACAAAAAATGGTGATAACGGTGAAGAGATAAATCCGAAGATGACAGCAACAAATGCGAAAGAGTTGCGAAACAAAGTTTGTTCAGATATTGGCAGATTCTTCTTTGAAAATGCACTATCTTTCAACATTATAGAATCTCCTTCGTTTATTAACATGTGTCGGTCTATTGGTTCTTATGGTAGAGGTTTTAGACCTCCAACTACGTATGAACTTCGGACATGGATCCTTAAAGAAGAAGAGGAGTCGACTGAAAAAATAGTTGAAAGTGTAAAGGCTACATGGATAACATCTGGAGTTTCTATACTGTCTGATGGATGGTCTGACGTGAGGAATAGGAGATTGATCAATTTCCTAATGAATAATCCACACGGAACCGTGTTTTTGAAATCTATTGATGCTTCGGATGCAGTTAAAGATGCAAAGCTCATGTTTAAATTACTTGATGAAGTTGTTGATGAAGTTGGTGAAGAAAATGTTGTACAGGTTGTGACAGACAATGCTAGTAACTATAAAGTAGCTGGACGAAAATTGATGGACAAAAGAAAGCATTTATATTGGACTCCTTGTGCTGCGCATTGTATTGATTTAATACTTGAGAAACTTGGGGAGTTGCCGCAACACAAGCACGTGTTGTTGAAGGCGAAGAAGATCAGTAACTTTATATATAATCATACTAGGGTGTTGGCCTTGATGAGGAAAATGGTGAAGAAGGAGTTACTTCGACCTGGCGCTACTAGGTTTGCTACAGCCTACCTGACTTTGCAAAGAATGTATGAGTTAAAAAAACCACTACAGGCTATGTTTACTTCAGAGCAACAGGTAAAATCAACTTGGGCTAAGAGATCTGAAGGCAAAGAAATCAGGAAAATTATATTGACGGATAACAATTTCTGGCCTAGTGCGGCGTATGCTTTAAAGACCACAAATCCTTTAGTTGGTGTTTTAAGACTTGTTGATTCTAAACAAATGCTAGCTATGGGATTTATTTATGGTGCTATGGATAATGCAAAAGAGCTGATAGCAAAAAATTTGGGTGACAAAGAGGGTGCGTACAAGAAGATTTGGGCTATAATAGATGAAAAGTGGGAGTTCCAATTGCATAGAGACCTACATGCTGCTGCTTATTATTTGAATCTGCGTTTTCAATATGGGGATAATTTTTCAAGGCATTCGGAAGTCGTGGCGGGTTTGTACAATTGCTTGTTGAGACTCATCCCCAATGCAAAAGAAAGGGAAGATGTAGATCTCCAACTTGATGAGTTCGTAACAAAACAGAAGTTCTTTGGTTTAGAACAAGCAAAATCTACTTCACAAAACGATCCCCTGGTACGTATTAATTCATTAATGTATGCATTTTAGTTTAAATTTTATTTACCTCGCATTCCTTTTTTTAATTTGAATTAATCCTTGCACGTAACATTTTTTCCCTAGTTGCTTGGTGGACTCAATTTGGAGTTGGTACTCCAGAACTTGCTCGCTTTGCAATAAGAGTTTTAAGCCTAACTTGCTCATCTTCAGCATGTGAACGCAATTGGAGTACATTTAATCAAATACATACTAAGAGAAGGAACCGTTTGACAACGAAGCGGTTGGAAAAATTGGTTTATATTATATACGACAAGAGGCTCAAAGATCGACATGTACGATTAAAGTCTCTCAAAGATGGAGAAGATCCATTAGTTGTTGAAGATGTTTCGTCAGATGATGAATGGATTGCTACTGATGTTGATGATGAAGGACCTGATGCCCAAGGAATTGAAAGTTCTACCAGTCAACGTAAAAGGTATCTATATTAGTCTAGTTGAAATTTACTTTTATTTATATAATAATGATAATGAAACTTTTTTTATAAACAGATAAGGGGAAGGGGAAGGGAAAGTCGCTCTTGGTGGATGAGGAAGATGAATTTATAGAAATCGACAGTGAAGATGAAGAAGATGATGAGGAAATTAGATATGATGATGATTCCATGGAAGATGCTACTAGTGATGATGATCACAACAAAGCCTTCTAAACTTCTTTAAATGTCATTTTTTTGAATTTCCAAGCATATATTTTTGATAGTCAGTTCGTGTTTTTTGTTAGGATTTTTTCACCTTGTGGCATGTCTCTAAACTTTGCTAATTTTTGGAAAATGCATGTGGATGCTACATTAAATATGAAGTTGACTATTTTTATTAGTTAAATATACCTTTTGATATTATTTTACAATTTTGTCTATTTTTTATTTTTTTTTTGTGGTGAGGCTTACGCCTCAAAGCGCCTCGAGGCTTACGCCTCGCCTCAGGAAAGAAAAACACATCGGTACCTATTTCCGCCTTTTTAAACATTGCTCATATCCGATGTTGTCTCTTTTCAACATTCCTCAAATCCGACTTGGAACCTTCACTTCTCTAGGAATTTTAGTGATAGAGATCTTGCGGGTTTCACCTATCTCCTAAATCTTCTTGCAACTACGACTCTCGACTCGCTTACTCTGGACAAACGAATTTGGAAAGGTCACCCCTCGGGTCTAATCTCATGCAAATCTTTTTTGAATGCCATTCAAAACCCATTGTGTGAACATAGTTTCCCTCAATCTAGTTTTATTTGGAAGGGAGTAAAGCCGTTAAAAATCAAAGTTCTTGCTTGGTTGGCTTCTTTGGGGAAGGTAAATACTTGTGATTTGTTGCAATTGAAAAGGCCTTTCTTGTGCATATCCCCATCATATTGTATAAGTATTATGTGTAGAAAGGCGGATGAAAATATTGATCACATTCTAGTCAATTGGGAGTTTGCTAGAAAGATTTGGGAAAGAATCTTATGTTTATTTGGCGTATCAGGCGCACTACCACGAAAATGGGCAGATTTGATTCTCATTAAATGGTGTTTTGGGGAAAATAAGAAGCAAAAAAAGAGCCGTGGAAGCTGATTGTGTTGGCATTAGCCTGGACTATATGGGTTGAGAGGAATCGGAGAATTTTCGACCAATTTGAATGATCGATAGTAGATATATGGGACAACATTATGTTTTTCACAGGTTTATGGGCAAAAGCAGCAAGGAAGTTTAGTGGTCCGGAGAGATTTTTGTTGAGTCTAAACCCGATAAGCTATCTAGATCACACAGTTTCAAGTAGCTATTAATTTTCCTTTTGTCTATGGCCATGAGAGGCTGTCTCCATATATTTTTTGTGGATATCTTATCCACATGGCATTGTAATTTCTTCAGTTTCGATTATGAATAAAGTTTCTTATCCCAAAAAAAAGAAAAGAGCAGGAGAAATATTTCATTAACAAAATTTGAAGCATCATGCTTGTAATAATTAGGTCTTACCTTGGTTGTACCAGTGGAATTTATGTAAAGATAAATTGGCTTTTGCTCATCTTCATCTTGAAGGTAAATAAATTCTGCAACCATCAGTTCAGTGACAGAAGGCAACAGAGGCATACCCAAGTAGACAATACGATTTTTATATAGATAAGATGCTAAATCTGGAGGAGGTTGCTCCCAGACAGATTGTCTTGAGAAAGGAATAACCTGTTTAACAGAATTGTAGCCAATCAATATTCGACATACTAATGAGAATGGTGGCAACGTAAATCATCATACATATGTAGGATATATTGTTAATGGATTGCAATAACAGTCAAGACAATTACCAAAACAAATAGTGGAAAAAAACAACTTACACGTCAACATTGGCATCTTAAGCCAGATAGCAGACCGCCATATAACAAAATTAAACAGGTCATCTTCTTATGGGACAGTTGGAGGATAAAATGATTTATTGCTTGAAAAGTAGATACAGAAAAATGTTTTAAACAATGTCAATATGCTTATCGATAATTTTACCCATAAAGGATGACTTGAGTTTAATGATATTATTTTATTGATATGCTACTGTTTATGGAGTGCAATAAGTTAAACAAGTTACCAAAACAAAATAGAGGACACAAACAGCAACTAGAAGCATAACTACTAACAATTTGTATGCAGATAGGAGATCATTATATTTGAAAAATGCACTTCTCTGGGCTGTCTGATAAAGAGAAACAATTATTCACCGAGGGTGTAATGCCCGAGTTCTTGATAAGGCTCACAAATGCTTATCCCTAAGTTCAGCTCCTTTTGTGAACCACTGACACCTATCAGTTTGAGCAACACTGCCTAAAAATGAGTCCCAAGAATTTTGGCCCACAAAATGCAACCATATATAGACACCTTAGCAGGTTCACAATACAAGGGTACTAATGATGATTGATGAGCATAATTTATAATATATTTTACATTAATCTAATTGTGTTAGTTACTTTTCTTGATAATATTGGATAATTATCATGTTTTCTTGGACTAGTTCAATAAGTAATGGTGAGGAAACAAATTACAAAAACATGAGCAAAGAAAGGGGAAGAAAGGAAAATTGAAATTGTTGTTAACAACAAAGAGCTACAGTTTAACAAGCAGAGCCCAAATATAGGCTCATTCTATGTGGTATTCATTTGTATGGTCATGGAAATGAAAAAAGAAGGTTAAGTTAAGGCAAAAGAAATGTTGCCTCATGTGCAAAGTAAGAGATGCAAGAGAGATGGCCACACCAGGAGTCAAAAATGAAGGGAAAAAGGGATGACAGTGGCTGCCGGACTGGAAATCTTCAACAAGAGATAAAAGAAAACAATCAAATGCAAGTTGCAAGAAGAATGGTCTAGAAATGACACAAAAAGATGCAAAAAATAGCTGCCCGGTTTTCATCAGAGACCAGTGGGGTATCAAATTTGGAACCAAGCAGATCAATTCTACATAGTATTGAAATAGTAGATGTGTGTTAGCAACAAGGGAGAATTGAACTTCATGCTAGAAGACAGATGGGGACAAGAATTAGCATGGAAAATGACAAAAAGCTGGAACATACATGAACCAAATGACCTACAAATATCTAATACCAATTCTACTTCATTCATTTAACAAATAAAAATCAAGATACTCCTTTGATAACTTTTTGAACTATTTGTTTATTAATTAAATTAGAAATATGCCATATCAACAATATAGCTAAATTGAAATCCATACGTAAATAGAAATCCCCAAATCTTGTTTTCAACTCTAAATAACATCATCACGTATTGTACATACTAACAATTCTACATCATTACCATATGCCCAACAAAATTAAAAAGGCAAAAAAAGAAAAAAAGAAGAAGCATAATCCTCAAGCTCGACTCATATAAAAATTCCATATATAAAAAGCATGGGTAAGTGTAGCGAGAACGAGTACCATGGTGACGACACCGCGTTTGCCGCGAGAGCCGGATGAATAAGGATTGAGAGAGGCGGGTCGGATTTTACTACCCGAAAAGTCCCCCGAGACACTGCCATCCATGGAAAAAGAAAGAAAATTGGTGGATAACGGAGCTCTGACTGAAGACGGAGCAGATAGAATCGGGTTCGGATTCGGGCTTGGAGACGCCAACTTAATTCGGGTCGTCGGAAGCAAGTGGGAAGCCACCATTGTTGCTACTAACATAGTAAGAGCTCAGAGTATTCGCAGTGGAGGTTATTGGATTAGAGAGGGGTTCGGAATGAATTGAATATGTAAATGTAAATATATATATATATATATATATATAAAAGAAAGTGGTTTGGTGTGAACACATTTTGTAAATTAATGATATTTATTATTTTTATTGTAATCAATAGTGATTTTGAAAAACTATGCATTAATTTATTGTTATTTAAAATATGAAATTCTTAAAATTAATTTTTTATTATCTTCTTATTTATTTTTCTCATGCGAATTTTTTATCCATTTACTGTTTTTTTTTTTAATGATTCATGCTTGACGTGACAATATTATTAATCAACAGCATAAAGTATAATTCTCGAATTTTTTTTTTTTTGAGTAATTTGGTAGTAATTGTTATAGACTATTATTCATTTGATACTTTATTTGTCATTTTTTTTTTTTTTGAGTAAGTTGTTTAATGTAAACACATGTTGTAAATTAATGACATTTATTATTTTTATGATAATCAATGGTGATTTTGAAAAACTATGCATTAATTTATTGTTGTTTAAAATATGAAATTCTTAAAATTAATTTTTTATTATCTTCTTATTTATTTTTCTCATGCGAATATTTTTTTTATCCATTTACAGTTTTTTTTTTATTATTCATGCTTGACATGACACTATTATTTAATCAACAGCATAAGGTATAATTCTCGAATAAATTTTTTTGAGTAATTGGGTAGTAATTGTTATAGACTATTATTCATTTGATACTTTATTTGTCATTTTTTTTTACTATTCAAATATTACAATACAATAATTTTTAATTTTTATAGTTTACAATTTTATTTTTTTAATTATATGGATTAAATTCCATATATAAATGATTTTCTTATATATGATTTATTATTTTTCATCTAAAAACTACGCATTCATTTATCATTATTTACACTGTGAACTTCTTCAAATTATTTCTATCATGCGACAGTATTTTTTATCCATTTAAAATATAATGATGCACTTTTCTTATCTAATTCTTATACGAACATTGCAGAGTACTTGGATATTGGTGATCCAACATCATAAGGTATAATTCTCGAATAAATTTTTTTGGAGTAATTGAGTAGTAATTGTTATAGACTATTATTCATTTGATACTTTATTTGTCATTTTTTGTTTTTTTTTTTTTTTTTACTATTCAAATATTACAATACAATAATTTTTAATTTTTATAGTTTACAATTTTTTTTTTTAATTATATGGATTAAATTCCATATATAAATGATTTTCCTATATATGACTTATTATTTTCCATCTAAAAATTATGCATTCATTTATCATTATTTAAACTATGAACTTATTCAAATTATTTCTCTAATGCGACGGTATTTTTTATTCATTTACAATATAATGATATACTTTTCTTATCTAATTCTTATACGAATGTTGTAGAGTACTTGAATTTTGGTGATCCTACATTTAATTATGAAAATTGCAGGGGTTTTTTTTGGTATGCGGAGTGTATGGACAAACAATATAATACAAATAAGCAGAAATATTCACTCTGTTGTATTCACTCTATTTATATCATTATACACACACACACATATATATATATATGTTTTTTCTTATAAAAAATAGAAAAATATTGTATTCGTAATTATATGAGAAGACATGATGATCGTGCAACGCACGGGTGAAAATACTAGTGTAAATAAAAACAATAATTCTACATTGTCACTCATTTTGAACATTTTAAAATTTAGAGTCTGTGTGATAATGTAAAAAAAATTTAATTTTTGTGAATTTTTTTGATTTTTTTATGGATGTGTGATTTAAAAAAATTTGAAAAGTCAAAAATTGTGGGCTTGACTAAAAATCAATGATTAAGATTGAGTTTAAAAAATTGAGGTAAAAATTTTACCATTTCCAAATAAGCTCTTAAAGTAACAATGTAATGTGTTAATTTCTCATTAGGTAATACAGATGTGCATTCAATAATGAAGTCATCACCAAATAAATCATTGTTCAATAAAAAGTAACACATCACAACATCACTCTAATTACTGTTTTTATTCAAATTGCACTTAAAGTCCTTAATCTTTACTCATTGGATTATTAATGTCCTTAACTATTTTTCAGTTGATGTCAAATTTTTTTTTAATGTTGATGTCAAATTTTTTTTTAATGTTGATGCAATAAGGAATGGTTTCGTATGGATAATTGATAAGTACGTTTTTCGTACTTATTTTGATCTCAAATTTACACAATTGTGAGTATTTTAGAGTTTGATATTGCTAAATTGTTTATTTATTTTGATTGTTTTAGGAAAAACTCGAATTTGAAAAAGATTAAAGAAAAACGAGGAAGTCACGTGCGGAGTATGTGAAGAAATCAGTGCATAACTTTTAGTACAAATCTCTCCACGAAGCCCATAATATATCATTGAAAATATAATTGAATTTAGAGTCCAACGCAACAAACAGTGCACAAATCGGAGTTGTAGATCAAAAGTTATGCGCGTTTGAAGTTCAACGACGGACCAGAATTCCAACCGCGGCCGACCCGTGGCCCAGTTGGGGCCCTGTTTGCCGCGGCCCCACCGCGGTTTGCAACTCACAGTCCGATCACGGCCCACTGTAGGAGTTTTTGCGAATTTTTTATTTTTTCCTTGATTGTTTTCAAGTCCAACAAGGATTAAACCATTTTCTTAACTTCTAAACTATAAAAAGACATATTTTAACCTAGAGAAGGAACCCCCAATTCATTATTCATAGACATTCTATAAGAAATCAATGAGAAATTCCCAGAAGCCAAAGGACAATTCAAGAACTTGTGATGAAGATTGGATCTTGGTGCAAGAATTCCTTCCTCTTCTCAACCTATTGCTAGAATTTGGAGATATTTATTTAATATAATCTTAGTTTAATTATTCAATTTCAATTCTCATGTGTTTATAATTTCATTTGATGTATTGAATTTATTTCCAATCTTAATGCATGAATTAATTGGCCACTAATTCATTGATTTTGTAGATTGTTTTCATAATCCAAGAGGTGAGTTAATATCATAGACCACGTGATAAATTCCGGTAATTTCACAAAAGGGTAGAGATACATGGTTGTGCTTGTTGTGATCTTTATGAATTTTTGTGATTGAATGCTTTTAATTAGGGCTTATTCTGACCTAACATAGAGATACGAAGTTGACCTAATTAAATAGAATTAATTTAAACTCGAGAGGGGAATTCTAGATACAATCGTGAATTTGATCGAATACTACTTTTGAAAGAAAAGTCCACTTGAGAAATTGAATACGAAAACTTGGATGAAATCGTAAGTCCCAATACTTTTAATTCACAAAAACAAAAATCAAACTTTTTATTTGTTTTATTTTCACATTTCATTGCTTTCACTATTTTAAAGATTCACAAATCTCAATCTTGACATTTTTTTGTAGTTTAAGAACTGATTAATCCAAGCCAGTAATAAGTAAGTTAGTCCTCGTGGGATCGACATTTCAGACTCAAAAAGTTTACTTTTACTACTTGTTCGCGATATCGTGCACTTACGATACTCACACAACAAAAATAGGAAGAGATAATCATTGATACGTAATTAAAATTAATGTTTAACAATAATTAAATGTATATATCATTTGTAAATTTGAATTCAAATCGAGGTTTAAGGGAGGTGTCCCAACGTGAAACTTGATGATTTTTAGAATTTCTTAACATTTAACGTATCTTAAATTTGGAATTTTATAGAATTCATCAAAATACAAGGTCCTCAACATGGATTTCAATTAATTCCATAAAATTTCAGTGTCCTCAAAATTCGTGGATTTCGATGGATTTTTAATTTTAATGGAATTGAATGGATTGTGGTGGATTTTGAACAAAAAATATGAAGATAAAGTTTTTCAACAAATCCGACCATGACCCCTCGGAATTCGAATTTCACTCCTTCCATTCAATACGGTATTACCCTACATTCATCCATTTATTATTCTTTATGTATAGTTCTTCTCAAACCTACATTCATCCATTTATTATTCTTTATGTATAGTTCTTCCCAAACCAAGTCCTAATGTCTGCTATAAAGCATTAAAGCTAATGTCCATTCCAAAAACATGTATCTAACTTTATTCATGAAAATGTTTATGATAAATTGATAGTGAAATAGGAAAGACCTTTATTATTTATATTATGCTAGACCTCAAATGGGAGTAGGAGAAGTACAAGTCTCCTCTAATATTTCTTATGCAAATTATCTCTTTGTTTCGATTGTGGTTGGTAGAATTGGATAGCATTTTATTTTTTAATTAATGACATAGTTCGAATATTTTTGCTTCTTTTTATTTTTATTTTTATTTTTTGATGATCACTTAAAGAATTAAGTTAATTTATTTTTATTTTGAGAGATTCTTTGAAATTCTATTAAAATCCATAAATTCCATAAGAATCCATCAATCTAAATTTTTTTATTAAATTTCATGTAGGAAACACCCATAAATTTTATCAAACTTATAAGTAAATAAACAAGTTATAAAATAAAATAAGATTTTCATTTGTTGAATTGGAAGTAAAGTAACTTCTTTTGAAGCTAAAGTAAGAGTTGAATTCAAAATCATAACTTTTTTACTTAAAACTTTAGAAAAATGTAACAAGTCAAACATGCTTGGTGTAAAAAGTATAATTGGAAAAAGTTTAGCTAAGAGTATCCCTGCATTCGTTGAGCATTACTTTTGAAAAGTCAAAAATTGATTTGAAACTACGAATTTGCTTTTGAATATATTTAAATAATTTTTTAAAGTGTTTTATCCGATTAAAAAAGTTTTTAGAGAAATTGCACGTTGAGCAATGGCAAGCTACTTATCAGGTCGAGACGTCGAGCAATTCAAAGTTGAACAATCGAAGTCTACTGCAACTATCTTTCTTAACCGTCTCTTTTTGCAATTGCTAACAATTTGGGAATATCGGCGTGTGTCGATGATGAGAATTTTTGTCCTCCGCTTTGTATGCGCCTTGTCGTGTATCTGAAAGTAGATATCTACTTGTGCATTTTTTGTATTGTACTTTGCAGGGATGTTGAGTACTAGTAGTAGATTATAGAAGGTTGGAGACAAGAATGTGAGAAAATAAAATTTGGGAACCCGACTGGAGCAAATCAATATATATAAGCATGCCAGGAATTAAATTAAATAAAATTCACACGTGGTTTTATTGAATCTGTTTTGAATGATACTCCCTCCGCAGAAAGTCGATCCAGCAGGCAGTGGTGGATCTAGCAAGAAAGTTCAGCTAGAGCGGCCGATAATTGACGGTGAACCGTTGATCGACGACATCAACGGCTGCAATAGTGAAATTGTTTATTATTATTATTATTATTATTATTATTATTATTATTATTATTATTATTATTATTATTATTATTTAATTAAATAACACTAAAATTGTTTACTATGAGAAAATATGTTCTCTACTTATCTGCTACTATCTAATATGATTAGGCATTTTCTAAGTTGTAAAGGTACCTCAAATAAAAATGCTACTTATTAAAGGCTTGACTGTTCTCTTTCTTCTTCCTTTCATAAGCTCAAAGACATTTTACACTTATTGATTTTAGACTTCTCTTAAACTGCCTCAAATATTTTTCTTGAGATTTAAATGGTTTCTTTAAAGTTCACTTCTTTAACATAAGAGTTCATAATTGACACGAGTCATCTATTCCAATTCATAGACAGAGAGAAACAAAAATGAATCCAGATTCTTGAACAAAAATACAAATTAAAACAACCTTTAATACGATCATAAGTCATAAGAAATGAAATCCCCATTTTTTATTTACAATTAAATATTTCTTAGTAATGGGTTCTATGGAATCAAATAGAGAACCTAAAATTGTAGCGTCCCGAGTTCCGTATACCCGATTCACTA
This sequence comes from Ligustrum vulgare, assembly GCA_963555705.1. Lineage (NCBI taxonomy): Eukaryota > Viridiplantae > Streptophyta > Magnoliopsida > Lamiales > Oleaceae > Ligustrum > Ligustrum vulgare. The sequence continues at coordinate 51,709,068 of OY743175.1, forward strand.
CGTCATTTTCTGTCTAAATTTTTCGAATAATATTTTTTGCGGAAGAAATAATTGAAATTCATTTTTGGCAACATTAAATAAACTGTAATGACCGATAAAATTGAAAACATTTATGAAACCATTTGAAATAGTAAATCGAACCATTAATTTTGTAAAGAAATTGACAATGTCATAATTTCTCAAATAAATGAACTTCTCTAAATTATTCGATGTTTGGAAAATACGGAAATCATTAACGTCAAACTTTCAACCGTTTAACGATTATTGCCACCATCATTCATCGCTCGCCACCGTCTCCGAAATCTGCAAAACTGTTAAAAAGTAGGGTGAGTATTTCATGGGGGAAATACTCAGTAGACTCATCGCAAATTAATTTAATTTATAAGATGATTAAACACATAAATCCCGGCTCTTTATAAAACGGGCATTGATAGAGCTTCTTTATAAAACGGCTCTTGATAAAACTCATATTGTGCATTACAGCACGGAACATATTTTGAATATCATAGGCTCTTTGAAAACAACTCTTTGAAAACAGCCCTTTGAAAACCATATAATTATAAAACATTTTAATTATGCCCAGCATAATTTCTTTTGAAAGCATAACATAAGATATGATTGAAATCCTCATAAACATAAGGAGACACAAGAACTTTACCGAACTTAGGTGGCAAGAATTCTTATGCAGTAAAATCATAATAACAGTAAGTATACCAAAACATAATTCTTGAAATTCATAGGGATCATTTCCATCATAACATAAGATAGGATCGAAATCCTCATAAACATATGAGACAGGAATTTTACCGAACTTAGGTGGTAAATCCTCATAAACATATGGAAACATAGGAATTTTACCGAACTTCGTGGCAAATCCTCATAAACTTATGGAGACACAAGAATTTTACCGAACTTCGTGGCAAGAATTCTTATGTGCATAGCAATGATCAAAAACATATAAAACATTATCGTAAAAACATAGGGTATACTTACTTTTCATAAAAACATAAGGTATATTTACCTTTCATAAAACATACTTAATTTTCTTGAAAATTGACTTTCACAAGTCACATGACATTTATATGAAATCATAATTTAAATCAATTAATAAGTGCGAGTCTACCTCAAATCCGACGAGTGCAAAGTTGAGCGGGAATGACTTCAATTTCTTTAAATTCTCCGTACGCTTCGTCTTAGCCAATAAGTCACTTTAGTCTATCGAATATATAGCTCAAAATGATAAATTATAATTTGAGGACTAAAATTGATGTTTTGAAAGTTGAGGGACTAAAATGAGTACTTTTGAAAATTGAGTCGGAAACTCAAAACAATAGGGTTGAAATAATATATTTTAAAACAATAGGGGCTGATTAAAACTCATTTAAAAACTTGGGGGCTGATTTTGATGATTTGAAACCAAGAGGGACTGAATTGGATTGTTTTAAAACCATAGGGACTGATTTGAAAGGCTTCAAAAGTTAGGGACCGAAATGAAAATTTTCGAAAGTTAAATATTAAAATCAAACTTTACTCTCTATATTTCATTATTCAGATCTGTTTTCTCTCTCTACCATTTCGTAAATCAGAGCATTAGAGAGAGACCGAGGGCAGAGACGGGCGAGAGGCGAAAGCTGAGGAATCCGGCGTTCAATCGTCGATTTGCCGGCGCAGCACCGGCGTAGGGTGCGGCTACTGGTGGCGATCAGAGTAAGGTTTAGATTGGAGGGCTTAGGTGCGAGTTTGGGGTTGATTGGTGCGAAGAACCGAAACCAAATCGTGATTTAAGATGGTTAATTTTCGGCGAAAAACCGGTCAATCAGTCGGCGGTAGAGGTAATGTTCTGGGCTTCTTCTATTTCTTGGTTTGGATTTTGATTTTGGATGATTGATTTGGGACTAGGTTTGATAATGTCGATTGGTTGCTGGTGGTGGAAGGTCAGTGTTGAGTTTCCGGTGGTGATATGATATACGGTTGCTGTGGATGGTGATTAGGCTGACTGTGATGGTGGAGATTGAGTGATTCCAGTGTAGTGGTTGGTTGTGACATGGCTGAAGGTTGGCGAATTGGTGGTGCTTGACTGGATTGATGAAGTAATCGTCATGGCTATGGTTTAGTTTGATGGGTTGGCAGTGGTGAATTTGATCTGAATGGAGGTGCTGGGAGTGATGGAAATCGTGTGTTGGTTTGAGTTGAGGAGAAAGGCTGGTGAGTAGTGGTTGTAGGCTATCCGAATTGGTTTCAGATTGATGTATATGATGGTGGATTGAATCATGCAGGCTGGTGGAAGTGATGTGGTTTGAAGAAAGGGCTGAATTTATGGGATTGTGAGGGGATGGAGGACATATATAAAATTGAGAAAACAAAGTATGGTGGAGAGTTAGGTTGTAATGGGGTGGAGAAATTGGAGAAATGATGAGTGCGTGAATTATTATGTTGATGATGAATGCATGGATGAGAAGAGAAATACGTGGGAATCTTGACAGAAATTATGAGTTTTGCTGGAAGTGGTGGCTAATATTTTAATTAGTGTTGGTGGCACCTTTGAACAAATTGTTTAGAATTTGGAGTTGAGACATGGGTGGAGATGATGATAATGATTCAGGGTGGTGGGGTATGGTGATGTATAAAGAGAGGACCTTGCTGGAAAGAATGGTTGAGAGATGAAAAAGGAGCTCTAAAGGAAAATGCACATGGGAGAGGTTTGGGGAAAAATGGACGGTTTAGGAATTATAGGATTAAGTTAAGATAATTAATTAAAATTTTGACTAACTTCGATTAAGAAATGAAATTAAAATTGATATATTTTGGGCTTAAAATAAATTTAAGAATAAATAAATTTTGAGATAAAAATTGAATTACGTATTTGGACTTGAAATAATTTGAATAAGGAAAATTGAGATATTTAATAAATTTGGAATTCAAAATGATTTTGAAAATAATACTTTAAATAAATAATTAAAATAACATAATTTTAGAAATTCGGATTTTAATTTAAAATCGAACAAATTCGATATTTCTTGACTTGGCTAGACGAATCCGTCGCGGCGTTAACTTCAAAATAATGGGTGAAATAGTAGCGACACAATTTTCTAAATATTAAAATAATTATAAAATTGCGTAAAAATTTTGGGTCGCTATAAAAATAGTTTCGAGAAACTTAATCAAAATTCATCATTTACTGCTAAAACTCCATATTCATCATTTACTACTAAAACTCCATATTGAATCGAACATAAAATTGCATCACAAATTACAGAATAATCAAAATAAAAGTAATATATATCCACAATTAGCACCCAAAATATCCATTTCCAAAGCTTCAACAAATTTCAAATAGATCTCATAAAAATTATCCAAAATAGATATTTTCACAAAGATTAGCCAAAATACCTAATGAGTAATAGAATTAGGTAACCTTTATTTGGGTCAATTGATGGGCCCTCTTATGATTTAAAATAAAATAAAAAATAGAGGAAGCCCATAGTTATGGCCCAAGTTGTTAGCTTCTTCTTCTACCTATACTATAGACTAACACAGTAACACTGTAACGAAGTTGCAGAAACAGACAAAAAAGTTTCAGTTGCCGGGTATTCTTCTGACTTCAGCGAAGCTACTGGCTCCGGGAAGTGTCCACTACAAGCAAATAAGATTTGAGAGTTGAAGTTTGAATTCAAAAGCAAATTGACAAAAATCTGAAAAAAAATAAATAAAATAAAAAAATCAGGCAAGCTGGTGGATCCAGCTAGCGCGGCCGCCGGTACTAGGGGATTTGATCGAGCACGAGCGGACATTACAAGGTAATGAGAAAAAAAAATTTGACATCAAAATTCCTAGATAAAATGAAAAAATTTAGAGGATCCAGCACGAGCGGCCGAACGTCCTCATTAGTAGCTGGATCCGCCCCTACCCTCTGATTTATAAAGATAGGTTCATTTCTATTTTCACATAAATTAAAAAAAAAAATTAATATATATTGAAACTATAAATTTACTTACATTTTATCTAATATAACCCTACATTGAATAATGGGTAGTTCGTATTTGTTGATAACAATGAATATTAAATAAGAGGTATAATAGAAAATTAAAACATTAATATACTCTCAACAAAGAAAGTGAACTAAAATTTGAGACAAACAAAATAAAAATAAAAAAAGAGTCTATCTTTATGGGACGGAGGGAGTACTAATTATTAATTATATATAATGAGTTGCAGAAAGTTTTACATAGTTTTGGTGTCAAGAAGGTAATGAAGAAGGGTTTTTTTTTTTTTCTAATTAGTTGAAGAAATTCTGGTATGATCATATATCATCACAATGTATATCAATCTGTAAGTGGTGATATACATATGACACAAACGATCAACTTTTACGTAATGTTGTTGCAAATAGTTTTGACATAAAATTTCCTTTCGCCGTGGTGGTGGTGGTGATCTTCTTCTTCTTCTTCTTGTTGGTTTCCGAGGCTGTCGTCACGCATCCAAAAAAGTTTGATAATAAGAATTTCCAGTTTCCTACATGAGAGGGAGTTCTTCCACCTTTTGGTTTGCTTGTAGTTTTATCAGCATGAGTGATCTGTCAAATGATAAGTTGACAGTAAGCATATATATGATTTGATCCTATTATTTTTTCAAATCCGCGGAATTTTTTTATTTTTATTTTTTGGTTCATTGCATGAATAATACAATACACTACTTGTAGGATTATGAAAGCAAAAATAAGTTAAAATCTCGTATATCTACTCCGAAGTATGGCACCTGAATCTTAGGAGGGTGTTTCATGTGAGTGATTGAGGATGTGCGGGCCGAATGACTGGATTCTCGAAGATGTCTTGCGTAAGTGAGAAGGTCGGCTTTCCTATTATACCCTCCACCATTAGCAACACGAGTAGGTTGAGGGAAATTGCCATAACCATGGTGGTGGTGAGTCCTCCTCCTTGGCTTCTCTATGTATATCGCGACTAACACAGTTTTCCGTCCATGGCATGTTGTCTAAGACAATTAAAATTTTAAATTATCATGATGGGAGGGTAAAAAAAGATAAAACTAGAGAGATTTTATTGAAAAGAGCCAAGGATAGGAGAATCGAAAAACTTACCATCTTCTTACATTCTATATAATCGATTATCTTTAACAAAAAAGCCCCATTCAAAGAGTCGTGATATAGTTTTTTTTTTTTCCTCTTTCACAATATATGGATGTGGGAAACGGGGAGTGAATTGGTGAACTTTGAAGGGGTTGCTCTTAAATATATAGTGGATTTGATTGAAGTAGAGTCGGGGTCACATACTTTGACTCGATTTTTAATTAGGTCACTATACCTCAATTTGCGTTGATTGCATCATTATACTTTAATTTTATTTCAATTTAAGCCAATGTATTCAATTTCATCGCATTGTCTGACGTCGTCGGATATTAATGTGGTCGTTAAATACTACCAATCATACTACGTGGCCATCAAAAAAAAAAAAAAAAAATTAAAAATCTACATTTCAGTTGCATTGAATCTTAAAACGAGTCTCTCCCAATTGCATCACTTCTTTGAGGTCATTTTTTTGACGGCCACATAAGATCACCATTAGTATGCAAGAGCTACATCAGTGTAAAAGAATTGAGCAAAGTGGTCTAAATTGAAACAAGATTAAATTATAGTAACCCAATTGAAACATTAAAATGTAATGAATCCAATATCCATCAACAATGCATATAGCTAGTGATAACGCCAACATGTGTTCCTTGTTTGAATCGAAACCGTATATAGTTATGATTAGCATATCAAATAAGAAATCCAAAACATTTGAAGATGAGATGCATAATCAATCAATATTTGGTAAACAATGTAACATAGCATTTCGGCAATAAAGCCAAAGTTGGCCTTCTTTTTTCTATAAAAATAAGGCCGTGCTTAAAAGATGCTTCAGTTGCTTTTTTAAAAATATATATTTTTGTGTTAACATAACATAAAATAACATTAAATAGTAAATACACATTTGACAAATAAGCTAAGGATTATTGCGCTCCATACTAGTTTTACATCTTTCAACTGAATTTTAGTCACCTTGCCACCTCCCATTTTCCTCCGACGAAGCTTCAGCCACCTATTCAGGATGGGCGTATTGTTAGAAAACATCATAATTGAGCTTCCATAATTCTATAACGTATTTGATGAAATGTTTAATTGAATATAATGAAAAGTATCATAAAAACTTGGAAGTGTCGAGATGTACTACTAAAATTACTTCTTACGTATCATAAAACTAATTAAAAGTACGTTACTTTTAAGTTGCTTATTGGGGACATTTGCACAAATATCCAACTTTTTGGTATCATAATTGAAACTTACATCATTTAAAAGTATCATTGATTAATACTTTAAAATCATTTGAATATTGAAATTTACGTTCTCCAAAACAAGTATCACAACATGATACTTATGAAGTATTACAACGTGATATAGGAAATGGCAAGAAACATTCTATGCCTATGTCTGTACCTGTACCACGTTTAAAATTCTATGTCGATTTGTAAACTATATGTTGAGAATCCCAGGTATGAGGAAAGGCCTTGAAGAGAATACAAACTCACATTGGAAGTGTAGAATTAATTCAATGTGAAATTTGCTGCCGAGTGTATTCCCAGAGTGCAATGGCACCGCTAACATGAACGTTGAGTGACCTAACTACTCCTAGCTGTGGAATTTCAACGCAAGCATCCAGCATGTGGATTATCTCCACGGGGATTCCCTCCTTTTCACGTCCAAGGACTAATACCTGCCCGAGTTGACAAGAATCTATCACTAACGCCGAAACAAAATTGACCCGATAGTGTAAGCATATACTATGTCTGTCTGAGTGTGCGATGGCACATTTTTTATTTATTTATTTTTTGCCAAAAAGTAGAATATGAATGGAGGTATTGGAGATAAAGAAAGAAGAGAACAAGATTTCCCAGTAGCAAAAAATCAATGTTGTTCAATTTTGGAAAATAGTAGACCATCACATGTTCCCACTATAGATAAAGAGATAAATTTATAGAAAGCCTCTGTAATTTAAAAGCACGAGTATGAGTATATGCTCTATCCTAAGAGTCACGATTCAATAAAACATACCGTCTTTATAGGAAAAACGCAACGGTCCAGTGGTATACTATTTGCAGTTTGCTCCAGACCAAAGAGAGTGAATCCCTCTTTCTTCTTCTTCTCCAAGAAAAATTTCAAACTTCTCTCTGGGATTTCCACAACTGGAACCCACTTTTCTGCTGTTACACTGAAATACCAGAAATAGTTAATAGGAAGGAGTCAAGATCACAACATTACCGCAGACTTTACAATTTAAAGAAAACGCTGCAAATAGTGCTGTAGTTTTTCAGTTTTCATCTTTAATTTCTCTAATATTATAATCCTACTGCATATATTTAGTTAAGTTTGAAAATGAAACACTGGAATTTTGTGTTCCATCATTAATGAGTTGGTTCCTTTCAGCCCATTCTTTGTTTTCGACACACAGAAATTGATACAAAGTAACACTATCAAAAGTATTACCAGGTCGCTTGGTCAAGAAGAAGAAAATTTAAGTATATACACGTATATCTAAAAATATCACATTTCAGCCTGCTGTTTCTTAGTTTCTTAGTGTATGTATAATAATAAATAACACGTGTTCATTCAGCGTCCTCTATTCACTGATTGCTTAACTTCAAGAATTTGTTTCGACAGTATTATTCAATTATTTTAACTGTTGAATTAAAGATCTTGTAAAACATCTATATTATTAAATAATATCATACAGTTTCTTTCTTTTAATTTTTTTTTTCTTTTCAGAAATAGATACAGAAGTGATGTTCTGGCCATTGCATAAATTATTTGGCCCCCCACCACGTAAAAAGCCAATAAATTTAAGCAATTCACAATAGAATGCCCATGGGTGAGGGATTCGGCAAATCTGTGGGCAGAATCCAGGATCTGCCACTGCTTGCTGCACAATCCTTGAGCAGAGAAGTGCACAACTATAAAAATAAATGAAAAACGACCTTTGAAATTTGGAGAACTAGAAACTACGAGATAAACTTTCAAGAGGAATTGGGTTGGCTATGCAACCCTTCAAAATAATCTACTACCATAAATCACTGAATGGTATAAAGATCCATACGAATGTGAAACATTAATTATTGCGGAATAATCAGAAAAAAATTACTGAACTACAATCAATACCTGATGAGTTGGAACTGCTTGTCCTTTAATATGTTTTTGTCTGCAACTGCTAGTCCTGCTGCTCTAAACACCTGATATTAATCAAGGCTGTCATATTAATGAAATTGCATATAAAATAGTAAGATTCATAATAACCCATGTTGTGTAACGTGTCAAAATACAAAATTAATCTGTGTAACAAACCTCACAAGTCCGTGCTAATCCAGCAAGATTAGGTATCCGATCAATAAGTGATGCTACAAGAATTATTTGTTGTCGGCTTGCTCTTAACTTGTCCATTGCCACGCTCCTTGAGTGTAGCAAATTATCAAGAAGCTGATCTTCATTTTCTATATCTGCATTTCAATAATCAGAAAGTTAAACTGCTATTATCATATCAATCAATTGGCTGAGAGAAGAAATTAAGTCTGGTCATCTTCCACCTTGCTTAATTATTAATTAAGCACAGACTGCATAGGACGAAAAAGAACAGATTCATCATTGAAACGGTGGAAATACATTTTAGGTAAATTTTCTGCAACAAGTTTTGACTTAAACCAGTCTATCAACTTCAAATATCAAAATCAAAATAGTCACACAGTCTGAAGACATGCTGTTATTCCCACTTTCAGAATCTAAATGGTAAAACTAGACAATTTTCATAAACTTAGAAGAAAGCTAACCGATTCTATGACTTACATTCCCAGTCTGCTCCCTTGATTGAAACAAGAACAAGAAAACAAGTTTTAGAAACATCTATTCAGTACCCGTCACCCTAGCCTTACCTATATAAAATTAGTGTGAAAGATTCTATCCAAATTTATCAAAACCAACAGAAAATGCAAAGGATTTTGACTCATCAGTAGACTCACTATCTCATGCTTTCTAAGTTGACTCGTACAAAATCCAGTGTGTATTACTAGTACATAACTATTACACATTTGAATGTTTCATAACCACAGCCTTGTTGATATTTTCTCAAGGATAACTGGAACACATATATGCATGAGTATCTTTGAGGTCAGATATGTGTAGAAATGCATCCTCTCTGTTTGAGCAGCTATTTATTTATATCTCAAAATGCATGTATATTGACCCATTGACTTGACGCATTTATATACATAAATATGCAAGTAGGTTGTTTGTTAGGGGCAGTTTACGCACATGATGGGAAAACATACCAACGATATTAGGCACTTGGCTTGATTGGAGGGTATTTTGTACCTGATTCACTCAAGGCTATTGGAAACTTGCTGGTAACTTCATAGTTTAAAAAGGCAGAACTAGGTACCGAGGAGGTTTTTACTTTGCGAGGCGTAAGCCTCAAGGATCTTTGAGGCGTAAGCCTCTCTACAAACCGAAAATTTAGTAAAAAAAATTATAAGATAACATAAAAGCATCTTATTTCAAAAAAAATTTAATATAAAAACAACCTAAAATAGAAGAATAAAACCAAACATAAACATCAAGCATTTAATTAAAACATACATAACGTGATCGGATTGCTGATTGCATGACTTCAAATTCATTGTTTAGACTAACAGAGGGGGAGAGAGAAAATGATGAGCAGACTGCAAGTGAGGTGCATGTATAATAGAGTTTACAAACATGTGACCATATTATTTTTTAAATTTTGATAACTAATAAGTGCATAAATAATGTCAATAAAGAGTTTTTAATGATGATAATGAAAGAAAGTGGTTATGTATTTTTACAGAATTGACACTACGGTGGGATAATAACAGGAGCAAGAACATGGAAAATGGGGGTAGAGGATCACATAGGGTTTTTTAGTTTTTTTTTTTAATGGGCATGTGTCTAATTTTTTTTTTTTTTACTAATGGTCCAAACTAGGTCTAAAATATTTTTTTGATTTCAATTTTTGATAAACTAAGAGGTCAAATTGGGTCTAACATATTTTTTTTTATAATGATGGGTCATGGCCCAAAGCATTTAAAGAAAAAAACTCGTGTAGAACGTCTCAACGACGGAGGTGTACTTTCCGCCCGAAATAGCACTAAATTAGTGCCTCGAGGCATAGGTTGTGTGCCTCACAGTGCGCGCCTCCACCTCGCCTTTTTAAACCATGGGTAACATAGACATTTATCATTTTTCTTTGGAAATAGCAAGATCATATATTGTTCTTATTTTAGTTATGGAACGTAAAAAAATATGCTTTCATATGTGAACTTAAACCAAAAAATCATTGTATCAGTCCAGCATACAAGTTACTCGTTACTGGATTATATGCCAAAGTAACAGCATAAAAAACTGCCAGCCCCTATCCAACACTATAAATAGAAAAAAAAAAAAAACATGAATTTCTCAATGCATCTGAAAGAGAGATTAATTTAGACCGTAATAAATTCTTGACTTCCTATAATGTATCCATTTATTATTCTTAAATGTAGAAAGTAGCACAAGTAACAGGAAAGCAATGAAGCAACAATATGCTATCCAAGAGATTTCATTCTAGTATTGATTTTAAATTATAACAGAGTACCCATGTTTCACCATAAAAGATGTAATATTTGTTGAATTTCACATATCAAAAACTACATTCTATTGCGCAGGGTAGAAGAATGCACTTATTATAACGTACCAAGAAGTGATCTGTATGATGATTTATGGTCCCAGAAGGAAGTAGAAGCCATCTCTTGCATCTCATGTCTGGGAAAACTGATTTTTCTTTGAAAGTCATATGATATATCCTTTGGTAGCTGGATAAATAATTCTCCTTCATTGGAATTCAACATCTCAGTGCACTTGGGGTCTTCACTGGTACGAAAACTCTCATTCTTGATAGAAGCAGCGTCCTTTGCCATTGAGCATCTGAGATCTTCCCTAGTATCCTGTGAGAACCACTGATGAGAGATCGACCCCATGAAAAACATCAAATAAACCAGTAACTTGCTTACATTTAAAAAGTTAATAACTCGATCCATGAGGGTTGCTGGAACACATTCAAATTCAAGTTCCTGCAAACACTCCAAAACAATGATCAAGGAATCAAGTATTTAACAATATTAACTGGATGATGGTCCAATACTTACAGCATAAACATTTTTTTTTTAAGTACATGACATTAAACCTACTAACATAGCACAAAAAAGGTGCAACCTATGCACAAAATTTTTGCATAGTGTGTGATATAAAATTGCCTATTCAAACAAGGGATAAGTGAAGAAAGAAGTAGAATAACCCTCCTTGATTCTAAAGCTAGTAAGTCAATCAATTCGCAAATGTAGTTTACAAAAAATAAACTCTAAATAATACAGAATACAAGCAAAGATTGCACATGAATTAAGGGATTTAGAATTGTAATTCTACAATAAGGTTTGTCAAAAACATCCAAGGAAGAACTGGATGAGCAACGAACTAACTCTTGGCACGAGAAAGATGTAGGAAAACAACTTTTCAGTTTAGTTTAAGGCATCACCACTTGCATAAAGGCTCTCCTATTTCTTTCCAACAAAATGTGTCACCAAAGTCTATTGGGAGACACACTAGTGAAATATACGTGTTTTTCAAATATATTCACACCTTAGAAGGTAATCTTTCGGAGAATGAGGAGTGGTTCACTAGACACGTCATAAGGAAAACATATCTCAAAGATTATTTGCATTAGCACAGTGAAGCTGCCAATAGTTAGCACATTTATCTGTCATGCTTACATGAGAACCACCATAAAGATTCCTTTTTCTTGTTAGGCCATAGGAAAATTAGTATATTCTGTCTAGTCCTTCCTCTTCTAACTTGCTTTATCGAAATCATGTCATTCTCATGAATGTGGTCTCTTTAGGTCAATGCAATACATGAGCCAACCACTTACGTCATCCTTCCCATAATTTTTTCTTAATCGGTGCCAACTTTCACTTGTTCACATATATTCTCAATTCTTATTTTATCAATTTTAATATGACCGCCCTCCATCTTAGCATTGTCATTTCCTCTACATTCCATCGTGACCTAACAGCTCAACACTCAACCATAAAGCATAGGCAGTTTTAGCATTTTAGACTCTCAAACCCAAAGATGTTCAAATCCATATCTTTAATTTTACAATTTAAAAAAGGGATTTACTCAAATGCAAAAGAATTAACCAGGCCTAAAATTACCATGGAGCTCTGTGTTACGAATATAATTTGGAATAAATTATATTATTCCATAATTGAATTGCACTATGTTAGGATACTTTCCATACTTGATAGCAAATCTCTAGGCTGTAAATATGCTGTAAATAGGGATTATCCTTACCTTGTATGTACATTTTCTGCCTTGATATAATGAAGTAAACCCTATTGAAGAGGGTATTCAGACTAATTTGACATGGTATCAGAGCCGCTCCTCTGATATTCATCGTGGTAGTCTAAATCCTTTGTGTGGAATGAAAAGAGACAAATTTTCTCTATCTCGGCAAGTCTGATCTTGCTCCTGGAAACAACCGACCTTTCTTTTGGTTCACTGGGTTGTGGGTGTCGGTTCTGGGTAGAGTCCGGTTCATACGTGTGGGTTCTTTGTTGTCTGCAGTGGCTCGGTGGTGACTGGTTCCGTGTGCGAGGTGCAATCTCGTTTCTACAGTGGTCGTGAGGGGGACGCTGGTGATCGGCCGTCTCTGTGGTGGTCGCAAAGCACTTCGGAGGTGACCGGTTCTGGGTTAGGTGGCGATCGGCGTTAGGAGCGAAGCTTTCTCCGACTTCTGTGACTTCGGTGAGGTTGGGTCTCGAGCACTGTGACTTCAGTGAGGTTGGGTTTATGTTTATTATGATTATTATTGGGCTTTCTTGAGCCTGGTATTGTGTTTATTGGGCCTCAGTTGTTTTTATTTCTGTGGACTCATTTTGGAAGTAGTGGATATTGGTCTGGGATTCTTACTCACAAAATTATTGTTTTTCGAATTTGTTATCATGTCAATTGAAAATACCATTGTTCGCTTCACTGGTAAAAATTACCCTACATGGGCTTTTCAATTTAAGATGTTCTTGAAAGGAAAAGAATTATCAAATCATATTGAAAATTCTGTTCGAGCTCCTACTGATGAAAAAGAACTTGCCCAATGGGAAGTCAAAGATGCCAAGGTGATCTCCTTGCTATTGGGAACAATTGATCCACATCTTGTCACCAATCTTCGGTGTTTTACTACGGCTCAGACTATGTGGGCTTACCTGCATCGTGTTTATCACCAAGATCATAGCGCTAGAAAATTTCAACTGGAGTTGGACATTAGCAATTTCAGTCAAGGTAATTTGACTATTGAGCAATTTTATTCTGGGTTTATTAATCTTTGGAGCGAGTATACTGCTATTTTTTACTCTAAGGTTCCCACTGCGGCACTCGAGGCTCTTCAAACAGTTCATGCTGAAAGTTAACGTGATCAGTTCTTGATGAAGCTTCGCCCTGAATTTGAACATGCTAGAGCCGGGTTATTGAACCGAAATCCGATTCCCTCTCTGGACATTTGCTTGGGGGATTTACTGCGCGAAGAACAACGGTTATCCACTCAGATGGGTATGACTTCTGAGAAAGTCTTTTCTGAAGCTGTTAATGTAGCCTATGTAGCACAAGGGAAAGGTAAGAACAAAATACAGTGTTTCAGTTGCAAAGAGTTTGGTCATATTGCTCGTAACTGTCCCAGGAAATTTTGCAACTACTGCAAGAAATAGGGTCACATCATTAAAGACTGTCGAGTGCGACCTCAAAATCGCCAATCTCATGCCTTTCAAGCTGCTGTCCAATCCTCGTCTTCTTCAGCACCTTCCACCGTAAGCTCTGATTCATCTGTTCTCACACCTGCCGTGGTCCAACAAATGATTGCCTCGGCATTTTCAGCTTTAGGCTTACAAGGTAAGGTTGCTAAGCTCACCACTTCTTGGATTGTTGATTCGGGGGCTTCTAATCATATGACTGGTAGTCCAATTGGTCTCCATGATGTTCGTAAGTATGCAGGAACACAACACATTCAGATTGCTGATGGCAGTACTCTTCCTATTACTGCTGTTGGTAATTTGGGTTCTTCATTACAAAATATTTTTGTCTCCCCTGGGTTATCCACAAATTTGATTTCTGTAGGACAACTGGTGGATCATAATTGTGATGTTCATTTTCTCGTGGTGGTTGTCTTGTGCAGGATCAGACATCAGGGATGGTGATAGCGAAGGGGCCTAAAGTGGGACGTCTATTTCCTTTACAGTTTTCTATTCCAAATGTTATTTCTCTTGCATGTACGGCTACTGTCAATAATATTGAAATATGGCATAAGAAATTGGGTCACCCCAATTCTGTTGTTTTGACTCATCTTATAAAACATGGTTTTTTGGGCAATAAAGATTCATTTAGTTCTTCTCCTATTTCTCTTGATTGTGCTACTTGTCGTCTTGGTAAAAGTAAAACTTTACCTTTTCCTGTGCATGGTAGTCGTGCTTCTCATTGCTTTGAGATTATACATACTGATGTTTGGGGTATAAGTCCCGTTGTTTCTCATGGCCAGTATCGTTATTTTGTGACATTTATTGAGGATTTTAGTCGCTTTACTTGGATATATTTTCTCCGTTCTAAATCTGATGTATTTTCTGCCTTTCAAACCTTTCTTGCGCTTGAAGAGACTCAATTTAGTACTCGTATCAAAATCTTACGTTCCGACTCAGGGGGAGAGTACATGTCTAACTTATTCCAGACCTACCTTCAACAAAAGGGGATCATATCTCAGTGTTCTTGTCCTTATACCCCTCAACAAAATGGAGTCGTTGAACGTAAGAATCGTCATCTCTTAGATGTTGTTCGCACTTTATTGATTGAGTCATCTGTACCATCTAGGTTTTGGGTTGAGGCTTTATCTACTGCCGTCTATTTGATCAATCGTTTGCCTACTGCCACTCTAAATTATGATTCTCCATATTTTCGTTTATTTGGCATGCCTCCTGAGTATCACTCCATTCATACTTTTGGTTGTGTGTGTTTTGTTCACCTACCACCTGTTGATCGTCACAAGCTTGCTGCCCAATCTGTCACATGTGCCTTTATGGGATATAGCCCTACTCAGAAAGGATTTTTGTGTTATGATGCTCATGCAAATAAATTTCGAATTTCCCGAAATGTGATTTTCTTTGAAAATCAAAATTTCTTTCAGTCACAGGTTATTCCTGATCCCCTGTTGTTCGTCTCCCAGATTTTGATAATATATCTTCTTCTATTGAGCGGTTCAAACCAGGTTTTGTGTATCAACGACGTCACCTACCTTCTTCAGCACCCCTTCCAGACACTGAACCGATGCCTGAGTCTGCGCCTCCTCTACCTCGACGCTCCACTCGAGTTACACATGTACCTGATAGGTATGGTTTTCCTCATACATCACTCACTGCCACTCTCGATACTATTTCTGTTCCTCACTCTTATGCTGAGGCAGCTTCTCAAGCGTGTTGGCAGCAAGCCATGCAAGAAGAGATCCAGGCTCTTCAAGAAAATCACACTTGGGATATTGTTACTTGTCCTTCTGGTGTCAAATCGATTGGGTGTAAATGGGTATACACAGTTAAACTTCGACCTGATGGATCACTTGACAGATATAAGGCTCGTCTTGTGGCTCTTGGGAATCGCCAAGAGTATGGCCTTGATTATGACGAAACGTTTGCTCCTGTTGCCAAGATGACTACTGTCCGGACTATCTTGGCCATTGCCGCTTCACAGGGATGGTCTCTCCAACAGATGGATGTGAAAAATGCTTTCCTACATGGAGAATTAAAAGAAGAAATTTATATGTCTCCACCTCCCGGGATGTTTACTTCATCTTCCTCTGAGGTTTGTCACCTACGTCGGTCCTTGTACGGACTGAAACAGGCTCCACGTGCATGGTTTGATAAATTTCGTTCTACCTTGTTTGACTTTCAATTTGCTCAGAGTCAGTTTGATTCCTCTCTTTTTCTTCGCAAGACGTCTGCTGGAATTGTGTTGCTTCTAGTATATGTTGACGACATTGTGATTACAGGGTCCGATACTGAATTAATCAAGCAGTTACAACAACATCTGAAGGCATCTTTTCGTATGAAGGACCTTGGTCCTTTGCAGTACTTTCTTGGCCTTGAGGTCCAGAATACTCGGTCTGGTATATTGTTAAATCAACATAAATACACACAGGAAGTGATTTCCTTGGCTGGTCTTCAATCAGGTAACTCTGTCCTTACCCCATTGGAGGTCAATCTTAAGCTCCTTCGTGAGGAAGGCGAGCTTCTTTCAGATCCATCATTGTACCGGCAACTTGTTGGGAGTTTGAACTATTTGACGATTACGCGTCCTAACATTTCTTTTGCGGTGCAGCAGGTCAGCCAATTTATGCAAACCCCTAGACATCTTCATCTTGCAGCTGTTCGTCGCATTATTCGTTATTTGAAAGGGACGTCTTCACGTGGATTGTTCTTTCCTAGGGAATATTCCTTAAAGTTAGTGGGATATAGTGATGCTGATTGGGCAGGATGTGCAGATACTCGTCGTTCTGTTACTGGATGGTGCATGTTTCTCGGCAATGCACTCATTTCTTGGAAGAGTAAGAAACAAGACAGAGTCTCCAAGTCCTCCACTGAGTCTGAGTATCGTGCTATGTCTTCCGCCTACTCTGAGATCACATGGCCCCGTGGATTATTGGGCGAACTTGGCTTCCCTCAGCTTCATGCAACTCCTCTTAATGCTGACAATACCAGTGCTATTCAGATTGCAGCTAATCCAGTTTTCCATGAGCGTACATAACATATTGAGGTTGATTGTCATTCCATACGAGAGGCCTTTGACAGACAAGTGATCACTCTTCCTCACATTTCTACTGAATATCAGACTGCAGATATTTTCACTAAAGCTCTTTCTCAACATCGACTTCAGTTCTTAATTGACAAATTGATGCTTATTGATCCTCCAGCATCAATTTGAAGGGGGTTGTTACGAATATAATTTGGAATAAATTATATTATTCCATAATTGAATTGCACTATGTTAGGATACTTTCCATACTTGATAGCAAATCTCTAGGCTGTAAATATGCTGTAAATAGGGATTATACTTACCTTGTATGTACATTTTCTGCCTTGATATAATGAAGTAAACCCTATTGAAGAGGGTATTCAGACTAATTTGACACTCTGTCCCCTTTCGGTTGTCTTGAAATTACTGATGATCCCCCCCCCCACCCCACCCCACCCCACCCACATAAAACCTTCTCTATGTGGTCAAAATTGTAAACTAATAATAGAACATGCAGAGAAACTCCTTGAAATCCCAACCTAGACATTGGCAGAATGACAATGTGAATCGCAAACACGGATGTACTAAATCTTGTAGTTCAAAGACAGTTCTTTAATCAATTATAACATCGCTAAAAAAGTCACACACAAAGAACCAGAAATGTCAGTCATTATATATTGGAAATGGGATCCGCAATGGCTATGTGATGTATGGTGAAATCTTCATGTCCCGAGGTGACAAACTGATATCGTAAAAAGGCTGCATGATGAGGAAGTATTTCCAACCTTTGAAAACATACGTGGTACAAGTTCTAAATTTCAACAAAGTAAAAATAATCTATCAATACTGACCTCAACCCGATTTGTGAAAATTCCAGCTGGTAAAATAGACTTCACAGGATCAAAAGCATCAATATAACCGTCCATTGACACTCTTAAACTGTATTAATAATCAAGGAGAAGATTAAATGGCAAACATTACAGCCCTACAAACTGATTTGGGTCAACAATAATAAATAAATAAACATTAAATCTAGAATTTATTGTTTTCAACAGTGTCTAGTTTTCTCACTCTGTCCATCTTTCTATATTCCTTTCCTCTTGTTCTCTTGTTCTGATAAGTAGCTTTAGTTTTGAGCACTAAAAATGGGACTAGGCCATCTAGAAACTGTAGATTAATGTCATATCATACTTGTATCAGATATGATATTCCAAAAATAATCATATTTATTTTGGTACATCCCTTTCAATAATTACATCTAAAGTTTCTTCCCCCATATAATTGGAACTCCGGAAATTCTTATTCAATTAAAGTTCTGGCAATCTTTGCATTTTGATAAAACAATATCCAGTACTCCAAAACTTCAAAACTCTTTTGGAATTGATTTCCTAAAATTCCCAAACATATTATCCTAACCCTGCAGGCCTGAAATTCAATTTGTTTAACTGAAGAAACATCAGCCTTGAGAAAATAAAATAAAATAATCAGTTTCAGGAATTAGATATTTTACCACAAATTTCATTATTCAGTTTGCTCAAATAACTTTTTAAACAAGCTATAGATTTCATTCAATTTAGTGATAAAAATACTTCCCATTAAGTCTTACTAAAGTTAAAGGAAGCCAAAAATATGGACATTAGTCATGAAAAGGGAGATCAAAACTTACACGGTCTCAATTGAAACTTTCATTTTTAATAAAAAATTGCACTTTGAACTTCAAACTTTACTACAGTTGTTAATTCAGATAAAATAACAATTAAAAAGAACCAAGATAGAATACATTAGAACTCATTAACTATGTTACTATAGTGTATCAAATTCAATACATGACTGAATGAAAAATGGAATTCAAAGTGTTTTAAAACATATTAGCAGAGAAACAAAGAAAGAAATACAATTTTAGTTTCCGAAAAATAGATAGTTAAAAATCTGAGACCTATATTCAAATGATTCGCTTGTGTTTTTCTCAAACAATTAATTACGTACTAGAAGAAAGATTTCTTAGCTTAAGGATGACGGTTAAAGATCAATGCCAAGACATTTGAAGCCAATTTACATATATCATAAGGTCTGCTAAATGGTAAGTACTTACTTTAGAAAATAAACTATTTTCTTCCGCAAAAGAGAATTTCAGGATATCGAACCATACCGTGCACAGTCCGAGTTACGCTCCAAGTAAAATTTCAAGTCTTCAAAGCACCTTTTCTCCAAGGACATGGTGAAACTGGACCCACAATCTGATGTAGGCAACAATTTTTGGAGAACATGATACACTAATATCTACAAAAAAAAATAAAAAATAAAAAAAAATTACCATAACCATCAGATTTTTAACACATATACGCTTCAAATGTGACATGTCACAATCATTTTTCATCCGAGATTGACCTGTGTAAATCCCCGCAAAGTATGATGATGTGATGTCAACAAAGGAATTATAGGAGGAAGTAATTCATCAAGATGCCTGGATTGGATCTCTTCTTTTGAGTGGAGAATGATATTAGCTGCTATGAATACATATGATGATAAAGCCTGCAGTGAAAAAAGATATATAGCAGATTAAATGGGGATATGAAATATTTCAGATACCAAGCAAATAAGAGAGGCAGGCACTAAAGTTTATATGCCATGTTATTAATCACGAAAACAAAATGCAAAGTTTAACATATATTGTGAGGCAACAATTGACAAATACATCTAATACGGAAAATATGTCATTAGATGTATTGATCAATGGGGATGTTACATGTAACTTAAGTTTGAGAATGCAGTTAAGACAATATCCTCTCTGTCCCAAATTGAATCTTTACATTACACTCTTGGTTGTTTCAAAATAGAGTTACTTATATTAGGTAGACGCTTAATACCTTTTCTTTACAAACAACCTTTCACTAAAAAAAAATAGCTAGTGGAGACAATAATTGGTAAGGAAAATGTTGGGGGTCCCCAACCTATGTGAAATAAAGCATTTAGATCCCCAACCTTCAATACGGAGCATCTAGGTAGAGAACCTTTCGCCTTTACAACATTTATGCCCCCAACGGACGAAGTTGTCAGATTAACCACCAAAAGCCAAAATTTGTAAAAAGACAATTATACCCTTATTTTGAATTCAAAGTGTAGAAGATAATTGTTGAGCGATTTCTATCGCAAGTGTAAAATATCGTAACAATTAATATAGTGGACCTAAAAGTCCTTATTATAGTTTCTACAAAGACTATTGTTTAACCATTGATTAACTATCCCTAACTCCTTTTTTTTTTTTCATAACAGCAGATGCGGGACTTCGACTAATCCCACCATGAGGCCCAGCGACTCTACCAGGAGATTGCCCCAGTATCCTCAAGTATTTAACGCTAAGAGGAATCGAACTTGAGACCATGCACCTATCCACATATATCCCAGTGTTCGCCCTTACCACTAGGCTAACCCCTTGAAGTTCCTAACTCCTTGAACAAAACCAAATAATCGTCCTAAATACTTTAATTCCAATAAAGCGATTTAAAGGTGCGCAATTAACTTCAATTATGGTATTTTTTATGAATGGATAATGTTAAGCCTCGCAATTTTACCATAGTTATCACATTTAATCTTGCCTCTCAAGATTCATTCCTAATGTTGTATTCAATCAAATCCTTCTTAATCAATCAATTATTCTCGAATTCAAATTAATGTTATCTATCTAAGTCGGTTCACCATATCTCTATTTTAATCCGAATAAATCTGAACAAGCTGAAATCAAGATCCTAAGTATTCAATTAATCACCGCAACAACAATAAAAGTGTATCACTACCTTTTATCCATATTGTCAAATTTTACTATGGATCTAAATTTCTAACTTACCTCTTGGTTCATTACAAATTCACAATTCGATGTCATAATGGCCAATTACTTCATAGCATTAAGAACTATAAGTAAAATCAACAATGAAAAACTTAAATACAAGAATCTTAAAAATAGAAATTAAAGATTCACACTAGGTTACATTCTTTGTCCCAGCTATGAGTCTAGTTATATATGACGTGAAAAGAAAAATACGAGGAAAGACTTAGCGCATCACCAGGTTTTGAAATAAAGACGAAGAAAGGTCAACATTCTTGCACCAAGAATCTCTTTTCCAACCCCTAATCTTGAAATACTAGCTTCTTGAATTTCTCCTTGGTTTCTTCTCTCTAGATCTTAAATTATGTATGTTTTTGCTCTCCAAATTGTCTTCCTTGAATAGAATAATGTAAAAGTAGTTATAGTCCCTATTTAGGTCTAAATCCCAAAATGTTAAAAATCAAAGGTTGAGTCGAATTAGAAAAATAATCTTGGCTTCCTGTTTGAACCATGGGATCACACTGGCTAAACAGGTGCATCGTAGGGTTAACAATGTTTTTTTTTTTTTTTAAACTGCACAATTGCATTCAACCAGAAGAACAAAGACTCAATCCCCCACAAACAAAAAAGGGGAAATGAGCCAAGGAATACAATCAACCCAATGGTGATTACCTGAAGTAAACCTAGCAAATTGCGCTAAATTGTAGGCTACCATATTCCTCTTTCGAGGAATGAAGTAACATGAACCACAACTACTACGAATCAGAAGATCAAGAATATCATCAAAAATGCTCGCATTTGGATCACATCTATCATGCAAGACCAGGCTTTGAATAACTTTTAAAGCATCACTCTCAACGGCTTTAATACCAAAATGGTTGTCCATGGCAAAGCCAATGCCCTCTTTAATTGCCAGTGCTTCAGCAAGAACAGAATCACCAAAACTTTGAATGCGAGTTGCAAAGGCTGCATGAACCAAACCCATGTCGTCACGTAGCCAACCTCCGAGGCCAAGGAATCCGTCTTCTTTCCCAACCGCAGCATCAATGGCCAGGATTAGACCATCCATTCTCGCAATTGGCCCGCTCCATCTATTCTTACAATTCATCTCCACTTTCTTGCTCCTGTTAGATTTGTTAGCCGCAGCCGAAAAGTCCTTAATTTGGAGCTCCACACACCAGCTAATATAAGCCAGTGAACAATGATTCCCCCCAAATCTCATCTCATTTCGAGCCCCCCAAATAGACCATAATCCGACACAAACCTTTTCGAGGATGACTGCAGGATGACAAGTCAGTAACATTGCAACAGCCTCACAAAGGTCAGTCCCTGGGTCAGCAATACGGGCCTCCTTCCAAAGAAACCAGACGCCAAGGTTTTTCCAAAATTCTTTCGACCAAGGACAGAAAATGGAAACATGGATACCTGTTTCTTCTCCCCCGCATCTGGGACAACTGAGGCTGGTGGGATATGCCTACGCCGAAGATTTTCTGTTGTTGGGATGGCCATATTAAGAATTCGCCAAACAAGATGTTTAGCTCTCGAAAGGATGTTGAGCCCCCAAAGAATCTTCCACCATGCACCTGAAACCGAACCGCTGCTCACCCCACCCCCCCTCCCGTCGACTTTCGTTCATCAGTAAGTAGTAGCCACTCTTAATCCCTTTTACCTGAAGGACATATCAAAGAGGAGATAACCGTAAGAAGGAAGAAAAAGAAAACTTGAGGAAGGAACTATTATTGAGTGAAATACGGCCTTAAACCGAGTTAGATTTATAGTCAATCCACCTGCTCCGGGTCACGCACGAAGGGTAGAACAAAGGAAGCTAAAGGCTTTCCTCTCTATTTTCTTTCTCCTCGAAAGACTTGTTGGAAATC
Source organism: Ligustrum vulgare (assembly GCA_963555705.1). Taxonomy (NCBI): domain Eukaryota; kingdom Viridiplantae; phylum Streptophyta; class Magnoliopsida; order Lamiales; family Oleaceae; genus Ligustrum; species Ligustrum vulgare. Next base: position 51,731,677 of record OY743175.1, read on the forward strand.
GTTGTTTGGCTGTTGGCTTCATAATTTCTTGCCTTGCGATCGCAGCCTCATTGCCTTGTACGATCCCATGCACTTCTTTTGTCATTCGCATAAATTGGTCCTTGTATCTATTTTTTTGTTCAACCAAGTCCTACATTAATGCAATTTTGGTCCTTCAACTTCCAAACTCAAAACTTTAGACCCCGATTACCAGAATTTGTCCTCCTTTAGTCCTAATTGATTAATTCTTGTTCATGTTCATCTTTTCTTATCCAATAAGCGTTTTTTCTCCTAAAACAATCAACAAAAACACAAAATTAAGCATCTAAATCATAAAAGCACTTCCAAATGCCCATTTTTGGTGTCTCGAATAAGTGTAAAATCACACAACAATAATATTTAATGATATACATTTGGCTTTATATAATAGCTTAACCTTTTTATCAAGTGGTTCAATAATAACACTAAAAAGAAAAAAGAAAAAACAAGAAGAAAGACTATTATACCTATCTTCTTCACTTACCATCCCTTCACATCACCGCCAGCAAAACAATGAGTCACATGGTTGCCATCCCGTTTAGCGGTTCCCCGACATTCACTTTGCATATGTAACCCAACTAACATGCTTCCTCAACCACTCTTCCCTTCAGATTTGTGAATAGGTACAGTCAAAGCACCTAAACTAGAGATCTTTGAATCTATTTTGCAGTGGATGGTTCTTTTTAATTTAAAAATTTCTATTAAGCCCACTCACCCCTAATGAGGAGGCACGTCTCTGTCAAACACCAACAATTCTCGAACACTGGAGGAATGTCTCTGACACACCACACTACATATCTGAATTTTTAAATTTCCAGAAGTACTCTTACAAGCCTTGGAATGTGTTCAACATGCTTTATATATTGTTCATATTCTTTATATTTCTAACATATGTGAACATCTCGACGAATCAAGGACGTGCAAAGCTATATTGTGATTACTTTAGAATATAAAATTGGCAAAATAATGTATTGTCTAGTTCAGATTACACTCTAAAAGGCTGATTTGTTTTAGAAATAATACATAAAGCTTTAATTTTAAAAGAATTTATATCGACGTGCTCCCCACATGTCCGCGATCATATTTCTAAATTGTGAACAAGTTTGTATCCAATGGTGAACAGTTCCTTATATTTTAGAGATGACATCTTGATTATCTTTTAAATGGTTTCTGCCTTCTCTTGACTCATTCTATTTAGTCTGATATCTTCCTCAACCTTCCTTTTCTTATTGTATCTTCCTTCTCTTGTGGAGACTTTCTTTGTCTAGTTTATCTTTTCACTTAGCATTTTGGATCATTATCCTAAATATAGCCTAAAGATAGAGAAATTTCTTATGAAAAATAAGCTTTGCAATGAAACCGAATAGAAACTTTAAGTAATTTACTTGGATAATAATTATATAAGAGGATTTATCATGGATGATAGGAGGAGTATCACCCAAGAATTCAAATGGTGTCAATGTTTATAGAAAAAGTAATGATGCGAACCCCTTTGGTGTTTGAACCAAAAATTTTCACAACAATTTAATACCAAACCAAAGAAAGTTAAAATGGTAAAATAAACCTAAACCCAAGCTTAATCTAATCAAAATTCCCAAAGAAAATCATTAACCCAATGGAGAGAAATAAGCAAGTTCAAAGGTTTCTTCCAACAAGACAAGAATCATAACATTCTACATGAAGTTGAAAATAATACCTCAAGAGGCAACAAGATTTGAAGAGGAATTCTTACCTCTAATTTGCTCACCATGGAGACTTCAATATTCATACATCATAAACTATCTAGGGTTTTGCTGAAGTGTGATATGAATAGTACAAATAATGAAGGAAATAAAGGAAATTGAAAATTGCACCTTCTTCTGTATTTGAAAATTGAGTCTCAGACAGTTTCGGTCGACCAAAACTCCATTTCGGTCGATCGAAATGGTCAACCGAAATCAACTGCAAGCACCTTCTTCAGTATTTGGGTCATAATTTTTGATCCCGATGTCCAATTGAGGTTATTCAAAATTATTTGAAAACTAGAAGAAAAGAGCTACAATTGTTCAAATTCGGACTTTATCTCTGTCAAAACTTTAATTGAATTCCGAACTTGATCCAATCTCTATGTCTTTGCTCCCAATTTGATTCTTGACTTCTTTTCTTGGCTTGATCTCTTGTTTAAGCCTTGAATCTTCTTCCAAAATAGCCTATAGTTGACTCAGAGCTCCACAAACATGCACTTCAAAAAAAATTTGGCTTGAATGATTGATTTTCCTTGTCGAGCCTCCTATGATTCTCATCAGACCCTCCTCCTTCAGGATGATTCGTCCTGAATCATAGGTTTGTCCATGATATTTCATTGCACCTCCAAGATCAAAAGGAAAATTATGGCCTCCATGACACATGATCAACCAATAGTACCCTGTAGCTTGGGCTATATGGAGGGGTTGAACCATGAACTCCTTTGGGCATAAGTGACGTCGCCCAAAGTACCAAGTGTCATTATCCTGCAAAATAAAATTAAGCAAAATAGGGTGGAGACTGTTAATTTCACAAAGTACGAGATATGGATCCTCATACTTGTGATTCATCACCTCCAATTCCTCTTTCCGCACCACGAGGCTCTTCACTTCACCTCCTACCTTCTTACTCTCTTGCTCACTCACCACTTTAAATTTTTTATCCTCAACCACCTCCTCCACATTATCAAGCTCAACCAACTCTCCCACATTTTTAAGCTCAACCATTTTTTTTCCGTATGTGTATGCTCATGCACCCCTTCATCAACAATTTCATTCCCCAATTCATGCACCTCTTCACTTCCGAACTTTTTATCTTCCACATGAAAAATTGGAGTTTGATCAACTATTTCAATTTTTAGCTTCCACTCCTTCTCAACTTTCTTATCTTGGGGCACCTCTTGCAATTCAACCACCATCTCTCCTTCACTCCCTTTTTTCATGTCAACATTATATTTACTATCCCATTCAATGAACCTTTCTTCTAAAATTTTCATTTGAAGTCCCACATGAGATCACTCTCCTTCACAAATCCCTTATCAACTCTCCTATCACACTCCTCTCCCTTATTCCTACCCATGCTCCCTTTTTCCCATACAACCATCACTATCCAACACTTCATATTTATTCCTAACTCTTCTATTACTCCTCTTTTCACCATTAGTCTTAGGTGGTGGATTTTTTCCTTTTGCATCCAACCTTTCCAACCTATCCAACCTCCCTCCAACTTTCTCCTCCATTGCCTCCAATTGCCTAGTCATTTTGGTCGAAAGATTTTGAATCATCTCACGCAAGTCTTGAGTTTCGGCATTGGAGTCTTGCCCACTTGGAGCATTTGTATGGAGCATGTTATGCAAGTGTGGAAGTGTTCTCACAAGTAATATTTTCACTCGTATTTATACTCAATTTTCAAGCTCCCAAAGAAAGTAATCAACTACCATAAGAAAATTATAATTCTTGAGAAGTATGAAACTACAATCAAAGAAGAGATATAGGAATTGATGAGTACAAATAATAAGTGGAATTTATGGCTTGCTATAACAAAGTAGGAGAATCTTGGATTTATGTGACAATGTTTCAAGAGTTCAAATTCACAAAGGAATTGATAAAAGACAAGTAATCAATAAGGAAAGTGTTTGGTGTTGAGAAAAGTGAATTTTAGCATGGAAGTTCTCTTCGGGGCAATTTATCAAACACTTGGTAAGCACACTTTTGGAGTCATGGAATTGCAAGTGTTTTGGTTATGGAAAAAGATAAATCTATTTGTACTTACTCTCCATGACAAACTGGGTTACTCCCCCCTCACATGGAGGGGGGGCCCCTCCATGTGAGGGGGGAGTAACTCAGTTTGTCATCTAGTAAGTACATGTAGTAAACCCTATGAAAAATCCCCAACAATCTCAGCAATGATACTACCCAAGATGTAGGAATCAAGAAATACACATGGACATATAAATTTTTCAATTTTTCTCTTAATTTTTTTTTTGATATGATGAACAACAACAAGAATATAAAGATAGATTTACCAAATTAGAGTCAAGCTCTGATACCAAATGATGCAAACCCTTTTGGTGTTTGGACCAAAAATTCCCACAACAATTTAATATCAAACCCAAGAAAGCTAAAATGATAAAATAAATCTAAGCCCAAGCTTAATCTAACAAAAATTCCAAGGAAACATCCTTAACCCAATAGAGAGAAGTAAGCAAGTTCAAAGGTTTCTTCCAATAACACAAGAATCGTAACATTTTACATGAAGTTGAGAATAATACCTCTGTTGATATTTTAGTTATGTGTACCACTCTTAAACTAATTGTATCAATACAACATCTATTAGAGATTAGGGACTATTTATGTAATATCTCTTGTATATCTACAAGTTGAGTAATATGAAAAACTAAGATTCTATTTTCCAAGATTCTTCATGGTATCAGAGCCTAGGGAAAAGAAACCCTAACTGCACTTCCTCAGTCCTGGCCGTTTTTCCGGCACCGCCCGACGCCGGTGACTGCAGCGGCCGCCAACCCAGACGCCGGCGACGCAAACCCTAGGTAGTGGACATTTTTTTTTCGAAGTTTTTCTTCCTGCACTGCGTGAATCAGCTGCGCCCTGCTTCCGACGCGAGTCCAGAACCCAGCCCTGCTTCCGGCGTGACTCCAGAACTCATCTACTGCTTCCGGCGCGACTCAGCTGCGCGCCTCCGGTTGAATCTCTGGCGAAAAATTCTATGCAGTGCCGTTTCTCCATTTTTCAGCTAAGTCTTGCCTGGTTCTCTGTGTCCTTTTGCCTTCTACAACATATCTAAGTTGAAATCATTTTTCTCCTTGAGATATAGTTTGTTTTTTCTGAGTTTGGTTCAGAAAAATTACATATTCTGTGTTGTTATTCTGCTGGTGGCTTTGGGATTGACTTTGGCTATTTCGAAAAATGGATGGGAACAAGATTATGACGTCATTAATTCATGAGACATCGTCTCCAATTCACATTAAGTTAGATGGAAAAAATTATCGTGTTTGGTCGAAACTTTTGGAGATGCACATTACTGGTAGAAGGAAATCAGATCACATTTTTGGTGAGAAAACTGCACCGGGTAAAAGTAATTCTGACTATGGTGAGTGGGTGGCGGATGATGCCATTGTGAAGTCTTGGCTAATCAATTCTATGATCGATACTCTTGTGGCACATTTCGTTCAGTGTGATACTGCTAAAGATGTATGGGATGCGGTTAAGAGAAGCTATCTGGACGTTTCTGATTCGTCACAGATTTATAAGTTAGTGAGAAAATCTTTTCAATTGAGTCAAGGGGGGCGGCCCCTTGTTACGTACTACACTGAAATGAACTCCATTTTCTTGGAGCTTGACTATCGCAGGCCAAACACTATGAAGTGTGCTGTTGATATTGAGGAGTTAAGGAAACGTTGTGCTGAAGATAGAATTTATATGTTTCTTGCGGGACTTGATTATAACCTGGATCAGGTGCGTAGTCGCATTTTGGCTACAACACCTCTTCCAACCCTAGAGGAAGTGTTCTCTATGGTTCGCCGTGAAGAACAACGTCAGCTTACCATGGGAACTGAAAATCACTCTGAGGCTTCTGCACTAGCCGCTAGAGGATTCAATCCTCGACCACGAGCCTCTAACCAGTCTGTTGATATTTGCTCATTCTGCCATTTCAAAGGGCACACTGTTGACAAGTGCTTTAAGAAACATGGGTACCCGGACTGGCACACACGCAAACAGGGAGAGAGGAAAGATTGGAGATCCTCTCAGATTAGTCATGCATCTACTACCTCTACTCATGCACCTACTGCCTCTCATGTTGCTAGATTGTCTCCTGGGGAAGGTATTTTTGGTTTGACATCTACTTCTGCTGTATCGGACTCTTGGGTTATTGACTCTGGAGCAACTGATCATTTTACCTGCAATCTTTCTACTCTTGATTCTTTATCCACCTCACATGTTCAGTCTGTTCAGGTGGCTAATGGCACCCCAGTCCAAATCACTGGGGCCGGAAATGTTCTTTTTTCACCTACTCTATCCCTATCCTCTGTCTTACTTGCACCTACTTTCTCTACTAATCTGTTGTCCATTAGTAAAATTACAAAAAATCTAGATTGTTCTGTAACTTTCTCATCTTCTCATTGTGTCTTTCAGGACAATCGAACGAAGATGACGATTGGCATTGGTAGAGAAAGAGGAGGACTATATTTTTTGGAGGGGACAGGGAAGTTGCAAACAATAACTGATACTGGTCTTCAAGCAGTTAGTAGATCTTCTCTTAGAGACAAGATCCTTTTGTGGCATTGTCGATTAGGACATCCCTCTTTCTCTTATTTAGAACTTTTGTTTCCAAACCTGTTTCAGAATATTCCTAGTTCTACTATGCGATGTGAACAATGTATTTTTGCCAAGAATCATCGTGTAACCTTTAAAATCAGTTTTAATAGAAGTCATGTTCCATTTACTTGTGTTCATACTGATGTTTGGGGCCCTTTCTCCACTCCTTCAACTTCAGGTCAAAAATATTTTGTCTCTTTTATTGATGACTGTACCCGAGTATGTTGGATATACTTGTTAAAATCGAAAGGTGATGTCATACAGGTAATCCCTCAATTCTCCAAAATGGTTGAGACACAATTTCACACTCAGGTTAAGACCTTTCGGTCTGACAACGGTCGTGAGTTTGTGAACCAAACCCTTGCCACCTTCTTCGCAACTCACGGTATTCTTCACCAGACAACTTGTGCTTACACCCCACAACAAAATGGCATAGCAGAGCGAAAAAATCGACATATCCTTGAGGTCGCTCGAGTTTTATGCTTCACTATGCAGGTTCCAAAACGTTTTTGGGCTGAAGCAGTGACAACTGCTGTTTTCCTTATCAATTGTATGCCTTCTCGCATAATTGATTTCCAAACACCCCTAAGGATGTTGTCAAGGTTTCACTCTATTCCTTCTGCCTTGAATATTTGTCCCAAAGTTTTTGGTTGTGTGTGTTATGTCCATGTGCACTCCCATCTTCGAGACAAGCTTGATCCTCGTGCCTTGAAATGCGTTTTCCTTGGTTATTCTAGCTCCCAGAAGGGCTACAAATGTTTTCACCCCCTACGGGAAAGTACTATATCTCTATGGATGTTGAATTCTGTGAGTCTGAGTCTTTTTTCTCTGATGATGTGTCGTTGGTTCCTCTTCAAGGGGAGGTTTGTAGTAAAGAAGAGGAACAAATGTGGTTAGAAGAAAAAAAGGTGTGGATTTCTGGTGGAAAGGGGGAGCCTCTGGTGGAAAGTGACAGATCACCAAGGTTGTTTAAAAAATGTTATACCAGGAGGAATTTAGATACCCCTTGCACTCCTACACTAGCTACTGAAGATAGTCCTCCTCTTGATACTACAGTGCCATCGAATTCTCCTACGATTGAAAATGAGGTACAGACTTCAACTCCTACTCCTCCCAACTTTATTCCAATTTCTAATCCTAACCATGCATCTTTGGACAGTGTTGACACCCCGGCTAAAAGACGTTCCCTTCGGAATCGTAATCCACCTGATAGATTAGGTTTCTCAACATGTTCTTCTAATACCTTGTTTCCTATATCTGATTATGTTTCATACCACCGTTTAACTAAGACTAACTTGGCATTTGCCCTTCAAATATCTTCCGTGTCTATTCCTAACAATTTTCAGGAAGCTGTTGATCAACCTAAGTGGAAATCTGCTATGGTAGAAGAAATGGATGCTCTCCAAAGGAATTCTACTTGGGAGATGATCTCCTTACCACCAGGGAAGAGGTCTGTAGGGTGCAAATGGGTGTACTCGTTAAAATACAAACCAGATGGGACTGTGGACAGGTATAAGGCTAGACTGGTTGCCAAAGGTTACACACAGACATATGGAATCGATTATCAAGAGACTTTTGCTCCAGTAGCCAAGATGAATACTGTTAGAGTTATAATATCTTTAGCAGTCAATCTTGATTGGCCATTGAGGCAATTTGATGTTAAAAATGCCTTCCTTCACGGTGATCTAACAGAGGAAGTATATATGGACCCACCTAAGGGTTTTACCCCTCCAGGGGGTAAGGTGTGTAAGTTGAAGAAAGCTCTATACGGGCTTAAACAGTTACCAAGGGCATGGTTTGGAAGGTTGAGTTGTTCAATGAAGTATGGTTTTAAGCAGACTCTAGCTGACCATACTCTATTTTATAAAAGAAAAAGAGATGGCCAGGATGTCACCTTACTTATCGTGTATGTGGACGATATGATTGTTACTGGGAGTAACCCCAGTGAAGTTGAAAAACTTCAGGCACATCTGACGAAAGAGTTTGAAATGAAAGACTTGGGTACTCTAAAATATTTTTTAGGGATTGAAGTATCACGATCTAAGCAAGGACTTGTCCTTTCCCAACGTAAGTATGCTCTTGACCTCCTAGCAGAAACTGGTATGTCAGCATGTGCTCCTGTAGACACGCCTATTGAGGTGAACCATGGCTTATCTGTCTACCCGGATCAGGTTCCTACAAATAAGGAGAGATATCAGAGATTGGTACGGAAATTGATCTATCTTACTCATACAAGACCTGATCTATCATATGCGGTAAGTGTTGTGAGCCAATTTATGAACAACCCAAGTGAATAGCACATGAGTGCAATTAATCGTATCTTGGCGTATTTAAAATCCTCTCCTGGCAAGGGCATCTTATACTCAAAAAGGGATCATTTAGACATTGTGAGTTACACAGATTCGGACTTTGCTGGATCGAGATTGGATAGAAAATCCACATCGGGATATGTTTCATTTGTTGGAGGAAATCTTGTCACTTGGAGAAGTAAGAAACAAAACGTGGTTTCACTATCTAGCGCCGAGGCTGAATATCGTGCTTTGCATCATGCAACTACCGAGCTTACGTGGTTGAAAATTCTTCTTACTGAACTTGGTTTTGGTCCAAGTAAGCCTATGTTGCTCTTTTGTGACAACACTGCAGCTATTGAGATAGCGAACAATCCAGTACAACATGATCGAACAAAGCACGTTGAACTTGACAGGAACTACATCAAAGACAACCTCGACTCCAAGAATATAGAAATTCTATATATTAAGAGCGAAAATCAACTAGCTGACATCATGACGCATGGAGTGGCGAGTAATTCATTCTATACATCGATATCCAAGTTGGGCATGTGTGATATCTATGCACCAACTTGAGGGGGAGTGTTGATATTTTAGTTATGTGTACCACTCTTAAACTAATTGTATCAATACAACATCTATTAGAGATTAGGGACTATTTATGTAATATCTCTTGTATATCTACAAGTTGAGTAATATGAAAAACTAAGATTCTATTTTCCAAGATTCTTCAACCTCAAAAAGGCAACAAGATTTGAAGAGGAATTCTTACCTCTAATTTGCTCACTATGGAGACTTCAATGTTCATACATCATAAATTATCTGGGGTTTTATTGAAGTGTGATATAAATAGTACAAATAATGAAGGAAATAAAGGAAATTGAAAATTGCACCAAAAACCCCGAGAATTGAGTCTCGGACAGTTTCAGTCGACCAATTTGGTCGACCGAACTCCATTTTGGTTGACTGAAATGGTCAACCGAAATCGACTGCAAGCTCCTTCTTCAGTATTTGGGTCATAACTTTTGATCCCGATATCCGATTGAGGTTATTCAAAATAATTTGGAAACTAGAAGAAAAGAGCTACAATTGTTCAAGAAATAGTGAATCTCAAATTCAGACTTTATCTCTGTCAAAACTTTAATTGAATTCCGAATTTGATCTAATCTTCATGTCTTTACTCCCAATTTGATTCTTGACTTCTTTTCTTGGTTTGATCTCTTGTTTAAGCTTTGAATCTTCTTCCAAAATGGCCCATAGTTGACTCGGAGCTCCACAAACATGCACTTCAAAAAAAATTGGCTCGAATGATTGATTTTCCTTGTCGAGCTTCCTATGATTCTCATCAAGTAAGCAGCTGGAATTTTTTGTGACAGAGATTTTTTTTTTTTTTTGTGACAGAGAAATTTTTTTGTTCCGTTTAGATCCCTTTAGTTCCCTTACTACCATCACTAGTAGTAGTAATTAGACCTTTTTCGCTATACATTTCTCACACTACTGATTACTGATGATGGACAGCTTGTCCACATTTTTTTGTAACCAATTGATTTTTGTTATAAAATGACAAGTTTCTTATCAAAAAAAAAAATGTTTATAGAAAAAGTAAATAAACTTTCAGATAGGTCTAGTTAGATTTTGATCTCCCATTTTGGAAATCAAGAAAAGGGAAAGAGATAAATTTCAACAAATATCATTACCAAAATATGATTGTTAACATCAAGTGCATTATATGCCATTTGGCAAAAAAGATGAAACGACAAGAAATCAAAGCATCATAAAAAGAAGACTAATTCTAAAATTTCACAGATCTAAATCATAATCACATCTCTTACCTGAGGTCGCAAATTGTAATTCCTTAGCAGAGGGGCCAGTTGTTGCCTAACCTGTAAAAGAATGACAAAGTAAAACAGTGTCAAAACTATAACAATATATACATTATACCAACATGTCATGGATAAAAAATCATGATGAGAAAATACATAGTTTTTTATTAGTTTATCGAGTTGAAAGACAGTTATTTTGAAATTTGGATTATCTCCATACATAGAAGAACACTTTGGACCACAAGTATCTCAATTTTTATGTATGTATCGCATCATGATTCCTCATTTTGTTATATTGTTAGCCAGGATCCAACTGAAGAGTTTATGGTGATCATTCTCCATATTTTCGGAGTCATAGGAGGAAATATAATGAAATTTCGCCGTATTGTCACTTGGTTTTCTAAAGAATGCAATTGGTTTGTTGTTTTCAAGCAGTTTCCGATTTTGCAAAACACTTGAAACGTTTTTGGTCTTTCACGTTCGAAAATTTTCGTAAACAAGGTTAATCTTACAACATAAAACTCAAAATGCATTTTCGAAGTCTTGATTGTTTTTAATGAAAATTCCGAAAACATTCTAAACATGGAAAACAAGAGTTTAAATAAAGTTAAAAATATTAAATTTAAAATTTAAAAATATAAATATAAATTTTAAATAAATAAAATATTGAAAATTTTAAAAGAAAATTGATAAATTCTAAAGAAAAAATTGAAAAATAAAATCTAAAGTTCTTACAAATTCTAAAAATAAAAATAAAATTATAAAATTTTAGCAAAAATAAAAATCATAAAAAAAAAAAAAAGTTTTAAGTTCTTAACGATTATTTGTATAAAAAAAATTAATGACAACAAAATATTTTCTCAGTCCACATTCAATTTATTTTTATTTCATATTTTAAACTCAATTTATTCTTTATGTTTATTTTACTTTCGTGGCGGGAAAAAATATTGTAAGATTCACCAACTTTAAAATGTACATATCCTTGGTAATATATTAACATAAATTTATTCTATTTTTATTGAATAATCAAATTTCATGAAATAAAATGTTACAAAATAATTTTTCTTGATTTCAAACCAGGCGTGTATTGTAGTTTTTTTGTTTTGAGATAATTTTCCAAAATGACAAACCAAACGTATTTTGAGCAATTTTAAAACACACCCCAAAACAGAAAACAGAAAAATGAAACATAAACCAAACTGGCCATAAAGTCCTTGTTAAAGTAGGAGCGTTACTTGAGTTTATGGCTCTATTCGGCACACTTACCTAGAGAATTGGAATTATTTGGCTGATTTATTTGTATTTTCTAGGTAAGATGTGGGGGTTAAAAATTGGAGAGATAAAATGTGTGGTTAAAAAGTGATATGGAAAATTGTGTAAATTAAATTGTGTCTTTTTCAATTTAAATGAACTAGCCGAACAGACCCATTAACAATATTCTTCATTCAAAGTTAGTTGAATTTAGAAGAAAATTAATTTTCAAATCTTTTCGGGTGATTCATTGTCCTGTGTTGAAAGATGGTTTCTTTTTCCTCACATTAAGTATCCGGTCAAATTTCACTACAGCTAGGTTCCATATTTTGATGGGTTAAGGAAGAGATCCCGAAGGAAGATACAGGAAAACAGAGATTGGATACCAATCTTTCATCCCAAGAATCTGTTGGCACAAGACTAGAGGCACCTCCCCAACTGTTAACAGTCACACTTATCCAGGATCCTTATAAGCCAAATAACTAGTTCAAACCAATAATGCACTTTAACCTCTATTTGACAAACTTGTTTAAAAACATGTTTTTAAAAAACACAATTCCTCAAACCACACACATTTGCTCTCTCCACTTTTCAACCACATATTTTACCTCGAAAACATAAAAAAACATGTTTTTAAACGTAACTTTTAACGAACAAAGCCTACATTTTAATCTTTTCTGTAATGAGCATCACATAACACTAAAGTGTCATGTTTTAAATGCATATGACTTGCCTTTATCAATTCTCCAGCAGCACTACAAGCAGTGAAGGGTTATACCACCCTGCTAAATGACTAAAATGAATAGCAAAAGTGAAAAATGGTTCTTCTTTATTCCCCTAGACCTACCAATGAGTGCATAAAAAACCTAACAAGCATGATCAAACGCTCACAGCCTCCAGAATTTTTCCTATCATGTTGTCCAGAAAATATTACAAGCACGATCAAGATTTTTCCTAATATGTTGTCCAGAAAATTTATATTAAAAGAATCTTACATTCACTGCCTAGAAACAATTGCATTGTTGCAAGAATGTAATGTACCATACAACATGGCATGGGTATAATCATATCTAATAATGCAGCAATTTCAAATGCACGTAGATAAAAAGAACTGAATTTATGAAGATGTTCGTCCAGCACACATAAAACTTAAAAGACTATGCTCCAACAGAAAACCATCCTAACTTAATCTCTGACTATATATTGTAAAGTACCAAATAGCTAATGAAAAACTAACACAGAACAAGAAAAGTTCCCCTTTGCAAAGCATATAATTTGCAACCTCAACTGCTCTTCAACTCAAGTTTTTTGTGTGTGTTTCAGGTAGCTATGTCATAAATGCATCACAGCAAGAATTCTTTTCCTTTCAATGTATAATGGTTAATGATATAATGATTAGATATTATGATTTTAACACTTAATAAACTACAGTTGAATCCCAAAAATGTATCTTGAGCACAAAGCCACAAACAGGCATGAAAAGAAAAGTAAAAAGGGCAATGATGAGAACAAAGCAGAAGCCAAAAATCAATTAGAGGACTAAACTCATGTCTGATCAAACAAAAAATATATTATCCTGCAGGAAAATGAAGAATTGGTCAACAACAAGAGTGTCACAGGGCAGAGGGAAGAAAGAAAAGGAAAGAAGAACATGACTTTTTACCAGTAAAGGGAACTTCAAATATATTTGGATTGCGAATGTTTCCATGTACTGTCGAACTGAGGGCAAATTGTTTCTCTACAAGAACATGAAAGTAGATATCAGCGATTCAGCGTGACCAGCAACTACAAAAAGGATAATTACATATAAATACAGAAATGAAATAGAACGCAAATAGTGCTTAAACACACATGGTAGCGTATAAAGCCAGTGATATGTTTCCTCCAAACCAGATCAACAATTACAATAGACGTAACACAATCATTAGTACATTCTTTAATCTTTGATTCTGTAACCAGTCACAACCACACTATCATACAGTAGAAAGGACTGAAATATTAAGAAACCAGAAGTCATACAAGTTTTGTATCCCACAAATGTCAGAACATAAGAAACGGCCAGGTAGGTTTAAACATAGGTGCTTTAGTAAATACCATAATAAAGCTCTCTTTGACATTATTGTTGTTTATTTGACCCATCAAATTCAATTTTGGAATAAGGGTTTATTTCTTCATTTTTTCCCCCCAAAATATAAACTTCCCAACAATAGCAATATCAATGCGTTTATTGATTGTTCCACCTAGTTATGATAATGTCTAAAAAGATTTAATCGGATCCCAAGGAGTTTTCCTCTTCAAGGTATAGTAAACCTCAAAGTGAAACAAAAATATTCTACTAATAAACCATAATATTCTAATGACCAAGAGTAAAACAATCTTAATATACCATTTTATGCGTGAAGGGAACATCTCAGATTAACCAAACCCCCTTTTTCAGTCTCTATTATTTGTTAAGAATGATATAGAAAATAATAAGGAAAAAAGGGACAAACTGCAATTCCATATGCTTCAGAGGCCATAGGAAAATGTTTTCATTTTAAATGATTCAGAACTAATAAAACCAGAATTTAGTTTCTCTTTTCAAGGTCATTGTAAGGCTTATATAAGCAAGGTCGCTGCAACACAATGACACCTATGATGATTTGGCATATATGTTAATTTCAGTTTTACGAGTAATATATTTTCAAAAATATCTTGTTCTCTACAATTCAAGTTCTACAAGCATTCATTTCTCATGTGTTGCCCAGGCAAAGTCAGGTTAAAAGAATATCCATGTGATGTTTATCCACATCACCTACAGTAATTCAAACTTAAAATCATAAACTGGAATACCTTAATCAAAAAGAATTTATCAAGTCAAAGTTACTTACATAAATTGATATGTGCAAACTAGATGTCACTTTCTCGACATTTTCTTGATCAACGAATCGGGACAACACACATATCATCTGCCATGCACGAACTTTGCGTCTATGAATCTGTCAAAAACAAAAGAAATGTGCATTGTCAAAATACAGAGTACACTGAATGATGGTTGTGCTGAGTACAAGGAAAAAAGTCATTTAAAGAATTGGAAATATGTCTTTCACAGAAGCTCAATAACATAATGTCATGCATCTCAAGAATGCATATCATGTTCCATAGATGAACCACTTCTCTTGAATAATAACTGAGTATGGCTAAAATTAAACCAAGGTACGTTAAAATGGAGAAAATTACAAAATATTAGTAATATAAGAAACCAAACCACAAGAGTGAAGACAATTCATGAGTTTAGATCTTCATATACTCTTTCTATGTGCTTGTTTGAGACCCATTATAATTAGGCCTTTGTTTGGTAACACTGTTTGGTTTATAAAGTGGTTCATTTATGATTTTGAAGTAAAAAGTAGTGGTTGAAAATTGGAGAGAGAGAATGTGTGATTAAAAAGTGGTTTGAGAAATTGTGTAGTTCATAAACTGATTGATAATCTAGTTTATTTCATTTACCAAACACTTGATAGATTATTTGAGATAATGTATTTTGGAATAGAGAGTTTTTGAAGAATGTGGTAAAAATTAAAAGATAGAAAAATGTATTGGAGAATGTGTGATTGAGAGAGAGAGAGAGAGAGAGAGAAAAATGTATGAAATTATAATGGGGATCAAACAAGGGCTATATTTACTTTCCCATCAATATAAATTGGTGCTAACAGAGAGGAACTTACAGCACTGTACTTTTTATACAACTCCTTAGCCAGATCATTGTCATTAACCTGCCAACAAAACAGTGTCAGTTCACTTTCATCCATACTCAGAGAGAATATGGATGATTACGCCCCAACACAAATTAAGTAAATGAAAATAATGCCGTACCAAGAGCACAAAACTGGGCTAGAGATTAATTCCTAACGCTATTGTCAATAATTAGTCGTGCAATGAGAACAAAAATACATCATTTTCTACCTTCATATGAGCCTCACGATATTTCAAGATCAGGAAATGAGGAAACTAGTAAATAACCCCAAAAACAAGAAAACTAGTAAATAACCCAAAAGAACTATTTTCCTGAAGTCTCTTTAACAATAAATATAACTACATAACTGTTTGCTTTATATGCTACTCCAGTGAAGGGATAAAAGCGGGATTGCTAAGCAAAGCTAAATATCCTTCACAGTTCCAAATAGCAAGATGCTTTAAGAGAACAGCTTCCTCCATTAATCTACATAAAACTCAGGCCATATGACCCATAGCATAGCCCTTGTTTAAACATTGTTTTGTCCCTAAAGTTGGTAATTAATGGTGACTTCTATTATATGGCAATCTGTTCCTGCATTACTAACATCAATTATGATTATTCCAAATTACCAAGCACCCCCCTTCCAACCTTTAATGATTTATTAATTATACACATCTCTAATAATAGTCATTAACGCCTTGCAAGATTATCAGCAAGACACACTTGAAATTTAAATATATACATATATATATATTCAGTTGTCGTACAGGTAACTGACTACCTAACCATGTCTCTAGAAAGTAAAGTATGAGGATTTACTTCATGATGCAGTTACCCTTCTTTCCACCAACACCACAACAGAGAGGGAAGAAACCCATCAAATAATTATTTGGGAGTAGAACACATCTAGAGACGAAAATGAATATATAAAGTGTATATAATGAATATTTAACCTTTTTTTTTTTAATAAGAAACAGGACTTTTATTAAGATAAAGAACATCAAGAAGTTACAGTACAAAAGTGGACGAGACTTCCACCCAAAAACACTAAAAAAGCATGAGTGAGAAGCAAGAGTAAAAGACTCAAAAACCTAATGAATTCTGGAAACAGTGGTGCATAGAAAACTAAAAGGATCTAAACGAAACAAGTGAATCTCAAGATCACTAAAAGACTCAGCTTCCCTAGCCCATAATCCTATGAAGAAAATTATGTTGTCACATATGTCCTCTAGAAACCTCTTTTGATTTTCAAAGATTCTCCTATTCCTCTTGTTCCAAATAACCCATGCTGCGGCCAACACGATTAACTTCCAAAATTCCTTTTGTATCTTATTCCCTCCGAAAAACCATTTGATAAGAACGAGATTTGCCCATCTTTTTGGTAGAGAACTAGTTACGCCGAACATACACAATATTCGACCCCAAATCCCGATAGCAAACTCACAAGAGTATTAAAACATGGTCAATATCCTCATTCTCCTTCTTACACATTACGCAATATGATGGGAATAAGTACCAAGAAGGCCTCTTCAATTGCAACAATCACAAGTGTTTACTTTTCCCAAAATGACCAACCAAGCAAAGACTTTAACTTTTAAGTGTAACATACCTTTCCAAATGAATTTGTATTGAGGGAAATTTGAATCACAAGATGAATGACAAAGGAAATTGAAAAAAGATTTGCACGAAAAATGAACTCGAAGGGTGATTGATCCATATTCTTTTATACGGAGAATGTGGATTAAATTCAACAGATTCGATTGTGCTCAAGAGGGATGTGAAATCATCTACATCTCTATCACTAAAGTTTCTGATAAATTCAAGGTTCCAAGTTGGTTTAACAGAAGATGTAAAGGAAACAATGTTACTTATGGTTGAATTTTTATTTTTTGATAGCAAAAAAATTCGGGGAAATAACTCTTGTAAGGTTTGATCTCTCACCCATTTATCTAACCGAAAAACGATTTTATCACCTTCTCCCACCACAAACTTGGTATTTTCTATGAATTTGTCTCAAACCCTTGTAATGGACTTCCATGGTGCCCGGAGAGTGGATTTAACTTTCACATTAGCATCCCATTAGTTTGAGTGAAGTCCATAACGACTAAGGATAATGGATCGTCAAAGTGAATCCGATTCAATGGGGAACCGCCAGAGCCACTTGCCCAACAATGCCAAGTTTTTGTTGTGTATATTTCCAATCCCCAAACCTCCACAATGCATTGGTTTTGTAACAATTTCCCATTTAACCAAATGATCACTATTACGTTTTCCTGCCGCTTTTAAGTCCATAAAACATAATAGGTAATACCTTGGTAGACCATTTTTTATCACGTAAGTCTAACCCTCAAACAGCATAAAAGTCATTTAGCTAGGGTGATTCTAAATAATACTAGGAAAATATCCTCAGATGTAATTTAAATAGCTTCTATATTTTCCCTACCAGGCCAAATTGGACCCCAAAATCTTTTGCTTCTCATTCTAAAATTCCCAGTTTTCCTCGACATTTAAGACCACACCACAAACTCACCTGCCCAAACGTGCAACAAAAAATGCAGTATAAACATACATGTTTCATAAGATTCTCACATTTTGACCATGGTGCATTTAACGATTTCTGAAGCTTTTTTTCTTCAAAAATCTGCTAATACTGCAACCATAACCCACCCTCATAAATTCGCATTTAACTGGATTGGGTAAGACAATGTTTATCCTTTTTAAAAGTTATTCTTGAGAAGAATACAAACTGCATGATCAGTAAACAGAAATTTTAAATGAATAATCAATTCACTACATCTAATTTCTTCAGCCTAGTTGCTGGTCTTTAGCCTTGGAAGTAAGAAACTTGAAGCAGAATATAATACCACCAAATTCAGAAGCTCTAACAAAAACATTTTGCCAGATGCAGTGGCAGCAAGTCTGTTAGTATTTTCACACGTCGAACTGACCAAATCTGCCGTGTCTGCAAGCTTGTCGAACATTACAGCCACAGATACACGTGCATACAGTTCTGTGTTGATGAATTCCTGATAAAACGTAACATCTTATAAAAGTCGTCACAAAGGAACCTATAATAACTGTCAACAAAAATATGGATAGAAATGTAAAGAATAAGCAACCCAAGTTTCTGTTTGGAACATGGACCAATGCCAAACAATTATTCCTAATAATCAAACAAATTAAAATGAAGTACAAAATTGCATACTGCAGAAGACATTCCAAAGTTCGTTCGCAGTACAGTGAAAGGAAATAGAAGAATATAACCACCACCAAATGAAACTATATATTCCTAATACAGTAGTAAGTATAGGTGTTCTCACTCACTGCTAATAAAAGTAAATGACTATAAATGTTAAAAGCCATTTCTTTCCAGTCAAAAGAAAAATAGAAACCTGCCAAAATTAATAAACTATATCTAAGATTATTAATACAAAAATGCCAATTCAATGCCTGATAACACCCAACCCCAATATACTGTCAAAGATATGATACATGAAGGCAGAAAACACTGTAGAAGTTGATGAAATGCAGCAGCCGAGGAAGAAAAGAAAATAAGATTGGAGAGGAATAAAACAGAGATGAGGAGATAGACAGATTTGTACGCACATGTCAGCATAGAGAAACAAATCATATAGAAGTAAGTAACAGCATCAAATGCCAAAAGGTCAAAAAAAAAATATGTGGTTTTTAGATTTATCATGCTTAATAGTTTTCGGCTTTTTGCTCTCCATTATATTGAAGAAACTAGCCTACAAAATGAAAAGGGTTAAAGGAAAATGTTATTTCTTTCGTTGTGGGTTGGGGGTGTGAAGTGGCACAGGACAACAATATAAAGGCACAAACTGAAAGATAAATTATAGATGGTCATTTTCTTTCATCTCCAATATAGAATGCATCAACTGACTAGAATAAATAGTATGGAAACCTTTTATAATCATCATAACTTACTTCAGTTAATTCAGGGTCAGAGCTTTTCGACAACAGTGATACCTCATTCTTTGCATCATGATTTTCAGCTACTTCAGCTTCAAAATCCTCATCAAAAGCAACTAATGGAAGATCAAAAAAAGAATTCAGAAAAATACTTAGCAGTAAACTTGTATGATTGCTCAAACAACGCAAGAATCTGGAGAAGAAACAAAATCACGATATTGATAACATAGTAAAACACTTTGAGAGAAGGAAAAATCAAGATGCTGCCTCAGCAATATCTAATCATGGCAGCAGTAACTGATTGCTTCCAATGAGAGCACTGATCACAAAATACAAAGCAAATACGGAACGTACCAGAACCATATAGTGTAAGCAGCTTCAGCTCTTTCATATAGAATTTTATTGTAATAGGATTAGCAAGCCAGAGTCCAGTTAAATGTAATGCAGCAAGGCGAATAGTGCGTGGACTTTTTGTGCCTTCTTCAAGAATTTTCTGAACAAACTGCAGAAAGATATAATAAATAGCAATAAGCATAAGTACGTAGATAATATTACAAGTATCTCTAGTGAACCTATACATAAAGGAATATAGAAGCATATGCAGAAACAAATAAAGGGAGGTGAGGAAAGGAAGGAGGGGAGTAAACGAGAACAAACCCATTTTAAAGGCCCAGGTGCATTGTCTGTTTCATGCATACCCTCATCATCAAACACCGAATAGTGCAAGACAGAAGATAGAAGTGCAGCAATTGGAGCAACCCTCCGTTTTTTGCAGCTTACGTGCAAGATCCAAGAAGAATGTACTAATTGCCACATCATCTAAAACACAAAAAGTAATTCATCTATAGCTAGGAACAATCCAGCTAGAAAGGTCAAATATATGAACTGAATTAGAAATAAAGCTTCATTGCATTTCTGCACCGTTTATATTCCTGTTGATATACAATGTTTATTTGTTGAAAATTACACTTCCTTACAATCTATAAAATTCCTGCATGTTCTTGTTAACAAGTATAAAATCTTAATTTGAAGGTAACGGGGAGATGCGACACAAACTAGGAAAAGAGACGGACTTATCGCTTTTTAAATTACTTGATGTTATACCAAATGTAATACCAAATTACTTCTCTGACCTTTCTCCCCCACCCAAAAAAAAAAAAGTAAGTGTTCTGCTCTCTTTCCTTTCAATTTCAGATAAGTACCAAACATTTCTCAAACATTAGGTATCCTTTCATGGTCATATTTCAAAATCTTCTTCAGCACTTCAAACCCACCTCCACCTCTTCCACATTGACATTCTCCACATTTAAGTTGATTACAGCTAAATGCTCTCTGATTGGATCACACTAGATTAAGGGCTATATGCACACCTTTCTTGCTCACAATCCAGTCCTCATCATGAATGGCCAAGAAATTCCAAATCATTGCCATCTTGTCAGCCAGCCACTACCATCTCATTCTCATGTATATGCGTCATCCTTCCATCGCTTTGTATCACTACATATCCTTTCTTATACACAAATTAATTCCAAAATCTAACATTTGTTTTTGTAAGAGACGTGAATTTATTTCTAGAAGCATGCTGCATATTTACAACCATCAAGAGAATCCTCTAACATTAGAACGTCAAAAAAAATATAACTTCAATTTAAAAGAAATTAGAGACGAAGGAACAAACTCAATCTAATTGTATGTTGCAATCCATGTTCTAACACTTTTTACCGAGTATTTTATATTCATACGTCGGCGTCACAGCTTCAATTCGTTAAACCTTTCAAACAACTCATTATTGGAATATAAATAGGCAACTGTCTTTACCACAAGATATAATAGCAAGAAACCAAGTCTTGACTGGATGACTGGATTTACATTTTTTTTTTTTCATTTCCAATACCGACAACCTGTTTTTGTATAAGATTAAGTTTTCATTAAAAGATAAGTGAGGTATTAAATGATACCTGAGAATTTATGCCTTCGCAGGACAAAACCACCAAACCCATTCTTCCTGAAGCAAACAGCTCCATGGTTACCCTGACAGATCTCAGCATGGGCAAAACAGAGACTTCTCCAGCATTTTCAAGACTGTAAATTCATTCGGCGGTGAGGATATAAAACATCCACTATGCACTGGTTCATCATTTAATTTATACATCAAGATCTAGTCAAGTGTAGACAGGCATGACATTGAGAACTGATACAAGACTTAATGAATATTTTCTCTGGTGAAAGGAGCTATAACCCATTATGAGTAATATTAGTTTTATATTTTTTTATTCCCGTTATGACGTGTTAAGTTATCTGTACTAGATCATATAAAAGAATGAACAGGAAAAGTTAGGAAAAAACATTTTCCTTTTGATCTCAAAATCGTCCAACTCACACGGACAATTAAATTTAACAAACCATACACTGGAAGAATTTTCTTCAACATCTTACCTTTCAACAAGATCTCCGAAAATCCATCTGATAATCGTGTCTGAGAAGTAAAATCTACCACCCTTCACATGAACTTCATCCCGAAGTGCATAGTTTGGCATTGTTAACAGAGATTCTATGCAACTCCACTGAATTGATAAAGTACATTACTTGGTATCTTAAACTCAGTAACACATCATAGACCAGCAAGAATAAACTAAATAAATTATCAACAATAAGAAGTGGGAAGAATCATTCTTGCAAAAAAAAAAAAAAAATCATGCAGAAAGGCTAGCTAGCCACATGTGTAGCTTAATGCCATCCACTAAAGAGTTCACAAAAAAGGAAGTAGAAAAAAAAAATTTCACCACCAATATCTTCTTGCTCATACCTAGCACTGAGTAAAGCACACAAGCTTCAATTGACCAATTAAAACGTGTATTCAGGTTTCTACATACTTGTAACGTGCTCTCTTAGAACACAAAGATTTAACGGAAGAATATTTAGCATGCAAGACTTTTAAGGTTTCACTAATGAATAAAAGGAAGAGTTTAGGGGAAAAAATAAAATAAAAAAATATTTGGATTCAATTGCCAGAAGTCACTTTGAGAGTTCAAGTAAAAGGACATTTTTTTCCGTCAATATCTAAAGCTTAGGTTGCCTTGGTTTATGGGTTCATAGAATAGAAGTACTTGTGCTCTTGAGATTGCAATGTAAAAAATTAATACTCCCTCCGTCCCATTTGTATAGGCTTGTTTGACTTTTCACACAGATTAAGAAAACATATTTAATGTTGTTGAAAATGTAATTTTTGTAAAGAAAATTCTCAAATTTCCCTTATTTAAGTATCAAAACTATTATTATTGGAAGTACTAAATAAGGGTACATAAGTAAACAAACAAAATAAATACTTTCAAATAAAGAAACAAGCCTATATAATTGAGACAAGAGAAAATGGAAATGCAGCCTATATAAATGGGACGGAGGGAGTATATTTGTTCAAAACTGCATGTATCCTTGTTCTAATAGCTTAAGGTTTTAAATGAGGTTGTTGAACCACTTGATCTAAAAACTTGTGTTGTTAGAGAAGCCACTTCTGTAACAATTAATTTTATCTTCTCCCACCCCTTCAAGTGTAGGCGTGATTCTTCTTCTTTTCCCTTTTTTACCTATTAACCCTTTGTAACATTAGTGTTGTGTACAACAAAATAGAAACTGACAGCATAAGTAGAATACTTTTCACAAATTATAAAACAAAAAATGCCAACAGACATGCATTGTACCAGATAGAGGAAACTGAATCACCTTCCAGTTCATCAAAATTGCCCGTCGGCTCCGTGCTAAATTTCTCCCAGCAACAAGATTATTGATATTTCCGATAAAAGTACTAAGAAAGATATCTAACACCGGTTCCCTATCAGCATCTGATGGAGATGAGCTACCAGTCTTCATTAGGAGATCCAAAGATAGTGAAAACACAGATGCCAAATCCTTCAAAATGTAGGCCATTGCTTCATAGGCTGCCATGGATATTTCACCTTCAGTCTGGTTTAGACAATTTGAACCAATCAATAAAATTATCAAGATAAATACAACGAAAACAATCTAAAGCTTGTTTGCAGAGTGTTTATAAATGGTTCAAATTACAGATAGACAGAAGGTGGAAAAGTGGGTAGTAATTGTGAATCACTCAAAATGTGTAGATACAAAGTGTTTATAAAGAATTTATAAACATGAGCCAACATAGGCTAAGAGTTACTAAGAATTTCAAAATAAAATCAATTTCAATTTTAGGCAGCTTATATTTGAACATGCCTCTGATTTACAAGTTGAAGATGTACTAACTCTCCAGCAGAAATTCCAAAGGAAGGTAAGAGAAAATTTGAGTGAAGCATTATCTCTTCCATTCTGCGCACACCACCTCAAGACAGATGCAAGAGTCTTCAAAGATGTTACCTATTTGTCCAAATGTGATCAAACGTGAAGATGATCATCAAATAACCAGGCATGGTATCTCACACATTATTATTGAAAAATATAATCCATTTGAAATGACAGCATTCCAGTGAATTATAAGAATTAAAATCAAAACAGTACTGCATGTATGTATGGATATTTCTTCATGATTGATACCTGTACTTTAAACAACATAAAGAGACATGAGATGACCTCTTTATATTATACCATCTGTGGAAGGGTATTGTTTTGAAAAGTCAACATTTTTTTTTTAATGTCATACGGAGGTGTAATTTAAATACTGGACAAGTAAGTAGGATGATATTAGCCTGAACTATAGGAGCACAATTGTCGGAATTGATGGATCAGATTTAGGATTAGAGAGAATCAATTAGCCTTGATTGGAGAGCAGATTATCAGTAATTATAGGAGTAGATTACCATTTTTTATTTGCTGTATATTATCTTATAAATAGGCTGGGACCTGTTGGGACTATTACGAATCAGACAATACTTCTTTGTACTGAGTTCGTGTTATATTAAGTAGATTTTCTGCACCTTCATACAAGATATTTGTATTTCATGAGTCCATTATGGAGAGGTTTCTTTTTAAGTTTAGGTCACTTGGAAGGTATAAAATTGGATTGTGATGAGCAATGTAAGCTACCACTCAATGATTTGGATAAAAGAGATGCAAGAATATTGCATGAATGGGTCTTGACTATTCATTCACTCTAGGATAGGGTGATATTTCTATTCCTCCTTGACCTTGTGCCATAGGGTATGGGACAGCTTTGAGCAATGGGCAAGAGGTAGCATGGCCTACTCTTATAATCTCGAATCAAAGAGATAACTAACGCCCATGAAAGTCATTTATTAATGTTCAGCACTGCAAGCAAATAACAATAAATACCCTGGCCATCAACTTGGAGGTTATGATATTTAGAAGGCAGACATAAATATATACCATAAATTACATGCATGCTGGCCATTAATTTCCAATATGCACCACACGCAATGAAGCCAACAAATCCATAGATTATCGAACCAGTTGGAATTAGTAGAAGAGTTTTCCTTTCTTTCACGGTTCTATTATTTGAAAGAGAAATAAATGCAACAAGCCACATAGATAGATCATTACAAGGAGGAAATTAGGAGTTCCACTCAATAATCAATAGAACGAGTGAAAATAAATGCTCGTAGTATGTGGTGGATCATACAGCTTGCAAAATGGAAGTACCGACAGTAGATGACAACCTCCGTTGACTTGGGCCCCCTAACCTGCCTGTGATGGAACCTGGAAGAATCACATCCTCTTCCACAACAGTAGACCAGAATATGGAACATGATGATTTGGCATATAAGACCAGTTCTGCCTGCATGTAGACCATTTTCCATTTCAAAGAAGAGTTAGAACAATATATAGAAAGTTATTATCGGAGTTGCTAAAACCACATGCTTACGCAGGGTTGTTCCATACCAGTAATGAGAAAAGTAGTTTGGTGAACTTCTCAAAAATAATAGTTTCTTTCACAAAACTTGGAGAATCAACCATCCCAGGAATTTCTGTCTCTGTCTTCATTCTTCTTGTCAATTGATAGTCAGCAGTCCTGTCTTCGATTTCTTGAAGCTTTTGAACCAAGCTGGACACGAGGATGAGAAATTTCACTGGCAACCACTCCAAATTGTTCTGTTTGCAGATATCACTACCATGATCCTTAATACACTGTATTTTAACAGAAGTCAAAATTTTCAAAATCCACAAGAAACCAAAAATCAACCTCAAATTCATAGTAAACGAGTCATTTACAGCATTTTGTTGAAATTGAAGCCAAGTGTTAACTCAATTAGAAGAAAACGATGGGAATGGCAGGCTTGATTATGAGGTACACGCTGCTACAGACATGATTTGGTGAATCTTCATCATGTTTTGAGTTCTGTTTATCTCTCCATCTAAAATTTTGAATACGCGACTAAATTTTTTTATAAAACATTAGACTGCAGAGAATCATTCAGTCTCCAAAGATCAAAGCTAGATGCTCATATAAATAGAATTTAATGGCTGTCTTCATCTGAACAAGAGTCAAAACTGAGCACAATTTCTGAAATTCCTGGTAATGATTTACATTTACCCATCCAATCAAATTCCTTTGATAATACATTTACCTATTTCCCTTAGGAAGGAAAACCCATCATTCCATTCCTGATTATGTGTCTTAACATAAACTCTCACCTTCTTTCCTTTGTCTCTTAACATCCAGTGTAGAAAAGAAAAAAAATGTACAAAGGTTTTAACTGTTCATGAATGGAATAAGGCTGTCTTAGAGGAAATCAGGGCACCGAAGAAAAACAAAAGCTGGGAACTAGCCAAGCTACCTAAGGGAAGACTCCAATAGGTGTAAATGGGCCTGAGTCAATTACAAGCTGATGGGTTAGTTGATCACTCCAAGGCCAAATTGATTGCAAAAGGGTTCACTCAAACGTAAGGTATTGACTACCCGGAGAGGTTTTCTCCTTGGCCGAGATGAATAGCATCAACTTCTTTTGTCGCTTGGAGCTATTCGGATTGGATTTACAAAAGTTAGATGCGAAGAATGCTTTCTTAAATGGTGATAAGCAAGAAGTTTACATGGATGTGCCACCTGAATTTGAGGAATCCTATGGTTCTATGCAAGTTGAGAAGTCCTCGTATGGTCTTAAACAATCTCCAAGAACTTGGTTTGTGAGGCTCACTAAGTCCATTAAATGACGAGGATATTCTCATAGTCAAACAGATCATACTATATGTTTTAGTAATTCTAATAATGGAAAAGTGATCATTCTTATAGTTCATGTAGAATATTTTATCCTTACAGGTGATGACTGATGACTTAAGCAAATTAAAGTACTTGACTGAAAAGCTTGAAATTAAGGATCTACGAACTCTGAAATATTTCCTTTCAATGAAGGTGGCCAGATCATGTAAGGTTGGTACTTTTTTGACACTAGCAGGTAAACCCTTAATTCATGCATTCACTTCACGGAGAGAAGAGAAGAGTACCTAGATGTCATAAATAGAATATTGCAATATCTAAATAAGGCTTCTAGAAAGGACTTAATCTTCAAGAAATGAAGCTTTTCACGGATTGAGGGCTATAGTGATGCAGAATGGGTTGGTGCTCTTAATAATTGTAGATCTAATTATGGCTAATGTTCATTTGTGAGAAGCAACATAGTTGCTCAGAGGAGTAAGAAACAATCAATGATAGCTAGACTAGAAGCGGTGCTGAAACCGAGCGTTTGCTCGGTATTGCTTTAAATGCTTATAAGCAATGAGTCCTGTAGAATATGTGGATAATACACGTGTATAAAGTTGTGGATCCTGAGAAATGTGTGGATGAAAAATACATTTGACCAGCTTAAAAATGTAATATTGACAACTGACTAGGTTGTAGATGCAAGAATGTTTTGGTTGATAGGACTGTCTCAATCCTTTGACCTTCCTCTATAAGTTCTTCCTATTTCCGTTTCTGCAACTATCTCTCTCTGTAAAGATTTTTGAGGGTGCAATCACGCTTTGAATGCTTTTCCCTAGAATAAATTGACCTAGTTCCACTTCTTTTCGAGTGCAATGGCTGAAATTTAATAAGTGATCGGTATTTCCTTTTTCGCTGTACAATTTTACCCTTCCACCAGTTTGTCAGAATGGAGTGACTAAGCACCTCATTTTTCTCTTTAGCTTCCACTATCACTTTTCCAGGTAATTACAATTTCGAACCACTTGATCAACCACAATTAGATATTAATTTAGTAGATTAAAAGAAAATGCATTTTCTAGCATTCAGGAGACTAAAAGCAAACCGCAATGATAGGATCCAAGTGTTCTTCCTCCTCAATCACAAGAAAAAGCACCCTGGTCCATCGTTTTGCTTCAGATCCCCATGCAGCCAAGTCATCGTCGTCATATGTAAAAAGAGAATCTACTGGAAGATGACAACTGATAAAGCTTATAGGGAATCCACCTATACAATTCAGAAGCTCCACTTCATCACACTTCGACAGCCATTTTTTAACTTTAGATCTCAGTGAACCTAGGAACGAGCAAACAAATAAACTAGTTATAGAGCAACAGAAAAGGACAAAGAGAAGGAGAAACAGCAGAAGAAGAACTAGATACTAAAAAGGGGAATTACAAAATTGAAGATAAGATGTTGTATGCACAAGAGTATCACACCTACCACCATAATCAGTATATTCCCGAGGCAGGCTTGAAATGAAGTGAAAAAGCATCTCAATAGGTATATCAAGGGAAGACATCACTGAATCAGCAGCAGCTAGTATCTTTTCAGAAACTAAAAGACATGATGAAGGTTAATAGCTACATTTTTAGCATATCTATAATTCACTATAAGTGCCTATGAAAGTAAGTAACTTGGAACCTTGATGCCGGTAATTACGATTGAAATGTTGTTTGCTGCACTCAAGAATAAAACGCAAAACATCTAATAATTCTGCCTTATCATTGTGCAAAGAGTTTTCTGGTCCAGATTTTACATGGATCTTGTCAGGATAAGCGTCAAAACAAAGCTCGGCTTCATGATCATTATGTTTCAGAAATCTACAGGCTGCCGAAGCAATGCACTCAGCAAGACACATCAGTCCAGCTCTTCCAAAAGAATGCTTTTTGGAAACAGATGACAGATTGACCAAGAATACAATATGCTTCCTGCAATTAAATGAGGATTCAAAAAGCAGAAATGCTTCTTTTCTGTGTTCAAGATTTAAACACGTAACTTGGTAAATAAAGTCCTGACAATTGAGTTTTCGTGATTTTATTTCTCAAAGATGAAAACAGCAGAAGGCAAGAAAGGGCAATGACATTCTGGCAATTCGAGTAGATTTCTGATCGTGAACAATTCAGTCTGGGGAAAGCTAATTGTAGACAGAGATGGTATTTTACAAAATATTGTCATGGCAAGAAGTGACAGAGAAGTCAATATCCTCAGAAACCTATTTCCAGGTTAACACTTTTTCTTTAACGCTATTTTGTGATATGTGCGAAGAGCAAAATGAGTTTTTACTCAGAAGAGATGATCAACAGTCCATATCTTTCTTATGCTATTTGTCAAAAAGATGTGAAGATTGTGTAAATAATGAGTATATATGAATAAAGAAATAACTCTGAAAGCAAAGATGCACCTGAGGCTAAGGTTTTGTGCATGCAATAAAGAACCTCTTCTTGCAAAACAAGATGGTTTCAAGAACCTTTTGCAGAATATTATGGAGTTTAATTGCATGTTCATCTATCAGACAAAATCATTTATCGTGATTTTAAAAACAGACCATTGCCATTAAATTTGAATTTGGAAGAACGGGAATAAGACATAAAAGTCCATCTCCAGAATTGCCCACCAATACGATCTCTCATGTTAGCAACCGTTTTCTTGTGTGGCGTGAGTATTAATGAAGCGTTTATTTTAACAATTTATCCATCTACCTACACCAAACACAAGGTCGTCTTCCTATCTTTTAAATCCCCTATCACCCTCAGACAAGTAGGGAAGCAGCTGAAAGAAATCCTAGAAGCGACAGTAAATTCATCACGCAAAGATTGGTCGAAAAAATTGGATGATGCACTGTAGCGTACAGAACAGCTTTCAGAATATCTATCTGGATGTATCAACACTGAATTTTGATACGAAAGTCGCTTGTGAAATGTAAGTGTACTTTATTCTTTGTGCGATTCGCACATTCACAGATAAATCTATAGTAATCAAAGTACTCTATTTTTTTAAAGCTAGTACATGTTTGGAAGGTAATTAAATTAAACCTGGAGTGATTATAATCACCTAACAGCTCTTCATCGGAGTTTTTTTTTTTTTGTGTGTGTTGGGGGGGGGGGGGGATCAAGAATCTTATGGTATACCTCCCAGCCATATAGCTGGTGTACTGGGATAGAAATTTGGCTGCAGCTTCCACTGCCCACGAGGAATAGACTCCTTTGACACCTATCACATAAAAGAGTTCAAAATGTATGCCTGAACAAGCAATACTAGAACACAGAGTGGGATATGTGGGATATCTAATGGCTAGGACTACCAATAAAATTCCAATTTGTTACTATGCTTTTAACTTTGTTTCAGTAAATCAAAGTTCATCGAGTGAAATTAACAGACCAAAATCTTTGTGGTGCACAGGATCATTCAACCCTTGAATAAATGGACTGAGTATGAAATCCTCAGGAACCGAATTTATAGAGCTTCCGTAGTCTGTCCACTCAAGAGCCAGGAATGACTGCATGATGATGCACCTTACTGCAAAACTCAATAATGTAAAAAAACTTGCTACAAGAAAAATAATGAGAATAAACTATGAGCATTTTTGGCCAAGCATAAAGGAGGAAAAGATACCTTTTAAGTAACTTATTGTTACCCAACACCTTTTGCTAATTTACTTTTAATTATGTTTTTAAGTCAAAAAAATTACTTATTTTGAAAGTAACTCCTGTGTTAATATCAAACTTTATTCTAAAACTTAATGTAATATTTTTAGCTTAGCCAAAATTTATCAAACTTCATTCTAAAACTTACTTATATGTAATTTTTTTAGCTTAGCCAAAATTGCTCTAAGCCAATGCGTATACAAAATACACAATGTGATTTAGGATAAGAGTAATGTTTCTTCATTTACAGAACAGATTTCCTGCACCTTGAGGGTTATCGTGACAGAAGCCACGTTCCAATAAGACTGCTAACCACTCAAAAATTTCCTTGATGGTCTCCATCTGATTTAGATGTATCTCTCCATTACAAGAGTTTATTGTATTGCCCAATGAAAATGGAGGACTGAGCAATAGGGTAATCTGCCAAAAAAAAAAAAAAAGTTGCATTTCAAGAATACAAGTTTTGTAGACTTGGCAATTACATAAATTAAAAAATAGACATTAGACCATGAGTAAATATTCTAGTAGAACCTGGAGAAAAGATTTTGGATAAATTAATTTGAGCTAGTGTAGAACATTGAAAAGTGGAATAAATGCAACTCTACGATGAAATTATGGCCATCGCATACTGATGACAGGATCAAGTGCAAGGAACGCCCGGTGCAGAGTGGCCAAAAGTACCGGGTTCAGTCTGGTCATATTCATGTTCCAACACACACACACACACACACACACACATATTAATTTTTATAACCATTGATGTCCGGGCTTCACCTGACTAATTCCACGGGGCCCTGGCGACTTGACCGGGAGACTGCTCCACTGGCCCTAAGTTTTTTACTCTAGGGGGAGTTGAACCTGAGACCATGCACCTATCCACGCATCCCAAGTTCACCCTTACAACTAGGCCAACCCTTGAGGTTCTTTATATATAATCATATGAAGTGGCTGGATTAAAGTTCAGTACTATAACTGGAATTTTAAATCTTTAATCTAGTAGTTAATTGAAAATGTTCAGTTCATTTTTTAGTACATTCATGCTTATATTGGATTAAAAACATCAGTTAGTTGGGTATCCATGACTCCATGGTCTTCAACATGTGTGGTGATCAGATGTAAAATTCATTTGAGCTGGTCTTTTTTTTCCTTTGTTCTAGGCAAGTGTAATGAGAATCTTTTCTTACCTTGTGATTATTATTTTTTTTCGTTTAAGTTTTTACACAAGTATGGAAAATTACGAGTATACTTATCAAAGAAAGATCCTTTCCTGTTCTTCTACCACTTTCTTTGTTTTTTGTTATTTTTTAATCCCTAAACAGCAATTTAGCAATAGATGAAGTGGTTTTAGCAGCTCAATCTAGAAATTCCTACCATCCCTTCAGTTACCATGTTCAACAATAACAGCTTTTGTTGCGTGCAGGAGTTTTGATGTAAATTGTTGCAATTAGTTAAACTAGAGAAATGAAAATGATTTGCATTAACATAAAACCATTTTAATGAAAGATTATCGAGAATTTATATACTTGTTAACATATTACAGTTTAAGAATTTTTTGCAGTTAGCACCATTTGCATTGGTTAGTGAATTTAGAAATTTCAATGAAGGAACTACACCAAAACCCGTTGCTTTGGTTCCGGATCAGTTTCATTACTAGAGATGGAACCCTAGTTCCATTTTTAAGAAACCATCAGCAATCATCTCAGTTCGGTTTTCTTTGGAATAAGATTGAAGAGGACCATGTCCATCACTGAACAAAGTAACTTGAAAGGATGACTAGATGATAAGTGTTGTATTAACGTTTATTTTGTGCACTTATATCCTTGAATAAGCAATAATGTGATTCTATCTAAGTATTATTAATGCATTTTATATTTTATATTGTATAGGATCATAAAAGAGGAGAAAAGAAGAAAAAAGGACCAAAATGCACTAAAAACTGAAGTTTGGGGACTTAGGCGCAAATAAAGTTACGGCCGTAAGGTTGGTAACAGTGTTTAGAGAAATCAGCATAAACACATTCACGGCCGTAAACCAGAATTCACGGCCGTAACAAATAAAGGGTGAAAATATGCAGAGACACGATTACGGCCGTAAAGGATAAGTTACGGCCGTAACCTTCAAAAGAAGAAAATCAGCAGAAACCTCTTTACGGCCGTAAAGGAAATGTTACGGCCGTAACTATTCAAGTCAAAAATTTCCATATTTAATTCTTTCCATAATTTTGGGATTTCTTGATCCCAAAGATAGGGCACGAAATTGAGGCTATAAAAAGGGAATTTCATCACAAGAAAAAGAGACTTTTATTATTTTGAAAGAGGCTACACATTGAGGAAAATTGAGAGAAAAATATAGAGCATTCTTTTGAGATTTTCAAGCGCAAGAATATCAACAACAACGGAATTCATGAAGCAACTTGAAGAATCTACCACAATCATGCTAGGCTAAATTCCATATCTTGTTCAAAGGGGAAGTTGTGTCAATTTAATTATGTTATTTTCTTTTCCTACAAATTAGTAGCGTGAATTTATTCCTTTATTTCAATTGTTGGATTATTATGTTTTGAATGTTCAATTGAGTTTATTTGATTAATAGTTTAATTTGGCCAATTGGATTATTGATCTTTTGATTCATGAATATGCTATATTTAGATTCTTGATCCGTAATTGTCATTGAATCTTTACTTTAGTAGCAAATAAAATAAATCTCGTGCAGGTTTAGTAATAATTCGACTTGGATTGTTTAATTCGAGCTTGTGTAATTAACGATCCAATTCAATCTATTCTTCTAAATTTTCATACTAGTCGTGCATTAAATCCTAAGAGCTTGTTTAGGATTGTTCATGGCTAGAATTGGTTCAAAGAGCTTATTTTGAATCAATACACATAAGGAAGAATTTAGATAATCAGAGCTTGTTGATTATTTATGATTGATAATTGAATTAGGAATAGAAACACGTTACAAGGAAAAGTATAACATTAATTGAGGGCACAACCGAACCCGAGAACAAGATTTCTTCTCATATTAATTCTCTAGTCATATTTAATTATTTATTTCATGCATAGTTTTCATTCAAGCAATTCAAACAACAAAACCCCCCATTTCATTCTAATTGATCGAACAACTAAAATTAGTTTCCGTTCCTCGTGGGATCGACCCTTACTCTCACTACTACATTATTAATTAATATTTAGCGAGTAAGGAATTATTTATTATTTTGGTGCATTGCGACACGCATCACTAGATGAGTGGCTTCATGAAGAAATTTTCCAGCTCCAAATAGCTGGAATAAGACATTGTTTGCTTCAGTTGTTTATGAATAGCTAGTTAATAAACATACTCAAATTTAGATGTAAAGGACATTATTCTGGGATGCCCATAAAATATGCATGAAATAAGATATCGATCCAAAGCACCCCAGCATCCCGAGCATCCACTCCAATGCACATTTTGCATAAATTTGATGAATAATTTCAAATGATATCTTATTCACAACTATCAGAATATGTGTTAAACTAGAAGGAATTATAATGCCAGTTGCTTTTATATGTCAAAGTTCAAGAGAAATGAAGGAACAATTCCCTAGTTATGAAGCTAGTGAATTCATTAACTACATGTGCATGCTCATAACAGCAAACCTGGTGATTCCACGCTGCTTCAACTAAATGAGTACCATATTCTTCAAGCATTTGATAGAGAAAAACAAATGCCTCCCACCTCTGCAAACCTGTGAAACTGGATTCAGTGGAATTGCATATTCTTCCGACACCCAATGACTTGGCTTCCTTGTCAGCCCACCGTCCCCTTCTGCTCATGCTATGAGAAACTGAACTTCTCTCATCTGATACTTCCTCTGGAACACCAGAGTAGTTTTGGCCTTGAACGCTCAAGTTCAATGTTGTTTTCAAAATATGCAATGACTGCTTCCTCACTAAACTCTCCTTATCAAGCTTTTAGAAAATCAAATACAGTGAGTAATAATAATTAAAAAGTATATATATTGAGTGTGTTTTATAATAAATTAAAGCACAAATAAGTAAATAAAAGATTTTACCAAGCCTATTTTTATTTCAACCCAAAATCTCTTATCATCTCTCAAATCAAATGTTTCTTCTCTGCCATCCCCATTGACATCTTCATGTCCATCAGTCAAAGAAGAAAAAGATAAATATAGAGAGAGTATATCATATGCATCGCGTCTCTCCAAAGGCCCCAAAGAAAACAGTGCCTTGCAGCATTTCCAGACTTCCACAAAAAGATGCTCCCTGTAAAACAATAAAATATCAGCTTAGAAAACTGAGTGTTGAGATATACCCTCCTACTGACCGGGCTGCATTAGGTCAAGGTGGTTCTGTTAAATCAAGCAATAGTGTAATACCTGGTTAGCGTGTGATTTTTCCCATGAAATGAGACTTCAAAAGCACGATTACATTCAAATGCTTTAAATATAAATGGTAGAAGAAATCGAATTGCAGAAGATCGATCCTCCGTCCTTTGTGAAAGCATTTGAAGTGTCATATTCAAAAGGTCAGAGAGCATATTTCCAGCAAATATTTTTTCGCGGGACCCATTTGTTAAAATTTCAACAGAATCACTTCCGAATGCATGTTTGCTTTGTAGAGCAGCATTTAATATTATGGATAAAATATGGCAAGATAGAGGCAATGGGAAATAGTAAGACTGAGATACTATTGAATCATTATTTAGGTTCAGATCAGTCAGCTTGTCATGGGAAGAATGGAAGGACTCTGGTGTAATTAGTTGGGTACCAAAACCTTGAACAATCGAACTTGAACTCCATTTATAAATTGCCAATACATCACTCTGAAGCATTCCCATTGACAGACCGATTGATCTTAACAGAAGAGGTACCATGATTGCTTCAATAACATCCCAACTGCTTGTATCAGTTATGACATCAAGAAACAAACTTGCAGCCTGAACTTAAAAGCACAATGGAAAGAAAAAAATGAGTTGAGAGGAAAGGAAATTTGTAGCATAATGGGTGCATATCGTGAAACCCAAATACTTCAATATACCTCATCAAGTATTTCTCGATTATATGCATGTATTAACTCCATCAACGGAATCAAAATTCTCCATATAAACAGTTGCAAAGAATTGTTATTCAATCCTGCAGGAAAGAAGAAGTGGGTAACCAACCAAGCAGAAGCATTAAGCCCTTACATATTTTTATCTTACATACCATAAAAATAATTGTGCTTCATTCAGAAAAGAGATGCATCTTTGGAAACCATCTCATTAGTGAGATTCTGATAAATAAGTCTTACTACACAGAACCAAGTAATATGAATATCTACAAGGAAACTATATTTACCACACGAACTACAAAACTCAAGTAAACTTGGGACAGAGAAATTTGAAGATGAAACAATTCTGGAATGGTACAAAGATAGAAATGAAATAGAATAAAGATGACATTTTACATTGTTAGCATACAACATACTAGGGCAATAACTGAAATTCAATTCTTAATTTGGTTCCAGTCCCATGACTGGTAGTGGTATTAGAACACAAATATGGAAAAAAATTCAACTTCCTTCCCCCCTCCTTTTTTGTCCCACTCTATTGTGTACTCCAAGAATCTCAATCAATCCTTGTATCAACACCCTGAATCTTTCTCGTATACAATGTTTAAAAAGGTTCAATCGAACAAAAAGGCATTTTTAACCTTTGTGATGCGAGGTCAGTGATAAGTGTATACATATATAATAATAGGATAACCGTCACAATTTTATGCACATAGTTTCCCACCAATTTTCAACTGCCATTTTAGGAAATTTCTTATTTTTATCAAATTATTTTAATACATGAATTAGAAAAGTTCAATTAATGCATGTAATAAATGATTTATGAATTTGTGAAAAAAATATATATAAAAAGTCAAATTATAGATTTTTTTTTCTTTTGATAATTATTACATTATTTTGAAGTCAGAAAATATGCAATAAAGGTGTCAAATTCAAGATCTCAACGAGAAGTTTGATATAAACTAAAAAATGAGATCAAATTCTAAACATATCATTCGTAAAATTGTTTCCAAGTACTAAATGTAAAAATTTTACTTATACTTTTTACATTTTCCAACATCTAATCTTTTTAATTTATCTCATTTAATCTATACATATATATAGTAATAGGATAACCGTCACCATTTTACGCACATAGTTACTCACCCATTTTTACCTGCCATTTTAGGAAATTTATTTTTTTATTAATTTATTTTAATACATGAATTATGAAAGTTCAATTAATGCATGTAATAAATGATTTATGGATTTATGAAAAAAATATTTATAAAAATCAAATTATTGATTTTTTTTCCTTTTGATAATTATAGCATTATTTTGAAGTCCAAAAATATGCAATATGTGTGTAAAATCCAAGATCTCAATGAGAAGCTTAATACAAACTAAGAAATGAGAGCAAACTATAAATATATCATTCGTAAAATCGTTTTAAATGCTAAATGTAAAAGTTTTACTTATATTTTTTACTTTTTCCAACATCCAATCTTTTTAATTTATCTCATTTATTTAAGTCCTAAAAGAATACCTATCATTTCTTACCTAAATTCAATTTGACCTAAATGATTAATTTTGAATCTTTTTCTTATCATATTGAAAGAAATAATGGATATTCGATCTTTCTAAATAAATTCAATTAAATCATTTAATTCTCTACAACTTTAGGTTCCTATAAACTCATTGGTTCAATTTGTAAAATAGAAGGTGTTAGCAAAATCATTCTATTTAAAAATAGAATATGGCTAGCTAACACATTTATTTAGCATACACAAAAATAGTATGTGCAATTGTGGAAAATGAGATTTAAAGAATGTGTGGTTGAAAATGAACATTGAAAAAATTTATTTTCGAAGAACCAATTATATACGAATGAGTGATAAAGTCTTATATCTTGTGGGTTAAACCCCCATTTATAATGAGGTTTGAAATAGTAATTTTTTTCAGAATGTAAGATTAAAGGTAAAGAATTTTTTTTAGTTTATTTGTAGATTATTTTATTTGTAAAATGTGGCAAAAAATGAGTTTTGAAAAAAAAAATATATGTTTTGAATAAGTTGAAAGAAAATATGTACGAGTAAAAAGTAGTTTAAGAAATTATATTATTTATAAATTGTAATGATCGAATTAAAAAACATAAACTTATATTTATCTAATTTATGCAATGTCTATTTCATCTTGATATTCATTATTCAAAATATCATTTTTTTTTATAAAAAATCATTTTTTGCTCATTTTACACCAATAAAATAATCAACATATAAACTAAAAAGAATTCTCTACTTTTTTTTTTTTTTTTTTTTTTGACAAATTATATGTTTTTTATATACTATATGAAAAGGGAAGAATTGTTCGGTTAAACTTTGTATTTAAATTTATTATTTTTATATTTGCAAATTATTGTTCTCTTGGAATTTATAATTTTCTATTATGTTATCAACATTTTTTGAATACAAATAATATTCAAATTTAAGTATATTATTTAGATTTAAGTATAAAGAACATATGATTAAACACACATTTATAATTATTGTGATTGATGTTTCTAAAAGAAATTTGGAGAAAATGTCAAGTACGAGAGGCAAATGCAAAAATGTGAATATTATGGTTAATAATGAATTATATTTTTTTAATTATTCTTAGTTTTAATAGTTGCGTAAATGTGGTATACGATTTTCAGTATAATTTTTTTACTCCAGCATTCTATGTTGTCATATCATGATAATTGCTATATTTACGTAATTATTATTTTTGACTATTTGATTTTATAAGTGTGTATATATATATAATTTTATTGGTTAAATACAAATATTCATGGGTTTAAGTTAAGCACGCATTTATAATTATTGTAATTGATATTTTTGAATGAAAAGTGGAAAAACTTAAATACGAGAGGAGAATGCAGAAATCGTGAGAAATATATTGATGTCTTTCACAAAATTAATATTGTACCATAATATTACATCAAACATGATATAATAGCTCATAAAAATTATTGAAATTAATAGTCGTGTATTACTTAAATATATGAATTGACTTACTATTCAAAGAAGCTATTATACTTTGAATTAGTTATATTATTTATTAAATTTTAATAGTTATTGTGGTATAATATTATTTTTCATGCATTTTGAATTTGGGTTAATTATGTATAAGCATTAAAGTTTTACAAATACTTATCGAAATTGATATTTTTGAATAACTTCCGTGCATCGAACGGGAGAAATACTAGTAATAAATATAACCAACAAGCAAACAAAAAACAGAGTAGTAATGTAGCAAGTAGAATATCGTCAAAATAGTAATCACATGAACAAAATTTTAACTTGCTAATAGAACTAAAGGAATCCAAGAGTCTTTCACTTATTACTATTAATAGGATGTATAAGAAAATAAACAGCTTATTTGATTCGCCATAATCCTCCTAGTCACTATCAATTTTAACCTCTTCTTTTTTACCTCATCCTCAACTTACCGTGGTGCCGTCCCCTTGGAAAATAAAGAAGAAAAAAAACAGATAGAAGAAGAAGTCAAAAAAAAAGGGAAAAACCAAGAAAATTTTTGTGTGTACGTATCTTGTCAACAATCATATGGTGCTGAAAATTTGCTTCTCCACTTAACAGGGGTTTATAGATTTTCTGTTGTAGGATGCCAGGGAACACTTGCTTTACTTGCTCTCTTCACTTCTCTCCAATTCTTTTCTTCTAATTTTTAGTGTTAGTTAGTGTTTAAGATAGCCCAAAGTACCCTTAAAACATTCTAGGTATAAAACACTAGCCCAAAAGGCAGAGGTCAATAATAAAAATCCTGGAAAGAGCAGGACAAAAAAGTGCACACCTCATCCGTCACGAGGCCTGTGTCTTGAGGATGCACCTCAGTAAGTCGAGATGTATGTCTTGACAAAGGGAACTCAAGTCGTAAGCTTAAATGTGCTTAAAGAAAACAATGCTTCTGATCACCACCTTCTCATAGGTGGAAAGGGATTTTAGGCTGGCTATGTCAGAAAGGTTGGAGGGAGGCTCCAATGGGTGGCATTTGGAATGGGAGAGGCTGAAATGTTTGAAAGTGGGGAAGTGGGACGTTGCAAAATTTTATAGATGGAACTGGAATAGGAAGATTGGGGTTGTTTAGCTTTAGCAAAAGGTTGGAGTAACTTCTTCTAGAGTTGATATGAAGAATGCCAGCAAATTGATCCGATCTCAACATTTACATTACTGTGTTTCATGTAACCAGTCATTTTCTTCAAGATAGCACTAATATTGTTGTGCCAGATAATTGATCCCGTCTTAACATTTACATTACTGTGTTTCATGTAACAGGACGTTTTCTTGAAGATAGCACTAATATTGTTGTGCGAAAATTAACCCAAAATATAATCAGGAAGCTGCCATATAGAGATGTTTATATGATGTGTCACTTCCAAGTTAATTTGGAGGTTCTCAAACATCCAATTTCCGGAAAACTCAGCATAGATGAAAGGGATGAAGCATTTGCA
Organism: Ligustrum vulgare; assembly: GCA_963555705.1. NCBI lineage: Eukaryota > Viridiplantae > Streptophyta > Magnoliopsida > Lamiales > Oleaceae > Ligustrum > Ligustrum vulgare. Next base: position 51,771,374 of record OY743175.1, read on the forward strand.
TCCTAAGTAAATTTAGAGAGAGAGAGAGAGGACAATGATAGGAAAATCAACCAGGCGTAGCAGGTGACAGAATAAACTCACCAAACTTTTTAAGAAGGTGACAGAGAGCAGTCACATATGACCCTATATGGTTACGCTGCTCCGAATTCAACTCTTCAGCTCCCTCTGTAATTTCCTACCAAACATAGAAAGCCGAATAAATATTACTCGATATATACTTAATGCTTGTTCACTCAAAAACACGTCAAAAAATAGAAACAGAATATTTGGCATTCCAAATAACTGAACTAGTTGTAAATATACATTTAACTACAATCTCTTTATCTAAGAATACTAGAGAATTAAAAAAATAATAATAATAACGTTTGTGGTGACAATATGATAACATATATCCCACAGAAATCAAACAGAAAATGCAATGAATCCAGAAAATGAGTGATGATGATGTATTCGTTTTTTTTTTCCTTTCCTAGAGAGAAATAATTGGTTGTTGAAAGAATTACTGGTACCTTCTTGAGATTAGGAAATTCATTGAGAAGAGAAGAGAAGAGTGAAGATGGAGACGAGCCAGTCGAATCCAGAATACAGTCTAGCATTACCGGGACGGCCGCCTGAGGAAGCCGCCGGAAACTGCTCCAGAGTGAAGTGGCAATGGGTTCCATAGAGTTGAATAGAGCTGGAGGGGAAGGGCGAATTAGAAGGGATCTTGGCGGGTGTAACTTCTTACTGCTTAAACCCTCGGTGAGGACAAAACAATCGAATCAAACCAAATCAAACGATTCGGTTCTACAAAAAAAAAAATAATAATAATGATTTGTTTATTAAAATTAAGAATCATTCGATTTTGGTTCTGATTTCGATTCTCTTTCCAGAATCGAAACCAAAACCAAACTATATATATATATTTTACAAATTAGTGGATGTTTATCTCACCAAAAAATTAAAATCTAAAATTATAAATGTGAAATGTATAAAAATGTTATTTAACATATATTTTATCTCATTTTCTATTAGACAAAGATTTTAAATCATAAATTTAAATTCTAATTCTAATTCATTTTTCTTCTTTTCAATTATAAATACGCATTCACACTACTTTACTTACACTCCTATAACACAGCAATCGTTGCACTCCTTAATCACCATCAATAATAATGATGTTTATTTTTTAAAATTTATGTATATATAAACCTCGACCCAATTCGTCAATTCTCAAGAGTTAACTCAAACTCAAATTGCAAATTTCATCCCTAACTCACACGGCACCACGGTAGAATGGGATTCAAAACTTCATCATAACCTGTAACTATAAGTCTAAAATGTATTTATGTTCGATTCTCTAAGTTTCAATAGGTCGACGAGTTTCCTTCAGACTAGTTTTTTCTTCTTTAACTTAGAATAACATGTTACTTTTTCTAAATCTTTGTTTTGTTAACTAAAAATTTCATTTTCTATTTAGTAATGATGTAGATGGATGCTAATGAAGAAGCGGATATAAACAGGTTTTAATTTATGTTTATTATTTAAAAATTCAAGTAATAGTCTCAGAACCGACCAAACCAGAAACGAGCGGCTTGATTCCATATCTTTGAAAAACCCAATTGATTCCATTAGTAAAAAACCTTCAATTTACAGTTTGGTTTGGTTCTTCTAGAACTAGAACTAAACCGAACCACGTCCACCCCTACCTACTACGGCCAGGCATAATATTTTACTCTCATTTGTCGACTTTTCTCTTTCTTTGTTTATAAATAAGTAAAGAATTTATAAATTATGTGTTAAAAAATATATGATTAAAAAGTGCTTTTGACAAGTATGTTATTTAAAATTTCGATCTAGTGTCCATGAAGGGTATCACTTATGGTACCCTTCACCCAATAAAATTGTAACACATCATCTCATGTTATGGGACCCAACTCGCCTCCTTCTCTCTGTTGAACCCTTCACCCAATAAAATTGTAACACATCATCTCATGTTATAGGACCCAGCTCACCTCCTTCTCTCTGTTGAATACCATAAATGGTACCCTTCATGGGTACTGGATCAAAACTGATGTTGTTTAAACAAGTTACCAAACACATTTGTAGATTGTTACACTGATCCACTCGATCTAAAAGTTGTGTCAGAGTGGTCGCTTGTTCATCATTTAAATTTAGTCGTCACCTATAAATCATTACTAATATTTTCGTTTGGCACGTTAGTTATGAGTAGAGCCATAGAAGTGTCAATTCGGGTTGTTCGAGTCGACCCGCCAACATATGAGCCCGGTAACGATTCGTGTGAAAAAAAGCCCATCTGCTAAGGGTTTGGGTCGGCCCAAAAAATTTCAACTATAACCCAAGTCATCCCGTTGGGCCATACGAGTCGAGCCCTCACGAGTCGTTCTTCTTTCTAGTTTAGCCCGTACGAATAAAAATATAGAATTTTTCATATTTATTATTTAGCAAAAAAAATAAATTATTAAATTGTTAAATATAAAATGATAAATTTATAGTTATATAAATAAATGTTTACATAGAATCCAAATTTATATCTTATATTACATGAATTAAATACAACATAAACAAATAACAATTAAATATATATATAATTACTACTATCAAAGAACATATGTTATTCAGAGCATCTTCAATGAGAAGATGTCTAACTATAAAAAGTATGTCACATCATTAGATTAGGCAATATCTAATTTTTTTGTTCTCCAATGCTCCCATGTCAAGCTGACCCGAGAAAAAAAAAAAATAGATATTGTTAACACTCATGTTTAATTTTAGAAGGCATATTAGACATGCTAACTTAGCAATCCGATACACCACACACTTCCATTTCCCTCACTTTGTGCAAAATTGATATTGTCTCCCTAAATAATTAACTGCCACACACAAAGCAACTCTAGTGGAGGCCCACCCATAATTAAAGCAACACTGCACACGTAGGTCCATATGACAATTTCATTTGAATATTTACGTATTAAATAATTTTATTTAAACATGTAAATACCACATAAACATCATTATTGAGATATAGACATAATGCATTAGAGGTGGGGGTGGGCAATAATCCACCCAACCCGCTAAAATCGCCCAACCCAAGCCGATCGGTTTTGATCGATTTTTTATGAAAATCGGATTGGGTTCTACAAAAAAAAATTGGTCGGGTTGGGTTGGGTGAAAAAACCCGACCCGACCCAACAAAAGTTTTTAAAAAATAGGACTATTTAAATTTCAATAATCTCAAGTACATTTTATAATTTGGATGAAATTCAAATATGGTTTGAACATATTTTAGTTTTATTAGCAAGTATTCAATTTATTATATTTGAGCACATTGTATTGTACATAATTGATTTGAGTTAATAGTTGATTTATGAGCTTAATTTTTTTAATTTCAAATTTTTTTGCTAATTGGACCAAAGTCCAAACCACCCATCCAAGCCGACCGAAACTTGATTGGGTTGGGTTGGGTTGGGTTTGAACTCATACTTTGGTTGAGTTTGGTTGATTTTTTATCAACCCGACCATAGTGGGTTGGGTTCGGATTAGGCAAAAAATCAATCCAACCCAACCCACGCTCACCCATAATTGGAGGTCATATTTTTGCCTCAATGTCTATTTATTAGACATTCATAAGAAATTCAATTAATATTTGCCAAATAGCACCTACTTTTTAGTTTGACAGTGTCTTATTGGAGGTGTTCTTAGTTATTAGAGAGTAAAAATAAGATTTACTGATTTACACTTAGAATTTTTTATAGAGTTTGTAGAAGAATAGAGATTTTTATTGTTTTCATATAAAATTTAATAAAAATAGTTTTTTTATTATTATTTCACGGGTCGACGGGTTAACCGTGGCCGTTGTTCGCTACAAACACACCCAAGTGCACGAGTCGCATATAAGTGATAGTGGACTAATTGAGTCCGATTTATCGATCCCACAAGGATTGTCTATTTCAACTACACTCTAGTATAATTAATTTTAACAAGAAACACACACAATAAAGGTTTGTTTTGGAAAAGTTTTCGTACTAGAATTAAAGTTGCAATTATAAATAAATAACTAGAAAAATGGTGATGAATAGAAGATAAATGAGTGTTGGGATTCTTGACTCCACTTGACCATTACCTAATTGAATTATCAACAAGCAAATAGAAATGCAATTCATTAATCATGTTAGACCCGATTTTCCAAGCTTAGCCAATTACCTCTCTCGAGTGAAATCAACCCTAATTAGTGGCATTAACCTACTATATCTCTATGTCGATAAAAAACACACCAATTGCATTAAACCTGTGTGAAAATAACTCAATGGGTCATCTAGGGTTTTAGGTATATCTCTATCCTAAACAAGAACCTAGAGCAAATATTGTATTGATCTAGAACACACAACAATTTCTCAATAATTGCACATCCCATGAAACCTAAGCATAAATGTGGCCACAATAAATGCTAGTCAATAAATACAACAATAAATGCACAAGATAATAAAAAGCTTAAATCCTTAATACAAGCATTAAAATCAACTAAGTTAGGTCAAGCTTTATCAATAGTCCCAACACAAAATAGTTTAGCCCATGATGAAATAACAATGAAATCCAAGAATTAAATACATTATTTCAACAATGGATTAAAGTAAATAAAGAAATATGAAGATTAAGCAATAAATACTTCCCTCAACCAATGATTCAAGCTTCAAAATATCAATATTCTTCCACAATGACTTGGGTATTTCTCCCCTCAATCAATATTCATCAACTAAACTATACAAAATCAAGAGAAATTATAAGATGAAAATGAGAAAGAAAAAGTGAAAGAGAGAGCCTAGGGTTTCTTCTTGTTTAACAATATCAAGAATGTCTCAAAAACTCACAAAAAACCACTCAAAAAACCTAAAATTCGCTAAGATCCGCGTATAACAGCTTTTGGGCCGAACCGAGTCGCACCGGGTCGGCCCAGATTATCTGTCAATATTTTGACCACGCGATCGCGTGGTAGAGTACCTCGCGATCGCATGGTTGTCCTTTTTAGTCTCGGGTTGGATTTGTGCATGACTTCGCGAACGTAACTTGCGCATGACCACGCGATCGCGTGGTTTCAGCTTTTTCCTCTAACTTTGACTCTTGATGGATTTGACTATTTTCTCCTCAATTTCTTCAAGTATTCATCCATTTAGCTTCTTTCTTGTACTTTCTCCATGAAGTTGATTGGTAAACCTATTTAATCACAAAATATGCACAATTAAGTAGGTATTTGTCCAAATTACTCAAAAAGTATTACCAAAAATATATGAAATATGCATGTAAAATGAACTCAACAGCCGTGGTCCGCGAAATTGTGACCCGTGAACTCGCGTTTCACATTTTATTGATCCATAAACAGTCCGTTAGGGTCACTAGTCGGCCCGTGATCCTGGATCGATCCAAGCTGATTTTCACTGATATAGTCGGCCCGTCCATCTTTCTTGATACCTCTAGTTATAAGAAGAACTTAATTTCACGATTCTGACATGTCGAATTTCAGCATGCCTTTGGTGTTCTTTTTAATGAGTTGGTGTTCTTTTTAATGAGTTATTTGTCAAATCTTCGAGGGTCCCATGCACGAAAACCTCTACAGCAGAGACAGCGACCTTTCACAAACGTCTGTGTATTTTTTTTACTTGGTATTGTCTTTACCCAAATTGTCCTTCAGGGGATGTTACATTTTGCAATTGTGAATTTGGATGGGGTAATATTTGCAATGCATGGTTCAACTTCAACGGCTTCCGCTGTGACATTGACGAATGACACATTCTTGATTTCTTTCCCAACAATCCATTTTTATGATTAAATAATGAATTCACTGTACCAAAATGCATTGCAATCTGATTTTAAAGAACACCAAACAAACGTTCAACAAGCAAAGTTCAATGAACATTGTGAAGCACTTTCAAAGTTTAGCGCAAGTCTCGATCATTATAATTTTGATGATTATCGAAACATTAACTCCAATTTTTCAGGTGTTTATATGATTCTTTTAAATGTCATTTTAATAATTTCAAGTGATAAATTCATTATTTTATTTTTAGAGTGTATTTTGTGAAATTAAAATCAAGATTTTAATTAAAGTCAAAGTCAACAATTAATTTTAATTATACATTAAAAATTCACAATTTTTCAAAACCACACATTTCATCAACTTCTATTAAAATGTATACTAAAAATCTGATTGTAATCACAACCATGTTTTACAATTTTTTTTATTTATACAATTGTAATTAATTGAAAAACCTGATTTTAATAATTAATTTTGACACTTATAATAAATTATATACAATTTACCCAATTACAATCATTTCAAATCTACATGTTTGTAATCACAAACTTAACCCTTCTAATTTTACTTCTTCACTTCTTGTAAAAGAACTTCACGAGAAAACTATCTTAAATCGGCTTTCTTTTAAAAAAAAAAAAAAAAATCCGACAAAGCACTTATTATAAATCATCTAAACATGTTCATCTGACATTTCAAAATTTCTACCCATCGGGGCCTTAATACGACGAGTTATTCCCAATAAACATCCTAGATATCCAACACATGTAATATATAGCTTTTTCGTCCGATAAACCATAATATGTTAGGGATAGGCACTTCAAATGGACAAATGAAATATCAAATCCCAGTCACAAAAGTAGTCTACAAATCACCCTTCACTGACGTTTGCTTCTAGTCTAGTAAAAATCACATAAACAATTAAACTAAGCCGTCTCTTAGTTTATGTCGAAATTTCATCAACCTCGGAATTAAATACAAAACTCGGAAATGTTGTAGTTATATCCCTGCATTTGCCACAATATATAAGAAAAAGAAATTAATCAACTGTAAAACTTCAATTATGCATGTTATTGAACATGACCAACAAATACTACAATACCTCAGATATTGAAGGGTCATTATCTTCAACAGTGAAGGATTTCGCGACACAAAATTATGCCATTCAGATTTATCTATTTTCCCATCCCGGTCAATATCCGCTTCCAAAAATGTCTGTACAATGACGTAACAGGAAAATATAAAAATCTAAATTTCACGAAAGAGTCAAACAACAGAACCAAAATTACAATATTCAGTCTGTTAACTATTGAAAACACCACAATCTAGAGAGTGAATTGTGCGTAAAGGGATATATTAGCAAATTTACTCCGATGCCTCTGTTTGGTAAAAGTATTTTGTTTATAAATAAATAATGTGATGTTTTCAAGGTAAAATATGTGGTTGAAAAGTGATTTAGAGAAATGTGTTGTTAAAAAGTGGTTTAAAAAAATGTGTTTTTTATAAGCTTGTGTATAAATAGTTGACCAAAAGGAACAACTATTATACCCCTGTAATAGAGAAGCATCAGATTCTTAAGAACCGGTCTCTTAAGGGTTTGCATGCCTCAGGAAAGAACAGAAAATGGTTTAATGAAGGAAGAGAGATGAGACGAGGCTTGAACCCTTTCTTTACACTACCCAAATAACATGTCAAACATAATTTGGCATCAAAATCCAACTCCTGAAAAGCCACAAAAGTTCAGATATCAAATAAACGACTCTTCTTTCTTCCATTTCATGTTTTCTTTTACCGTCCACAAAAGTTCAGATATCAAACAAATGGACCCGTTCATTTCTTCTATTTCTTTTTTATTTTTTTTTCGTTCTCTTTTGCTTTTTAAGTCCCGTCCGAATATTTTGCAAGAGTCCACCAATGGAACTCAGAATACAACATACAAGTATGTGCGACAAATATAAAAAAATATTTAAAATGCATAAAATGAAAGACATGTGATTGGATCAACTACACAAGATAATTATTTAACAACTATGCCGGTCTACTGAAGAGTAACATCCTACAAAACTAATTTCCAATATTATGTATAGCACAGGAAAGAAGAGAAAGGTTGAAAGAAGAGAAGGCAAGACTTCAAATCTTGCTTCGCACTACCTGAATAACATGCCAAACATAATTGGGCATCTTCCACCACTTGAAACGCCAGAAAGTTTAGACATCAACTAAATAGACCTTTTTTTTCTTTTTTCTTTTTTTTTTCTTTTTTCATTCAGTATTACCCTTCAAATTCCCCAATAAAAACCCACCGAAGTATCCTTGACCCAGAATAGGGGAAGCATTGCTCAAGTTAATCTTGGATAGGCTTTTCTTGAGATCAAACTACTCCTAACATCTTGGGCACGTAACCCTATAATCCTACCTGAATGATTATTGATTAGAAAACTACAATTGATAATTCGCATAGTTTTTAACAAGGTTTTGAACCTTTTCCCTTTAGTGCCCGACCACAGAGCTAGCATTTCTTCTATATTAGATTTATCAAACCGTAGAATTAGTAGAACACACCCCAAGTTGATATTTCCGGAATCTGCTAGAAAAAGAAAGAGAAAAAGTGGTGATCTTCTACTCCTCTCGCCCTCTTGGTTCTCTGTGCTAAATGGACACCCCTTTCATAGGCACGTCATTTTGAACTTTGCACTGAAAAGAGACTTTCTCAGCTGAAGATTCAAAGACAGGTGACATTATCTTCTTTTGGGTTCCTGTGATACATCAAGCATGTCGGACACGTCGATGCTTGATTTTTAAAAAGTACAACACAAAACATCACCGATACGTGGATTAAATTCTTTAAAATTCTTCATTTATAGAGTATAAATTAAATTTTTTACTTGTTATTAAATTTGGTTGTTAAAATAATTTAATTAAGAATACTTATTTGATATTTAATAATTTAACATTGAGTTAAAAATATATAATATTTCTGATAAAAAAAATGGCTATGCTAGAGTGTTAGAGAAATGTTGATATTCGACAAGTATTAGACACAAACATAGATTTGATGAATTTTGAGATTGATATTTGCCATAATTTTGCGTTCTTTGTTTAGAATCACACTCATTTTGAAACTGATTGGTTTGAATAATAGTTTGAAGTTCAGCAAATCTCAGGTTCTAGCATTAAAAGTCTTGATGCAGGCTCAAGTTCAACTTAAGGATATCCATACTACGGCCAACCCTCAAGCTTGTTGTCTCAAGTTTGAACAAAATCAAAATAAGCTTTTATTTGTTGAGCTTTGGAGTGGAAAAAGTTTGTCAAGTATTTAGCTCAACTCATCTCAGCGCGAATGCACTGCTAATCCAAGAAAAATTAAGCCATGTACGTCACTTACAAAGAGGACATGAAGCATGAAAAAGAAGTTGTTTAAAGATAAGCATCCGTTGGCATTAGCACTTACTTTGTCAAGAATGATCTCAATGGTTTCATCAGCCAACTTCATTTCTGACTCGCATAAAAGTGCAATCAACATTTGCTTAACCTGAAAAAAATCACAGATGATGAAGACACGGCAAATTTGTTTTAAATGAAAAAGCAAAAGATAGTATTAAAAATGCATGCTTCAACTAATTTTCTTTAATTAATCATCCATAACAGTTCAAGAATAAAAAATCTGCCAAATTCGTGAATTGCATGATAAGATGAGATGAGAAGTAAAATTGCTTTAAAGTAATATAAACTACAAACTTGCACATGATTCACACCATGGGCATATAGAATTGAATGTTGGTGTCTATGTCATGGTTCGACTTACTCCGGAATGTTCAACAAAACATGTAAACTTTATGCTCGCTCACTTGACCCCTTCCCTATTATTAAAAAGGCTGGGAACTAAAGCATATCCACTTGATTTGCCAATGCGCTTCAGTATTAGTTCCATTTGTTATAGAGTAGACTAGTAGTCTTATTGAGGCATGTTCAAGCCTCCAATATTGCCATCTCCATCTCCGCAAGTCAGGCTACTTGCCCATCCCCTTATGTTCCAGCTACTATGTTTTCCCCGAATATATATAATATAATTGATGATGTGCTCAAGAATCAGATCGTATATTTGAGGCTCAAAAGTAACAAAATTGATTAGGGTATATTTAACTCCAATTTTGTTATTTTAGATTTATCACCTTGTTTGGTTTCCTACCTAATTTAGGCTGTGAAAATCGGTAGATGAAGGGGTTAGTACTTTGATTATTGAATACAAGTACACTGTACACCTTTGTTCTCTTTCCTCTCTCAATCCTTCCTCTCTCCCGTGCTCTCTTTCTTCTCTTCTAACATTGATTTGGATTGTTGGTTGTCAATTCAATTGCGTATATTGAAACCTATTTAATTAAAACAAATAAAATCTTTTCTAAATCAAACTCTATTTCCATAGATGTAGGTGGGTTACAAGTTGAGTCTTATACAATATAAGTAACTGTAAATTCGTCCATTTTAGATAAGTATAATCTTGACACAAAACAAACTCTAAATGAATAATTTCCAACAAATAGAAAAACACAAAAGAGTCAATTTAAGGTTCAAGTCACGAAAAGAATTCGAGCAACATTCTAGTGGACCGTCCCTACCACATTTCAATTTTGGAGCATAGTCATACATTGTCCTAGATATAGGCATATAAAATATCCTTAAAATATATTTCATATCATCTGAGAAGAAACCTACAAAAGGTGAGAATAAACTACCTCTTGCCGTTCAATGTATCCTGTGCCATCCATATCATATAACTTAAATGAAACTGCAGTACAAAAAAAAAAAAATTAACAATACTTTCAGCACCTTAATTTGGGAAAGATAAACCAAAATACAAGTGTCAAAAACAATATCAAAATTCAGAACATATCTCTATAACTCACAGTTGATTTTATCTTCTTGTGGTGCATTTGGGTGGAAAACATTCAGTGATCTAACAAAGTCACCAAAATCAATGACTCCTTTTCGCTTCACATCAAAGAGATCAAAAATCTACAAGCAGAAAAGAATTTAAAATAGAACACAAGAAAATCTATAGCGGGAAACAGGAAAAAGAAAAAGAAAAAGTAAAATAAATAGTAATTTTTCTGCATTGACTTTAACATGAACATGTCTTAACATTGCTACAAATATTAGTGCAGCTATTTTCCTTGCTCAACATTCGCATCCAGCCATTTTGAATGAATAGGAATGTGCCTGTCCTCGATTGCATTCATGCAAAAAATTTCTACTATGGAACTCTTAAAAGGCTTGGTCTTTAATCCAACGAAGTTAAGACAAATTCAGCAAAGCACTCATTTGTACAGGTATGGAAACGAATCAAATAGCAAGAAGATATTGTAACATCCAGCAATTTCACAATATTATTAAGCAAATGCTTAAACTTAGAAAAATATAGCCTAATGTTTCTGAAGCTTATGAAAATACATCAGTAATAATTAATCATCCCACTGAGCGTATACTTTTATCGACATGAGAAAAGAAAAGGTAGGTTCATATTTTAGCAATTGAAAAATCTGGGCCAAAAGTCTTCAAAAATATAATCAGGATGAAGAAAGATTGCCATACCAAACTTCCAAAATTACTCGATTAATCTAAGCAAAGCAACTGTGACAGAATAGGAGACCTCCTCCCACACGACCTAAAAATTGAACAAACTAAACATATCAATTCATGAAAACAGACTAAATCTAAATTGAATGGCGTGTTCAGTTTTGTACAGTTCTGATTATGTCCATCGGTATGACATACAAAATGACATAGGGTTCATGATATCTAACTTTGAATGTACAAAAAGTACATGGGGATTATTTTGTAAACGTAGTTATAATATCTTTATCGTCCTTCTACTTAAAGGGAAAAGAGAGGCGTTTTTGCCACTGAGAAAGCGAACGGTCAACTCGAAAGAGCAGTGAGAGGAAGAGTGATCTCCTTCTCCAATCTATGTTTTGATGTCATCATCTTACCTTTTCAAATCCTGAACTCCAAGTGAGTGTCTATGGGATTTTTTTTTTTTTTGTGGGTTAAGGAGAAATATCATTTTTCGAAAATTCAATCCCTTTCCCAGGTAAAGAGAGGAAGTTATGTTAAATTTAGGGAAATTAAACTAATCTAGAATATTCCAGCAACACAACAAGCATTGACAATAATAACAATCATAATTGTGCACATAGCATCCAATGTAGCAGCCCATTCACATTTCAAATATCCCCTCATCGCATAACTAGTAAGTCAAGTATACAAGAAACAAATAGATAAGATGACTAATTTCCTAATTATGATTCTTAAGCACTCTACAGCTTAAACTGTGCATTAATGGTTTGGGTTCATAATCAAACTAATACTCAAAACAAAATTAAAAAAATCTTAATCTCAATATTTCATAACATCATGCTTGATTTGCTGACACTTTGACCAGGAAATAACAAACTCGTACCCGATTTGCAAAAAGATTCTCTTTCTTCCTGTTCTTGAACAGAGCCAATTGGAATTCTTCCTGCATATCATGGTTCCAAATGATCGAAATCAAATTCTAAAATTATCTAATAATAGCACAGAGTAGGTGATTTATCTAGCCTCTGTTTGATTTTGGAAGTGATTTTTTTTTTTTTTTTAGTGTGGTTTAAAAATAGATAAAAGTGATGTGTCCACGTGCAAAATCATTTTATTGGGAGAAAGTGTATTAGAAAATGAGTTTGAGAAAAAAGTGAATGTGAAAAAAACAAACAAGGGCCTAATCATTCTCAAGATACGCGATAATTGTGCAGTAGTGGAATTTGAAATTCGTTATAAGAAGCTCTAAATTCTAATTTCAGTGCAAGGATTAATGTGTTTGTGTAACATTCATCAAAGTTCCAATTATCCACTAAATTCACATTTTTCATTTGACTCCAACAGTGAAACATGCCTTAAAGCAAATAGAGAAGTGACTAGAATAGTAGCAACTTCGATTATAATGTCAGAACTTTTCCTTGGAACCTTTTTTTCCCTTTATGTGAACTTTAGAGAATACTAGCACCTTACTAATGTGCATGCATACATCATGATTTTAGATAATACTGATCCTCAACGAGATTTCTTTGGAAGTCTAAGGCTCTATTCGGTAATACTGTAACAATTATAAATTAGTTTATTTATGTTTTCGGGGTAAAATTTGTGGTTGAAAAGTGGAGAGAGAAAATGTTTGTGGTTAAAAAGTAGTTTGAAAATTTGTGTTGTTTATAAATTGTAATGATTACTGTTGAGATGTTTAGTTATGTGTATTATTCTAGCAATTAATTGTACCAATACAACATCTATTAGAGTTTAGGGACTAAAGTGATAATATGTAATATCTCTTGTATATCTACATGTTGTGATAATATGAGAAATTAAGATTCCCATTTTCACAAGAATCTTCATGGTATCAGAGCTAGAGAGAAAAAAAAACCCTAACCTGCACTTACCTGCCCAGCCCGTTTCCGGTACCACCCAGCGCCGACCCGCCTCCCGGCTACGGAAATTTCCTCCTGCACTGCGCGTTTTTCCCTGCATTGCGCGACTTCACTCTGCTCCGGCTTCCTGCGCGATTTCCTTTACTTCTGCTCCTGCTTCCGGCGCGGCTCCGACATCATCTCCGGTCAACTCCGGCGAAAATCTTGCAGCTCAGTTTCCTCATTTTTCCGGCTTGGTCTTGTCTGTTTCGCTGCCTTATTTGTCTCGTACTATATATCTAAGTTGAAATCATCTTTTCTCCTTGAAATATAGTCAGTTGTTTGGGTTGGTTCAGAGAAATTGCATGTACTGTGTTTTTTATTGGGTGGTGAATTTTATCTGTTGGTGGCCGTAGGGTTGTATCGGCTTTGGCTATTTAGGAAAATGGCCGGAAACAAGATTATGACATCATTAATTCATGAGACATCGTCTCCAATTCACATTAAGTTGGATGGAAAAAATTATCGTGTTTGGTCGAAACTTTTGGAAATACACATTGTTGGTAGAAGAAAATCAGATCACATTTTTGGTGAGAAAACCGCACCGGGTAAAAGTGATTCTGATTATGGTGAGTGGGTGGCTGATGATGCCATTGTGAAGTCTTGACTTATCAATTCTATGATCGATAATCTTGTGGCACATTTTGTTCAGTGTGATACTGCTAAAGATGTATGGGATGCGGTTAAGAGAAGTTACCTTGATGTCTCTGATTCATCACAGATTTATGAGTTGGTGAGAAGATCTTTTCAATTGAGTCAAGAGGGGCGGCCCCTTGTCACGTACTACACTGAAATGAACTCCATTTTCTTGGAGCTTGACTATCGTAGGCCAAACACTATGAAGTGTGCTATTGATATTGAGGAGTTAAGGAAACGTTGTGCTGAAGATAGAATTTACATGTTTCTTGCGGGACTGGATTATAACCTGGATCAGGTGCGTAGTCGCATTTTAGCTGCAATACCTCTTCCAACCCTAGAGGAAGTGTTCTCTATGGTTCACCGTGAAGAACAACGACAACTTACCATGGGAACTGAAAATCACTCTGAGACTTCCGCATTAGCTGCTAGAGGATTCAATCCTCGACCACGAGGCCCTAACCAGTCGGTTGATATTTGCTCATTCTGCCATTTCAAAGGGCACACTGTTGACAAGTGCTTTAAGAAAAATGGGTACCCGGACTGGCACACATGCAAACAAGGAGATAGAAAAGATTGGAGATCTTCTCAGACTATTCATGCATCTACTGCCTCTCCTCATGCACCTACGGCCTCTCATGTTGCTCGATTGTCTCCCGGGGAAGGTACCTTTGGTTTGGCATCTACTTCTGCTGTATCTGACTGTTGGGTTATTGATTCAGGAGCAACTGACCATTTTACCTGCAATCTTTCTACTCTTGATTCTTTATCTACCTCACATGTTCAGTCTGTTCAGGTGGCTAATAGCACTCCTGTCCAAATCACTGGGGCCGGAAATGTTTCTTTTTCACCTACTCTTTCTCTATCTTCTGTCTTACTTGCACCTACTTTCTCTACAAATCTGTTGTCTATTAGTCAAATTACAAAAACTCTAGATTGTTCTGTAACTTTCTCATCTTCTCATTGTGTCTTTCAGGACAATCGAACGAAGACGACGATTGGCACTGGTAGAGAAAGAGGAGGACTATATTTTTTGGAGGGGACAAGGAAGTTGCAAACTGGTGCTGGTCTTCAAGCAGTTAGTAGATCTTCTCTTAGAGACAAGATCCTTTTGTGGCATTGTCGATTAGGACATCCCTCTTTTTCTTATTTAGAACATTTGTTTCCAAACCTGTTTCAGAATATTCCTAGTTCTAGTATGCGATGTGAACAATGTATTTTTGCCAAAAATCATCGTGTAACTTTTAAAATCAGTTTCAATAGAAGCCATGTTCCATTTACTTGTGTTCATACAGATGTTTGGGGCCCTTTCTCCACTCCATCAACTTCAGGTCAAAAATATTTTGTTTCTTTTATTGATGATTGTACCCGAGTATGTTGGATTGATTTGTTAAAATCGAAAGGTGATGTTGTACATATTATCCCTCAATTCTCCAAAATGGTTGAGACACAATTTCATACTCAAGTTAAGACCTTTCGTTCTGACAACGGTCGGGAGTTTATGAACCAAACCCTTGCCACCTTCTTCGCAACTCACGGTATTCTTCACCAAACAACTTGTGCTTACACCCCACAACAAAATGGCATAGCAGAGCGAAAAAATCGACACATTCTTGAGGTAGCTTGAGTCTTATGCTTCACTATGCGGGTTCCAAAACGTTTTTGGGCTGATGCAGTGACAACTGCTGTTTTTCTTATCAATCGTATGCCTTCTCGCATAATTGATTTTCAAACACCCCTAAGGATGTTGTTAGGAATGGCAATGGGGCGGGTCAGGGCCGCCCCGCCCCGCGACCCGCGAAGTCGCGGGGCGGGGTAGGTCTCGGGGCGGGGCAGGTCTCGTCGACCTCCCGCCCCGCTAAGGACCCGAAATTTTTTTTTTTTTAAATAAATAAATTGGTAATGAAATTTTACGTGAAAAATTTAGGCGTTGAACTAGTTAGAGTTTTTAAGTTTGAACTTTAAAAATAATATGTATATATGAAGAAAAAATCAATAAATAATATAATGGTATAGTGGTTGTATATTCTCATATCCCTAAATTCCACTAATGTTCAATTCTTCAGGACTTCATCAAATTTATTTTAGTTTCTCATTTCATTTAAAAAAAAAAATATTTTTACCGGGTCACGGGGCGAGGCGGGGCGGGTAATTTTCGGGGTGGGTCATTTCGGGTTTTTTTGCAATCCCTAAATGTTGTCAAAGTTTCACTCTATTCCTTCTGCCTTGAATATTTGTCCCAAAGTTTTTGGTTGTGTGTGTTATGTCCATGTGCACTCCCATCTTCGAGACAAGCTTGATCCTCGTGCCTTGAAATGCGTTTTCCTTGGTTACTCCAGCTCCCAGAAGGGCTACAAATGTTTTTACCCCCTACTGGGAAGTACTATATCTCTATGGATGTTGAATTCTGTGAGTCTGAGTCTTTTTTCTCGGATGATGTGTCGTTGGTTCCTCTTCAGGGGGAGATTTGTAGTAAAGAAGAGGAACAAATGTGGTTAGAAGAAAAAAAGGTGTGGATTTCTGGTGGAAAGGGGGAGCTCGAAGTTGAAAGTGACAGATCACCAAGGTTGTTCCAAAAGTGTTATACCAGGAGAAATTTAGATACTACTTGCACCCCTGCACTAGTTACTAAAAATAGTCCTCCTATTGATACTACAGTGCCGTCGAACTCTTCTACAATTGAAAATGAGGTACATACTTCACCTTCTACTCCTAACTCTATTTCTGTTTCTAATCCTAACCATGCATCTTTGGACAATGTTGACACCCCGGCTACGAGACGTTCCCTTCGAAATCGTAACCCACCTGATAGATTGGGATTCTCAACATGTTCTTCTCATACAATGTTTCCTTTATCTGATTATGTTTCATACCACCGTTTATCTAAGACTAACCTGACATTTGCCCTTCAGATATCTTCCGTGTCTATTCCTAACAATTTTCAGGAAGCTGTTGATCAACCTAAGTGGAAATCTGCTATGGTAGAAGAAATGGATGCTCTCCAAAGGAATTCTACTTGGGAGATGATCTCCTTACCACCAGGAAAGAAGACTGTAGGGTGCAAATGGGTGTACTCGCTGAAATACAAACCAGATGGGACTGTGGACAGGTATAAGGCTAGACTGGTTGCCAAAGGTTACACACAGACCTATGGGATTGATTACCAAGAGACATTTGCTCCAGTAGCCAAGATGAATACTGTTAGAGTTATAATATCTTTAGCAGTCAATCTTGATTGGACATTGAGGCAATTCGATGTTAAAAATGCCTTCCTACATGGTGATCTAACAGAGGAAGTATATATGGACCCACCTAAGGGTTTTACCCCTCCAGGGGGTAAGGTGTGTAAGTTGAAGAAAGCTCTATATGGGCTAAAACAATCACCAAGGGCATGGTTTGGAAGGTTGAGCTGTTCAATGAAGAAGTATGGTTTTAAGCAAACTCTAGCTGACCATACTTTATTTTATAAAAGAGATGGCCAGGATATCACCTTACTCATTGTGTATGTGGACGATATGATTGTTACTGGGAGTAATCTCAGTGAAGTTGAAAAACTTCAAGCACATCTGACGAGGGAGTTTGAAATGAAAGACTTGGGTACTCTAAAATATTTTTTAGGGATTGAAGTATCACGATCTAAGCAAGGACTTGTCCTTTCCCAACGTAAGTATGCCCTTGACCTCCTAGCAGAAACTGGTATGTCAGCATGTACTCCTGTAGACACACCTATTGAGGTGAATCATGGCTTATCTATCTACCCAGATCAGGTTCCTACAAATAAGGAGAGATATCAGAGATTGGTAGGGAAATTGATCTATCTTACTCACACAAGACCTGATTTATCATATGCGGTAAGTGTTGTGAGCCAATTCATGCACAACCCAAGTGAACAGCACATGAGTGCAATTAATCGTATCTTGGCATATTTAAAATCCTCTCCTGGCAAGGGCATCTTATACTCAAAAAGTGATCATCTTGACATTGTGAGTTACACAGATTCGGACTTTGCTGGATCGAGATTGGATAGAAAATTCACGTCGGGATATGTCTCATTTGTTGGAGGAAATCTTGTTACTTGGAGAAATAAGAAACAAAACGTGGTTTCACTATCTAGCGCAGAGGCTGAATATCGTGCTCTGCATCATGCAACTACCGAGCTTACGTGGTTGAAAATTCTTCTTACTGAACTTGGTTTTGGTCCAAGTAAGCCTATGTTGCTCTTTTGTGACAACACTGCAGCTATTGAGATAGCGAACAATCTAGTACAACATGATCGAACAAAGCACGTTGAACTTGACAGGAACTACATCAAAGATAACCTCGACTCCAAGAATATAGAGATTCCATATATTAAGAGTGCAAGTCAACTAGCTGACATCATGACACATGGAGTGGCTAGTAATTCATTCTATACATCAATATCCAAGTTGGACATGTGTGATATCTATGCACCAACTTGAGGGGGAGTGTTGAGATGTTTAGTTATGTGTATTATTCTAGCAATTAATTGTACCAATACAACATCTATTAGAGTTTAGGGACTAAAGTGATAATATGTAATATCTCTTGTATATCTACATGTTGTGATAATATGAGAAATTAAGATTCCCATTTTCACAAGAATCTTCAATTACGTTAAAAAAACAGAGGCTAAATGATAAAGACGTAAATACAGGCATACAGCTAAGTTTACACAGGAAGATTATTCAAATGTTTAAAGCAAATTACCTTATTTATTAATCCATCGTCAATTACAGAACTGCTAATGCTCTTAAACAGCTCAAATAATGCTTCAACTTCACTAACACTAACTGCAAAAGGAAAAAATCTCATGTATACAGGTTTTGACTTTAAAAAAACTACAAGCATCGAGATAGCACATCACATCAACAATCTTAGAACATAAGGGGAAGAGTGTCAACTCAAAGCCCATTTGGTCCATAGAAAAGTTTTGATTAAAAGTGCAAACAAACACTTCGCCACTTATCATAAAAAAAATGCTGAACTACAAAAAGGAATACGCAGTAATTCAAATAACCTGAGAAATAAACTTAAAAACTAAAAAAGAGAATATTCTTATCAAATGTTTAATTTATTACAAGGAATTAATCCTTTGCCTCTCAGTGAAGATTTTTGAGGAGAAAAAATAAGCATTCTCATGATTTCTATCCATGAGTCACTTGGTTGTACTTGTGAACCAACCCCCCAATGCGTTAATATCATACTAATTCGCTCTTCAGAATTGGATCAAGCAATGATAAGAAGAAGCACAAACCAAAAGATCCAAAATGCAATGTGCGCTCTTCTATAAAAGTATATGTTAAGTGCCTAGCATTTCAAAAGCACCAGGTCAACACCTTAGCTGCTCACACATTACGCCTTATTCGACAAGTTTTTTCACTTGCCAGTTGCCAGCCTCTGTTTGGTAAAAGTTTTTTTGTTTATAAACAAAAAATAAAATGTTTTCGGGATAAAATATGTGGTTGAAAAGTGATTTTGGGAAACGTATTATTTATAAATTTGTTTATAAACAAATTACAATCCTTAACCCCAGACCTTCATAATTGTACACAAACCCAGACCTTCATATTTGTACACAAACCTTTCAAATTACAATCCTTCACCCCAGACCTTCATATGATATTTGTACACGAACCTTTATTTCCTCATCAAATATTACTTGACAGTGCCTTCTGACATAAAAACAAGTTATTTCACAGAAAATCTGAACAAATAAGTCTTTCCCACATTGGTATTGAAAATATTCAGAAATTTACAGATATTACCCACGAATATTTTTCGTCTAAATTAAAAAATCAACTTACATGCAGTTTGGGAAGCAAGTAAAACTGGATCTTCGTGTCTAGGAGAGTGTCGTGTTGCTGTAGACTGAATACAGCCCATTTATTGAAGGAAGAAGCTCTCAGCCAACCAGTGCCTAGAACCTATATTTCACCATGATATATCATCAAGACTACGATAACCTTGCAAATGACACACAAAACCAAAGATCAAATCTTCCAAATTTGTAGTTCCAATCGATTAGTAAACCAACTACAAACGAAAGTAATGTTTCACCCAAATTGCCTAACTTACTTCATTTGGATCTTTGTTAGGACTCCAATTGAATTGTGAAAAATAGATGTAGAAAATTAGAAATTGGTAATCGTCTCCGTTGATTATGAGAAAAGGTTAAGTAAGTATTTTCCACACTAGAATCCAACAAACAAAATAGGGCATAAACTTCAACTAAAATAAAAGGATTAGTTTTAAATTCTGAACGATCATTCTACAACGACACAAGACAAAGCATGACCGGAGCAACAAATCCCGAAAAAAAAAAAAAAACCGAAATATAACTTACCAACAAAAAGAAAAGCAACAATACTGAAATACGGCTTTATATTAGATTCTTCAAAATTAAAGCGTACAACAAATGTATATGTATGCTCAGATTCGATCTACGGATGAAAGAAAAGCAGAAAGAAAACAGAGAGCGTATGGGCAACAAATAGAAAAGGTAAAAGAGGGAAACAACTGCGATTTCACAGAGTAGAATGTTACTGTGGGGCAATGGGAATATTCGTGCAAAGTAGTCAATTGAGGAATATTCGTCGAGTTTCAAAGCAGTCAATTGAGGCTTTGCCGCTTTGGGTTTATTGTCCAGTTTGCTTCTCTTTTTTAAGCCTGGTAACGATTTATAAATCCGTTTATAAATATATCACCACATAATTTATGAAACTACTTTTTAATCATAAATTTTCTCTCTACTTTTAAGCACATATTTTATCTCAAAATCATAAGTAAACAAATTTATAAATCACTACACTGTTACCAAACGATTTCTAAATCAATTTATAAATCACACAATTTCTCAAATCACTTTTTAATCACACGCATTTTCTCTCTTCACTTTTGTACATCACATTTTATCTCAAAATCATAAATATCTGTTTAATAACACTTTATTGTTTATAAACTAGTTTATTTATAATTTTGAAATACAAAAATAGGATATATGTGCCTGCAGTACCAGAATTACGAGAATAGATTTTTGATGAGGCTCGTAATACCCTTTATTCTGTACATCCTAGAGCTACTAAGTTGTATCATGAAGTAAAACCCATATATTGATGGGCAAATATGAAAAGAGAAATTACAGAATATGTAGCTAAGTGTCTTACCTGAAAACAAGTTAAAGTGAACACCAACGATCGGCGGGTACCCTTCAACCATTACCAATCCTAGAATGGGAACGGGATAAAATAACAATGAATTTTGTTAGCAGATTTCCAAAGGTTGTACAAGGATATGATGCAATTTGGGTAATTGTGGATCGATTAATCAAATCAGCGCATTTCCTACCAATCAATATGACTTTTAAGATAGAACAACTAGCTCACTTGTATATTCAAGACATAATGAGATTACATGGAATACCAATCTCTATCACCTCAGATCGAGACCCTAGATTCTTATCTCGATTTTGGAAGAAGTACATAACTTCTTAGGAATAAAGTTGAATTTTAGCACAGTCTTTCATCCTCAAACCGATGGACAGTCCAAACATACCATTCAAACTCTGGAAGATATGCTTCGTGCATGTGTGTTAAAATATCCTCAGAATTGGGATCATTACCTACCTTTGGTTGACTTTTACGTATAATAACAACTACCATATTTCAATCCAAATGCCTCATTTTGAAGCGTTGTATGGTCGAAAGTGTCGATCACCATTATATTGGAGCGAAGTTGGAGAAAATAAGATTTCAAATTCTGAATTAGTACAAGATATGATTAAGGCTGTAGAGAAGATAAAGATGAAATTACAAGCAGCCCAAGATCGGCAATGGAGTTATGCAGATAAACATCGCAGACTATTAGAATTCATGGTAGGAGATAAAGTGTTTATTCGGATATCTCCAATTAAGAGATTACTTCGATTTGAAAAACGAGGAAAGTTAACCCGTCGGTTTATCAGACTAGAGTAGAATTATCAGAATAGATGAAAAGAGTGCATGATGTATTTCATGTGTCTACTCTTCGGAAATATATTCCAAATCCTTCCCATATCTTACCTGAAATACCCACAAATATTCAACCTAATCTGACCCTGGAAGAAAAGCCAGTTAGGAAATTAATGCGAGATATCAAGAAGCTTCGAAATAAGGAAATTCCGATTATTCTAGTGTTATGGAAAAGCAAGTCCATAGAAGAAGAAACTTGGGAACGAGAAGATGATATGAAGATTCAATATCCGGAGTAAAAGGTAATTTCAAGAACGAAATTCTTTTAAAAGGGGTTAATCGTAAAACCCCGAAAAATTATGATGTCCTTATTTACTCATGCTTACGTAATAAATATATTTTTAGAATTAATGGAAATTAGGAAAGAAAATTGAAATTACTTTGGGAAATAAGAAGGTTAATAAAATGTGATTTAACGTCATTCTTTAGGAAATTCGTTTGACCACTTCCGACCTCTGATAAATGAAAATTTTATATGTATGGATAAGTACTCAAAGTGAAATTCGAAAATTTGAAATCCATTCATCATTCCAATTAATGCACAGCTCGTGACGAATTTTCAAAGTTGACGCTGCAATCGTAAGACCCTAAAAGACATATTCGACAAGCAAACTTTGAGATGCCATAACTCTCACCTCGATCAACGAAATCTTGTGAAACAAATTCCATATGAAAGTACTATATGAGTACTTTGAAATGAGACCAAGATCACCCAATTTGGAATTTGTTTGCTACTTCAAATCTGATCTCAAACATGGTACCCTGAAACTGCAAAAGTTGAGAAAATCTTGAAAGAAAGAAGCATAAGCTGGCCCCTAAACCTTCATATCCGGTCCTAGATTACATGTGTGCTCATTTCTCCTAAGGACACCTCTACTTGCATGAAAATGGAGTGACGCCTCAAGATTCACCATTAAAATATGGTTTATTAACCTTTAAGCAAAGTCTAAATCATCTACACTAAGTTTCTCTTCTCCAATTCGTGCAACCATCATCCTCTATAAATAGGGATGGTTTTGAATAAGAAAACACATCAAAAATAAGATACAAAACACTATTGAAATCACTTTTCCCTCTTTCAAGCCCTAGGTATGGATTTCTTGTCAAAACCATGTTTCAATCCGTATTAATTGTTCCTTTGATCACCAAACATGTTTTCCCTAACTTATTTATCAAAATATGAGGTTTGGGGGTCAAAAGGATCAAATAAATGAGGTTCTTGTCTCTGCAGATACGCTTGGCGTCGACACCTTTAGATTTGGCGTCGACTCCAAATGAAGAAGATGATCATGGTGTCAACACCTATATAGACACCTTCTTTATTTTTTGTTATGATCATAATATGAAGTTATTCTATGATTTTCAGATTGTTAGATATTGTATAATCATCAAAAGTTGTGAGTATGCGATACACCCTTTACGTGTTGCATTATGTGCAAAGTTGAAACTTCGATGAAGTGCTTTTGATGTATCTCGATGATGATATTGAATGTGATGTGATTCACAAAAGAAGCATTTTCAAGTAAAGATTATAAATTTGAACTCTAGCCCCTCGTTAATCAATGTATGTTGTTGGGATATCGATTTCGGTCATGAGGACCTTGCGACTCTAAGGCTTCGACGAACAGCATGGTGATCTAGTAACCCTACTAAAGTCGAATAGGGAGAAAGATGATGGGGATATGAAAGCCCTATAGGATATGGGATCCTATGTTTATGTTTATGACCGTTCTATCGATATCTGTATTGTGATAATGTTAAGCGCTTTGGGGTAGAAGAGATTATCTATGATCGGGGCCCAGAAAGCATATTTTTGAAAAGAACTTGCATGTGTATCGAATTACTCATTGAATTATCAATTTATGAACTATGAAGTGATCTATCGAGAGTGGATTTTGTCGGCTGATAGACGGTATTATATGTATGTGATGGGGTTCCACACGTGACAGACGTATCGAGACTTCCCTACTCTTTCTGAGTTTCTGCATTCACACTTTTATGTGGACTTCTATGACAGTGATACTATAGAATATGAATACTCTAATGATTTTCCCGAAGAAGAACTTTAAAGTTATGTATCGTGTTTTAGTTTTGTTTTGTTAATAATATAGGAAAGAGAAAACTTTGTATCGTTGTAACACCCCAAGTTTAAAAGTCTAAAACCTAGGCGTGTTAACTTCCATTCACATTATATGCGGAATTTAAAACGTTTACACAATTAAAATATTCATTTATCTATTATAAAAATTTACAGAAATTTCGGCAGAGTCTCCTCTATAAATTGGACATAGCCAACCTGTAGAGGGACATTGTTCGCTACAAACACACCGCAAGTGCACGAGTCGCATACAAGTGATAGTGGACTAATTGAGTCCGGTTTATCGATCCCACAAGGATTGTCTATTTCAATTACACTCTAGTATAATTAATTTTAACAAGAAACACACACAATAAATATTTGTTTGGGAATGTTCTCGTACTAGAATTAAATTTGCAATGGTAAATAAATAACTAGAAAAATGGTGATGAATAGATGATAAAGGAGTGTTGGGATTCTTGATTCCACTTGACCATTACCTAATTAAATTATCAACAAGCAAAAAGAGATGCAATTCATTAATCATGTTAGACCCGATTTCCCAAGCTTAGCCAATTACCTCTCTCGAGTGAAATCAACCCTAACTAGTGGCATTAACCTACTATATCTCTATGTCGATTAAAAACACACCAATTGCATTAAACCTATGTGAAAATAACTCAATGGGTCATCTAGGGTTTTAGGTATATCTCTATCCTAAACAAGAACCTAGAGCAAATATTGTATTGATCTAGAATACACAACAATTTCTCAATAATTGCACATTCCATGAAACCTAAGCATAAATGTGGCCACAAAAATGCTAGTCAATAAATACAACAATAAATGCACAAGATAATAAAAAGCTTAAATTCTTAATACAAGCATTAAAATCAACTAGGCTAGGTCAAGCTTCATCAACATCCCAACACAAAATAGTTTAGCCCATAGTGAAATAACAATAAAATTCAAGAATTAAATACATCATTTCAACAATAGAGTAAAGTAAATAGAGAAATATGAAGATTAAGCAAAAACACTTCCCTTCACCAATGATTCTTGCTTCCAAATATCACTATTCTTCCACAATAATTTTGGTATTTCTCCCCTTAATCAATATTCATCAACTAAACTATACAAACTCAAGAGAAATTACAAGATAAAAGAGTAAAATAAAAGAGAAAAAGAGAGAGCTAGGGTTTTCTAGGGTTTTGAAGAGAAAAGAATGAATCCAAAATACTCAAAATCACTCAAAAATACACCCAAATTGCGTGGATCCGCGTGTTTCAGCATCTGGGCCGGATCGGGTCGCACCGGGTCGGCCCAGATTTTCGCTTCATTTTATGACCACGCGATCGCGTGGCTGACTGGCTCGCGATCGCGTGGTTGGCATTATAAGTCTCGGGTTGGATTTTTGCTTGAGTTCGCGAACGCGACTTGAGAATTACCACGCGATCGCGTGGTTGCAGTTTGGCTCTAATTTTGACTTTTTGATGGATTTAACTCTTTTCTCCTCAATTTCTTCAAGTATTCATCCATTTAGCTTCTTTCTTGTGTTTTCTCCATGAAGTTGATTGGTAAACCTATTTAACCACAAAACATGCACAATTAAGTAGGTATTTGTCCAAATTACTCAAAAAGTATTACCAAAAATATATGAAATATGCATGTAAAATGCACCCAACAGACATCAAGACCATTTTAAAAATTTAAAGCATCAATCACATCTCAATCACATTCATCATCGCCAAAACCAATTCATTCATCCCCCAAACTCCTCAAGCATAAGATTTTCCAAAATATCAACAGACATTGACAAATGAAATAAGAGGTAATTTAACCTCTAATACGTTATCCATACTTAATCAAAACTAACTTCAACCAAACCATTATAAATAATAATGAATGAAGGAATAAATTTAAATGATAACTTGAAAAAAATTTAAACTTTATTAAGTAAGGCGACAACGGGTACTGTCTGAGTCAGCCGCCAAGTACTCTCCTCGGATCACCTAACTTTCATCACTTGAAATGTTGGGGAGGGATTGGGGTGAGCTAAAGCTCAGTAAGTAAACTGCATGCATGAATGCATGCTTATGACATGAATGCTTTAAAAATTCCATATATGTATCCCCATTTACTTTACTTTCCAGAAAATTCAAACTTTTCAAACTTTCACTTAACATTTCAAAACTTTCACTTCATTTCCATCGTGAGCTCACTTGATGTAACTTCTAGTCAATCAGATAACAGTGGGCAATTTCTTATTTGGAACCAGATTAACATTCACATTTCCACCGCAAAGCGGTTTAACATTCACTTTCCCACCGCAAAGTTGTTTAACATTCACTTTCCCATTACAAAGCGGCTTAACAGTCCACCGTAAACGGTTGAACATTCCGTCACAAAGCGACTTAATTCGGGTACGCCGGTCCCGGTCTAATGGTACCAGGGATTCTATGAAGTTTGTACTTAACCCCTAGGTACAAGGTTCCAATCCTTGAGGAGGCAAAAATCCACTTCCTGGAAACGAGGCTGCCAGCCCTTGAGGAGCAGGACGACCAGGGGGGAGTGGAAAGACCATGAGTAGACGTCCGGCAGCCCTTGAGGACCGGGTACGCTACAAAAAAAGGCACCTTTTTTTGTAACGACCCGGCTCCCTCGCTGGGACCTTCTCCGAGTCGTACTCATGGTCTTTCCACTCCCCCCTTGAGGACCAGGACGACCAAGGGGGGAGTGGAAAGACCATGAGTACGACTCGGAGAAGGCCCCAGCGAGGGAACCGGGTCGTTACAATCGTTTTGTGACATCTTCCTAAACTCGAGTGTAATAAGTTTTTAACCATCTATATATGTATGTAAGATTATGTTTGATCAAGTATACTTTTAAAGTGTCATTTCAAGAAAAAAGGTTGGTTTTGATCATTACGTGTTGACACTGAAACCCTAGATTTCAACACCAAACTATTTTTACCTTGAAAATAGTGTTGGTGTCGACACCAACTCAAACGTGCAACCCCGGTCAGTTTTGTTTCTGAAGCTTCTGTGCGCCAAAATTTTTAAATTTTACCCAATATTTCGATTATATAATATTCTTTCAAATGGAGGGTTTTGGGGTCGTCACAGGAATATTCAATTTATCAATTATTTTAATAGATATCTATACACAATAGATGTTGATGGACGTTAGGGTGAAAAATATAAGTTGAAAAATTATTTATTTCTCTTATGTTTTCATGAAACATCTAACTAGACTCCAACTCCACGTTCAGGACAGACCAAAACTCGTTCATCCCTACCATCCACAATCATCAAGCCATGTAACTGCTTCCCACCGTAGTCTAGAGAATAAACATCATCTACTTTCCCATTTACTAGACTTTCGAAACATCAAGCATCCGATAAAACCAATAAACTATAGAACATTCAACTCCTCTTCTAAACTTCCAGATCAGTGTATACTATTGTGATCTTCTCAAGCATTCAATCATTTGAGAATTCACCACGACTATGCTAAAATTTAAAGCTCTCGTTTACAATAATCATACTTTCATCCTTGATATCATCCTCAACCAATCAAAAAGAAAAAGGGGGACGAAAGAAAGGTAAAAAAAAAGGAGGGGGGACTACGATCTTAAATCAAAACAGTATAATTTTTATATACTTTACATATATACTGTTAAATGTAAGAAGTGCGATTATGAACCGAGTACAATTTTTTTTTGAAGTTGATCTCGCATGTTTTCTCTATGTATGACAAGCGTGATTTTATTTTTTTCACTTTTTTAGCAAAATGATTTCTCTCTCATAAAATGATTTATCTCTCCCGCTTTTTATATGATTCACTTGACACATAATTCTTGTTAATTATTAATTTTCATGCCATGGGAAATTTAATCTGTTAATATTCACGATTTTCAATTAAAAAATAAAAGTATATAAAAGCCTTTAAAAATCAATGAAAAAATCAATGAACTCTAATAAAGTCCATTAATTTTTATTATTATTATTATTATTTTTAAAAAAAGATGCTTAAAATCTGGATTAAATAAACTCCCTTAACCTCTATTTGGCAAACTTATTATAAATAAAAAATACATTTCCCTATGGTCATATGTGATTCTGTTTAAAAACTTGACTTTTGTCAAAGTCAAAGTCAACAATTAATCACAACTACATATTTCATGGATCTTACAACTTTTTAAGCACATATCTAATCAATTTTTATCAAAATACGTCAAAAAATATTATTTTAATGTTTATCAAACATGGGCTAAATCACTTTTCAATGATACACGTTTTTTAAAACGACTTTTCAATAACATATTTTACTTTTAAAATATCAAATTATTTGTTTATAATCATTTTTTTTTAACCGAACAGAGGCTAATTTGACACAGGTGGCAAGTGGAGTGCAGCACTTGCTATAATTGGGTTTACTTGGCTAATGAGATAGGAAAAAGGGAAAATTACGCAACTACCTGGTTGTAATGTGTCGTAATTGAAAAATACCGGAATTTCATATTATTCGTAATATTACACGATTTCATTTGAAAAGTTTAGAAAAATATCAGAATTGGTAAAAGTAATGTATTAATAGATAATTATAATTAAATATGGTAATCTTTTAGTTAGGATCATGTTGCCTATAATTTAGGAAAATCAAAATAGGAAAATTATATCTTCTCCCATAACAGGACCAGTGGCCTTTCTTCTCCAATTGTTCCTGCACTGCTTTCACGGTAGTGACATCATCAATTTCGGCCAATGTTGATTTGTTCTACATATTTTCGGCCATCCCCACAGTGTCGACATCATCAATCCCGACCAATTTCGTTCTGATCAATTTGTCTCCAACAATATTTTCGATAATTCAATCATTTCATTTAATTTTCCTCTGTAATTTCCTTTTTGAACCGTAATTCCGGCTTCTGGATTGTAAGTCCGGCGACATATTACACAGCCCCGACTTCGTAATGTTGTGTAATATGTTGTAATGTTAGATAGATGTAATATTGTAACGAACTGTAATTTCTGTGGGAGTGGAAAGAACGAAAATTGAACTAGATTTACTTCACGTACTTTCACAAAAAATATCACATAAAATGGGTGAAAACTGATGTGTTGTATGTTATTACGGCCAATGTAACGTCTTTTAATGTTGATAATGTATTGTTACATTGTGTGTAATAATTATGTTTCATTTAGTATTCGGGGGAAGGAAAATATTATAATGCATGTGATAAAAGTTTATAACTTAAATATTTCATATTATAATAGATTCAGCCACTTCGTAATGTTGCTGTGAAATTGCATGCATTCCATATATGTGTAATGTTGTGTAAGATTTTTTTATGTTGGATAAATATTATGATGTAATGACATGCATTTATTACAGCCTGTGTAAGAAATACATTTAGTTTGGGATTCGAGGGGAGTAAACATTACACTTCCTTAATTCGTTTCTAATAATATTACAACGCCTGTAATACTTGGAGTAGTTATTATAAAATATCAATCATACAATTTTTATGTTACCCTAACTCACATTAACATTCTTCTCATTTTTTCAGGTATGGACTCAATCAACGTGTTCATTAATTATGTGTAATGTAATGTAATGTGCTATGTAATTTCATGTAACGTCATTTAGTATTTAGTAGAACTTATTGCCAAGCACAATAAAAATGTATCTTTTCCAGCAAAAAGGTGAATGAATTGTGTGATTAATGTAGTACAAGTTCGCTGTAATATTATGTATTTTCTGTATGTAGTATCATGTAATGTTAGGTAAGGTGAAATGTATTGTCATGTAATGTAACCTGCATAGTCATGTAATGTCTTGAAATGCAATACAACTTATCTCCAATGAATAGCTTTTATGTCGTGAAATTATATAATGCATATGTGCAATGGATTGCAACTTGCAAGAAATGTAATCTAAAATCTCTGAATTGAAACGCTGTAATGTCATGTAATCTGAAGATGTATTGGTATATTAGCATGTAATATCCTATAAGAAACAGCTTAATAACATCGAAAAACACCTAATAGTTCAAACACTTAGAAATCAACACCTATCTAATGGTACCACAGACATAAATAGTAAACAGCAAAACATCACCAACCAACAAATTAAAATTGCAAAAATCAATTTATATCATCAACATTAAATCGAGTAATATTTTGGTCAAGACCTGTGCAAAAAGTAATTTACTCCATTTCATAATAAAAAAAAAACTAATATTTTCTATCTAGTTCTAGCATCCACCCCTCGTTCTCCGGCGCTTGTATACACGCCCCCTGGCTTCTTGTAGTGATCTATCATGTTTAAATAGTTGAGTGGCCAAGATCAATCTTGCCTCAGGCACCGAAAATCGCATTGGCAAATCCCTAAGCTTTCCATTGATCAGACACTCCGCATATTTAATCACAAATACACCATAATCATACCTGTAATATTAAAAACGTGTTAAGAAAGTCTTACATATGTAGTTCAAATTCTTTTAAGTACAGTTAAACAAAATTACAGGTGCACACAAACACATTCTACTTCACCGCAATGAAACTTTGAAAATCTTCTTCCTAACCAATGTGTGTAGTGAGATATTGTGTGCATCAATCACATCTAAATGGTCATTAAAGCAAAAAAAAAAAAAGTAGGTCTTACCCGTTCTCTTGTTGTGGAACGTTGTCCACTACATTGATAGTCAACAGGTCAAATGCGTCTTTCCAACCCCATTATTCGGCTGCCATTTTGGCATTTTCCATTGTAGATCATGAGGTAGAGAATAATTTCAGCAAACCGTCTTACATCGCTAAGCACAATTTGATCCTTAATTTTACGCCTCATGGAGTTGTATACATTTAGAGATCTCTGACAGATGTCGAACTCTTCTAGTAACCAATGTCTATGGTTGGCCATCATGATAGGGATCAACACGAAATCAACATCTGACCATGGAATGAACTCAGCTTAGCATTCAAATTGAAAATGATGTCATCTGTTATATCCATCATTATGCTAGTTTATAACCAGTAATCGCGTGAGAGGATAAAATCCCAATCCTGTAATGTGGTGTAATATTTATCCATTACATAGACATTATTCACTATTCATGCATATTGCACAAAATTCTCATATACTAAAACCAGTATCACCTACGAAGTAGAAACTTTTTAATTTTGTGTGATATGTAATGTAGTGTAATATTTATCCACAAAGTCAAGTCTTCATGTAGAAATCAAAATCACAATAAATTCGACACAATTTCTAACAGAATAACATCATGCAAGGATATTCCAACCCTTGACCATTTAAAACCAATTTATTAGCAAGCAAAAATTGTCAGAAATTAACATTATGCAAGGATATTCAAAGTGTTACCACATGAACCAAATATACATAGAAACAATACAAACCCCTTGAGGAAAATACCTATGAAATATCATCTTTCATCATCACTCAAACAACTACATATCTAATTGGGATGAGGAATACAAACATTGAAATTCGATTAATTACATATGAAATATACATAACCTATTAAGCAGCAATTTTGTCTAGACATTACGTGAATTGTAATGAGGTGTAATGTGTAAATTGAATCACATGCAATCTATCCTCAACGGGGAAAACATGAAAAAAATACAATTTCAGAAGAAATTACCCTCGGAGTAATGACAGGAAGTGACTTGGTCTTATTCCTGCTGGATGAACCCTTCCTTATCTGGCCGGGGTTCGACTTGGCGGTACTAGCGACTTTGGATGGTGACCCAACCAAAGCAGCCTCATAATGTTGTCCAACATGGTCTTTCAACTTCAACTGAGAGGTACTGCTGTTCACCATTGTCGATTTCACAATTTCTTCGAAGATATATTCCGAGATTTCAAATGTTGAGTGGTGGGTTGAAGTGGAGGACCCAAATTCGAAATCTTTGATAACCTAATTTAATGGGTATTTCGGATTTGGCATGATTTTCGAAAATTGATAGAGAATATTTGCTTGGATTCAGAATTGATACGGGATAAACATGAAAATAGGGAGAGTGCGGTTTCAAAGAGAGAGAACGCGATTATTTCCCTATGAAGAGAGAGAGAGAGAGAGAGAGAGAGAGATAAGAAAAGTGAAAATCTGGTATAAATCTAAATAGTATATATTTTCTGGTGTTTTTCTAAAGTGTAATAAAGTATCTAGTGTAGGGTCTAATTTTTCCTAGGAAAAATGGGTGAGGAGAGAGAAATGGAAATGGAAAAGGAGTGTGAGAAAATGAAATCAAATTTTAAAAAACATAGAAATAAGAGTGTCTAACGGCTTAGAGAAGTGCTGTCAAAAAATGGATAGTCATTTCAACATTTTGTTGGCTTCTCATCGTCACATTATTTTGTCTACAAGCCACGTCATCTTCATATTCAAAATTGACAGTCCATTGGAGATGCTCTAAGTTCGCAGACCAGACAACGTCAACCTTCAATATATTTGTAATAAATTTAAGCTCTTATTTGGCATAATTTTTGTGAAAATGAGTTTGGAAAAATACGGTTGTCATTGTCGTTGAACGAAATCTCAAATGAAAAAATATACATAAATAAGGTATTTATAATATACATTTTCAAATTTGAGCAACCTAGATTTTCTCTCAAAAATCAAGTATTAATTAATAAGTAATTAATTTTTTTTTATTATTTAAACAAGTTAAGATCGCAAAATATATACAATTCATGATTAAGTCGCAAATTATAAATTTTATAGGTAACAAATTATTAAATCAATTAGTCAAAATTTACTTTTCGATCACGAATTTTATAAGTCATAACTTATTTCTTGATAACTAATTATCTAATTAATCAGTCATGTCTTATTTTTCGATTAAAAAATTATGAATATAACGGCCAAGACATTTTTTGTTCACGATTTACAAATTTATTACGTCACAACTTTTTTTAGGTCATAATTATGAATTTTATTGGTCACGACTTATTTTTCAATTACAAATCTTGAACTTCATAGATAACGACTTATTTCACGGTCATAAACTTCAAGTTAATTGGATACAATTTAACAAACCGTGAGTCACGATTTCAAAATTAATCGCTATATCAAACTTTGTTTTAGGTAGCAAATTATTCTTTTGGTCACAAATTATCTTCTTATTTGTCACAATCACTCATAATTGGTCACAAATATTTATTGAAGTCACCCACCCTACCCCATTCCACTCCACCACCACCATCGTCGTCGAGCAACCTAACCACAACGTCCCCACCTCGTTCCATCACCACTGGAACCAATCAAAACTTTGTCGAGGTTAGCCCAAGAGTAACTAACCAATATGGGTGAATTGATTTATAAAACTTTTTCGATAAATAATCTAAAACTTATAACCAATATGAGCACTTAGTGCTATAAGATATGTAAAGTAACTCAAGTATCAGTGTAAAATGATGTAAAGATGTAAACTTAATTAATAAAATAGTCATAACACTTTTAGATAGTATTGCACAATATAGATTGATAGAAAGAGTGAGTGCAATGTAACTGAGTAAAATGGAATACAATATGCAAAATATTTTAAGGAGGTTCAATCAAAAACTTGATATACATCCTCTGTTACCAAGCTCTCCACCACGTCTAAGGTCAAATTCACTATAATGGTAACTTACAACAAGGAGTACAAATCCTTAAGTGACTTATAAGAATGGATACCTATTCTTAAGTGACTTACAACAAGGAGTACTTATCTTTAGGTGATTTACAACAAAGAGCACGTATCTATTAACAATAATTGAGCTTTAAAGGGACTTCGAATTGAAAATAATATACTGAGTTGATTTACAATTGAAATAATTCTCTTGACAAATGATATGCTAAAATTAAGTCTCAAAAGAGTTAGACTAACACTACAATAACTAGCAATAAATTAAGTTCGAGTGTTAGAGAAATTATTTGATGCAACTAATAATGAAAAATTTACAATTAAACAAAGATTTTCAAATAATATAATCTTGTTAAGTGATAGAATCGAGTTAAGTACCAAGAGATACTATCACTTGAATAATTAACAATATGTTAAGCTTAAAGTATTTAGACATTGAGATTTTGATGAATCAAGTGATAATGAAAAATATAATACAATTAATCATAGTTTTTCAATGGAAATTCTCTCTTTAAAAGGTTGAAACAAGTTTAGAACAAACAGAAACTTACACTCAAAGTTTATACAATGTAAACCAAGAATCTTCACAAAAACTTTAATAAGTTTGATAAAACTAAGTTTAGATCAATCAATTTTTTTAATTAAGTTAGATTAATATAAATCAAGTAAGGATAATGATTTTTTTCACTAGAAAGCTTCCTTAAAATCTCATCTTAGTTGTTGGAGTTAAATGCAAGTGAAAATGCTATTTATAGATCAAAATACAAAAAGTCAGGAGGTTTAGGTTGATCTCTTCGGTTGACCAAAAGAGCAAAATAACCGTTATGAAAGTTTAACCGTTGGAGTTTCATTTGAGCAAAACTATCATTTCGATTGATCAATATTTCGATCGACTGGTAACTTTTGGTTGACCGAAGTATAAGATTTTTGGAAAATTATGTTTATGTCAAAATTTGTCTTTTTCCAAAATCTATTTTATACTTTGAATCAAAATAATTTTATACAAGTGATGAAATATGATTGATGCATGAAAATCATTTTCGTGCTCATTGGAATTCATCGCTAAAAATTGAGAGCCTTATACATCTACACAGATCTAGTCAACTTAAACTCGAGTTCTGATATTCTATGCTTGAATTCTTGATCTTCATGTTGTGCTTTATCAAGTATCGATCTTGAATATCTTCAATTTTATCTTGATTTTTGAGTGACTTTGATCTCCGCGTCTTGTGTGCTTAATCATGTATATTTGATTTTAACATTCAAGAGACTAGTTGTGCAACGACCCGGGTCCCACTTAACGGGTTGTCCCGGTCGTTAGATAACGACGTACTGTCCCCATGGTACCAACACGAGTTTTTTCAGCATGCTTTGTCTTTAATCGCACGCTCTTCGAGAAAACTTCTCAGGAGGTCACCTATCCCAGAATTGCTCTAAGCCAAGTACGCTTAACTGTGGAGTTTCTAAAGATGAACTTCTGGAAACGAAGGTGCACCTTGTTGGTATGAGTAGTACCTATAATTTCTTTTAAGCTTTCTTAGTCGAGGTATTACAATCACCCCTATTAGACCTTTGACGTTCTCGTCTTGCTTAACCCATCTGAGGATCTGTTGCCAGGCATTGGAATTCTAAAGGTGGTTCCCGTTTTATGGCGTAGCACTTAGTTCCCAATTTTCGGCTAGCAGCCGTCTTTGATACCATTTGTAACGACCCGAGTCCCACTTAACGAGCTATCCCGGAAGTTAGATGATAGCGTACTATCTCCACTGTACCAATACGAGTCTTTTCAGCATGCTTTGTCTTCACTCGAACGCTCCCCGAGAAAACTTCCTAGGAGGTCATCCATCCCATAATTGCTCCAAGCCAAGCATGCTTAACTATGGAGTTTCTAACGATGGACTTCTGGAAAAGAAGCTGCACCTTGTTGGTATGTGATAAGTGTGCGTTTTACACACTTATTGTGCTTTTAAATAGACAATTTAATTGACAAATTGAGCAAATATCTACTTATATATTGTGTTTATCTTGTACAATTAGGTACAACCTCAATTGGAAAGCAAATGGACAAGATTGGAGTGCAATCAGGCTAAAAGAGGAGCAAATTTGATATCAAAGGACCTAATCGAAAGAAATCAAAAGTCGGGGACTCAATTGCAATATCTCAGAAAGTTGGAGGACTAAAGATGCAAATATCTCATCACTGGCATATTTGTAATAAAAGTAAAAATTCGAAGACTAAATTGAAGAAGACCAGAAGTTAGAGGAACCAATTGCAAATCATGGAAAGACGGAGCTGCAGGTGAACCACGCGATCGCGTGGATCTATCATGTCGCGTTCGCGAACTAGGCCACAGACCCAACCCAAGAGATTTCAGCCTAACCACGCGATCGCGAGGCACTCAGCCACGCGATCGCGTAGGCAACTTTCTTGCCAATACCGAATTTTATTTTCTGTTTTTTTTATTTTCAATTAAGGGCGTGTTTGACTATAATTGTACGCGTTTTTTGGGACTTTTTAGGTATAATTTATGGGAGTATATATACTCCCATTTCTTAACACCTGATTAGTGTCCAATTTTACGTATTTTAGATAGGTAAATAAATGAAAAATACGATTTTGGGATATAAATTTTGTCATTTAGAGTAAAATTTATTAAAGATTCAATTTTATTTGTTAAACTCTAAATTGATTTTATTTGTTAATAATTTCATTTATTTAATTGCAGGTACATTTTGGACAATTTTATCTCAAGAATCCCTAGCTTAATGGACCCGAAAAAAGCCCAAATTGAAAAAAAAAAAAAAAAAACCTACCAATAACCTCTCCATCCCCCTCACCCTAAACCCCTCACGTCTCTCTCTGTGTCACACACGCAACCCAACCTCCCTGTTCTTCCCTCTCTAACACAGCTCTCTCTTCCTCACCAACTTCCTCTACCAGCCGCTCACCTTCAACCTACAGCCGTCTCTCTGGAACCTCTGTCTTCTGCTCCTGCCAACAGCCCCACCCATCCTCTGTCACCTCCCTCTCCCGCAACCAGATTTCTCCCTCACCTCTCTGTCTCTTTCTCTAAAAAACTTCCAGCGGAACCTCTGTCTGCTCCCTCTCTCTCGCTGTCTTCTTCTCCAAACAACCTTCACCCCGTCACCTCAACCTCGCTCAGCGCCAGTAGCTCCCTATCGCCAGCAACCTCTCACGCAACAGCAGCTTCAGTTTCGACCTCAAGCAGCAGTGCAGTCAACTCCCATTCACCAGCCTCTTCCCAGCCGCAACCTTTCTCACTTTCACCTTCAGCCGCACCAGCCTCTTCCACCACTTCCAGCCTCTGTTTTCTCTCCTCTCACACGAAGCTCTGTCTTCTCTCATCTTCTACAGTCCCGACTCCACAGAAACCAATACCAGCAGCTCCATTCAACCGACAGCAGCACCCTCACCAGCCTTGTTTTACTCGACACAGCAGCCTCGATTTTGGGTGTTTTGTTCTATTTTTCTTTGTTATCTTGCTTAGAATTTTTTTATTATTGTTTCATTTGTTAGTTTATATAAATTCAGATTCTTGACATTAGTTTAGTTGAGTTATAATGTTAGTTATAGAATTTTCAGATTATTGGCATTGGTTTAGTTTTTAGATATTTTTAGTTATTGAATTTTCATTTTCAAATTGGAATTTCGTTTTCTAGTAATGATAATTATTTGGTTGAATTTTATTTCGATTAATTTAATTATGTCCGGCTAAGTTATAGTTGATGGGAGTTATTCTTAGCTTTAATGGGCGTGCTTTAATTCGTCATGAATGAATTATTGTTATTGATAAGCGTTTACAAATTGTTTTAAGTTTTCAAATTATTTTACATGGATGAATGTCGTTGATGTGGTATGTATTAAATATGCACACAACATGCTCGACTAAATGTTATAAAATAAATTGACTAATTTTCTGCTAATGTGTTTAAATCTTATCGATATCCAGAAAATTCACAATAATCTTATTTGAAAAGCCCAATTGATAGCGAAAGAATAACTCCGCTCGAATTCCCCTTCATTGCAATTTAATTATATTCTCTTTTTATTCATTTAAAAACAATCGAAATCATAGTTTAAGTTTCGATTTTAGCAAAAATTACGATACCAATAAAATCCCTAGGAAGAATGACCATGGATTATTGCTAGGCTACAACTTGACCCCTTTATACTTGGAGGGTAGATTTTCCATCGAGTCAAGTTTTCTGCGTCGTTGCCGAGGATTATTTTGGTATTAATTGAATTTTGCTTAATTCTTTTTATTTTATTATTATTTATTTATTTATTCTCGTCTCTACTACTATTTTTTTTTTTTTTGAGATTATTCTTTGTTTATGTCCGTTTGGTTTCGAGATAATTCTAAGCGATTAGTAAGATCGGAACCCACTAACCAATTTTTAATTCTTGAAAATCAGCAGGTAGAAATGACAAATAATGCAGATCCAAATGAGGCGCCAGTCGTTCGAAGTCTTAGAGATTATATTTTTCCAACAATGGCAAGCACTCCATCATGCATTGTAGTTCCTGCAAATGCAGCGGTCTTCAACTTCAAACCGGGAATGATTGATCATCTACCACGCTTCCATGGGATGCCATCAGAGAGTCCATATCACCACATCCAGGAATTCGAAGGGGTTTGTTTTACTTTTCTTGAAAGAAATTGTACTGAGGAAGTCATTCGACTCAAGTTTTTCCCTTTTTCACTAAAGGATAAAGCTAAGTCATGGCTTAACTCTTTGAGGCCTAGTTCAATTACAAATTGGGCAAATATGCGGAAAGAGTTCATTAAGAAGTTTTTTCCACCACAAAGAACCACCGCTATTCAAAGACAAATCATGAATCTTTCTCAAAAGAATAATGAAAATTTTTACACTAGTTGGGAAAGATTCAAAGATTTTGCCCCCATCATGGTTATGAAAAATGGATGTTAACGAAATTTTTTTATGAAGGGCTCAGACCAGAAATGAGACAATTTGTGCAAACCATGAGTAATGGTGATTTCTTTGCAAAAGACCCAAATGAAGTTTTTACATTTTTTGATGATTTAGCTGAAAATGCCCAATCTTGGGATAACATTGATGAGTTTGATAGGGGTGTTGCAATAAAAACTGAATTTCCAAAAATTGCATCTGGAAATGGAATTCATTCACTTAGAGCAGATGATGACATAAATGCCCGATTGGCTGTCATCACTCGAAAACTTGAAATTTTGGAAACTCAAAAAGTGAGTGAAGTCAATTCCTCTTCCACTATTTTAGAAAAAATGTTCAATTTGTGATGATGCACAACATTTAACCTCTGATTGTCCTGCACTTCCCCAACTAAAAGAAATGTATTTTGATCAATCTGTTGCTGTTAATATGATTTCCAAACCTTATTCTAACCCATATTCGAGTACTTATAATCCAGGTTGGAGAAATCATCCAAATCTCAGTTGGAGGAATGATCAAGGAGGAAGCAATAATGTTGGAAACAATGCTGGACCTTCACAACCAACACCTTATATGCCACCGCAGAAGAGAAGTCTGGAAGACCAAATCCAACAATTCATGCAAAGCCAAGCTGCCATCAACAATCAAAACTCTCAGGCCATTAATGACATCCGATCTCAGCTTACAAAGCTGACTACTCAGGCAAGTGCACAAGAAAAATGTAAGTTTTCAGCTCAACCAATGCCTAATCCTCAAACTCAATACAATGGGGTTGATGAATCCAATCTGAGACATGTGAAAGCAGTAACTACCTTGAGAAACGGTAAGCAAATCCAAGTTCCTGAACCTAAAGAGAACTTGGTGGGTAAGCAAGCTAAACCTTCTGTTGATGATACTGTATTAAAATCTCTATCTGATGTTCAGGAACCACCTAGGCCAATAGTAGGTGCACCCCCTGTCCCTTTTCCTCAAAGATTACAACCTGGTAATAAGACCAAAAATCAAACAGAAATTCATGAGATTTTTAAGCAAGTTAGGGTAAATATTCC
Source organism: Ligustrum vulgare (assembly GCA_963555705.1). NCBI lineage: Eukaryota > Viridiplantae > Streptophyta > Magnoliopsida > Lamiales > Oleaceae > Ligustrum > Ligustrum vulgare. Next base: position 51,811,071 of record OY743175.1, read on the forward strand.
TCTGTTAGATGCAATTCAACAAGTCCCTGCCTATACTAAATTTCTTAAGGATTTGTGTACAGTGAAAAGGAAGCTAGCTGTTAAGAACAAAGCATTTTTAACTAGAACAAGTGAGTTCTATCATACAATGCCAAACTCCTCAAAAATTTAAAGATCCTGGTTCTCCAACCATTGCTTGTATGATGGGAACCACTCGTATTGGTCATGCTTTGCTAGATTTAGGTTCGAGTGTAAATCTTTTGCCCTTTAGTGTATATACACAACTTGGTCTAGGTGAACTTAAACCTACCCCCATGATTTTACAATTAGCAGATAGATCTATTAAGATGCCTAGAGGGATAATTGAGGATGTTTTGGTTCAAGTTGATAAATTCTACTATCCAGTTGATTTTGTTGTTATTGATGTTCAAAGTACACCTAAAACTTCTCCTCAAATCCCTGTTATTCTTGGTAGACCATTTCTTGCAACTTCAAATACTTTAATAAATTGTAGGAGTGGCATTTTAAAGTTGACTTTTGGAAATATGTCTTTGGAACTTAACATATTCAATACTTGTAGGCAACCAAAAGATTTTGATGAAGTGCAGGAAGTCAATATGTTGGAAGAGCTGCTAAGTGAGTTAGAAGATCCTGATGAGCATCTTGAGCAGAATCTCGAATTGGACAGCATTCAAGACCCTTCAAAAAGTATAACAACAGCAGCCGTAAGAGCTTGGCAGCCAAACATTGAGCCTTTAAATGTTAGCCAGACACCCATGCAAACATCAGCAGAGAAGATGCCAACTCTGGAGCTTAAACCTCTTCCATCGGAACTAAAGTATGCATTCTTGGGACCTAATGAATCATACCCTGTGGTAATCTCTTCTACTCTTACTTGTGATCAGGAAAATATGTTGTTGAAAGTGTTGAATGATCATAGATCTGCAATAGGTTGGACTATAGCGGATATTAAGGGAATTAGTCCTTTAGTGTGCACTCATATAATTTTTATAGAAGACAATGCTAATCCTTCTAGGGAATCTCAAAGAAGGCTAAACCCTAACATGAAAGAGGTTGTTAAAAATGAAGTTTTAAAATTACTTGATGCAGGTATTATTTATCCTATTGCAGATAGCAAGTGGGTAAGTCCTACTCACGTAGTACCTAAGAAAACTGGGGTTACTGTTGTTGAAAATGAACAGGGAGAAATGATAACTAAAAGAGTACCTACTAGTTGGAGAATGTGCATAGATTATAGGAAAATGAATTCCATGACCAGAAAAGACCACTTTCCCTTACCATTTTTAGATCAAGTGTTAGAAAGAGTTGCTGGACATTCATTCTATTGTTTCTTGGATGGTTTTTCAGGCTATCATCAAATTGAAATAGCATTAGAAGACCAAGAAAAAACTACTTTTACTTGCCCTTTTGGGACGTTTGCTTTTAAAAGAATGTCTTTTGGTCTTTGTAATGCCCCAGCAACCTTTCAAAGATGCATGCTTAGCATATTCAGTGACATGATAGAAAACTTTTTGGAAGTTTTTATGGATGATTTCTCTGTGTATGGTAATTCATTTGATGATTGCCTAACAAATTTGAAAGCTGTTTTATGCAGGTGTGAAGATAAGCAACTTCTCCTTAATTGGGAGAAATGTCATTTCATGGTAACACGAGGAATTGTTTTAGGTCATATAATTTCTGCTAAAGACATGGAAGTAGATAAGGCAAAAGTAGATTCAATTTCTAGGTTACCCATTCCTTCATCTGTAAAAGATGTTCGATCATTTTTAGGCCATGCAGGTTTTTATAGGAGATTCATAAAAGATTTTAGTATCATAGCAAAACCTTTGACTACACTTTTGATGCATGATACAAAATTTGTTTGGACTAATGAATGCACTGCAACTTTTGAACATTTAAAAAAGGCACTCACCACTGCACCCATAGTTAGATCACCTGATTGGTCTCTACCTTTTGAATTAATATGCGATGCAAGTGATATAGCTGTAGGGGCGGTGCTTGGCCAGAGGAAAGGTAAGGAACCTTATGTAATTTACTATGCTAGCAGAACTTTGAATCAAGCTCAATTAAATTATACAACTACTGAAAAAGAGCTGCTAGCTATAGCTTTTGCACTGGAAAAATTTAGAACTTATCTTATTGGGACTCCTGTTATCATCTTTACTGATCATTCTGCTCTTAAATATTTGTTCACAAAGAAAGATGCTAAACCTAGACTCATTCAATGGATTTTGTTATTGCAGGAATTTGACATCACAATTAAGGATAAAAAAGGGGTGGAAAATGTTGTCGCTGATCATTTATCCAGATTAAATTCTGAAAATTCAAAAGTTTCTCACCATTTAAATGAGTCATTTCCCGATGAACAGTTATTTAGCTTGAATATTGTTCCATGGTTTGCTGACTTGGTTAATTATCTTGTTACAGGTCATATGCCCTCAAATTGGAGTGTCCAAGACAAAATGAGGATGAAAGCTATTGCAAGGAACTTCTTCTATGATGATCCATACTTATTCAAATATTGTGCTGATCAGATCATCCGAAGATGTGTTCCTGATGACGAGGTACAACAAGTTCTTAATTTCTGTCATTCTCATGCTTGCGGAGGCCATTTCTCTTCGCAGAAAACATCTGCTAAGGTACTTAAATGTGGTTTTTATTGGCCTAGTTTATTTAAGGATGCTCATACCTTTTGTAAAACTTGTGAAGCATGTCAGAAACTTGGTAGTATCAGCCATAGGAATATGATGCCATTAGCTCCAATCATTGTTCTTGAAATTTTTGATTGTTGGGGATTAGATTTTATGGGTCCTTTTCCCCTTTCTTTTGGATATCTATATATATTGGTTGCTGTTGATTATGTGTCAAAATGGGTAGAGGCTATTCCATGTAGAACAAATGACCATAAAGTTGTGTTCAAATTTTTGAAAGAACATATTTTTTCTAGGTTTGGTATGCCTAAGGCCATAATTAGCGATGGAGGAACACATTTTTGTAATAAACCTTTTGAAACCTTGTTAAAGAAATATGGCATTAGGCATAAGATTTCCACTCCCTATCACCCTCAAACTAATGGTCAAACTGAGCTAGCCAACCGAGAAATTAAAGGCATTTTGACGAAAACAGTTAATCCAAATAGAAAAGATTGGGCTATAAAATTGGATGATGCTTTATGGGCATATAAGACTGCTTTTAAAACTGTTCTTGGAATGTCTCCTTATAGAATTGTATTTGAAAAACCTTGTCATTTGCCGGTTGAAATCGAACATAAAGCTTATTGGGCAATCAAAACACTCAACTTTAATTTAGCTCAAGCTGGTGAATTTAGGAAACTGAAATTGAATGAGTTAGATGAATTGCGTTTGGAAGCATATGAGAATGCAAAAATTTCAAAAAAGAAAATGAAAGTTTTTCACGATAAGAAAATTTTTAGAAAATCATTTTTTCCTTCTCAAAAATTATTGCTATATGACTCTAAACTTCATCTGTTTTCTGGTAAGTTGAGAACTAAATGGATTGGTCCTTACATTGTGCAAACTGTTTACCCTTATGGAGCAGTTGAAATCTTGGATCCAAAAACTGGTACTGTTTTTAAAGTTAATGGACAACGTCTGAAACCGTTTTTGGATAATTTTTCTGCTGATATGAATGAACTACCTCTGTTGGACCCTGCTTCCAGCGGCTGATTTTCTTGGAACTAACCTTTATTATTATGTATATATTTTATTTTCTTTTTGCAGTTTTATTCTTTTCTTCATTTTTTAGTTTTTCATTCTTGAATAATTGCTCATGTGCATAAGCCTCCTCTCAGGTACACTCTTCTCCTTTAGCTTGATTTAATTTTGAGTCGTGTTTATTATTCACCGTTCATTTTTCTTCTCTTTGAGTCATTGAGGACAATGTCTGATTTTAGTTGGGGGGAGAGTGACTCAAATGTACTTGTTTTGCATAAATTCTTTTGTGATAGTTGAGCATTAAAATTGAGTACATCTTGAGTCTTGAGTTATATCTTTGTTATTCTGTAAAGACCTCCCTCCTAAAAAAATTTTATGCACGAATTTAAGCCTTGTGGTAAGATGGATAGTCAACACATACAACTAGAGCTCTCTCAAGTTTAAGTAATTTTATTTGTTCATCATGAGAGTTGAGTGATTGGTGGTTTTCTTATATTGCTACTTCCATTGGGCATCATTACACGGATTGTGGATTGTTGGTGGTTTATACTTAAGAAACGATGAAGGTCAATGTCAAATAAAAATTTGGTCCCTTGAAGGAAGCTAACTTTATCATCTTCTCTTCCCATCACAAATCCCTTCATATCCACAAATTCCTCCATATTCACAAATCCCTTTCGTAGCCAAAAATCTCTTTCATCTATTTCACATTAAAGACCACATCGCATCCAGACACTGCTTCCATAAATACATAACCTTGTTTCTACTTTCAAGTATAAGTGAGGATGATTAATTTTGCTCCATATTTTAGAAAAAAAATGTTCAATGCATGAAAAGAAAGAAAAGTGGAGTTAGAAAGTATTTGACAGTCATTGAGACTAGAGGAGAATGTTGAAGAATTATTTGAGAGGATTTCAGTTACAAAAAAAAAAAAAAAAAAAAGAGAAAAAAAAAATAGAAAGAAAAGGTAGATATATTGAAAAGAAAGTAAAGGATGTGAAGAAAAAAGCAAGTTTGAAGTGTGATTAAAAGTGAAAATTATTATCCTTACTTATATTTTGGAAGTCCTCAATTTCTACTCACTTCTTTTGTTTCCTTATCCTATCGGAAAAAAAAATTGCTACCATTACATCTTACACTTCCATTGGAATTTATTGTTCTGCTATTATCATTGGAACACGTAAACATTTTCTTTCACCACTCCTTATCATTTCCCTTGATAACACAATCGTCACCTTTACATTGACATTGACATTTTGATCTTAAGTCGGCTTGTGGTAAGAACGGTTGAGTCCCAATGGTTGTAAGTTTTTCATGAGGTCAATATTTGTATTTCTACCATCCACATATATATGGCCTTTATTGAATGCTTGAGTGATCAATTTTCAAACTCCATGAGTGACCCCCTAACCAGTACAAAAACAAAATACACATACCAGTGAGTATATGGAGTTTATGCTTTACTTGATTGAATACTCGAAACTGTATGTGTTGGGGTTAGTGGTTTGATGGATCGGCTTAAAACACACACACACAAAATTTCGGGGAACTTTTTATGGAGTAATTTGGATATAATGCTTGATCTCTTGATTTTGCGAAGTTGCAGTGCTAAACTATCTAAATTCATTCTTGACTTTACAATTGATGTTTTTCATTGAGCTAGTCATTTTTTAATTCGCTTGAATTGCTAGAGACTAGCAAAAAGCTAGTTGGGGAGTGTGATTAGTGTCCAATTTTACGTATTTTAGATAGGTAAATAAATGAAAAATACGATTTTGGGATATAAATTTTGTCATTTAGAGTAAAATTTATTAAAGATTCAATTTTATTTGTTAAACTCTAAATTGATTTTATTTGTTAATAATTTCATTTATTTAATTGCAGGTACATTTTGGACAATTTTATCTCAAGAATCCCTAGCTTAATGGACCCGAAAAAAGCCCAAATTGAAAAAAAAAAAAAACCTACCAATAACCTCTCCATCCCCCTCACCCTAAACCCCTCACGTCTCTCTCTGTGTCACACACGCAACCCAACCTCCCTGTTCTTCCCTCTCTAACACAGCTCTCTCTTCCTCACCAACTTCCTCTACCAGCCGCTCACCTTCAACCTACAGCCGTCTCTCTGGAACCTCTGTCTTCTGCTCCTGCCAACAGCCCCACCCATCCTCTGTCACCTCCCTCTCCCGCAACCAGATTTCTCCCTCACCTCTCTGTCTCTTTCTCTAAAAAACTTCCAGCGGAACCTCTGTCTGCTCCCTCTCTCTCGCTGTCTTCTTCTCCAAACAACCTTCACCCCGTCACCTCAACCTCGCTCAGCGCCAGTAGCTCCCTATCGCCAGCAACCTCTCACGCAACAGCAGCTTCAGTTTCGACCTCAAGCAGCAGTGCAGTCAACTCCCATTCACCAGCCTCTTCCCAGCCGCAACCTTTCTCACTTTCACCTTCAGCCGCACCAGCCTCTTCCACCACTTCCAGCCTCTGTTTTCTCACCTCTCACACGAAGCTCTGTCTTCTCTCATCTTCTACAGTCCCGACTCCACAGAAACCAATACCAGCAGCTCCATTCAACCGACAGCAGCACCCTCACCAGCCTTGTTTTACTCGACACAGCAGCCTCGATTTTGGGTGTTTTGTTCTATTTTTCTTTGTTATCTTGCTTAGAATTTTTTTATTATTGTTTCATTTGTTAGTTTATATAAATTCAGATTCTTGACATTAGTTTAGTTGAGTTATAATGTTAGTTATAGAATTTTCAGATTATTGGCATTGGTTTAGTTTTTAGATATTTTTAGTTATTGAATTTTCATTTTCAAATTGGAATTTCGTTTTCTAGTAATGATAATTATTTGGTTGAATTTTATTTCGATTAATTTAATTATGTCCGGCTAAGTTATAGTTGAGGGGAGTTATTCTTAGCTTTAATGGGCGTGCTTTAATTCGTCATGAATGAATTATTGTTATTGATAAGCGTTTACAAATTGTTTTAAGTTTTCAAATTATTTTACATGGATGAATGTCGTTGATGTGGTATGTATTAAATATGCACACAACATGCTCGACTAAATGTTATAAAATAAATTGACTAATTTTCTGCTAATGTGTTTAAATCTTATCGATATCCAGAAAATTCACAATAATCTTATTTGAAAAGCCCAATTGATAGCGAAAGAATAACTCCGCTCGAATTCCCCTTCATTGCAATTTAATTATATTCTCTTTTTATTCATTTAAAAACAATCGAAATCATAGTTTAAGTTTCGATTTTAGCAAAAATTACGATACCAATAAAATCCCTAGGAAGAATGACTATGGATTATTGCTAGGCTACAACTTGACCCCTTTATACTTGGAGGGTAGATTTTCCATCGAGTCAACACCCAAATGACAGTTCCTCCTCCCCAAACCCTAGCATCTTTTTCTCTCTTTTCTTCCTTTTCTTTTCTTTGTTTTTGATTTAGTTTGTAGTTTTGTTTTGTTTCTAAGTTACTAGCAACCATTGGAGCAAAGAAGCAAGAAGTAAGTGGAAATACAAAACATTGTTGAAAGATTCTTGGAGCAAAAATCAAGGGAAGTGTTGTATTTCATTTTTCTTGTATTTTTATCCTTAATTTATATATTTTTTGATGTAAATTCATAAACCTTATCTTTTGTGGAATATTTATATAATGGGCTAGTTGTTTTATGTTGGGATGATTGATGTAACTTAACTTAGTTTAAGTAATTTTAATGTTTGTTTATTAATTTTGAGCTTATTTCATGTGTTTTTGTTATTGAGATTATTCCATGTGTTTGATTGATCACCAAATATATGTTTTGTGAAGTGTATGATAATCGAGAAATATTATGCATTTTAGACCAAATCATAAATGCTCTAGGTTCTTGTTAAGGATAAAGATATACCTTAAACCCTAGATGATTCATTGAGCTATTTTCACAAAGAGTTAATGCAATTGATTGTGCTTTAATCGACATAGAGATATAGTAAGTTAAACCAATTGATCATGGTTAATTTCACTCGAGAGAGGTAATTAGCCAAGCTTGGAAAATCGGGTCTAACATTATAAATGAGTAATTTATTAATTTGCATGTGTTGAGAAATTACTTAAGCGAGACTTAAGTGAAATCATGAATCCCAACTATTTTATCTTTCATTTTTCTTATTTTAATTTGGTTTAAAATTAGTTTCGTTAATTTAGAATTGTCAATAGTCCATCTTATTAATTGTGTGTTTCTCTTTATTGTTAAAATTAAATTAATTGAAGTTATATAATCTAAAGTAAACATTCCTCGTGAGATCGACAATTCGGACTCAAAAAGTTCACTTTATTACTTGTACGCGACCCGTGCGCTTGCGATACACTATTTTGAGCGAACAGTATGAGTAGTACCTATCATTTCTTTTAAGCTTTCTTAGTCGGGGTATTACAAGTTGAACATAGAATGTTTATAAGAATATCATTACATGAAACGTTTGAATCATGTGTTAACAACACAAGATAAACTGTTTTGTTTTATGGTCAAAATAATGAGGTTGTTAAGTCAATAGTCGGCGCCTCTAATCCTCAAGCCACCATTTCCAACACAAACACGCGCGCACGCACCACCACAATCACCATCATCTCACATGTTGGACAACACACTCACATGAGGTGGGGTTCACCATTTTGACTGATCCCACCTCATGTGAGTATGTTGTCCATTATTATTGTCCAAATAGTATTGTCCTTCAAATTATAGCTATGTTAGTTTTCTAGTTTTTTTTTTATTTCAAAGTTTATTTGCTAGTTTGAACTTACATGAATGCATTTTATTCGATGATTGATAATAATACCTTGGCAGACATAACCTGGATTTACCTTTCCGAACCAATGGCCTTGGGCGTGGTCGGTTCGGGCCCTCAGGGTGTGAGCTACACCTTTTTTTTTTTTTTTTTTTTTTGATAATAATACCTTGGCGAATTTTTAATTCGATGCTCTTATTAACCTTCCCAAAAACCTGTGCACGATGATACCGACTCATTAACCTAGCCCCGGCCCCGAGAAACAGTAATACACAGAGTGTTCTCTTCGGAGATTATTTTCTATCCAGAAATCGAAAGTTGCTTAAGCCATGATAAGCAGCGAAGCCAAGGGAGGCATATCGGATAGGCTGTCACAGCTTGAGGACTTGTACTTCCCTCGCGCTGTACAATCCTCCACAGCCACCCCCTCCCAACGCAAGTCCCTCCTCCTCGATCTCCTTTCTCGCGACGTCGCCGTTTTCTTAGGTACCCGCTTTCTCTTATTCTGATTTGAATTGGTTCCATATGCTTATTTATGCACGTATGTATGTATGTCGTATGCCTGTAACTGTCTTTTTGGGTATTTGGGTATGTATTTCTGATAATAGATATGTTAAAAGTGATAAATTATTCAAAGTCCCTTCAAATTTATTTTATATTTTTTGAGTTTTGCTTCATCTTATCCTTCGTGAGTGTTATTATTGAAGTTAGATATGGATAGTGAGGTCCCTTTTCTGTTCATGGACAACTCATATGATAGAGTTTTATGTGTTAAGATTATATTTAACTCGTTCCCACTGTTATGGGGATGTGACTATTTCTTTTAGGGTTAAGAAGGAAATGCTTAATGCACTGCATATTGCATTTGATTGTGGACATATTCTATTTCTATTAAATCACACGCAAATCCGGATTGCTTCACAAGTCAATTTATGAATTTTGTTCCTATGCTTATTTGATGAATTTAGAGCGGTATGGATCAAAATTATCCCTGGAGGAACTCAAAGAATTTGATGTGTTGAAAGATGATTACGAAATCAATTGGCATTTAAATCGGCTCAGGAGTGTCATCAGTCCAACCGAAGAGGAAAAGAAGTCTAAATCTGCAAAGATCAGGAATCGAAGGCTAGCATATATGGATAACTTAATGGCAGGTGGGCAATACTTTTCTGAGGATGCAATGAGGGAGAGAGAGCCCTATTTGCATCATGAGTACGTGGGAAAATTTCAGGACCTGAGTGGGAGGAGCATGGCGAGGCCTGGGGAGCGGTGGTCGGAGACGCTGATGAGACGATCCGAGGAGGCCATATTAGTGGAGAAAATTAGGGTGGAGCAGCAACGATTGGGTGTGGCTCAGAGTGATTGGGTTGGAAATGAAAGAGAAAGGCAAGAAGAGGAGGAGGAGGAGGAGGAGGAGGAGGAAGAAGGAGGAGGAGGAGGAGGAGGAGGAGGAAATGGTGGTGGTAAGGAGGAGATGGAGAAGGGAAGAGATGCCTTGACAGTTGGCCCCGATACTAAAAACTCTCAGAGCCTTGAGGTAAAAAATACCAGGTCTCTTGATCACTCCAATTTGCATTTTTAGTTTCATATGCTCCTTTCTTTTTTATATGTTGATACACGTCCTTAACAAATAAAATCTGCCCTCTCTGTTGTAGATTAATATAGGCAACCGGTTTTGCCCCTGAATAATTTTATTTTGTAAAAGTTTCTATTATTGGTTCTTCCTGATTTTACTTGTCTTCACACGAGAGTATTATTATCTGAAACCTTGTTACTCAAAAGACCATAGTGGTAAAGTTGAATTCTGTTATGCTTTGAATAAGTGGAATGCATATACAACTTCCTAATTCATTTTAGATTACCCCTTTCAGCAGGCATCTGAACTTAGTTGGGAGAATAGTTCCATTAGACAATGTTCTAAAAGGCGTAATGCGTTGCGATGCGTCGAAGTCGAGAATCAAGAAATACAAGCTTAAGCGTGTCAATGCGGAGAATAGACGTTATAATGCGTTTTGTAATTTTAATATTTTTTGAAGTATAATAAATAGAAGTTTATATTAAAAAACAATTTTTTTGCATAAAAAAAACAAACATACACATTTACTATTATATTGTTAATGGATTGGACACTAAGTAGAGGAATTTCTTGATGTCTTGTACAATTAAATTCATTGAGGAACCACTTAATTTTGTAAATATGCGCTTCACACAAACACAAATAGCATAAATAAATAAATTCATTGAGGAATACAAGCTCCATACTTCAATCAAACACCTAATAATTTAAAGCTTCACACAACCACAAATAGCACAAATAATTAAATATAACTCTACTAATGACTCTACAACAAGGATTCATTATTCAAAGTTAAAGCTAGAAATTCCATGCAAACTTCGATAATATCGTATCATAATAGTAAAATGCCTTAATGATAACATTGATAAGTTGATAACTAACAAAATAGGATAAAAGTTATCAAGTTATCAACATACAAATATACAATATGATAACTAACAAAATATAATACAAGTTAGCACACTTCTAAATTAAGTCACATAGCCTAACTTTTGTCTAACTCTTTATCCGATTCTAACTCGATCTCTTCTTCTTCATCTAACTCATCTTACGTGTCATATGATACAAAATCATTTTCGTCGGGCTCCCTTATTTCATCATCATTTCGAAAACCTCTTGTAGATTGTAAGATATCATTCTCTACCTCCACCACCTCCACCTCCACCTCCTCCTCCTCATCATCATCATCATCATCACAACCCTCTACAATCCAAGATTGTGCATTACTAGCATCACTTGCTAGTAGAGTTTCTAATTTATCTTTCCTTCTCTTCTTTTTGTTCATCAATCTTGCATTGAACTGGACATAAACTAAATTATTCATCCTTGTAGCATCTAGGCGATTCCTCTTCTTAGTGTGCACCTACATGAAAGAAGTTGAAAATTTTTAGTAAACTTTAAATCATCAAACCACTACAAAGTAATAACTAAAATATAGCAAAATAATTAAGTATTTAGTACTTACACTTTCAAAGACACTCCAATTTCTCTCACAACCCGATGAACTCGTAGTCAAACCAAGGATCCTGTTTGCCATGAATTTCAAATTTGGTGTTTGATTGCCATAAAAGTCCCACCAACTTACTAGTGTATATCAAAAAGAGAGATAAATATAATATATTATGTATCCATGTGGTATACTAATTTAACTATTAACAAAAAATGAAAAGAAAAAAATTTAAACATACCCGGATTGTTATTTGAAGTATTGTTCTCACATCCACTAATAGTTAGAGTTTTTCCAAATGCACCTTCTTTTTGAGTGTATCTTTGCAACTCGACATTTATCACATGATGTTGCATTTGAACATCGAGAAAGAACTTCTCAACACAAATAATCACATTACTTGTTATCAATTCATCATCTTTGATACTTGGATTCTTGAAGTAATAAAAAGGATTCAAAAGATAAGCCGTTGTATGAAGTGGACTATCAAATCAATCCTTGGATTTTGCATCAATAATGTTCAAGATTGGCATATAATCACTTTCCTTTTTCAAGGTCTTTCTAATGTCATCTTTTGCCTTTTGTAGCTCTCCATAAACAAAGTCCATCGAAGGCTTCTCCTCCCCATCAACAAGTCTAAGCACTTTCACTAATGGAGTGAACACCCTCAAACGCAACTCTATCAAGTTCCAAAAATGGTTGGGAACAACAACATCAAATGCCTCTTTTCCCTTTTTACTCTTAGACCATTTAGTATTATCCCATTCATTGCTAGTCATCATATTTCTCAATTCTTGTTTTTTATCAAGCAAACTTTGTAATGTCAAGAAAGATGATGCAAATCTAGTAACTCCATGCCGAACTATCTCCCTTTTTGTAAACTTCCTCATCAATGCCAAAGTTTTGTGATGTGCATAGATGAAAATAGTAAAAGATTTTGCCTTATTAATCACTCCCTTAAAGGTAGGAAGTTTAGAGATGCCTTCAAGTATAAGGTTCAATGTGTGAGTTGCACACGATGTCCAAAAGATGGTAGGACGATGTAATTTTAACAAATTTGCAGCGGCCATGTTATTGGAAGCATTGTTGGTTACAATTTGAACCACGTTTTCCTCTCCAACCTCGTTAATACATTCAATGACATAGTCAAATATGTATTGAGCAGTGTGAGCATTATCATTAGTTTCCTTTGAAGAAAGAAATGTGGTTCTCAATTTACAATTCACGCACAAATTTATAATGCTTCTTCTTTTTCTATCACTCCAAGCATCGGTCATTATAGAACACCCATTACTCTTCCACTCTTCTTGCTTCTTAAGACTTTCCTTTGTTCTCTCTACCTCTCCCTTCAAAAGTGGCTCTCTTAGTTGGTATTGTGAAGGAGGGGTGTAACCTGGGCCATATTGGCCAAGAGCTTCAACGAAGCATTTAAAGCTATCATTGTCAATGGAATTAAAAGGAATTCCAACTTCATAAACCCATCTTGCCAAATATTGATGAACTTCTAATGTCCTTTTCTTAGCAATTGCATCATAGATATTTTGTTGTTTCGTTAACTTGCACTAACACCATCTACCTTCATTGGCCTTGAGAAATTATCCATGGGACCAACACGAATAGGCCTCTTCCTAGAACCTCCTTCAATGATAGAAATTTCATCCTCTTCTTCCTCACGTGTAGAAAAAGACATAACTACATCATCCCTCAATTTAGCCTCATTCAATACCCTCTCTAACCTTTTAGACTTATTCTCTTAAATTGCTTCAAGGCACTTTGCCTTTTGCTCTTTGCTAGCTTTAGGACATGGTCTCACACCCATTCCTTTAATTCCCGCTATGTGAACTTTATGCCTATTAATTCCTGCCTTTGTAACTTTACCATACAATGTGCATTTCACATTATTAGGTTTAGTAGGATCTTCAAGAATTCCTTTCCATCCAATGTCCCCAGAACATTTTTTCAAATCGCTATCTTCAAAACTAGAATTAGAGGCCATTGAAGAATCATTTTGTTCCATTTGTTCCTAGACAATTGAAGCAAGAATAAAAACTGGAACATACAACTTCAAGTCTTCAACTACAAGTGTATATAAAATAAATACAAATTATACAATACAAAACTCTGATGATCATTCTAATACGTTCAAATGCTGCCAATACTTTAATAAATATTAAATACCAGTCCACTAATCACTAATCAGTAATCACTAGTTATCTCAATTCTCACATTTGCACTAAGCCACTTACAGACTTACATAATCTGAGAAAACCCATATTCTATTCTGCATCAATAAAGAAAATCCATTCATCGCAGTAACAAATAAAAAAAACCCAATTCCACAAGCCTAGGGGCTTCAAATCAACGTAAAACGCAGGGGCTGCAAAAATGGTGGGACTCGTCGTGACATGGGCTTTGTGAAAGATTCAAATAATCAAATAAGAGAAACCCAAATGCGAAACAAAGAAATATGACAGCAGCAGGAGAATGACAAGAATCATAATCTTACCTTTTGGACTCCAAATGAGCAGGAGAAGACGCAGTCCGGCGGTCCGCAGATAATGAAACCTTTTGTGGAGTGTGGACCGAATGAGAAGAAGAGATAATCATATTATGCACGAACTTGGTTGGCTGGCCATTGATTGGTGTCGTCGTCGGCGAGAATGGAGAAGGAGAGCGAGGTTGCCTGCGACGGCTTCTGGGAAATGAGAGACAGAGAGAGTAGCGTACTGATGAAGAGTCTTCTTCTGAGTTTTGATTCTGAAATGTGTACTAGATTTCACGGTTTACTTTTTGAATTATTATATTATATAGGTGGGCCGGGTCTTTTTAATTGTGGTTAAAGGTTCCGTTTGGGTTTCGACCCTGTTTCAATGCGGGTTTACACAAGAATAAACGAGATTATTCTCACCTCTTCTCGCCTAATCGCGCATCGCACCGCCTAGGCGCGCCTAGGAGGTCAACCAAAAACTTTGACCGCATTTTTCCGCGCATACCACATATGCAATGTGTTTTTGTCGCGCACCGCGCCTAGGCGGCGTATTTCCACGCATTTTCAAACACTGCCATTAGGTACTGGAGATTACAATAAGAAATTGAAGGATATGGCCTTCCATAAATTTAAGTGTTCATATATGTCTCTTTCGCATGACATGTGTTCACTGTGAAGAGAGCTCCTACTGTCCTTAGTTTACTATAGTTAAACTTAATGTTGGATGTTTAATATTGTTTCCTTCTGGATATATTGGTTAGTTTTTGAGTTAAATTTATTGAAACTCAGATACTTTTGCTGTTTTGCATAGTGCATAGCTATGAAAATTGTGTAGTCGGTAGAAATATCTGTAACTTCTATTAATGCAAACAACCATGGTACTCTTTCACTTGTATGTGTGCCAATCTTTTATTTGCCTTTTTAGGCTGAATATTTATTTTTCTTTTCAGACCAATTATCCGTCTTCACCTCTAAGAAAAATATCAGAAGTATTGAAAAGGGTATTGTCAAAAGTTTATAACCTATAGAGAAGTTGTTTTCGAATGCGACACGGCATCATCCATGGAGTCATCAAATTTGTTCTAATTTTCCTTCAATTAACACCCCTAGAAAAATAAAGAAAATTGTTAAGATCAATATTCCTTTATCTATGCACTAACTAATGCCAATTTATATGGGTAGAAAGCTTTTCACAGACTCCTTCCATTCTTTAACTACAAACCGATTTTAAAAATGACACCTTTTATCAACATACTGTGTTGACGATCTTTAAATTCCATTTCCCTACTTGCATCTTCTAAAGTTTAACGTTCCCAAATGAGAGAAATGCTGATTTCTAGTTATGAGCTGACTTTTTGTAAACTGTAAAATGTGAAAAGTGTAATAAAAATAGTTTGACTTTCCAAAAACAGAATTTTTTGGTCAGCTCCATGTAAAGTTTAGCGGATGGTCCTTTTTAGAGAACTATGTCATTTGATTCATTTATATTCATAGCCCCCGTTTGATTTTATTTAAAAAGAGTTTATTTGAAATGAATAGTGTTTTTTAGGAAAAAATATGGAATCTTTCTTGGGTTTATGTTTAATATTATTTTATTAATAAATGTGTGGTTGAAAAGAAGAGAGAGAAAAGCATGTTAAATTTTTAAAGGGGGCCAAATAGGGGCATAATATGACGCCAAGCATGTTTTGACTATTAAAATAGGTTGCATAAATAATGCGATTAGATTATTAGCTTCCTACGTTTTTTGTTTGAACTATGGGCATCTTAGTACGTCGTAGTGTAGGCAAAGAATAGATTCTCTTTCAGGCCATATCTGCCCTTTGGGTTCCTTTTTATATTTCTGCCTGGAGTTTTCATTACTACCCAACTAACTAACTAACTAGCTAGTGTGGTTGGCTTAATACAGGATCAACGTAAGATGCCGGGTGGCATGGATTTTGTGATGGGTTCCCCCCTTCCCAATTTGTTATGAAGATCTTTTGGTTGCATTTAGGCATCTTGACTTATATTGTTGCATGAGTCTTGTGTCATTTTACTGGAACAAAAGAAATGAAAAAAAAATAAAAAAAATTAGCCATACCGTGAACCGTGAGCTTAAAATTGTAAGATAACTGACTTCTGAAGGGAATATGGACAACAAGACTTAGGGCCCGTTTGGTAGGACTTTCAAATTTGAAAGACCAAAAGTTACTTCCGAGACTAAGAAGCTGCTCTTGAATATGTATGTATAATTTTCTAGAAATGTTTTGTCAGGTTAGAACAACTTTCAGAGGAAGCTGACTTAAGGTATCTTCCTGATGCAATTCTTCTACAAGTAGAAGCAAATGCAGAAGCCTAACCAAACTGTCCCCAAGTTACTGTATTGTTATTTTCCTGTGCAGCTAGTTTTCAGCTTTATTTTTATTTTATTAACAATGACATGCTTGATCCGTATTTAAAAAATTGGAACCAATCCATTTTATGTGCTCCTTTTAAGCACGTCCCAATTTTTTGAAAACTAGAAAGAAGGTTGATATGGGCATATCCACAATTTATCATCTTCAGTTATTGCAGTTGTTTTGAAATATTATCTTATAATTTTTAAATTTACCAGTTACACTCGAATCATGGTGCCTGCAACAATGGGCATCCTACAACCGCAGAACCCATCGAGGAAGATATTTCGTCACCTGAGGAAATGGAAGATCGGATGGAGCAGTTCACCTACATCATGCAGCAAAAGTTTTTGACGGGGGAAGATCATCAGCATCTGGACTACTCCAAAATTGACCAGGATGAGACATTGGACGATCACTGGATGAAAGAAGTAAATCTTGATGCTGAAGAAAAATACTTCGATGATGTCTGAGAAGAATAGCTTTAGACAACTGGCTGGTGTCATATTTTCTTTGTTTTCATATTACAAGCCATTACAGTTCACTTGTTGTAATTATGTAGGTCTTTTTTTTGTTCGTATGGTATCAAACCTTCTTTTTCTATGAACGCACTGAATATAGGGCCTCTTTTTGGGAAGATTTCATAGTTTGTATATTTATTTATAAGATAAAATGAGCGGTGGATGGTACCAATGGTTTCATTGGAATGTACAATTGAAAAAAAGTTTGATCATTTATAAACGATTTTTAAATTTTTCCGGATGGAGGGTGAATACGATGTCTAACTTTATTGCATTACACTACAAAATGTCACTCAGTCATGTGGTTATCTTGTCTTGGGAATTATATTATGCTCCTGTTTGGTATAGTTAAAAATTAGATTTTTAGTAAATTTTATTAAAATTTGATGAACTGTGTGGTTGAAAAGTTAATAAAAGTTAATGGATAGTTATGTTGTTTTGGATTTTTTTTTAATCAATTATTTAACCATGCCAAATAGGGATGTTTTGCTCATTTTAGGTTGGATTTCCTAGATCTTGATTGGTTATGTAAGCTCACATCATATTCGTTTAGCAAGGCTTCAGTTTCTACTTCTTGTAAAAGAGCTTTTGACAGAGTTATCTTAGATCAATTTTATTTGAAAGCTAAGGTGGCGTTCTATTTGTATTTTATTTTGTATTTTTATTTTCAAAAATATTTTGTGTTTTGTGTTTTTATTTTTGTTTTCAAATTTACTGAAAACGCGTTTGATTTGTCATTTCTGAAAATTGTTTTTGAAAATGAAAAGCTGAAAAACACGTTTTGTTTAAAATTTTGCAGAATAATACTTAAACTATTTTTTAATTAATTTGATTGCTGATTACTACTGACTCAAATTTAAATTTCCTTTCACAATACATTAAAAACATGGTTACATACAACACACTAATGTGAGTATTAAGAGTCTATATTAACATAGCTTGATCAGGTTCGGGATTTGAGGAAGCTCTAGTTCTGTTAAAATCCAGAAAATGCAAGTTCTTTCAAAACCATCAGAATCTATTTATCAAGACATTTTTTGAAATATAACAATAAGAATTTTCACTTAATTTTTTTTTTAATGTTGATATTGAATTCAATAAAACTTTATTTAAGCTTAGTTCTAAGTTAGGATAATTTTTTTTAAAAAAAAAAAAAATCTTTATTTAGACTTAGTTCCAAGTTAGGATAATTCAAAAAAACAATAATAATAATTAAAAAAAAAAACTTACTTTATATTAAGTTTAGTTCTAAGTTAGGACAATTCTTTTAAAAAAAAAAAAAAAAAATTCCAAAACCCGTTTTCCTCGTTTTGAACATTTTTTGCTGAGATATACACAAAACGATCAAAACGAGGTTTTGGGCGTTTTGTGTACAATTTTTTTTTCTTCCAAAATGCGTTTTCGAAAATGGTAAAGAGAACGTGTTTTCGAAAATAAAAACAGAAAACGACTTTAAAACAGTAAAGAGAACAATGCCTAATTTATCTAGACAAAGCATTTCCAATACAAAAATGTTCAGCAACGATCTTTTAATGTCTATCGAGTTTATCTTATTATTAGTCATTGCACGTGCGATGCACGTGATGTACATACAATAATGCACTTAATAGTGTTACGTACGTGGTGAAAAGCCACTTGATCTAAATGGTATCTTGGCGCATTGATTCAATTACCCTTTGTGATCACAAAAGATCATCGAAGTCAACAAGTTCTTCAGTCTCGCAACTTTAATTCTACCATCTGCACATGATCTGGAGCCTGGAGGAAGCATCATCAGCATCACACAAATTTTGTTTATCCACCATGCTTAGGGGCGGACCCAGCTAGGGGCCGCCGGAGCACGTGTCCCAATAAAATTTCAAATTTTTTTTTTTAATAAAAGAAAAAATCAATTAATTCTTGAACATATTTATTACTTGATTCCCTAAAATTATATTGGAATATTTGAGATTTAAGAGCTAATATGTGTTTACAATTATTTATTTGTTTATTTGTGAAAAAATATTTTAAGTGTAAATCCATGTTTTCTTCTGATAAGCAAAGTAATGAAAATGAAGTTAGAATGAAAGGGTTGAGGAATTTGGTGAAGAAACTGATGTTAAAATTGAAGATATGTCTCAACGTCGGGGATAATGTTAGGATGTTAGGAGTGACACTCTTGAATTTGATGTAACAAATATTGAGATTGATATGTACTTAATATTGACAATGATGTAATTATGGAATGTTATCAAAGTATGAAAATGCATAGAGAACAATTGTAATAAAATCTCAAGTACTTTTTCATTTTCGGTATTCTTCCTAAAAAAAATTTTTCGGGGGCGCTGCCCTCGAACCACCGTACAAATCGTCGGCAAAATACAAATCGTGCCCCAGTAAAACGAAATGTCTGCGTCCGCCACATGCTATCAATAGAACTCAGCGTCAGTGGAAAGAGAGCTCGTTGGACTGTAATGGATTTTGTGTTTCTCCATGAGGATCAACCAACAGATTAGCCGATGAAATGGCTTCTTCGTTTGGAGTCACATGCAAAGCAATTGTAGGGTAAATGATGAACATGACCTCATACTTGATTTGGGCAACACTTGGATTTGTTGTCAAAGCTTTTTTATGTATAATATGATGTAGTCTTCACCGGTTGTGTTACGTACAAGCTGAAAAAGTTGAAGATTTGCATCCTGTAGATGTAAAAATAATCACCGAAGATTGACCTCAGTATATGCAGAAGTAGAAGAATGAGAGTGTATATTAAAATTCTAAACAAGTAGTTCATACCGCTTTTATAATGTTTTCTACACTGTAAATATTTTTCTGCGGGCTCATCTATCATTGTAGCACTCGTGGAGTCAGTTTGATCTTCTACTTGCACATAGGTTCTGACTCTGTGATTATTTAAATAGAAGCTAGGTGTTTAGACAAAAAGAAAGAATAATTTTCCAGTCAAGCAAGTATTTGTGGAATTTCTTTAATATACAGTCTAATAAATTAGGGGTGTCTTTGGTTGGAATTTAATTTGTAATCATTACAAAAATTTAAATTACACAATTTTTCATACCACTTTTTAACCATCCATATTTTCTCTCTCTAATTTTTAACCCTTCATCTTACCTAGAAAACACAAATAAATCAACAAATAATTTCAATTCCTTGATTTGACACAAAACATTTCGTATTAAATTTAAAAGAACACACAGATGATGAAAAAATCATGCACACTTGCAGTAGTAGCACTGATATACTTTATTATAACTGACATTTGATTTTTTGAAATGTTTAGAAAATCAGACCGAACTGTCGGTTAGATCGGAAAAATCGAAAACCGGCCGGTTTTTTAAACCCAATTTTCAATTTATTTATTTTTTTTGTCTTTTCTCTAGTTATTTAAGTTACTTTTGTGTATAATTTTATTTTCTAAATGAGTAAATATTAGTTTATTTATAAAATTTTTTAGAAATTTTTGTAATTTTTTGAATAATTTTTTATGTTTTAATTGAAATCGGTTCGATCCGATTGGACCTTTTGACTCTTAACCCGTTGTCTTGTCCGATTCGAATGGATTTTCGATTTTCTAAACACTGATGATTTGTAGCAGTTGTTACATGCTAAATACTAGAGTGACTGTTTTGGAGGTGTGATGATGCTTACTTTTTCCTTAACCCATAAAAACTTTTGCTGAAACGTTGTTATTTTTGTCGATCACTGCATTTTTATTCAATAAATAATTGTTAATTATATCTTTCATGTATCGCACGTCTACAATTACTATTGTGTGGTTAAACAAAGTGTAAAAGTGATAGGTCTCATAACATGTGAGGTTGAAAATGAATTTTGAGAGGAATTTGTTCAAAAAATTTTAGACCAAACAGGGACTTAGTAGACAGATTTTTACCAGAAAAATAATACAATAACCCACTCAATGCAAATGGACAGTCAAGAAAAAATGGAAAAAGGTAGCAAAATTTCCCCCAAAAAAGAAAAATTTAAAAAACCAACAACAAAAGTCATAGGTCTGTCGTTGTCTGTAATTCAGAGAGAGAACCAGCTCATAGGTCTCTCCTTGTCAAACAGAAGCTTTTTCTTTTCGATTAGATCCATCGACAACATTGCTTAAATCCGATTCGAATATTCAAACTCTATTCAAATCGGCATTCTGTATTGCCCGAATCGTATTGGATTTCTAGTAGTTGAGAGTTTTTGGAAACATTGCCATTTTCATTGTCGTTGTCATTAATTTGGGAAATTTTATTTTATAGAAAATAAATTTGCGTATTTTATTTGAATATTGAGCATGGATTTATTATCTGGGGTGAGCGAAGAGCTTGCGGAGATCGAGGGACAGATTTCTGATATTTTTCGAGCTCTTTCGTGAGTATTTCTGCATTCTGTTTCTCTATGTTCAAATGCGCTTGTGTTGTGTGTTGATGTTGTTCATATTTGTTTGATGTATCTCAATTTGAGTGCGTGCATGTGCATATGTACGTTTACATATATACTGTGCAGGTGTGTGTATTAATCAATTGACTAATTGAAAATGCAGGAATGGATTTCAAAAATTGGAGAAGATCAAGGACTCCAATAGGCAGAGCAGGCAACTGGAAGAGCTCACGGCCAAGATGCGTGAATGTAAGAGGTACTTGATTCTGTACGGATGCGTATCCATGTGAACAATGTGTGCAATATGACCTTAACAAGGATTGGTAGCAATCAGTAAAGTAATTGTTAATTTTACCTTTTCCATTAAACGACTTAAATGGAAAGGTTGATAAAAGTTAATGTTGGATTAAATTATTAGATACCAGATAAACATGGAAATTACTGTGAGAAAATTTATGTTTAGTGAATATTTATACATGCTTGCACCTGAGACATCAACCAGATTCACTGTAACACGTTTAATTTAACTCAACAGCCCATAAACTCAACTTGACAAATTCTTTTATGAAAAGAAATAATATCTGCTTTCAGAATTGGTTTATGCATTGTACTATTTGATCGTTTCTGACTTTCCGTTAAACTCTCAGT
The DNA here is from genome assembly GCA_963555705.1 of Ligustrum vulgare. Lineage (NCBI taxonomy): Eukaryota > Viridiplantae > Streptophyta > Magnoliopsida > Lamiales > Oleaceae > Ligustrum > Ligustrum vulgare. The sequence goes on from OY743175.1 coordinate 51,832,959, forward strand.
GGTCTGTTCTCCGCATATAATCTATTAGACTTGCTATGCTTTATGGTACTCAGGTTTGAGTCATTTAAGGACAGCATCATTAGGGGAAAAAACATATGGGTATGAGGCTGTTAAAATGAATTTGTGATAATACTAGGATGGTTGGTATGAATCGAGGACAATAAAGGAAAGGCAACTTAGGTAATTGAGAATGTCATCTGTAGACCTGAAGATCCCTCTTTTACAAGAGTGATGCGATCTCAGTAGAACTAGATAAAATTAGAGGTAGATTTTAATTGATGTGGCAAGTAGTTGTGAAGCATCTAGTGGTATTGGATCTTACATTGAAGATCAATTTGTTGTATTCTAAAGGTCTGGGAGCTCACATGTAATTAATATTTCACTGGGATCAGGGGTTTAGGTAAGTAGGGGCACTGCTGGGTTATAGCCCAGCTCTTCAATTTTTTTCCCCATGTATCAGCCCGGTAGAAAAACTTTTTTGTACCCCCGGCTCTGCCCCTGACTGGGATTAAATAATTGGTTCAATTTATACCTTTGCACTTCAAGATCTAAGTGTCAAATTTCATTAACTGACATTTGTAATTGTAACCGGTGAATGGTTTAGAAAATTCTTTGGCTAAGATGGGAGAAAAAAAAGATTAGATTTTTTTTTGGAATCACTAAATACTAGATTTCTGGTAAGAATGTGTACATGTTAGTGGTTGATGGGAAGAATGCCCTTGTATTATTTGTGTATGGGGTAGTTCTTCATCTTCTATGCTCAGTCTGAACAAAGTTCATTATAAAAAGCAAGAAATTAATTGTAACTAAAGAAGAAAGAAAATGAGTGCAGATGGGAGGCATGTATTGTCCTTTCATTGCAATGAAAAGTGGTTATTCATTATTGTCCTCAACCATAATAAACCATTAAAGAAGAGTTTTGCATGATGCTGCTTCTCTTTACCTTTTTCATGCAAAAAACAGAGTCGCACTTTGTATTCAAACAAGAGCCGCATGCTAATCTCTCTCTCTCTCTCTCTCTTCTCCAGGCTTATTAAAGAATTTGACAGAGAATCAAAGGATTCAGAGTATAAAAATGATTCAGACACAAACAAGATGCTCAGTGAGAAAAAGCAAACAATGGTCAGCTTCCTTATCAAACTCTTGAATGTTTTATATGATAGAAATAATTGTTTTGTTATTCTCTAATGACTTGTCTTCCCTTCTTCTGCAGATTAAAGAGTTGAATTCATATGTTGCTCTCAAAAAACAGTGAGTTCCTCGCAGAGTTGCTGCTTTCCAATTCATAGAGCATCATGTTGATTTATTACAACTGTCCTGTATTGTTAATTTCTATGTTTACTTCCCTCTGGCTTAATTAGGCCATCTTAGGTTTTTGTGCTGCTTCCACCACAGTAGAAGAAATTATGTTTCTGAAAATTCCAAATAAATCACGAAATATAATTTTAGTATTAATGCACCAATTTTTATTTCTAGTCGTTGTTGCTTTACCGTGGCTATTGATTTTTTTTTCTAGCACCAATAACATGATGTCCTTGTATTTCTTCTGTCTCCATCTTAACTAGTTAAAGACTTCTTTTGATCTAGTATATGGAAACTTTTAGGGTTCATATAGTTTGATGATAAGAAAATGATGGAATTTTATGTTAATGTCATTAGTTGTGTCTGAAATCCTGTCCACTGATAAGGTTATGATGTTCAAGGCACTGAAACATATGGTTATGCATTTGATCAGTTTAATTCCAAACAGATTGTTCTTTCATGTGCCCATCTATTTTATTTCTATTTTTCTGAAGTGAATTTCTAACTTAAAGGTCTCGACAGTTGGTCTAATTGTTTCCGTTACATTAAAGTTCCAAACTTTCCTCACTGTAGTATGCCCGTGTCATGCTTCTCTCCCCCTTCCTGCCAGACAAGTAGGGTGCATACTGCATATAGGTTTTTACACACTGAATCTCTGCATAGTACTAGTTTATATGAAGGAGATTAAATTATGGTTTTGAAGGTTGGGTTGGGGAATTCATTGAAAATATCAATAAAAAATCAACGAAGAGAAAAAAAAAGCACGTTTTGTGATGATCAGATAAAAGGTGCAGCTTATGAAAAGCCAAATTTCACATATGGAGGCTACGGGGGAGGAGGGCTGGGGCTAGGGAATGTCACGGCCTGTTCTTTGACGTGGTATTACTTTGGTAAATATTTTGATGTTTAAAGGTTTTTCCATACTATTATTTTCTGGTGTGATATTCGGTTCGGTTCGGTTTTATGTTGCAAGTGCTTGATTTTCTGAAGCTGAAATTGATCATAACTGAGTGGAATAGACTTAATTTTCCAAATTTTTGTACTCGTCTGATTTCAATTCATAAACAGATTTTGCACTCTCCTAGTGAAACATTTTTCCTTGGAGTTACAACACTTGGAACATTTACAGGGGAACAATGTGATCTGGCTTATGATGGAGCAACTTTAATGACTTGTTAGCAAAGTTAAATACTTGTAAACAAGTTATTATATTCAGAAGCAAATAGTCAATTGAGTAATTTGTTTGCAGTTGTGAAATAATAAAATTTCTCTTCCACAATTAAGTAAGGTCTTGTTCCATTAGTTCATTTGAAAAATCTTCTCAACAAATAGTACTTAAAATCGTAAACTGGAATTCAATCATCTTCTCTCAGTGCTTGATAACATTGTACATTGTTAGTTTCTTCCTGGTGTGTTGATCTGGTGAATAATTTTGTTCTCATGTTATGCAGTTCCTCATGTGGTTGTAATTCGTATTTTTCTTGATGATGCTCAAGGTACACAAGCAATCTTGAAAACAAACGAGTAGATCTCTTTGAGGGCCCTGGAGAAGGATTCGCAGAAGAAAATGTCTTGCTCGCTTCCGGTAAGCAACTCCCTCTACAATTCCCATCTCTGCCCATCCACAGACATAAAATAACAATTGGAAAAGAAGAACTGACATTACATTGTGGCTTAAAATCTTTGTAACATATAAGATTATAATTATATTCGTTTGAAAAAGATAAGAAAAGGCAGAAAGTCTTTAGTTCATTTGTTATTCTGGATGTTATAATCTGAGGAAGGCATAAACTGTAGAAAGAAAAAATTGTTTTCACCTTCTTTTCTTCATGTTATGGTATTGGAAATGGGGTTGATATAATTTTTTTTTCTTACCCTCCACCGCTACTTCAATATTTGAGTTTTTATGGACATTTTCTTTGTCTCTTTTGTTACTTCAATATTTTGGTTGAATACGAGCTAAAGAAAAGATATCCCCAGACACATATAATGTACACTTAGCTTATTGAAACAATGAAACGATTGTGCAACAAAATTCTGTATATAAAAAGGGAATCGTTGAGAAGAAAGGTAAACTATAGCCACTGGACTTTTTGTGGAATGCTCTATAGCATTAATAATTTCATAGGTATAAAAACGAGGGAAATAATTAAATTCTTGACATTGTGGCGAAGTTGGCGGGTATATAGCAGGAGGTTCCAACAATCAAAGTAATGATATTGTCCTGTTTATGGTAACTTAACCATTTATTTATTTATTTCGCTTGAATTCTTGTCCACTACATTTGCCCTCTTTCTAATATACTTCTATTAATTTGTTTTGCAATTTGCTTGAAATCCATACACAAATTCTGACTCCATGAATATTTTTTAGTTTTTTTAAATATGAAGCAAGAATAAATTCTTCTCTTGGTTTACACCAATAAATGGCAGTATGGAGTACTTCGATGATTTTAAATCCTAGTATATTCAGAATGCCGTGCACAAAATTCACATTTTTGCCATGAATTTTATTTTCTTTGATGAAGCTTTCTGTTGATGACCACAATATTGCAGATATGACAAATCAGCAGCTAATGGACCAGGGAAATCAGATGATGAATGAGACTGATCAAGCAATTGAGAGATCAAAAAAGGTTAGTAGATTTCAGTGAACAGCAAAATTCTAAAATTACCAAGGAGAATTGTTAATCATCACTTATCTGCTAATTGATTTATTGCCAACAAGATATATCAATCCATCTCCCTCCTGTGCTAGGGATATTCTGAATGAAGGCATTTTCTAAGTTTGAGGGATCTGAGCATGCTTTTTGGCATTGTAGTTTCTTCATTTCTAGGCTTTTCTCTGCTCGCTTTTGTTGTTTCTTCGGATAATAAGAAAACCAGTAGTCAAACTCATGGATGCAGAAAATGAAATTTCGTACAGGTGAAGATATTTGACGAGCACTGGATTCATGCACTAGAATCTGGGTGTGACGTGTTTTGAAGACAGTGCGTTGGATGTATTACAATAGGGCCCACAGGCCCACAACACATTTTTTTAAATGCACCTGATCTTCATACAAAATGATGGTTTAATCTTAATTAAGGAGTATTTGTCAATTGCGAAATTGCATAATGTAAATTTTCATTTACTAATTTGTTTTACAAAAAGAAAAAAATAGTAAAGTGCTGGGACTACAAGCTGGAAAAAAAAAAAAATTCTTTTTACCATCCTTTTGATACAAGAGATGCAGAACTCATCGTGACTTAAAGTCCATTGCCATGTCAAACCTTATTTACTACTAGGGTTGCTGTTATCCAGTCAAACTGCTCTGTGACTTATGCCCAGTAAAGGAAACAAAGTGCGCTAACTTAGTCAGCCAAACTCAATTGGCTAGAGTGTTCATGTAATCGTTGTAGAGCTCATTTTTCTGTCTATTCTAAGCAAGTTTGGAATGGAGAACATTTTTCAAACTGGCCTGAAGGGGAGTGTTGAATTTACGACTTCAACGACTATACTTGTGTACTAGTTTGTGAGAATAAAATTTGAATTCGCTTCTCATTTTTCTATTTAGCTTCCGGACACAGAAAGTCTACATTCTTTGCCTGTTAAAACCCTTGCAATCTTGCTAGCTGTAGAATGCCTGCTAACTTCGTTGTACCTGTTGTAGTGAGATGAGCTGGATAACTAGCCAATGAGCATTAATTTTCCTCTCGTCAAATTGGCTGAGAAAACATTTGTTCATGTTACTAAGTAACAATTACCTATCCTTATTTACCCTCCAAACAATTACTTTCTGATCGTTTCCAGGACATAGCATTCACTGAAATTTTCCTTGTGAATAATTGTTTGTACAAGTTAGCCAGTTCATATTGATTATCACCTCATTAACATTCTATGTTGTTCAAAATGATTCTTGACATTTATGGTCAAGTTTCTTTCATTCATGCAGGAAAGCTTAGTTTGTTGGGAGGTTAATAGTGTGAAAAGTGGAAATTTTAGTTCCGAGGTCCCAAAACAATAATGATTTGTTAGAAGTTTTGTTATATTATTGGTTTCCCTCCCGGCCGCCTCCATCTTTCTTATTCATATTCGTTCAGACCCAAAAATGAGCAAAATAGTTGATGAGCTGGACTCGTCCATTTTTTAATTTAGAAAGCCTCTGCTTGTCTGTGATATATGCATTTTTGTAAGTACCCAGAAGGTAGTCAAAACAAGCCATTATTTTGTACCCTTAAGATGTAAAATCTACTTTTTTCATCCATTACACCAGATGGTAAATTGGAAAAGGGTTATAATAGTCTTTAGTTCTGAAAGTATCTCTCAACATTTAAAAGCATGATTATTAATGCTCACTTTGTGACAGGTTGTCCACGAGACTATTGACGTTGGAACAGAGACTGCTGCAGCACTCAAATCTCAGGTTTGTAATTTTAAACAAAAATTCAGTCTTTGTGCAATGATTGAGATGTGGAACTTGTGACATTAAGTCCTCTTCTCCTTCCCTCTCCTCTTTCTTTCTCTTACTCCCTCTCTATTTTTTATGTGTGCTTAGACTGAACAAATGAGCAGGATAGTTAATGAGCTGGACTCCATCCATTTTTCAATTAAGAAGGCTTCACAGTTGGTCAAGGAAATTGGTAGGCAGGTCAATCTCCAAGATATCACATCCCTTTTCTGTCATGTGCCTAATGGTTCTTCTTAGTCTGTTTCACTTACTTTTATTTCTTAATCAGGTTGCAACTGATCGGTGCATTATGGCCCTGCTTTTCCTTATTGTGGCTGGTGTCATAGCTATTATCATTGTAAAGGTTTGTACAAGTTTAATTTTCAGTCTTCATCTAGTTTCTACTCTTTTTTGCATGACTTCCTTATAATGTACTACAAGTGCTATGGTTTAAACATGTTCTTAGGGCTGCTAGCGACAGAGATCAATAGACAGAGATCATTATCTTTTGTTATTCTGTAAGAAAAATTAGCACTAGGGATATTACATGACTCATCATGGTAGCTGCACAAGTTTCACCATAGTCTAGTAGATATTCAGTAACTTTACAGCTCGAAATATATGTATGCATGCTCTCATCCCACACCCTACTTGTCAAAAATGCCAAATCAGACTTGTTTTATTGCTCTAGTTGAAGTTCAGTTCGGGCCTAGGAGTCCTGTTGCTTTCAAATGTTATTATGATTATTAGCATCTGGTTTCTCGATCCCTATACGTCGTCTGAAATACTGTTTTGTATTGAATTTTAGCTCGTGAACCCAAATAACAAAGACATTCAAGACATACCAGGATTAGCTCCTCCAGCTCCCAGTCGAAAACTACTTTGGAGCCCTAACTGAAGAGCGCTACAAGCAAATTCCAATACAAGCTTGCACATGACATGTTTTTCTGATTGGATGGATTCTTTTGCTTGTTATGTTACTGGAGGCATCTGGCTTTACCAGCACCTGGTGTGGTTAAATGACCATTTATTTTCTGAATTCATCCAACAGATTTTGAAATGTGGCAGCTACTCAATCTGTACTGCACTAAAATTATTGAACTGGAAATCTGTTTGGGTTTTTATTCTACCATATCCTATTATGTTTTCTCATTGGAGGAAGCAGATATGTTGTATATGCAATATGCATTGTTGTTTATTTATTACATTAATTCTTATACATGTCTCTTTCCTTCTGCCTAGTCTTTTTGTACCGTTATCCGAATGTCTACTCCAAGTGTGTATAAGTTGTATCCACATTTGGAATTACATGGAGGACATATAAGGAGGAATGTTGCTCCCCCCCAGGATTAGTCGGACGAAATTTGGATATTTGAGTCAGAAAATAATAATAATAATAAGAATAAGTTGAGATATTAAAAATTATAAGCTGATGGACTGTTAATTCTTGAGTGTCCATGTATTTCCATCATTCCACGGATTAAATTTACAGGTATGTCCATTTGTAGTTGTCATAGAAATATGGAAGTCACTATATTCATTTGCAAAATAACCATGCTATACATAATGCAAAATCAGTAGCCAATAGTTATTATATCCAAAGTACATAGAAACAGAATATCACATATATTTCAACAATAGAAGGTTTTGTACAAGGAAAGAATTATTACTTTTACAATAAGGCAGCCTTGATTATGCTCTTCTTCTTGTGCACATTATGGTCTTTAACGATTCCGACATACATATTCGTCCTGCTCGTGTCACTCTCTGAAAGTGTCGTGTTTCGACCACCTTCTGACATGTTCTTCACAAATTCATCAAACTTGTTCCAATTCTCAGCATCGAACATTCGCTTGTTCATTCTTAGTTATGTAAATGCAACAAGCCCATTTCCAGAATTTGACCGGCTTGTTGCCAACACTTGTGAATATGCACCAGAATCATACCTCTCCAGAGCATTTTCTCCGTCACGTTGTGTCCAGCAGATTTGGTAACCATCTTCACCTGTCGAACTAGACCTTCAGGCGAGCAATTAGCCCTCTCTCGTTGTTCTCCGTCTCTCATTTCCATGCACGTAAAATTTAACACCACTCCATGTTTACTAAACATTCGTGCCAATGAATTCCAGCTACTTTTCCTGAATCCCCAGTCGGTCTTCCCAATCGCCTCAGCCGCCGCAGCCAATGAGGGTCTCATATACTGTTAACATAACATATGTTAAACTTAACTTCATGTTTGGTCGATAATGAACAAGATTTATTTATTTATGTACCTTGTCACGGCACTGGAATTCACCAATTCCTGGAAATCTCCAAGTGCCATTGCTTTCTGGGTAGGACGGATATCTTAGCTCTCCACGAGGCCCCCAACCCCACTTGAATTTCCTAAAATAATAAAATTAACTCATACCATTTACTGCTAAGACAATGAGCAAAAGTATCCAATAAAGTTAAAAATGGCTTACCACTATAACATTTCCCAAGTAGTGGTAGAATTTTTCTCTGAAACTCCTCATATAATCAGAATAGACCTGAATTGGAGTTCAACCTCTTAGCACAGGCAACGAATCGCAGCCCAACGATATATACTCAGGGTTGCGCCGGCCTAATTTATCAGTGTACACAAGATCGGGATTATTGCTCCTCTCTTCAAGAATCAATGGGGGAAGAAGGATGTTGCAAAAATAAAATTAAATCGCAATAATGGACGTCACACCAACATTTTCTCGATAATCTTATGGTACACGTTTCGCGCACTTATTAAGTCCCTATTTGGTTCAACGATTAGGATATAAGTCTGAGCCAATATTTAATTTTAATCACAAAATTTATCAACTTTTCAAAATTTACTAAAATTCAAAATTTTATCTAAAACAAATGAGGACTAAATATATATACACAAGTAAAGAGGGGATTATGCATAATTTAAGTAGAAAAAATGGCAATTGACAACCTGGTACATACCTGCATGAGTCTCCAACATTGCCACCACATTGATGAAAAGACATAACAACTTGAAGTTTCAAACCAAGCTTTTGCACCATATTTACAAGCTCAGCATATCCTTCCCAGTTATATTTCAAAGGTCCATCTTTCTCCACCAATCCCCACCACACGTCGACCATGACTCCCTCGACTCACGCGAGTAAACTCACATACCTCGCCCTCGCTTTGTTAAAATTCCCCCCAATCGATATGGTATCGAGTGGTAGCATCACAAAAACAGTAGTTGAATCAGTAGTAGCTCTTTCTTGTCTTAGCGGTACTAGCTCTTAATCGCACGAATGGGAATAGAGTTTTCAAACCATTATGGCTATGAGGTGCTACTAGCTCATGAAGTCTCTTTTTTCTCACTTTTCCTTTGTTGTAACGATGAAAATCGACTCACTTCGTGCACTGAACTCTGTGCATGGATCTGGCACGACCAAGATTTAGTTTGAGCAAAACTTACTATACTTGAAAATTCGTCACGAGTTTTCAAACCTCGATTATCTTTTACATTGCTAAATGAAATCGAGGAGTGAAGTGCCAAAGGCATTTTATTTATTTATTTATTTTTTTGTGAAAGAAAAAGGAGATGGTTAATGAATGAATGAAGGCTACGAAATTATGTATATATTTATAAAGATAAGTTCTACGTGGGATTTATAAAGGAGTCGGTTTTGGTGGGCTCTTTCTCTTGTTTGAAAAGAGAAAAAGTGCAAAATGTAAAAAAAAAAAAAAAAAAAGGATATTTTAATGGAAATTTGCAGTCAATTTCATAGGGTTTGGGTGGTGATGGATTTGCGACGTAATGATCCCAATTTCTCGAATAATAACGAGGAAGAACAAAACAGCAGAAGATTACAGCGAATTCTCGTTAATGTGAGAGTTACAACTGCATGTTTTCACTATAAAGAAAAATGAATATTACGAAAATAACTCGATAGGACTATTATTCGTCTAAAGGAAGAAAAAAATATATAAAGGGGGACTCCTATTTATATATGCATGGAAAGAGAGTTTCGATTCAATTTGATTCGAGTTTTATATCAAATGAGGTATATATAAAGAAAATTCCTATTTTATGTGGATTAGTAAAAGATAATTACGATACCAGATATTATTTGAACTAGAATTGGTAAGCTTATAACTTCCAAATACCGCGTGGGGACAATTTTTTATTAATTGCTTATTTTATTTTATTTTCTGCAGTAATTAGGTTTTTTCCCCTTTTCTAAGCTCTTCAAGTCAAGTCATAGTTTCTTTTTTCTTCCTTTTTTAATAATTGAAATTGAATGAAAAAAAATTAGAATTATTTGAAAATGTCTATAGTTCAGTTTAGAATCTTTAGATACGAAAATGTTACTGGTAACAAAAGATCCCCGCCCCTCACCTGGTCGGTAGTGGGACCCACCCATGTGAGGGGCAGTTTTAACTCCCCTCCCCGCCATAGAGAGGGGAGTAAAACCCTTGCCTCTTTAGATAAGGAGCATTTGTTTGCTCTTATTGGCGGTGGGCTCCGCCTGACATCCAATAATAACCCGTTAAGTGGCGGTGGGCATTACTTATGGCCATGTAATTGGATATTTATTGAAATTAAAGAGTTGTCATTCTTCTTTAAAAAATCATTTTTTTTTTATATAAAATCTGTTATCAAGAAATGGAGCTCAAACCGAGCCGAACAAATTGTCTTTTCATTCAATTTATTAATTTAACGTCTACTTTGAAAACTGTCTAACAACACCCTTTTTATGTAAACTAGTTTGACGCGTGTGCGATGCACATGTCGTATTATCATTAAGTATATAATAGCGTGTACACTTTTAGTGCAAGTGCATTTGCATGTAGTTCATCTAGAGAAGTACATAATATTGCACTTCCATAACTTATATACAATTCCAGGATTGTTTATCCAAAATTTCCAAAACTTAAATGTTTGCTAGAAATCCAGTTCAATTTCATCATCGTTGCTCCAAGTTTCAAAACATGTTTTTTTTTTACTTTTTCCCTTCAAACAAGTCCTAGAGTGACCTCTGAGACATCCTAAACTACTTAAAATAAGCAATTCCAATTTAACTTTCTATGATATATAAAAAAATAAATTAACTTTAACATCCAAATAAGACATCACCCCGAAATAATAATAACCAGTAGCCATATTGCTTCTTATCGGTTATCAAAATAACATTTTGTTATATAGATATGCTTTTAAGGAAACGACCATACAGATTATAGGGAGTAGGTACTGTGGGAAGATTATCAGTGTCTAATTCTTCCTTGCTCATCAATGCAAGTTGGCACACTCATGGAGGTATACACAGGTAAGATATTATGTGTTTAAGAGTTTACCAATACCAAGTGATGTGGTGTGAATTTAAAACTGCAATTGGAAAAAAAAAATTGAAAAAGCGAAAAACAACTGTAACATGGCAAAACGAAAACCATCATTAGCTAAACCATTATAGGCTGAACAAACTCTAGACTACGAGACTACAATTATAGTTTTAAGAGTTACCACTTACTTTCGAAGCATCTAGAACCATCAACACGATATACTCCCTCCGTCCCACAAAGATAGACTTGTTTTCCTTTTTTTGTCCGTCCCACAAAGATAGGCCACTTTCTTTTTTGAGAGTATATTAATGTCTTCATTTTCTAATATACCCCTATTTAATATGCATTGTTATCAACATATGAACACTTTTTGGGTATATTTGAGCGTTTTTGGCTAGGGTTTGAACACTTTTTACCATTTTTTTTACCCCAAAACTCATTTCTCTCCATTGTTCTTCATTTTCCTTGCTTTCTTCATTGTAATTTTCTCTTATTTTTGTATAGTTTTGTTGATGAATGTTGATTTGAGGAAGAAATACCAACATTATTGTGAAAGAATAGTGATATTTTGAAGCAAGAATTATTGGTGAAGGAAAGTATTATTGCTTAATCTTCATATTTCTCTATTTACTTTACTTTGTAGTTGAAATAATGCATTTAATTCTTAAATTTTATTGTTATTTCACTATGGGCTAAGTTATTTAGTGTTGGGATGATTGATGAAGTTTGACCTAACTTAGTTGATATTGATGCTTGTATTAAGAATTTAAGCTTTTATTATCTTGTGCATTTATTGTTGTATTTATTGACTAGCATTTATTGTGACCACATTTATGCTTAGGTTTCATGGGATGTGCAATTATTGAGAAATTGTTGTGTATTTTAGATCAATAAAATATTTGCTCTATGTTCTTGTTTAGGATAGAGATATACCTAAAACCCTAAATGATCCATTGAGTTATTTTCACAAAGGTTTAATGCAATTGGTGTGTTTTTAATCGATATAGAGATATAGTAGGTTAATTCCACTAATTAGGGTTGATTTCACTCGAGAGAGGTAATTGGCTAAGCTTGGAAAATCAGGTTTAACATGATTAATGAATTGCATTTGTATTTGCTTGTTGTGAATTCAATTAGGCAATGGTCAAGTGGAATCAAGAATCCCAACACTCCTTTATCATCTATTTATCAACATTTTCTAGTTATTTATTCACAATTGCGGTTTTAGCTCTAGTATTAAATCATTTCCAAAACCAAAACTTTATTGTGTGTGTTTCTTGTTAAAATTGTTTGAACTAGAGTGTAATTGAAATAGACAATCCTTGTGGGATCGATAAATCGGACTCATTTAGTCCACTATCACTTGTATGCGATACGTGCACTTGAGGTGTGTTTCTAGCGAACACCTTGCAATTTCGATACAGAGAAAATACTTAGCATATCCAAGGTCCTTGATGGTAAAAGCTTCATCCAAAGAGTCATTAATTCTCTTCATTTCTAACTCATCATTCACTGTACTTAACAAATCATCTACATACATGAGAAGTGCAATAAACAAGGAGTCAGTGTGAAGGATAAAAAGGCAATGATCATGTGAAGACTAAGTGAATCCATAGCAATGTAAATGTTTGCATAACTCTGAATTCCACTGCATATTGGCTTGCTTAAGTCCATAAAGTGACTTTTTTAGCTTGCAAACATGTCCTTTACTCCCCTTTTCATACCCCTCAGGTGGCCACATATACACTTCTTCTTCCAATACATCATGTAAGAATGCATTATTAATGTCTAGTTGCTGAATTGGCCATTCTCTAGCTGCAGCTATAGAAAAATAAATTCTAATAATGACAGCTTTAGCAACATGAGAGAATTCAAAATAATCTACCCCTTCCACTTGATTATACCTCTTAGCCACCAAACGTGCTTTACATCTATCTAAAGAGCCATCAACATTTAGTTTTGTTTTGAATACCCATTTAGACCCTATAGGTTTCTTTCCAGGTGGCAAGGTAACCAGATCCCAAGTATTATTCTTTTCCAGTGCCTCCAGCTCAATATTCATTGCCTCTATCCATTCAGCTTTAGAGCTTGCCTCTTTATAAGAATTAGGCTCTTGAAGGGTGCTAATATTGGCTAGAAATTGAGTGTACTGAGGGCTAAAAGACTGGGATACACAAAAGGGATAAGTATTTGGGGTATGTGGAGAAGATTGTGTTTTGTTACCAGTTTGCATAGGAGTAGTATGGCTGCAGTTGGTTACAAAATCTTGTAACCAGGTGGGTGGATTTTTTTGTCTAGAACTTCTCCTATTTATGGAAGAACTTGTGGTCTGAGGAGTATAGGTTGAGGGATCCAAGATTTCTTCTGCGGATTCATTGTTTGGACTGAGATCTTCTGTGGCAGCTGGTGTATTGTTCAAAGAAGAGTTTGAAGGTTCAACATTATTTTCAGATTCTATTGGTGTGGGTAAAGTATCTGAGGTTTCATGTGATTAAATATCATAAAATGGCATAGGTAAAGGGGAGTTGTAAGCTGTTTGTTGTATGGCTTTAAAGGGAAAGACACATTCATGAAAAATTACATCTCTTGAAATATGGACTTGTTTCTTTTCTAAATCATACACCTTGTAACCCTTTTGACCAGAGCTAAAACCAAGTAAGACACACTTAAAACTTCTAGAGGTAAATTTGTCTTTAAAAGATTTTGTATTTGTGGCATAACACAAGCAACCAAAGACTTTCAAGTTATCATATGAGGGCTGCCTTTTGTGGAGAATTTCAAATGGTGTTTTCCAATCAAGAAGTTTTGAAGGAAGTCTATTTATGATATATGTAGTCATCAAAATAGACTCCCCCCAAAAGTATTTTGGCAAATTAGACTCAAACATGAGTGCTCTTGCAATTTGTAAAAGATGCTTATGTTTTCTTTCCACCACACCATTTTGTTGTGGTGTAAAAACACATGATCTCTGATGTAGGATTCTATTTTCACTTAAGAATTGTTGAAATTCAGAATTGATAAATTCAGAACCATTGTCAGACCTTATACATTTTATGCATTTTTCAAACTGAGTCTTAATCAACTGGTGTAGTTGTCTTACAGTATAGAAAACTTGTGTTTTATGCTTGAGCAAAAAAGTCCAAGTTCCTCTACTATAGTCATCCACAACAGTCAAAAAATAATGTGCACCACATAATGAGCTCGTTTTATATGGTCCCCAAAGATCTAAGTGAATCAATTCAAAAATTCCTTTACTTTGAATGTGGCTGGTCTTAAAAGGTAACCTTTGTTGTTTTGAGAAGGCACATACATCACAAGGTGTGAGATCAGATTTATTACAAGACTTCATAACTTCCAAATGTTGTAAAACATTCTTTGAACTATGTCCAAGTCTTTTGTGCCAAAGAAGTAAAGAATTCTTCTTGGCATTATTATTGAAAGCAGGAAATACAGGAAAAGAGAAACTAGGGGTAGACAGAGCATTATTACAATGGCTGAATTTGTGTATGTCTATAGTGCTGGCTGAAAATGAGGTTGTGTCCAATATGTAGAGGTTCTTGAATACCCTACCAACTGCCATAGTCCTCTCAGTCTGACGGTCCTGCAGCAAGCAATGATCATCAAAGAATGTAAACTTGATTTTTGAGGTTCTGGCTAATTTATGAACTGAGAGTAGGTTGTATTTAAAAGTTGATATGTGTAAGGCTTCAGTTAGAATCATATCATCAGTTAGATGTATATTTCCAGTGTGTTTGACAAAATTTATGGATCCATCAGGTAGATATACAGGAGTAGGACAGGGAATGGTTTTAGGCTGTGTTAGGTGCATTTTTATACCTTTAAACTAGCATATTTTTGAATCTCTTGAACAAATATCTACTAATTTATGCATATTTTGTGTTTAAATAGGTTAATGTCCAAGTTTGAGGCCAAGAATCACAAAAAGTGTGAAGATTTTGCTGATATTCCAAGTTTGGGGAACATTTTGTCACTTTCGGAAAGTCTTGGACGAGCTGCGCAATTAAATGAGGGACTAAATTGCAAGATTTCAAAAGTTGAAGGACCTAAAGTGCAATTTTAGAAGGACCTATTTGAAAAAAATTTGAAAAGTTGGGGACTAAATTGCTCGAGATTAAAAGATGGAGGACTTGATGGAAATTACGGAAGGGACTAAGCTGTAAAATCATCCTCCAGCTGAGCCACGTGAACGCGTGGCTTGAACTGAGCCGCACGCGTAAACCACGGCTCGAAACGGACCCGAGGCCAAAGTTGGCCTTGGAATTGAACCGCGCGATCGCGCGGTTATAAAACAAAAAAAAAAAATTTAAAAATTTCCGGACCAGGTCAACCCGGCCGACCCCGTTAGGCCCATATGCTGAATTTCGCGGATCTAGTGCGTTTTTAGCATTTTTTTGGTGATTTTTGGGGGGTTTAAATAGAAAAAATCCTCATTTTTTAGGGTTACCAAGTAAGTCTTGCATCTTTTTCATTTTTTTTGTATTTTCTCTTAACATTTACCTTATTTAATGTAATGTTTAATTAATGTTTTAATGTTCGTGTGTTCTTCTTCTACATTTTATCCTCTTGTTGTAGTTTAAGTTTTTAATATTTGGTATTTTCTCAAATTTCTACCATAAATGTTATATATTTTAAGTGCATTTAATGTTTTATGCTTGGGTTGTTGAAAATATTAATGGTTGATGAAGAAAGTTGGTTCAAAGTGAAGGATTTTTGGGTTTTCACTTCAAGAACTTTACAAAAAGGGGAGTTTTCTTTATTATCTTGTTTTTAATCTTTATTTTAAGTATTATTCATATGTTTATGTTATTTGTTAAATGTTGTTGTTAGTTTATTATGGGTTAATGTTATTGTGTTGGAATTTTTAATTAGTTTAATGTTATTTAAGCATTTTAGGTTGTTTTTGGATTGTGGGTATGTTGACCAAAAAATTCGGCTGGACCTTGGACCAACACGTCTTGGCTCCTCCCTCTTGAACACGTGGATCTCCTGCGCACTAGGACAAACAATCAACTTGCAAAGGGGGCCGAGGTGGCTCCCGTTTGCACTCTGATGCCTAAGTCGGTGCTCATTTTTAGCAAATATAAATTGGGTACGAGAAATATAAGTGTGTAAAAGAGATAAAGGGGAGTGAGAGTAAAATATCCAGTTAAGAGAGCGAAAATGCTAACCCCTTACATGGCGGGAGGAGGCTTCTATTTATAGAAGGATTCGTTGTTTTGGATTGTGACACATGGCGAACTTTACACGTGTATTCACCCTAGTTCTTGGAGGGGACAACCTTGCTTTTTGACCGTAATCATTGCTACATTTCGTAGGAGATGGCCGCCTGTCACATCTTGGTAAAGGCGGTGTCACATCTCTGACTCCATCCCTTGTCCCATTCCTCTCCTGTGTGTCACTGTTAAAGCACCTCGACTAAGCATAAAGCACATCGGCCAGACACAAATCAGTTCGGCCAAAGAGGTACGCGTGATATTCCACCTCGGCAGTTGTCCCAAGGTGATATTCTAAGCTTTAACCATGGGCTAGAGTTCATTATGCCCTCATTGGGCCTTCGCTGTTGGTCTAATGTGGCGCGTTTTGGGTTCGATCTCAACACTAGTCCCTTAAATCCGATGTGGTCATTCATGGGCGGATCGAATTTGTCATAATTTCGCAGCAATAGTTTTGTTCAAGTTTCATCACTTATTATATCCAATATTTTGTAATTGTTCCGCCATCCGCTCACTGGGAATCACTATGTAGCGCGGCGATTTTTAAGGTCAGGAATGGCATTCCTTATGGAAAGTTCGGATTCATAGTATAGCTGACCTCCTACTTCGGCTTTTCCCTCCTGAGTGAAGGTTGGGATCGCACAAGCACGTTTCTTAGGCAGCGTATTTAATAAAAGGGGGCTACTGATATTGGTTCCCAATAAATAAATAAGGTGATGAGAGTGACATTTTTGCCGCGCGTGGCACTCACTGTGGTAGCTGAACGGTTTCATCTCTTCCTCCGACGGCTGGCGCTTTGATTAGCCCATTCCCCAAGAGGCGTGGGTTACCCGCATCAATCATGCGGCTCAAAGACCAAGGATTCTAGATCATTAGGTTCCCTATAAATCCTCCTTCGTCTCATTATCTTCCCTTTACCATTTTCTCAGAATTTTTGCAGTAATGCTCTCACAAAAGGTTGTATTGCTTTTTCCTTTCTTGCAAGTCTCGCGTCTTCTCTTCAAGGGTTTTCTGCCCAGCAAACCGTCCTTACTGTTCAACAGCTTTCATTGGCGTGTTCCTCCTTTCAAGTGTACAATCTCGAACGTTCGTTCTTTGAAAGTAAATTTCTTTTCCTTTGTATGTGCAAAACTTTTCTATTTCTAATCTTCGAGTGTGGGCTTGAAAATTTTGTTTTGCATTTTGTTTTCCTTTTGATGAGTCTGACCAATCTTTAAGAACAAAAAAAATGGAAAGAGTTGGGGGAACGGTTCACAGGAAATGTTAGCAATGGCGATTCCTGTCAGAGGTTTCTGCTCCATATCTTTATCGATTTTTAGTTCCCACTTCTTTAGGGAGCAGATTAAGAGGAGAAATAGGAAAATCAGTGGTATAATTTATTTGAGTTATTCTGACAGCGAAGGAGAAAAAGATCAGAACTACATGGCTCATCTGTCATCCGAGGAGGAGGCATCTTTGAGAGATCTTCGAAGCAAGCGAGACAGGGATTTGGGAAGAGAAGAGGCAGTAGGCTCTTCTTCCGGTCGCCAGGACTTCAGTTTAATTGTTAGGGGCCCATTTAGGGCACATAGGAAAGAGTTGGGCCTGACCGCAGAGGAGATTGCCCAAGTGGAGGATTGGGTTGATCAGGTTAACAAAGTTTCTGGCTATCATGTTGATCCTGATCCAAACCCAGAATCATGGGAGAGCAGTGAGATTGCCACTGAAATTCGAGGGGTTGACTTGGCTGGGGCCACGGAAAAATTCAGGATGCCAGAAGGGGGTTCTATTAGTGCTCCCTATACCTTCTTGCCGACCCTGCAGCCCTCCCCCAGGTCAATCAGTCATATGTTACGATGCTCTATCTTACGGGATGAGGCTACCCCTGCACCCCTTCTTCAGGGCGTTGCTTAGGAGCTACAACCTGTGCCCCTACCAGCTGGCCCCCAACTTCTGGACACAGGCTGTGGGTACTTGGTATTACTTGTCTCCCAAGGGCTCATATCCTCCTGTTATTACCGGTCATCCAACCTCAATAAAGAACTGGAGGAACTGGGGAGTGGCAAAGCTCTCCTGTGGACCCTAGTCCAGAAATTACAGTTCCCATAACTCCTTCCCTACCTAGTGAGTATTGTACTTGCTTTAGTGTCTTTAAGTTTCATGTGTCATTTGCTTTTTAATTTCTATTCACTTTTCTCGACTGGTTCCTAACATGTTATTAGCAGCAGTAAGGCGCTTGTTTTTTTACAAAGGCACTTTCCAGGGGGTCATTCAACAAAACAAATTATTTGTTAAGCACGGTCTTATGCGAGCCATGAGTAAGTCTGTTTCCTTATTGCCTTTATATCTTATGCCTCTCCTATTCATAACCCCATTTTTCTTCTTTTCTTGCTCGGTTCCAAGGACTTCGCCACGGCAGTGAGATTGAAAAGAAGCAGAAAGCAGTACTGGCTAACCCGGAAGTTGGGGTGGTAAAGGAGGTATCGAGGCATCCACAGCCCAACTTCAGTGTCCTCTTCCCGCCCTACTGCCACCACCCAATCTGCTGCCAGTAGGTACCCAACAGCCCAGCATAGAAAAGGAGGTTGATCCCAAAAGAGCTACCGCAAAGGGGAAAGGGAAAAGGTCATATAGGGGTGGCTCTAAGAGAGAAAGGGAGGCTAAGGATTTCTCTGCGCCATCCTCATTCTCCGAGGATATTTCTGAGTGCGTATCCGAGGAAGATCCCATCGCCTTGAAGAGGCTCAGAAGGGGCAAGGACAAGGAATCCACCTCCGCACCTCTGCCACCAGAAATTCAGGACTTGGAGGACGAGTTATCTTTGTCTATTCCATATTTGGCTTATGAAGTGACACCTGAGGGAGCAGAAGAGCTCAAGCGCATTAAAACCAGTGTTCTCCCCAGAGATGTTACCTTCAGTCCTTCTCTATTCGACTCCCCCAGTTCTCCTCCTGCCCGAGCCGCATTAATTGCTAAAAAATTTTGGACGGAGGGCTGGTCTGCCTTTTCTTCCAGTGCCAGTCCATCTCGGAAGCTGCTCGCTACCAAAGCAATGAACGCTAGGGCGCTGGCCCTTATTGACGAGGTGGAATCTTCCGTGGAGGAGGCGCAGGGGGACAAGAAAGATGATGAGACTGCTCTCCGGCATGCAGACAACATGCTAAAGGAAATTAATGACCTCAAAACTCAGCTGTCCATAGCCCGTAAATCTTCCTCCGAGGAGAGGGCCGACACTAAGCGCCTCTAGGAAGATAATGATAAATTGAAACATGACCTCCAGGCCTCTGAGTCAGACGTGGCGACTTTGTACAAGAAACTAGATGACTCCAACCGTGCACAGTCCATCTCATCTGAAGCTCTGACCGCTGCTAACGCAGCCAAGTCTAAGCTAGAGGCTGAGGTGGCAGCAACCAACGAAAAATTAGGGAGGGAGATGGAGGCTAAGGCAAAGGCGGAGGAGGACCTTGCCTCTTTAGAACGGCACATGCAAACTAGGATCACAGAGGTTCTGGAGTAGACCGTCACGACACGGGTGGAAAACGCTCTGAGTGCGAAAGTGTCTGAGGCTATCCAGAATTTTAAAGACACTTTTGAAGAGACCCCAGAATACGAGGCCATGCAGAGGATCTTTGGGAACATAGGGGCCAGGATGGCTTTGGGGGATGTGAAGGAACCTTTCCCAACTCTGGACCTATCCTCCATTGAAGCCCTATACCCCGAACCTCAAGACGATTCTCCTAACGACCCTGCAGATCCTTTGGGTGCACTTGGAATGGTCTCTTCAGAAGATGTCCCTCCGCAATGATCCTTTTTTGTATTTGCCTTGTTGTTGTTGTTTTTTTTTTTAAAGTGCAATGACACCTTATATTGTAAATGTAACAACATTCAAATTGTATATAATTTGATTTTATGAATGCAATGATGATTTTTTTTATTCAGTTCAATGTTTTTCTGTTTAAGTGTGAACGCTTCCAAACACAAACGCCTCGCGAACCCATTGTATGAAGATATATGTATAGTCCCTCAGATCTAAGTAGCCCCAAGGCATTCATGTTTGCTAGTTAGATCTGGTTTTAATATTTTTTGAACATTTTTGCCCTATACTCTGTAGCACCTATGTTTACAAATTTGTATGAACTCCCCTTGATGGTGTTAACACTTTCAACTCATACGCAGTGATCGCAGTGTAGGCTTATAAGAGTCCATTGTTTTTAACAAAATTTATGCATGGAGAAGACATGTGGTCTTATACCCAAAATAATTTAGGAATTTGTGCTTATCCGTTATGTTTGTCTAATCAGTAAATGGTACAACCCTAAACGTAACTCATTTAGGATTTTATAAAATCATATGGTAATGTTGTAACCACTGAAGAGGGATTTGATTTATTGAAAATAACGACGAAGGTGATCCGTGTTTCAAGGATTACATAAAGGTACCCCAGATAAGTCCTCGATCATGTACGTTCCGGGTACCACCTCGGCAGTGACTTTGTAAGGGCCCTCCCAGTTAGGACCTAAAGTCCCTACTCCTGGTTCTTGAGTAGAGGGAATGACCTTCTTGAGGACTAAATCCCCAATGTTAAAGTGTCGACTTTTTACTCTTTTGTTGTAGTAGCGAGCCATCTTTTTCTGATACCTGGCCATCACCACTTGGGAATCACTTCGTTTTTCCATGAGGAAATCCAAATAAGCCATTTGTGCTTCTTCGTTTCTCACTTCGTCGTAATGAATTTGACGAAGAGAAGGGACCCCAATTTCAATTGGACATACCGCCTCTGCTCCATATGCCAATGAGAAATGTGTTTCACCAGTAGCGGTGTACGAGGTGGTTCAAAGTGCCCATAATACTTGTGGGAGTTTATCTACCCATGCACCCTTTTTGGACTCCAACTTCATTTTCAGGGTATATTTTATGGTCTTGTTCACAGCTTCGACCTGTCCATTAGCCTGTGGGTGATGTGGAGATAAAAATAGTTTTTTAATTCCTAAATCGTCACACAATTCATCTATGCTTCCGTTTTTGAACTGTTTTGCATTATCACTAACCAGTGAGTGCGATATTCTGAACCGACATATGACATTCTTCCAAATGAACTTTGTGGTGTTGGTCTCGGTAATCCTCATCAGGGGTTCCGCCTCGACCCACTTGGTGAAGTAGTCAATTGTCACTATTGCAAAGCAATTATTGCCAGCACCCCTAGGCATATGACCAATAATATCAATCCCCCACTTCACAGAAGACCAAGGGCTAGTCACCACAGTTAGCTTGTGATGCGGCTGATGCGGTATGATTGCATGCTTTTGGCACTTATCACACTTGCGCACGAAGCCATAGGAGTCCTTTCGCATAGTTGGCCAAAAATATCCCTGTTTAAGGGCTTTCTGAGCTAGTGATAACGCCCCGGCGTGGTTGCCACATATGCCCTCATGGGTTTCTTTCATTACATACCGTCCTTCCTCTAGCCCCACACATCTCAGCAAAGGGGAGGCATAGCTCCGTTTGTAGAGCAGGTCATCCAAAAGTACGAAATTTGCGGCATATCTTTGCTACTTTCAAGCTGTTTCAGGCTCGTCTGGCACTGTCTGATGCTTCAAGTATGCTATTATAGGATTCATTCAGGATCCTTCTTCTTCTATTGCCAAAATCTCCGGCCCTGGCTCAATAGAAGAAGTCAACAAGTGCTCAATTGGGATCAGATTGTGGAGCTCGAAATCATTACTGCTTGCTAATTTGGATAAAGCATCGGCATTGGAATTCTCAGTTATGGGAATGTACTGTAACTCCATTTTTTCGAAGTGTAAAGCCAAATCTTTTACCTTCTTCAAGTAAGCAACTATAGCTGGTTCTTTGGCAGAAAATTGTCCACTAAACTGACTCACAACGAGCTGCGAATCACTATTCGCCATTACGGACTTAATCTTCAAAACTTTCGCAAGTCTTAGCCCAACTAATAGTGCCTCGTATTCAGCAACATTGTTTGAGGCTTTAAAGTCAAAACGAATTGCACTGTGCAATTTGAATCCTTCTGGGCTTATTAACAATATTCTCGCACCGGATCGTCCCTCAGCCGAGGACCCATCAACGAACAATTTCCACTCTCTGCTATCATCCGTGATATCAATCATCTCAACCTCCGTCCTCCGGTGAATGTGTGAATTCGGCTATGAAATCTGCCAACGCTTGAGCCTTTATAGCGGTCCGAGGTTCATAATGTAGGTCGAACTGGCTGATTTCAATCACCCACTTCATTAACCTCCCAGATACATCTAGTTTTTGCAACACCTGTCTCATAGGAAAGTTGGTGAGCACATGTATGGAGTGTGACTGAAAGTAGGGACGAAGTTTTCGAGAGGCTGTGATCAACGAGAGAGCAAGTTTTTCCATATCTGGGTAACGTGTCTCAGCATCCAGCATGGCTTTGCTTACATAATATACTGGGAACTGATTCCCATCCTTCTCTCTGACCAATACCGAGCTAACAACCTCTTTTGATACGGATAAATACAAGTAGAGAGGCTCGCCAGCCTTTGGTTTCGATAGTAATATGGCTTATCCCAAGAATGCTTTCAGGTCGGTAAAAGCCTGCTCACATTTCGGTGTCCATTGAAATCGCTTCCCTCCCTTCAAAACCTTAAAGAATGGTAAACATTTGTCAGTGGATTTGGAAATGAACCGATTTAAGGCAGCAATTCTCCCCGTCAAGCTTTGCACTTCTTTTGGATTCCGAGGTGATCGCATGCTTAACAAAGCATTGATTTTATCGGGATTGGCTTCGATCCCCCTCTTATTCACCATGAATCCAAGAAATTTTTCAGACGCTACCCCAAAAGCGCACATCGCTGGTTTGAGCTTCATTCGATATTTCCTCAAAATATCGAAGACCTCTGAAAGATGGCGGATATGCTCTGTGGCGACCATACTTTTAACCAGCATGTCATCAACATATACCTCCATGGTGTTTCCTAATTGTTCTGAAAACATACGATTTACCAACATTTGATAGGTAGCTCCAGCATTCTTTAATCCAAATGACATAGCTTTGTAACAATAGAGTCCCCTATCTGTAATAAACGAAGTATGCTCCTCATCCGATTTGTACATGGGGATCTGATTGTACCCGGAGTATGCATCCATAAAGCTCAGCATCTCATGTCCCGCAGTGGAGTCAACTAACTGATCGATCGGAGGCAGTGGAAAACTGTCTTTGGGACATGCCTGATTTAAATTCGAAAAATCAATACATACTCTCAGCTTCCCATTATGTTTTGGAACCAAAACAGGGTTTGATACCCACTTCGGATACCGGGATTCTCTGATAAAGCCATTTTTCAACAACTTTGTAACCTCTTATTTCAAGGCATCATACTTATCAGAATTCATAGGTCTTCTCTTTTGCCTGTGCCCAGGCTTCTGGGATCAACCTGGAGTCTGTGATAGGCCACTTTAGGATCGATCCCAACCATGTCATCATGTTTCCATGTGAATACATCGAGGTTTTCAAGTAAGAAGCTTTTCAGCTGACCTTTGTATTCAACCGGTGAATCCAATCCAATCTGCAATTCTTTGATTGGGTCAAGTGGATCTACACTGAAGCATTCCAACCTTTTAGCTGGGGTAGAGCAATTTCCTCCTGCCATTCTTGGGTCCAGATCTTCTTCCAGCGTCATTGTAACATCCTCAATTCCTGAGGGTCCTCTACCCAATATTTCAGGGTCTGGAGCAGCCTCGGTCATTGGTACATCGATAATCATGTTCAAGCTCCGGTCTTGAAATTTCCAGATTGCGTTTGTGTAACAGGCCCGCGATTCAGTTTGTCTCCCCCTTACAGTTGCAACACTATGCTCCATGGGGAATTTCATGCAAATGTATTTTGTGTGAGTTGCAGCTCCCAAGTCAATGAGACCTGGGCTCTCAATTGAGCCATGATAAGAGGAGATTTTGTCCACAACCAAGAATTCCATGGGGATTCTGGAAAGAGTTGGCGATTGCCCTACTTCAGTCATAAGGGTTATGGATCCTCTGGGAGTTATGTTGTCCCCAGTGAATCCATATATTGGATCCGGAACTGGAATGAGTGGAATGCTGATCCCCATCTTATCAAAATTTACCCCATAAATCACATTTACCGAGGCACCATCATCCACCATCATTCGTGACAACCCATTCCGAGCCACTACTACCCTGATAACCAATGCATCATTATGTGGAAAGTGTACTCCAATAGCATCGTCTTGGGTAAAAGTGATAGATTCTGTCCGAGACATCCCAACCGGATGTGAATGGATATGGTAATTCACGTTGGTGGGCTACTTGGCTTCTCTGATATATCTCTTTTTGGAGTTGTTTGTGCTCCCACCTGGGTAGGGGCCTCCCAATATTGTATCGATTTCACGAATAGGAGGGTCGGCCACAGGCGTAGGTGGTTCTCTTGTATCTTTAGCATGTGCCGAGGAGGTATCTTGGCCCTTGTTCCTGTCTCTTTGACGATTGTCAATCCTCTCTTTGGTCGAGTTCTTCCACGGAGCTCTCCTGTCAGCTCGGTTGAACTTCTGGCCACCTGATTTTTGAGTTCTCCCCGTGTCAGGAGAGAAATCATTTCCCCTTCTTCCATGCGCCTTTTGGTCCACTAACATGTGGATTTCCCCGCAATCTTCTGTTGCGTGACCATAATACATGTGGTAGGCGCAGTAAGCCCCAATCATGGGCTGTTTTCCACTTCGGCTACTTTCCATTCTTCCTTGAGCCATGAGAGGATTCTGAGAAGGAGCGTTGGAGTGCAAGTTGGGGATAGCTTCTTTGATCTCTGCTGCATAGCTAGACCCTGCCCCCGAAAATGGACGCGGCGCTCCACCTCGGTTACTGTCGAACATATCCTTGTTACATCCTTTCTTGAGGTTTGCTTCATTAGAATACCCAAGATTGTATCTCCCTTCAGGGTGGTTGTCTCTGGCCCTAGCCATTTCTTCTGATACGATCTCCTCCTTCATCAGGTCTACTAGGGCATTGTAATCCCTTGGTTTCCTGCTTCGGATATCCCTCCAAAACATGCTCGTCGTATCTAGCCCTCCTTTCAAAGCGAAAAACATCTCCGCCTCGGTGATGTTTTCACAAATGTGCATCTCTTCAGTAAACCGAGCTAGGTAACTTTTCAGAGATTCTTCCCTTCCTTGCCTTAGATCCTGAAGGCGTTGGAGTGGGAGCTGGCCAGGCCTGGAGGAAACAAAGTCATTTTTAAAGGCTGTTTTCAGATCTCTCCAACTGTGGATGCTATCCGGAGGGAGCTTTTTGTACCATCGTATCGCGCTTCCCTCCAGGGTCAAAGAAAAAGCCTTGCTCTTCAATGCCGGAGTGGCTCCGGCTATTTCCACGCTAGCGCGGTAGTTTAGCAGGTGATCGTCGGGGTCACGTCGGCCATAATACTTTGTTATTTCTGGCATTTCGAAGTCATGAGGCACTGGGCACCTACGGATGCCCTCCGTGAAGTGACTTATTTCCTCTTCGTCATCCAGCTCGTATGAGGGTAGATCACTGTTTTGGTCATGACCAGAATACATTGGGTCATGGTATTGGTCGTAGGGCGGTGGAGCGTACTCCTGCCTTTGTAGTGGCAAAACTCGGTCGTAGTTTGGCCTTTCATGGGTCGGTAACTCATTATGATATTTTTTCCGAGCTACTTCGGCTCTCCTTTCATGCCTATTCCTAGGCTCATGCGTGGGGGCCAACTTTTCTGCTCCCGTACCATTCCGGTTCCTATGCATTTGACTATTCGACAAGGCTTCTTCAGCGCGTCGCTCCCACCTATTTCTAGGCTCAGTTGCATTGTGCCGACCTTGATCAGTTCGACCCCCTCGCTTGCCTCTGAATAACCCTCCTATCCGGCTGAAGACACTGCCAGATTTTGCCGGAGAAGCCTCCCTGTGTCTAGCTGGGAGTTGGTCTTGTTCTTCAGGTGCTTCATGCTCTGGGCCTTCTTCGTAGAGGGGCTCGGATTCCACCTCGGCATATGCCTGTGGGTCTTGATAATAATAGGAGGCAGTGGCCGCATCAGATGGTGAGTAATGTGGTTGTGAGTATTGCGGAGGCATCATGGGCTTGTTAACAACATACCCTCTAGCCATGTAGGCTTTCATCGCATCAGTCTGTTCTATCTGCTGTTTCTGCATTTCTAGCATTTGGGCCGTCATGCGAGTCATGTCTCACAACATGCGACGATTATGGTACCGGCATGGAGGGTTAGGTTAGGTCACTCCCTCATTGGCGTTCTCATGAGGTCCTTGAGGAGCCTCCTCCTCGCCTTACGAGGGTTAATATCACCGTCGCTTTCGTTCATGTTCAGAGAAATTTCTTTGTTTTAGTTTATCTTTCAAGGATAAATTGACTTTTATCTCAATGCTCCGAGCCTTTTTCAAGGTTGTTAAACTTATATTTCAA
Organism: Ligustrum vulgare; assembly: GCA_963555705.1. Classification (NCBI taxonomy): domain Eukaryota; kingdom Viridiplantae; phylum Streptophyta; class Magnoliopsida; order Lamiales; family Oleaceae; genus Ligustrum; species Ligustrum vulgare. The sequence continues at coordinate 51,859,652 of OY743175.1, forward strand.
AGTTATATGCTTTTTTCAAGGTGAACAAACTTGTGTTTCAAAGTTTGAAACCTTTTTCAAGGTGAACAAACTTGTGTTTCAAAGTTCTCCGCCTTTTTCAAGGTTAATAAACTTATATTTCTAAGTTCTCCGCCTTTTTCAAGGTTAATAAACTTATGTTTCAAAGTTCTCCGCCTTTTTCAAGGTTAATAAACTTATATTTCAAAGTTCTCCGCCTTTTTCAAGGGTAACAAACTTTTGTTTCATAGTTTTAAGCATTTTTCAAGGGTAACAAACTTATGTTTCAAAGTTCTTGCAGTTCTTCGCTCTTTTGCAAGAGGTTATTCGTCCTTTTTCAAAACTTCATTTGTATGTGTGGCTTTTCATCATGCGTTTTCGTGGTTAGCAATATAGTTTCCCACAGACGGCGCCAAAATGTTGACCACAAAATCCGGCTGGACCTTGGACCAACACGTCTCGGCTCCTCCTTCTTGAACACGTGGATCTCCTGCGCACTAGGACAAACAATCAACTTGCAAAGGGGCCGAGATGGCTCCCATTTGCACTCCGATGCCTAAGTCAGTGCTCATTTTTAAAAAATATAAATTGGGTGCGGGAAATATAAGTGTGTAAAAGAGAAAAAGGGAAGTGAGAGTAAAATATTCAGTTAAGAAAGTGAAAATGCTAACCCCTTACATGGCGGGAGGAGGCTTCTATTTATAGAAGGATTCGTTGTTTTGGATTGTGACATATGACGGACTTTACAAGTGTATTCACCCTAGCTCTTGGAGGGGACAACCTTGCTTTTTGACCGTAATCATTGCTACATTTCGTAGGGGATGGGCGCCGTCACATCTTGGTAATGGCGGTGTCACATCTCTGACTCCATCCCTTGTCCCATCCCTCTCCTGTGCGTCACCGTTAAAGCACCTCGGCTAAGCATAAAGGCTAAAGCACATCGGCCAGACACAAATCAGTTCGGCCAAAGAGGTACGCGTGATATTCCACCTCGGAAGTTATCCCAATGTGATATTCTAAGCTTTAACCATGGGCTAGAGTCCATTGGGTCCTCATTGGGCCTTCGCTGTTGGTCAATTGTGGCGTGTTTTGAGTTCGATCTCAACAGGTATTTATGTTTATGTATTTGTGATTGTGAATGTTGTTTATGGTTTTTGTAGTTTTTAAAATGTTTGTCATTATGTTAGGTTCTTATTGGAATTTACTATACATTTTAGGTTAAATTTAAAATTTCTCATGTAATTTGGTTAATTGATCAACTACCACTAATTGATTTTCGAAAGAAGAAATTAGTGTAGTTATAAAAACTTAATTCACCTTATTTCATGTTTTCTAGTTAGTTTAATCGCCATATTCTTGTTGTCATTAGTTTACTTTGGATAATTAGTTTTAATTATAGCTTTTACATATCGTTGTCTATTTGCTTTAATTAACTAGTTTTTCATATCGCAATGTTCTTCTTTATGTTTGTAGCGACCGAGAATTTTTACGCAATTTAATAATTATTTCAAAGTTTCGAAAATAGTGCCGCTTCGATCTCACCCATTTTTAAGCTAACGTCACGACGCGTTTATCTAGCTAAATCGAGAAATATCGAGTTAATTCAATTTTAAATTAAATTCCGAATTTCCAAAATTTTATTATTTTTATTATTTATTTAAATTATTATTTCAAAATCATTTTTAAATTTCAAATTACATCAATCTCATTTTTATCAGATTCGTTTCCGACCCAGTTGATTCACGCATATTATTTTTCTCGAATTTCGTACATTGCTTGTCAAGGTTTCTAAACTACCCTATTCAACCCATACCTCCCACCAACTACCTCAATCCCATACCTATCAAATTCTCCTACTCTACACCAACCCACTCCATTTCACTCCATCTGCTCAAACCCCAACCAACACCAAAATTCAGCAACACCATCCAGCAACCCCCAAGGCCACCTTCTTCTTCTTCTTCATCATCATCATCATCATCATCATCACCACCACCACCACCAAACTCCCACCTACCACAATCTCACCAATCTAACATCACATATTTCTTCATCATCAACCACCAATCTCCCTCTCAATCAGCACCACCATAAATCATCACCAACGCAACCACCCACCTGCATCACCTTTTCCACCAACACCATCGCACAAACCTCCATCGCCCAGCTGAACTCAGTTTCACAACCCTCAAATAGGTAAACATCACTACACCCGTCACCACCCACTGCCAAGTTGAACTCCTCTGCAACATCACCAACAGCCACCTCCAACTCACCACCTTCATCACCAGTCGAACCACTGCAAAGCCACCGCCACTGCTCAATCAAACCCAAACACCAATCATCATCATCATCACCAACCACCAGCCATCACACGAATGGGTCTCTGCCCAGCTCTAAATCCTTAGCAAATCAACCAAAAATCAAATTCCAAACTCAAAACAAAACTAATACTTACCTCAACCACCGCTTTTACCGCCTGAATTTCGCCGGTGAAGCTCCAAACCGCAGCCAATAAGCCTCGGTTTAGCCATTGATTTCGCACCCAATCCCACACCAAACTCCCTCGAATCTGAAGCTTCCCTTGTGAGCCACTCGCCGCACCCTACGCCGGCGAAACCGCCGGCTGGACACTAGTTTGGGCAAGAGGCAGCTCCCCTCCCCCTTCCGCCGAGAGAGAGAGAGAGAGAGAGAGAGAGAGAGAGAGAGAGAGAGAGAGAGAGAGAGAGAGAGAGAGAGAGAGAGAGAGAGAGAGAGAGAGAGAGAGAGAGAGAGAGAGAGAGAGAGAGAGAGAGAGAATTTTTATTTTAATATTTTAATTTTCAGAAATTGCACTTTAGTCCCCAAGCTTTTAAAATTATTTATTTCAGCCCTTTTAGTTTTAAAACTTATCATTTCAGTCCCTTAAGTTTTTAAATGATTTTAATCAGCCCCGTCATTTTTAAAATCGATTATTTCGATCCCCACGATTTATTATCTATTTTGAGCTTCAACCCAAAGTTTTGGAAGTACTCATTTTAGTCCCTCAACTTCCAAATTAAGTACTCATTTTAGTCCCTCGACTTTCAAAGTATTCATTTTAGTCCCTCAACTTTCAAATCATCAATTTCAGTCCCCAAATTGTAATTTATCATTTTAACTATAAATTTCAAAAGACTAATTCGACTTAATATTCTAATTGGCTAGATGAAGCGTACGGAGAATTAAAGAATTGAAGTCGTTTCCCGCTCAACTTTGCACTCGTCAAGTTTAAGGTAGACTCGCCCCTATTAATTGATTTAAATTATGATTGCATGTGAATGTGTATATTATGTGACTTATGTGAAAGTCATTTTTATGAAAAGAGACGAGAATGTATTTCTTCGAAAATATTTATGTTGAAATGAGAATATATTTCTTATGAAATATTTATGTTGTTATGCTTGTCATAACTTATGTACTTTTATGCATGAGAAAAGAAAGAAAAGAATATCTTGTAAGATAAATGATGATGTGATGCATAACTTATGTGCCTTATGTGTACGAGAAGAAAGAACAACCCATACCCTATGATTTTCAAAGAGAAGCCATGTGCTTTAATGCACGAGAAGAGCAACCCACACCCTATGATTTTTAAAGAGCCTGCATTTATGTGTTCAATTATATTGTAGATTATTTAATTGGCGATGAGTCTACTAAGTATTTCTATGAAATGTTCATGTCTGTTTTAACAATATTTGCAGATTTCGGAGAGGGTGGCAAGTGATGGATGATTGTGGCAATAGACGTTAAATGGTTGAAAACCTTATTTTAATGATTTTCGTATTTTCAAACATTGGATAACTTTGAGAATTTCAGTTATTTGAGAAATTATGACATTGTCAATTGCTTTACAATATTAATGGCTCGATTTATTATTTCGAATTTTTTCATAAATGTTTTCAATTTTATCGACCATTACAGTTTATTTAATGTTTCCAAAAATGAATTTCAGTTATTTCTTCCGCTAAAAGATTATTTTTAAAAGTTAGATCAGACGATGACGTGGTGAACCGGGTATTTAGAACTCGGGGCGCTACAATGTTAGTTAGTATTCACCATCAAACCAACTTCTTATATTATTTGACTTTTATTTTAAAATGAAATCAATAATTTTAGTCACAAATCAATCAATCCTCGTGGGTACGATAACCCGGACTTTCTTAGTCCACTTTACTACTTGAACGCGAACCGTGCACTTGCGGTATACGATTTTAGCGAACAGGCTGCTTCATTAAGGTTAAATCAGTACACGTGTGATTTGAGGCGCCTTTATCAACTATCCAAGAACCTTTTTCTATAAAATTGGAAGCATTTAAAGCATGAATAGATTTTGGTTTTAGAGCTGGACCTGCATAGTCACTCAAGTGGGCAAAGTTCACCAAATTTTTAGCACTTGCTCCTTTTCCATGCATCATCTTTATTAATTCTTGTTGAATCATCTAAGCCAAGTTCACGTCCTTTAGGTCTCCCTTCCTGCTACCTTCAGTTCCTTCACTGCAGAATTCCAGTGGTGTGTTGGCCAAATTAGCATTGTATCTTGGCTTTCTCTGACTCTTTGGCTGTTTATACCAATCCGGATATCCAACAATTTTGAAGCAAGATTCCTTGTTTTGACCACTGATATTACAGTGTGTACCAAATTGGTGTTGTTTCTCCTTCTTGTTCACTTCAGTCCGTTTTCCTTATAATTGGGTGTTTTTGCATACAAAGCATTCATTTCTGCATTGTCTCCATAGGCCACCTGAACCTCCCCTTGCTTTTCAACTCTCTGTATCATAGAGTATGCCTTGTTCACAGATGGAAGTGGTTCCATGACAAGAATTTGGCTCCTAAAATGCTCATACTCCTCATTTAACCCCATCAAAAATTGCATCAATCTGTTGAAAGAAGTTATGTCTGATACTGCCTTTGCCGATCCACAAACGCATTCTGGTAAAGGCATCAAAAAAACCAATTCGTCCCACAGCTTCTTCAATTTGGTATAATATTGAGAGATGATCACGTCTCTCTGAGTAATAGATGAAATCTCTCTAAATTTGGTAGAGTTGCGGTCCATTGCAACCTCCAAACCTTTCTTCTATCTCATTCCACAGTTCTCTAGCACTTGTAGTATACAGAAATGCATCTACAATTTCCTTAGATATGGAGTTTAAGATCCAGGAAGTTACCATGTAGTTAACTAGATACCACTTTTCATACTGAGGTGAAATTTTGGCTGGTGCTTCAATTGATCCATCAATTAGCCCCAATTTCATTTTTGCTCCTAGGGCAATCCAAACTGATCTGCTCCAGACCAAATAGTTTCTTCCAGTAAGTGGTGAAGTCATAAGAGACATTCCTGGATGGTCTGAGTTGTGTAGCTGTAATTGGTCTCCTTCATTCAGCTCATGAACTTCATTCTCAGTCCCAGTTGCATTATTTTGCTCGTTCCCGATATGTTCTTCTTCCTCCAAGATTTTCGCCATTGGTTTTTATCAGCGGAAGTGATGTTTTCCTCACAAGAATTTGATCAGTAATTTCTTACTTGGATCGAATCTCCTGCTCTGATACCGTGAACGAAATTTGTAGAGAGAAAAATGACTGATTTCTATTGAGGCAACTGGAAAAATTATGCAGAAATGGTAACAGAAGAGTATTTATGCAAGTGATGAAACAAACCGGGCTTTAACTAATCTAACTGAACTATAACTAACTATGACAGCTAATACCCAGCTAAGCTAAGATATTTCTAACAAAATATTTACAAAGATAGAATTATTCAATAGGAATGAGCTAATTGAGAACATTTAGAAGTTTGAGGACTAAAATGCTCCAATTGAAAGTGGAGGGCTTGAGGTGCAAATAAAAGCCAATGACCTACTTAAATGGGTTTCAAACTTGAAAATTACACTGGAATTTATAACAGTGCGGCCGCGCGAGTTTTTCCTGCGATCTCTCCTAGAATGGTCAAAACCAAAATTTTAAGTCTACGAGCCCTTGAGATTTTTGCCTGCATGCCTGCGAAGGCATCCGTTGGAAGTCAGGTTGAACTTTTTTCGCAATTCTCATCAACTTTTCCTCCTCTTTCACTTAGGTTTTTCTAGAACCTATATATACAACATATGAGGCACGAATTCCAGACATTTGTCTCACATAAGAACATCATACAATTTAGATTTTTACATTCAATTCTTGGGAGATCAACGCATAACAAATGGACGAGAGTTAAAGATCACGTGAAGATTGAATCTTGGTGCAAGCTTTCATTTCTTTATGTTATTTTCAATGAACGCTAATTTATATTTTTTTGTTCTTTATTCATGATGTATAACTAAACTCCATGTTGGGATTAACGAAGTAGCTTAGATTTATTATTTTAATTTCATATTCAGTTGTTTTAATGATTTGTTACATGTGTTGATTTATTATTGTGTTTAATGCGTGAATTAACTGACCACTAATTCATGATTTATTAAGTTATTTTCATAACTCGAAAGGTGAGTTAATAATTTAGATCAAGGTAATAAATTCGGTAATTGAACAAGAGATAGAGATATACTTTGTTATTATCGCGGTCATATGTGAATTCTTGTGTTTATTATATCTGGATAACAAATATTCGGATCCGCTGTAGAGATACATGGTTGACTTATTTTGGTATAATTTATTTAAAATCGAGAGAGGAATTTCAATTTGAATTAGTGAATTCGACCAATGCATATTTAGGAAATAAAACTAGAATTGTAATTAATTTAATTGGTTATGTGAAATCGTGAATCTCAACTACCTTACAATCATTTTTAAAAACAAAACAATTTTGCAATTTTTAATTATTTAGTTAATTTTCTTAGTTTTAGTTTATAACATCAAAATTCTTTCATTTGTTCAAATAAAAATAAGAAGAACTAAAAAATTTGGTACTTGATAGCAGTTCTCGTGGGAATAATAATCCGGATTCGTTTGCCAACTTTATTACTTTTCACGATCCGTACACTTACGGATATATTTTGTATCGTAAAATAAAGTGAACAAAGTACCTGATTTTTAAGGAAATTTTTCGTTCTTTGGAAGTACAGAATTTGGGTCTTCATTGAACTGTTCGAGGCATGTGGTCCACAACTTATACGTCTCCAATGTAGGGGTGAACAAATAAACAACCAACCAACTAAATCGAATCAAACCACAACAAATGGTTTGGTTTGGTTCGATTTCAAACGTGAAATGATTTGGTTTGGTTTGAAGATATTCCAAACCGCTTTAAACGGCTTGGTTTAGGTTTCAATTGTCGAAACCGCGTTTTCGAACCACACCCCGCTAAGTTTTAAACAAATTATATATATAAAAAATGAGTGCAGAAATAACTTATCAAATTCAAATTGTTATTGAAATAATTAAGTCATTTTGAGTGCTATTTTGATTTATTTTCTAGTAGAAATGACTTATAGAATAATTTTTATCAAAATTTGGACGTATTCTTGAAAGATTTCTAGCATTTGTCAATTGCAAAAAAATATTAGAATTTTTCAGGAGTAAAGCTATGTTCTAATTCATGTATGTTTGATCCCTCCTAAGAACAATCCACTTTATTCTCAACTATAATTATTGAATGTTGCAAAAAAGTTAAAATGAGGCTTGCAGTTTCTATTAAAGAACTTTATAAACAAATTATAAGAGAATTCATTAGGACACATATTTATAGCATACTAAATAGAAGAAATAATCTTGCAGTAATATAGCGTGTTCTCTTTTATTTATGTGAATGATTTTGAACAAATAAATCTTATTGTATTTGCAACCCGTGTGAGTAATCCCCTTGCCAATGTGAGTTGCATCACAAAAAAAATTCAAGATCACCTTTTGACGTAATCTACGTAATGGTCAGTTGGTATTTCTTAGTTATCGACCATAAAGTTGGTATTGATCCTCACTCAATGCTATGTATCAATTGCGAAATATGTGATTTTTGCTATTGGTAGATTAATCATTCATTTATTATTGTATTATCGTACAAGAATGTGTATTGGTTTAGGATCTACTAATTTATTTGATTGCAAACCGCATCAAACAGCAAATACATGGTTTGGTTTGGAAAATTTTCAAACCGTAACTCCAATTTACACCACAAAAATGTAGTTCGAGCCAAGAGATGGCAATATGCCAATACCTCTGGACTTTCATTACCAATCTTTATTTTGAGGAAAATTCTTGGATGTGTTTTCACATATAAAATTCCTTTCTACTCTGGAATTCAAGGCAAATGTTATACTATTAGATATAAGGAGGTCATTCTTACTTCGCTTCTATCTAACCTTGTCTTTTGGCTTCTACAGCATACCCAATCTTAAGAGTCTGTTTGGTAATGTAATTTTTTTTTTGAAAGAATGCGTGGTTGAAAAGTGTGAAAGTGATGAGTCTCATATGAATGTGTGGTTAAAATGAGTTTGATATAAAAATTGAAAAAAAAATAAAAAAATCTTGGAAGCAAACGGGCCCTTAGTGTGAAAAACCTCACTTTGAAAATCGTGAATCAATTTCATGCTTTTAGTATAAAGAAACCATTTCGTCTATACTTATTCGAATGGACATTGTTGTTTTATATCAAATATTTCAACTCATAGTTTCGATCTAAAATGACTTACAAATAAAAAAAATTTTACTCATTTACTTAAAAATGGCGCATTCGAGAAGACATCGTTGCTATTAAAACTTCTATTTCTAATTTCATTGTTTATTCGATCTTTTGATCATTGCACATCAATTGCATAACCGTTGCACGTAACAATCTTGCTCATTTTATTTAGAGAAATATAAGGTCGTGTACCTCAACTAACTCCCTAAAAGGCTAAAACCAATTAACGTTGTCAAGTCTTTAAGGTACATCCCAACTGACAAAGATTTGAGATCCACAAACGGTGGTAGAACAAAGGTCGAAGGTTCGAATCAATTTGTTAAGCACTTTGTCGTTCAGTGGGTGTTACACAAATTCTAGCCAGCTTGGAGCATAATCTGTGATTTACATTCTTCACTAATCTTCAGAGTTCAGTGGTGAGACGTGTCTAAGGATGATGTTCAACCTTTTAATTAACCTGTGAGATTGGTTTCCGTCCAATAGTAGAATAAAAGAAAGTGACCCACCACATGTTACATGTATGCCTAATCCTATACGCGAGGTGAGAGTTGATTTTAGCTGTCCATTTGGCAGCCAGCCATTTGGCGCTCTGATAGGTGCAATTCCATGAGCTCATGGTCCGCGTCACAGCTGATCATTAGCAGCCCTCGTTAGGCCCTGATCCGAACCTCGACCACTTGGAATGAGGTGTCCGTTCCGTAAATTTACCAAATTAATTGGCTAAAAACAAAACAGACAAAAAAATTGATTTACATAATTTTTCAAATTACTTTTTAACCATCCATATTTTCTCTCCTCAATTACACAATTTTTCAAATTAATTTTTAACTACACATCTTACCTAAAAAACATAAATAAATTCAACACAAATTTAATTTGACACAATTTCCTACCGAAATCCAACCCCATCTGCACTTTATTGACACTTTCTTACGTACCATTGCTTTTTCAAAAAATTCTTTAAAGTCTAGTCTAGGAGTAAAACCAATTATTAGTGCATTGACGATTGACCTCGTCAAAATAAAGTATAACGTCTAGAAAGTGTGATAAAAAAAATCAAATCAAAATACAATTATTTAGAATTCAGTAAAATTGTATTATCACGAATTGACTTTACCAAAAAACTCATGTTCACTAAAATTGGATCACGCAATGGTCAAATGACATACTGAATTAAGAAAAAGAATATTAACATATTATTCTATGAACGTCTTCTTTTCATCATGAATTTAGTTCAAAACATTTTAATCTTAACATTGACTTTTTGACCTTTAAAGTTGACTTTGAAGTTTACAAAATATCATCTAAGTGGGAGACTACCGGTTGCAGTGCCAGTCCCGAGGAAATAGTGGTCCAACGCAATCAACTATTTTGAGGTCCTCAAATATTATTTTTTATTTTTTATTTTAACGATACTTAAATATTTAAATAAATAATACATATGTATATAAAAGAAGACTTTATATTATTCAAAAGATGTAATTACAACTTCAAATATCTCTCACAATCAAGAGATCATTTTAGCATAATATTTAGCCTTCTCTCGATTTGAGATTCAAACTACTCAAATCAAATTCTTTCAACATATTTTGTTCGATAGAAATCATAGCTAATCCATTCAACAATCAACTTGAATGTTGTTCAAATAAATACCCAAATAATGAAACAGGACTGATGATGCTAAAAATCGCACTTGAAATATTCTGAGCTTGAGCAATAAACTAGTACGAACTGAATCTCCGAATACCTGCAATAAAGACGAGGAGGTGTGTCCTCGTCGCCCCTCCGATGCTTAAGTCAGTAAAGAGGAAGGAGAAATTTTATGCAATAGGCTATAAATTGTAGAGATAATTGTGTACCTGAATTGTGATTGAGAGGCGAGTATTTATAGCTGTATGTAATTGAATCCTCGTAGGACTAAAGTGCTTGAAACTAGGCATGAGTCCTTTTGAGAATCATCTTCCTAATTATTAGGGATAAGGTTATAAGTCTCAAATAGAGTTCTGTTGGAAGATGAATTCTATTTGGATTATGAGGTTGTATACTCCATGTGTCAGATCAAGTCATGCCCGATCAATGAGAGGCATGACCCGAGCATTATGTACCCCGAGCACATCATGCACCTTTTTGGTGAGATATATGTACTCGGGGTATTCTATCCTCGAGGGTATTATGAGTGGTCGGGGCAATGTTTTTACCACGGACATTTTGAGTGTAATCGGGGTTGTACTCAATATGGTGTATGGTATAATGTTAAGTACTCAGCCTCGAGGTTCATATGTTGCTCGGGGGTACAATGATGTGATGTGGCTATGTTTTCAAGTGCTCGGGGATGAGGACAAACGATATACTCGGGGTATAAATGATTGTCGGGGCTGAGGTCCTCCTCGGGTATCAAGATGTAATATGGGATAATATTCATGTGTTCGCGCTCGTGGTCATCCTCGGGTTTATGGTGGTCGAGGTTGAGGTCTTCCTCGGGGATAGAAAATATAATATATGGTGATATTTATTTGGTCGGGGTTGAGGGCCTCCTCGGGTTCATGATGGTTCTCGGGGTTACACATTTGCTTGGGAGATTATGTTTTGTCAAAGAGCTCGGGTTTGAGGTTTGTGAAGGTTCGGGTATGAATAAAATTTATACTCATCAAGTACAATAGCCAATAGGGTAAGAAACTCACACCCCGATCATTATTTCAATTTGAATTATGCAAATAAATCTTGCTAGTTGCTTCCACTAAAACATTTATCCAAAATAAGATTTATGTTCATTGAATTAAATTCTAAGAGAAATCTCAGTAAAGTAAGAAACATTGAATAATTTGAATTGCTACCTAAAGGCAGGCACTGCTAAAGAAAGGATAAAACCTAGAAAAATTGAACTTTCAATTTTCAAATAATCGATTCAAATGATTCAAAATCCATTTAGACATTAACAAACAAATTACATATTTTATACTTACTAATTTACACTTACCTACGGCGTCGGCAACAAACACCAGAAGCATTAGAGAAGAACGGGCAATAGACAACAGACGACAGTGCGGATTAGTGATTCAGTGGATGCAGACCTTCGTCGTGGGTCTCCGATCAGACCAGGGATGTAACGACCCGGGTCCCACTTAATGGGTTGTTCCGACAGTTAGACGACGGCGTACTGTCCCCACCGTACCAACACGAGTCTTTTCAGCATGCTTTGTCCTCACTCGCACGCTCCCAGAGAAAAATTCTCAGGAGGTCACCCATCCCATAATTTCTTCAAGCCAAGCACGCTTAACTTTGGAGTTTCTAACGATGGACTTCCGTAAAAGAAGGTGCACCTTGTTGGTATGAGTAGTACATATCATATCTTTTAAGCTTTCTTAGTCGGGGTATTACAATCACCCCCTGTTAGACTCGCGACGTCCTCGTCGCACTTAACCCATCTGAGGATCTATTGTCAGGCGTTGAGATTCTAGAGGTGGCTCCCGCCCTATGGCGTAGCACTTAGTTCCCGATTTCCAGCTGGCGGCCGGCTCTGATACCATTTGGAACGACCCGGGTCCACTTAACGGGCTGTCCCGGTTTTTAGATGACGGCGTACTGTCCCCACCGTACCAACACGAGTCTTTTCAGCATGCTTTGTCCTCACTCGCACGCTCGCCGAGAAGACTTCCCATGAGGTCACCCATCCCAGAATTTCTCCAAGCCAAGCACGCTTAACTTTTGAGTTTCTAACGATGGACTTCCGGAAAAGAAGGTGCACCTTGTTGGTATGAGTAGTAACTATCATATCTTTTAAGTTTTCTTAGTCGGGGTATTACAAGGGATGAGGGAACTGAGGGAAGATTGAAGAAACTGTAGAGTGATAATTATCAGATTGGCTGGGTCTCCGATCAGACCATGGATGAGGGAAGACGCAGGGACTGGAGCGTTGGAGACTGGAGTTGGAAAGAGAGACTATGGAAGGGTTAATATTAGGAGTGAACAAAATAACCGAACCAGACCAAACCAGAACCAAACCTGTAACACCCCAAGTTCAAAAATATTAAACCTAGGCTTGTTAACTTCCTTTCACTTTAAATGCGAAAATAAATCGTTTAAACATTAAAATGCGGAAACAATCATTTAAAAACCTCAACACATTTTTTTTTTCTTCTTTTCTATAATATAAAATTCTACAAAAATTTCGGCAGAGTCTCCTCTGTAATTTAGACTTAGCCAACATGTAGAGGGACATCATACCTATATTTCAAATACAATTCTCAACTCATTCAAACCCAACATTCCACATCCGACCACAATTCCAAAATCAAACTTCAACATCAATTCCCAAACTCCTCAACAATAACATCTTAAAGTAAATAATTTTTTTAAACTTATGAAATATGATGTAAACTAATCATAGGGAAATACCATAACTTATTTTAACTAAAACAGACAAACTAATCAAAAGAATTTATCGATTAAAAGAATAACCAATGAATTAATTTGAGAAAGCCCTTCATTCATTCTTAAAAGAAATAGAATTATTAGTACTGTCTGAGTCAGCCGCCAAGTGCTCTCCTCGGATCACCTAACTTTCATCACCTGAAATGTTGGGGAGGGATTGGGGTGAGCTAAAGCTCAGTAAGTAAACTTTATGCATGAATGCATGCTTATGACATGAATGCTTTAACTTTGAAATATGTATCCCCATTCACTTTAACCTTTCAAAACTTTCAACATTTCGAACTTTCACTTAACATTTCAAAACTTTCACTTTACATTTCAAAACTTTCACTTCATTTCCATCGTGAGCTCACTTGGTGTATCTTCTAGTCAATCAGATAACAGTGGGCAATTCTTATTTGGAACCAGATTAACATGCGCATTTCCACCGCAAAGCGGTTTAACATTCACTTTCCCACCGCAAAGCGGTTCATTCATTCATTCCACCGCAAAGCGGCTCATTACATTCATTCCACCGCAAAGCGGCTCATTACATTCGAGTACGCCGGTCCCCCGCGCCCCATTTCCCACTCGCATCTTTCATGACATAGAAGTACACCCATTCTTTCTTGAAAAACTTGGGATACATAACTTTTGACAAAAATTGCACTTTGACACATTCCTTTCATTAAAACATTTGACTTCCCCATTTCGATGCCAATGCATGCTTAATGATGCAATGACATGATAATGTGCATGCTTGAAAATTTCCTTAAATACACATATACTTTCATAAAGTAAATGAAGTTCATCAAGCAAGTAAGTTGCAAACAGTCATTTACACATTTCACATTTACATTTAACTTCTATGAAAATAGGGGAAGTTTATTTACCTGAAATCCTTAGTATTTACCGTTCTGAACTTGCAAGTGGGAGAGTCTCGGATACCCGTAACGTCAATGTACCAAAATTCCTAATTATTCACATTCGTCAATAAGTATGACTTTTAGTTGACAATTAAATTCGTTATTCATTTTAATCTTCAATCAAACGTTAACTGAAATTTAAAACTTCAATTTAACTCACATGTGACCTTATATCGAGACTAGAGCACATTAAACTAAAGAATTTCCTTTCATACTTTCGAGTTCCCAAAACATATACTTTCATGTGACGTATAATACAACCAACACATTTAACACCACATATAATATCATACTCGAAATAATACATCAAGTTCGAGGAAAAATTTTGAAATCTTACTTATCAATTTCACAAATCACAGCCAAGCATTACTTATTAAAAATGATCTTGAACAGAAAATTTATAACTTTGAACATAACTTAAATTTAAACTAACTTGTTGCTTTAATGTAAAGGTTTACTCTTTTATACTATTATCTCAAGGTTTTCTTTTTCAAAATTTACACATGCCGTTATTATCTCAAAGTTTCAAAATTACACATGGCATTTAAATACTCATATACATGTACATGATCATATATACATAAATTCAGCCTCAAATTTGATATTATATCACATCAATTAAATCAAAATTTCATGAGTCCCAAGTCTGAAAATTTTATCTGTATCGCCAAAATTTGAATATATATACATATGCCCACATCAAAATTTCAAGCTATATATACATTTACATATACCTATACACACATAACAATATACACATAACACCATTAAATCCCTAATTTGAGGTAAAATTCGAAATTCAACAAAATTAAAAATCTGAAATTTTCCCAAAATTCTGAATTTATACATATATGGTGCATACATACGTTATTCACATAGAACTTATATATATATACATGTGTATATCAATTTATGGGTGCGTGTGTGTGAAATTGCGTGGAACCGAGTGCGGGTGTGTGTGCGGTTCGTGTGTGTGTGTGTGTAACACGAACAGGAAGGGGGAAGAGGGGGGGGGGGGGCTTACTTCCGGCGGTCGGCGATCGAAGGGAGGGCGGTGGTCGCGACCGAGAGTGCCGAGGGAGAGGCGACGCGAGGGAGAGCCGAGAGAGAGAGGCGTCGGGCGTGAGAGAGTGAGAGACCGTGAGAGTGAGGATAATTAGGTTAGGTTTAGTTTTTTAATCTTTTGGAATTTGCAAATCAGTCCCTCAACTCTTCTCCTTTGTTTAACTAAGTTTATAAGTTCCATTTACCCTCGATTGACACTACACTTTTCCCCCAAATTTCAAATTGGTATAATAAAATAGAAAATAACATGCTGAGGCAATAAAATAATTATTTACATAGAATTGCACGTAAATAATTTAAATAACCAATTTATAATCTTTCAAATTGGTACATTGATCGAGCCGGCGTCCAAGTTCTTCCACTGCAAAATAATTCCAATTATAGACATTAAAGATCATAAAATCATAATTTATAATAACATTCATCACAGTATTACGTGAAAATTTAAAATTGTAAGAAAAATGAAAAGCGGTCTTACAAAACCAAACCAAACGGTTTGGTTCGGTTTTATTTAAAAAAATAATGGTTTGGTTCTTACTTCTTAGAATCAAGAACCATTCGGTTTTGGTTTCGATTCTGGTTCCGGTTCTCTTTCCAGAACCAGAACCAAGAACTAAACTAAATTTATACACACACACACACACACACACAAATTAGTAGATATTCATCTCACTAAAAAAATAAAATCTAAAATTATAAATGTGAAATGTACAAAAATGTTATTTAACATACATTTTATCTCATTTCTTATTAGATAAAGATTTTAAATCATAAATCTAAATTCAAATTCAAATTCATTTTTCTTCTTTTCAATTATAAACACGCATTCACACTGCTTTACTTGCACTCCTATAACACATTAATCGTTGCACTCTTTAGTCATTATCGACGGCATTGATGTTTATTTTTTAAAATTTATGTATATATAAACCTTGGCCCAATTATTCAATTCTCAAGAGTTAACCCAAACTCAAATTGCAAATTTCATCTATAAATCACACGGCACCATGGTAGAATGAAACTCAGAACTTCATCGTAATCTGTAATTATCAGTCTAAACGGCCTTTATGTTCGATTCTCTAAGTTTCAATGGGTCGACGAGCTTCCTCAGGCGAATTTCTTCTTCTTCGACTTAGAATAACATGTTACTTTTTCAAAATTTTTGTTTTGTTAACTAAAAAATTCATTTTCTATTTAGTAATGATGTAGATAGATTCTAATGAAGAAGCAGATATAAATAAGTTTTAATTTACATTTATTATTTAAAATTCAAGTAATGGTCCCATAATCAAATCAGACCAAACCAGAACCTAGCAGTTTGGTTCCGGTTTGGTTCCATATCTTTAAAAAAATCAATTTGTTTCACTAGTAAAAAACCATCGATTTATGGTTTTGTTTGGTTCTTCTAGAACCAGAACCAAACTGAACAACGTCCACCCCAAGTTAATATTTAAATTTTGGTTTGGGCTTTTCTTTTGGGCCAATTCAATTAATATTTTTAGTTATCAGTATTAAAATTATGATTTATTTATTTATTGTTCTTAATATTATAAATTCTATGTGTAGCCATCAATATAAAATTTATGTTTTAATTATTAATGATCAAATCATTTGTTATCTTTAATATTAAAAATCATGTTTTCTTAAATCACATCAAAAGATTAAATGTAAAAGTCTTATTTTGTACATTTTAATTTTTCCACATGTCACACTATTTCAAAATTGTTTTATTTAAGTAATAATATTTATAATTTCTTAACTAAATTTAATTTTGTCATAAATAATTAGTTTCAAATCGAATTGACACCCATATTACTCATTTTGTTAATTTATTAATTTATTTACTCATTTTGTTTATTTATTTATTCATTTATTCATGTTTAATACTGTATGTTTAAATAATAAAAATACGCAAAATACATATTACTGACTTTAATAATTTAGTTTAACTAATTTTTATCAAAATAAAAATAAAGGCATGTTAGCAAACTCTACATTTATTTAAAACGTATAAAAATCGTTTTTTTTTTTGTAACATAACACTTTGATTGCTCAGTGAAAACTGAAAAGTCACGTGTATTAAAAATTATTGAATAAGTTTTGAATATTTTGATAGTTCGTATCTAAAAAATTTTAATTTTTTAAAATGTTGTCGTTGTAGTGGTTTCAAGTTGTAGAACGGTTTATACGAAATTTAACTGTTTGATTTTAATCTTTTTCTTTTCTTTTTAATAAAATTCTGAACATATATCACAAATATATCTATTTTTTTTACTTATTAAAAATTCTATTTAAATGTAATTTTTCTTTTCCATTTTAAGTTTTAAATCAATTCAAATTACAATATTTAAATAAATTCCTTGAACGATAAATATACGAACAGTAAAAAAAATAAAATTAAGGTACGTGTACTGTACCTTTTTTGCAATTTATTGTCTTCCTTCGTTTCTCATTTTTAATTAAATATTTATTTCATATGTTAACATATAAATTTAATATACGTGAACTGTTTTCCTAAAATAGAAATATTTCAATGAATGAAAATAATTTTGATAATTATACTATTATTTTGAAATTGAAAAATATGAAATATGAGTATCAAATCGAAGATCTCAACAAAAACTTTAATACGAACTCACAAGTTAGAGTCAACTGTAAATATGTCGTCCTTAAAATCAAATCAAAGATTAAAGGTAAAAAAATTATTTTGTAACTTTTAATTTTTCTCAATGTCCATCTATTTCAAAATTGTTTTAATTAAGTCCTATAATGATATTTATAATTTCTTAACTAAATTTAATTTGGTCATATATAATTAATTTCAATTCGAGTTACTTTCTTATCAAATTAATAAATATCCGAACTTTTATGTAATTTAATTAAATTCGAATAATTTTTGCAAAATCATATTTTGATCAATTCAGATTGCTTAATTTATTACATTCATTTAAATATAGGACCACGCGTATTTAATTTTTAATGTTAAAATAAATATGAAATGAAATATTTATTTATATTTAAATATAAAATATTATATTAAGATAGTTATTATCAATTTTAATAGTACTATTCCGTTATTCGGGCAGAAATAAATTTATTTTTGATAATCTAAAAAATATATTTTGTAAAGATTAATTACGTCATTATAATCATTAAAATTAAATAGTTATGCAAATAGCCATTGAATTAGTATTATTATTATTTAGTAAGTCATTTAAATTTCAAATTATTACAATTGCAGACAATTGGTGAAATTTTTGGCCCCTACCAGGTACCCCTTATTCAAAATTTCATTTTTCTAAAACTCATTTTCAACTAATATTCTATTAGTAAAATAATCTACGTATAATTTCAAAAAAAATTCCTACTTTTTAAAAACTCATTCTCCCAAAATTTATAATTACAAACAACATTATTTGAAATAATGGATCTCGAAGAGGGGCATAAATACATATTCTCCTAAAAATCACTATTAAAAAACTTATTTTGTATATAATGAGGGCTTAAACAATGATTAAATATATTCACAAGAGAAAAACGAAATACATAAAGAAAAAACGCGAATAGGTATTGACCCATTTTTTCATCAAAATATATTTCCTAAAATGGTAAATAGTATTATTAACTATATATTATTGATTTTGGACAAATTTCAAAATCCAATTGAATGTAAATTTTAAAATATACACTTTTTCTAAGTCCTTAAGTTTCGTGGTCCGCCTTCCCCTCTTGAAAATCGATTACAATTTTTTTTTAAATTCGTAAAAAAAAAAAAAAGAATTTTTTTTTTTCAAAAAAAAAAAAAATGAAATAGGATGAAATAGTAACGTTCATCGATCTATTTTTTTTTTCTTTTTAATAAAGTTGTGAGTGTATATCACAGATTTTTTTTTACGTATTACAAATTCTATTTTAATGTAATTTTATTTTCTCATTTTAAGTTTTAAATTACAGTATTTAAAGAAATTTACTGAAATGATAAACATATTAACGGTAAAAAATAATTAAAGTATGTATAATTTGTACATTTTTAAAAATTAATTATTTTTATTTATTTTTTATTTTTAATTAAATATTCATTTTAAATGTTAATATATAAATTTGATATATGTGAGCGGTAAATGATCATGACTCCGGTATAGTTAAAAAATGGTTAACTACGTATACGGACTACGTTGAAATAGAGCTTAAGCACGTGTATGATAAGATATCAAAGAACAGTGAGGAGGCGTCTTCATCTTAGTGCTGACTAAACCTTCTCCACCAGTCCTTGATCTTATTATTAGTTCGTTCTCTCTCTCTCTCTCTGTAGAAAATTCAAACCCAAGTTTTTCTCTCAGGCAGCTCAATCAACTGTAATTTATCATTGATCAAAGAATTATAATGGCGGAATCGGTTGACCTCCCGAGTCGACTCGCGATTCTTCCTTTCAGAAACAAAGTCTTGTTGCCTGGTGCAATTATTCGAATTCGTTGTACTTCACCCAGCAGGTTCTTTTTATATCATCTTATTATTATGTAGCTAGAATTCCAGTTTTGAAGTAATTGATTTGGTTTTCTATTATGATGTTAATTGAAATACCTATCAGCGTGAAATTAGTAGAACAAGAACTGTGGCAGAGAGAAGAGAAAGGATTAATTGGCATTCTGCCAGTTCGTGATTCTGCTGAGGCGGTTCCCACACTATCTCCAGGTTATTAACTTTGTCAATCCAATTTTGTTTAATGTTAAATTTGGAATGCAGTAACAATGGTCATATGATAATTATAATAACTTGCTACGGAAAAAAGATGACTAGAGATACGGTATGTAGGCCAAAACAGCAACTTTCACTATTTTTTCAGTGCCATTTGTTTTGGTAAATGAACCCCAGTTTAGCAAACGAATATAACAAAAAATAATACTAACAATAAAAATAAACATATTAAGGCAGTTCCTGAAAACTATACTGGTGCTGGTATAAATGTAAAATGAAGAAATATTGACGATTTGATTTGGATTTATTTAATCCAGGAGACAGAAGCTCAAAAAACCAAGAGGAGTCCCCTGACTCCCACAAACTCAATGGCAAGAATCAACAAGAAGTTATTCAGTGGCATAATAGGTATATATAAATGTAGAGAATAACATAAGTATGATTGTTCACTCATGAAGTTGCATTGTTTCGGTGCTTGTCATCATTGAATTTTGTTGGTTACTAATATCAGGGTTTTCTTTTAGGGGCGTTGCTGCCCGAGCTTTACATTTGTCAAGAGGAGTGGAGAAACCAAGTGGGAGGGTCACATACATTGTTGTCCTTGAAGGGTTGTGCAGATTCAATGTTCAGGAGCTGAGCACAAGAGGGACATATTACACTGCACGGATTACTCCTCTTGATATGACAAAATCCGGTAAGATATCTGTCAAACTCTCTCGAGATGGTCAAAATGTCTTTGGAAAACTGGTAAATTTTATTACCTTAGCAAAATGATAACCCTTCCTATAGAAGTGTGTCACGTTGCTTTGTTGTGTATTCATCAACGAGAAAAAAATTTCCACCTTTATTAAATTTTCTTGCTTATATGTGATCAATTAGGGACAATTTTGCAGTTTTTCTTGAATACATGACTAATATTATATTATTATTATTATACCATTCTGATCTGTATAGCATCAGGCATTTCAGGTTAGTAATTCCAACTAAAGGTGTCATATGCCATATTTTCACTCAACTATTCCGAAACCATTGACAGCTTCAAGCTATGTTTCAGCAAAAACCATGCTTCAATGAAGACAAGGAGCAGTATTGCTTTCTTGTTGACCCCATATATTGGACCACCTTATCTCTGAAAATATTCTAATTATTTCTAAACTGACTCATTGGTGCCTCTATTACAATCAGTCAGAACGAAGATCATATCTTCCACTCACCAGCTTCCATCATGCATGCCAAGATGTCGTTATAGTAATAAAAATGTTTGAAAATTTTGGATTAGGGCCATGCAGTTCATTTACTTATTTTGCCTTCATTTATTTTATATTTCCGGTAGACCTGCTGCAACCCTTTCCAGATATATTTAGTTCGATAGTTTCAGAAATTCCCTCTTATGCTATTATTCTCCGATGCTGATAATTTTTTCATCATCCAGTTGTTCTCAAATGATCCATTCACTGATGTAAAATATCACAAAGTTATTAAAGTGACTAATTACTGGAAATAAAGGAGCTTTGAAAGAAATCGTTGGAGTTTTCAGCTCTATATAGTTCAAACTTGCTTCATGAAAACAATGATCTCTTGCAGGAAGGTTGGCAAGAGGCTTTTTGTAAAACGAGTAGCCCTGCCCAATTTTAAAACCAAATGTCTATCCAATAAATAAATAAGTTGGAGCTTTTGATAGTTGGGACGACAAAACTGTTTTAAGATTGTTGAAGACATTTAGTAAATCTCTTATCTCGTTAATAACCTGTGATTTTAGATGAGGTGGTAATCTAATAAGATATATTACGAAAAGGTTCTAGGATCAAGGTTCCCAGTCATTAAGAGAATATGTGCAACTTAGACCTTTTAGAAAACTGAGTTTGACATGCATTGTAGGGGTATAACGAAAACATTAATGAATAAACTTCTTTCATTTATTATAAAAGTTTTAGATGAGATGGCATCTGTGCATTTGATATAAAAGCTTGTGTCTGAATTGGGATAATTTTATTTGTTTCATCTTTCCAAGATGCCCTCTCATGTACGTGCGATGCACATGCGAATTGCTCCATGGGTTATTTAGCCCTTGTTTGAGCCCCATTATTTCTCCTTTTTTTTACAAATTTTTTCTACAGTAATTAATCTAAACCATCCAAAAAAAGTCAAGCCCACAATTTTTTACTTTTCAAACCACTTTTTAACCATTAGATTTTCAAAACCCAAATTTTAAATTGAATTAATGGGGCTCAAACAAGGGCTTAGGCTTTGATTTTAAGACATTTTGCTTGCACTGTAGTTAAATACGAGAACTGAGTTTACAAATTTTCTCAGCAATGATAATTGGAAAACTAGGCAACAAGAGATGAAAGATTATATACGAATTCGCAATAGCATAAAGTTAGAATTCCAGCATAAGTTCTTGAAGGAGCATAATTAAGTGTGTCCATTCATTCTTCTTCTTCTTCTTCATTTTTTTTTTTTTAATTTTTTTAATTTTTGGTATTGTTTTGTTAGTGGGGTTTTAAAAGTTGTATAATTTTGTAATAAGTTAAACAAGTTAGAAAGCATTGCACCAGATCTAGCCTAAAATTGCATTTAGGATGTATAAACTTGAGTATTTTCAATCACATTTGTTGAAAAGATAATTTAGTAACTCTACTCAGTGATGTTCTTAATTATTTAACATTAAACATTCAATTATCATGGTAGTATTGGTGCAATCAATCTGCTAATTTGGATACATACGGAAGGAAAGTCAGAAAGAGGATAAAGAAATTTCTTTAAGAGGATTTTAAAGATGTGTTAATCAATCTCATAATGCCATTGCTGAAAAGTAATTTAAATGATAATTATTGGTTTTCTGGCTCACCCTTTTCACTGCAAGTTTTTTGACTGCATAACCACAATGAGGATTGAAGTGCAATGAGTACATGTCTTTCATGTTGAAAGTTCCTAATTTTCTTACTACATTCAGTTACTTAAAACAGGAAATGATATGTTAGGCACTTGGGTTACAAAGTTTTTGAAAGACGTCATTTTTAATGTAGCGAAGTCACCAGTGTTACTGACTTTTAGCTGCCCATTACGTTGTTGCCTTGAAATTATTATATTAAATATTTTCTCACTTGAGTTTCAAAGAAGTGTTGGAAAGACGTTTGTTTATAAAGTCACTACAGTTACCAACTGTTGTAGACTTGTAGCTGCACATTACATCTGTTCTACACTTCTACCCACCACCGTCTCACTCACCCTTGGCGCCTGCGGGTGCCCATAGTGTTGCTTCTACCTTCACGTGATTCTTCTTTGTTATGACCACCTTTCAGGTAGTGGGGCACGTTTATCTGACTATTTTTCTTTGCATCTTATGAAACTTTTTGTAAATGAGCTGTTAATATTTCATGCTCTCACAAGCCTGAGCCTCTTTTTTTGTGTGGAGCAGGACTTGTCATTCAGTCTTTCTCCTTTTTTTCTCGTGAATTATATTCACTTTAAGTATCGGAAGATATAAAAGTATGGTGTTTTAGTATACATCAGGTGTCCTGGTCTTTGTTCAAACTTGGAGGACCTCCATTTGTCATTACCGTGTATGCATTGCTTAATAAGAGGCTGCATTACTGTGTCTCAATTAGGCTTCTTCATCTTTCCTCTTCTTTTTTATTTTAATTATCAACCACAATCGTTTTTCTTTGAACTATTTATTCTTGACGAACTTCTACTCGAGAATAATCTTTGTTCAATTTAGTGGTTCTTTTGGTTTTTTGGTATTTGTCTGTGTCACTGTGTGTAAAGTATATTCTTTGGATTCTGAGAATTAAGTCAGTTATGGGTTATGGTAGCTTGGTCCTCGGGGGGAAATAAGTTTCGAGTCAGTGTCTAGTCCCATGTAGGCAGAAAAGGAGCAACCGAATGGATCTTTCATATCTTCTTACATTAACTACTTATTTACTTCATATTTATGATTTGGTATATATGCATTCTAATATACTCAGTCAGATCTTCTTTTGATGCCGTCTGTGTGATGATATCATCATTGACATATTGGATGGTCATCTGGTAAAGATGCTGAAATGCTTATTTTTTGTTCTGTAATCTTGATTAGATATGGATCAAGTGGAACAAGATCCTGAATTTGTAATGTTATCCCGTCAATTTAAAGTGATGGCCATGGAACTTATTTCTGTTCTTGAGCAGGTAACAATTGAGAGCTTAGAAATCTGTTTTCTTTTTTCCTTTTCTTGGGTTATTATTTTAGAAACAAAAAAAACTGGAAATTTGTGTGGTTCAGAATGTACTATCGCCTCACGATTGATTATATTCTTCTTCTTTTTTTCAGTTTCTATTTCTATTAGCTGAACCAATTTCTTCCCACTTCTTCGGGCTTTTCCTTTTTTATTGCTTCCTTCATTTTCATTACGGGATCTGCTATTCATTTCAAAGGGTATTATTTCAAAGATAAGCATTTAACCTATTGGAGGAAATCACAATAACCTTAGAATATGTGAGTAATTAATACACAACATCACTTTCTTTTACCAGGGGTTCTACCAATTGATATCTTTCCAAAAATAAATGAAAATATGTTCAATTTTAGGCAACTAATAAAGTTCTTGTCGAATCATAATCAATGAACCTACAAAACCCTTCAAAATTTATATGATTAATCCAGATATTGTAGGCATTACCTGATTTCCATCTCCAAGCATTTGGAATTTCCCATTTATCAGAAAATCTGGGTCCATTCTTCATCCACTTCGATAGATGATCTGGTTCTGTTTTTTGAATGACATGGCGTTTTTCCCTACTCCATTGTCTGTACTTGTAATGGAATTTATAAACTATGTCTAAGTTGATGAATAAAGAGAATTTTTTTTTTCTTTCATTAGAACTCAATAGATCCAAATGTAAAGGAATTGATAAAACATTATTAGAATTGAATTCTGCAACTTAAAGCATGTTCGGCTGTGTGTGTGTGTGTGTGAGAGAGAGAGAGAGAGAGAGAGAGAGAGAGAGAGAGAGTAATTCTTACTTATTATCAACATAAGTAACTTAATTCTGATTTTAACCAAACAAAATATTTATGTATATTGAAACATAATTTTTCACTTATGCGTAAATTTACTTCAAAATAAAACTTTTAAGCTTAGCTCCTAGAGGCTAGAGGTATTAAGATATAGGATTTTGTATAGAGAAACATATTCCAGTTTCAGAAAAATAAAGGATCGTAATTTGATCTTTTAACCTAGATAAACATGATTTTTATCACCAGTCCATTTCTTTTCTTGGTAATAACTTTTGTTAAGTGACCTCTCTGTGACCTCTCTGTGATTTTCTGATGTCTTATTAGCGTCCAACTGTTTCTGGTTTTAGAAACAAAAAACAGGGGGGAGGACTAAAGTTCTTCTAGAGACAGTTCCTGTGCACAAGCTGGCAGATATTTTTGTTGCCAGCTTTGAAATTAGCTTTGAAGAGCAGCTATCAATGTTGGATTCAGTCGATGTGAAAGTGAGGCTTTCAAAAGCCACTGAATTAGTTGATAGACATTTACAGGTAGCTGAAATTTTCATACATTGCATTAGTTTATTTTGTACTTTATAGATTCATGAGTCATGCTATTACTGTTTACTTGTAACAGTCAATTCGTGTAGCAGAGAAGATTACACAAAAGGTTGAGGGACAGTTGTCAAAGTCACAGAAAGAATTTCTTCTTCGTCAACAGGTTATTTTTCCTCATGATGATATTTCTGCGACAGAATTTGTCAGATAACGAATACTACTTGTTAGGATTCGAGTGATTTCTCTAGGAATGAAACGTAGGAAACTCCTTGGTGCAAACTCATTATTTCACTTGGTATATTCCAGGGCTCAGGGTACTTTCTTTTACTCGCAGAATACTTACAAATACTAACCAAACATATTTGATTTGTATAAAGCAGTTTTGTTAGTTTGTTGGACACCTAAACAATGTTTCCTGGGTTGACTTTTTTTAGATAAAATAAAAAGTACTGAAGTGGTACAAACCGCTTACTGAAAAACATCTATAATGCACTCTACAATCATAAATAAAGTCCTAAATGCACAAAAATAGCCATATCCAATTATTTTCATGTATAAACAAAGAAAAGAAGAAAAATGTTCTTAAAAAATTTATTTTTTGTCGTAATTTGGTTTATAATTTCTTCCATGTATTTTGATAATCTTGGGTAACATTTTTCTTATGTTTTGGAATCCATCATTCTGTTACAAGATGAACTTCTGAGTTTTTTCCTATGAGGCTTGAATATTTATACCATCTTTATCTGTTAAAATCATTTCTCTTGATGCCCCTTTTCTTTTCCATCTTAATATTTCTTTTATTTACTACAATGTTTCTGCTATCACACTGATATTGTTTGCACATGGACATGTATTAAAAAATGTTGGTTTATATTTCCAATCTGGACGTGTGTCTTATTGTCGTCTCGTCTGGGTGTTTACCATATAGAAAAAATTAACTTCAGTTAGGGGTCTCTGCCTTGGAGAATAAACACCATTGCTTGAAAATTACCTCAGGATATCGATGGGTTCACTTCAAAATATTGAAAGAGTTGTCATTTCATAACACTTGTTATTTCCAATCCGTGAGCTATTTCTTTTGGTGAGCCCAATAACTCGCGTGTGAAAATAGTATTACATATTTGGTGTCTCGCTGCTAAAGAAATTTGCGTCTTTCTTCATGATTCTACGCATCATTGAAAATTTATCAGTACATCTCTTTGCTGACTCCTCTTTCGACCTGCTTCAGATGAGAGCGATAAAGGAGGAACTTGGTGATAATGATGATGAGGAGGATGACGTGGCCACGCTGGAGATGAAGATGAAAGATGCAGGGATGCCACCAAATATTTGGAAACATGCTCAGAGGGAACTAAGGTATGTTTTATTGCAAATAAGACATCGACAGTAAGGACAAGTACAAACTTAGTGCCTGTTTGGTATTATGTGTTTTTTTCAAAATTTCCTCACATTCAATTTCAACACATATTTCTATGGGACCCACCACTTTTCAACCACACATTCTCCCAAAAACCAAAAATTCCTCTAAATTTTGAAAAAAAGACATAGGACCAAATGGGCTTTTACTCTCATTCTCAGTAAACTTGGAAAGTTGGAAGCAGGTACATGAGTCCTTTTTTCGCTAAATGG
The DNA here is from genome assembly GCA_963555705.1 of Ligustrum vulgare. Taxonomy (NCBI): domain Eukaryota; kingdom Viridiplantae; phylum Streptophyta; class Magnoliopsida; order Lamiales; family Oleaceae; genus Ligustrum; species Ligustrum vulgare. Next base: position 51,886,538 of record OY743175.1, read on the forward strand.
GGAACCTCATTAGATTTACACAAGAGATGCTACAATCACCTAATTAATCATTCCCTTAATTCATCCTTAATTGGTACCATATCCACTTGTTGTATCTTTCTCATTTCTTATTTTTTCTAGTATGGAAACACATCTATCTTTAACAGATTCATTTCTGCTTCAATAAAGATAGTGGGTTTTGCCTGCACAATGCATGGTATCATAAAACTCAACTATTTTAATAACTGTTCCATAAAACTTGCCCATTTATTGATTCTGGCTATCCCATTTATATTTTCCCGTATATCTGCTATTATATCATCTGTTTGCTATTTCTTTTATCTGTTTTGCCCATTGGACATGTTAACATTCCTCCCACAGATCACACCTGTTGGTTCTAAATATCCATATTTTTGTAACTCCTATTTTTATTCTATTATCATGGAATAATGTCTTTGTCTACCTCCACTAGATTGTAGGAAGCCTTAATTTTATTTTGACACACTCGAGCACTAGAACGCCATGCTGTTTATGGGTATGCATAGCTTATGCTTTCCCACTTTTCACTACATCTTAGACTTTCTAGTTGAAGACTGTTCAATATAGAACTTCAGTCAGCTGATAGAGATACCTGATATAATCAATAAGTAACTAGCGAGATTGGATCTGTAATTTTTATAACGGATAGTGACCTATGATGTCGAAAAGTTAATTACATTCGGTTCTCTACGTTAAATATTTTGAAACTAAAATATTTAAACTAAAGTATGTGTATTATCACATTTGCCCCACACACACATATATGTATGTATGTATGTATATGTATGTATGTATGTTATACTTGTAAATCCTGTAGCCAGAGCTTCTTTAAATGAAAAGTTTTGCAATGTCTATTTTATTTTTGCTGCTCTTTTGCCCGATTTTTACATAGGTGATGGTCTTTGTCTTACGGTATTCACAAGCTTCAATTCTTGTCTTTTAATCAACCTTTTAACCAGCAGTTACCAGTTTCTTTTGCATGATGTGGTTTCTTAGTTTATTTTTATTTTTAACTCTAGTGGAGGATCTCCTTTAAATTTCCCACCAAATTCTTATGACAGGAGACTGAAAAAAATGCAGCCTCAGCAACCTGGGTATAATAGTTCACGTGTATACCTGGATCTTCTTGCCGACCTTCCCTGGCAAAAGGCTAGTGAAGAACATGAATTGGACTTAAAAGCTGCAAAAGAGCGTCTTGACAATGACCACTATGGTTTAGTGAAGATCAAGCAGCGGATAATTGAATATCTAGCTGTTCGCAAGGTCGAGATTTTATTATTCAATTTTTTTCAAGGAACTTTGCTTATATTGATTGTTGAGTTTGACATGCGTTGATTTCAACTTTGTCATTCAGCTCAAACCAGACGCAAGAGGCCCAGTATTGTGTTTTGTTGGTCCACCGGGTGTTGGGAAGACATCATTAGCTTCATCCATTGCCACTGCTTTGGGAAGAAAATTTGTTCGTTTATCTCTTGGTGGTGTGAAGGATGAGGCGGATATTAGAGGGCATCGGCGAACATACATTGGAAGCATGCCTGGACGTCTTATTGATGGGTTGAAGGTATGAATGCATATAGATGGATCAAGTAGAAAATTGCTTAGTGTATGCTACAAATGCGACATTTTATGTTCTTGGATTAAATGGGTGTCATAAAGGAGGTCTATGAAAGGCCATGTATTGGGTGTAGAATTTTCTATATAAGAATAGTTATACTGGTGATTCTGTTTGTCCCATGATCCCAGCCATCATAAATGTTTTATAGGATCCTGGCTAGTTCCCCAAGAGTTCGTCACATGAATGAACAGATAATTGAATGAGTTCATTGATCATTGTGTATATACTAAAACATGCATGTAAGGTTTGCATATTTTCCCCTCAATTACAGAGGGGTATCCATCAAAAGTGAGCTTCTACTCATTGAAGCAATATAATTTGGTTGAGTCCTCCCAGCATTGTATGATCTGATTTTTGTGGGGTCAGATAATTTTTGTCATAAAATTTTGGCGTTGTCTTTCCTTTTTGTTTGGAGAGTGGAGATAGGGAGAAACATAAATTTTAAAGGATGCAATCAAGCAATACTCACATTTTAAAGGGAATTTATGTATATATTTGAAGTCGGGGAATGGAGGTGGGGGTGCTGATCTACCAAGGGGTTGGATGATTCTGGAGATTAGAGGCCTATGGAATTCTTATGAACAATAGTGAGAGTTTGAAGTGCATAGCAGTGTTTTGCGAAGAAACTTGAATTTTGATATTGATCAACTTCGAAAATAACTATTTTCTTTGTGCAAGAATTTAGCGACGTGCTATTTTTATTGGGTTCATAATTATTTTGTTACACCTTTATGGTTTTAGTTGAAAGAACTAATCTATTTAGTTATTACGATATATTTTTCTTTTCTTGAGCATCGTAACAGGTTTAAAATTCTAGATATTTTTGTCTTAGTAAAAATAAAAGTTCTATTTCCATTTACTACTTTCAGAGAGTAGGTGTTTGCAATCCAGTTATGCTTCTGGATGAGATTGACAAAACAGGTTCTGATGTTCGTGGTGATCCTGCCTCAGCGTTACTTGAAGTTCTTGATCCTGAACAGAATAAAACATTTAATGATCAGTATCCAATCATCATTATCTTCATCTCTTTACATTACATTAATAAAAAGTTGCACATTTATATGTTACATTAAATTTAACTGATTGACATTCTAGTTGACATACACACAAACAAAACAAGCCAGAAGTGTTTAATGTTGGTCTCTCGATTGTGCAGTTATTTGGAAGCTATATACGTAGATAGACTTCTTTTGAACTGCAATTTTAGAGCTCAATGACGAAATAATTCTTTTCCTTGCAGTTGAATTTTGTCCTGGGACATCATTAACTGCTACTCTCTCTCTCTTTATGTTGTTCTTTTTCTACATAACTTTTGTTTCTTGAGCATATTTTCTAGTAAAACGCCCTTCATGGGTTCCCCTTTCCATTTTCACGAAGCGGCAAACTGGGAAACTAATTTAAAAAGTACTTATTTATAAAAGTATGCACTGATGAAGAACACAAACACCGAAAGGGCTTGTACATTCTATGGACCTCAATCAGTGTGTATGTGGCAAGCTACAAAAAATTAAGTGATTTATCATTTTCTTAATCTCATGGACAACTTATTTACATAGTGATTTCTTAACTGGAGTTGTTAGCTATTTAAACGTGCCATTTGACCTTTCAAAGGTGATTTTTGTGACCACTGCCAATAGAGTGCAGCCTATTCCGCCACCACTCTTAGACAGGATGGAAGTCATTGAGCTACCTGGCTATACACCTGAAGAAAAACTTAATATTGCAATGAGGCATTTAATTCCACGAGTACTGGATCAGCATGGCTTGAATTTTGATTTCCTTCAAATTCCTGAGGTGTGAATTTATTATTTATCATTTGTCTTACATTTATTTAATTTGAATTATGAGTATGTCTTTAGACGTGTGATTGTCCAAGTGACTGCTGTTCGTGCAGCACACCAGAGACTGAAACGTGGAATGCTAAGCCCTTGCAGAAACTCATTTTTAACCATTCTTCCAATAAAATAATTTTGCACGTAAATTCAAAATTTTCACACTTTTTAACCACACATTCTGCAAAAAAAAGGGGCTCAAGCATAGCCTAAATATGCACGGTTTTCTTTTCTTTGTGATGCTTTCTTCAGCTGGTTTCATCTTTTTATTAGCATCATACTAATGATGCTGGGGTTTGTCCTGTTTTCTTGCTGTTTATTTGATCTGTGTCTAGTAAACCTGCTCTGGATACTAAGGTGGCGTTCTGTTTGTATTTTATTTTGTATTTTCATTTTCGAAAATGTTTTGTGTTTTGTGTTTTCATTTTTGTTTTCAAATTTGCTGAAAACGCGTTTGGTTTGTCATTTCTGAAAACTGTTTTTGAAAATGAAAAGCTGGAAAACACGTTCTGTTTGAAATTTTGCAGAACACTATTTTTAATTAATTTGCTTGCTGAATACTACTAGCTTCAACTCAAATTTCCTTTCACAATACACTAAAAATATGGTTACATGCAACACACTAATGTGAGCATTAAGAGTCTATATTAACACAGCTTGGTCAGGTTCGGGACTTGAGAAAGCTCTACTTATATTAAAATCCAGAAAATGCAAGTTCTTTCAAAACCACCAGAGTCCATTTATCATTGCATTTTTTGAAATATAACAACAAGAATTCTCATTTAATTTTTTTTTGTAATGTTGATATTGAATTCAATAAAATTTTATTTAAATTAAGTTCCAAGTTAGGATAATTCTAAAAAAAAAAAAAAAAAAAATTCTTTATTTAGGCTTAGTTCCAAGCTAGGATAATTCTAAAAAAAATAAAAATAAATAAAAAAATTTATATTAAGCTTAGTTCTAAGTTAAGATAATTCTATAATAAAAAAAAAAAAAAAAAAAATCCCAAAACGCGGACGCGTTGTGTGTATTTTTTGTCGAAATACACACAAAACGCCCAAAACGATGTTTCGGGCGTTTTCCGTTTTGTGTACAAATTTTTTTTTTTGTTTTTCAAAATGCGTTTTCGAAAATGGTAAAGAGAACGCGTTTTTAGCGTTTTCGAAAATAAAAACAGAAAACGACCTCAAAACAGCAAAGAGAACAGGGGCTAAGTTTGTCTAGTAAATAAAATGGGCTGGGGAATGTAGTTTTATATTTTTTCCATACATGGATAATATATTTATGCACATTAGTGTGTCACATCATATCAACCATATGGCTGAAATTTGATAGTTTATAGTGCCCGCCACTAATAAAACCGTTTTTGAGGGTTAGTTGGGGCATTTTGTTTATTTCCAGATGTTTTATTACTTTTTGGTTCAAAAAATTGGATACGTATAATAGGATTGCCCACCTATCTTTCATCAAACCCTTTCCCCCATCAAATTCAAATATGTGTCCAATTTGCAATTGGCTTGATACTTATCAAATGTTATCTCTGAAAAATGTTATGGTGACCAAAAAAGAAGATCTGTATACATGTAATGTGGGCCTTGATTTTCTGGTAGGCTATGGTGAAACTAATCGTCCAAAGGTACACTAGAGAAGCTGGTGTGCGTAATCTGGAGAGAAACTTGGCTGCCATTGCTCGTGCAGCAGCTGTAAGAGTTGCAGAACAAGAACATGCCATGCCACTTAGCAAAGATGTCCAGCAGATTTCCTCACCTTTGTTGGAGAGCAGACTTGCTGATGGGGCTGAAGTAGAAATGGAAATCATCCCCATGGGTGTTAACGATCATGATATCTCACAGGCATTGAGGATCACGTCACCTTTGGTTGTTGATGAAGCTATGTTGGAGAAAGTACTGGGGGTAAGTAGTATTTAAATGGGTTGTAATTGTATAGCAGTATCTGAAAACATATCTTTTCCTTAAAAATTATGAACTTACTTATAAATTAAGAAACCTTGATTATTTTGGGCTAAAGCTGCTTGGACGTAAAGGGACAAGTACACTATCTTTTATGCCTCTTTTTTTCATAGCTTGTGTTCATTTCTGATATGATGTATGTTCTGTATGGTGGAACTGCAGCCCCCAAGATATGATGATAGAGAGACTTCCGATCGAGTTGCAACTCCTGGTATATCTGTTGGACTCGTATGGACAACCTTTGGTGGAGAGGTTCAATTTGTTGAAGCCACTGCTATGGTGGGAAAAGGTGATCTACATCTCACTGGCCAACTCGGGGATGTTATTAAAGAATCAGCCCAGATTGCAATGACATGGGTAAGCCTTTCCTTCTTATGTAGATTTGATAGGAGATGGATTAATTCCATCTTTGTTGTGAACATTAGTTTTAATGAAAATGTGTGCGTGATCGCTGTGCTTATTCTCAGAAGCAAGATAAAAATATATTTTAGAAGAAAATTGGCAATGGCACAAGACTCTAGTACTTCTCTTGTTGCTAGTTGTTGACGCCACCAGCCTCTGGGGTACTTACGGCTCGGCCAACACAGCGAATTGTCCACCGCGTGGTGTGGATTTGTTCTAGCTTAGTGGTTACCAGGGAGGCCTTTGGAATTCATATATTCCAAAGGTCCAAGGTTCGAAACCCCCTGGGGACGCGTCCACCTCGCGTGGAACAAATCCACACCACGCGGTGGACAATTCGCTGTGTTGGCCGAGCCGTAAGTACCCCAGAGGCTGCTTAGTGGTTACCAGGGAGGCTTTTGGAATTCATATATTCCAAAGGTCCAAGGTTCGAAACCCCCTGGGGACGCGTCCACCTCGCGTGGAACAAATCCACACCACGCGGTGGACAATCCGTGTGTTGGCCGAGCCGTAAGTACCCCAGAGGCTGGTGGCGTCAACATAAAAAACGCGCGAATTATCCACCGCGTGGTGTGGATTTGTTCCACGCGAGGTGGACGCGTCCCCAGGAGGTTTCGAACCTTAGACCTTTGGAATATATGAATTCCAAAGGCCTCCTTGGTAACCACTAAGCTACTTGCCAACACAGCGAATTGTCCACCGCGTGGTGTGGATTTGTTCCACGCGAGGTGGACGCGTCCCCAGGGGGTTTCGAACCTTGGACCTTTGGAATATATGAATTCCAAAGGTCCAAGGTTCGAAACCCCCTGGGGACGCGTCCACCTCGCGTGGAACAAATCCAAGTAGCTTAGTGGTTACCAGGGAGGCCTTTGGAATTCATATATTCCAAAGGTTCGAAACCCCCTGGGGACGCGTCCACCTCGCGTTGAACAAATCCACACCACGCGGTGGACAATCCGTGTGTTGGCCGAGCCGTAAGTACCCCAGAGGCTGGTGGCGTCAACACTAGTCAAGTATTTTTAACAGTTGGAGAAGTGAAATATGTCTCATGAGCTTATTGGACCCCTGCCTTAATGAAATCTTACCTCGTCTAATCTCTACTATAGCATGGGATTATAATCCCAAAGCAAGAGTTATAGCTTTCCACTGTTACAAAACCCTGGACTTGGGGTTTTATCTGTTTTTCTTAGTCCCAAGAGAAGTATATAAAAATTTGCTAGAGGAAATGGCATAAAAAATTAAGATGATTCTGTGAACTAAAAAGTTTTTTTTTTTTGCCCCATAAACTGTTCTTCTTCCTCTACAGGTAAGATCGAGAGCAACAGAACTTAGGTTGGTTTCTGCTGTGGAGACTAATCTCCTTGATGGCCGGGATATTCACATACATTTTCCTGCTGGGGCTGTACCTAAGGATGGACCATCAGCTGGTGTGACTCTTGTAACTGCACTGGTTTCACTGTTCAGTCAGAGAAAAGTACGAGCAGATACGGCAATGACAGGGGAGATGACTCTGAGAGGTTTAGTTTTACCTGTAGGCGGTATTAAGGATAAGGTATGCTTTCAAGTTTCAACTTAATTTTATGGCTTTTATTTTGCTACCTGTGACCTGGGTACTGGTACAATTGGCATCAGTATTAACCCCTGTTTGAGAACCATTATAATGGGGTTTTTGGGTAAAATGTATTTTGGAATAGTTATTTGTTTGAGAATGTGTGGTTAAAAAGTTTTTTTTTTTTTTTTGGTAATATTATTTTATTAAAAATGTGTGGTTGAAAAGAAGAGAGATAAAAATGAGTTAAAAATTAATGGGAATCAAACATGGGCTAATATTTCGGTATGTTTTCACCAATCTGAATCAATTCACTCTTCGACTCTAGACCATAAAAAAAATTTCTTGGTGGAGAAACTCAGTTTAGAATTTGTCACATGACATGTTTGCTCCCACCTTGCAAATCACCTCGTCAAAAAGATTAAGCAACCTAAAATCACTGCAGAAGAAATTAGCTCACTTTTGCTAGAACATTTTTAATATTGAGTAGTGAAATAAGACCTAATCTGATCAAGAACTACAACTTGAACATTGAGCAGTGTGTCATGCTACAGTAACCTTGAATAGCTCTCTCCCCATTATTTCTATATCATATCCTCTATGCCTAGCAAAGTTAGAGGCTTTGTGTATTCTTTGATAGCTGTGGAAAATTTTTGACGTTAAGATTCACCAGATTTTGAAGCAGGTACAGAGTCAAAAACTTCCATTTGAATCATATATAGTTTGAAAATAGTTGGTGTATATATATATATATATACCTTGGCCTTGAGCATGGCTTACTAGTGACTGCTGTTATTTGCTTTAGAAAAAATAGTAGAGCTGCAATGGTTGGACTCCTGGATTTTCATATACATATTTGAAAATGCCACTATGAAACGTCAATATGCTTTATGCAATCTGTTTTCTTTCTGCAAACTGTAATATTGATTTTTGATTTCATTGGTATGATTTCAGTATCTTTCTGCTTTTTTGGGTGCCTTATATAGCATTCCTATCCAGCTAAAAAGAGATTGATATTGATCGAATATTGTGTGTATCTGATATGAACAATTTACTAATTGATAAGTTAGTTCTCGTGTGTTCAGTTCTGACACATTTCGGTTTAGATAACAGCAGTACTTGCAACAGAGGTGACTTGTTGTTAGTTTTGATTTCGACAACATACTTTTCAGGTTTTAGCGGCCCATCGTTATGGTATCAAGAGAGTTATTCTGCCAGAGAGAAACTTAAAGGACTTAGTGGAGGTACCGTCAGCTGTGCTCTCCAGCCTCGAGGTAAAATGTTCCTCGTCTGTGTTTCTCAATTGTTAACTTCTTCTGGTTACTATAACCTTGAACCTGATTTTATCACGCTTCTTAAGATACGCGGCCTTTGAGTTGTTTCAGTCATTTACACCGGCGGCTAAAATACAAAAGATTGCATGGTTCATCTACTAATCAATTGTTATTGAAATAGATATTACTTGCAAAGCGAATGGAGGACGTGTTGGAACATGCATTTGAAGGTGGTTGCCCGTGGAGACAGCATTCTAAATTATGACAAGCCTTGCAATCCAACAAGCATCTTGTGATTAAACACTTCCAATTGTCGTCCGGACAGTTTGCGAAGAGATCAAGCATACAGGTAGCTATTAAAGGCATTAAACTTCTCAACACTTTAATTTCCAGATATTTCAAATGTATCTTGCAAAATTACCATGAAATTCCTATGTATTATTCTTTTCTCTCAGCAAGCTGTATTTGCATCTTTTTCCCTTTATACGAGACCCTGTCCCTGTCCCTGTTGTATTATTCTTCTTTCAGCAAGTTGAAAAATCTTTATGGCCCTGTTTGGTTTGGATTAAAATCTCAACTCATTAATTTTAACTACATATTTATGTGACTTGCAAATTTTCAACAAAAATATTATTAACTTTTATCAAAATCATTTTAAAAATGGGATAATTTGTGATTAATCACACCTTAATCCTCCTGTTATAATGGGATAATGTGTGGATTAACTAATTTGTTCCACTTCTAAAGGTCCATTTGACATAGCTGTTTTTGGTTCTGTTTAAATTACTTTCTTGAAGTGAATTGTCAGATTCAAGGAGCTATAAATAGAAGTTGACCAATATTGGTTTCTTTAGGAAGCTTTCCTATATAAAAGTAGAAGCAAAGTGGTGCCAAACAGGGTTAAAATGATGTGGATTTTTTTTTTAAAATTTGACATGGGTGGACTTGTTTAGGATGATTTTTGAGAAGTCAAAAGTTAAAGTTGTTTTGACTTTTTTGACAATTTTTTTTTTAAAAAAACTGCTTTCACGATTAGAAGAGCTTTTAAAGAAAGTTGATTTAGCGTGACATTCTCAAAAAACATTTTTGGAGTAGGAATTGTTTTGGTAAACTAGCCTTTGTTTGAGATCCATTAAATTATATTTGATTTTTTTTTTCTCTTACTTTTAATCACACATTCTTCAATAAAATAATATTATATTATTCTCTCTTATTTTAAATCACAATTTTTTCAAAAAAAAAAAAAAAAAAAAATCATTATTTCAAAATACATTTTTTCAAATAATTTGAATATAAATGGGGTCAAACAAGTTTCAAACAAAATTAAGGTAGTCTTTTAAAAGGTTTTACTACAAGAAAAAGATAAAGTAAAAACAGTGCTAAACAGGCCCGTAGCCCTACTGATTCTAGTAGAGCATTATTCATGCTTTTATGGTAAAAAATTGAAACAAATATACTGCAGCTTATGCAGTCCATTATGATATATTATTCACAATATTTTTAATCCCCTCATATTGAGGTGAGGGTTATAAAACAAATTTTGTGGCTCCAACCCAATGGGGTGGGGGCTATAAAACAAATTTTGTGACCCCACTTCAATTGAAGTGAGGAAATTGTCATTCATATGGTGAATGACATTGTGTAAATAGGCTTATTTTATGATTCGTGGTGTAGACGAGTTACGAGTATAATATCAGTAGAAGGGTGGTATTAGCCTCTGTTTGACTGTTTGGCAAACTACAAAGAACAATGTTTTTAAAAAAATACAATTTTTTAAATCACTTTTTAACCATAAATATTTTCTCTTTTCACTTTTTAATTACATATTTTATCTCGAAAACATAAAAAACATATTTTTTAATGCAGAACTTTTTGACAAACAGAATCTAAATCTCTGTTTGATTGATGATTTTTATTTTTATTTATAAGTAAGAGATTTGAGTTTTATGAGATAAAATGTGTGGTCGGAAAATATTTTGAAAAATTTGCATTGTTAAAAAGTGATTTAAGAAAATGTGAAGAAAAAACAAGTTCACCTAATATATTTTATAGAAATATGAGGAAAACAGCTGCAAAAAATGATTCTCTGCATTGGAATTTTGACTTCCCTTGCAAGTTGAAAATATTACGTTGAATATGCTGCAATCAGCTTGACAAAAGTTAAGTCTTGATATATATATATATATATATATATATATATATATATATAATATCTTTCGATACGTCCAATTCATTCAACCACCACCAATTTGAAATTGTTTAAACTTGGAAAGCGCTTTCGAAACTCTAAACTTACATTTTGAGCACCGAATTAATGCGAATTGAATTGAATAACATAATAAGTAAAGAAATCAGGTTTAATGGCTACCGTTAATAATAATAATAATAGTCATATGGTATTATTCACTCTATTTTATGTTTAATTCTTGATACGGTTTTGGCACCGTATCAAAGCTACTTGACAATGCTTGTCTATTATCGTAGATTTAAACAAATAACTTTACAACAAATTGACATTTTTTTTTTATATTAATAATAATATATGTGTGTGTAGATATATATAGATATTATGCCCATGTTTGACCTCATTTGTTGAAAATCAAATTTGTTCAATACTTAATCTCAATCATTTATCTTGGTCAAGCTTATCATTTTTTACTTTTTAAACATTTTTTAACCACACATTCTCCCATAAATATTATTCAAAATCACAAATTTTCCAAACAGTGGAGCCAAATACACACATATTCTTTTCACACAAGTGTTTAGTTGGAATGGTTAACTTGTCTAACGAAAACAAAAAATATGACATAAATTGGTAGGGGAGAGAGTGAATGACATACTATCTACCTACCTAAGCCATTACTAAGAGGTTGTTTAGTGTAGGAAATTTTGCAAAAAATTTAGATATTTTTGGAGAAAGTATTCTGTGAAACATTATTGAAAAGTGTGAAAATTGATGAAAATAAATTTAAGGAAAAAGTTAGAAAAACCAACCGATCAAACATGCTAGAAGTGCCGACCAATGAATTTGTAACAAAATTAGTTACTATTACAAGATCAATTTAAAATCAATTTATCTAGAGCTCCCAAATTCGATTATAAAGAAAACGTCAGAATGTAAAACTCAATTTAAAATCAATTTATCTAGAGTTCCCAAATTCGATTATAAAGAAAACATCAGAATGTAAAACGTAAAAATTCTGTATTTAGTACACACTTATATAACTATTAGTGATGGCAAAAGATCGTTTTACTATAGATTACAATAGAGTCAAACTTCAAGTTACAAAAAATAATTTTACTGAAGTGGGAAATTGAACTCGTATGAAGTGCATGGATTTGTGGTGGACAACAACCGGTAAGATAGATAACTGACAATTTATGTAAAAGTGAGATCATTATTGTATATTTATGGAGTGATATTTTATTTTATTTTTTTTATCAATGATCATAAAGGAATCACTATCACATTGTTCAATAAAGTAAAAGGACAATGTGATGATAATTTTACAATCATATAGACTCTTGTTCATCGTTGTTGTTATTGTTGTTGATGAATAATATTATTCAACATATACATAGCATATCTATCTATAATTAGGGGTGGACAAAAAAATTGGAATCAAAAGAACCGAACAAAAAAAATCGAAACCGGTCGGTTCTTTAGGTGAAAAATGAGAACCGAAACCGAAAAATGGAGAATCGAAAACCGACCGGTTCTTATTTGAAAATCGAAAACCGAACAAAAAACTGAACATTCTTAATTTTAAAATTAAGTCAACGTGACACTTTTGACATTTTCTATGTTGCTTTATATGATAGAGTGTACAAATCAAACTTACTTTGACGTTGATAATTGTTGAATTGCTCATATCGTGTTGCATCTTACATAAAAAAAATTTTGCACCAATTTTAGAAGATTGGATGTTTAGTCTCTCACTCGAATTGGTTCAGTGAATTTTTTGGGTGCAGTATTTACAAATTAAGATAATGATTGTTGTGTTGATATGTATTGAATTAATTTTAGGAATAATGTGTGGTTTGACATGTATGTGACTTTTGTGGAGGTGCATTAGTGAATTGTGGTTTTACATTGAAGTCCGAGATAAAAGTTCATTAAAAATCGTTTGTTATCTTCGAAATATATCTAGGATCAAATGACCTAAATGATTTTATGTTATGATAAATATGTCTATATGCCATCATTATCATTTTTTTAGTTCGGATGATCCAGACATTCCAGCATAAGCAACAGATAGAACAACAGAAGACAAAGATCCTACATTTCTAATTGCTAATGGAAATATACAGAATATTATAACTATATTTAGTGTCTTTAGAACGAGAATATATTCAATTTGAATATTTTGCCACATTGATGGATTTATTTGGTAAATTTGGACTCAACACTTATTTGTTTTTCGTACACATTTTCACGTTTACTCAAAGTTGAATTTTTTAATAAAAAATCGAACAAAGAATCGAAAAATAACCCAAATCGAATCGGAACCAGAATCGTTTGGTTCTTGAGTTTTGAGAACTGAAACCGAACCGAAATTTTCGATTCGGTTTCGATTCCTTCAATAGTCGGACCGAAAATCGAAACGCCCACCCCTATCTATAATAATAAGATAATCGTCATCATTTTATGAACATAGTTTCCCGCCTATTTTTCACCTGCTATTTTAGGAAATTTCTTATTTTTGTTAATTTATTGTAATACTTGAATTAGGAAAGTTTAATTAATGCACGTAATAAATGATTTATGAATTTGTGAAAAAAATACCTATAAAATAATTTGTAATATAAAGTTAATTATATTTGTAATATTCATTCAATAAAATTTAATTAAAATTTGTATTTCATATTATTTATTTGTTACGTTCATTTAGGCCCTGCTATGTGGTTAGGATGAGAGAATTAAAATTATTTTGTTGATTTATTTGTATTTTCTATATAAGATGTGTGGTTAAAAATTGAAGAAAAAATGTGGATGGTTAAAAAGTGATATGAAAAATTGTGTAAATTAATTAAATTTCTTGTCTTTTCCTAATTAAATCAACTTGCTGAACACACCCTTAAGTAAAGGACTGCATATAAGTTTGTAACGTGCAAGTTTAACAAATTGCAACATTTAATTTAAGTTTGATCAATTTTTTATTTTTTAAAATTTTTGGTAAATTTTGTTCGTAATGTATTTATTTTTTTACATGTAATGAAATGAAATATTTATTTAATATATTTAAATATCAATTATTGTATCAAGATATTTAATACAAATTCTTATAGTGCTATACGGGGAGTTGATAAATTAATTCTTTATGTCTATTAGTCTCTTTATTTCATTTTACGATTTGAAAATTGAAAACATTTCAACTTTTAGAAATCAAAAAATCGAAAGCTCAACTTTAGTCATCAAATCGAAATTGTAAAGTAAAAAATTATGCAAGTGACAATTTTATGTTTTACATTTTTGAGTATTTTTCATTATATATAAATGCACAATTTATGTCAGCTTTGTAGTTTTACAATTTATTTAATAAATAATTATTATTTATATCTTTCGTATATCGCACGGGTGCGATTACTAGTTAATAAACAAAATTAAAATTGCTAAGAGCCTGAGACTTTGAAAACTCAAGATCCAATATCTTTGAATATTCAAATTCATATGATCCAACTCTTAAGAATTTAAAACTTACCAAGTTTCTCAAAATGCTGAAAAAGCAATATATAAATATATATTAATAGACTAAAAAGGATCCATGATTAAAAATTACTAATTACAAAGACGCTTTGTCAATGACGTATCAAGAAAACTCGCGCCCATTCCATAATCAATTTTTTCACTTTCGTCCAAAAATATAATTACATATTTATCACTTTATATTTTGTATTTGTAATAATTTGAAACTATTATTAAAACCCCTGTTTCATGACCATTATAAAGAGAAACTTGGGTAAAGTGCAGAATGTAAGGTTAGGTGGCGTTCTGTTTGTATTTTATTTTGTATTTTCATTTTGGAAAATGTTTTGTATTTCCTGTTTTTATTTTTATTTTCAATGTTGCTGAAAACGTGTTCTGTTTGTCATTTCTGAAAACTGTTTTTGAAAATGAAAAGCTGGAAAACACGTTCTGTTTGAAATTTTGCAGAATATAACTTATACTATTTTCAATGAATTTGCTTCTGAATTATATTAAACAATCTATATTGTTTAACTTTTCTTTGGACCAAATAATAATGTCATTAATGTTCAACTCCAAAAAAATATTATAAGAAATTAATAACATAATATTCAAGTCCAAATTACTTCCATAATACATGTAACTCTAATTACTCATACAGAGTTTGATTAAACAAAATAAATTTAAAAGTCATCTTGACCTTGTGGAGTAATCAGTCCACATTTGATTCAGGCACATTTCAAGGATTAATCATAGGTCTTGCCTGCTACAATTCTCATGTGGTACATTTCTAGAATTTTAGTAGATTTTTGTGCATTTTGATAAATTTCATTTAACTTGGTTTGTTTTCTTGTATTTTGGTACATTCGCACACTGGTACGATTTGCGCATTTTGGTCGATATCATGCATTTTGTATATTTTGGTGAATTCTGGTATATATAGTGTATTTTAGTACATTTTGAAGCATTTTTTAACATTTCACACATCTTGGTTAGCACAGTACAATTGACATTGTTTTCGTAAATTTTAGAGCTATTTGCGCATTTTGGTAAATTTCTTGGGCACAATTTGAAACATCTCACAATTTGGTACATATCGCGCTTTTGGTATTAGATTAGGCATCTTGGTGAAATTTTGCTCTTTTTTGGTAGATTTAGCTTTATTTAGTAGAGTTTTGCGTGTTTGGTACATTTCGATTCCATGCAGTTTGGTGCATTTTTTGAAGTATAATAATAAGAATTCTCACTTAATTTTTTTTTGTAATGTTGATATTGAATTTAATAAAACTTTATTTAAACTTAGTTCCAAGTTAGAATAATTCTCAAAAAAAAAAAAAAAAATTAATCTTTATTTAGGCTTAGTTCCAAACTAGGATAATTCTAAAAAAATAATAAAAAAATAAAAACTTTATATTAAACTTAGTTCTAAGTTAAGATAATTCTTAAAAAAAAAAAAAAAAAAAATCCCAAAACGCGTTTTCCGCGTTTTGGACATTTTTTTTCGAAATACACACAAAACGCCCAAAACGATGTTTCGGGCGTTTTCCGTTTTGTGTACAATTTTTTTTTTGTTTTTCAAAATGCGTTTTCGAAAATGGTAAAGAGAACGCGTTTTTAGCGTTTTCGAAAATAAAAACAGAAAACGACCTCAAAACAGCAAACAGAACAGGGGCTAAATATTGAGGAAAATTCGAGCTTATGTGTGAAATATTTTATTTTGTGAATGTATGATTGAAAATAAGTATAAAATATATAAAATTTATTCGTAAAGAGAAACAAACATGGGCTAAGTATGTTTAGGTGACGGTGGATCCTATCGATTCATTGTTCAATTAATTCGTCGAGTCAACTTTCATCTATATTGTGCTAGGCAGCTATAGCGAATATCCAATAAATTAATTGGACAATAAATTAGTAGTTCACTATCACATATATTGATGATAACTATTACGTATTTTTTAATTGTATTTTTCTTTCATTGTAGATTTTTGAAAAGATATGCGTTGCAAATTAATTAATGGTTAAATTCATTATTACAAAACATTTATTTGAAATCTATGTAATTAGGTGGTTTGTCATTTCTTACACAACTATTAAAATAATTATCAAAATCATGTTTTGTAATTAATTACAATTGTAACTTTATTTCAATTTTGCAACTAATTACATTGGTAGCTAATGAATTTGTAGGATTTTTTTCTAAAATTAGTTGAATTAGTTACAAAATCTAATTAGTTACAGTAACATTAATTATATCTTCTTCTTTTTTTCAAAAAGGACCTTAATTATATCTATAATTACATTTTACTTACATTGTGTAATTAATGACATATCACAATTAATTACAATTTTGACTTTATTTCAAACTTATAATTAATTCCATTTGTAACTAATGAATTCATAAAATGTTAAATAACTCGTAATTTCTAATTAATTGCATTTGTGTAATTTGTAATCAATCACTGCCACAACCATCGTCTCGTCGGCAAATTCCTACAACATACTATTTTATTCTCTTCAACGTTGACGATAATCAGTATGGTGAAACAGCGGAACTCGTGTAAAGAAACAGAAACCGATTCCCCGACAATGGTAGTGTCTCGCTCAATGTAGTAATCCAAATCCTCCAGTCACCTCCATTGCCAACAACTATCACCAAATCGACACCATATTATTCACAATTTAATCATTTTTGATATCAAAGCATAAACATCATAAGATGAAACAGAATCAAAACTTGCAAATGAACTTCCTAAAACGATCTTATTAATTTTCCTTCATCATACAGCTTAATCCCACACCACCACTGCAGCCGCCACCGTTGCGTTGGAGTACTCGTGCGCGCACACACAACCCACACCATCTCACCTCCACCACCTCCACAGTCACCTCCCACCTTGCCACCATCGCTGCGCACACAGTCACCACCGCACCGCACTCCTACACACACGACGTGATACGCTATCACTGTCGCGCCGGAAACAACCATTAAACGAAACAATGAATAGGTAGAAATAAAAAAATTGAGGCTAGACGGGGGATGACCCGCGGCTCTATGTGCCCATCACGGAGATGAGATTTGTGCATCTTGTCGCCACCCATCGCCGTTCACCGCCAAAAGTCTTTGATCCGGAGGAGAATCTTTGGTTTAAGTTACCTCCGTCTTCTTTCCCAATAAAATGTAAATGAGTTACAATTGACGGTAGGCTAAATCGAGGGTTTGGGATGGGTGGGGTGATTTTGACCGTTTGGTAAACAGTTTATAAACCACACAATTTTCCAAATCACTTTTTAGCGTCTGTTCGGTAAACAGATTTTTAAGGTTTTTTTTTTGTTTTTAAACCAATTTTTAAATTACAAAATTTTTCAAATCAATCTCTAACCCTACACATTTTCTTTCTCCACTTTTTAATCATCCATCTACCTAAAAAACCACCAAAAAAATCATTTTTTTTAAGCATGGCCGCCGAACAGGGCCTCAACCATTCGAATTTTCTCTCTCCATTTTTTAACCACACATTTTACCTCAAAATCATAAATAAACCAATTTATAAACCACTACAGGTTACCAAACAAATATTTTTAATACCTGTTTTTAAAAATTTTAAAAATAAACATATGATTTTCCATAATTAGCCCTTAATTAATTTAGTTCTTTCGTAATCTATAAAGTAATCCTCCGTCATGTAAAACAATTATTACAAATTTATAATCAACACAATTTTTTAAATCACTTTTTAATCACACAAATTTTTCGAAATCACTTTTTAATCGCATATTTTATTTCAATAACTACAAAAAATCCATTCATAAATTTCCAAACAGCAACCTACAGAGCCAAAAATGTTTGGTTCTCCTTGTATTTTGTTCTTCATTAATAAAGTTTGGAATTTTACTTTTCCTTTTTCTTAGTCAACATTTTGGATTAATTTTTTTCTCTTTATAAAATAAAAAAGTTAATTTTGAAATATTAACAAATAAAAAGGAAAAAAAAAAGGTTGGTTTGGGTGACCCATTCCAATTTTTTCAAGACACGCATAGGACCGTATTCTTGAATTTGAAAATGCGGGAGAAGAAGATCCAAAGTCTTCCCAGCAATGTATACACACACTGTATATATATAATTATTATATATATAAAAATATTAATATATATATAGGCAGTGCGTTGAAAAAAAATGGAAAACACAAGTCTTCTCTTTGCTTTCTTTTTTTACTTCATCATCAATCAAACCACAAAATATTTTAAAACTCCACCTTCACTTGCTCCAAAACTTCACTTCCCCCCAACCCCTCCCCTCCCCTCCCCTCCATTTTCTGCATACAAGTTTCTCTCTGTCTCTACAAATCTCAGCAGGAGCAAAACTAACCCTTTTCATTTCTCTTTCAAATCCACATTCAATATATATATATATATATATATATATATTTTTCTTTTTCATTTTCTTGTGTTTTTTGGGTGAAGGGTGTGAAATGAACCGGCGGATGTGATGGGGGCAGGTTTTTCGCAGGTTTTTCCGTGTTTCAATCCGTCGGCCGGTGCGAACCGGGGAGAAGATGATGTCATTTTCTCAGCTACTGAACCGCTTGACGAAACCCTAGGCCATTCGTTCTGTTACGTCCGGTCATCTGCTCGTTTTGTTTCCCCTACTCACTCTGATCGATTTGTTTCCCCCTCCCAGTCCCTTCGCTTTGACGATCCGGCTCAACCGCAAAGACCCAAACCGCCTGGGTTGCCAGAAACCGGTTTCCGAGCTATTTTAGGTGCCTCTGTTAGTGCAAATACTTCTACTCCCAGAACTGTCCTTGACGATATTTACGATGACGCTATTGAGATTAACAGTAACAGCAACGCTTCTGGTCATTATGCTGGAACCAGGGGAAATGTTCTGAATGGGTTTGAGAGCACGTCGTCTTTTAGCGCCTTACCTTTGCAGCCGGTACCTCGTGACCACAAAGGTGAGCCACCGTCTGGGCCGCTGGAGCGGGCGTTCTTCATGTCAGGCCCGATCGAGCGCGGAGCCTTGTCAGGACCGCTGGATAGTGCTGCCGGAGGCATTGGATCTGACAGCAACAGGGTGCCATTTTCAGCACCGTTGGGTAATGTGTGCGTGAAAAAGCGGAAGAAGAGTGTTTCTGGAATTCGCAAAGCATTGTACAGGAACTTCTCTGAGAGGAAGCGCCCTTGGGTGGTACCAGTACGGAATATAGTGGGTGGACGCAGGAAGGATATCCCTGTATCTGGAGAGAGCGGCAGAAGGACCGAGATGGTGAATGACAGCAATGTTCATTGGGCCTTGGGTAAGGCAGGGGAGGATCGAGTACATGTGGTAGTATCAGAAGAGCACGGATGGCTTTTTGTCGGAATTTACGATGGATTTAACGGCCCTGACGCCCCCGAGTTTCTCATGAGCAATTTGTATAAAGCCATGTACAATGAACTAGAGGGTTTGTTTTGGGACAATGAGGAAGCAGTTATAGCTTCTGAAAATGTAGTTATTGCAGATAATTCTTACTTATCTTCCCAAAACCAAGAAAATGAAGAGGTTAAAGAAGGGGAGGCAGCCGAAAATGAAACAAAATCCGTAAAAAAAGTTTCATTTCAAGAGGAACAAATTCAGGTTAGGAGGAGAAGATTATGGGAATTTTTAGCGGAGGAGGATCCAGAAGAGGGTCTCGATTTATCTGGTTCTGATAGATTCGCATTTTCAGTTGATGATGCACTGAATCTTAACGTTGCAGGTTCAGCTGTGAGTAGGAGGTCTTTATTGTTATCAAAACTGAAACATGGTTTGTTGAGTAAGCACAAGGATAAGGATGGTAGGAGATTTTTCCCTTGGAGATTTTGGTTTGAGGGAAAAGAGAAAGTGGTAGGTGAAATGGAGGAGAGTAATCGAGTAGAGGGGGCGGGGGATGGGGAGAGGATTAGTAGAAATGGGAGGAAGCCGAAAGTGGGCCCTGTTGATCATGAGTTGGTTCTGAGGGCAATGTCTAGGGCACTCGAGGTCACAGAACATGCTTATTTGGATATGACAGATAAGGTTCTTGACCAGTATCCCGAACTTGCGCTGATGGGGTCTTGCTTGTTGGTTGCGTTGATGAGGGATGAAGATGTCTATGTGATGAACGTTGGGGATAGTCGGGCTATTGTTGCACAGCACCAACCTGAAAAGGTTAGTTCTAGTGAAGGATCGAAAGTTGCAGGGGATGATGGGATGAATGCTGAGGGTATAGTTGAAGATCATATTCACCAAGCTATGAGGTTATCTGCCTTGCAGTTGTCCACTGACCATAGCACCAGCATTGAAGAAGTATGTCCTCACAATTTCTTTCTTTTATCTGTTTTATATTCACGTCTCTTCATTGCTGCTTCAATTTATGGATTGTATGATCATCAGATGGTTAAGACGTGGTAATCTCGAGGTCTAATTTGGGGCGGGGGTTGGGGGGGGGGGGGCGGGGTTAGACCTTTCAGTTTGTGAGGGTGGAGCTTATAATATTCGAAAGTTTTGAATTTAAATAGTTGTTCAATGACTTAAAACTTGGCCACTTCCATTATGAACTAGAATTTTGTATTCTGATAATTGCGCAGGCAAAGCCCTTGTTTGAGACCCACTATTTCAAATAATGTGATTTGTAATAGTAATTTTGGCGAATATTTGGTTAAAAGTAGGGAATCTTTTTGGATTTATGTGTAGAATATTTTATTGGTAGAATGTGGGGTTGAAAATGAGTTTTGAAAAAAATGAAGTTTTAAATAATGGGTACCAAACAAGGGCACAGATACTTGGTTCTTATGGCCTTGCATCTTATTCATTGGAGCTCCAAAGAAGACAAGGATTAATAAATTTGACCAATCTTTTGTATAATCCATGCAATTAACTATTAACTAATATATATTTTCTGGAAACTTTTATGAGTGGTGACTGGATTCGATTTTGGATTTTTGATGCTTATGTTAGTTGAGATCTGTTTTCTCTACCTAATATGACAACCATATTGTGGGACCTAATGATTTAGGCAAGATGGTCAAATGTTTTAAAAGAGACGACTTTGTTGCTTTTGGTCGAATACTTTCTATGCACATGGAACTAGTGTAGCATTACATTTAAATTGTAAGATGCGCGACGAATCTATATGAATGTTGGTGAAAGGAGGATCATCGGAATTGATACTAATTGGTTAGAAGTTTTGAAGGTAACTCTTAAAAAAATTTGTTCAAGTTCTTTCCATTTCTATGTGTGGGCATTAGCCTTGAAAAATCAAATTTCGGTATCAAGGTGTTTTACCACTGTGAGGCAAGGCTTAAGCTCGTGAACTAAAAAATTAGTCCAAAATAAATAGAGTAAGTTGAAGTATCAATTCAACTCTAGAGTGGTGTGATGCTATGAGTCGCCGATGTGATGTAATTCTAGAGTCGGTGTGTCTAACATAGATCTTGAGTTGTGTGGGTCGCATTTCATCTTATTTTTAGACCTATAGTCTATTTTGATTTTTGGCTAATTAATAAACAAAAAGTAAATTAGGTGGCTTAAATAAATGGTGGATTTTTTAAAACCGATAAACCAATAAATTAAGTAGGTTTAAATCAATAGGGGTCCATTGCTGATTAAAGAGGAGCATATGCCTCTCATGGTCTGGTTGTGCATATTGAGGCATGTGTATATGTATGTTTGAATAAGTAATTGCCCCTGACTTATTAAAGAGAAGCGCATACCTCTCGTGGTCTTATTTGTGCACATTGAGGCATGTAATTAAGTAGATTTGTATAAATAGTGGGCCATCTCCTTAAAGAGGAATGCCTTTCATGGTTTGAGGTGTGCGCATTGACGCATGTAATCAAGTAGGATTAAATAAATAGTGGCTCCAGCTCATTTGGGTGGAGTGCATGCCTCTCATGGTTAGACGTGTGTGTATTGAGGTTTATGCCTCAATCAATATAGACGTAAGCCTCAATAATGACATCAAAATGGCCATGCGCATAAGCTATTTTTTAGTGCTTCAATCAAGGACGCCTTGTTTTTGCCTTTTTAAATCGTGGTGGACATCGAGCAATTTGATTGGTATGGGTCAATCATTTTGATTATTGACTGCTAAACATTTGGACTTTTGAGTGCATTAAGGACAAATTTGAGTAAATGCAATATTAAAAAGCATAATTGGGTATTAAGGTGTTTTTCCATCATGAGATAAAGCATAATTCTCAAGGCGTTCAGAGGTGTAACAGAAATTATTAAAATGCAAAATAAGTTCATAATCATCACAATCTTCGATACAATAATCATAAAGTGTGCAAACAAAATAAATATAAAATATATAAATTGCAGTTGGTAGGGGCAATGGACTATTCTCAAATTGGGTCAGTGAGAATTGAGAAACACAAATTTCTTTAATGTTTTCAGTGGACAGTGGATTATTTTTAAAATGATTCAGCCCCTGTTTGTTTGGTATAAATTAAAATCAGATTTTTAGTAGATATTGATAAAAACTGATAAGAAGTGTGATTGAAAGTTGTGGTCCCACAAAATGTGATTAAAATTAATTATTGATTTTGACTTGAGATTAAAATGAAAACCAAACATAGGGGCTCAATAAGAATTTTATGTTTTGCTAGCTGCAAGTTTTGAGGCAGTGTTGTGAGGTATACACATCTAAATATTGCCTTGCAATTAGTGCATTGAGGCATTCTTTTGCACGCCTCACTCTGAGGCAGGGTCCAATTTTGGAAGATTTTTTAGTAGTGGTTTTTAAAACAGTGTAACATATGCTTAAGAGTTTATTATCCAGTTGTTTTGAAAGTCTTAAAAGGATAAAATTATATATATGCATCTTAGGGTGTGTTTGATTGCGAGGTGAAAAATGGGTGGAAAGAAAATATTTTCTATGGAATTGATTTTGTTTGGAAAATATTTTCGTGGAAAATCAATTGAAAGTGTTTGATTGATTTAATTTTCTAGGTGGAAAAAGTGGAGAATTTTCCAAGTTTCGTTGTTTGATTGACATTATTTTTCATAAAAAATAAAGTAAATTTTTGCTATTTTAATCAATTTTTTTTTTTAATATATTTGTACTTGATGATGATAATGTTATTTTTTGGAAAGAAAATAAGTTAATTAACAACAACAACAAAATTGATTAAAAGTGTCGAAAATAATTTTTCATCTACCATGGAAAATAAAAATCCACCAAAACCCAAAGAAAACTTTTTCCACAAAAATAAGGAAAATAAGCTAGTGAGTGAGGTCAATCAAACAGAGGAAAGTAGAAAAGTTGGAAAAAATTTTCATTTTCCATGGAAAATTCTCGTCTATCAAACACACCCTTAGTGAAGTTTGCAATATGTGCGAGATCCACCATTATTAGACCAAAATGGTCTCGCAAAACTGATCACCAGATGGTATAAGATCAAGTCCTAACTATGAAAAGGAAATTTATAATTTTTTTACTCATAATTGATATTTTATTACTTAAAAATAATTTTTTATATATTAGCTCTATGCATAATTTATGGGTTCTTTATAGCATAAACTATCAATTCCATTGTCTGTTCCACATGAAAAACCTAAGTCCCCTTTTACAGAACGTAGTCTTTAACTTCAGTAGAACTCAGGGCCTGCTTGGGAGTTTTGGGGTATTGGTTATGGGTTTTCGGGTTTGGGGCATTTATAAAGGGTCCAATTTCGGATGATTTTTAGTAGCAGTTTTTAAAGCAGTCTAACATATGCTTAAGAGTTTATTATCCAGTCGTTCTGAAAGTCTGTAAGGATAAAATTATATATATGCATCTTAGTGAAGTTTGCAATTTGTGCGAGATCCATGTGTAGACCGAAATGGTCTCGCAAAGTCGATCACCAGATGGTATTTGATCAAGTCCTAACTATGAAAAGGAAATTTATAATTTTTTTTACTCATAATTGATATTTTATTACTTATAAATAATTTTTTTATATATAAGTTATTTTTAGCTTAAAAGTGATATTTCTTGTAATTAAATTTTAAAGTTATAAGGAATTTTCTACTTCTAAATAAATTTTACAGTTATAAGTTAATTCTGTACTTAATAAATGATTTTTTACGCATAAATGAATTTATTTACTTATTGTAAGTAACTTTTTATATTTTATTACAAGTGATTTTTTTGTGTCACTAGTAATATGTTTTTCTTTTTAAGAGGTTTTTTACACAAAAGTGAATTTTTAACTTATAATAAAGTAATTTTTTGCTTATAAACAATATTTTTAGTTGTTTTATTTTAATGTAGAAGTAGTTCTGAACTAAAATGTGGGTTGGACATAATTGTTTTATAGAGAGCAAAATTTGAAGAACAGCCAAAAATCACCAATTTAGTGGGTTGATACTCCAAATTACTCTTCGTTGACCTTCCAGAAAGAAACAGTGCTCTAAAAAATTAACAAGCACGGGTTTTCCCAACCTCATAAATGGTGCACTCAAAAAGGGCCAAAACTGGAGGGAAAAAAACTCCCAAGCATGCCCTTGATGGAATTTACTTCTAATGCTAGACAATCAATAAAATAACACACCTATATGAATAACAAAAATAAAATCCCATTTGATAATAATAATAATAATAATAATAATAATAATAATAATAATAATAATAAATTTTGATCTAACCAAAACTCTAAATTTTCTACTTGTTTCATTCTAAAATTTCTACTTATTTCACCTGGAGTATGTTAATGTGCAAGAACAATACAATGGCAGAAGGGTTAGATTAACCTTAAAAATGCTCCTATATGAAATTAAGAACAATGGGGTGTTATGTGAGTACATTCTCCTAGTGCTCTTGGTGAAATTTGCTGGAATTAGTGCCCATGAATCTTAGGGCTAGTGTTCGTTCTGGGTGTTAAAACCAATATAAAATGAAGTTGTTTACTTTTCTGTGCTTGTGAGAATGTGTTGTTGCTTTTCGACTGGATAACCTCTTCTACGTAATAAGGTGGTGTAAAATTTTTACTCGCCCTCAGTTTTTCTGTTATGAATTTTGATCTTATTTAACCATTGGCGACGTAAAATTGTGTATAAACTTTCATTGTTGTCATTTCCAGGAAGTTCTTAGAATCAAGAATGAACATCCTGATGACAGCAATTGCATCGTCAATGACAGAGTTAAAGGTCGTCTTAAAGTTACTCGTGCATTTGGGGCTGGCTTCCTCAAACAGGTTGGTCCATCAATTGTCGGCATTCTTATTCTGTTTGTGCATGCATGTGTACTGGCACATCTCTGCGTATTGAGTTTAATTGAAGGGGATAACATGCATTTAGAATTTATCCAAAATCCTCATGACTGAGTATATATCTTCCTGAAGAGCTTTATAACTGCGTGACAATTGTATCTTGAAACTCTTCATGTGCTTTTGTTCTTTGATTAAAAAATAAGTTACTTGAAACTCTCCATGTGCTTTTGTTCTTTGATAAAAAAATAAGTTACTTGTTTATTTTTTACGCTGAAAGTTGATTATCTGGAAGCTTGGTTGTTTCATTGTATCATAATTGCAAAATACCAAAGATATGTAGTACGCATTGCGTATGTCCCGTCGATTACATATATTGATATACACTACCACCTTCATTCATTTAACTTTCCTATTTTAATATGTGTTCATTATATAATCTGCATGTGTTTGCTGCAATTTGATTCTTGATATTTTTTTAATTAATTTCCATCTTTTATCTATTGAACTTAGATGATGTATTGGTATGATTGAAACTTACAGTTACTTTACTAATGTTAAATGCTTCCCATCATATTGAGACTCAGATATTTTATGTGCATGCCGTGCTGGTTTCCTAATGCTTTATGATGCATGTTGATGCAGCCTAAATGGAATGATGCGGTATTGGAAATGTTTCGAAATGAGTATATTGGTACTGCAGCTTATATATCTTGTTATCCTTCTCTTTGCCACCATAAGCTGTGTCCCATGGATCAATTTTTGGTGCTCTCATCTGATGGTTTGTATCAGTATTTGAGCAATCAAGAGGTTGTTAGCCTTATTGCGAATTTTATGGAGAAGTTTCCTGATGGTGACCCGGCTCAACACCTGATACAAGAGCTTCTCTTCCGTGCAGCCAAAAAAGCTGGTAACCTTTTACCTTGGAAATAGTTGAACATATTTGGCCTCGTCTTAATTCTTCATACACCTGATGTAGATGATTGATCATTTTCTTAGTCCTCGAGTATATTATCTTGTACTATTTTTATCGAGAACTCGAGTATCGGGTAACTAACCTAATTAGGTCACTTAGGGATGAAGATCCTGGGAGAGCATCTGTCTCTTGTTGGCTGTGGGGCAGGGGGGAACAGGCAAACTATAGGGGAAGACTGACTTGGAATTTACAGTTAGTACCTGTCTATTTATTTCAAATGACTGGCGATTCTGTTAATACAAGTTCCTTTTTGGTGGAGATTAAAATCGAATTTTTAGCTCCCGTTTGGTGCCGATTAAAATCAATCTAAGTCAAATTCAACAATCAATCTCAACCATATATTTCATTGGTCCCATAGCTTTTCAACCATATATCTCATCAACTTTTATTAAAATCTAACAAAAATCTGATTTTAATCTCCATCAAATAGGGGCTTAATAAAGTTTGATAAAATTGATAAGGTGTGGTTGGAAAGTTGTAGGTCCCATGAAATCATCTGTGGTTGAGATTAACTATTGACTTTGACTAAAATCTAGATTTCAATTTGTACCAAATAAGAGATAAGTATCTAAGAGCATCTCCAAGAGACTATTTTTAAAGAGCATATTTTGTAATTTAGAAAGCATCTATAAATTTAGAGAGTTAAAATTCTTAGGCCCCATTCTCTTTACTGTTTTGAGCTCGTTTTGAGTTTTCGATTTTTGGAAATATCGAAAACGCATTCACTTTGCTCATTTTCAGAAACGCGTTTTCCAAAACACCAAAAAAAATACAAAGGAAACTCAAAACGAGTTTATTGCGTTTTGGATATTTTGTGTTAAAAAGTCCAAAACGACCAAAATATTCGTTTTGGATTTTTTTTTTTTTTTTTTTAAATGTGAAACACTTCCTTCACTTGAAGTTCTTATATTATTTTACTATTATATATAGATTTATGTTAAGATTTTTTTTTTGGTAATTTATTTATTATTATTATTATTATTATTATTATTATTATTTTAAATGTGAGACACTTCCTTCACTTGAAATTCTTATGTTATTTTGTCATTATATATAGATTCATGTTAATATTTATTTTTTGTAAATTATTATTATTATTTTTTTTTTGTAAAAGTGAGACTTCTTTCACTTGAAGTTCTTATGTTATTTTGTCATTATATATTCATGTTAAGATTTTTTATTTTATTTTATTTTATTTTTGTAAAAATGAGACTTCATTCACTTGAAGTTCTTATGTTATTTTGCCATTATATATAGATTCATTTTAAGTTTTTTTTTTGTAAATTATTTATTTATTTTTTTTTGTAAAAGTGAGAGACTTCCTTCACTTGAAGTTCTTATGTTATTTTTCCATTATATAGATCCATGTTAAGATTTTTTATTTTGTAATTTTTTATTTATTATTATTATTTGTAACTGTGAGACACTTCCTTCACTTGAAATTCTTATATTATTTTGCCATTATATATAGATCCATATTAAGATTTTGTTTGTATGTAGTTAAATTTTTGTTTAGCTGAAACAATATTAATGATGAATTTATTGGTATAGAGAACTAATTGATTTATTAACATTAAAATTAATGTAATTCAACAAATCAACTATTTTTTACATATAAAATATCACAAAATAAATATATCAAAAAATTACAAAGTAAACTCATTTTTCAGTTTTTTATTTTGGAAAACAGTTTTTCAAAATTACAAAGAGAACATGTTTTCAGTAATCCCAAAACAAACAACCAAAATCCAAAATTCAAAACAAAATCCAAAATTCAAAATCCAAAATCAAAACAAGAGAACGGCCCCTTAAATTCTCCAGTCTCTTTGAACACTTAATTTTTATTACTCTATGTATTTATTATTTATTATTTTTTGTTAACCTTGGGCTTCCTCAATTCAAACTTCGGTCAGGTTATCCTGCATATTCTGAATCAAATTGATATTTGCAGGGATGGGTTTTCATGAGCTGCTGGACATTCCACAGGGAGACCGCAGGAAGTACCATGATGATGTTACGGTTATGATTGTATCTCTTGAGGGACGAATCTGGAAGTCGTCCGGAAAATATTTATGACACCTCATTGCTGGCAACATCTCGTCGCACAGACAGCTACATTCTTGTTTTGATTCTCGCCTAAAGTGCCTGCTAGCAGCTTTCAGAGATTATTTCATCTCAGACAAAAAGCATGCAGTTGTAGGGAGGAAATCCTACATTAAAAGTGGCATGCTCAGGCAACTGCAAAAAAAAAATGTTACAGGAATAGGAAATTTTTGTAGTTGGGACTGGTAAACTTATCTTCTGGAGAAATGGTCTCAAGTGGTTCTTTCTCTTTGCAGATATGGAGGGTCTTTTAATTCATTTCTTCATCATTTTGCTTTCCATTTTAGAACTAGAAAGTATGTAGTTTATTGGGGGTTCAGTTACAGAGCTTGACGTCTGGCTTTGTCGAAGGTGAGATATAATCCACAATGTAATTTTGACGGTGGATTTCCACCCATTCAGTTCATAAAGAAAAAATTCAATTGAAAATCATGTCCTATTTCTTTGGAAATCTTACTACAACACAGATCTCAAAATTACACTTTTATTTATGCTGTGGTTACAATTGAAGCACCTTTTGATTGCACCCATGATATTATATCTTCTCTAGTGGCAGTGAAAAAACCAGCCTTTTCCTCACTTTCACTAAAAGGAGCAGCAAATCTCTCCACATGGGATGCAAAGGCAGTGGCTAAACCTTGAGAGAACTTGTGAGTTCCAGTTCCAGTGTTGGCAGAAAAAACCGCCGGCAACGTCTCTTGCCGTTGGACGATTTTTGCTAGACTGCCCATCCATTCTTCAAATGCAGTGTGTGCTGCACCGACTGATAGTGACCGGACGTTGAGCCGCCACTCCTGTGCTGTCTTCGTATGCAAACCTGGATACAATCCATAGATGATACCCACATAGAGGAGCTCGTGAGCTCTTTCGGTGAGATTCCTGTTTCGGCACACATCGATCAAACAGTTACAGAAGGGTCTCCTGGACTCGACCACGGTGTTAGTGAGTACGACTCTGAACTCTTCTTTCACAGTGTCTAAGTTAGTGCTCTCTTCTTCAAGGAGCTTCACAAAGGCAACCAAATTTGGGTTAGCTTGCTCTAAACAGAGGAGGACCTTGTTCATATCCTCACCTTGACAGTATGATAAAATGGAGAGCAAGCATCCACACAACCTATCGTCGGGTTTTACTCCTCCCTTTACCGAGCTATCAAAAACGCGAACCAAATCATCGATTTTCTTTGCTCTCCCCAAGCATTGAATCAAACAAGTGCATCCCATGACATTGAGATCAACACCTAATTTAGACATCTCCTTGAACAAAGCCATCGCCTTTTCAACATTTCCTCCACTCCCATATATATTAAGCATTGCTGTGTAACTCCAACAATCAGGCCTACATTTCTCTGATCCCTTCATCTCCTCAAAAAGCTTCTCAGCCTCTTCCTCTAACCCAAGATCAGCACACATACTCAACAATGTGTTATACAAAATGAAATCCATTGGCCAACCATTTGATCTCATTCTTTCCCAAAGCTGCAGTGCATCTCTAGCCCACCTAGCCTTGCCATAAATCTTGATCAATGCTGTCAATGTCTTTTCATCTGGTACAATCCCTGAATCCACCATCTCCTCGAATAAGCTCCTAGCCAAGCCGGGCTTCCCGGCCTTACCCATTGCCTCCAACAATGTATTGTACACAACCAAATTGGGTTGCACCCCAAGTGACTTCATCTCTTCCAATACATACCTGATGCCATCATAATCCCCTGCCTCACCAAACATCTTTCCCAAAACCGCAAAAGCAATGGAGTCGGGCTTCCAACCGCTTGCTCTCCCTCTCTCGTACAAACTCATCACCTCCTCAACTTTACCCAATTTAGCATACACATCAAGAATGGCAGAGTAGGTGACCTCATCTGGCATCAACCCAGTCTTATACATCCTTTCAAACCACTCCACTGCCTTATCGAAAAGATTGCACTTTTTGGCACACGTAATTATTGTGGAATAAGTAATATTATCAAGCTCAACCCCATTTTCTATCATCTCAAACGCAAGGTCCTCAATGTGCTGGAACTGTCTTCCAAACCTCAGAGACTTCATGGTCACATTATAAAAGATTGTTTCCATGGGAAACAAATTCTGGGCCTTCACCCACTTGAAGAAAGAAAGAGTCTTCTGCCATGGCCTCAAGCTGTTTAACACCAAAAGTGCATTTTCTCTGTTGGGAGGGTGTGGGATTTCTTCAAGAACAGCCAAGAAAGCTTCCTCAGAGGAGCCACACTCATTAACCTTCTTGGCAAAAAACCTCAGGTCTTTGATTTGGGAATTATATGAATAAGAAGAGCGCTTATGGCGTTGTAACGAAAGCACAGCAGGCTTAGGCTTGGCAGGGTTGACCCAAGTGGACTTAGGCTTGGATAAGAGCTGATGGGGTTGTTTTGGTTGGTCAGAAATAATAACTGTGGATAGAGGCTTAAGTTGCTCAGACAAAGACGGGTTTTTATGCTCTTGAAACTCCAATTCTGCAGTATTTTGTGGAGCTTTCTTGAAGGAACTGCAAAAAATGGTGAACTGTTTTTTGTTGCGAAGTTTGTGAAGGGAGGTGAAGTGAAGTGGGCGCTGGTGCTTCGTGTCCAATGGGTGATATGGCGTATTATTACAGTGAAGGTCTAAAGGTATTGTGAGCTTTGTAGCAGCCATTGATGGAGGACAATGAGAAATGGAGATGGAGGATTGAAGATTTGAATGGTGGAAATATCTATTCCATGTTTGTGAAAATGTCTTGCGATTTTCTTCGGACCTTATCTAATAGAAGCCCTAACGCCAAGGGCGAATTTTAGATGTAGTAAATTGCAAGGAAGCATTTGCAGGGACAAGAAGGGAGAACAAAGATAAATACGAGGACGAAATGTGTAAAATATTAGGTTAAGGAAACTTTTAAATTAATCTTTTTTTTTTTTATTTTGCCTTTTTACTTATTTAGTGCATGTTTGGTCCCCAATCATTTTTTCAACAATTTAATAAATTTATTTTTAACCTCACATTTTTATGTGGCTCATCAATTTTCACATTTTTTCAGTCACACATTCTCTAAAAGGTTCAAAATTCTCCGAAAATAGAGTTATTTACTTTTTGGACTCACCTATGTTTTAGAATTGTTTTCTTTTTGGTAATTTTGTATACATAGGTGGATAAATCTTATTAGATAACCTGTTATTTAATATTTTTTACATTAGATTATGTTATTTTGTAAGAGTCAAGATTGTTACATATCATTGGTTAGATTAATGTATTTTTTGTAAATCTTTAAAGAAAAAAACATTATGGTATGAAATTGAACGTGATTCGGTTCCATATTAAATTTGTACTCAATGATTCTACTTACTAATAGTCGAGAATTATGGTTGTGTTTAAAAGAGAATCGAATTGTACCATGTCCAACCCTACAAAACGGTACGGAAATTATGTGAAACGGTAGGCTCTTCCCGTTGAATTTTTTTCATTATTCTCGTTTATATGTAAAATTTATTTCATTTTAACAAATTCTTGATATTTGGTTCTTCACTTGTCAACTATATTTGCTGAGGCAATTTTGATTTATCTAATTTGTTGTTTAGCTCATCCTTGTAATTAATTGAAAGATTAATTTTTTCTACCACCAAACCAAATTAGTCAGTTCAATTTGGTTTCAGTTGAGAGTAATCCCGTTTTACATTTCTTGTTTCTAGCTACAAAAATGAATTTTTATTCCGTTTCAAAATTATTTTAAATAATCTCTCAATTAAGTCATAATAATCTATATCTATATCTTATTATTATTATAAAGAAGGATAGTTGGCCAATCCTTCCCCCAAAAACTCCCGCCTAGCAAATCCTCAAAAGTCATAAGTCAAAATAAAAATAGAAAAGTTGGCATCTTATCTTATTATTATTATTATTATATTATTATTATAAAAAGTTGTGATGTGTACAGTACCATTATTATTATTATTATTATAAAAAGTTGGCATCTTATCTTATTATTATTATTATTATAAAAAGACAGGGTATCTGATGATTAAATATTATAAAACAAATGTGTACAGTACCATTTTTTGAATTTGCAATGAGTACCGATTTTCAAATTTTGCATTAATTATTTTAAAAGTTGTGATGTGAAATGATGATTGACATATAACATTTTCATATTTCTCTTTCATCATTGCTGGTTCGTCCCCAAGCAATAAACAAATGAATATAAAAATAAAAAAATTACTTTTTCCCTCCAAAGTTTGCATACAAATTAATATAAAAATAAAAAAAATTACTTTTTGAAACTAGAAATGACGTTTTGCATTTTGTATAGTACACAGAAGATTGGACCTTACACTGTTTTTACTGTTTAAGCTTTAAAATTTGAATTTTGAATATGCATTAGATGAGCAATCTTTTTTCATCTGCACGCACACAGGTGGTCCCACGTGATTATAAAATTCCTAAAAAATTGGGCTTAGAAAGCGTGCTTGGTACTCTGTCTATTTTCAAAAAAAAAAAAGCGGTCCATAATATTACACTCCACCGATTGGATCTGGAATTTTTCCCTTGATTTTTCAGACAAATCACAAAATCAGAGAAGATGAAGACGAAAACATTCAGCCCACTCCGTTAAGCTCGGCGAAGGATCCTTCCTCGATCGCTGCCGCTCCAGCCAGCAAGTGCAACTCTAGCAGCGCTTCAAGCCTTCAAAGTTCGGTCGTCGACGACGCAGACGGAAGACCCCTCCCATGACCCCGTTCCATCGCATCTCCTCTCTCTCTCCCCTGCTGCCCGCAGCTCAATAACAGTTGTTTGATTTTTTGGTTTTGTAATTTTTTGGTTGTAACGTAAATATTGATTCTTGAGTTCTCAATTTTTATTTTTATTTTTTGTTTTTGCAGCTTTCCTCTTGATTTCTGAGTAGAAATGATATTTTCTAGCAGTAACTCCGACTGCTTTCAGGAGTTTGTCCGTCGGACCTTTTTGACAGTAAGTTCTATAGCTGATTTCGTTACCATATTAAGGAATCAAGCCTCAGATGTTTTCGAGATTTTTTGGTATAATATCGATAACCTTCTGTTTATTTGAAACTATTTTAGATTCAAGCATTACAGAAGAAGATGCAAGATTCGAGCTCCTTGCTGTAATGAGGTTTATGATTGTATCTTCAATATTTTTATTTTTTTTTAGAGGATAGTATCTTCAATTTGATTAATTAGACTAATGAGCAGGTTCCATCCACTTTTATTCTTATCCTTGCTTAATCTATTGTTTGGTTTCAGTCCAACATTTTGATGTTGGCTCTATAGAATCAGTTGCGAGCACTTTTGTTTCTCATCGCAAGCTTCCGAGTCATGGTAAATCATCTGAATCTCAACTTATTAATTTTCGGATACATTTCAGTTTTTAACAAGAAAATATCAAATAATCCGTACAGTGTTCAAATTGGCAAGCCATATTTTATTACTCTTTCAATTGGCAATGAGAGAAATAAACTTGGCTTTCCTGGAAACTGATGCGTCCTTAATGCGACAATACAGGCACTTTTGTCCCGTTCTTCATCTGTTCAGCTTCTACCAAGACTAAGAAACAGTAATATTCCAAAGGTTTGATCTTTGTCACCTATTAAATTTTTTTAATAGACCAAATTACAGCCTGCAAATAGTATATTTTGTTCACATTTTACTCAGCGGAAGTGCTACTCTTAAAAGATTAATTTGTTTTCTGTGAAGGTTGGATATCCAACATTAACTGCATTTGCCGAGTTTATTGGTGATAGCAGCACTTTAGGAAGGCCAAGGTTTGTTGATCCTTAATTGCTGTGATTTTTTTTTGAGGTTCTCTTTTGACAGTTCTCTACCAGTCGCTGGGTTCCAGGATGGACAGGAAAGATGTTACCACTCTTCTTGAAATGGGCAGTTCGAAATGAAGCAGCTTCTTTCTTAAGAGAAAAGGCTGTACCTTGAGTCTTAAAGGTTGGATATTTAGCTATTCTTTGCATTCATGTTCGTTCTCCATTTGAAACAGATATCTTCTAAGATCATATAATTTTTTTTTAATTCAAGATTTCTCTGACTTTGATAATTTTTTCTTGCAGAGACAGTTGAGTGGCATTTTGATGGCATTTTGAAATCTTTGCTATGAACCTGGTCTCCCACTAGATTGCCACATCTGATTCAGTTTAAGGGCCCACTTGAAGGTGGCTTCCAAATAGATGAAGCGGCTTCTTGACCTCTCCATGTAATTGTTTATTAATTATAGTCCAGCCCGGTTTGTAGGACCAAGGTTTTGATGTGCTAACCTATTCATAGATTTGCTTTTCTTTTCCAGTTGTAAACATTAGTAAAGAATAGAGAAAAGACTAATACTATAGATAAGTGGTATAAAGAACTACAATGTTTGGTTATTTTTGTTGCAGTTGGATAATTCATCAGGGCTTCCCCGTGGCTTTTGACTCTCTGGAAGGCGAGATTCTAGGCAACTGAGACAGCCAGTAGCATTAGTTAAATTTATTTCATTTGCATTTTTCGAGTCTGATGTGCTATTGAAATGGCTTAACTCTTTTTTTCTGCTTTTTCTTCTTTAAAAGAAGAATGAAGGTGATTTTTCCTACCCTATTTTTTACTACCCTATTTTCTGACGATTCCTTATATCGTTTTGCCCATCTGAATTTATTTTGTTGCAACTTCATGACTATGTACCAAACTTTAGTGCAAATGTGGTAGTTGAAGGAACTACTATTAACTTAGGTCTTTGGGACACAGCTGGTAAGCTTAATTTTACTATAGAAATCACTTTATTTTTCTAAAGGAATCAATATTTTTGAAGTATTTTTGTAGATGCCAAGTTTTTGGCAAATTTTATCACTAGGTCTTTTCTTAGTCTTTTTTTTATGTTCTAACCATTTTATTGATTTTGCATCCATTTCGCGGGACATTGAATTTCAGAAAGTTTTGATTCACGCATTGCTTATATTCATGAAATAATGGACCTCAACAATTTTGAAACATAGCTCTTCCTACATAAAAAGGGTTGATAATTAGAACTTACATCCTATATCTGCTTTTACGTATAAAATCTAGAAAATCTAGATATTCCTACTATTTAGGTTTATTCTTTTTTTCTTTTTTCCTTTTTATGTTTTATAAATATGTCATCAATGATTTTTTTTCCCTATTTTTATATTTTACAGATATTTTATTTTCGTAAATTTCTTTCCCAGCTCTAACTCAACTAAGGATCATATCACAAGAGATCTCACCTTCATGGCTAAAGTGCTACTAGAGTTGTTTTTGTTTCAATAGAACAAGTAAGGATGATATCACAGCAACTTTTTTTAGATTTTTTTAACTTTCTGGCTTTTGAGAACTGGATATGTTGAAATCAATTGATAATTTGATAATTAAGGATAGTTGGGCCAATCCTTCCCCCCAAAAACTCCCGCCTAGCAAATCCTCAAAAGTCATAAGTCAAATTAAAAATAGAAAAGTTAAACTTGCTATAGCTGGATGGTTGAGGGACCTCTGTTTAGTTGAAATGGTTTGCTTTTCACTTCGAGAAAGAAATGTAACTTATATGAGATGGCTTTAGCATTAATATAAATCCTGCTGATCATAAATTTATTTGTTATAGTTACTGTCAAGTACGACAAATATTTTTAGGTAGATCTATCAAAATGGTAAAATCAATGGACCATGCTTGAGAAAATTGCAGCTATAGAACTTGAGGGAAGATATATGTAAAGTATTGCTCAGATCAAGTTCTAGGTATTTCCTTATTTTATATTTTTGTCTCACAGTCTATTGTTTTTTTGTATCTATTAGGCTCGGCAGTCGCTAATATATCCAACCTGGGAATTTTACTTCAATTAAAATGATGAATTGCATTTTTTGAAGAACTCAAGCAAATCAAGTAAGTAGCCAATGCTGGTCCCTTACTTTGAGAGGTAGACTTTCTTTCTGTAACCATTAACTTTGTGTATCATATTTGTACTTTTGTATAAACATGACAAAGTCTGGCCTTGATTTCTCATGTATAAGAGGATGTTTAGTTAAATCTATCCATGGTTCAAGTTTTTTGATCTCTATAAATCCCCTTAGGGCCATCTTAGATGTGACGAGACAGTAAATATTATCATACCTACATTATCTCGCACTTTCATTTCATTAAACAGGTGGAGAAGAGGAGCAAGTACTAATGCAAACAGAGCAAACCTCGAAACTGTGAAAATTGATTTGAGAAATTGTGTATATTATAATTTGGTTTATGCTCACTTCACCGAACATATATTTGTCAATTGTCATAGTTCTTTGTACTTAATTTCTTTTTTTCTTTATTTGATTGTTGATGAACAGTGAATAATGGAATATCAAGGACAAACTCCTTTGCCAATGAAGATTTGGATTGTTGTGAAAATTGATGGATTTCAAACTTCACAGAATGTCTGTGAGGATATTGAGGCAGCGTTGCTTGATTTTGGGGTTGGGAACTGGGAAGTGAGGCTTGATTAGGGGGTGTAATCAAGTAATTGACATTCATGGCTAAAATAGTTGTGTGGTGTAATTTCCTCTACGGTAAAACTTATTTTTATAGAACACATGTGATGATACATTTGAGAAACATTGCATTTGTGAATCCATTGATTACAAGAGAAAATCTACCAAAGACATACATTCAAATAGTGATAGTTGATGGATATCGGTTTTGGTTTATTGGTTTTGTGAATTTAAAATAATTTGTCCTTTTTTAATTTATATTTCATGAATATGTACAAATATGTGAGAAATATTTCGTATTTTTCATTTTACTTCAAATATTTTGTAAAATATTTAACACCGTGCATCGCACGGGTGGTAGAACTAGTAATATATAAAAGTAGCTGAGTCAACCCCAGTCAACTTCATTGTTTCTCTCCAAAACTCTTGTACTATGTGCAGATTTTATTTTTTTATTTTTTCAATTTTTGGGAACTTCAATATTTATCATGTTCACACTACTTATATCCTATATCCAATAATCAACTTCAAAACTCACTTCAAAAATAGTTGGGCCTTCAATATTTATTTATTATTTTCAAAATCGCTAACGTCTACTTACAGTCTTCAATATTTGTTGTGTTTACATGACTTATATTTCTCGCCCCCTAATTACATTGGAAAGCCAGTTATATTCTTCTCTTTTTTTCCTTTTTCGTTTTTTCAGAATTTGTTTCATTTTTTTCCCATATTTCAAAATCTGTTTATTCATTTTTGTTTTCTATATTATTTTTTTTTCTATTTCCCTATATACAACATTTTTCATTTCTGTTATATATAATTATTATGAAGATATACATAATAATAAAAGATTTAATTAAATGGTTATTTCTTTGAAAAAAATGTGTACTGTTTAACATGACCGCTCCATTCCACCTTCTATTTATCACGTTTTATGATTCAAAATTTCTGGTGCGGTGGTAATGTTTATTAGTTATTAATATTACAAACCAGTTGAAAATTAAAAATAGTAAATTATTTTTTGAAAAAGTAAAAAGGATTGGCACTACTCTTTTCTTCAAGACCTGTGATATTTTGAGTCGTTGAACATAGATTTTGGTTTCTCACAAAAAAGAAAAAAATATTAAAACAATAATATTGTAGAGAAAGTTTCGAAAACAATATAGAATGCAAAATTATTTTAGACTAATAAGTGGATTTGTTAATAGTCTATTTATATTATGTTCTAAATTTCTCTGTTGGGGTTGTAATGTGTTAACTAATGTTGGGCTATTTAGAATAGTTTTGGATTTGATAGATATGTTAATGGTTTCGACCGTTAAGTGAAGAAAAAACATATTATTCATGGGTTAGTATATATATTTAATGAAATTGTATATCACAATGTATAAAAAATAATAAAAATAAGAAACTATAATTATTATTATTTTAAATTTGCTTTTATCGAAAAGTTGTTTTTTATTTTTTATGATATAAGAACGATAATTTTTTTGGTTTTACTTATTTATATTTGACTTTTTTGTGTCAAAACCTCTCTTTTCATAAAAAAAATGTGTTATTCTAACGTTTTCAATCTTACAAATAAATATTTGTATTCATTTATACAAATCTAAAGTAAAATTTTCAGTTAAAAATTATGTTGAAATTTTATTACTAGATAATACTCTATCTATCTTACAAAGACAGTCTACTATTTCTTTTTTGTCCGTCTCAAAAAGACAGTCTACTTTATTTTTCAAGAGTGAAATTAATATTTTATATTCCATTTTGTCCTTAATCTGTGTGAAAATGAGTAGAGGACTATCTTTATGGGACGGAGGGAGTACTAAATTATAAATCACATCATACATATAGTTTTTTTTTATATAAATAATCTTATTTTTAGTTATTTAGTAC
Organism: Ligustrum vulgare; assembly: GCA_963555705.1. Taxonomy (NCBI): domain Eukaryota; kingdom Viridiplantae; phylum Streptophyta; class Magnoliopsida; order Lamiales; family Oleaceae; genus Ligustrum; species Ligustrum vulgare. Next base: position 51,925,511 of record OY743175.1, read on the forward strand.
ATCTAAAAATTGGAGCTTTTTTTATAGCGTATTATTAAATTATTAAATATTTTTATAGAAAATTACATTTAATACGTAATTAATTTTTTTATAATAATTGTGATATTTTATTGATCTTAATTTTATGGATAAATATTTGGTTCAGTCATACAGATCCAATGTCAAATTCTCAATTAAAATTATATGTAAAATTTATACACATTCGTATTTTTATAAATCACGTTTTATTGAAATTTTTATAACTAAATCCTATTTTTAAGTTATTTATTACATATACATATTAAAGTTTTTTCCTATATTGCATTATTTATCAAAATTATTTCAATGACAATTACATTTAATTCTTAATTAATTTTTTATTCCAAAAATCTCATATCACATTTTTTAACATTAACGGTTAATAAGTTTATCTATATTGTTTGAAATGATATAATTATTAATGGTTTTTGTCCTAACTGTTAATTTTAAAATTTCAAAAAGTAATTAACCATACCAAGATATTCTTTGCTATATTTTAATTCAAATTTTATGATATTTTTTCATAATAATATATAAATTGTCTCCCAATTTACTTAACTAAAAATTGAGATGATCAATATTAAATTATAATTTCAATCAGAAAATAATTACGTTGTATAAATATTGAAAACCTAAAATATCATAAATTTGATGCAATATCTTTGTCAACCTCGCAATTTTTTTTTTTTTTTTATTATTATTATTATTATTATTATTATTATTATTATTATTATTATTATACATGTTGTTTTTCATTGTCAATGATCAAAATATTGAATTTTATCTTTTATATGAATGGTCTCTATTATTAACTTTTTCATCTATTGTTTGAATGTTCAGAGTACATGAATACTGGAAATCCTACATTTAAGTGTTCATTTTGCAAGGCGAATTTTTGGTTCGAGGAGATAGTGAATAATCGTTACAAAACTTGAAGATTATATTCTATAAGGTCAAATTCTATCTGACAGTAATGCAGGATACAATTTCTTTATTCTAAGGATATCGTTGATCCATTCGAATTTTAGGATACTTATTAGATTTCAAAAAAAAAAAAAAATAAATAAATTTCATTGATGGTGTCATATGACATGACAATCAATAAGAGTCGGGCACAATCATTTTCGCGTGTATGACTTCTCCTTAAAAGGTTGATATTTATACATGAAACTAATAAATGATGAACTTATCTCTTATTTATAAATGTTATTTATTTTGTTTAAGAATTTATTGAATTTTGAATAGGATTATTATTTTTATTTAGAACTTTCTTCCCGTGCATCGCACGGGATGATTCACTAGTTTATATATAAAATTACATAACTTAACGTATGCAATATACTCACAATTTTGACACTGAATAAAATTAAAATAAGAAAATTTACGGAACAATTCATACTTTAAAATTAATAATAATTATTGACTTTAACTTAGATTACAATTTAAATTTTCCCTACCAAACATGGACATATTAAATAAGTTGGGGACAGTGAATGCAATTTGCTTGAAAATATATAGATTTAGTAAAACCAAAATAAAAGGTTCTAAGAGTTGTGATTGAACATGTACACTGAATATAGATGAAACTCATACAATGAAAAAATACAAGAGAATGTGTACAATACAAAGAGAAACACCCAATTTATAGTGTTTCAATGAACAATAAAATGAAAGACTCTACTCTAATTTCGTAATCTAACTATCAAGGAAAAAAAATATCATTTAAAAAATTATGACAATCTTTCCATATGTTTAGCAGATTGATCAGTGTAACCAAGACCAAGAGACAAGCACACAATTATCCATTCATCAAAACGGTCATCAAGAATTTAGTATTAAGATAATAGTGTTATTTCATCTCTCAGCCTTCAGGAAAATATATATCAGGATGAACTGCTGCAGAAGAGAAATTAAGAGCTCTGTGGAGCTTGCAATGATCAAAGATTTCAACTTCAACCAAGAAAATTGAACTCACGGGACGGTGATCTGACAGCCTTATATCCGCTTGCTTATAAGAGAGCTGTTGTATGCCTTTCCCTAACCATAATACACGGTCACACCTGCACATATTCGATATCTTGTAACAAGTAGCCTACAGTAGTAGAATTCAGACGTATAAGCATGGTACATTTCTGGCTTGTCTGAAATAATGGACTGGATTTACAGAAGATGAGAAGCAGTGCAAGGAAAGAGACCGACTTTTTGAAGTTAGAGGTGAATTCAGTGTGATCCAAAAGTAGTCAAGTGAAGAATGGCATAGCTCTTAATACTATGTAAACTTAACTCCATAAAACACTTGCATTTTCCAGCAATATTAGTGCATAATTATTCAGAAAACAACTATGTGCATTGCATTTAGAGTAAGGGATCCAGCAATAATCTCACTTACCATGCAGGGGATCTCTTCTTCTCTCCTTCTTTTGGGTTTTCCCCAACGTATATATCAGAGTTGATTTCATACTTGTACGTTGGTGCGAAGTTTATCACCCCTTCTTTCCACCCATCAAACACGTGCCCACTTCTTAATTCTTTGATTAACTGCCAAATTTATCCAATCATTAGGCGTCTACAAATTCAAATAAATAAATGTGCATAAAAAATAAAAATGCATCTCAACTGAAAATGAAAAAAAAGCACTTATCCCCAAATCATATAAGGAATCTACTTCTCAGTGCCTATCAACAACTCACATACAGGCCAAATAAAAAGCAAAAAAAAGTTATGATCAAGATTTTTCATAAAAGTATACTAAATAATGGTTTTGGTTAATCCACATCTGAGAGTGTGTATGTTCCCTTTTCACAGTGTCACTCCAGATTTATACTACAGACAAAATGTCATAAATTCTACAACGAATACAAAAAGATAAACAAAAACTTCTGTAGGTAAGAAGTATTCATTCAGTGAAAAAATCCTCTATAATCCAGAAATATTAAGGAAAATCGCATAACGTCATTCTTTAATATGTGAGGGTCCAAAAATGTATAGACATACAACCTGTCAATTTATCGAGAAGAAAATATCATCATAATCTTGGTAGCTACAGTTCAATAAAAAGTTATATTGATCTAGGAAAAAGTGAGAATTGATTATCAAACCTGATCGCTGTTGAGAAGCTCAGTCCAGTCCTTCTTCATGACAAGCTTCCTTACTTCTGCGTCCAACATATTGATGCGATAATTCAAATCTCCAAACCAGAATATCTGACTGTTATTATAAACATCGATAATAATTCAGTTTTCATGAAGGCAAGAACTCACTAAATGAAAGGAACACAATTATAAGTGGAAAATTTTAATTGGTAGGTGTTACTCAAGAATATTTCTATGACTTACAGGGGCCGAATAACAAAGGAGTAGGTAATAAGTATTCCTAGAAGTTCTCACCCCTGACAGAGAAAATTTTCAAATGAAACTCATACAATATACTTACTCATGAGATGGAATTGTCTGTGGCTGATCAACATCAAAGACAGATGAAAAATGAGTACGCCTTAGAATCTCGTCAACATCAGAATTACGCCTTTGCTCAGCCCCATCCTTTTGACCAGAGGTTAAATGAGAACAGACAAAGCATAGCCGTGATTGGAAAAGAGACATACTAACTGAAACCGATCCCTGAACAGAAGGTTGAATAAAGTTAGATAGAGAATGACAAAGTTATTATACCTTAATAAATATGCACGATATATGTACCTAACAACAAAATATTCGAACATTTGACGAGAACACTAACAATTATGTCAATGCACACTCAGGACATCAAAATTTAGAACCAAGGCAGGTTTCTGCACATGGCTTGAACACATTTCTAGTACTTTCAACGCCTACAATCACTTGATGCAGAAACTTGCTGGCCAACAGAACTGGATTATAATGGTTTCTCAAAATTTTGAAAAGAATGATTTTCGGTTTATTGAGCTGAATACATAAAATTACTTTAACTCAAGAAGAAGCAATACCTTATTGCCCATGTATCCCATAAGACCAACTCCAACAGGAGAGACTTTTAAGTTGTTTACGTGTCTCCGTAATCTTCTACGCACCCACACCGATACATATATTCCAACCATCTGCTTACTTATAATCCTCACGTACCGTGGACGTGACTTCACTGCATTCCTTGAATGTACATTTTCGTGTTTGACCTCCGGTAGTAACTGTACAACAGAATCATCTTCCTCTTCAGAAATTTGACCAGACACATTAGAGAGAGAATCTAGAACTTCAAGCCCATCTTGTTGATCCATCCAGATCAAGCCTAAGTCTCCAGAACTATGGTGCACTCTTTTCAATCCATGACCACTTAATGCAATATTCTCAGTGTCAGAAGTAAGAGAATTTTCCATCAATTCAAAACCAAATCTTGCAGAACTACTCGTTGTTCTTCGTAATTTGAATACGAAAGATGGATCTTGAGGGGTTGTATCCAAGGATTGTTCCGGCCAGTCCAATCTTCTGTCAGAATCAAAGCCACATATTCTCTTTAAATGGCTATTCTTCCCTGTGCTGATTATTCCATTATTATCATTATTCACGATACCTATGAAATCTTTTCCTATCATGTTTAGCACAGGGGTATCAGCCACATCAGCAAGTATATCAGAAGCAGAAGAAGTCCTTAAAACAGGAGAAGGAGGTGCACTGTAACATTTGTGTTTGGTTTTAGGTTCCAATGATTTGTTCAAAGTCCTGCGGATAATGGCCTCCCATTTTGGTATTGAACTTCTATTTTCTGCTCCAAGAACATTCCCAGCATTCAAAGGAACCACCTCTTGAAATCTGTATAAAATGAATTTAGAAGGAATAGAAAATCAAATTGAATTCAAAGGACAATAATTATTCTCTCTAAGTTCTTGTTTTATAAATGCATTGAATTTTAAGGGAAATCAAATGCGCTGGTTGAAAACAAAGTGATGACCAATTAAATACAGTCAGTGATATACAATCTATTAAGAAGAAGCCATGTAAGAAGTATGCTAGACGGTCATTGAATTATATATGGGAGGAAGTAAGATATATTTTAGGATGCTGAATCAAGCATAAAAATGTGATCTTGAATCACTGTGCTTCTAGACATGCACTACCTCGTGTAGTTTTGATAATAAAAAAACAGAACTAGCATTGTACGTAACTTGTATGAATATACGCATAAAGATTATCACACCCCAATTCCAAAATTTGACATATTTCTGGGAAATGGTTATGTATATACCCTCAATTTTCTTTGCTTTAGGAGGAAAAATAATATTCAATTTGACATTTTGAAAGGGGTAAACAGTTTTGTAACCCAATTGATAAAACATTATCAGAAAAAATTTGACTGCAGAGTTTGTGCTGAAACTCGAGCTCTTGACTTCAAAGTACGTACAAAGTTCTCCGATAAGTGAAACTACCAAATATGGGTAATTGAAATTTGCTAAGAAACAGCCTATGTTGACTGACAATTTATAAGTCATTCAAATTAATTTACTAATTCATAAGTGCTTACCCAAGAATGTATATATCTGCTGGCTCTTGCATACAAAGCCATTCATCAATTTCAAGATCATCAAATGGAAGTCTTCCAGCGACATTCCAAGTGCCTATCATGACTCTGCAAATAAATAAATAAAATTAACCAATATAATGATTAGTGAATTATCAGGAAGACAGGAACAATGTAAGTTCATGGAAGATTCATTGCCATCATAGTTAAAACCAAAAGTCAAATTCCAGATTCTTATTTTAGAGCCAAACCTCACATCTTTTGTATTAATGTACTGAAGACGCATAGTTTCAGATCTTCCTCTCCGGCTTCTTAGGGAATACTCTATTAAAGGTTTCCCTGGATAAATAAGCTTTTTTCAATATACTGCAGAAATAAACTTCAGATCTATACATTAATCAAATAAAATATGTTCTACCATTTGATCTAGACCCCCAATATAAGATCATTTATATTGACATTTGAAGGTGGGCATAAGTTCTAATTCAGTAAAAATGAAGCAAACTTACATGAAATTTAGTCAAGAAAGATGGAGACAGCATATGCACGAAAGGCATCACAGAGTTAAAAACATTGTACATGTTCAATTCTTTGTAATCCAGTGTTCAGAAGGCATAGTCTGGAAGATACATATTCATAAAGGACATATTTGGCACACATAATTGCACATTAACTCTTTTTCTTCTTTAAAATTGTGTACCAATACACCCGAAAAGTATATTTATGGGAGAACATGAGAGGTGCGTGTATATATGGGCGGCCATGCATGCAATTGAATCATAACTGCACATATCAACTGAAGAAAGAATAAATAGGGGTACCAACGTGCATACCATACGGCGGATTAAAATTACTGAAACAAGGTTAGTTTACCGCTTGAAGTTGGAGTCGAGCATTCAGATTGGTTTCCCTTTGTCGCATATTCACGATCCTCGTACATCCTTTCATCTTTAAGGGAACAAGCTGAAATCAAATTGAACAAAAAATTCATAAAATTAACGATCAATCACGGAATGAATTTTCATGGGCAGTTAATTATCGGAACCCTTACCATCATCCTCGCTCTCTGTATCAAGTTCGTCTTCACTAAAATCATAGACCTTTGGCTTTATATTCAGCCATTTTTTCAACACTATGGACGGCCAAAATGGCTGCCGTTAAAAATGAAAAACTTCAGTTTCAATTATAATAATAAAAAAATGTCAGAATTGTTATTAGAGCAAATAAAATCATACCTCAGATCGCTTCCCTCTTCGCGTTTTCATAACCAGAATCGAAAATGAAGAATTTAATCTCAAAATTCTAATAATGTGAATGCTAAATGGTCTGTAATTCCTTCTCTACTTGGATGCATACGGCATAGGGAGTTTAGTATAAATATGTTAGTTAAGATGACTTTTGAATGTACTTAAAAAAAAAAAAAAAAATTTAATCAAGTTGAGTTTATTGGTCGTTTGGCTTGACTTTTAAAAAGTGAAAAATTGCTTGTGAGACGAAAAAGTTGATTTCTTCTATAAGAAGTGAAAGAAAAAAAAAAATTGAACCCTCATTGCCATTTGCTATGATTTTTAAAAAGTCAAAAGTTATTTTTACTATTCAAAATCTATTGTTAGGCCCAGTTTGGCTTCCATTATTTTGGAAATAATGTAGTTTTAAATAGTATTTTCAGGAGAATGTGTGGTTAAAAAATGTTCAAAAAATTAAGTATTGTGGACTTGATTAAAGTGGATGATTGAGATTAATTTTTTAAAAACTTGGTTTTCAAAAAATGGGGGTCAAACAAGTGCTTAACATATACAACAATTTTTTTTTTAAAAGCGTTTTCCCGTCAGAGCTTTTAAAGGAATTTGGTTCAGTGTAACTCCCTCGAATAAGAAGTACTTTTAAAAATTAGCTTCTAAACAAAAAATAAGACAACTCTTTTTTATGAAATAGCAAAAATCGTGTCAAAAGTACCCTTAATAATGTGTACCAAATGTAACTTATGCAAGGCAATTCAAAAACGCGTTTTTCTATTGGTAGACTTTGTCTATCTATGCTAAATACAAGAGAGGTTGGTTAGGATGAAAAAGGAAAGGACATAAAAGTAATGGTTAACAGGCACCCACTTTCTCAACTTGCAACAAAATTCTTTGTGGATTGGTAACATGTAGTCATTTTCATCTTGAAATGCAAAAGCAGGATATATTGTTGAAAACCAAGTAAATTTCCACGTCTAACAAATCTATGTACTCTTCAACAAGAGTGGTTTTCAACAAATATATCTAAGCCGTCGATCTTAGTTGGATCGAGTCTTACTTGGTGCATGCATCATTTCACAAATGTACAATTATCAAAAGGTGTAACCCACACCTTTATGGTTCGAACCGATCATATCCTAAATCATTCATTCGAGAGGTAAATCGCAGGTTATGCCTTCCAAATCCAGGGTGAATGACACTCAGTAACGCTTCGCTGAACAAGATAACTAACTCCCACTTGTCACAGGGCACAAATTCATTATTTAGTCATCAAGATTCTAATCCTGCACCCGATCGCGCTGAATAGGTTATCGGCCAACCCCTTTACCACTGTGAGATATGCCCCAGGAACACAAATGTACAATTATCGATTCTTCATTAGCTCAACTCAAGCCGACCCATCTTATCTTACGAGGAAAAAAAAGTATCAATCTTTGAAATCTAAAATTGCTCGTTGGATGTGGACTCCATTAAATGTAATACATTGACTTATGTATAAGAATTATTCTTGTTGTACATATTCATTTACCTAATAATTTATCGATTTGTGTGTTGGCACAACTGTGATTATTGATTTTGGAAATGATGTGATGGGTAAAGTGATTGATGTTTGTCAAGTGTATTGTATGTAAGTCAATCGGTAAGTCACTATGTACAAATAACATGATTGTATATATAATGTAAACTAATATTAATTCATCAGGAAAGCTGCCTTATTTGAGTGTTTCTACTTTTTAAGACAGACAAAATGTAATTTCTCTTAGTCTCCGTTTGGTAAACTTGTTTATGAACAAAACATTTTTTCAAACAATTTTTGAATCACGCACAATTTTTCAAATTATTTTTCAATCTCATATTTTCCTATGAAAACATCACATTATTTATTCATAAACAAAAATTTTACCAAACGGAGGCTTGTGATATGATATTCTTATCTTATGGTCATATTAATACATTTACAAATTAATTATCTATAAATATTACTTACTGTGGACATAATTTCTTCCATGGTATATTAGTCAACAAAGGGTCACTGTTTGTTTTAACTTGGTGAACAATATCTTAGTGTCAATCTTTTTCAATATTGAATATCAAAAAAATGTACTCATTGTCAAACACGTAATTATTGGATCCAACGGACTCCGTTTGGTAAAAAAAAAATATATATTTATAAATAAAGAATTTGATATTTTTGAGATAAAATATGTGATTGAAAAATAATTTAAAAAAATACGTGTAATTAAGAAGTGACTTTGAGAAATGTGAGCATAATTTGATCGGTAGCACAGGTTTTGATTAATTTGGATGTCCAATTCTACGATTTGACCCACAAGGATGTAACGGATTGGTGCGGTAAATATTCTCATTTTTCATTTGGTTTATTTATTAAATTAAATACAATTAAAATTTAACACATTAAAAACAAAATTCGAAATCGGGACCATGTTGCCGGTCTTCATCACGGTAGTGATAGAATAAGGACTGGATATTTTGTCAATCCCATTAAACAGCTTTCGTAATCGACTAATTCAAATCGAATAACTATACTATATCCAAACTTACTTATTTAATTATATTATTATATGAATACTAATAAAGTAATTTATTTAAACTTAGCCACATATTTTTTCAACCTTTATTAGGCCAACTTGCATGGCTTACCATTAGAATAGCAAAAGCAATATACAGATATATGAATGGAGTCGGTCATGACATCACGCCAAAAATATCATACTACAAAACACCCTTAACATAATTATATATTTGAGGTCAAAAGGGAGCGTAATTATTGTAAAATGTTAAAATTAGATTGTGAGTTGCACAATTTAATATTATTGGTAGGAGTGAGCCGTGGCGAACCTGGACATTAAGCCCTTGTTTGGTACATAATAATTTTAAAAATTTTTATTTTCAACCACACATTTTTTATAGGACTCGTCACAGCACCACTGTCAATCATTTTTCAACCACACATTCTCTCAAAAATTTAAAATTTTCCAAAAACTGCTTACACCAAACAAATACTGAGCCCTTGTTTGATGCTGCTACTTTTTGAGAAAAAGATAGTTCTGGGAAATCGTGTGGTTAAAAAATAGTTTGAAAAGTAAAAAATTATGGACTTGACTTTTTGGATAGTTGAGATTAATTACGGTAAAAAAAAAGATATTAAATTTTATCAAAAAGTAGGAACATCAAACAAGGTTGAGTTCAGTTATGTTTTGGTAAAATTAGATGTTTATTAAATTTTAATTAAAAAAAATATGTATGTATACTTAAAAAGTTGATAAAAATTATTAAAAAATAGTTTTAAAAAAAGGGATCAAACGGAACTGTGAGGGAAAAAAAAAATTGAACTCAAAATATTATATTGAGAAATAATAATTATTCTTCAGATTAAGTGGGGCCTGAACTCCACTAGCTTCCACCTACCTCCAACATCATCGATGAGTGTACAAAAAAAATTATTTTATTTATAATATAAATTAATATCGATATGCATACATGCAAACGGTGGAGACAAAATTATATATGTTAGCACTAAAACGATACAGTGGAAAAGAGGGAGACTATAAATTTCATAATATAAGTGTGTGGACTGAATTAGAGGCTGATGCGCACAGCCGATCAAGAACTGGGGACCACGTACGCCACTGTACGTGAACCTGAATCTAATGATTGTTAGTAAAATATACAAAATGTATTTAATTATTTATGTAAATAAAGAAGAAAAATCGAAAAGTTATCATCGGTTGGACAATCGGAATTTCAAATTCTGAGAACAAATTAGGAAAACATAATTGTAAAACGTGGACTGTACTATGTGGTCAATGGTCTGTTCGATCAGACATTCGTGTATACAAGTAGCGCTCAAACACAAGTTTAAGATCTAAAGACAATTTTGGTCATGATTTGCACCCTCCTTGCGTGTCCACGTAGAGAAAGCCTCTATGCGACAAATTATCACTTACAAAAATATAGTAATATATAAAGTAGTCCGAAATTCATAATTTTGCTATGTGAAATAAGCCACTTGCTAACTCTCACTCTTGAGCTTGAGTTTCAGTTTCTTATGCATCAATTTGTACGTGTAAATATATGATTTTGATGCTCCCATTTAGAAGAACTCAAAATCCACTTTCATCTTCACAAGGGGAAATGGGTCCCACAATCATGTCCAAACATAGCATAACAAGCATTTTTTCCAACAAAATGCAAAAAAATGCAGGCTTCCCATAATTGAACTCAGAATATGAAATGTTTTAAAATATTGTATAAATTTAATAATTTTCTATAAAATTAATATCTAGTTTTAGAAAAAAAAAACTATTTAACTTCAATTTAAACCCTCATTATTTCTCAATTTATTATATTATAAGAATCAATTTATACCTTCATTTGGCAAAATTTATAAATCGTTTAGAAATTGTCAAACGTTATTTCCGACTACTTATTTTAATGAACCACAAATACTATCAACTTATTTATCATTCATTTTTTATTTTATTTTAATCGTTTATAAATTCTCCCCAAGGCTAAGTTAATTTTTAGTCAAAAGTTAGAACTCTAGCAACTATGTGCAATTCTTAACTATGATATGTTAAATCGTTTAAAAACAATTGTTTTGTAAATATTATTTTGTAAATAGTGATGTGTCAACATTTTGTTGGTCAATTTTTTATTTTTTATTTTTTTTGAAAAGTAAAAAATGGTAGGCGAAAATCTTTAACCAGTCAAAATTGTTAGACTTTTCAAAAAAATGGACAAATGAAATGCTATCACGTGATCGTTTATAAACAAAATTTATAAATAAATTTTACCAAACAGAGGCTAAGTGTTTGAATATTTGATCAAAAGTTTTTTATTTGACTAAAACATAGAAAGATATTGGAATGTTTTTTTAGCAATGTCTTCGGGCAGTGGCGGAGCCAGCCGAAAAGTTCAGGTAGAGCGTTAACTGTTGACCTCTTCGGCCGTTGACCGACTAACGTGAACGATGGCAGTAGCAAGATTGTGAATATTATTTAATGAAATAATATTTAGAAATGAATAAATAGAAATAAGAATAAAAAGTTGTAATTAAATATATGAACATGTAATCCAATACAAACCAAAATAGATGCAAAATACATGATAATGACATCAATTAGTATTTGTTGGCTCGGACAACTGCATTCTTCTGGGTCTGATATTTTGGAAACGCTGCAATATTGCCTCATTCTCAATATTTTTAAAAATGTCTCGCTCCGTGTACACAACCAAATTGTCATTCAACCATTTATCTCCCATTTTGTTGCGCAAATCACTCTTTTTACCACTAAGTTCAGATTTTCGTTTAAGTTGGAAAAAACGTTCCATAATCTGTAAATCAATGATCACAAATCAAATCAAATATTCACCAAATCTCAATTCACAACCTAGAAATCAATAATAACAATTCACAAATCAAATCATTTTTTCATCACAATAGTCACGTTTTACAAATCTAAACCACTTTACAAAAACTTAAATGTAACAGTTATGTATAATTCTCAAATCAATTATAACGAATTAAGGTTTAGCCTTAGTGAGAAATCACAAATTGATAAAAAAAATGGGGAATGACATCTAATCTAACCAAAAAAAATTAATAAATCAAACATCAATAATATTTATTAAAATATTTAAAACTTAGACATTAACATAATAACATTATAAAATCTGAAAATTACACAACTAAATTACCAAAACAAATAAAATAATCATATACACACTTACACAGTACACTTAAATACTTAATACAATAATACTTACTTTATTAACTAAAGTTACTAGACAAGACAACTACAAATAATTAGTAAAAAACAATTACCTTCGGCTTCAGCAGTGGAGAGCAGGCGAGCAGGAGCAGCACAGTAAAAACAAGAAGCACGTTGGCCTGCCACTGGAGTCTGGACGGCTGGAGAGTGGAGGAGTCAGATGACTCAGACCCACTGGCGCCGTCGGAAACCAGTGTCGCGAGCAACGATTTTGCACAAAGGATTTTGATTTTTGACACAGAGAATCGACAGTGGCAGGGTCGGACCAAACCAAAAGGTTAGAGGTTTTGATTTTTGTTAAGATTTTGCTTGTTGGACCAAATGAAGATCGATTTGTATGTTGTATTTTTGGCTTGTCTTGAGAGTTGGGTACTAATTTGAGCAAAAAAAAAAAAAAAAAAATGCTTACCAGCGACACGACACCACCTGCGCAGCGTCATGGCGGACCACCGGCGACAAGGTAGCGCGGCCGCGGTACCTCGCCTATAGGTGGCTCCGCCACTGTCTTCGGGCCCGATCCGATCATCAACCTGATCACTCGAATGTGATTTTAGCAGGGTTTTTACATTCGGAGCGACCATCGACCCTGTCAAGTGACTGGATCAAGTGTCGACTCAAACATTAAAATAATATTAAAAATTAAAAAAATCAAAACTTAAAAAAATACAGAAATACAAAACTATTTTAATGTATAAAAAAATTTAAATTTTTTTTGATATATATTACAAAGGGTTGATTTCGGTGATTGAACTTTGAGTGGAATTTCAAAATGATCAATAAAGTTTCTTCTTGTGGTGTTGGTCACTATAGTTAAAAATAATTTTGGAAATGATCACTCGAGACCCGCTTTTCCGATGTGAAATTGTGACGGTTGTGGTGGCTGCAGATGAGAGTTGGATGGTTGGAGGCGAGGTGGTGGGTGAGGATAAGGATGAGGTTTGTTTGCAATTTTACAAAATAGAGGCAAAATATTGGGCGAAATTAGTCCCTAGAGACCATTCCCGAAATTATTTATAACTTCAGTAATCAGTTCCGTAAGAATAAAACTTTAGTGACTGTTTTGAAAAATCTCTTAAAGTTCAATAACCATTTGTGAAGTTAACCCTACAAACAAAGCAACCAAATTTAATTATCTTACTCTAGATGGTAGAAGGAACAAGTAGTCAAAACAATCTCTTTCACTCTCTAGTCACTAGCTTTTGCAATCTCTATATCTACAAAGAGTTAGGTGTTGCAATCTTAGCCTCTCTTCGGTAAATTTAACAATATAATTTCTCAAATTACTTTTAATCACACATTTTTTCTTCACTCTTCAATCACATATTTTATCTCAAAAATAAATAAATAAAACATATTTTTAAACCCAGATTTTAACAAACAAATGGATATTCTTACATCTATTATCGAAAATTTAAATGCATTTGTGTCACCCAACTTTGAGAGGATGTGCGTTTATGCCATTCATCTTCAATTTCGTACGAACAGGTTATCCAACTTTGATTTACTACCAAATCTAATCATTCTATGAATCACCTCATCAATTTAGTTATGTTATGTGCTAACATGGAGATTTAACTTATATGATTTCATATACGTCCAAGTCACACAACAAAAAATCATATAAGCTAAAAGCACATTTTACATGTTAGTCATTATTTTTAACGTTGAATTCATTATATTTCATTGGTCAAATTAACAACAGTGAAAAAAATGACCATCTTTGCAAACATATTGAATTTGTGCAAGTTAGGTCATGTTGGTCAAAGAGAAATTCAACAATTTCCACAAATTTATTTACAATCACAAATTTCTATGGGAACCAATTTTCAACTGCATATTCAAAAATTTCTCTAATTTCTCCTATACCAAATATGGTCTTAATTTTACCAAATTGAAGACGAGTGGCTCATTCTATAAGCAAATCAAAATTGAGTGATCTGATAGAACTAAATTGAAGAGGAAAAATCTAAATGCACCTCATATCAAAGTTGTGTGACACAATGCATTTAACCCATTGTCAAATGTAGTTTAAATTTTAACGATACTATTTCGAACTTAAGAAATTTGGAATTTTATTTCCAAATTTAGGTTGTATTTATCACAAAAAAAAAACAATTAAATATATTTTATTAATTAAATAAGTTAATATCACAATAATATAAAATTTACGTTCACAATCACAAATTACAAAATTATAGGCCATAATTATGAAACTAATTAGTGACAATTTATTTATTTGTCATGAATCACAAATACTATAGGTCGCATTTTTTTGTCTGTCGAAAATTCTAGCTCGAGGCAAGGTCATTAATTATTTTTCACAAATCATAAAATTTATAGGTCACGACTGAGTTATGATCATAAATCACAAATTTTGAAGGTCGTTATTTATTTCTAAGTCACAAATAATCAAATTAGTTGATTAAAACTTAGCCTCCGTTTGGCAAACATGTTTTTAAGCATATTTTTTTTACACAATTCTATCACTTTTTAACCACACATATTTTCTTTCTCTACTTTTCAATTACATATTTTACCTAAAAATCATAAAAAAATATTTTTAAACAAAAAAAATTTAACAAACAGAGGCTTATTTTCGCCCACAATTTATAAATTTATTTGGTCACAACCTATTTTTCGATCACAAATAATAATTTTTTGGATCAGAATTAATTGATTTCTCGGTTACAAACTATAATTTACTTATGTTCTTTAACACAATTATTAAAATTTATAAATCAACTTTCAAACCATTTTTTAAAGGAAATTGGCGCATTCAGTCCCTTAAAGTTGGCCTCTTTGTGCAACGAGTCCCTAACTTTTCATTTTTAGTGTTGAAGTCCTTAAACGTTAGATTCTTTGGTGCAAGAGGTCCTTTTAGATGATTTCATTCCATTTTAATGTTAAAAAAATCAATAAAGACGAAAATGCCCTTATACATAATTGACGCAATTTGTCCCTAAACTTCATATTTGGTGCTTGAGTCCCTAACATTTCAATTTGATATAAGTAGTCCCTAAACTTAAGCATTATTTAGCGCAATAAGTCATTAATGTTTCAATTTGGTGCTTAAGTCCCCAAACGTTGTATTATTTAGCTCCACGTATCCTTTTAAATGGTTTTCTTTCATTCCATCTTTAAAAATTCAATTTTATTTTTATCAAAATATTAAAATGCTCTTATATTAATAAATAAATAAGTCCATTTTTGGTAACTTAAAATTTTTATTTCTTGCTTTGTTCGAATCTCTCCTGTTATTTCAATCGAGCTTCTTATAAAGATTTTTACTGTACTAACACAAATTCCCTAATTTACCACCTTTAAAAATTTAAATTTCTTTTTATACAAAAATAAAAATAAAAATAAAAATAAAAATAAAAACAAAAACAAAAAGAGCTTTATTTATTTGTTTAATTAAGAAATTGATTTTAGAAAAATTAATTTTAATTCTTGTGTAGCACAAATTTCAACTAAATTGAGAATTTAATTCTTGTGTAGCACAAATTCCACAAACAACAAAGGAAGCAAATGAAGGATTGACACAATAGCAAGTAGAATTTAGTTGCTTGCTATTATACAAGGAAGTAAGGAATTGAACTAGACCAATAAGATTTTCAAGGGTATAGTCACAATAACTTGATGTAAGACACAAAGAATTCAATTAGGAATGTGTTTGGTAGTTGAATGTCAAGTTTCAATATGAAAACACTCTTTGAAACATTTTATCAAACACTTAGGATGCAAGCTTTGAATAGTTTGAAATTTTCAAGTATTTGTTCAATTGCATCCCCAATAACTTTCAAATTGATGATAACAACAATGCCCAATATGTAGGAATCATGAAATTTTCATGGGCAACTAATTTTCCCCAATTTTTTTGGTAATTTTCGTTTTTTTTTTTTTTTAACTATCAAGAACAACAACAATAAATGTAAAGATAGGATTACCAATTTTAGAGCCAAGCTCTGATACCAAATGATGCGAACCCCTTTGGTGATTAAACTAAAAATTCCCACAACAATAATGGATCAACCAAAGAAAGCTAAAATAGGTAATAAATAAGAAATCTTGACCCAAGTTTAACCCAACCAAAATTCAAGGATTGACAAACCCTAGCCCAATGGAGAGATTAAGACAAATACCAAGACTTGTGGAATAAATATCAACACATACACAAGACAAACTCTCAATATATAAGTTGAAATAAATTCCAATAAAAGTTACAAGAAAAAAAAGGATTTACCTCTCTCAAATGCTCTCAATGGAGTCTTCAATGTTCAACCAAAACTAAACTAGGGTTTGGAAGGCTTCCCAAATATATACAAAAAGTGAAAAATAAGAAGTTTGAGAAATTGCACAAAAAACCCCGTTATTTCATTCGGAGGACTTTCGGTCGACCGAAAGTTAATTTCGGTCGACCGAACTTATTTCGGTCGACCACCTGGTCGACCGAAAGGGCAGTTTCGGTCGTACGTTGGTCAGCCGAAACTGCCTGCAGCTGGGTCTCAAAATTCTGCAGAGTTTCGGTCGACCGAAGGGAACTTTCGGTCGACCGAAAGTTCCTGTTCTTCCAAAATTAGGCAATTGACCTCGATCTTACTCTCTTCCATGTGGACTTGATTTCGGAGCTTGAAAATGAGTCCCGCCATCGACTCTTGGACCTCTTTAGCCTTGGATCTTGTCATGGGCCCCACCGGTATTCTGATAGAGGGTTGACCTGTTTGACTTTGACTCGATTGACTCCCTGGATTCTCATCATATAGGGGTGTAATTTTTAAAAAATAAAGTGGCTAAAAATTGAATAAAAAATGAAAAGCTCATGAAACTTATTTGAAAAGCTTGTAAAAGAATATTTTAACATAAACTCTAACTTTTCAAATAAGTTCATCAATCAAACGAGACTTATTTTAGTAGATAAAGCTTATAAGCTCTCCAAGCTTATTTGACTTATAACCCTATTTATTATTTTCAATCATAATCGTTCAGTACTTAAATAAGGATAAGTTGAGTTTTCTTTACAAAAATTACTTTTTCAATAACATTAAATATGTTTTCTTAATCTGTGTGAAAAGTTTAACAAGCCTATATAAATGAGACGGGGAGAGTATAATTTATAAGATAATTATTAAATATTAAAAAAAAAAAATCTTTATTTTTTAAATTAGAAGTTAAAAATCATGGATAGGTTCAATTCCCTCAATAAAAAAACAAAAAAAACAAAAAATTGTTAAGAGGGTATCATATTGATACACGAGGAAGATGGACTTAGAAAGTGAACTGCTTCAACTAATAGGCTTAACTTTTTGAGATAAAACGCAATTCTCTACATTCCAAGTAGCTATCATGCAATGTTATAATCCGTGTAAATGACCCATTTAAATTTAATAAATGATTACTTGTAAAAAAAACCTTTCTGCATTTTTTAACTGCAATGACTAGAAGTGCTACTGATAATAATGATCTACATAAAAGGCCTGCATAGCCCGATATCATCAAAAGCTTCTTTATCGAAGTTCTTTCAAGTCTTAAATAAACTACCAGAATAATATTCGACACTATCATACATAGTCCTTTCAAGTCTTAAATAAACACACAACAGCCATGTTCAAAAATGGTTCATAATAAAAGTTAATATACTTTGAGGGGAAAATTTATGCCATTAAAGTTCTCATCATATCACTCCACATAAAAGGAAGTACAAGCTCCTGAGAAATTGCTCTTTTGCACACAAACTCACTGGAATAAAGTCTTAACATAACAAATCTTCACACTAAATATATTACTATAAACAAGCCATCAGAAGATGTGCAAAACCAAAACAGCCGTCACATTATGATGCAACACCTCCTTTGCTCCGAAGGTTGTGGAGCAGCTTGCTGGTTCCTATTAGACTCGGAGGGGTTGTATGTGAATTCTGATGTATCGAGTCCATACTGTTCCATAAGAGCAGAAATGAAATTGGAACAGGGAAAACTAAACCAGATGCATCATAACTAATGTATATGTTATTTGCTAGTGATCGTCTTTTCATATTTCATCGTCCAACTTGTTAGCCATATACAAAATAGATTCTCTACCTCATTGGAAGGTGGGTATTGCCCACGTTGGGCAACAGAGCGGCCCTGTGCAGATTATAATGTCTATTCTTATGCATCTGTAAGTATAGATATCATCTACTTGGTTCAATATAGTTCATATCCTGAATTTGTTTCAAATTTCAATTTCCCGATTTCTCTTCTTTGTCTTCTGCTTCCCTAAAAAAAATAAAAAATAAAAAATAAAAAAAAATAAAAAATCGATTTTCATTCTCACAAAGTCCGCGATCTCACCCATTCGCAGAAGCAGCCTCTGTGCCTCAACCTCACGTAGCTTGGCCGCCACCGGTATCTTGGTGCTAACGGTTGAGTCATGACACTCTTTTTTAGGCATTCACTTGATCGATAATAGATATCTTAGATTAAAAGTGCAAACTGGTGCGTTCCCAAGCCTATTGAAGCCTCCGTCGCCACTGTCCCTGGTGACTGCCTGCGTTGCGCTTCCTCACCGTCGTCGCCCAAAAGTCGACCAAGTCCGACAGTGGCTCGCTGTGCCTGTCTCGCCTAGAAATCAGATTTTGTTTGGGTGCAATTTTTCCAAATTCCAAGTGGCCCTTTTCTCTGCCACTGGGTTCCAGCCGCCAGGCTCTTGCACAAATCAAGACCCATCCTTCCTCCGACGATATCTAGGGTTTTGAAAGTATCGATTCTGGTCTCCATTTCGCGATTTTGAAACCCGCGTTACTGTTCACACGCGATTTCAAAATCGATTCTTGGCCTATATTTCGTGGATTTCGTGGGGTTTCAGGTACTGGGCTCTTCTCCCCTAGCCTGGAATTGAGTTTTGGTGGGACATTCTCAGCATTTTGAATGGATTTGGAGCAGCCCCTTCAGCTGGGTTCGGTTTCACGCAAGCAAGGATTTGGTGTGCTCTATTCAGCGGATTCTTCGGCCTAAATCCACTGGGCTAATGCATTAGCAGCTGGGTTTTGTATTATTCTTCATCTCCCCACACGATTCGGTCTTGCATTCTTTTGGACTGGGCTTTGTTCATCTATCATAGGGGCAGCTACAGTTTGGTTTTTATCATTTCTGCTAAAATCACTGTATATACGAGATTGGGGCAGTTCTTGCAGCTGATTTCGTGATAATGCTGCTTTTGATCTTGCAAATGGGTTTCAATTGGGCCAGTCAAAGAGGAGTCTTTTGATTAACAGAAATGGTTAGGGAGATGAACTCACATAACCCCACTGGTTATGGGGAAAAAACTAACAGATTTTGGAGCTTTAGAACCAGATACAAAGTTTTTGTGCTTTCATTATCAAAGGAAGGTGGCTCTGTTAGAATAGCAGAAAGAACAAGAGCATGGACTTTCGATATATGTATCACAGTGGATGCAGCATTTTGGTTAGCGGACTCAATAAGATTACTGTACACCGGAGACGGGAGTTTAAATAAGGAACAGAGATACAGGAATAGAGACATGGTGACATGGTTGGAAGTGTTACAAAATGAAAGAGGCAGGTTCTTGAAAATCTCAACACTAAAGAATAGCTTGCTGAAATCAATAATAGTCCCCTCAGAGGAGCAAATGATAGGTTGGAGAAAACTGGATGGAAACCTACAGAATGTGCTTGGAAGGAAGAAATGGACATATCAGAAATCACAGATACAACAAACATCCACAGAAAAGGTAGTATCAAAACGAATCTCATGGGTCAGGGTAGTAACAGATGGAATAATAGAGAAAGAAAGAGGGGTGAAGAAACTGGAAAACTCTATAAATTCACAAAACAATGGGAACAAAAATTCAAAAGACTGGACAAAAAGGGTACTGATGTTTAGACAGAGTAGCAAAATACCATGGGAAGCCATCCAATATGGAATGATGAATATGATGAAGAAGAAGCACGACTTTAGACCGTTACACGATGATCGTGCCTTGATTTGGTGTCACAGTGAAGAAAAGGCAAGAAGTCTGATTAATATCACGAATTTGGAAATTCCTGCAGCAACTTCTGTTTCTTTCTCACCATGGAGTTGGAAGGCTCAGTCAGATAATATCAAAATCGATTGCAGATACAGTTGGATTGGAGTGGAGGGTCTTCCTCTTAACATATGGAATATACATGTGTTTAAAGTTATAGGATCTTTTTGTGGAGGTCTATTAGATGTTGATCGAGAAACACTCCAATTAAAATTTTTAACACATGCACGACTGAGGTTAAAAGGCAGCAAACATGGCTTCATCCCTGAAACAATCCAATTACCATATGGAGGTTCCAGCATAGCCATTAAGTTCTTCAAGTTAAATGACAGGAAGTATAGATTTCATGGAACATTTGGGAAGATAATGCATAATGGAAATTTATTCAGGCAAGTGGAAACATCGACAGTAGATACTCAGCTGTCATTAACAGCTCAAGTTTCAACAGAGGAGGGAAATGGTGATGGAGCAGGAGGTAGGAAAAACGGGGAAAATGACGTCGAATATGTTCTTGAATCCAGTGAAACACGAGTCAAGGAAGGAAGTGGGCAGTTTGAAATAGGGTGTCTCCTCAGTGCAGAAGAAGAGTATGAAACTGAACGGAAAGACCAAAATGCATCGGAAACAGGAAAACCCATCAGTACCACCAGTCACGAGAAGCAGACTGTAAGCCTCAATAAGATTTTTGCCAGAATTGAAGATAGCTTTGTCTTCGATAATACGCTTGCTGGATTCACGGGGAAGAAAGGTATCATTACAGAACAAAATTCACGATCAAATTGGGCTGCAAATTTTTTGGATAAAGTATATAAAAGAAGGAAGAAGAACGGACCCAACAAGAATTTAATGATGGATTCTATGAAAGGCCAATACATGTTTCACCTCGGATCAATGAAGATTGCTGGAACGACAAGTCCAAATCATAATTCGCAGCTACAATATGTTTTGGTTAACAGGTTCGACCAACATGGGCTTTCTCAGCTTAAAAATTTACAATCGGTCAAGATCAATGGTTCGAACTTCACGAAGAATCAGTGGCTGTTCATGTCGGGGAAGATTTTCAGCTGTGAGGACAAGCAACCTGAGCGACTGGGTACTGGCGAAAAGCATATAACTAATAATTCAGCTATCCTATTTGACAATCTGGTTGAAACTGAGGGTGAAGAAGAAAAGGATGGAGAACAAGATGAAACAGATGAAAATGAAGAAGAATACATGAACATTATTGAAGGAAACCATCAGATGGATGCTAATTATGAGATGGATGAGATTGGGAGAGACGATGTCTTAGACGAGATGGGTGGAACATTCTTTGCTGAAACAGAGGAACAGGATGACAGTGAAGGGGAAACCTATGATTCAGATTGCGAGGAACAGGAAAATTCAAATGTATTGGAAGATATTCAGAATCTGTTTGAAGAACCAATGAAACCTTATCAGTTGTACAAAAAGCAAGAGGAGCTTGAACTAAAGATCCAATCTGTAGGAACTTTGACTGAAGCTTATAACCCAAGTAAAATGACCAATACAATAGAGCCTACTAAGATCACTTATATCCCAACAGAAAGACCTAATAATTTTCCAACATCTCCTTCCACTATTCATAAACCCGATCAATCTCCTATTCCAGGTATGTGTAACTTTCCATACCCAAATTTGGTAATTTCTGATTGTTTTCCGCACTCTTGTAATAAATTTGCATGTGCTCCTGAGAAGAGGGAATTAACAATATCAAATGCAAGATTAGTATTGAATGGACATCCGACTAATCAAGTAGAGGAACATACAAGTCAATCCAATTCTTGGGGAAATGAAAGACATACAAGCATGGGGAAGAAGATCAAGGATAAATGGAAGGAAAATGAGGAGATACTGATCATGGAAGATGATGACAAGCTAACATCCACCCTCGGTAGGTTGAATTTAACTCTAGTTCCATTGGACAGTTCTTGCTATGAGGGGAATAGTTCGAACACTTCAAGGAAAAATAGGAGGAAAGGGGCTAGAGAACTAAAGAACCTTCAAAGTAGCATTAACTATGGAACAACCAAATCAAAGGTGATGAAGTCAGGGGAGTTGGAGGGGAATCAATGAAGATAATAAGTTGGAATGTAAGAGGGCTGGGGGGTAGAGGAAAGAGAAGGATGGTTAAGGAATTGCTAAGCAAGGAAAAGCCGGATGTAGTCACATTACAAGAAACGAAAAAGGAAAATATTGAGACGAAACTAATTGGTAGTATTTGGGGGAGTAAATTTAAAGAGTGGGCATTCATACCAGCAGTGGGAAAATCGGGTGGTATTTTTGTAATATGGGATTCAAGGGTGATAAGGGGAAAGGAGGTAGTGTTGGGAAACTTTTCGGTATTAGTTTTCATGGAGGAAGTTGGAGGTGGCGAAGGATGGTGGCTTTCAGGTGTTTATGGACCATGCAACTCAAGAGAGAGGGATGACTTTTGGGTAGAATTGGCAAGTTTACATGGATTGTGCGGGGATAAATGGTGTGTGGGGGGTGACTTTAATGTAGTTAGACATCCCTCGGAGAAATTGAATGGTGACAGATATACCAAAAGTATGAGGGAGTTTGACCAACTTATAATAGAAACGGGATTAAAAGATTTACAGCTTCTTAATGCGGAATACACATGGTCCAACATGAGAGATAGATTGGCATGTTCAAGAATTGACAGATTCTTAGTCACGGAGGATTGGGGAAGCATGTTTGAGGAAGTAAGGCAAGAAGCTCTAGTAAGGGTAACATCAGATCATTGTCCCATTTCTATAAACACCGACAAATTTCAGTGGGGGCCTAGTCCATTTCGCTTTGAAAATATGTGGTTAAGGCATAAAAACTTCAACAAAAACTGGAAGCAATGGTGGAATAAGTATGAAATTGAAGGATGGCCAGGTTTTAGCTTCATGGAAAAGTTAAAAATGATGAAGGAAGAGTTGAAGAAATGGAATAGAGAAGAATTTGGTGATGTACGTATACAGAAAAAGAAAATAATGAAGAGAATAGAAGAGATAGATAAGGAGGAAACAGAACAAAACATTGGAGAAGAAGAGAGGTTAGAAAGAAGGAAGCTGAGAAGGAGATTGGAGGAATTGATAATAAGGGAAGAAATTTCATGGAATCAAAAAACAAAAATTAATGGAGTAAAAGAATGGGATAATAACTCGAAGATGTTCCATAGAATCGCAAGTGGTAGGAAGGCAAACAACTTGATCAATAAACTTGAAGGGAGGGATGGGAGAATTTTACACACGGAAGAGGAAATTGAGAAAGAAATCATTGGATTTTTTGAGGACTTGTTTAATAAAAAGGAAGGAATTAGTCATGGCATTGAAGGATTGGAATGGGCTAATATCGAGATGGATAGGAATTTGAAATTGGAGGAACCTTTTCAGGAAGAAGAGATAAAAGCAGCACTTTTTGACTGCGCTGGAGATAAAGCGCCGGGGCCGGATGGATTCTCTATGGCTGTATTGAAGGAATGCTGGGAAGTTATTAAGGAGGACCTAATGAAGGTGTTTAATGAGTTCTATGAAAACGGCATTGTAAATGCTAGAGTAAATGAAACATTCATAACCCTCATTCCAAAAAAATTGAATTCCATTTCCATCAAAGATTTTAGGCCAATCAGTTTGGTTACCTCCCTGTACAAAATAATCGCGAAGGTTTTATCCTTAAGACTTAAGGAAGTCTTGGAAGAAACAATAGATGTAAGTCAGTGTGCTTTTGTGAAAGGAAGACAGATTTTGGATTTGGTTTTGATTGCAAACGAGATTGTTGAGGAATACAGAGTAAAGAAGAAAGAAGGTGTAGTGTTCAAAATTGATTTTGAGAAGGCATATGATCATGTCAGCTGGGAATTTCTAGATTTCGTGTTAGAAAAGAAGGGTTTCGGCATAAAATGGAGAAAATGGATAAGAGGTTGTTTGACATCGGTTAATTTTTCAGTGATGATTAATGGCAAACCCAGGGGCAAATTTAAAGCGTCAAGAGGATTGAGACAAGGTGATCCATTATCACCTTTTCTTTTCATTTTAGTGGGGGATGCACTTAGTAGATTGGTCAATAAAGCCTGTGATATGGAGGTAGTAGAAGGTTTCAAGATTGGAAATAACAGAGTAAGGATTTCACATCTTCAATATGCAGATGACAGTATTTTCTTTTTAGAAAATAAGGACGAAAGCATTGAAAACCTATTAGGAATTTTGAAAATCTTTTCAAGGAGTGCAGGATTAAAAATCAACATGGCAAAGAGTACGGTGGTAGGCATTAACTTGTCAGAAGAAAGGATTGATGAAATTGTTAATGAGATGGGGTGTGCTAAAGGTAATTGGCCGTTGAATTATCTTGGTTTGCCTTTGGGAGGTAATCCAAACACTGATTCTTTTTGGAATCCAGTGATTGAGAGAATTGCTAAAAGACTCGAAGGGTGGCATAAAGGTTGTTTGTCAAGAGGAGGGAGACTTGTGCTTCTGCAGTCGGTATTGGAAAGCATACCTACATATTTCATGTCAATTTTCAAAATGCCAAGGAAGGTAGTAAAGAGGATCGAAAAGATGATGAGGGACTTCTTTTGGGAAGGAAAAGGTGAAAGCGGTAAAGATCATTTGGTAAAATGGGAAGTTGTCACAAAACCTAAGGAAAAAGGAGGACTAGGGTTTGGCAATCTTCACTTGAAAAATTTGGCACTTCTTGGTAAATGGCTTTGGCAGTTTCCCCTTGAATTGGATTCACTTTGGCATTCTATTATTCTTAGTCGGTATGGCCTTCAATCAAATAATTGGGATGCATGCACCGAAGTTAAGTCCACTTTCCGAGCACCATGGAAATCCATTACAAGAGTTTGGAATACTTTCGAGACATGCACCAAATTAGTGGTTGGGAAAGGGGATAAAATTCGATTCTGGTTAGATAGATGGATGGGTGACCAAACTTTCCAAACACTTTTTCCGCGATTATTTAGACTATCAAACAACAAAAATTCTGTCATTAGTAACATAATATCCAACCCACCAAGTTCAACACCTACTTGGAACTTCCAATTCCTAAGAAACTTTAATGAAAGAGAGATTGAAGAGTTTACTTCTCTTTCTAATCTGCTTGAAAACACCACTATTGACCCATTATCCCTGGATAGACGGATTTGGACTGTCCACCCATCCGGGTCTTTTTCATGTAAATCATTTTCCAAAAGCCTTTCTCAATCCGTTTGTACCACAACCTTCCCCCAATCAAAATTTATTTGGAAAGGTATATTTCCTTCGAAAGTCAAAGTTTTTGCATGGTTGATCTCTTTGGGAAAAGTTAACACTTGTGATTTGTTACAACGAAAGAGGCCTAATTGGTATATTTCCCCATCATGTTGTATTATGTGCAGAAAGGCGGAGGAAACTATTGATCACTTACTGATCCACTGCGAACTCGCCAAAGGAATATGGGATAGAATTATGTATTTGTTTCGATTATGGGGAGCATTACCTAGGCGATGGGCAGACCTGATACTTATCAAATGGAATTTTGGGATTAACAAAGGAAAAAAGAAGGTGATATGGAAACTACTTATAATGGCAGCAGCTTGGACTATTTGGATTGAGAGAAACAGGAGAATTTTTGACAATTCTGAAAGATCGATAGGTGATATTTGGGATTCGATAATATTTTACACAGGACTTTGGGCAAGAGCGAATGGTCTATTCAGTACCTTAGATAATTTTTTGTTTCGTTTAGACCCATACAGTTCATTACGTACTCTAGTTCCGAATAGTTTGCAGAATATGTTTTATTGATCTTGATTAGAATCAAAACTGTATTGTAGAGATGGACGCCTCATCCATTATGATCACTGTAATCTATTGAGTTATTTTAAATAAAATTATGTTTCTTATCAAAAAAAAATATTGCGCTGCTATTGTTCATACAAACGGATTATAAATATTATATATATATTTTTTGAAACAAAAAACGATGAAAATAAATAGCAAATAGATCACCTTTTCCTTCATGCGTGCACTCCAAGCATCATTCCTACTGGGACGCTGATCAAGGGGGCCAGCAACAGGGTCACCTGTTGGGGGAACTGGTGCTATCTTGTTGATCAATGGCTGCCGGTTTCGTCCCCTTGAACCTGTTGACTCATCATCACTATCATATCCATAATTTGCTGGTCTATTGACAGCCCTCACAACAAACGCTAACAAAAATACAAGCACCTGCAATTTCGTAAGCCTGTTAGTGAATGAAAAACTAGTAGGGTTCGCCTGTCTAGCTTAAAAGTCCAACACTTTTGCTAATTAAGGTCAATCTTTCTTCCTGACAGTTTGAAGCATTTCAAATCAGGGACACACTGACTTCCCCACTACAATGTATGTGACAATTATTAATTCAAAGACACACACACACACACACACACATTGGAAACAGTCCTTAAGATACCGCAATAGTTAGATAGATATTGTGTTGAGGATGATTCTCTTGAGAAAGAAATCTTTTAAAAGTGATTGCAAAGTAATTGCTAAGGACATAGCCAGTGTAGATAAACATTCTAATGCACAAGTCAGAAGTCACGGAGAACGGCAAAAAAAAAGGGGTACTATATTATTAGTTCGATTATTGGAATGCTATCCGGACACATGGTTAATATTAAAGTTTCAATGAACACTCGTGGGAAATATATTAGCCTGACAAAACATTAAATCATTATTCTCACACTGTGTCGATGAAAGATGGGAAAAACAAACATGCATGCATGATTCACGAAAATAAAGATGTTATTATGCCATTGCAGGAGCAAGTGATCGCAATAAATTAACGTTGATGACAAAAATGAAGTCAAATACATCCAGGAGACCATACCTCCAATATAACAGCACCAAGAGCAACCCATCTGATAATTTTCCAGTGCTTATCCATAAAGTCGTATATCATATCAAAATTTCCAGTTTTGTCAGTTGGAATTGCCTGTAAGATATATTTGTTGTAATCAGATTTAAAAACTAATAAGTTTGTAATTGAAGGCATCGGTTATAAGAACTTGCCTTCTTCCAGCTTTTGTCAAAGAATATAAACGCAGCACATCCCAGTTCTATCAAGATCAACAAGATCACAAATATTGAATACTTCATGATGTTAAGGAACTCAATAATCATCATGAAGAAGAAAATATGTATATCAATGAAAATGTCAAACTATAGCTGCCCAATATGGTTCCTAAAAATGGAAATTGTTAGTAGGAACAGTCTCTGTCAGGCCTGAAATAGCGTATTTGCTCAATGTGGCTGTTATCAGACTGCAGTTAGAAGCTTAAAATTGACACTTGACAGCCTGCTCATTCACTTGGAAAAATCTTGAGAATGACAAAAGTAAGGCCTCATTGCTCAGAAGCCTACTAGGCTAGCAGTTTAATAACCAAATGGCATAAATGTCCATAACCATAAGTCCAATAAACTTGCATAGAGTTGAGAAACAAATCATTTTTTCGTATCATTATCTCTTTTTCTTTTTTTCTTTTTTTTTTCCCTCTCTTTTACCATGTTGACATACGAAAATCCCTTCAAACACTTGCTTGCATAAGAAATTATCTTAATAGTAAGGATACACAAGTCAGGCAGAAACCATTCCGTAGAGTGGCACCAATGCAACCACAACAAGAAATGACGAAAAGAACTACACCAATTCCCATAAATAAATATATGAACCTGCGCAGAGCAAATATGATAGTTGACACAATAATCCTTGAGAAAAGAATTTAATAACAAATGAGAAAATATAATTCCAATGTAATTAACAGATTATTATGCCATCAGATTGTGCACAGAAAAAATTAACCATAAGACGAAATGAAAGAGGTTCACTGCATGAAGCAGTCATTGCATCATAGAAAATCGAATTGCCATCTCTGGCCATCCTCGCATGTAGGAAATTGATTTTGTTAGTTAATAATTTTATAGTGTTCAACACAGCTCGAGGACCCATATTAATTTGGCCTATGCATTCACTTATACCTCATTTACACCCCATCATCATTCCCATAGGGTCCTCAGCTTCCATACAAATTCCAAACCTCCCATGTCGGGGCAACCCCAAGCCGAGAAGGGGATATTTCTGACATGGATAGATAACTAAATATAGGAAAAGGACCAACCACTGGGCATAAAGTTTTCTTACAACGTGTTTATTAGGATTGACATTCCAGAGAAGTATGTACATAGAATAACAACCATCTTTAAATTCTCTATGCCTACTATGTGGATCAATATGCTTATAATTTTCATTGCATAAAAAAAAGAATATTCATCTTCATAATGTGAAAATCGATCAACAGAAAGTGAGCTGAAGAACCCATAAGGTCAAGCCAAGGGGTATTTAGAATTTGAAGAGATTTAAGTAGTGTTTTGCTTCTTAACCTTACCCAATTGACAAGTACAACACTGGGAGACAAATCAAGTAATGACAACAATTCACGTTCTAAAATCCTAAGAGGTTATGCTATTAAGAGGTTATGTTTGACTTTAAACGTGTCACTCAAGAAGATTTCACTAAGGAATCTAATATATCCTACAAGAAATAAGGAACCAAGGTAGTGCTACCTACCACTGCTGTGCCTGTTCCAATGAAGATATAGGATGACTGGTTTTTAAAGGTACTTTGATTGATAAAGGAAGATTCAGTTTCACATGTCATATTGCTCTCATTGCTAACACAAGCATGGGTTTGACGAAAAAGAGTGTCATCTTTCACAGAAACTTAATCTGAAGATGAGTGAATTGAGAAAAAAAAAAGGTCCTATAACATCTCTCTATACAAGAAGTTGCAAAGACGTTGGGAAGGAAAACAGTACTGCATATGATACAACTAGTTCTGGGTAAATTGTAAACCAGACTATCAAATCTAGGATTTATGTTAGCATAGTTAACATATAATTTGAACTTCTTACATTTCTTTCAACACTATTTTCCACCATATCTTGATGCATGTTAAATAAATTCTCAATATTCACACAACACATTGTCTAAAAAAATACAAGCACTTCAATATTATTAATAACTTTGATAAACAAAAGTAAATCCAACACAAATAGGTGCCATACCAAGCTTTGGGGAGCTTATCCAAAATGCTATCCAGAGACACATCCATGAGCATAGGACGACCTAACTGTAGTAATTCGCCACTTGAATGCACAATTGGATAATTGCCGGATGATGCTGCAGTCTTATACTCTATAAAGAGGTATAATCCATATCCAACCATGGCCAGTCCCACAAGGGCTAACAAGAGGTTCATCAGCTTCAAGAGGCACTCCAAAAACCACTTACATGCCATTTTCTAGTTCTAACTATGATATGTCACCCTTTACAAATCTGGTACTTGAATTGTCCCTTCTGGTGCATAAACTTAACTCCTCTGTTTCATACACCATAAATCCACAAATAAATTCCTCGTACATAAAAAATAATTAGTTAAAAAAACGCAAAGTTTAATTCAGAATTTTGGAGAAATGGTTATCTACATATAATATCAATCTTTTCTTTCACAAAATTAAGACTTTATCCAAGAATCTTTTCCAGCAAATATTTTCTGTCAAAAAGAAAAACAGAGCAACAGCATAACAAGAATTAAGGGAAAAATTATCAGTGAGAGATGAAATACTGCATACTGCACAAGACTACTCTTTAAAAAATAAAAAAAAAACGACAACGAAAATTCAGCTTGAAGTCAAGAACTGATTTACGGTATAATAAAAATTTGGAAATGAAAGGAAAAGCTTACAAGCGCGAGGCTATGATTTCGTGTAACGGTGGATCAAAACCTTTTGGATATCTCTGGACACCTAAAAACAGAGCAGGGTGGTGTGTTTTGGGTGTCGGGGGTGGGGTGGGTGGTGTGGGTGGGTGCGAAAACAATTTAGCCTTGTCTCAGGTCGCCAAGTGTCCGTTGAGTAATTGATTTTAATTGTCCTTTAAAATTACATTCAAGAAGCAATTTTTTCCATTCATGTCAAAAAATAAATTTAGAGTTGAAGGGAATTCTTCAAAGATAGTCTTGCCCTCCAATCATGTCAAATAAATTTATAGTTGAAGGGAATTCTTCGAAGATAGTCTTGCCCAGGGTTGGTTCTCCTAATATACGGTACAATCAGTTATACTCGTGACTAATATCTGAGCAAATTCATCTTCAAAGATAATATGGATTAAATATTCTCTTTTTAATCTCTTCATATTATTCGATTCAATACTTCTTAGAGTTCTCTATCTTTTATTGCTGCGTGAAGATTATATCTATAGTGAACTTATTACTTTTGATAAATGCTAACCCCGTGTTCCTCTTTTATCTTCAATAAATTATTCTAAAACATCTATTCATGTTGTTTTGTTAGTTCTTGATAATCACTTTATACGAAAGAGGGAAAAATAAGTTCTTTAAGCAAAAAACAATGCTTTCACTTGAACAAAAAATAGAAAAAGGAAGTCTAAAGAAAATGGGAAATGAACAGTAGGGGGAAAGAAGATCCAATATCATCTAGTCTAGTAATAATTTCAATAGCATAAAGGTTTGAAAAGTTCTTGTTTAATTTTTTTATTTAAAAGTGGTTTGTATAATATTTGAAAATTAATAGAGGGTCAATCTAGTATTTAAATACCTCAAGATATTACCCAATTCCTAGTTATCGAGATACTTGACCTCCTTGGAATATTATAATTTGTACCAAATATGAGCTAAATTTCATATTCTAACTTTATCCTTCAAGTGGTTTTATAAATGTAGTAATTACAGCACAACGGGTTTATAAAATTGACAATTCAAAAAACAAAAATGTAATTTTTTAGTACATTAATCAGGTGCTAATTGATGAGATCATGGGGCGGCTCGATCGGGAAATCAACTATTTCGAGCCGGACAATTTTGAACATGCTTTTAAAAGACTCTCAGGGCGAAAATGAAGAAGATTCGAGGCCAAAACAAGTAAATGAAGTCAAGAAAAGAAGCCAAGAATCAAGTTGGAGCAAAAAATGAGAAGTTTGGAGTTTCAGCCAATTTCGGTCGACCAAACTTTTTTCCGGTCGACCGATCTTCTGCAGAGGAATTTTTTATTTAACCTCAGTCGCTTTCGGCTGAGTGGCGGTCGACCGAAAGTCCCATTTCGGTCGACCCAGTGATCGATCGAAATAATTTCGGTCAACCAGTTCGGTCGACCGAAACACTCCGTCTTACAAAAACGGGAATTTTCTTGTAAATACCGAAATTGCATCTTTTGCCCAATTTTGTAACTTATATACACTTTCATTTTCATTTGTAAAAATAACTTTGGATGTCATGAAAATTGCTCTTGAGAGCTAGGTCTTGAAGACCCCCTTCTTGAGGTAAGGTTAAACCTCTTTGATCTTGTATTTTCTTGGAAGTTAATCAACTTTGCTTGAATATTATTATTCTTGTGTTGTTTTTTATTTTCCGCCACCTTGGAATTTGTTTGATTGATACCCATTGGGCTAGGATTTGTTAATCCTTGAATTTTGGGTTAGATTTAAACTTGGGTTAAGGTGTTTATCGCTTTATTTACCACTTTAGCTTTCTTGGGTTTTGTATTAAATTGTTGTGGAAATTTTCGATCAATATACTGAAGGGGTTCGCATCATTTGATATTAGAGCTTGGCTCTAATTTAGTAAACCTATCATTTACATTTTTGTTGTTGCTATTCAAAAAAAAAACGAAAATTGAAAAAAATTTGTGAAAATTTGTTGTTCTTGATCAATTGTTGAACTCCACATATTGGGCATTTTGATTGTTGAACTTATCGGGGAATTTCATTAGTCATACACTTGCATTTCTATGTGTTAAAAAATTGGCCTACCAAGTGTTTGAATCCACTTTTCTCAACACAAAGCTTTCCCTTGATGCTTACTTGTGTAACTATCCACTCCTTGTGATATTGCACCCTTGAGAAATTGTCATACCATTTCAAAGTCTCCTTCTTGTTATTACAAGCAAAAAAAAGAAGAAGTTCCATTAGTTCTTGTGACTATCCTTTCTTATATCTATTGCTCATGTGGTTCTATACTTCACAAGAATAATAAATTTTCTCGTTGTAGTTGATTACATTCCATGGAAAATTTGAGTGAAAATACGAGAGAAAATTCTTTGTGAGGACATTTCCCACACTTGCACATCATGGCTCGATATTTGAAGGAGGTGGAAGGGGGATGGAATATGTTGGATAAATTGGATGCTAGAATGGAAGTTAGAAGAGGAGTAGAATGGGGTGATAGGACTAGAGATGGGATGGATGAGAATAATGAAATTGTGCAAATGAAGATTCCATCATTCCATAGGAGTGATCGAGAGTTGGAGGGAATTACTAGGCCACCAACCCCTTTGTGCCATGCTAATGAGGGGAAGAAACGTGAAGAGCATCATTTCTATACTAGGTGCCTTGTGGGAGATAAACCATGTAGCATCATTATTGTGACGACCCGAATTCTCGACCATTCGAGTGCCACTAAAAGTGACTCATATCATATTATCGAGACTTAAATAGTAATGTAAAATTATTCAAAAGAATAATTAGAATCCCATAATTTTATTTGTGAATAAAAATAGAACATAATTTTCTTACATAAAGTTCAACATAATTATCTCATCAATCTTAACCACTTTTGCCACTTCCATGTTGACCGCCTCGAACCTTCAATTATCTGAAAATGATAAATATCGTGGAGTGAGATTTATAAAATCCCAGTAAGTATACCAAGCATAAATTTTCTTTTGAAAGCATATGGATCATTTTCATCATAACATAGGATAGGATCGAAATACTCATAAACATAGGGAGACACAAGAATTTTACCGAACTTAAATGGCAAGAATTCTTATGTGTAGCGCTACTAAACTCCGGTCCCCTTAGCATAATCATAAACATATCATATGGAACCCATAACAATCTTGTGAGATTGATTTCATAGCAATGATCCAAACATTTTCATAAAAACATAAGATATACTTACTTGTCATAAAAACATACTTACTTTTCATAAAAACATAAGGTGTATTTACCTTTCATAAAAACATACTTACTTTTCATAAAAACATAAGATATACTTACTTGTCATAAAAACATACTTACTTTTCATAAAAACATAAGGTGTATTTACCTTTCATAAAAACATACTTACTTTTCATAAAAACATAAGATATACTTACTTGTCATAAAAACATACTTACTTTTCATAAAAACATAAGGTGTATTTACCTTTCATAAAAACATACTTACTTTTCATAAAAACATAAGATATACTTACTTGTCATAAAAACATACTTACTTTTCATAAAAACATAAGATATACTTACTTGTCATAAAAATATACTTACTTTTCATAAAAACATAAGGTGTATTTACCTTTCATAAAAACATACTTACTTTTCATAAAAACATAAGATATACTTACTTGTCATAAAAACATACTTACTTTTCATAAAAACATAAGGTGTATTTACCTTTCATAAAAACATACTTACTTTTCATAAAAACATAAGATATACTTACCTTTTAAAAGATTAAAATGAAGTGTAGTAGTAAATGGACCAAAACTTTCTTGACCACCTTGAATTTCTCTTACTTGTGGATTTTGTCAAGAGATTGGAAATAAGTGTATATGTGTAGAGTTGTGTGTAAAAGAGATGGGTTTAAATAGATGTATAAAGTTGGCATATTGTAAACATAATCATTCAATTCTATTAATTTTAACACATCCTTTTCTTAAAGTAAAGCACCATTCATATACTTTTCCATATTTATACAAATAATATGCTCTTCATGATTATATATAATGGAGTCTTATCAATCATTCATATACTTTTCCATATTTATACAAATATTATGCTCTTCATGATTATATATAATGGAGTCTTATCAATCATTCATATACTTTTCCATATTTATACAAATATTATGCTCTTCATGATTATATATAATGGAGTATATAAATCATTCATATACTTTTCCATATTTATACAAATATTATGCTCTTCATGATTACATATAATGGAGTCTTATCAATCATTCATATACTTTTCCATATTTATACAAATATTATGCTCTTCATGATTATATATAATGGAGTATATAAATCATTCATATACTTTTCCATATTTATACAAATATTATGCTCTTCATGATTACATATAATGGAACCTCCCATGCTTGCATATATTTTCTTAATTTCAATAATAAAAGTAATTTTTGTATAAATAAATATTGGGATAACATTGAATTAAGTACTTGGACTTAATATACTTTAAATCAAGAGAATGGAGATATTTTTTTTTAGAAATTCGGAATTTAATTTAAAATCGAACGATCTCGATTATTTCTTGACTTGGCTATACGAATACGTCGCGACGTTAACTTAATAGTAGCGACACGATTTTCTATTAAAATAATTATTAATCGCGTAAAAATTCTGGGTCGCTACAATTATAGATATAGAAAGTTGCCACAATTTGGTGAGCGCTAGTAGGGTGAAAGAGTTGGGGCTGTCAGTGATAACGCATCCTAATCCTTATATGTTGCAAGAGTTGGTTAACGATGGGGAAGTGAGGGTGAGTGAGCAAACTCTTCTTAGCTTCAACATTGGGACTTATCATGACCTAGTGTTGTGTGATGTAGTTCCCTTGCATACTACTCACATCATTTTGGGGAAACCTTGGCAATGTGTTAGGGATGTGGAGTATAATACACGGAGGAACCGGTATAGCTTCATAATAGAGGGGAAGAAGGTTGTGATCCTCTCATTGAGCTTAAATGAAATTCGCAAAGATCAAATGAAGCTCAAGAAGGAATGTGAGGAGGAGAGTGCAAAGAGTAAGGGAGGGATGTTGGTTACATTGGAGGAAGAAGTACCCATAGGTAAGAAAAATAAGAAGAAGGAGGGGGATTCAGAATTAAAAATCATTGATGACACTCCAAATTCTCTTGTGGGCGAACAAAATGTTGATAAGGGGGTACATGAGCTTAAACTTGTTGAGGATTTTGGGGAGGTTGAAAATGGGGAGGAGTCGATGGAGAGTGAAGGGGAAGAGATGGTGGGAGTTGAAAATATTGAGGTATTGGATGCTGGAGACGAGGAGTGCCTCATGGTGCGGGAAGAGGAGTTGATCGTGATGAACCACGAGTATGAGGATCCCTACCTCGTGTTTTGTGTTACTAACATTTCCCGCCCCACTTTATTTAAAAATTTCTTGCAGGTTGGCCATGACGAGGGGTTCGTTCCACATCACTTGTGCCCGAAGAAGTTCATGGACCGGCCTTTCCCTTTTATCCAAGTGGCACAGTATTTTTGGTTGATAGCAAAGCCTGAAGACCATACATTTCCGTTTAATCCAGGAGGTGCGTTGAGGCCACAAGAACAACTCCATGATTCGGGTCGAATCATCCTGAAGAAGGAGGGTATGATGAGATCATGGGGCGGCTCAACCGGGAAATCAACTATTTCGAGCCAGACAATTTTGAACATGCTTTTGAAAGAATCTCAGAGCGAAAATGAAGAAGATTCGAGGCCAAAACAAGTGAATGAAGCCAAGAAAAGAAGCCAAGAATCAAGTTGGAGCAAAAAATGAGAAGCTTGGAGTTTCATCCAATTTCGGTCGACCGAACTTTCTTCCGGTCGACCGATCTTCTGCAGATGAATTTTTGATTCAGCCTCAGTCGCTTTCGCCTAAGTGGCGGTCGATCGAAAGTCCCATTTCGGTCGACCCAGTGATTGACCGAAACATTCCGTCTTACAAAAACGGGATTTTTCTTATAAATACCGAAATTGCATCTTTTGCCCAATTTTGTAACTTATATACACTTTCCTTTTCATTTGTAAAAATAACTTTGGATGTCATGAAAATTTCTCTTGAGAGCTAGGTCTTGAAGACCCCCTTCTTGAGGTAAGGTTAAACCTCTTTGATCTTGTATTTTCTTGGAAGTTAATCAATTTTGCTTGAGTATTATTATTCTTGTGTTGTTGTTTATTTTCCGCCACCTTGGAATTTGTTTGATTGATACCCATTGGGTTAGGATTTGTTAATCCTTGAATTTTGTGTTAGATTTAAACTTGGGTTAAGGTGTTTATCGCTTTATTTACCACTTTAGCTTTCTTGGGTTATATATTAAATTATTGTGGGAATTTTCGGTCAATATATCGAAGGGGTTCGCATCACTAATTTATTTTAATTAATAACATAACCTAGTTACCCATATTTTACCTACCCATCCACACAATCACTCCAACCAAACAATCACACCCAAATAGGTATACTTTCCAAATTGATTTCTTCAAAGCTGAATTCCAATCGACGATGGGAATCAATGTATTTGGTCGAAAAAAGAGATACATAAATTACACAAAATCTCAAATTGGAGGAAAAAAAACATAGGCAAAAAAACCAAGAAATTGCGAAACTGGTCAACACAATCGGAGAAGAAGGACCAAAATTTGACTAGGAAGTCCAACTAATCTCCGGCCAATGAAACATTGTCGGCAGACCTTCATTGGAAGTGCACGGTCTAGCAGTAGACTCAATCCCAAGGAACTCTAACCACAGACTGCAGCGATGTAGGCGTAATTAGATTTCAATGGTTTATGGGGCATCTGTGATTCCAATTTTAGTGGTGGTATTGCAAGAGGAAATGTGCGGTGATGGGGTAGTAGGCCGATGTTCTATGGTGGTGGTGGGGCAGTATGGCTGTGGGTTGTTTGAGGCGGTGGTTGTTCAGTGTGAGGTGGTATTGGTTGTGCGTTATGGTGGTAGTTTTTTGTATGTAGTTATAGGTCATAGATTATAAGTCACACGTTGGAGTCACCAATCATACATGCACATGTTATAGGTTATGGGTCACATGTCACACTTCATATATCTTAGAGAATAACATGTTTGATGCATTATGTCACACGTCACACTTTAGATTTTCAGGTCACATTTGATGCTACAAGTCACATGTTAAAGTCACTTGTCACACTTCATGTACCGGTCACATTAATTAGGTCACTCATCACATTTCATCTAATCACAGATTAGAGAATCTAGTGACCAACATGTTTGATAGATTATGTCACATGTCACACTTACAATTCAAATGTTCATGTCACATGTAATACATTAGACCACTAGTCACAAGTCACATTTGATGCATTAAGCCACGCTTCAAAAATGTTAAGGTCACATGTCAGGCGTTATACGTTAAAGAGACTTCATATCTTTGACTTCATATGCTCACATGTTACTTTATCTTTGCACTAATAACTGGTTATAGATTCAACTTAACAGGTTAGGTTCATATGTCGCAGGTTACAATTAACAGTTTGCAGGTCACAATTAGAGATGGCAATAGGTCAGGTTTGTCAAATTCATACCCTACCCACTAAATATTTACAACCTCCATACCCTACCCATATACTCATTTAAGAATGGTAAGTCAGGAGCAGGTCGGAGACAGGTATACTTCTATACTCATTTGAAACTCATTACTAATTATTTATTTTTTTATTATCTTTTTAGGGCTATAAATAAGTTATAAGTGCTCCGGATTAACTTGAATCGGTTAAAAGTTGGGTTTCACTTGAATTTGACTTGAAAAAGCTTGTTCTAGGTTTAAACTAAAAAAACAAATTTAAACAATTTTTTTAAACGTTAACAAAGTCAATAGTTTAAACATATTAAGATTTAAACGTTAACAATATCAATAGATATTTAGATTCTATTTTTTATTTATTTATTATTTTTTTTACACAATCACTTTGTTTTAAATTATATAATTTTTCAAGAAAATTAATGGGTATGAGGGTCAGGTATGAGTATTGTAATAAAACTCACACCCGACCCATATCCATGTCGGGTTGTAAAGTTTACATTCATACCCTACCCACGAATCCATTTAGTCGGGTAATCCCTCTCATTTACGTCGGGTCTCCAACGGGTATCGAGTCCGTGAGTATTATTGTCATCCCTAGTCACAATTCACAGTAATGTCTTCTTTGTGCATAGATGGCGAGTAACATATTTACGTTCAAAGGTCACAATTCATATGTTACAAATTACAGGTGATCACATATCAATCTCAACAGGTTACCGATTCAAGAGAACTAGTCAAAGGTAATATGTAAGTTACAGTTTTTATTTTTTTATTGATCTTCACAAATTTTAAATTACATGTGTATAAACACGCATCAGCTCTCTCTATATATATCTTCAAAAAGTGGTGGTGGAGGTGA
The DNA here is from genome assembly GCA_963555705.1 of Ligustrum vulgare. Classification (NCBI taxonomy): domain Eukaryota; kingdom Viridiplantae; phylum Streptophyta; class Magnoliopsida; order Lamiales; family Oleaceae; genus Ligustrum; species Ligustrum vulgare. The sequence goes on from OY743175.1 coordinate 51,964,329, forward strand.
TATGTCGAAGGTGGTGGTGGGTGGTTGTGATGGTGGTGGGATGAGGCTGTCAGGTGGTGGTAAGTCTAACGACGTCTGGTATAGAAGATTTGGGTAAGAGTGAAGTGGGTGGATTTTTATAATACATTAGTTATATTATTTTCCACCCGATCTTTGATTTTTTACACTCTTTTCTTTAATTTTGAAAGGTATTCTTACCACATGATTTGTGTCTTTTCCCTTTATAAATTCCACATGTTCTAATTTTAATTTGTCAAGTCAACAATCAATCTCATCACATATTTTATGGGATTCTCAACTTTTCAATTACACATTTCATTAACTTTCATTAAAAATGTACTAAAAATTGATTTCAATCTCCACCAAACAAGGACTTATTTAAATTTGTATTCTATCTATCTTAAATTTCTTATCAAGCCCACGTGTAGTAGGGATCAATATCAAATTTTTGGTAAATCTTAATAAAAGTTGATGAATGTATAGGTGAAAAGTTGTGAGTCTTATGAAATGTGTGATTAAAATAAATTGTTGTTTTTTACTTAGATTAAAATCTGAATTTTAATTTTTATCGAACAGAAACTTAGTTAGAAATTGACATGGGTAGGGCCGGATTTTACGATGGGGCGTGAGGCCATCTGCCCCCGTCAAACTTGAATTTTTTTATTGTTTATCGTTTAGTAAAAAAAAAAGTTTTATTTTTGCATTTTACTCTCATTTTTTGTTGTCAGACCCCCACTGTATTGACTCTCTACTAATTTTCCCCCACAATCTTTTCATTTTAACTTTGCCCTTGGACATGGGGCATATGATAGTATAGGTTTTATATTTAGAATATGAAAATATTTATTCATTTTTGTAATGATAGGAATAGAGTTAAAACCTTGTATAAATAATATGAGAGAGTATGTGATGAATAATACAATCAATTTAGGAAAATGTTACAATTACTAACAGGCTTGTACTAACAAAGTAGATATCATGACATACCGTGATATAATGGCGCTAAATTAAGAACTAATGATATATTGGAAAATTGAATTTTAAATGCTATTATCAAATCTCAAAAAGCAGAATTTGGTTCTCCATCTCCAATATATTGAAGTTTTGAAGTCTGATTTGGGCGTCTAGTTCGCACTCCATTTCTGTTGTCTTCTTTGTACTCCATTTTCGATTGCAGTTAGACTACCTTGACGATTTGAACTTTCTTTTCCTCATGATTTATTGGTCCCACAGGCTGGTCTTTCGCCTGAAATGGAGTTTCGTGGAGGTATTATATCATTTGAGCAATTTTGAAATATGAAATGTTTAATAAACAACATATGTTGGTGTTAGTATTGGTATTTGATATGTATTTATGTTGGATGTCATTTAGAAATTTATTAGAAACACTAATACTAAAATCTCAACATTATCAAGTATAGTAGTATGATGGTAGAAACTAACATTATGATATGATCTAGTGGAGAAGAATTGAATGTTAATACAACACAAGCAGATGATGACACATTGGAGAGAGAGATTTCAAGGGTTTTACTTTATCAACAGCTTTTGAGAGAGAGAGAGATTTCAAAGGTTTTGAAATTTGGGGAAATGTCTTAAGGGCTGTTAGATTGGGATATGTGGTTATTTGGTAATTAAGTGAAAAAGTAATGGAAAAATTGAAAATACAAATTTTGTTAGTAACCTGTTAGTACAAGCATGTTAGTAAGTGTAGCATTTTCCATAAATTTATCCTAAACCTCAGCTCAAATGAAGAAATTAAGGCCATTGTAGGAGTCAATTCGTCATAGTTCGCTTTTAGACAAAACATCATGTGCATTCAGGGAAATTATAACGTGAAATTCCAAGTATTGTTACTTGGTCACCTAATACGTCAACGAAATAAAATCGCGCATTTACGCAAAAGAAAATACACTCTAGAAACTAGTGCATAATACTGAAGATCTGGAAACTGGGAAGTGAAAGTTTGTTGCTCTCTTTTTTCAAAATTTATTTTCAAGCACATTTTACACGTGCATCCAAATTTTTCTCTATTTTCCTTACATACATTCTCCTAAAAATCACTATTACAAAATTCACTGTTACAAAATCACTTGATATTACTCAGTTTGGCAACATTTCATTTATAAACAACAATGCTATAGCATTTCAGTGAACTACTTTCAAAAAAATGACCAATAAAATGTTGTCACATCATTATTTATAAATAATATTTATAAGGATTAATTTCATCAATGGTCATTGAAGTTGTACAAAAATTTCAAAAATGTCATTAATATTTCAACAATATGCTAGTGGTCGCTCAACTTATAAATCGTTTTGTTAATGATTACTGGGGACTAATTTTCGACAAAAAAAGTGAGGACTCGAAGAAAAATTGCAAAGGAGCCCCCCTCTTCACCTCTAAGCAAACATCGTCTTGTGGCCCTTCCACCACCACCACATCTCTCATACAACTGCGATTTTGCATCAATTCCTCCCAATATTGGTGTGAAACCGCACCTAGTCTAGTGATATTTGCACCACCAAGGGTGGTGGTAGCTGAGAGATGAAGATAGGTTCCTTTGTAATTTTAATTTTGGGGTCAAACTTATACTTTGAGTCCTCATCTTTGATCTTGAGCAAAAAATTAGTCCCGAGCTATCATTGTCGAAACTATTTGTAATATGAGTGACTGCTAGGCTAACTGATGAGAATCGGGAAAGTCAAACCTCGATGCACGTACCCGTGGGACCCATGACGAGATCCGAAGTTGAAGAGGTTCAAGATTCGAGGCTAAACAGTGTGAATAAATCAAGAAAAGCAAGTCGAGAATCAAGTTGGAGCAAAAAAGAAGACGAAATTGGAAACAGCCAATTTCGGTCGACCGAAACTAATTCCGGTCGACCGAAAGTCTGCAGAGTTTTTTTGAATCAAGCCTCAGTCAGTATCGGATGAGCAGAGGTCGACCGAAAGTCCAGTTTCGGTCGACCATGAGATCGACCGAAATAAGTTCGGTCGACCGAAACTTATCTTTTGGTCGACCGAAAGTCCTCCGAAATGAAATAGCGGGGTTTTTCTTGCAATTTCCACAAAAACGGGGTTTTTCTTGTAAATACCGAAATTGCACATTTTTCCCATTTTGTACATTATATTCTCATTTCTCTTCATTTTGTAAGATAACTTGGATGTTGAATGGAAATGCTCTCTTGAGAGGCCCTTCTTGAGGTAAGGTTAAACCTCCTTTGTTCTTGTGTTATCTTTGGAATTTCTTCAACTAAATCTAGGGTATTATTATTCTTGTGTTTGTTGTTGATTTCCGCCACCTTGGAATTTGTTTTAATCTCTCCATTGGGCTAGGGTTTATTAATCCTTGAATTTTGGGTTAGATTTAAACTTGGGTTAAGGTATTTATCCTTTATTTTACCACTTTAACTTTCTTGGGTTGGTATTAAAATTGTTGTGGGAATTTTTGGTCAACGCACCGAAGGGGTTCGCATCATTTGGTATCAGAGCTTGGCTCTAATTTGGTAAACCTATCTTTACTTTCTTGTTGTTATTCTTGTCATTGTGAAGAAGAAAAAAAGAGAGAAATCCGAAAATTGAGAAAAAAAAAATCCGAAAATTGAGAAAATTTGGGGAAAATCTATATATCCATGTGTATTTGTTGATTCTATGTATTGGGTATATTGATTGTGAGTTGTTGGGAAGAATTCCATATTCATTCACTATAAAACCTACACTTTCCAAATTGTGTATTCAAAGTGTTTGATAAATTGTCCCAAAGAAAAATACTCCCTTATGCTTTATTGTTCAATACCCATATATTGCTAATTACTTGGGGCTATCCAATTCCCATTATTGAGAGTGTCATCAACATTTTATTCTATATATATCACTTGCTTCATCCATTGGATAATTGTTAATCATTCACTTCTTGCCCAATTGTGTTGTTGGGGAGTTATCATATATCCACGTTTTATCAATTCAAGGTCATTCAAAGATTGAGTACAAGGTGTTTGATAAATTGCTTCATTCAAAATTTACACTCTTGTGCTTATTTGCTCTACATATATGCCTTGTCTAATATTTGTGGTTTTTCAATCCCATTGTTGAAATTGTGATCCTAGCATCTTATCCCACATAAATATTGTTCCTTTTGAGTTTAGCAAGCACATAAATTCTACTTGCTATTTGTGTCTATTTGTTCTAAATTCCTTCTTCCTTGTTGGTGATTTCAACTTCACAAGAATTATACTTGGTGGTTTGGTTGATTACCTTCCTTGGAGAACTTGAGAAAGGAGATTTTGAGTGAAAAAAAAAGAGGCAAGAGTGGTGAGCTCAATAGAGGGAAAAAACCAAATTTGAGTGAAACACGAGAGAAATATTTTTCTTGTGAGAACACTTTCACACTTGCACACCATGTCCATTTTCAATTCTCAAACTCAAGATTCGAAGTACTTGTCGAAAAATCTTTCAACCACCATGGCTAAACAAATGGAGAAAAGTAGGGGTGAGTTGGAAAATTTAGGAACAAGAGGGGAGAGTACATCAAATAGGGGAGGTGAAGAAATGATGTGTAGTAGAGGAAGGGTGAGGGATAATCTTGGGGACGTAGTGTATAGGGATGGAGTTAGAAAACAAAATGGGAGTTTGAATAGGAAAATTATGAGGGATGATAATGAAGGAGAAGTTGAAGGAGATGGGAGAATGGGTAGAAGAAGAAGAGAGTGGGTAGGTAGGAATGGAGTTGATGAAAATATTGATAGTGCGAGAATGCAAAATTCATCACTTCATGGAATGGGTATAAGTGGAGAAGTGGAAGAAGATTGGAGAATGGGTAGGAGACGAAGAGAATGGATAGATAGGAGTGGAAATGGGATGGATGAGAAGATTGATATTGAGCAAATGAAGACTTCATCATTCCATAGGAGGGAAGGTAGTGGAAGTAGAGAAGTAGTGAAGGAGATGAATGCTAGGCCACCACAATCTTTGGCCCATGCTAATGAAATGGAGGAACATGGGGAGGATAATTTCTACACTAGGTGCCTAGTGAATGATAGACCATGTAGTCTCATGATAGATGGGGAGATTGACACTAATTTGGTGAGTGCTAGTAGAGTTGAGAAATTTGGGTTACCGGTTATGAGGCATCCTAGTCCTTATCTATTGCAAAGGTTGAACGACTATGGGGAGGTGAGGGTAAGTGAACAAGTTCTTCTTACTTTTCACATTGGTACTTATAGTGATCAAATATTATGTGATGTGGTTCCCTTACACACTACTCACATAATTTTGGGGAGACCGTGGCAATGTGAGCGAAATGTGAATCTTGATAGGAGGAGGAACCGGTGTAACTTCAAAATGAATGGAAAAAAGGTTGTGATCCTATCTTTGAGCTCGGAAGAAGTATGCAAAGACCAAATGAAGCTCAAGAAGGAATTCGAGGAAGAAAATGAGAAGGAGAAGGAAAAAGAAGAGGACGAAGGGGAGGATAGGAAAACAAAAGAACCTTCAATTGATAAAATTGAAGAAAATAAAAATGAGAGCAAGAGAGTTGGGGCCACGTCCCTAGAAAAAGGAGAGACAATGAGAGTTGGAGCCATGACTCCAGAAAAAGGAGAGGTGAGAAAAGAACTGAGGGTTGAGGATTCTACCTCAGAAAAAGGTGAGGAAGTGATGAGTGCTACCAAGAAAATTGAGAGAAAAGATCACCCCGAAATGTTCTTTACTCTTGAATACTTTAACACTTCCCTCCCTAGTTTTGTCATGTCTTTGTTGCAGGAAATTGTGAGGCCAACTTATCAAGGCAACAAAGAACTCCAAAAGCATGCCTTATGGAAGAAATTCATGGAAATATTTTCCTACAACAACGAGTACAACCGAGGTAAAGAAAATGGGATAACCAATGCAACATCTAGGAGGTATGCTCCTAACCATTCTTTAAATGCAAGGTTACTGTGTTATGAATACATTAGAGGGTTGTATGATCTTGATATAGATTTGATAAGTGTGTTGTTGACTTGTGAAAATGTCACATGTGGTAGGGATCATTGTCATGATGAGTGCTTAATTTGTAAATGCAACTTTTTGCATGTGCCCAATTGCATAAGTACCAAATCCTTGTGTGAAAATGTTGCATATAGTACATTGCATGGACATGTTGAATCCTTATTTTGTGAAAATATGCTTGGCGTGCATATTTGCTCTCTAAAGAAATTGCTAGCTAGGGGAGTCCATGGGAGAAATTTATTGAGATGTCTTGGTGATAATAGGACTTCACTTCTAACATTTCTTGATGCCCCCTCATTTTATTTTGAACATGTTAATGGCATGCATGTTAATAATCCAAATTTGTTAAACATTTATGAATCATGTTGTGAGCGATATTTTGATGAATTCTATGGGCATGATAATTATTTGTTTTGGAAAATTGGATTGTTTCTTTTTAAATGTGCCATGTGCAAATTGCTAATGGGAGAGGCACGTGATAGTTGTTTGATGGGGCGATTTAAAATCAACGGGGTTTTAGGGGTATTATGTGATCAATTTTATTGGCCTATTTTGAAAATTTGTGTTGAGCATGTTTGCACTTGCAGTAAATGCCGAACTTGTAAAATGGCTAAACTTAAGTTTTTCCCCCAAGAATTCCATACATATTTACCCATCATGGGTAAACCTGGGAGTATTACTTCTATGAATTTTATAGTGGGTTTACTTGGAACAAAGAAAGAAGATGAAGCTATTTTTGTGATTGTTGGTAGAAGAATTAAAATGTCACGTTTGATTGCATGCTATGAAACCAACAAGGTCATCAACCTAGCTAATCTTTTCTTTCAACAGGTCGTGCATTTGCGCGAAGTTGGTGCTAATTTTGTGATTGTTAAATTTACTTGCAATTTAATTGCTCATCATATTAGCAAGTTTTCTCCATTTAAAATTGCTTGTGACTTTAACCTATTAACTCTGTTGAACTTTATGCATATGTTTATTAAAGAAAGAGTTGGTTTAGGTGGCCACGAGAATGCACCTTTGGTTAAGTCCCTTTGCAGGAGGTTCGAGCTTCCATTTAGGGGAATTGGAATGCAATGTGCTTCCAATGCCAACCATGGCGGGAAACATATTCCGTTTGATCCAGGCGGTCGGATGTGTTCCCATTCGTGGAAAGAGCGACCCCCCGATCAAATAAAATCCAAATTGCTGCTCTGCAGTGTTGGCACATCTCAAGCTTTTGGCAACGCCTACAAATTGATTTTGCACGATGAGTATGAAATTTCAGTTACATTTATTGTGTCTGAATTTTCTATTTTTATTGTAGGTGCCGATTCGTGGTCGAATCTCTTTCGAGATGGAGGAGATGATGAGAATCGCGAAGGTCTAACTTCAACGCATGAACCTGTGATCCACAATGTTGCAAGATCAAAGTTCAAGGAGTTTCACGATAGTGCATTCAAGCAAGATTCGAGGTCGAATCCTTTTCAAGAGGGAGGGGATGATGAGAATCGGGAAAGTCAAACCTCGATGCACGTACCCGTGGGACCCATGACGAGATCCGAAGTTGAAGAGGTTCAAGATTCGAGGCTAAACAATGTGAATAAATCAAGAAAAGCAAGTCGAGAATCAAGTTGGAGCAAAAAAGAAGACGAAATTGGAAACAGCCAATTTCGGTCGACCGAAACTAATTCCGGTCGACCGAAAGTCTGCAGAGTTTTTTTGAATCAAGCCTCAGTCAGTATCGGATGAGCAGAGTTCGACCGAAAGTCCAGTTTCGGTCGACCATGAGATCGACCGAAATAAGTTCGGTCGACCGAAACTTATCTTTCGGTCGACCGAAAGTCCTCCGAAATGAAATAGCGGGGTTTTTCTTGCAATTTCCACAAAAACGGGGTTTTCTTGTAAATACCGAAATTGCACATTTTTCCCATTTTGTACATTATATTCTCATTTCTCTTCATTTTGTAAGATAACTTGGATGTTGAATGGAAATGCTCTCTTGAGAGGCTCTTCTTGAGTTAAGGTTAAACCTCGTTTGTTCTTGTATTATCTTTGGAATTCCTTCAACTAAATCTAGGATATTATTATTCTTGTGTTTGTTGTTTATTTCCGCCACCTTGGAATTTGTTTAATTCTCTCCATTGGGTTAGGGTTTGTTTAATCCTTGAATTTTGGGCTAGATTTAAACTTGGGTTAAGGTGTTTATCCTTTATTTTACCACTTTAGCTTTCTTGGGTTGGTATTAAAATTGTTGTGGAAATTTTCGATCAACGTATCGAAGGGGTTCACATCACTAACTATGAAACTTCATTGATCGTTTTGTAATCGTTGTGCAACTCCAATGACCGTCAATGAAATTAACCTTATTTATAAACAATTATTTTGTTGAACTTTTATGTATAATTGCACTTTCTAGGCATTGTGGGTCACATGCATGATAATTTGAAACATCATTGATCGTTTTGAAATCGTTGTGCAACTCCAAATGATCGTCGATGAAATGAACTTTATTTATAAATAACTATTTTGTTAAACTTTTTTGTATAATTGCACTTTCTAACATTGTGGATCACATGCATGATAATTTGTCTACTTTACATTCAATATGTGACGACCCGAAATCTTGACCGTTCGAGTGCCACTAAAAGTGACTCATATCATATTATCGAGACTTAAATAGTAATGTAAAATTATTCAAAAGAATAATTAGAATCCCATAATTTTATTTGTGAATAAAAATAGAACATAATTTTCTTACATAAAGTTCAACATAATTATCTCATCAATCTTAACCACTTTTGCCACTTCCATGTTGACCGCCTCGAACCTTCAATTATCTGAAAATGGTAAATATCGTAGAGTGAGATTTATAAAATCCCAGTAAGTATACCAAGCATAAATTTTCTTTTGCAAGCATATGGATCATTTTCATCATAACATAGGATAAGATCGAAATACTCATAAATATAGGGAGACACAAGAATTTTACCGAACTTAAATGGCAAGAATTCTTATGTGTAGCGCTACTAAACTCCGGTCCCCTTAGCATAATCATAAACATATCATATGGAACCCATAACAATCTTGTGAGATTGATTTCATAGCAATGATCCAAACATTTTCATAAAAACATAAAGATATACTTACTTGTCATAAAAACATACTTACTTTTCATAAAAACATAAGGTGTATTTACCTTTCATAAAAACATACTTACTTTTCATAAAAACATAAGATATACTTACTTGTCATAAAAACATACTTACTTTTCATAAAAACATAAGGTGTATTTAACTTTCATAAAAACATACTTACTTTTCATAAAAACATAAGATATACTTACTTGTCATAAAAACATACTTACTTTTCATAAAAACATAAGGTGTATTTACCTTTCATAAAAACATACTTACTTTTCATAAAAACATAAGATATACTTACTTGTCATAAAAACATACTTACTTTTCATAAAAACATAAGGTGTATTTACCTTTCATAAAAACATACTTACTTTTCATAAAAACATAAGATATACTTACTTGTCATAAAAACATACTTACTTTTCATAAAAACATAAGGTGTATTTACCTTTCATAAAAACATACTTACTTTTCATAAAAACATAAGATATACTTACATTTCATAACAACATACTTAATTTTCATAAAAACATAAGATATACTTACATTTCATAACAACATACTTAATTTTCATAAAAACATAAGATATACTTACATTTCATAACAACATACTTAATTTTCATAAAAACATAAGATATACTTACATTTCATAACAACATACTTAATTTTCATAAAAACATAAGATATACTTACCTTTTAAAAGATTAAAATGAAGTGTAGTAGTAAATGGACCAAAACTTTCTTGACCACCTTGAATTTCTCTTACTTGTGGATTTTGTCAAGAGGTTGGAAATAAGTGTATATGTGTAGAGTTGTGTGTAAAAGAGATGGGTTTAAATAGATGTATAAAGTTGGCATATTGTAAACATAATCATTCAATTCTATTAATTTTAACACATCATTTTCTTAAAGTAAAGCACCATTCATATACTTTTCCATATTTATACAAATAATATGCTCTTCATGATTATATATAATGGAGTCTATCAATCATTCATATATTTTTCCATATTTATACAAATATTATGCTCTTCATGATTATATATAATAGAGTATATAAATCATTCATATACTTTTCCATTTTTATACAAATATTATGCTCTTCATGATTACATATAATGGAGTCTTATCAATCATTCATATACTTTTCCATATTTATACAAATATTATGCTCTTCATGATTATATATAATGGAGTCTTATCAATCATTCATATATTTTTCCATATTTATACAAATATTATGCTATTCATGATTATATATAATGGAGTATATAAATCATTCATATACTTTTCCATATTTATACAAATATTATGCTCTTCATGATTATATATAATGGAGTATATAAATCATTCATATACTTTTCCATATTTATACAAATATTATGCTCTTCATGATTACATATAATGGAGTCTTATCAATCATTCATATACTTTTCCATATTTATACAAATATTATGCTCTTCATGATTATATATAATGGAGTATATAAATCATTCATATACTTTTCCATATTTATACAAATATTATGCTCTTCATGATTACATATAATGGAACCTCCCATGCTTGCATATATTTTCTTAATTTCAATAATAAAAATAATTTTTGTATAAATAAATATTGGGATAACATTGAATTAAGTACTTGGACTTAATATACTTTAAATCAAGAGAATGGAGATATTTTTAGAAATTCGGAATTTAATTTAAAATCGAACGATCTTGATTATTTCTTGACTTGGCTATACGAATACGTCGCGGCGTTAACTTAATAAAAATGGGTGAAATAGTAGCGACACGATTTTCTATTAAATAATTATTAATCGCGTAAAAATTCTTGGTCGCTACACAATAACACGCTAGTGACCATAGAGCTTGGAGTTGTTGGATTATATTATACCCAAGTAAATTTATTTGTACTCATAACATTTTAAAATAAAATATTATTATTTATATATTTATTTTTAATGGAATAATTATGAGCTTGCATTTATCCACTAACTATAAATAACATATTTCTTCAAACTACTTTTTAACAACACACATTTCTCAAATTATTTTTTAACCATACATTTTACCTTAGAAATATCACATTCTTTGTTTATAAATAATTTTTTTACCAAACAAAAGCTCACAAAAAAATCGATTTGTAATTCGATTCGAAATTAATCCTCCGTGATCGGAAAAAAAAAAAAGACGGATACTTTATTTTGATAAGATCATCTTAATTTTATTATAGCTTGTCATTGACTTTGATAATAAAATTGAAAATATATCTTAAATGTATTAGATTGGACCTTGTAAAATCTAATTTGTGGATTTGATCACACTTATTTAATTTCACTTAATTATCATACGTGACATCTTAATCCTAAGCAAGTAATGAATTTTGATTACCAGCTTGAAGTTTTATGAGGTGCCAATGTGTGAGATAAAATTAACTGTTCAATATCTTGATGCTTTGAAAATTAAAGTAAAATAACGGAGAACATATATTCGAAATATGGAATTCGTCGGCTTTTCAATAGGTATGATCATGACCTCTCAGGATCTACTAATGTCTAATAGACATTTAAATATGAACTCAGTAATTCAACTTTAACCATTGAATTAATTATGTGATGTGATCAAAGGAACTTAAAAAATGATAGTTGAAGATTTATGAATATTTGAAAAATGGACATTTTAGTCATTTTACCTTATTTCAGATATTTCAGTTCATGATAAATCAGAGGATGTATTATTGGCATTTAGCTTTGGTAGTTTCAATTAGAATAAGGTTCTATTTGATAGTGATGGTATAATTTAGGTGGAAAGAAAACGAGTTCTTAAGAATTTATTTTTCTAAAAATTAGAAGTTCAATGTATTTAATTGGTCTAATTTTCTAAGTGAAAAAGTGAGAAATTTCTCAAATTTTGTTATTTGATTGACATTATTTTTTATGAAAAAGTTGACATTATTTAGCTATTTAATCATTTTTTTTGTTTGTTTTTCACACATTTGTATCTGATAATAATAATAATATAAATTTTGAAAAAAAAAATCAATTAACAATAACAAAAAGATCAAACGAGACGAAACTGGTTTGTCAAAGTGGTGGAAATTGATTTGCATTAAAAACATGGAAAAGTACAATCATTGTTGCGAATCAAGAAAATGTTTTCTAATGCAAAAGTATGTTATCAAACAACCAAAAAGATGAAAAATGTTGAAATATTTTTCTTACTTCCTAGGCAAATCATGCCAATCAAACATTGTCTAAGTGCAAATTGTGCAATCACGATCTTTTAGTATGATAAAACATGATTAATAATTCTTTTGAATAGTCAAGAGTTGAGTCAAAGTTAATTTATTAGAGTTTGGTTTAACTTGATCCAATTAGGTCCCTTTGGTAAATTCAATTTAAAAGACTGTAATAAATTATAATAATTATAATTTATTAGAACGATCGTGGAATTAATTAGTTGGACAGGATGTGCCACATTTATTGTACACATGGCATAACACGCGTACTAGGTGGGCACCCGACGTGTGTAGAATAATGATAAGAATTAAGTATTTTGGATCAAGTCGAAATCCTATTTGATAGGATTGTTTTGATAGAGTGCCAAATATAATAATTGTTATTGGTCCAATTAATAAGATAGAACTATGATTATTGTGACCACACACAAAAACAAGAAAATAAAATCATGCAATTTTGAGTTGTTGGAAGAACACCGGTGAAGACTCTGGTGTTTGAAGTACCTTATAAAACGATATGCAGTAGAGAATTAATTGTGCACGCTACAGGGATAATACTCTACAATTTTATGTGTTCCAAAATTATTTAGTCTAGTTAAATACTTAAAACAGATGAAATCATGTAAATAAATGTTCAAATCACAATAAATCAATTTTTGGGATTAGGTAATCTCGTATTTCTCAAAAGGGGCATCACGTGGTACTGACGTTAATTCATGGTTATTCCACTCTAATTTTATTTGGCAATTGTTTATTAATCATTATATTTATAAATAGATAAAAATAAACGATGAATAAGTAAATAGTTCTTGTTAATTTCATAAAATATATGAATAAAAGTTTATGAACACCTACCAGACGTGGTATCCTCAACCTCTAAGAAGCATAATTGTGTAGTTCGACGTAAATACCGAGCATTGGCGAATGTTACCAACGAGATAACGTGAACAAAGACGTTGCTTCGAGAACTTGGGATATCTCACTTCATCCAGATTGGTGTTGTTGGAATTTGGTAGCAATCATTTTTAGATTTTAATATAAATTCAAAATCAACGTTTAATCTTAATCACAATTTTAATGAGCTTCACAACTTTTCAACCACACATCTTATCAATTTTTATCAGAATCTACTAAAAATCCGTTTTTTATCAATACCAACGTAGGCTTTATAATTTAATAGTTTAATGATTTCTCCACCGAGTACGATTACTAAGAGCAATTTTGGAATGCAACATGTGTATATTGAAGAGTGATTTTTCGAATTGCATGTGACCATTCAATATGAGCATAATAATGAATATAATTATATATGAACATTTGTATATGATGCGTTATTATGTCTTAGCATTTATTTGGTAAAAGTTTGTTTATAAATTTTTAAAACCGTCACGTGACATCTCATTGTATCGTTTTTTGAAAAGTCAATAATTTTGATTGATCAAATATTCTTAAAAATCATTTTTGACTTTTAAAAAAAATGATCAACAAGATATTGTAATTATAAACAATCGTTTATAATTAGTTTGTCAAACATATTATTAATCTGAAAATTTCATCTCAAAGATGAATGATCTATTGCCCACCATGAACAACATAAAAATTGTTCACCACTAAAGGTGAGCTACAAGTGTTTACATTGGACACTTGGCAGTCCACCATGGGTAGTGGACCGTTCTTATATCGTTCATTCATGGACCATATATGAAAATCCTAATATGAAATTGTGTGATCTGTATGCCTATTTGAAAGAGACGCTGGAACACGTTGAATATGTAAATTAATCCAATTACCCCCGACAAAGGCAACAATCAATTCTGTCCATCTCAAGGTGAATGAAACTAGAAACTTGCAAGAACTCAAGACAAATGCAAACATGTTTAGGAAACAGTTTCATTTATTCAGAGGTTCTTTCATTAATCATTATTATCCCAGCCCCACAAGGGTGTCGACAGCACAAAATGGAGCATCCAATTACTACAAAAAACCGACGTTTTAATACGACAAATAGATGGTTTTAGGTTTCTCTCTACTTAGTTTTATTTACAACCGCAATTTGGTATCCATGGTACGTGGCTCATTTCCTCCCATAAGTGAAGAAAAGCAGCACTACAGGGGATCTCTGTACATACATGTGACTCCTGTTCTCAAATTGGGGCCTGATTGGTTGGTCTGGTCACGTGCTTCAAGAAGACTGGTGGACCAATGGCAGAAGATTGAGCCACGTCAGCGTAAACGAGAGCCGTTGATGTGAGGAGGGATGGAATCGATGCCCTTTTTGGAGAGCTCATTGAGGACAGACTCAGTTGAAGGAGGTTTTAGACCTAATGGGAGAGGCAGCCATGGCTTGCTAATTGCCTCTTTAACAACTTTGTCAATTATCTCCTCTGCCTGCAGTGTGCAATAGGAAATCTTTTTAAATTACAATTAAAAAATAAAAATAAAAAATTTAAGAACGCATCCGTAAAATGGTCGTAGAAATTTTTGTGGGATATAGAGTACGAGTAACGTGATTTAAACATTGTACATACTAAACCAACATTAACTCTAGATATCGGTATATACAAATTCCTTTAATGTCATTCAGTACGAGCAATATGGTTCAAACGTTGTACATACTAGACCACCATAAACTCGTGACATATATAATTATTGTGCGAGGATGCATATTAGAAAAATACTACTTTGCCCGAAAATTGTGACCGAATCAGCGATCGAAAATGACGTGGAGGGTTGTGAGTTATTAATTTTGAAATTGATATGATGGATAAAAAAACAGATTGTTACCATGCGTGTGGCTGTAAAACTTTCAAACATTTGCGAAATAGTAATACCATCCTCACACGACCAAACTATTCGATAAGGTATTATTCTTGGGAATTTATTCTTGTCTATAAAATATTTAAGTAACCAAATAACATAACCTTACCGGGTATACATCAAATGAAGGCATGCCAACTCTATTATGCATTTCATTCGCATTGTGAAACCCGGTTGCGTTCTGCATCATGTAAGTTGTAACCAACGTGCTTTTAGAACTAGGCGCGTCTCCTTCACACAGGCTCGAATAGAGCCTAAAACTACGGTGAATTTATAGATTTATAAAGAAGTGATGAACTCACTTGATGAAAAGGCAGACATGATCCATTAGGCGATGGCATCACAGGGCATCCCCAGGCATCAGCGTGCATCTGAGATAATAAAATTATTATCAAATATGAGGTCGTCATACGTCACATAGATAAAACCAATGGGACATTAGGGTACAAGTACACTTATGAGTTTAAGGTAGTTGATTGTACCCCAGAATAAGGGTTCCAGTGCCAACTTTCTGTGGGTTGCCATCCAGAATAGTAAGGCGAACCCCACATCTGGACAGGACTTGGATAACTTCCTGGTGGCATCCAGGCAGGATAGACATGACCAGCAGGGTGGACATGATTGGAATGAAATTGTGGATAGGCCATGACAGGTTTGTGCAGATAATGACTCCTTTTTGCTGAATCTCTAGGATGAGGCCACCTCCGGTCATCGTCCTTGGGCAAAATGTGCCGTCTTTGCATTCTGTATTTCTGCTTAAAATACCTCCTTAGAAACTTACCAAGTAATATGTAATTTTATGATTACAAAATTACTTCAACCATGATTCCATGAAAGAGGGAAACAAAAAGAAAAGCCACGGTGACTCACCTGGAGATGGCTTGCTATGTTATGTCTTGTTAAACCTTCCACTTTCATTATTTCTAATATCCGGGAAGGGATCGCCTGATCCACACCGAGTTGCTCTACTGCTTGTACAAACTTTTTGTGTAGTTCAGGTGTCCAGTCTACCTGTTTTCCAAGAAAAGATGAATAATCGTCTTCTGCAAATACGTTATCTAAATAACGGAGGATCATTGTAACCTTTAGTAAAGTGATGACTAAATACTGACAGACTCAATTGGAACATAATGGTAAAGTGATGATGGAGTCCATTTAGCTCTCTGTTAAAAAGAAATTGCACATATGCAGTTCACTTAGATCCAAAGAAACCGGAAATTAAAAAAAATAAATAAACACTATATTACGAGCTACAGTCGACCTTTTCTTTTCTGCATCTAAGCATGTATCAAATCAGGTGTTTATCTACAAATTTCAATAGCCATTCAGAGAGGTTTTCTGTTGTAATTCACTCTCACAGTCAGATAACATAAGGAGTGGAAGACTAGTAACATCTAGCTCATTTACATCACAAGAAATTTAGAACATTTTTTAAGCTGAAAATCCCAGAAAGGTTGGAAATTATACAGAATACTTTCATGCTTTTGTCCAATATTGAAGGACTACTGGCACTACAGTTGCAAGTTAACAGAATTCAGACCATTTATAACAAGTTTATAAACAACACATTTCTCAAACCACTTTTCAACCACACATTTCCCCATACCATTTTTCAACCACATATTTTACTTCGAAAATATCACATTCCTTGTTTATAAATAATTTTTTTTTTACCAAACAAAGGCGTAATTTGGCAACATATTTGAGCATTGCTCATATGC
The DNA here is from genome assembly GCA_963555705.1 of Ligustrum vulgare. Taxonomy (NCBI): domain Eukaryota; kingdom Viridiplantae; phylum Streptophyta; class Magnoliopsida; order Lamiales; family Oleaceae; genus Ligustrum; species Ligustrum vulgare. Next base: position 51,981,220 of record OY743175.1, read on the forward strand.
CTCTTACCTTTGACTTCTTATTTGCCTTTGTCCCACACGATTCACGAATTGGTGATGCTTTATTCAGCTCAGCAGCATCACCACAGCTATTTTTCGAGCAGTCTTTATTTTGAGAATGAGGCAAACATTTGGATGCGCTCGAAAAAGCATCAGCTGATTCATGCTCCTCCTTAACGGCAGCCTGTCCGAATGGCTGAAGTTCAATTGTTTGCTTCGCTGTTTCAGCAACTGAATTACCACATGTTGTTTCGACGGATTTGGACTCCCCATCTTGTTCCCCACTTTCCTCTTCTACTGATAAGGTAGTTGGATCCCGACAATCACCATCATCCTGGGACCTCGTCCTATGTTTCAGCTGTGGGGTCGAAGGAGCTTGGTACTTGTCACTGCAGGACGATGCTTCCTGGTTTGTCTCTAGCACAGGATTCGAGTGCTGCGTATCAATGGATGTTAGTTTATCTGGTTCATCCTTGACTGATTGGAGCTGAAACATAGAAACAACGGATTCTTTGACAGGCTTCAGTGAGTCTGAGACAATTTTTCCTCCTGCATTGAATGCCTGCACAAATGATTAGTTTAGGATCTTCTCTTCAGGGAATAAACACAAGAGCTTAAAGAAAACTAGAAACTGTCAAAAATAAATTACAATATGTTAAACTTGGAATTGCTTCAACCTTATGAACTACATGCTGCCATATGTTTCTGAGTTTTTCATCTGACAGAGGTCTGTGTAGGAACTCAACAGCGCCAAGCTGCAAAATTTCGAAGTACAAAATGATAATTTTTTTTAACAATGATGTACTAACTGTTTTAACAACAGAACATATTTATAAATTCAAAATCAGACAGTCATTTTCAAACTCTTAATTCAGGGATATCAATATATTTATAAAACTTCGAACTTCGAGTCTTACCGAAATACATCTCATCATGGTGCTGAGACACTGGATGTTTGAAGTCACTGGGATAAAAAGAGAAAAACAAATTTCTTTTGATCAATATAAGTGAGGAGTTCGAATTCTCTTTCTTCAATCACTGAAAACTATGCTTCACATCTCTACTAAACTGGATATTTCACAGAAGTCAAAAGATCACAACACACCCAGAAGTTTGTTTCAAAAAGTAAATAGAGGATAGAAATGTTACTGACTCTACAAAAAAATTAAGCCTATATCTGATTCCCAAAAATCATTTTTAACCCCACATTCTCATAATAAAATATTTTGTACGTAAACCCAAAACTTTTTCCCACTTTTAACCCACAAAATCTCTTAAAATTCACTATTAAAAACTTCCAATTAGTCATTTTATAGGGTTAGTATCTACACGTTCTCGACGAAAACTAGAATATGTGAGAACCATCATTGCATTGCACTTACTTATGGTGGGCAAGTCACTGGAATTTTCAAGAAATTTATATACCCCGTCCTTGTTGCTGGAACTTACCTGTGTCATTTATTATATCGTTAAGATAATAAAACAGAACTTTTGTACACACATAAAAAGATTACTCCGAAATGGCTCTAAAACGAAGCAATTGGAACAGTAATTTGCAATTTCATTGTTATGAAGTCCAAAGATCAAATTTCAGTTATGCTGATCCATTTTTGAAGTCGAAGAAAAAGAAAAAGAAAATGGTAATGATTAAGTTTAGTACCTCCACTATAGCAACATGGAAGCTCTCAGTTTTGTTCGCAATTGCTGTCAACGCTTCTCTCTCATTGCAGAAAGTGAAAACTGTAAAGCAGCAGCAAAGGATAGAATTATCATCAGAAAAAGTAGGAAATAATTTTCTCCAACATGCATTTTAGAATGTCACAAAAAGTTCTACAATTACAACATAAAAACCGATAATCTGAAAAATATTTTTTTGCAGATAATAATAACAAAATAGTGAATGAGCACTTGATCCAATATTTAAGAACTACCAAATTTACGATGAGAAACAAATCTAATTGCCATAAACTGATTGATCAAAGTAATAGAAGAAACATTATTTGATAAGTTTACATAAATTAAAGGGTAGTGATTGATAATCTAGGAGACTGTCGCGTGAACAAAAGAAAGTAAGACAAATAATTTACCCAAGTATTCCATTTCTTCGAGCTTTGATCTCATCTCGAGGGCGGAATCCTTGTCGTCGTCGAGGAGGAGGACTCGAAGACCCTTGGGCAAATCCTTCAACCCCAGTAGATTATTACCACTGCAACCCATAGCTTGTTTTGCATCGTTTTCAAGATCAATGATTAAAGTTTCCACTTCTGTTAAATAATTAAAAAATATATATATATCACAACCTATTAGTTCCAGATATCAAGGTATAGACTAAACACAGTCTAAATAATAATTTTTCATCATAAAGCAATAAGGGAATATTCATGAAAATTGAAGAGTAAACTCGTGAATCATATCAGATAATATCCGTGAAAGATTTGGAAATAAAGCACGCTTTAAAATATACAGATCAAGTCACTGAAGTAGTTAATTCTACACCTGAAAACTTGGATATGATCAAACTGACATTAGATTTATGTTCTGTATCAAGCATTACTCGTGCGTATGAGTAAATGAGAGAGAGAAAATGTATGACTGTAAAAGTATCAGAAACAAACAAATTACGAAAAGCCCATGTGAGAATTTCAGACATCAACAATGAAACGACAATACACTAAAAGGGAGTTTCCTCTTGGCAGGCTAAAGAAAGAGTTCCGAAATTCTTCAATAATAGAGAAATAAATTATCGATTACCAGTACCCAGCACTTGGAATGGAATTTCCCATACTCAAATCAATACGATGAACAAGTAAAAAATTGTTCAAATAAAAGTAATTATGCATGAAAATACGTTCTTAATCTGTGATTATCTAGTATTAACTTTCCTGGGTCTGATGCTAGCTGTATCTAGTCTAGAGAAAGAAAGTGATAGAAGTGGTTTTAGAGTGAAGAAGATGAGACAGACACCACAGGATGATGGCAATGGAGGCTCGGTCCCTCCCCCTCCCATAACAATAGTATATAATATGCATAAAACATTTTTTATTTTGAAAGTTTACTATTTGGAATATTTACCAGTAATGTTATATTATACCTCAATTTTATTTTGATTAAAATCTTATTTTAATATTAAATCAAAATTAATAATTAATTTTTACCGTACATTTGGTGAAATTCACAACTTTTCGACTATATATCTTATTAAATTTTACCAAAATTTATTAAAAAAATTTGATTTTATTCGATAACAAACTGGGGATAGATAAATATACGACTAATCAAAAGTTATATTTCGGTAGTGGTCATCAGCATTATTTGCCTCGTAAGCTTATCGTTTGACTCTCATGTTTATATGGTCTAGGAAATCTATCACATTTTTTCCTCAAATTTATTTTCAATCAAATATTTCTATAAAATCTAACACTTTACATATTTTTCAATAACCTTTCAACTATATATTCAAAAATTTATTCAATTTTTCTTATACCAAACAAACTTTTTGAATGATTTTTGAAAAATCAAAAATTGCTTTTAGACTTGTTTGACAAATTTCATGAGATGTTTCTTATAGTTAGAATAATGTTTAGATGAAGTTGGTCAAATGTGGTTTCCTCTATAAACACTTGTGCAATAAGAACCTTTTATAAAATATTTTTCAAAGAAAAATTGAGTAGTTTCATCGATAAACTCTTCTACGTAAATCCAAAACAAAAATCATGACAAATAGGCCCAAAGTCACTTTTTTATTCACACATTTCAAATTATTCACAAATATTACTCATGCTCTATTTGTTAAAACTTTTGTTTTTTCGAGATAAAATATGTGATTGAAAAATAGATAGATGAAATATGTGTAGTTAAAAAGTTATTTGAAGATTTTGAACACATGTTTTTAAACTATTTGCTAAACATAGACTCATTAACCACTTATTTCTATCTATTTATAATAATAAAAAAAAAACCGTTTATGAATTATTTCCAAACATAATTCTTTCTCAAATATAAATTTATATCAGTAGTATATAAAATGAAACAAATAGGGAAGTTACAGTGCTAATTTGGTCCCAATTTCGGGCAGCTGCATGCCCGAGCTGCTCGAATTTCCATTTTTTTTTATCAAAATTGAAAATTTCAATAATTGTCAAATTGCACGCAACAATACTCTATATACATTCTATCTGCACCATGCACACAACGCGTGTTCAACACACTAGTATATAATATAAGACAAAAAAAGACAGATTTGATCGGCTTAGCCCACAGTATTAACGTTTCTGCCTACCAATTTGGTTCTCTAATTAGATTTTATTTATTTTTTCACTTTCCAGCTTACGAGATTATTTACATTTTAGAAGGGAAAAAAAAAAAAACTCAAAGAGGTAGAATATTGTATAGGAATATAGATTCTGTTAGGACTTGAGAAAAATTACACTGCTATTTTTGCCCCCCAAAAAATGCATCTTTAGGTAATAAATTTACTAAAATTAATACATAATAATAATTCTTTGTTTGGCAAAGGCCAAACCTCAAAAAAAAAAAAAAAAGTTTTTAAACAACACAATTCCCCAAATCATTTTTTAACCATACATATTTTCTCTCTTCATTTTTCAACCACATATCTTACCTCGAAAATATAAAATAATATATTTTTAAACAAAAAAATTTTAACAAACAGAGAAACGTCAAGTATTATTGATGTAGCAAAATTAAAAGATTTTGTTCCATTGCAAAAAGCTTTACACAACAGATGTCTACCCCAAAATGGGTGCGACCATCTATAATTTTTTTTTTTTTGACACATTATAATTTTATTTCATAAATAGGTAAAACTAGTGATGAATAAGAGAATAATACTTGTGAACTTATTGGAATGTGCAATTCAGCACTTGAAATGAAATTTGACCCCACAATGGCTAACGATGCGTCCGGCGGCATTGTTTAATTTGTAGTGATTACAAATTATATATTATACAATTTCTCAAATCACTTTTTAATCACACACATTATGTCTCTATACTTTTTAACCGCACATTTTACCTTTAAAAAAATAAAAAAGTCTAATAAACAAGCAGTCGAACATAAGATAGAAGCCTCCATTCGAAGCCAGCTAGGTAAATCGACTACCCTAGGTCTTAGATGAGAGTTGGACAAAAATAACCATGTTGAGATTTAGGAAAAATTATTAGCGAGTGCCTAACAAGTCAAGACATATTCTATACGCATCCTAGTACAACCAAAACTCCTATCCACTGGCGGATCTACAGTGGGGCCTGCTGGGGCACGTTCCCCAGTAAAATACAGTGCCGGCCCTGGGGTATGGCTAGTAAGGCAACTGCCTAGGGCCTCCACTTCCAAGGGGCCTCAAAAAATTTTTTTGCCCAAACTCCTCCAACACCACCAAGAACTGGCAGCAGTTTGTAGTTGCCTGACTTCATTTAATCAAGTTTGATGTCGATTGATTAGGGTATGAGTAGAATATTCAGAAAAAGGGGTAGTTTGATTTCATTTTTGCTGGTGTATTTAAAAGTGAATTAGATTTTTATCGTGAATTTATACTAGGTTTGAATATTTGTTGCAAATTGTGGACCCTATGTTGGCTTCTTATGGACTAGAGAACTCATTATATGCAGTTATTCAGCTTGCCAGACAACTGTGCGAAGTGAGCTCGGTAAGACCACACTAGACAAAACTTCTGAGGAACGAGACACTCTCAACGAGAAGATAATGGTGAGATTTCTACAAATTATTCTTTGGTGTTTAATTGTTTATCTCATTGTGATATTGTGTAGGATAAGTCTCAAATTGAGATTATTTGTGTGTTTTCTCTACTTTTCTTAATCAGATTGGTTTGACATTTAAATTTTGATTTGTATAATGTGCTCTTTGAATTTTGTATTGCAACCTATCTTGAAGCTTTCATGTAATGGGTGCAAGTTCTCTTTGCTTCCAATGGAAGTTTGTTTTGTTATTGTTGATGCAGAGAAATAATTGATATATGTAAGGATGGATTGTACAGAGTTTCCAAAAAGAATTTTTGTAGCTAATCCCAAATTTATTTGGAACAAAGTTTAGTTTGTTGTGTATATGAAGCTTAATATCTACTCTCCTACAAACAAATCTCTCTATTTTTTTTTTTATATATATACTTCTTGAGCAAGTGTTTTCTTACTAAACAATTGGTATACTGAAAGGAAATATATAGTTACCAGCAAAAAAATGGAATTTTGAAGGCATTCTCAGGCAGTGTTGTATTGTGCAACATAAGTGATGTATGCCATTTCTAGACTAAGAAATTATCTCATAATGTGAAGCATCCATGTCCTCACGTCCGAATGGTTTTAAATGGGCTTTAAGTAGGCAAGTATTTTATAATTTGCAATTGAAAATGTGTGTAAAGCTGTGCACAAGGTGATGTTCTATTTATTAATTAGGAGAATCATTGATTCATTACTCAAGTTTTTAATTGAATGTTGCGTCAAGTTGATTATTGAATATTTTTACTTTGGAGAATTCATTATTCATGCTCATGAATCTGGTTGTCACTCTTTACTTATAATTATATTTGCTAAATTTGATTTTGTGTTGCTACATTTTTAAAGTAGTTAAAAAAAATAAGGGCCTCAAAATAATTTGTTGCCTTGAACCTCTATATTCTCAGGGCCGGCTCTGGTAAAATATGATTTTTTTTATTTTTTATTTTTGGCTTCTTCTTCTTCTTCTTCTGCATTTGCCAAAATGTCAAAATCTGGTAGATAAGGTAACTTTTTTGTTTTAATATTCAAACTTGATTTATTAAGATATAAATATTCTAGTGCACATTTGCAGTGCACTGAGGACTCAGCACTTTGAAGATGATACATTACATATAATTTTTTTTTTTTTTTTATAAAAATAGCGCTCCTATGGAAGTGGAGTCATGAGTGGGGGATGTGATTTATGCTAATTATATTATAAGTGTTCAAGGTTAATATAATTATTTATTTGTTTGAGGATTGAATATTTTCAAGTACTTTTTCATTTTTCGGTCTCTTCTTACCAAAAAAAATGTTTGGGGGCAGTGTGATTTATGCTAATTATATTATAAGTGTACAAGGTTAATATACTTATTTATTTGTTTGGGGATTGAATATTTTCAAGTACTTTTTCATTTTCGGTTTACGCAAAAAAAAATTCGAGGACAGTCCCGTACCATCCGTGTGTTCCACTAGTACAAACGCTCTGCATCCGCTTATGCTCCTATCAATAGCATCAAAAGATCTAAGAGATAATGAGTTAATCATGCCCGACACGACTCTATATGACGAAACATTTTAGTATTTAAAATACAACCATCAACCAACTCCACAAGGTAATAAATGCCAATCATATTCTTCTACAACGCATCAAAATCCTTACAAAAATGAGCATCGAGCATCTTTGAGAAATCATCATTCCTCACTTTGGCAGATATCCTATTATGTTCGTGAAGATCTAATTCGGAATTGAGTGATGGTTTCATCTAATGAGCGAATTTCATTTTGACATCAACAAATTGACATTGCTAGTAGGAAAGAAACATCATATCTAATGAATTTACACCACACACGTTAAGATGGTCAATATGAAATCCTAAAGTAAGTAGGAAACCTCTATTTAATAGTGAACTTTCATAGCCCAAACAATCACAAATTAATTATTCTTGTAGCAAATAACCAAGTATTTCGGCCTTGAATGATTCAAATAAATATATGCTCCATCTGTTTCGTAAAGATAGACTCGTTTCTTTTTTCACGTAGATTAAAAAAGTATAATTAATGTATATGAAATTATAATTTTTCTTCCATTTTACCTAATATATCCCAACATTAAACAATATAATAAATAAGATTAATTTATATTTGTGAACATCAAATAAGATCAAATTAGAAAACTTATATTTAGATTTTCAATAGCGAAAGTGACCTACAGTATATATGAATCAAATTATTGTACTAGCATGTATAATACGAGTAGTTAATAATTGTATTCATTTCAAACCAAATATGTGTAAATGTGGACCCAAAACAATATGTCCCTCTTTGAGACTCGTTATTATTTTGAAATAATGTAGTTTGTAATAGTAAATTTTGTAGAATGTGTGTTTAAAAAGTAGAGAATATTTTTAAGTTTATTTGTAAATTATTTTATTGGTAGAATATGTGATTGAAAATTAATTTTGACAAAAAATGAGTTTTAAAATAATAGATACCAAACATGAATTATATATATACAAGAAATGTCAATTTATTAATTTAAGATTGGGGAAGAAAAGTAGTTTAGGTAACACATCAAATCAAGTCTGTTGTCATTTATTAGATTTGATCACTTTATGAATTATGGAAAATAATGACAAAAATAATAAGAGAAAAAAGGGTACATGCCCTATTCTTACTTTTTCTAATCCCCCAAGTGGAAATCCCACAACTCTATCCTTTAGGTCTTTGTCTCCTCCATCAATCTTATTGTCATCATTTCATAGTTATTTTCAAACAATTCAATAATTTCTCTTACTAAGAGATCAATGTTAACCACAATTTTCAATTTTTAAATATTCAAACTTTTGACATTAACGACACGTCTGTGTGATAAATTGAATTGAAATTTAGGGTGAGACAGATATTATAGAATGATATGGAAGAAAAAATGGTAAGGTTAACATATTTTTGTCACATCTTAAATCCAAAACTACGAGAAATGCAGGTGAAACACCGATAATTTTTACTCATCAGATCATATGTATCGATGACTACCACAGTCGTCAATAGAATACGCCCACATAAAAGACGTGTTAGGTAAGTTAATAAAAAACATAGTATAGAATTCTATTTACTTACTTTAAATTGTGTAGTTGTTTCCCTCTCTTATCCAAGAAAAAAGTAGCTACACCTTTCTATTTCAACGTATTTTGACTTCTATAAAATTTCTTTATTTGTTATCGTTGATAAAAAAATATTTAATGAACCGTCGCACATACGTGACCATTATGATTACGTCTCTACTCGGATCTCTTGGTGTGATTATAAATCAGTTTTTTTTTTTTTTTTCGAGGTAAGATGTGTGGTTAAAAATTGGAGAGGGAAAAGATGTGTGATTAAAAAGTTGTTTGAAAAATTATATAAATTATAAATTGATTTATAATCCAAATTCTTGCCTTTACCGAACAAAGGCGCATCTTGCCAGCATATCCGATGGGAAAAAATTCTATCAATAAAATTAGTTAATTATGATATTAAATTTTTCAGTCTAAGTAGATCAATCATTTTCTTGTTCTCAAATGAGATAAGAGGAAGACGTATGTTTATCTTGTTATAATATAGGCTCCGTTTGATGGTTCAAATAAATGGAATTTGATTTATAATGTGTATTATTTGGATTTTCTAGATAAGATGTGTGATTAAAAATTGGAGAGAGAAAAATGTGTATGGTCAAAAAATGATTTGAAAAATTGTGCCTATTATAATTTGAAATTATAACTTTAAAAGAACACACCCATAATTTGATTTGACATTTTTCTTAGTAGATAGGTCATACCGAATTTAGTTGTCCCCTTTTTGAAAGAATTACAAAAATGACATTTAAAGTATCTCCAATGCATCACGTTTATTCTAAATTATGTGATTGATAAGTTGAAAGTCGTCCAATCTATGTGATATTAATATCAACAAAATAGACGGTCAAATCTAAAATTCATCTCCAATGGATCACGTTTACAACAAAAAAAATAGAGAAATGCTACACCTATAAATATTACTTTGCACTTACACATGATCTTGGACGACACAACCATTACTTTGCACTTTGCACAAACAAGATATCGCGAGATCTCATATAATTTCTCTTGCCTAGGTCTATCTCCTTCATCCATTCTTCTTCGAATAATCTATCGTCCGACTGAAAATTTTCGACGATCGGTAAGTGAATTCTCTTCGCCTCCTAGAATAGTAAACGTAAATGTAATCTGTAGCACATTTCACCTCCTGCAATCTGAACTATTCCGACTACTGAATTATTTTTCGGTTGCATTTCACATCCAGAATAGGAAATTTAATATGTTGCTTTTGCTTTATTCCTGCTGTATTTCACCTCCAGAATAGTAAATGTAATACGTTGATTTATTCCGATTTTGTGGTTGTGTATTACTTGTGCCACTATATAGAAAGTAGATAAATGCTTGATCTTTTTTAAATGTTACAAACCAATTTTGCAAATTGATATATGGATTGGAGACCAATGAAATATGTCAAAAAATTGTTTCGGTGCATTACTTTTAAAAATAAATATTTTTGTTCAATAACAGGTTTTAAATGCATAATACTGCTGAAATGCTATGGGACTAATGTACAAAAATTCTTCTGCTTCAAGAAAGATGATGCGTACCCCTTCGGTGTGTTGACCAAAAATTCTCACAACAATTTAATACAAAACCCAAGAAACCTAAAGTGGTAAATAAAGCGATAAACACCTTAACCCAAGTTTAAATCTAACCCAAAATTCAAGGATTAACAAAGCCTAGCCCAATGGAGAGATTAAAACAAATTTCAAGGTGGCGGAAAATAAACAACAACACAAGAATAATAATACTCAAGCAAAATTGATTAACTTCCAAGAAAAATACAAGAACAAAGGAAGGGTTTTACCTCACCCAAAGGAGGAGCTTCTCTCAAGAGCTTTACATGAACCACCAAGTTATCTTTACAAATGAAAGAAAAAGAGTATATAATGTACAAAATTGGGCAAAATGTGCAAATTTCGAAAATTGCAACAAAATCCCGTTTTTGTGAAACGGGGTGTTTCGGTCGATCACATGGTCGACCGAAATGGGACTTTCGGTCGACCAAGCCTCAGCCGAACGCGACTGAGGCTGGCTGCCTTCAAAAAAATCTCTACAGACTTTCGGTCGACCGGAATGACTTTCAGTCGACCGAAATTGGCTGAGTCCAATTCCTTCTTCTTTTTGGCTCCAACTTGATTCTCGGCTTGCTTTTCTTGACTTTATTACTTGTTTAGCCTCGAATCTTGAACCTCCTTGGCATCGGATCTCGTCATGGGTCCCACAGGCTTGTGCATCGAGGTTTGACTTTCTCGATTCTCATCATCCCCTCCCTCTTGAAAATGAATCGACCTCGAATCTTGCTTGAGTGCACTGTCGTGAGACTCCTTGAACTTTGATCTTGCAACATTGTGGATCACAGATTCATGTGATGAAGTTGGACCTTCGCGATTCTCATCATCTCCTCCATCTCGAAAGAGATTCGACCACGAATCGACACCTACAATAAAAATAGAAAATTCAGACACAATAAATGTAACTGAAATTTCATACTCACCGTGCAAAATCAATTTGTAGGCGTTGCCAAAAGCTTGAGATGTGCCAACACCGCAAAGTAGCAATTTGAATTTTATTTGATCGGGGGGTCGCTCCTTCCACGAATGGGAATACATCCAGCCGCCCGGGTCAAATGGAATATGCTTCCTACCATGGTTGGTATTGGAAATACATTGTATACCAATTCCGTCAAATGGAAGCTCGAGCCTCCTGCAAAGGAGCTTAACCAAAGGTGCATTCTCGTGGCCACCTAAACCAACTCTTTCTTCAATAAACATATGCATAAAGTTCAACAGAGTTAATAGGTTAAAGTCACAAGCAATTTTAAGTGGAGAAGACTTGCTAATATGATGAGCAATTAAATTGCAAGCAAATTTAACAACCGCAAAATTAGCACCAACTTCGTGCAAATGCACGACTTCCCGAAAGAAAAGATTAGCTATGTTAATGACCTCGTTGGTTTCATGATATGCAATCAAATGTGACATTTTAATACTCCTACCAACAATCACAATAATAACATCATTTTCTTTCTTTGTTCCAAGTAAACCTACTATAAAATTCATATAATAAGTAACCCAATGTTTACTCGTGATGGGCAAATAAGTATGGAATTCTTGGGGGAAAAACTTAAACTTAAGTTTAGCCATTTTGCAAGTTAGGTATTTACAACAAGTGCAAACATGTTCAACACCAATCTTCAAATTAGGCCAATAAAATTGATCACATAATACCCCTAAGACCCCGTTGATTTTAAATCGCCCTATCAAACAACTATCACGTGCCTCTCCCGTTAGCAATTTGCACATGGCACATTTAAAAAGAAACAATCCAATTTTCCAAAACAAATAATTATCATGCCCATAGAATTCATCAAGATATCGCTCACAACATGATTCATAAATGTTTAACAAATTTGGATTATTAACATGCATGCCCTTAACATGTTCAAAATAAAATGAGGTGGCACTTAGACAATTAGACACACATAAAGATTTGAATTTACAAATGAGGAATTTATCATGCCAAGGACCTTCATTACATGCAACATTTCCACATGACAAAATTTCATTTGTCAAGTCCACATCAATGTCATACAATCATTTCATGTGTTCCAAATATAATAACCTTGCTCTCGACGAAGTGTTAGGAGCGTACCTCCTAGATGTTGCATCGGTTACCACATTTTCTTTACCTTGATTGTATTTGCTGTGGTAGGAAAATATCTCCATAAAGTTCTTCCACTCAGCATGACTTTTGAGTTCTTGGTTGCTTTGATAAGTCGGTCTCACGATCTCCTGCAACAAAGAAGTAACCAAGCTAGGGAGGGCATTGTTAGAAAATTCAAGAGTAAAGAACATGTTTCTGTGATCTCTCCTCTCAATTTTCTTTGTGGCACTCATCACTCCCTCACCTTTTTCTGAGGTAGTAACCTCAACTCTCGGTGCTTCTCTCGCCTCTCCTTTTTCTGGAGTCGTAGCTCCAACTCTCATTGTCTCTCCTTTTTCTAGGGACGTGGCCCCAACTCTCCTATTCTCATTTTTATTCTCTTCAATTCTCTCAATTGAATTTTCATTTTCATTTTCTTTCTCATTTTTCTTTCCTTCTTCATTTTCACCTTCCTTGTCTTTCTTTTTCTTCTCTTCTTCCTCCCACTCCTTCTTGAGTTTCATTTGATCTTTATGAACGTCCTCCAAATTCAAAGATAGGATCACAACCCTTTTTCCATTTATTTGGAAGCTACATCGGTTCTTCCTCTTGTCATGTGTCACACCCCTATCACTTTGCCAAGGTCTCCCCAAAATTATGTGAGTAGTGTACATGAGAACTACATCACATATCAATTGGTCACAATAGGATCCAATGTTGAAGGCAAGAAGAACTTGTTCACTCACTCTCACTCCCCCATCGTCACCCAACCTTTGCAATACATAGGGAGTAGGATGCTTCATAACCGGTAGCCCCAATTTCTCCACCCTACTAGCACTCACCAAATTCATTTCACTCTCCCCATCTATAATGAGACTACATGCCCTATCTCCCACAAGGCATTCAGTGTAGAAAATATTTTCTCCATCCTTCTCCTTCTCATTATCATGGGCAAAAGATGTTGGTGGTCTAGCATTCATCTCCAATACTCTCTTCTCATTATCACCCCTCCTATGGAATGATGGACTCTTCATTTTTGCCCTATCAATAATATCATCAATTCCATCTCCACTCCTATCTACCCATTCTCCTCTTTTCCTATACATGCTCCCATTTTGTTCACCATCCCCTTCATCATCCCAAACATTCATTCTAATTTTCCTATTCAACTTCCCATTTGGTTTTCTACTTCCATCCCTATACACAATGTTCCCAAATTTATCCCTCAACCTTCTCCTACCATTCCTATTTTCTTCACCCATACTAGTTGATGTACTCTCCCCTCTTGTTCCTAAATTTTCCAACTCACCCCCAATCTTCTCCATTTGTCTAGCCATGGTGGTTGAAAGATTTTCCAACAAGTACTTCAAATCTTGAGTTTGAGAATTGAAAATGGACATGGTGTGCGAGTGTGAAAGTGTTCTCACAAGAATATTTCTCACTCGTGTTTCACTCAATTTAGGCTTTTAACCTCTAATAAGCTTACCACTCTTGCCTTTTTCCACTCAAAATCTCCTTTCTCAAGTTCTCCAAGGAAGGTAATCAACTAAACCATAAAGTATAATTCTTGTGAAGACAAGGAAATCACAAACAAAGGAAGAATGAATTTATAACAAGTAGATACAAATAGCAAGTAGAATTTATGTGCTTGCTAAACTCAAAAGGAACAATATTTATGTGGGATAGGATTCTAGGAACACAATTTAGTAATGGGATTGATAAACCACAATTAATAGACAAGGCATAGATGTAAAACAATAAGCACAAGAGTATGAATTTTCAATGAGGCAATTTATCAAACAACTTGTACTCAATCTTTGAATGACCTTGAATGTGGATAATGTGGATATATGAAAACCCCCAACAATACAATTGTGGCAAGAAGTGAATGATCAACAATTATCCAATGGATTAAGCAAGTGATATATGGAATAAAATGTTGATAACACAATCTCAATGATGAGAATTGGATAGCCCCAAGTAATTAACAAGTTATGGGCATTGAATAATAAGGCATGAATGAGGTATTTTTCTTTGGGACAATTTATCAAACACTTTGGATAATGTAGGAAAGTAAGTGTTTGGCTAATAGAAACCCACAACAAATTCACAATCAATATACCCAATACATGAAATCAACAATACACATGGGCATATAAATTTTCTCCAATTTTTCTTGAATTTTCGGATTTTTTTTTTTTGTATAACAACAACAATAATGTAAAGATATGTTTACCAAATTAGAGCCAAGCTCTGATACCAAATGATGCGAACCCCTTCGGTGTGTTGACCGAAAATTTCCACAACAATTTAATACAAAACCCAATAAAGCTAAAGTGGTAAATAAAGCGATAAACACCTTAACCTAAGTTTAAATCTAACCTAAAATTCAAAGATTAACAAACCCTAACCCAATGGAGAGATTAAAACAAATTTCAAGGTGGCGGAAAAATAAACAACAACACAAGAATAATAATACTCAAGCAAAGTTGATTAACTTCCAAGAAAAATACAAGAACAAAGGAAGGGTTTTACCTCACCCAAAGGAGGAGCTTCTCTGAAGAGCTTTACATGAACCACCAAGTTATCTTTACAAATGAAAGAAAAAGAATATATAATGTACAAAATTGGGCAAAATGTGCAAATTTCGAAAATTGCAACAAAACCCCGTTTTTTTGGAAATTGCAACAAAAACCCCGTTTTTGTGAAACGGGGTGTTTCGGTCGATCACATGGTCGATCGAAATGGGACTTTCGGTCGACCAAGCCTCAGCCGAACGCGACTGAGGCTGGCTGCCTTCAAAAAAATCTCTACAGACTTTCGGTCGACCGGAATGACTTTCAGTCGACCGAAATTGGCTGAGTCCAATTCCTTCTTCTTTTTGGCTCCAACTTGATTCTCGGCTTGCTTTTCTTGACTTTAATTACTTGTTTAGCCTCGAATCTTGAACCTCCTTGGCATCGGATCTTTTCATGGGTCCCACAGGCTTGTGCATCGAGGTTTGACTTTCTCGATTCTCATCAAAAGATTTTTCCTTTGTTTTGATTACTATGGCTAAATTATCATTAGTAATATAACTTCAAAATGTTCTTGTAGGAGTACAAAAATGTCGTCTTGGGGGGGGGGTGAGGAATTGGATGTTAATAGCATACATGAGGATGATGACACATTGGAGAACTTTGATTTTTTAGGAGAAAGGTGTGTTGGGGTGAACGAGGAGTTGACAAGAGATGAATGCAATGAGATTGTGCCAACCGTTAGGATGAAGTTTACTGATGAGAATGATGTGTTTGAGTTTTATAAACAACATGCTTACCGTGTGGGATTTCCTGTGAAAAAAAGAAGTTCAAAGAAGGGTGCAGATGGATTGATAAGATACTCCACATTTACATGTGCTCGAGAAGGCCGACAAAATACTTCGAGTACCGATTAATTTCAGTGTCCAAAAACTCCATTAATTTCAGTGAAAAAAAAAATCAAAATCAGGAAAAATGCATCTTCAAATAATCGAATATATCACAAACGGCTATACAATGAAAATGCAGTTAATGTATAATACTTAGATCTCTAGGCTATACAACGAAAATGCAGCACCAACCATTTGCAGTTGATGTATAATACTTAGATCTCTAGGCTGATTGGAGAAATAATGGCTGACATCCAGAAAAACGAGCAAAAATCAGTAGGAAAATAGATCCCTAATTTCTTGAATTGAAGGAATAATCTGAAAAAATTTCACTTAGAATTTGCGCACTTACTGATTTCACGACAACCACCAAACGCTGAAGATAGGGCTCGTCGGACTATGCCTCCCCGGATTTTGGACGGATACTTCAACTGCAAGACTGGCTTCACAGAGCAAGAGCACCAAAGGCGACAGTTCTTTCTGGCAAAATTAGGGCACGATGGGTTAATTAGAGGAGAACAGCTATTTTGATTTTTTCATTCAATTTTAAGGGCATTTTAGGCAATCCAAATTTTTGTTAGTATATTTGTTAGTAGGTGTAGCATTTCTCAAAAAAATATGCATCCGTGTTATTATTTTTCTAAAATAATAATAATTAAAAATATAAATATTTTAGATGGTTATGTTTCTCTTTGTACACGAACCAATTTTTTTTCCCCCCTACAAACTCGATAAAAATTGTCTTTTATTAGAAAAGTCATATGTCATGGACGTAAAATAATAATTGTCAGTGAAAGTCTTTTACAATACTTAATGCAATTTGAGATTTCAGAATATTCATATATAACAAATTTACAAGTCATTCTTGGTTCCGACTTATTCATCATTATTAAATTTGTTTTATTTACCCTCATTTGGTTCTAATTAAAATTTCGTTTTAATCACAAATCAAAATCAAATCACACATTTTATAGAATATATAGTTTTTCAACCGCGTATCTCATTATTTTTTATCAAAATCTACTAAAAACCGATTTTAATCTATACCAAACAGGGACTTATCATATATTATCATTGACAACTATAATTTTGGTTGGTTCTGTATTATTTGTTTTAATTTAAATTTGTGAATTACTTTATTTAAATCGACTTTGAAAAATAAGTTTGTCACTTTGTCACTTTTTTCGGAGAATAATTTGGAAATATCAAAAATTTGCTGAGTCAGCAAGTGTGACCGTCTACATCTAGACATTTACCTAGACGATGTCTATATTTTTTTGTCTCATCGGTTGAACATAGTCTCATTCAGCATGCATCGTAAAATAATTTTTTATCTATAATGTGCACTTGATGACGTTGCACCACTTTTAATTTACTACATGATTATTTTGGAGATGCTCATAAATATAAGGAGAAATGCTATGAGAAACGAGGATGATAAATATTTCATTTAGGCGTTTTACATAAAAAATAAAAATGTAAAAGGTCGTTAGCTTATGTCCTTGATATATCACATTTTATTGGTTAGCCTTTGTTTAGTGGAAGTTCTTTGTTTATAAATAAAGAATTTATTATTTTCAAGTCGAGTTAAAAAATGTATGTATTGTTGGATATTGGTTAATAAATAGAGAATTGAAAATTAATTAAAGTGACTTCGTGTCAAATTCGGAGAAATACTCAAACCCGACCCAATCCATTTAGGCAAAATTAATTTGCCGTTTCGTCGCTTCGGGGCGCACAAATGGGGATCAACCTGTATTAAAGGGTACATTTGACATTTCGAAAATCAATATCGGATGAATGAGAAATTATGAAAAAAGACGAAATCAGGTAAAAATATTTGACCGTGCAACCGCATGGTTGAGAAACCGTGCGATCACATGTCAAATTTATTTTCGACTTTTTGTGTAAAGCCGTGCGACCTCACGGTTGTCCGAAGAAAAAACACATTTTCATAAAGGTGCATGGTTTGGCTTCAACCATTTCGTCCACACCCTTTCTTGCTCTATAAATAAGATCCTTTGAGTGTCATATTCCTCACAATTTGATATGCAAAACATATATCATCCTCTATTCTCTCCAAAATCAAAATCATTTCATTTGTTTTGATTTTCTTGCATTTTCATATTTGGAGTACATATACCAAATTTTGGTTCGTTGAATTTGTATTTTGAAGTGCTACAAATACAAGTAAAGCCGTTGTATCTTGGGAGTCGATTGCCTGAATCCGTAGGCACCATTGCAGGGCAAATGCGACTCAAGGATAAAGAGTTCAACTCTTGCCTCGGCTTTGTCCCTATTTTCTTCTCTTTCTTGTTTATATTTTCTTGGCCGTTATTCTATCCAATTTTCGGCACGAATTTACAAACTATTATTCTATTTATTTTGGCGTCATTATTCACAAATCTCCCAACATGTATATAGTTGATATACTAAGTAAATTAAGTTTCTGTTGGTCCTAATTTTTTAAAACTCATTTAAACCACTTTCAAATTACATATTCTATCAACTTTTATCAAAATTTATTAAAAATTTTATTTTTAATCATCCATTAATCTTTGTCTGCATCTATTTACGCTCCACGTTTTTTTGCCCTAAAGGCTAAAATCATGACCCACCAATTAATAATGTCTAGTATTGGCTTCCAATCATATTGAACTCAAATCACTTACTACTGTAAAATTGTAATTGTGGAAATGATGTGCTTAATCACATGGAACTCAAACACTAGGCGCCTTTAGGAGTTTGATTTTGTAGGCATGGAATGTGGGTTGATAGGTCTGAAAACTTGGGTGATATGTCACAAATTTTCTTGATGAAAAATAAAAAATAAGTTACGTTTAAATAAGATTTTTACAAATTTATTTATTAAATAAGTTATTAATTTAAATTTTAATTAAATGATCGTCGTTATTTTTAAATTTGATAAAAATAAAAAATCATTTATTATAAAATTTACGAAATGATGCGAGGACAATTTTTTCTATTAACTGTGGAGGAATATGAGTAAATCACGTGCATTCCGGGAAGCACATGGAGGATCGAGGCTTAAAGTAATCAACAAATTTTTTGGTAGTTAGTTGCACACAGAAAGTTGTAACCTGCGCTGCCCATTGTTTTTTACTTTTTTATGAAATGACAAGAATTTTGTACGCTCAAAAACCACCCAAGTAAAAAAGTTGGAGGTCATCCAAGTTTCATAAAAAATTCATTTTCATCTCTCTAACATTTTTCTTACAAATTTAGTCACTCGAGTTTCGGAGAGTGGCAATAATGTTGGAACTTTGTATATAAAATTGGTTTTGAGCAATTTATGTGATTAATAAGTGGAATCATTAGTCGGTGAATGAAAAACTAAACCGCTTAAAAATGTGATATTGTTGAAAAATTAGTAAAATATTATTAAATATTCTAGAACCTAATTAGATGAAGAGGCGTGTCCTTTTAGATAAAAGATTGTAACATTTGAAATTATAGTTTTTCAATATATGTGTCTTTTCACGTAGTGACAAATTCCAAGTAGTGTGTCTTTTTATAGAGTTGTGTCTTATAAAACACGATTTTTCAACAACTATTTATAGACTCGTGTGTTTGGATTTTTACTCATTCATTTTTTTCATTCTTGCATTCTCATGTCGATGCATTTTCATTTAGAAATTAATCCTGTATTTATTTTGAATCGAGTTTCATATAAAGATAGTTCAAAACATTAAGAAGATTCGCTAGTTTATGGAATTTGGAGTGCCCCTATTGCGAGACGTGATCGTTCTATCTTGGGACATAAATGTTGGATAATCGTTAGCACTCGTGCGGGGCATTATCGTGTACATTGACTTATTTGATCATCTTTTTTCTTTAATACATACTAAAATATATATTTTCATACGAATCATTATAAGAGTAGCAAATTTTTAGTGCGGTCGATTTTTACCCTTGAAGCAAGTGCGAAAGTTATTATTCGCATTTTTTAAAATAAAGTTTATTTTAAAACATTCCAAAAATATGTTTAATTTTTTAGATACAATGCATATTAGACATAATCTATGGTCATGTGTTCACGGTGGATAACTCTTATGTTATCTTATCTACCGAACACGTGACAGTTCACATCGTCTAATGTCGAGTATACACGCGTCGGTGGACAACGGGTTGCACGCCGTGAACAACAGATCAATTTTGTAATACATATATTTAGTTTATACTCGGTTTGTTAAAATATTTGTATTTAAAAAATTTTTTTTTTTATGTTTTTAAGGTAAAATATGTAATAGAGAAAAAATGTGATTAAAAAGTAGTTTGTGGAAATGTATTTTTCCAAATCACTTTTTAACCACGCATATTATATTTTTTCACTTTTCAATCACATATTTTACTCAGAAAATATAAAAATATATATTTTTAAACACAAAAATGTTTAACAAAGACAGCCGAATTTATGACCCCATCTGAGCACACCACACATGTCGTGAACAAGTTAGGCGAGTATATTTGTATCTTTCTGTTTAGAAGTTAAAAATTCGATTTGGTGCATGGTTTGTTCGATCGGGAAACAGGAAGACAGTAGGAAGAATAGATCATAGATGACTAATTTTCGTCTTTGAATAAGACAGAACAGAAAAGCCAACACAAACACAGCAAATTGCTGTGTTTAGGAAAAAGCATGTTTTGGATATACTTCAATATTACTTGTCACTCATTTCTGCCAAATTATAATTATCAAAATTACATTTTATTTTAAGCATTTTTTCCTAGAAGAAGTATGCTCTGTTTGTTAATTTTTTTTATTTTTTTTTTTTAAAAAAACATATTTTTTATGTTTTCGAGGTAAAATATATGATTGAAAAATGAAGAGAAAAAATGTGTGTGGTTAAAAAGTGATTTGAAAAATTATATTGTAAAAAACTTATTTTTAAATAAATTTGTCGAACAAAAGCTAAGGTGGCGTTCTGTTTGTATTTTATTTTGTTTTTTCATTTTCGAAAATGTTTTGTGTTTTGTGTTTTCATTTTTGTTTTCAAATTTGCTGAAAACGCGTTTGGTTTGTCATTTCTGAAAAATGTTTTTGAAAATGAAAAGCTGGAAAACACATTCTGTTTGAAATTTTGCAGAACACTATTTAAACTATTTTTAATTAATTTGCTTGCAGAATACTACTAACTCCAACTCAAATTTCCTTTCACAATACACTAAAAATATGATTACATGCAACACACTAATGTGAGCATTAAAAGTCTATATTAACACAGCTTGGTCAGGTTCGGGACTTGAGAAAGCTCTACTTCTATTAAAATCCAGAAAATGCAAGTTCTTTCAAAACCATCAGAGTCCATTTATCATTGCATTTTTTGAAATATAACAACAAGAATTCTCATTTAATTTTTTTTTTTGTAATGTTGATATTGAATTCAATAAAACTTTATTTAAACTAAGTTCCAAGTTAGGATAATTCTAAAAAAAAAAAAAAATTCTTTATTTAGACTTAGTTCCAAGTTAGGATAATTCTCAAAAAAAAAAAAAAAAACTTTATATTAAGTTTAGTTCTAAGTTAAGATAATTCTATAAAAAAAAAAAAAAAAAAATTCCAAAACGCGTTTTCCGCGTTTTGGACATTTTTTGTCGAAATACACACAAAACGCCCAAAACAATGTTTCGGGCGTTTTCCGTTTTGTGTACAAATTATTTTTTTTTGTTTTCCAAAATGAGTTTTCGAAAATGGTAAAGATAACGCGTTTTTAGCGTTTTTGAAAATAAAAACAGAAAGCGACCTCAAAACAGCAAAGAGAACAAGGGCTTACCTCAAAACAGCAAAGAGAACAAGGACTTAATTATTTTCCTGGGAAAAGTAACTCCAAGAGAGTGTTTGTATCTTTTGAGCATATTTGACAAGAGGGGGTACTAGAAGTTTGATATAAATTTATTTTTTTTACGCATCACATCATTTTCAAAATTAAGTGTTACAAATATTGTCACAACCATTTCTGTAAATCCATTTGAACTAATCATCGGTACAAATGACTTTTTCCATTCAAAAATTGGCCAGCGGGTGGATTTCTTGCAAGACGAGGCTCCAATTCTCCGAGTTTTGCCAATCGACTCTTCTTGATTTTATAGGGATAGTCGTGATTGAATACTAGTTTTATTTTGTTGTTTCAGTAATTTTGATGTCAGGGGCGGACACATAGTATGGAGAGCCTCCGCACTCGTCGGTGTTGAATCCGCTAAAAAAAATGTAGTTGCATTTTTTGGGTCGCGATTCTAAAAATGAAGTTATTTAATTAATGTCCTCTCGAGCTGAATTTTTTATCGATTTTCGCTCGAGTTGAACATAGTTTCTGGATCCGTTACTGTTTGATGTAATAACATTGCTTTCATGACATGTTTTGTACATGAAGCGAATGAATCGTGGAGAATTACTACACACGTTGATTTAAAACCTTTCAACGTTGAAACTAACGATTGAAGATCAAGAATATAGAGACAATTCTTTCAAATATATTAAGTCCGTATGGAAACAACTAAGAATTAAACAATAAAAATAAAAGAAATACCCAAAACTTACTAGCCACGAAGATTGAAACAACCCTATCACTAAATTTTATAATTAATGTCCAAATGGAATTAAGAAAATAGATTGAAATCATCAATATCGTTACGCAGTATTATACATATATTGTTTAATCTACCTATCAATCTTTAATTGAATATATGTGGTGCACAATGAACCTCGAACATTCTACATACTAAATAATTTCGGTAATATTCAATTTTATATGGACTATACCAATCGTCCTTTTTTATTTTAAATAAAATAATCTAAAAATGTTTAATAGTACAATGGGATCCGCTTGTATGTAACAATTTAATTAATTTTAATCACGCGTTTCATAATTTTTATTTTTATTTACAGTAACCACTAACCAGTGGCTTCGTAACAAATCAATATATATAGAATCAGTGGGCCATATACTTGGAACTAAACCATTTGATTACTCCATAAAAAACTAGGCAAGCAGGATTTAATTTTGAGAACGTGCTTCCCTAACAGTAACTTTTTATATGAGAATGCAGAATGGCCCTTAAGAGTTTGATTTTATACCCTTTTATAAAGTATATAGTTGGCTAAAATAGCAATTCACTGTTTCGTCACAATTTTTTTGTCACGTGGGTTGTGGCGATTATCAGGTAATTGAAACTTGGAAGTGGCCTAGGCCATAACTCATTGGCTAAGGTTGTGAAATCTCAACTGAATTAGTAACTTTAACTTGCACGATGGGAGTTTGAATTTTACATTCGGTATGAATGGACTCATTGTAAGTGTAATTAAATAGTAACCTCTCAACCCTGTTTCACTAAGTCACATCTAGGAATGTCAACGAGTCGAGTCGAATCGAGCCAGCTCGCGACTCTTAAATCAAGGCTCGAGCTCGGCTCGAACTTTTAAAGGTCGAGTTTTTTTTGGCTCGAGCCGAGCAGAGCTAAAGCTCGTCCCCAAAAATAAGGCTCTACTCAAGCTTTAGCTCGAGCTTTTTTCGAGCCGAGTAGTCAAGTCCCGAACTTTTTTTATTTTATTTTTTATAATAAAAATTCATAATTTTTTTATTGAAAATGTGTATATACAGCAAGTTAAGTCGAGCTCGTGGTCGTGGTCAAAATTCATTGCTCAAGCTCCCATCGAACTTTTTTTAGCGGGTTTTTCTTTGTTCGAGCCAAGTCGAGCATGTCTCTAAAAAAAAGCTTGACTCGAAATCTCGAGCCACGAGTCAATTCAAACCCGAACTTTTTTCGAACCGAGCCTAAGCGGCTCGATCCGACGAGTCGTTTTGCCATCCCTAATCACATCACGTAGTTTATATCATCCATAAATTCTCAGCATAGGTCAATAAGGCTCCTAAGGTTGGAGTTATTAAACCTTTTTTTTTTTTTTTTGAGTTACTTTTTACGTAAAAATATATTTTGATAAGTAGTCTTCATTTGGCAAATATATTTAAAAATATATTTTTTATTATATAATTTTTTAAATTACTTTTTAACCACACATATTTTCTCTTTTCACTTTTCAATCACATTTTTACCTAGAAAACATAAAAAACGTGTTTTTAAACACAAACCTTTTAACAAACAAAGCAGAATTGCTTGCCTAAGTCCGAAAACAAGAAAAATTATTTATGAATTGTACAAGTTACTAGTTACTGCACGAAAACAAATTTTAGATTACTTATTTACTAAACCCTGTTTGATTTAGATTTCTAGAAAATTTTAATAAAGATTGATAGAATATGTAGTTAAAAATTTGTGATTTCATGAACTGTGTGATTAACAGACTGTTCGGTTGCTATGCAGCCTTTTTTTTGTTTATTTTGGTATTTTCTAGGCAGATGTGTGGTTGAAAATTAAAGAGAGAAAATATGCGTGATTAAAAAGTAGTTTGAAAAATTGTGTTATTTATAAATTTGTTTATAAATTATAATCATTGCGTAAAAAACGATGTATAAAATTAATTATTGATTATGACTTAAACTTGAAAATGAACTTTTATATGAACCAAATAGGGGCTAAATTATGGTTGGTGGGTTTTTAAAGTCTAACCAGGGTACAAAATGAACAATTTGTTGGTGGTTGCACACAATGGTACAAGTCAGCCTATGGTTTTGATGATTTGATAAAATTCTGTACACTCAAAACTACCATCATGCATTACTTCACTGTCTTTGTTTTGCAAATTTTGTTGGAATATTTGTGTACGTTGAAGTCTAAGAAATAGAATAATTTATATGAAATTCGTGTTGATAAATGGACGGAGTAACGACAAGGAAACAAGAAGAAATGAGACAATGTCAAGACAAGGTAAGTGTTGAATACTTTGTTCTTAAGTCGAATTTGTCCCGTAATGGTGCCCGATTTATGACAATTGACTCCCAAGATACAACGACTTTCACTTGTGTTTGTAATACTCCAAAATACAAGCACAACAAATCAAAATTATGATTTTTGTACTCCAAAAATGAAAATGAAAGAAAATCAAAAGTTATGTAACAAAATGCAAGTATTTTAATTAAGATGAGAGGGGAGAATGATATTGCTGTTGCGTATTATTGGTGTTAGAGATATGACATCCCAATGATCCTATTTATATATGATGAAGGGTTGACGAAGTGGTGTGAAGTCAAATCATGCATTACTTCGAAAAGACACAACTTTTCGAATTACCATGTGATCGCATGGTTATAAGCCGAGCGATCATATGACTTTACGCGAAACTAAATTTTTAATAAAAAAACAATTGACGTGCGATCACATGGTTAAAAATTCGATCAATTTTTTCCCTTCTTCGTAATTTTTTATTTATCCAATATTGATTTCGAGATTCCAAATATATCCTTCAATGTATGCAGAGAAATCTAAATTCGATCCTCGTTTCTGTGTCCCGAAGCGGCGAAGTGGTAAACTAATTTGTCTAAATGGATGGATTAGGTCGGGTTTTAGTATTTAACCAAAATCGACATGAAGTCACTTTAGTTGGTTATCAATACTTAACCAATTTTTTTGATTTATTAAGCTAATATCCACCAAATTTGAATCACTAGATTTTCTGCTTGAAACTTTGGACAATTAACTTATCCCTTAATCTCTCTGATAATTAATTAGAAATTATTTATGCAGCGAAAACCCGAGTAGGAATCGTAGCTCACCAGCCAACCCAAACGAATTAACTTATAATTTTTTGGAGTTCTTTATTATTATTATTATTATTATTAGAATAAATAGTCAAATAATGACTTATCGTTTTAAACAACTGTCTATTAAAGATTTATCTTTTTTTTCAAGATTAGACCTGAATCATATTTCTTTATCCGATAAAGACCTCCATCCACCGTCGTTAACTTTTTTTCGAGTAAACAATCAAATAAGGATCTATCGTTTTAGGTCGCTGGCTTTTAAGGACCTATCAATAAGGATGGGTGTGTGTTAGATTGAGTCGATTTTTTGCCCAACCCGAACCCAACCCAAGCATGAGTTCAAAACCCAACCCAACCCAATCAAGTTTCGATCGGGTTGGATTGAGTTGGATGGTTTGTACTTTGTTCCAATTAGTAAAAAATCTTGAAATTTAAAAAATTAAACCTATAAATCAACTATTAACTTAAATCAATTATGTACAATATAATAAGCTGAAATTTAATAAATTGAATATTTGCTAATAAAACTAAAATATGTTCAAACAATATTTGAATTTGATCCAAATTATAAAATGTGCTTGTGATTCTTGAAATTTAGATGATCCTATTTTTTAAAAAAAAATTGTTTGTTGGGTTGGGTCGGGTTTTTCACCCAACCCAACCCGACCAATTTTTTTTTTGTAGAATCCAACACAACCCGATTTTCATCAAAAACAGACACAAACCGATCGGATTATGTTGGGTTAGGCGGTTTTAGCTGGTTGGGTGGGTTAATGCCCACCCCTACGTATCATTTAATTAAGGACATATTGTTTTGAGTAAATAGCCAAATAAGGACCTATCGTTTTAAATCGCTGCCTATTTTGAACTTATTTTTTTTTTTTTTGGTAAGATCTTACCTCGAATCACCTATCATATCAAAGTTTTGCGTTTTAATTTACATTTAAAATAGTGTCCCATCAAATTTCATTTCTCGTTATAACTTCATTGAACAATTAAAAAATACGTTCAATAATTTTTTTCTATTTTTAATTCAAATAATTATCTTTTAATTCTTTGTTGGACAACACTATTTTGTTTATAAATACACATTTTGAACAATTCAAAGAACATTTTTATGCTTTTAATGAATTTTTTCTATTTTTAACTCAAAAAAGTATGTTATAGTTACCGATAAAAATAGATTTTTTTTTAAAAGTATGGTGAATTTAAAACATTTTATTTTAAACTCACTTAAAATCTTATCGAAACTATCAATTGATTTATATAAAAAAAGAAAAAATAATTATTTTGTATAAAATAAATAATTTAAATAAATAAGAATACATAATATTCTACGTCTTTTGTGTCAAATTAATATCAAGGACTTGTTTATTTTATATGCATTAATTGGAAAATAATTAATTGATAGTTTCGATAAGAATTTAAGTGAATTTAAAATAAAATGTTTTACATTCACCCTATATATATATATATATATATTTTTATCGGTAACTATATAACATACTTTTTTGAGTTAAAAATAGAAAAAATTCATTAAAAACACAAACATGTTTTTTGAATTGTTCAAATGGTGTGTTTATAAACGAAATATTATTACCCAACATAGGGTTAAAAGATAATTATTTGAATTAAAAATAGAAAAAAATTATTAAATGCATAAAAATATTTTTTGAATTGTTCAATGGAGTTATAATGAGAAATGAAATTTGATAGGACAATATTCTAAAAATAAATTGAAACGTTGAAATGATAGGTAATTCAGGGTAAGATCTTGCAAAAAATAAAAAATAAAAAAATGATATGTCCTAAATAGGCAACGACCTAAAACGTGAAGTCCTTATTTGATTATTTACTCAAAACAAGAGGTCCTTAATCAAATGATAGGTTCTTAATAAGTAGCGACCTAAAACGGTAGGTCCTTAACATGTAACTATATAAACCGATAAGTCCTTATTTGGTTATTTACTTGAAAAAAAGTTAACGAAGGTCCTTATCGGGCAAAGAAAGATGATTCGGGGTCTAATCTTGTTACACAAAAAAACGATAGGTCCTTAATAGGCAGCAATCTAAAATGATAGGTCCTTATTTGACTTTTACTCTTATTATTAATTTGTTTTTATTATTATTATTATTATTATTATTATTATTATTATATTTGGACCTATGATTGACGTTAAACTTATTATTTTGATCTTTATATACAAATTTATCTTGTCTGATAACAATTGAATTTTAACGATCACAATCTTCAAAACATTCACTATCAAATCGATGAAGAAAGATCAAGTCTTCCAAGTTTTCAGGTCATACTCCTTCAAAGACAAAAGTTTGAGAACATTCAAAGAAGATCGAAGTCACGTCTTTCAAGCTTTCAAGAAATATTCCTCCATGACGAAGTTTGCAATTGGTAACAATAAGAAAAATTATTTATTTGATCAGAAAGTGTGCTTTCGAAGAGGATAGTGGAACAATTACAAAATGATTGAAGTCACGTCTTTCAAGTTTTTAAGAAATATTTCTCCAGACGAGACGATGTTTGCAATTGGTATTCGAAGCTCGATTACCCTTACCACATACTTAAAGAGATTAGTTCCAATCAGGGCCGTACCTGAGGGCAGGCCTAGTAGGCGCACGTCTTGGGCCCCCAACTTATGACACAAATTAATAGGCCCAAAATTGATTTGTCATTAAAAAAAAAGAATTTGGGCCCTATTATTAATCACCAGCAAGTCCTCTTATATGTCCCTAACCCAAAAATGTTTGTGACTTTTGGAACATGTCGACTTTAGTTAAAAAAAAGGGGGAAAAATTGCACAAGCGAGGGCCCAATTTAAAAGTTCGCCTCAGGCCCTCACGACCACAGGTACGACCCTGGTTCCAATGAATAAGAGGTGACTAAAGTGATTCATTCTTTATCGAAGTGAAAGATATTAAGAGGTGTTGGATATTGGTTAAATAAATCGAGAATTGAAAATCGATTAAAGTGACTTCGTGTCGACTTCGGTCAAATACTCAAAACCTCGACTCAATCCGTTTATATAAAATTGTTTGCCACTTCGCCGCTTCGGGGTGCACGGTTGTCCGGCCAGAAGGTACTTTTTCATAAAGGTGCATTGTTTGGAAATGATGCATGGTTTGAGCCTCAACCACTTCGTCCACACCCTTTCATGGTCTATAAATAGGACCCTTTGGGTGTCCTATTCCTCACTTTTTGATATGCAAAAAACATCTCTCATCCTCACTTCTCTCCAAAATTAAAATCATTTCATTTGTTTTAATATTCTTTCATTGCATCATTTGGAGTACATAAGCCTAAATTTGGTTCGTTGTACTTGTGTTTTGAAGTGCTACAAACACAAGTGAAGCCGTTGTATCTTGGGAGTCGATTGCCCAAATCCGTAGGCACCGTTGCGGGGCAAATTCGACTTAAGAACAAAGAGTACAACTCTTGCCTCGACTTTGTCCCTCTTTTCTTCTTCTTCTTCTTGTTTGTACTTTCTTTGCCGTTACTCTGTCCAAATTTCGACTTGGATTTACAAATTTTCATTCTACTTATTTGGCGTCATTATTCACAAATCCACCCAACAAGAGGATAATGATTCCCAAAATATTAAAAATTCGAGACCACTGCATTCGCACCGGCGCTCCAACAAAGAGCGATCACTTTCCGGCGTTGCTCACTAAGCATTTATTAAAATGCCACTTTTCAAGCTTGACTGTGTTTTAATTTGCTCATTAAGGAAGCAATGTCTAAAGTTAAAAGCGATATTAAGAGGAAATGACTTCCAAAATACCAAAAACCCCCGAGCACTTTGTTAAATGTCACTTTTCGAGCTTGATGTCTAGAAGTTATCTATTTGCAATGAAGGGGTAGAATGTAGATGGAGATATATTTTGTCTCATTGAACTAGGCTCGGGCCCTGTTAAGTGGGCTATTAGTTGGACACTTGATGTGCCTTTAATCCGAGTGGACTGTCCCAACAAAATTAGCAGCTTTCCCACGAGCCATTTCGTCAGCCTGCTCTACTAAAATTTGCATGTACGAAAGTGATTATTAGCTCATGTTTGGCTCCCATTATTTGTGAAACAATGTGATTTTAAATAGTATTTTTGAAGAATGAATAGTTAACACTTCGTTCTTTTATGCAATGATTACAATTTATAAACAACAAAATTTCTCAAACTACTTTTTAATCACACATATTTTCTCTTTCCAATTTTCAACAATTGAACTACCTAGAAAACACCAAAAATTCAAAAAAAAAAAAAAAAACACCACCTTGGGCCACCGAACAGTTTGTAAAAAATATTTAAAAAGTAAAAAATGATAAACTTGACTAAGATGGATGTTTGAAATTGAGTGTTGAATAAATTTGATTCTAAAAAAATGAGGGCCAAACAGGGGTTTAGTCCAGTATCACCCAATAAGTTTAAACCTGAAATATATCTCCCTTAATAATAATACAATAAAATTATTAACACCTTTTTCACCAAACACAATTTTGATACTTGCTACCTATTTCGAAAATTAAATATATATATAATCAATATATTTGAAAACCAACTGAATTTTAGGGAATATCGCCGATTTCTCTCTCAAGATTAATGGAGAATAACAACTGATACTGATTTTCGATTTCAAATAAACCACAAATGTAACCCAGATTCTTGACATTTAATAATTCAAATTCGTGTCTCATCAGAATTTGAGAAGTTCCATGGTCCATCAAGATTCTGGGTTCAGCACTTCAGCTGATGGTGTTCATTCCTCTACGATTGATGTCAAAAACACAAATAACAACATGTTGATTTCATATACGAAGCCTGAACAAGTGGAACAACGAATTAGAATTTCATCCAATTCGAAATCAAGGTTCGTCTCTCAAACCAGAGTCCTCCATTCCAGATGAAGACTGAGGCCTGTGTTCTCCATCAAGCTTATTTATTCCTCAATTCATCCACAAAAGATAGATAGGAGCTGCATCAAATTTGAGAATAGCAGCCGTGAATGACTGTGATATCAGTTACTTGTGAAAATTGTTAGCTCACAGGTTCAGAGGCGATTGTGTTCATCATCGAGTATATATTATTCAGAAGGTGTGTTCCTGTAATCCGATCATGATCATCAACTATCTATTATTCAGAAGGATGTAGTATTTTAATATTCTTGATGGCCAAGTTAGATTTCAGTTCGACGTCTGAATATTTGCTTCATCTAACTCAACTACGAAAAGGATTTTTATTTATTTATTTTTTTTCCCTATTTCATCTACAAGATAAAGTTTCTCCAGATTTCATTACAAATTTACAATGATTGCTTCTTTAGAAGCCTATTCAAACTTAGCATTGTTGCAAGAGGGCCAAATAATACACGGCTATATAACTAAAACAGGCTTGCTCAGTGATATTTTTATTCAAAATGCTTTGAAGCAAAATCAGGAAGGCTAAATTTCGCGGAGAATATTTTTAACGAAATGCACAAGAGAGATCTTAGCTCCTGGAATTCAATTATTGTAGCCTTTTGGTATCGATGGAAATACGACCTTTGCACTACGGATTTTGGTGATCTCGAAAGATTAGAGATCTGGAAACCTATGTAGTCACATTTCTCAATATTCTCTGAGCATGTGCTCATGGAGGGATTGGTGGAAGAAGAAGGTTTTGCAAGATTGACCTTCAATAGGCACCATACTCTCTGTGTTCTCCATCAATAGAGGCAAAAAATTCGAGTCCAGTGCACTTGTATAAGAAGCTGGTTGGATCATTTTTTTATTATGGTTTACTTATCATGCCTTAGTAATGCTTGGTGTAATGTTTGTTGAAGATGCTGATGAGGGCTTTCTTATCTTCTTTTTGATCCATGAATTTCAATAACTTTTTTATATCATTGTCATTTCTCCAGGCAAATAGTTTGCTATATGTGGCCATCTAAAAAAAAAAAAACCAGGGACATGGGTAGGGGTGTAAACGATTTGGTTTGGGCGATTTTTGATAATTTTTCAAACCAAACCGTTTAAAGCGGTTTGAGATTTTTCCAACCCAAACCAAACCATTTCATTTCCTAAACCAAACCAAACCAAACCATTTTTTGCGGTTTGGTGCGGTTTTAAACCGCGGTTTGTAAACGAAACTAAACTAATATATGTAAATCGAGTTAAATTAAATAACTATTGAAATAGAATTTTGAATTAAGACATTAAAATTAATTGCAAATAACCCAACGACATTACGGATAGATGTTATAAGACTAACAAAATTAAAATATATGGGTAAACAACTTCTAAAATAGATACAAAGGCACAATCACAAACAAATGATCACAATAATATCAAAAAAACCTAATAGATAATATAATCCATTCTCAAGTTAGATTTTCCTATTATTTCACAACAAAACAACTTAAACTCAAATATACTGTATTCCAAGTAAAACTACTGAACTACACGATGAAAGAATGATGCTTTAGGAATTTAGAGTTTGATGAATTACAACTGATGATAAAAGATCTCAAGTACAACTAATTTTGCTTAGATAACCATAAATACTCAAGTCATGACTTGCTAAATTAACAGAAGACAAATATTATAACCAAGAAAAAATAAATAATGAGCTAGTTTATGCATACTCTCCCAAAAAAAATCATAGGATAAAAAACAAATAAAGTAAGAAAGTCATCGGTAGTACTTAGTTGTTAGTACTAGCAAAATGTCTTTCTTAACAATAAAGGAAAAGCAAGGTGCCCATTCATATAAATTGAAAATAAAAGTGTAAAATTGGAAATAAAAGCAGTAAATTTTTTTGTATTTTTACAATTAAAAAATTAAATTTTAATTGTAATTTTTTAGCGGGTTGGCGGTTTGAAACGGGTTTTGAAAAATGAAACCTAAACCAAACCATTTGAAAGCGGTTCGGTTTGGGTCAAAACCGAAACGTTGACGGGTCCGCGTGGATCCGAACCAAAGGTTTCGAAATTGCGGTTTGATATCGGTTTGGCGGTTTGACGGTTTCGTTGTACAGCCCTAGACATGGGTATTTCTTTCATTAGTAAAAATCAATTAAAATTAAAATGAATTAATAATATTAGATTGCAATTGAAAATCTTATTAACTCCAAAAGAGTGAACAAGTTTAAATCTTCAAATACTAAGGCCATCTCCAACCGTTTATCCCAAATTTAGGGTAGACTCAAATTCGTTGACTGCAAATTGGAATAGTACCCTTTTTTCTAATATTTCCTTAATATTTTTACCTGGATTATAATTTTTTTAATTAATGACTTTAATTAAAACTAATAGCTAACGCGTAAAATGGACAAAATTAAATTAAATTAAAATATTGTGAACAAAAATATTATTTTTTAGAAAAAATTAAATTAAAAATATCGAATCATAACATTACAAAATAAATAATTATTATTATAATATTTACAAATACGATTATTATTATAACAACAAATTATTAAACTAATTATGAATGTTTGGCATTTAAATTTAATATGAAAATGGCAATTTGATAAATTAAAAAGACCAACCCCAAATTTGGGGTACCTTGGAGAGGATTTTACCTTCTTAACGTCTTTGAAAATGCAAGATTAAATTCATGTATGTATATTTTAGAGAAAAATATGTACACGTACAAATGCGGACATTCATGATCAACTTTTTGTCAGGACAAATTTATCCATCCAAATAATCAAGACTTTTCCTCTTCTGGTGTAAATCTTCCCTTCCGATATCAGGTCTCAAAAAGTTTATCCATCTCAAACTCAAACTCTGCTTCGCGGGTAATCAGTTGGAATGCGACTAGAATATGAGCAGCTTGACATTTGATCCATACAATATGTGACTTCCGCTAGAGGCGATGATGGTCAGACTACGGAAACTTTTCTCGAAAAAATTCTTTCGATGAATTAACTTGATGATTAGGAATACCCACAAATATAAATTAATCTTATTTCAATTAAATTAGTTGTTATTAACTGTAATAAATTAATCTTATTTCAATCAAATTAGTTGTTATTAACTAACAGTTCCTTTCAATTTGTTGATAGCCGGTGACCTTTTCTATGTGGGGTTGGCTGCTCCAGATAGGATAATGCTAATTATTTCAACATTGATATTGATCTCTACCCCGTGACACATTTTCATTGGAAAATGCAGAGGTGCCTTGTGCATGTGCACATGGACACCTCCTCATTCTCCAATGAATGTGTGCCAACTCAAATAGATCAATCTCTACTTGAGATAAATAACATTACTCCTCTAGATAATATCATAGTGGAATCGGTCGAAATATGAGAATTTGCCAAATTCAACTCAGCATCTTAAATGATCATCAGATACGATACTTAAAATGTAAGAATGATTATACACACATATTCCTCATATATTAATCTGCGTTCAACAGATTTTTCAAACGGATAAGCCAATGATTTGACTAGTTACGGTTTAGTGGTGTTAAATATAGGTTCAAGATGTCGGAATTGATCTAGTGCTCACAACGAGCACATTTTATGGCACTCACAGTAGATGTGATTCTAGTGCTCACAACGGGCACATTTTATGGCACTCACAGTAGTTGTGATGTTGTCATGTATCCCAAAAATATATATATATATGTAACATCACAACCGCAATGGGTACATTTTATGACACACACTATGTGCACTAAATCGAGACTGTTCGAGATGTTTTCATTTAACATTGTTTAACCGTCAAATGAGATTTACAGATCTCACTTGCCTTGATTTTTCTCTCATTTTGTTAAGATTGTATTTACACAATTTAAATATTTGATTGTTCCATTTCCCCACCCAACCCCCCCACCCAAAAAAAAAAAAAAAAATGTAACCGAGTAGCAATTTTCAAATATTAGTTTCATGGTGGGGTATCACCCAAATTTCCTACAATTTTCAAAACCACATTTTAGCTACACATTTTCTCTCTCAAATTTCCAACCACATATTTTACCTCAAAATCATAAATAAATCAGTTTATAAATCACTATAGTATTACCAAACGAAGGCTTAAGGGAAATCTCCCTCAGTGTAGGTGCCTGTTTGACATGACACTTTAACTTCTGATTTATGTAGAAGAGATTCCTGAAAAAGTTACACTAATTTTTGTTTGAAAACTAATTTCTATAATCACTTCCCACCCCAGAAGTGTTCTTGGAGAAAGCTACATTAGACCATCTTCCTTTAATAGTTCTTCTAACCGGTAAAATCATTTTTAGATTTTTTTATCAAATGGGCCAAGCAGCTTTCAAATCACGAAAGCATCCCAAACAGGCCCTAAAACAGGTTTGCTCCGTTTGGAGAAAGGCAAGCACATAATGAGTGTCACTGTATGTAACGAGGACAGCCACGGTTTCTCTACGAGGTTGCCCGACCCTTAAAATTCAGCCTATACTGTTCGCCAAAATGGTTTAAACCAAAACAGGAAGTAGCTCTTCTATACATGCTAACCACAGTGTCAAAATGTCACGAGCAGCTTAACTTATGAAAGAAATTTGGCTTAAAAGTCTCTCATATCATCACTAATAACAAGATCTATAAGAGAATCATAGTACATCTCATTCCCTTGTCGTCCTCGTCCTTGCCATGAACTTCTGTTCATTCTTTATCATCATCTTATACACAACTGTGCAGATACTTAGCCTTGAGGCTTAAGCATCGACACTAGCACTCGAGGCTTTGAGGCATTTAATGAAAGCCTCGGGACTCAACGGGTAAGCCCCGAGTAGCTTTCAAGACAATAAATGAACCTATAGCCCAACAAATGAAAAGTGACAATCCAACAAATGGCAAGAAACTACACAAATCAAGCCCCAAAACAGACATCCAGAATGCATTTTACTAGCCGTCTGGCCAACATGAAAGAAAGTCCGTTCTAACCACCACTCAGCAATCCAGATATTCCAGTGTACCAAGCTTTTGACAAGATTTAGATTATGTGATGAACATCTAGCATATGCCTATGTTTCTTCTTTTGTGGAGTTCGCGAAGAATTATTTTTTTACCATCTCTCACAAGTTTTCCAGTTTAATCTGGATCTGCTATCATTTTTACAAACAAATCAGTTCATTATTCCCTTATCTAGTGCGCTAAACCACCTTCCCCCCTGCCTGAAAAGACCAAACAGACGGATTGAGAGGGAAAAGAGGAATGATAGACTGATAGCACCACCCCCCCACCACCCCCCCTTCTCTCTCTCTCTCCCCTTCAGACAGAGGAAAACCTTCCATCGCAGATGTCGATTTTTAAGGCCAATTTCTTTTATCTTTTTGACAAGAAATAGTAGAAAACTCACTTTGGCATTCAAGTTTATATCTAATCCAAACATGCAGCTTTATCCTAGTTGTATTCCCCCTTCTGCCAATTCCCTAGTAAATTCATTACCTTCATACTCGCAATCCATTCGAAAAGGTTCGGAGCTGGTCATTCTCACAATTGAGGCTGTATATCAGCACCCAGGTAGACCGCAAAGTTAAGCCTCTGTTTGGTAAACTCGTTTATAAACAACACATTTCTTAAACAATTTTTAACTACACACATTTCTCCAAATCACTTCTCAACCACATATTTTACCATGAAAACATCACATTTTTTGTCCACAAAAAAAAAAAAAAAAAATTCTACCAAAACAGAGGCTAAATCATGAGTTCCTAGCTCTTCCGAACTACCTACTTGAGATGCATCTACATGACAGACATCTTATGTAGTTCCTTCACATCAGAATTACCACCAAATTCCAAAAACATGGTTTCAGTAAAAATCAATTTATAAGCAGCACAACTCTTCTAGGTCTTAATTAACATTTCTTGGTGAATCATGTATAAATACAGTTTTATGGAATATAATTGCATTATTATGCAAGACATTTCCATGCTGCATACATCATAATTGGCTTCTTAAACTTAAATTTCACTTGCATATTATAAAATTGTTAAGGACCTTAACGTGTAAAATTTTTCAACTTCATAATCTAAAACCTGACTAAAATAAATATCAACAACTATATGCACCTGCAATAATTAAAAATAAATAAAAATGGTACCACCCCTGCTTATCCCACAAAGAAGTTCGGATTTGGAAGCTACAAATACAGGAGAAAAGATGCTTATCAAATAGTCGGAGCAATGAGATTCATAACATTTGCAAGTGCCAAGGGCTCAAAATCATCTTTTCTATTTCATTTTTTCATTTTTTTTTGGCACCACGAACAAATAACCATAGACTTTCAAGTTTCAACATCATTTTTCCTGATTGTCTCACACTAGCTTGATCTGTGCTATTTACTTTCCTGCATGGCCAGTACAATAGACGAATAAATTTAATCATTGATCACCCAACTTTATTTTATATTAATATTTGTTCATCGAACTATAAAAGATGTGTCATGTGTCTATCCAAACGAGTGATTAGTAAGCAATTTGGATAGATGGGTGGACAATGAGTTATGTGAGCAAGTAGTAATATAAGGTAAAGTTGGATGATCAATGATTAAATTTACTCTACAATAGATACACCACTTAAACAGAAGTCTTACACGCTTTCAAGTAAATTTGTCAGGGAAATGTGTACTCATAAGGAGAAAATATGATAAGTTAACAAATAAAGAAGAGTTCCATTCCATAAGAAACGAATACAATTCCTTAAACAGTGAACGGTCGACTCATTTATGAAAATAATCAAGAAACTGAATATGATCTTGGATTTGCATATTGTAAATCATCTCATGTCATCAACTCAAAAAACTACAAACTTCTGGCATCAAAAAAATATGTATCGTCTTTTGATTTAAACAGAGAAATGTATAAATGCAACATACCCATCTAGGAGGGCTCACCAGAGGAAGCCTTAGAGCTTCGGAAACCCCTCTTCAAGTCCGCCACCCTCTTCGTACACGATGCTTTGGTCTTCCCCGGCACAGCAGCTGCAATCTTCTCCCATCTCATTGCCACATCCTTTGGAAACGCTTTCAAAGCATTGAGCAATGCTAAATCATCTGCATCAGTCCACCCACTTTCTCCCCTCCCTCCATCACTGTCGTTTGTCGATCCATTTCCAACACTTTGCTCGCGGTTATCCATTGGCTTCCGGTCCCTCAAAAACTTTTTATAAGAATCCTCATCACTCACTTTCCTCTCACCCATTTCTTTTGACATCTTTTTCACACTCTCCACTTTATGTTTCCCCTTAAACCCCACAGCTATCGCCTCCCATCGGCCTGGCTTCCCCACCGGATGCTTCAACATTAACTTCTTCAGTAACTCCTCATCCACCACACTCCATTCACTTTCCTCATTTTTCTCCAGATTAACAGAAGGCCCGTTATCATTCTCCTCACTTTTCTCCAAATTCATCAATGAATCAGTAAAATTCATTGATTTTCCCAAAGACCCATCAAATTTTACAGCATTTTCGGGCGATCTCTTAAGTAATTTCGTCGATTTCCTGTTGATTTTTTCACTTATTTCAGCGGGAATTTCAGGCACATCTTTAAGAGCTGGACCAAGGCCCACACGGATGTCGCCGGCAGTGAGAGAGGTCGGGGCAAATGGACCCAGAAGAAGGGAAATAGAAAACCATAAGAGGATGGAATTGACGGGTTCAAAATTGTAGTAAAGGAATGCAAGGCTGAAAATGGAGATTGAAAGAAAGAGGGAAATGAAAATAGTAGTCTTGTGAATAATAAAAGGATGTTTTGTGTCTGAACCCGTGGCATTAGAGGATTCGGGTAATGGCTTTGATTGGAATTGGAATCTGGGTCTGCTATCATATTCATCGAGGAACTCCATGGTCAAAAGTCGAGACTCTCAGAAAGGAGAGCTGAAGGAGAAGATGACTACTGGATGGGGTTTCAGTGCACGTTTGGGCTATGGTTGGCTGGTTGCGTGTTAAAAATTTCATTAGTCAATGAAATACTTTCGGTACGATGCTCGTTGAAACTTTTAGGCCGTGTTTGATTGCAAAGATAAAAGTGGATGATGAAAAAAATATTTGTCAGGAATTAATTTATCTGGAAATTATTTTTCTGAAAAATGTTAATTGGAAGCGTTTGTTTGGATTAATTTTTCAGGTGAAAAAGTGATAAATTTTTCTAATTTTATTGTTTGATTGACATTATTTTCCAGAATAAATAAAGCAAAATTTAGTTATTTTAATCAATTTTATTTTTATTTTTATTCATTTATAATTGATAATAATAATTTTAATTTCTAAAAAAAATAATTCTATTAATAACAAAAAAAAATTGATCAAATGTGACGAAAAGACTTTTTCACCAAAGGTGAGAAATGTTTTCTAGCAAAATGTAAGAAAAAATTCTCAAGGCAAATGACTAAGGTCTGTTTTAATTGGTCGTACCATAAAAAATATTTGTCAAGACAAATTTTTCAATCAAATACCAAACAAACATAAAAAGTGGAAATATTTTTAATGATGCCACATTTTCTAGACAAAACTAATACCTTATTGCTATTGGATTTTTTAACACATTATATTCTATTGTTTACTCAAATGCCCTGTTAGATGGAGATTATAATCATATTTTGATAAAAGTTGATGAAGTCCCTATTTGAAACATATTAAAATCAGATTTTTAACAAATTTTCGATAAAAGTTGACGAGATGTGTGGTTAAAAAGTTATGGGACTCATGAAATATATGATTATGATTAATCGTTGATTTTTTACTTTAATAAAGATCTGATTTTTAATCAGAAACAAATATGTACGAAATGTGAGGCTGAAAAATTGTGGATCCCATGAAATATATCATTGAGATCATTTTTTACCTTGACTTAAATTAAAATTGAGATTAAAATATGTACTAAACAAGGGCTAAGTCATTATATTTTAAATTAAATCTTATAAGTCACTAAAATTTTAAAATACTTTTGAGAGGTCGCTAAACTTTAAAATAGGTTTGAGTGATCGTTAAACTTTAACCCATTGCATTTCCTCACTTTTTCACCATGTTTCATTAGTTATTGAACTTGTCATGATTTATTCATCGAACTGTAATAATATTTTAAAAGAAAGTTAATTTTATAAGAGATTCGAACTAGATTAAAAAATAAAATAAAATAGATACTCATTAGATAACGAGCCTCTCAGTTTAAGAGGAGAATTGATATGGTCAAGAAGATATAATTCTCTAGTAGTCAATGTTCAAGGTGAAAGAATAATTCCGACCTCAAATTTATATAAATCTTAATTTAGATTAATATCATTCTCCACGTCGATAAAAATAGAAAACTTATATACTTATTTTGATTGGGTTAATAGGCTCAAATAAATAAAAGAATTGTATCTCAAACAAATAGTAAAGTATTAGAGATAGCGTCAATGCTAACAAAATATAGTTTTTAGAGTTGTTCACAATGCAATGAAAAAGGAGATAAGAGCATCATCTATGTTTCTTTAAACTTTTAGTTATTATAATTTTCGAATAATTAGATTCAATTCCTATTTGGTACTGGATAAAATTCAAATTTTAATTTAAGTCGATAGTTAATTTTAACAACTCATTTCAAAGGCCTCACATCATTTCAAGCACACATTTCATCAACTTCTATCAAAATATATTAAAATTTGATTTTAACTTTCACCAAACTGGGGCTCAATGAGTAAAGTTTAGCGATAACTATGGAGCATTTTAAAGTTTAATGAGTAAAGTGTGACATATGTTCAAGTTCAGTTATTACTAATTAAGCACGGTGGTTGAGCGATGGCTTGCTACATGTTAAATTTTAGTAACCACTTTGCAGCATTTAAAATGTTCAATGATAAAATATGGTGAGAGGG
Source organism: Ligustrum vulgare (assembly GCA_963555705.1). NCBI lineage: Eukaryota > Viridiplantae > Streptophyta > Magnoliopsida > Lamiales > Oleaceae > Ligustrum > Ligustrum vulgare. The sequence goes on from OY743175.1 coordinate 52,021,603, forward strand.
TAATGAAGTGTAACGTTTTAAAGTTTAGTGATCACTCAATAACATTTTGAAGTTCGATTAGTAAAATGTAACGGAGAATCTCTCAATTTATTAAAGTACATTCCTCAAAAACTCAATTTTAATTGCGTATTTTCTCATAGAATAATTTCATTGCAAGTCCAAGTATCCTTGGCACTTTTTAATTACAGGGTTTTTCCCCCTAAAATACCGTTACAAATTTTAGCCCTTGTTTAATGTTGTTTAAAAAGAGTTTTTCGAGACGAATACTGATTTTGAGGAGAATATGTGATTAACACACTGTTCGCCGGCTTGGTGCACGGATTTTATGGTGATTTTTTATGTTTTCTAGGTAAATTACGTAGTTGAAAATTAAATAGAGAAAATATGTGTAGTTAAAAAGCGGTTTGGAAAATTGTGTAAATTATAATAACTTTTGGTTATAACCGAACAATACTACCTAAAAAATATGAATTTTTTTTTTGTTTATGTGTAATATTATTTTATTGATAAATGTGTAATTGAAAAAAAAAAATTGTGTTAAATGTGTTTGGCAAATATGTTTTTAAACATGTTTTTTCCTACATAATTCCCCAAATCATTTTTAAATCATACACATTTTCTCTCTCCATTTTTCAACTACACATTTTACCTAAAAATCATAAAAAAATATGTTTTTAAACAAAAAAAAACTTTTAACAAACAGAGGCTGGCCAAACAGGAGCTTAACTTTTTTTCCAAAGAAGTGGCTAATTGTATCGGGCAGCTAGAGAGAAGGTCGCGCTTGATTACGGGGAAGATTCCCCTCCACCTCCGGATCTGGACCCGCAGTTTTTAAGATCTATAAATTCTCATTTATCGGGAGATCTCAGTATTTACATAGCACTACGTGAAAATTGTGTCACGAATCAGAAGAATCAAAGATGACAATTTCTTCTGGTGAAAACAGGTGAGATTATACAAAAATTCATCTATTTTCGTGCTTTGATTCAATGCATGCTTTCTATCTGTATATCTATCATATTTTTTTGTTGTTTGGGCTGCTGCCTGCTGTTGACTCATCATTTTACATTCAGACATGATTTTTCTTCAGAAGTAAACCGTAAACCATCCTTCGCTTCTTTTATTTTATTTTATTTTTTTTTGCCGAAAAAATTGGAATGATTTAAATATGGCCATTAGCTTGTAGATGCAGATGCGCGTTTTTTCTATTTCTATGAATCTACTATTTATTTAACTATGTTTGCTTTTGTCAGTTATATTAATTTTAATTTTTTCAATAAATACTTGAGATTTTTCTATCAATGTAAATGCCAAATATCTTTATCCTAAAATTATTAAGCTGCTTGAATATCTCCATTTGCAAATTCCAATTTCTGCCTGATTGATTTTTTCACGGTTTGAACGAATGCTATACGCGAGGAGAAATTTTGATGCACGTTTTATGAACCAGAAATATGGTTCTATTCTCGCATCTGATAGAGATGAAATGAATATGTTTTAACCTGTGTGGTCATTAGTTAGTAGTTACCAAGGAAATGATCAGAAGAATGATGTCAATTTTGTGAGTTCTGTTTATATAAAGCAGTTGGAGTTATTTAACTTATTTTTTAGGGAGAGTTTTTGAACTTTGATTTAGATGGTTTTTAGATCAACAGTATAATCTATTTACAATATTTGATTGAAAAAGAGTAAAGGAGAACTTATTGATGCCTCACTCTCTTAAACAGCACTTGTTCTTTGTCTCAACTTGCCCCTATTGAAGCAGTGCTATTTGATGTTGATGGAACTTTGTGCGATTCAGATCCCCTCCACTGTCATGCTTTCCGTGAAACGCTTCAGAAGGTGTGAACTCTTTGTCATTTGTTTGGTACTCTTTAAAAATTTCTCTTTTTTCTACAGTACTCAATCTCAACCATCTATTAAAAGTCAAGTCCATCATTTTTTACTTTTCAATCAAATCTCAACCGTCAATTATCCTAAAAATCACCATTCATTTCAAAAAAACTCTTTTTAAATAATACCAAATACACACATCATTATGTGTAGAAAAAATTTATTTTCTTGTAAAGTGCTTGTAGATTTTGTAAACGATGGTAAAACACCTAACTAATTTCAATTTCGTGAAAATTCTGAAGCAATGCATCTCTCATCACTGTTCTCCGTGGTTTTAAAAATGCTGAGCTATTTAACAGATTGGCTTCAATGGCGGCGTCCCAATTGATGAGGAATTCTTTATCAAGAACATTGCTGGGAAGCACAATGATGATATTGCTTCTACTCTTTTCCCTGATGATTATGAAAGGGGTTTAAAATTATGTGATGACAAGGAAATTATATTCAGAAGGTGAATTTTATTTTGCAACTTTTTTTTTTTTCTCCTTACCCTGCCTTGACAATTATTATTTTGAGTGAAAACTACAGGTTGGCTAAGGAGCAGTTAAAACCTGTAAATGGTTTGTACAAATTGAAAAAATGGGTTGAAGACCGTGGTCTGAAACGAGCTGCTGTTACCAATGCTCCAAGACCAAATGCGGAACAGATGATCTCGACTCTTGGACTGTCAGATTTCTTTCATGCTGTAGTTCTTGGAAGTGACTGTGAACATGCTAAACCATTCCCGGACGCCTATTTGAAGGCTCTTGAAATTCTCAATGTCTCCAAGGAACACACATTTGTATTCGAGGTTTGACCTCATCCTCATCCTCATCCACATCCACACTCCCTTCAATATTAGTTGCTCGTACTTCGTAAAAATCATTTATTTATCTTTATATTGTCTAGGATTCTGTTTCGGGAATAAAAGCCGGGGTTGCAGCCGGGATGCCTGTTATTGGCTTGACAACGGGAAATCCTGCACACTTGCTGATGGAAGCAAAGCCTGTTTTTCTAATTAAAGATTACGAAGATCCAAAGCTTTGGGCGGCTTTGGAAGAGCTGGATAGAATTGGAGGCGTGACAAAAGGTGGCGGTTAAACCATACATGATCTTAGTTTGAGGGCTATATTGTTGGAGAGGTTTTGATTTATCTCATTTGAAAACTCTAACAAAAAATTGACATGATCTATTATATCAGTAATGAAGTTCCCAAGGAGAATAATAATTTGGGATTATATTGTACTCACATTATGATTTTGGATAACTTTGCTATCTATAAAATGCAATACTTTTTTGTTACATATTACTTTTATTTACTATATATACTCGAAACTTGGTTTGAGCATTAGATTTTCTACTCAGTAGCTTTGGGATAGAATTCAGAGAAATTTATAGTTAGACGAAGGATGATGGTAAAGAATTGTTCACATTTCGATGAACCGATTTGTATTTTACGACTTAAATTAAGGGAAAGATAGTCCATGTCATCGTTTTACTGGCTTTCATACCTTACGAGGAACCAATCGCATTAACACGTGGATGATAAAATCAATCAAAAGATAACTTTAAAGACCAACTTCGAATTTCGCTTGAACCATTAGCTAAATTTACTTTATGATTTAAACTAGCATTTGTTACCACATATCTCTTCGTGACCACATTAGTCCTATCTGGCACCCAATCGATTGTATCTTTCCAAACAAATCTATATTAACAGAATATGTTTATTCATTCATCGTTTTTTCAGTCCTTTTGACTATCCTTAAAACATCAATTTTCACGTAGTCAATTAACTCCATTGTTCGTGCTAATTTGGAAATGGAAGTAATAGTCCACATCGCCGTCTAACTCAATTTTTTTATTGATGTCATTTTTCATGCAAAATTTTCACCATAATTATTTGATACACTAAATTTTTTCTATAATTGAATTTCATAGTACAATACTTTAAAGAACGTTTTTTCCTATTTTTCATGGAAAATTGAATCTAGTGATTTTTATTTTTCATGAAAGTTGAAAAATCTTGAAATTCTTTTCCATGAAAAACATGTGTTATCAAACATAACCTAAATGTATTTTCAATCACAACTTTTTAAGTGAAACCACACACATTTCATCTTTTATCAAAACATATAAGTCTATAATTTCAAAAATAAAAAATAAAAAAAAATACAAGTCTATGTTTCATTCTCATTAAATCAAAACTCTTTTTTTCCTTACCCTCATTTTCAACCACACATTTATACAATAAAATATTCTGCACATAAACCTATAAATTTTTCATACTTTTCAACCCACCTCCTCCAAAAATTACTATTTAAAAAACTACTTTTTATCTTCTTTAATAAAAAAGACGAGCATCAAAGAGGGGCTAAATACATGAATTTGTAATAAATCAAATAGAAGCCCAATGGCTTCCACATTGGATGAGGAGGAGCCAACCTTCACTTTCTATTGTTAATAAAATGACTCACATCGAGAGGTTGGATATGAAATCATCGTTTACCGAATGAAGAATTAAGAATCAATCATATTTAAACATCCACTTGAAATCTTCAAAATTATGATAGAAGAATACCAAAAATGGAATGAAATGGAAAGCTTGAACACGTGATTAAACGTGGTCCTAAAAGTACATTTCCTCCCTCTCGGTCGAAATGCTAAAGGGTTTGATAGCAAACGACTTTAACGGATTAAACAAGCCTTCAAATCTAGTATTCATCTAGCACAAAGAATACATGGAAGAGGAATAAGAACAAATAAGAAATTGAGTTGAATCTCTTTGATTTTGGATCAACATTTGTTATGAATATGTTATCGATTATATTTCTATTTATCAACACCTCTATTTATAGACTTGAAAGTTCTATCCATGAATGCGTGCAAATAACAAGTGAAAAGGTGCCAAAACATGCCAAAAAGTGCAAAAAATAAAATAACACAACGGTCAAAAAATTTAACCGTGCGATCGCGCGGTTCAATCATCGGGCGGTTATAACATTTAATACACGTCAAAATTTGACGTGTGACAGCGCAGTTTTTGTACCATACGGTCGCTCGATTTTCTGGTAGGCACCACCTTTTATTTTTTCACTTGTTTTCATGTTGATATAGATCCAAAATAATTATTTAATCCATTTATTTACATAGATTCTTTCTTTCATAATCAATATTTGAACAACACATTGGAATTAAAATTCCAACACTCCCCCACTTGTTCAAATATTCGCAAACAACTCAATTTAAAACGGTATTATGCATAAAATAAGGTATCTTTCGATTTGAACCTTACCTTAGTGTAAACATCACAAAGTATTATCGAAATCCCGGGTAGCTGTAACTTTGAACTCGTTATTCCATGTGACAATACCGGCAACGTCACACACACAATACTCAAGTTCTTTTATTCCACACAAATTATTTTTTAGCACATTAATGGCCTTGCGCTCATCCGATTCGTGAACTTTTCAGAAAGTAACTCCAAACTTTCCTTGAAGCAGCACCACTTCTAAGTTCATATATGTGAAGTTCTTCAAGTATCTTTATTACATTTAGAGATACTTGTCATACTGAACTTCATTAAGAGTTTTAAAACTCAACCCTCTAACTGTAACAACCAACACTTTTTAATCTAGAAAGATGTATGTTTTTGATAAAGTATTGAAACTATCCACTTATCGAATGACTTGTTATTACTCTTTGAACCCGTGAATTACTCATTTCGTAATGGGAGGTAGGGTTGTCGTCGTTGACGAATCTTTTATAAATGAGTTTCATCTCATTCTACTCGATTATGTTCATATGATTTTACATAAAATATAAAGTCAAGTTTTAGCTTAATTTTTCACATGTCATTGAATCACTCTTTGATTCAAGTTTATATGTTTATGTCTAGCCTTCCTTTGAATATATATATGTGTGTGCGCGCGCACGCACGCGCGCGTATGTGTGATCACTTCACAATTATTTGACAACACTTGTCAAATATTTCGCAATATTTTGTAGTCTATTTTGTGCACTTTATAGACTTCAAAATAATATATATTACTTAGACTTTATTTAAAGTTTAATCCTACTACCCCCACACTTTTAGGGTAAAATCAAAATTATTCTTTCATTAGTTGAAAGAATATAGCATCTCAATTTAATGAACAAATGTCTACTCAATGAGTACAATAAATATTATTCAATTTGTTTGAATATTACCCCCCCACATTTTTGGATAAATATCAAACCTCTCAATTTTTATTTAAGTGAATGATTCTCCTTTGTGAACCACAATGTTCAACAATAATCCATATTCACTTTTATGTTTCATATTATTACTCTCTATTAGTAATAATATTTTTCACACATGATATCAATCATTGAGATCTACCATATCATCTCATGTACTTCATAAATAATATGAGGATAATAACCACAATTGATTATATACAATGATTCAATAATTTTTCAATTTATTTCACTCAATTGAAAGAACACATTCATCTAAATTTAGATGGTTGAAAGTGGTTAAACCATATTTTGATTTTGTTATCAAAATTATGTAATCATTTTTTTCATTGATTACTTCTAGCATGACCATTGTAATAATCCAACAAGTATAGAGAAACTCAATTTCATGTTTTCACAATTACATCAGAATTCACATATTTTTTATGCATCTCTATCCAATTAAGAATGTCTTCTAGAAATAATATTTTCTTCACAAGCAAGCTATGCAACATGTACACTTACATACTTTTATATTTTAAACATCATACCATAAAGTAAAAATGGTATCACCAATAATAAACATATATTTATAAAATATCATGCAAATAACATGAGTTCAATTAATCCATATGTCAATGTACTTGCTTAACATAAAAGAGAAAATATATTTTTCATCAAATGAATCAACATTTATTTATAAAAACAAGATTAATGAAAGGGTGTGTACTTTCAAATTCTTGAACTCAAATAAAACAAATATTGATAAATAACCGTTGGAATCAATGTGAAAAGAAAAGGACACAAATTAACTGTACGTAATAGTGCCTTGACTCCATGAATAGGCACAACCTTTTGTAATTAAGACAAATGTTTCCACTAATCACCAACATCATTTAACAAACATATGATTACACATATTATGCACAGATCTTGATGAAAATTATGCAAAATGGATTACGTTCCCAATATGAGTAATATGAATTAGGTACTATCCTTTCTGATGATCATTTCCCATGCATGGTTTATGAGAATAAAAGATTTTCAACCATATCCACAATTTCGACTCCACTGGCACAAAATGTACTTTTAGATTGTTAATAAAATGACTCACCTTTAGAGGTTGAAGACGAAATCATCGTTTACCGAATGAAGAATCAGGAACCAATCACATTTAAACATCCACTTGAAATCTTCAAAATTATGATAGAAGAACACCAAAAGTGGAATGAAATGGAAGACTTAAACACGTGATTAAACGTTGTCCTAAAAGTACATTTACTCCATCTCGGTCGAAATGCTAAAGAGTTTGATAGCAAATGGCTTTAGCAGATTAAACAAGCATTCAAACTAAGTATACATCTAGCACACAGAATACATGGAAGATGAATAAGAACAAATAAGAAATTGAGTTGAATCTCTTTGATTTTGGATCAACATTTGTTATGTGTAGCGACCGGGAATTTTAATTTCTTTTTAAATAAAATGTTTTAAAACTTTAAATGCGCGTCGCTACGACTTCTCCAATTTAATAAAAAAAAAAAAGTAGTCGTCTAGCCAAATTATAAATGAGATTAAATTAATTTTCATAATATTCAAACTTCAGAATTTTACTCAAAATATCCCAACGTCACCGTTTTAAATTTTAATTCAAAAATTTAACGATTTTAAAGCCCAAGATCAAAATTTTATTTTATTATCAACCAATTAAAGTTCAGCCTCTATTTTCCATTTTTAAAACCACAATTCAGACACTTTCCCCTCTTAAAGAGAATTCACACACGTTTATATCCACACCTATCTGCAAGACTTCCATCCTTCACATCCCTAATCCTCTCCCTCTCTTCCCTAAATCACATTTATCATCCTCGGCATGTTACCAACTTCAGCAAGCCATCTTTCCATGTTCAGATTTCAAACTCCCTAATTCTCTCCCTCTCTTCCTTAATAACCATGGCCATCCTACTGCAATCCTGCAATTCAGCCTCAATCAAGAGATTATGCTTGCAACTGTCCAAACCTACATCACCTCTTTCAGCCCTCAATTCTGCGTCCAGCCCCCTACAATTCTTCCAATCAAACGAATGCCAACAATCTTCTTTTTTTTTTTTTTTGACTTCAATCTCCAGCATTCCAGTGAGGATCCTTAATTCCAATAATTCCACCCCCTTTCCAACTGCACTCCCTAATTCTCTCCCTCTTTTCCTTAACGACCATGCCATCCTACTGCATTCCTGCATTACTTCCTCAATCAGCAGGCTACCTCAACTCCCTCAATTCTGCATTCAGTGATTTCAATCCCTGCATTTCTTCCTCAATCAACAGGCTTCCTCATCCTACCAAATTCAGAAAAGCAGCTAAAATAACATACCCCATTCTTCATTTCCACACGAGCTCACCCAGGCCAAACGACATTACTGGTAATAATTTTTCTGCATTGCTGAACACCTCACAGCCATCGTCACTGCATTCCCAAACCAATCCAACAATACAACACCATCATCAAATCCCAAACAAACCCAAATTTCCACAACCAACACATCATGATCGGCCACCATCATTCACCGCACCGAATCAGCCACTACCCAACCTCGATCCACACCATTTTTGTCCCAAATCAACCCAAACACCAAGAAAAACAAAGAATCAAGCAAACTCATAAACATACCTCAAACTTTACCGGAGTTCTTCGCCGGAAATCACCTAAAGAGTCGAACCACCAAGCCTCGGTTTGGTCTCATTTTCACACCCCAAACCCATCCTTACCATACACAAGAACCACCACCCTAAGGTGGCGCTAGCGCCGGCGGGATGGCAGCGGAGAAGGGGCGGATCCCCCTCCTTTCCCCATCGTCTCTCTCGGCCACTCTACTCTCTCTCTTTCGATCCTGAAGATTTGAGAGAGAAATGATATTTTAATTTTATTTTATTTAGTTTAAGTTTTTGCAAATTTCCTTTTCATCCCCAAGTTTTGAAGTATATTCAATTCAGCCCTTTGTAATTCAAAAACCTATTAATTTCAGTCCTCTTGTCTAAAATGATTTCAATTTAGTTTTAAATGTTTTTATAATTTACAAATCAGCCCTTATTTTCGTAAAATGACTATTTCAGTCCTAAACCTTTCAATTTCTTTAATTTTCAATTTAACCATAAGATTTTATTTTATCACTTAAGACTTTAAATTTCTAAAATACTAATTAAATTAATTTACTTTTTGGCTAGACGAAGCAGTTGGTGATTTGAGAAGCTGACGTGTTAATCCCGCTCCAATTTTTGAGAACTCGTAACATTTAAAGGTAGACTCGGCCCCACTAATTGATTTATATTATAATTGCACGTGATTATGTGGATTTGTGTGATATTGTATGCTTAATTGCATGAGAAAAGAAAAGAATATCTCGTATGAGATAAATTTGAGAATTTATGTTATGCACGTCATAACCTATCTGCTAGCATGATTTAAGAAAAGAATGGTTCATTTGCGTTCACTATGTGATGCCTATGAATAAGAAAAGAACGTCACTACATTATTTGCATGATTACTTGTCCAATTATCTTTTAGATTAATTATTGGAGTTGAGTCTACTGAGTATTTCATTTTGAAATGCTCACCCCGTGGTTTTAACAATTTTGCAGATTTCGGCGACGGTGGCGAGTGATGGGCAATGGCGAAGAAAAAAAATTTTTGGATATCATTTTTGAAAGTCGTGGATTTCGAAATAAACAATTTCATTTTATCATGAATTTCCATTTTTAATAAGTTTGTAAGAATTATTCCATTTAGATTGAATTATCGCTAAACTTTGATTTATTAAACGTGATATTTAATATTTAGTCATATTTCCGCAAAAAAAGTGTATTCGAAAATTTAGAAAAGTGACGTTCCGGGCTCCACGGAACTCGGGGCGTTACATTATGAATATGTTATTGAACTGTATTTCTCTTTATCAACACCTCTATTTATAGATTTGGAAGTTCCATTCATGAATGAGTGCAAATAATAAGTGAAAATGTACCCAAACATATCAAAATGTGCCAAAAATTAAACAACACAAGGATAAAAAAATTTAACCGTGTGACCACGCAGTTCTATCATCGCGCGGTTATAATGTTTAATACATGTCAAATTTGATGTGTGACCGCGCGGCATTTTGTACCGCGCAATCGTGCGATTTTTGGGTAGGCGTCTCCTTTTATTTTTTTACTTGTTTTCATATTGATATAGATCCAAAATAATTCTTTAATCCATTTAAATGAATTATTTCTTTCATAATCAATATTTGAGCAACACATCGGAATTAAAATTCCAACATCTATTTTGAAGCGTTGATAAACTTCAACGGTTAAATTGGTAAGACGAGAAAAAAATAAAAATAAAATCTTCAAGGACCAACTTAAAACTCCACCCAACATCAGGGACCATCTATGAAATTCACTCGATTCAAAATGGTTTCAGTTTGTGTCATTGTGTGTGACACCATCGGATTCAGCGTACACAACTTCTGAGCGTAATTCCACACATAATCTCTCCCCCTCGTCAATACACATTCATTTACACCCCTAACTTCTCCACCTCATCGTCAAACCCTAACCCTCGTTCTTCTTTCTCAATTTCAATTCTTCTTTTTCCCTAAAAAATACCTAAACCCTCATTCTTTTATACGCGTGAGTATATATAAATACACTTTTATATTATCCAATCTACTCCGATTTTCCTGTAATTTATGGATTCACAGACGAACAATCTGTATGAAACGGCGTCGCAGCCGGATACGGGCAACGACGCCTACACATTCTTGGAATTTAACACGCAAGGAGAGGACTTTGATTACCCTGAATTCCCAGAGCTCTCACAGCCTATCCGATCCTCATCCGCGTGGCCCACACCTTCGGATACCGCTGCGTCCGAGACCGCCACTGCCGACCGACCCCCCTCGTTGGATGCTTCACCATCGAATAAACCCCGTGCTACTGGAGGAGGAATAAGTAGCAACAACAACAATAATGGTATTTATAGTAGTGGTAATATTAGTAAGGAAGGTGTGGTGGAAGCGTTGGCAGCAGGGATGAGTGGATTGACTTTTGAAGAGACTGGGGATGACGAAAGTTTCGAGTACGGAAAGGGGGATTTCACAGAGCATGCTTGTAGGTACTGTGGGGTTACAAACCCGGCATGTGTGGTTCGCTGCAATGTCCCATCATGCCGGAAATGGTTTTGTAATTCGCGCGGGAATACTTCTGGTTCGCACATAGTCAATCATTTGGTGAGTGAAGAGGACAAAAATGTATATAGTAGTTTTATTTTGTGGTGCAAAGGTGATTATATGTATATTGCTCTTCCTCTGTTTTGTTTAATTAGTTTATAAGCGACCTAATGGGGAATGACTGATAGCTCTTTGTTTTGTTTAATTAGTTTATAAGCGACCTAATGGGGAAGGACTGATAGCTCTTTTAAATTTCTTTTTTTGCTTAGATTTGTTTGGTTTGGTTTGGTTTGGTTTTTCTCCACGTGTGAGTGTGTGGAACGATCTCAGGGGACTCCCATAGCCGGAACAGTCCAACATAACAGAACTATAATCGGATCTCAGTAAATTGCCCACCAATATTGTTATTAAAATCTTATTATTCTTTACCTTGTGCGAGCATAACAATAATTTCCACTCCTGGTTAAAGGCTGTAAAATTTCATTTAGTAATTATTTGACATCATCAAAACAACTAAGCAAGTTCCCGCGATTTGGGCATCAGAAGTCGCACACAAAGAGCTGAATTTGTTTGAGTATAAATAGTCAGGGGCTAGTTATCAATATCCAGGCCATAGGTATCATAGACACTTTGAAGCTAAGTATTCTCAAAGGAAGTCAAATGATTCAAATCTTTTGATTTAAGATTTATGATCCGAAGTAGTTGAAAATGAGTTTGGGGGAAAAAGCGGTTTGGAAAAATGAGAGCCAAACAGGGGTTGAGTTTAATGGGGGTACTAATACTTTGTTCTCGTAATGAATACCACTTGGCCTGATGTGAACTCTTGAAAGATTACGTACTAGGAGAGCCTTAAGAGTATAATTAGAAACAATAAGTTGGCTACACATTGTTTACTTTTACCATTTTATTATTGTATTGAAATAATTTTTTTTGCACAAGTGCCCTTGGCATGTAAAAGGTCCTTATCGATACAATTATTTCTTGAAAAAAAAAAAGACAATAGAATCTGTAACCATAACTAGCATTTGAGATTGTAAAATGTATCTAGAATTGTATAAATTATTGCAAGTCGATACCTGGACGACACCACTTGCAAGCTATACATTGTTTACTTTTACCATTTTATTATTGTATTGAAATAAATTTTTTTGCACAAGTGCCCTTGGCATGTGAAATGTCCTTATCGATACAATTATTTCTTGAAAAAAAAGGACAATAGAATCTGCAACCATTACTAGCATTTGAGATTGTAAAATGTATCGAGAATTGTATAAATTATTGCAAGTCGATACCTGGACGACACCACTCGCAAGCTTCATGTGTCGTAGTAAAAGTACTTAGATAATACATTTCTATAGAATGAATTTTTAGGATTGGTTATGTTTGTTCATAAATGTTCACCAGTCCCAAAACAGAACTAAATCTTGTTTGCTCTGCTTGTTAGAGGGGCTATATATATATATATTGATTCTTCTATTAATTTGTTGCTTTGCGATTATTGATGTTTTCAACAAATTTTATAAGGTTCATTTTGGGTTCAATTACTCAATTTGCTTTGTTATACCATATCTAGGTGAGAGCAAAACATAAGGAAGTGTGTCTTCATAAAGATAGTCCCCTGGGAGAAACAATTCTCGAATGCTACAACTGTGGCTGCCGAAATGTTTTCCTTCTTGGATTCATATCTGCAAAGACAGAAAGTGTGGTTGTCCTGCTTTGTAGGGAACCTTGTCTTGGTAACAATGCGCTGAAAGACATGAATTGGGACCTGAGTCAGTGGTGCCCGCTTATTGATGATAGATGTTTCTTGCAGTGGCTTGTGAAGGTGTGTTTATTCTTAAATTTTATCTCCCTGAGTATTATACAGCATTTCTTAGCCTATTCTTCTGATTGATTGCAAAACTTCAGGTCCCATCCGAACAAGAGCAGTTGAGAGCTCGCCAAATTAGTGCACAACAAATAAACAAAATAGAAGAGCTTTGGAAGACAAACCCGGATGCAACCTTGGAAGATCTTGAGAAGCCTGGTGTCGACGATGAACCTCAGCCTGTAGTTTTGAAGTACGAGGATGCATATCAGGTGCTTTTATTGAAATTGAGTAGCACAGTCTATTTGATCACCTGAACTGCTCTGCGCGATATCCATAAAAGTGGCACTTGTGTTTATGATTGTTCGTTTTACTAATGTTAATACTCTTCTATGTCTTTGTAGTATCAAAATGTTTTTGCACCGCTAATCAAGCTTGAAGCAGACTATGATAAGGTATAACTACATCTTTGGGTGTTTTTTTGATCTACCTCTTGCAGAAGAAAATCCCAACGAAACGGGAAACAGACAAAACTAATTATTTGAATGAACCAATCTCTTTGTCCTAATGCAAGAAGTCTTTATGATACTATCCATTTCAATCCCGTGACTCGGTGCTCTATTCCTCTTTGCACCAATAAAGTTATTTCTCAATATTTCGATGAGTGTTTCAACTTTGCTTTTTTTTGACAGATGATGAAGGAGTCTCAAAGTAAAGATAATATAACGATTCGATGGGACATTGGTCTCAACAAAAAGCGTATTGCATATTTTGTCTTCCCAAAGGTAATTATTGTGTTTCTTTTAGTTTCTTTGACTTGTAGCCTTCATTGTTTTAAATGAAAAATGCATGTCTTTTGTAGGAAGATAATGAGTTGCGCCTTGTACCTGGTGATGAGTTGCGGCTGCGTTATTCAGGGGATGCAGCTCATCCAGTTTTTCAGTCTGTGGGACATGTGGTATGCTACCTCTTTGTCTATATTTAATTGCCAGCTGTGTTTTGTTACTAGTTATCACATTATCATAATTAGACTGCTGAATAATATATTTTGTGAAATAAACTGCTATCTTTTTTTTGATAATAACCTGCCGTCTTGTTGGAAAGAGCAGGTTCCGATCTTATTGACTGAAGATAATAGGATCAAAATCACTTGTTTGTTGCGCTTTTTAGAAGTAGTTTCACATGTAATATATCCTCGAACCTTTATTTATTATTTTTTTTTTCTCAGATAAAATTGACTGCACAAGAGGAAGTAGCTCTTGAGCTTCGTGCTGGTCAGGTATTTTTCACTGCTTTATATATTTCTCTGTCTTCATTGTTTTATCCACATATTAGAAACTGTGTTGATCACTCTCTTCATGTTGCTTGCAGGGTGTACCTGTCGATGTTACACATGGTTTTAGTGTTGATTTTGTTTGGAAGAGCACAAGTTTTGATCGGATGCAGGGAGCAATGAAGACTTTTGCTGTGGATGAGACTAGTGTCAGTGGGTGAGTGCTACATTTCCTACACACCTCATCTTGTTCTTTTTTGTTAAAATGACCGTGTGAATTTTTTGTTTCTTGTTATAACGTCTAATGAAGTATTAAAACAGAGAATTTGGATAAATTGTTCTTTTTATGCTTGTGTATGGACAGAGACAGAGATCTTGTGGGGGTTGGGGTGGGAGAGTTGTGAACTTGGAATTCCTGAGAGTGAACCTACTTCAATTCTTGGAAAGGGGACCCACCTGATGTAACCCCCTTCCCTTGGAAAGAAGAAATCTGTTCTTCTTAAAGCTCCGTGGTATGAGATATAGAACATGAAGTGAAAACATTGTCATCTAATGTAACTGCCTACAACCAACTCCCACGTAAAAAAGCATATGCATGATGCATCCTCTCCATATTTTTAGTAATCTATTTTAAAGTCAACATTTAACCCTAACCGCACCTTTTGTGTGATCCACAACTTTTCAAACACACATCTCATAAACTTATATTAAAATCTATTAAAAACCTGAGCTTTATCAATACCAAACAGGGGCTTAAGTTGTATTTCCTTGAAAATCTGCCTTGAAGGTCATTGGCTGACAAGAGATCACATATTATTCTGGATTTTTTTTCTGTTACTATTACTATATTGCTTGGGACTTTGGGATGGGGGTGGTGGAGGGGATTTGATTACTTGTGCTTTGAGAGTCCTTGTTTAAACCAATCTAGTCTGCAAGTGATATCAATAATCCACATATTTAATACTTTCATTTGTAAGTGTATCCTGGAGACGAGGTTATCTTAAAAATTTCACACTGCAGATACATATACCATCATTTGCTAGGCCATGAAGTTGAGATTCAGATGGTTCGTAATGCTCTTCCTCGGCGTTTTGGTGCTCCGGGTCTTCCAGAACTCAATGCATCTCAAGTATGGTCTTGTTATCCATAATTTTCACCTGAAACTTATTCTCTATAGTGTCTGGTGATCTGGTTACGCTTTAATTAATTTGTTCTGGATGGTTTGATCATAGAGATCTTCCACATGTTTAGTTCCTCTGAAAATTAGGAGCTGGTGCATGTAGATAAGGATGTTAGGTGAGTGAGTGATAGCTTTGGTAAGAGTGAAGATGAGCGCCGTGGGAAAGTATTTATTGAATTTGTGAACAAGTATTTTTTGAAGTTGATGCTTGATGTGATGAGACAGTAATCAGTGTAAGAGCCTATCCATGTGTCCCATTCATTTGAGGATTTAATTTTGTTTTTGTAGACATCAGTGTATATCTCTTAGTTGTATTACAGAGAGTTGTTTTTTTGAAATGCGTTTGTAGAATGTTCCTTATATAGAAAATGTAATGGTATTATTAAATCCCCCTCCCCCTGTTAGTGTTTTCCCTGTGACTTAACTTGTACACTTCTGCAGGTTTTTGCTGTAAAAAACGTCCTGCAAAAGCCTATAAGTCTGATCCAAGGCCCACCTGGAACGGGGAAAACTGTCACTTCTGCTGCAATTGTGTATCATATGGCCAAGCAAGGGCAGGGACAGGTAAATTAGTTACTGGTTTTTAATGTTTCAAAAGGGCATTTGTGAGACTCATCTAGGTGTAGCCAGTGATAAGAGAGTCCGAGATAAAGGGAATGGATTTTTCTCTTTCAGCATTTGCCTCAAGGTGATGAGGCTTGCCCGGAGGCGCACCTCAACACTTGCTAACATATAGTCCTTGAGGTGTGTGCCTTAATATATCACCTAAACCATGGAATAAAGAGGCGGAACTGAGGCGCGCCTCAGTTTGAAGCGCACATCTGGAGCCTTGAGGTGTTGAAAAAAGTGTCTTTTCTTTGAGGCGGGCACCTCATTTGTTGAGGCTTATGCCTCACATAAAATTGTTATTATTAATTTATTATTACTATCATTTTAAAAACTTGGGCCTTTTTATTTAATCTAATATTATATTTTTATTGGAGAAATTGACTTTTTGATATTATTTTAAGTTTTTTTGTCTATTTTTTTGGTTTGTAGTGAGACTTACGCCTCAAAGCGCCTTGCCTAATGAACGAAAAACTCCTCGGTGCCTATTTCCGCCTTTTTAAACATTGACCTAAACCCTCAAGTGTCAAAAAGGAACAGAGTAAATCGAAGATCTTTTGGGAAAGATATATTTTTTTCTCATAATATTAACTTATATCATATGGCCCACGCCTTAGGACTAGTAAGAATGGGCTTTTATATGTGCTTGTAGGTTCTCTTTTTATTTTCGTTTCAGATGCTAAACTAGGTTCTTCTCAGATGCTAAACTATGCTATTGTGAATTATATATGCAAAATTCTTAAAACACTTATCTACTTCTAGACTCCTTTATTTGTTTTAAAATATGAGTATTAAGACGTGAAAGGTATATTGCCCATGCTCGCGGCTGTTTTTTGCCTTGCAAAATGTGAAATGCTTGCTTTCTTCTTTCACTTCTGTTTTTTTCTCAGTGTCTTTTTGTGTCTATTTACTGGTATTAAATGTTCCACTCAGGTTTTGGTTTGTGCTCCAAGTAATGTTGCTGTAGACCAGCTCGCTGAAAAGATAAGTGCCACTGGTTTGAAGGTACTAAATTGCTTCTTTTATGGAATTCTTGCCTAGAATACGTTGTTTGCTTGTCCCTAGCTTCATCAAGTGGTTATTTCTGACCGAAATTCGGTATCTTTACCCTGTAGAGCTAGTTTTGTATCTCGTCGTGATTTGTGGTTTTGAATATTTGCATCATAGCATGTACCTTATGAATGACTTGAGAAAATTTAATGACTTCAAGGATTTATTTATTTTCATTGACACGAAATAAATAGTGCAAAACAAAGTTATCAAAAAGGAATAGAAAATAAAAATAAATCCAAGGTCTACTCTCTCTCTCTCTCTCTCTCTCTCTATATATATATATATATATATATATATATATATATATATATATATATATATATACGAGAATTTGTAATCTCTTTATGCACTTATTTGTTCATGCTCAGGTTGTCAGACTCTGTGCAAAGTCAAGGGAAGCTGTTAGTTCTCCTGTCGAGCATTTAACCCTGCATTATCAGGTCTTTTATTAGTTATATATATAGCTCATAAGTTTATTGTTATGTACATTTGGGTCTTTTGTTTATGATCACATGCATTCTTTTTTTGTTTACAGGTTCGACATCTTGATACATCTGAAAAAAGTGAACTTCACAAGTTACAGCAACTGAAAGATGAACAAGGTGGGATTTTTCTTTTCTTATTTTTTTTTTGTTTTGTTTTGTTTCTACTTTCTTTCTTTTCCTTTCTTCTCTCCCCCACCCCTTTTATATGTTATGGTGGTGGTGTGAGATGACAAAGGTGGTGGAGTATTTCTACTGATCAGGCCAATGTTGCTCTGCTGGCCTGGCGTCTTTTGGAATTAATTTATTATATTGTAATTATGAAGCTTTTTAAACATTGTTGTTTGGGTAATTTGCTGATCTTTTAACCATTTCATGTTCTTTCATATTCGAATGTCATGATATGTACATTAATCTAAGATGTCAGTTTGTACGATGTCATCGTTATATAGATAACATTTGAAGCTTTATTTCTCCATTTGAAGTTTAAAGAGCAAGTATGGGGTCAGCCATGAAAGTGAAATGTGGGATCATGTCCTTGCACTGCTTGATTGGGTAGTAATTTATTATGAGGGATCAGAATCGATGCTTAACATGTAGTTTGAGGTGTAATGAAATAAACAATGGCCAGTGCAGCTTTAGTTTGTGAATATGTCATTTTTCTATGCAATTTCATCCTTTTCATGTCTGACCAAAACCTATGGACCATATATTTAAATAAGAAAATCAAACATCCGCGGTATTGGGAATACTTCTCTTTTGAGCTTGACATCTTTTTGGTCTAGAAATTCTAAATATTGGATATAATTAGAAGTGATGGTAGCCTGATTAAGTTTCTTATTTTTATGAACAAGTGGTATGCTGGTATACCACTGAACCTACAGGTTTTAGTCACTTCTTAAATTATCATCTCTACTACTTGATCCTGATCCTCTAAGTTTTACAGGAGAGTTATCCAGTAGTGATGAGAAGAAATATAAAGCTCTGAAGCGAGCGACAGAGAGGGAAATATCACAGAGTGCTGATGTCATTTGTTGCACATGTGTTGGTGCTGGAGATCCCCGTCTATCAAATTTCAGATTCCGCCAGGTAAAATGAAGATAAGTGAGCTCAGGAGGCCACCTTACAATGATCACTATAGTTATTCCTAAATTTGTTGTATTAATTTAGTTTTTAAAAAAAAATGTGTTAATAGGTGCTTATTGACGAGTCTACTCAATCAACAGAGCCCGAGTGTATTATTCCTTTGGTTCTTGGTGCAAAACAGGTATTTAACAAATGTTACTTCATCCTTAAATCTGTTAAACTCTAACCAGAAGTTCTATGTTAGGTTGTTCTTGTTGGTGACCACTGCCAGCTTGGTCCAGTTATTATGTGCAAGAAAGCAGCACGAGCTGGCCTAGCCCAATCATTGTTCGAACGACTTGTGCTACTCGGCGTGAAACCAATTAGATTGCAGGTCAATGATGCTTGCATGTCTTAATGTATTTGTTAGGGAAGGGTGCTAATTATGTACCTTTATTTATGTATCTAGAGTTGATTAATGAAACCTCGAAGACTTTGCTAAACATCATGTTTCTAATCAATAATAGTATCTTCTCATTCTTTGCCATCATTTTCCACAAGGAAATAGAAATGATGTTATCTTCTTCCCCTTTCCGAGCGTAAAGGTGCAAATAAAATTACAAAAAACCCATAAAATATTCTAGATTAGAAAAAATAGCATAAAAGGCTAAGGCTAGTAATAAAAATCCCAGAAAATGCACCTTAGTGCCTTTGGCGCTAGTCTTGAGACATAAGCCTGTCAATTGGCACACAAGGAGTAAGGTTTGAGGTGTTTCTATTGAAGCTTTTCATAGGCGTTACTCGAGGTAAAACTCTCAAATAGTTTATTTTATTTTATTTTTTTTAAAAAAACAATGCATACTCCTGCCCTCCTTGCCTCTTGATTAAATGCTGAAACTTGTGTCAAATAGAGAGATACGCAGATTTGAGCTACTGATGTGTGAGATGGTTGTATCAGACAATTGCTTGACCTTAGCTACATTTGTCATCATTATTGTACGTGTGCCTATGTTAAGTTGCCGTTTATTTTACCTTGTCTTATGGTTATGGTTGTTTACCCTCATGTTTTGTTACTTGAGTTCTGCCACCTCATATTGTAAAGAATTTGAACCTTGACCATTGTCTTTGAAATTCTCATCCTAGGTTCAATATAGGATGCATCCTGCACTTTCAGAGTTCCCATCCAACAGCTTTTATGAAGGTACTCTTCAAAATGGAGTGACCATTAATGAAAGGCAATCACCTGGAATTGATTTTCCCTGGCCAGTGCCAAACCGTCCCATGTTCTTCTATGTTCAGGTATATTGCTTTTATGGTTTTGTTTCACTTGAAACATATTTGAGCCCTAGTGCCATAGTGGAGAGGCTGACATGGATTTTGTGTGCATAGAGTTATTCGTGAAAGATTTTTCGCAGGGACGTAATAGTTTATTAAGAGTATGTTTGGCAAACCAATTTTGATCCATATATTTCATAGGAGCCCCAAGTGTTACCCACTTATCCACCATTTCTATCTATTTATAAAAATTGATGTTTATAAACACTTTCCAAACATATGCTGAATGCGTAGACATGGGCCAGTTTTTCTTTTATTACTAAATAGTTTCTACCACATGTTTTCTCCACCTTCATGTCAGACTTTTTACTGTTATTTCTTTCTTTCTTTCTGGCCTTTAAATGGAAATTAGATGCTTGATAAATAGCAGTTTCAACTATAACCTCCTTGCATTTCTAGATGTTCACGCTCATTTGTCTACTCTTTCCATTTCTGTTTTATAATTCTTCAAAGGTATGCTAAATCTGCATGGTTGTCTACTGTAGATGGGACAAGAGGAAATAAGTGCCAGTGGAACTTCCTATTTAAATAGGACGGAGGCTGCAAATGTTGAGAAGATTGTGACTACGTTTTTGAAGAGTGGTGTAGTTCCTAGTCAGGTGCCTTTGGATCTTCTCTAATTTTTAATCTCTGCTCCATGGTGGATTTTATATTTTACAATCATAGTTATGCTTAAAACTCTTTAGATTGGGGTTATAACACCATATGAAGGTCAACGAGCGTACATTGTAAATTATATGTCAAGGAATGGTTCTTTAAGGCAGCAGCTATACAAAGAAATTGAGGTGAGATTTGTAAAATGTACTAATTGCAACATGAATCAACTATCTTTGTAGAACTTTGCCAAGTTATTACGAAACGAAATTTTTACTTCTCTCAGGTAGCAAGCGTGGACTCATTTCAAGGAAGGGAAAAAGATTATATAATTTTGTCTTGCGTAAGGAGTAACGAACATCAAGTGAGTCTACAAGTTTTTTCTTTGGTATTCTCTTGGAATGCAATCTGAAGATCTCCAACTTTGTGTTTTGTATATAATTTAAGACATTGGCAGTTTGGCACAATGTTTGCAATGTTTTTTGGTACATCTTTCCTTGTTAGTGGTACCTACATGCCAGTGTTCTGCGACCCTATCTTGTCTTAAGCGATTACTGGTGCATGCTTGATGATATATTGAATTAAACAAGTGGGATTTTTAACTGTGAATGCCCACGCTTGTGCTTCAAATTGGTTTTTGTTGAATTTTATGATATGAGGCGTGGTGGTGTGTACAGAAGATGTATAACCCTTCTGCACATGCCATTTCATAGCTATGTTATTTGTTAAAAAATGATTGGTATGTGATCTACTAATCTAATTTTGTCTATATTCAGGGCATTGGTTTCCTTAATGATCCACGCCGACTTAACGTCGCCCTCACACGTGCTCGTTATGGTATTGTTATCTTGGGAAATCCAAAGGTTCTTAGTAAACAGCCTCTATGGAATGGGTTATTGACGCACTATAAGGTATTTTCTTTGCTTTCTGCTTTGTATTGCTAGTCTATTATGATTAGTGTCTACTTTGATGTAGTAAGCTGGCAATATTTGGTTGGTATGATGGCATTTTGCGCCAATATTCTCCTGGGATGGGATATAATGAATCATTTTGGAATTATGGGATATAAAGAACCATTTTGGAATTATCATTTAATATTGGAAGTGAAAATGCTTATTGGGAATAATCGTAGTTCTACGTCATACCCTTTCTGAAATTCTAATTTATCAGGAACACGAGTGCTTAGTTGAAGGACCTCTGAATAATTTAAAGCAGAGTATGGTGCAGTTTCAAAAGCCAAAAAAGGTGAGGCATTCAATGAAAGACTTGCTTTAAATGTTGGTAGAGATATTTACGAATCATTGATGTATGTTGTGGGGTTCATGTGGCACAGATCTACAATGATCGCAGACTTTTCCTTGGTGGTGGGGCAGGAATTTCTCATAATGATAGTTTTGGATCCAGTGCTTCATCAAGCATTAATGCTGATAGGAGTAGCAGTCGTTCCAGGGGTAAGATTTCAGTTGTAATCTAAATAATTTAAGTTCCAGACTCGAGATAAATGCTGTGAAAAGATGTTAAGATGAGAATAGGAATGCTTAAATATTTATTTTTAATGCTTAAAGCAGAAACTATATTTTTCTATTAACTGCAGCAGCTAAAAGATTTTTTTTTAAAGCAGGTTCCTACATGCCCCCTGCCCCATCCAATGGTACCCACAAACCTGGTGTTCATCCTGCAGGCTATTCAATGCCTCGAGTGCCCATCCCTTTCCATGGTACCCCTCCAGCTCAGCCATATGCCATTCCTACTCGTGGTGCTGTACAAGGACCTATTGGAGCTGTTCCTCAATTTCCACAACCCGGAAGCAGAGGTTTTGGTGCTGGGCGTGGGAATGCTGGTGCTGCTGTGGGCAGCCATCTTCCTCACCATCAAGGTCCACAGCAATCCATTGGAAATCTTGGGTCAAACTTCAATTTTTCAGCTATGGAAAATCCCAAAAGCCAGCCATCTGTGGGTGGACCATTGTCTCAACCTGGATATGTTTCTAATGTTAGTGGAAATTCTAGTATTATGCATCTTTTGTTCCCTTGTTTTATTCTGCTTTGATATTGACTTTGTTCAGATTCTTTGTTTTTCTTATTTTACCTGATATAGATAACAGGTCAAGGACCAAGCCAAACATATAGGGACGGGTTCTCAATGGGTAGCATGTCCCAGGTACTGGGTTTATTGAAGATCACTTTTTTCTTTTATTTATTTATTTTTGAATGCCATTTACCATTGGATATCCATGCAGGATTTCTTGGGCGATGATTTTGATGGTCAGGGACATGTTCCGTATAATGTTGTTGACTATTCCACCCAGGTACAAGTCTTTCCATTTATGTTCACTGCCACAATTTGAATTATGATCTCTTGTCATCATCATCATTGTCATTGCCATTGCTGTCATACTGAGTTCCTTAATGATCAGCTGATGTTCATTTCCCTATTGATCTTTGTTGCTGTGTAGGCTTCTCAAAGTGGATATGGTGTTGATTATGTTGCACAGGGAGCACAAGGTGGATTCCCTGGAAGCTTCTTGAACCAGAATTCTCAATCCAGATACTCTCATTTTCCCACAGGAAATGATTTCATGTCTCAGGTTGGTAATGTGAATTTTTGTTTGTCTTTTTCCTACCATTTGGCTGCGGACTTTGATTGGGGACCAATCTAGGACATCATCCTCAGGTCCCAAAAATCTGAGCCCCAAGAAGGGAACGATATTGGCATGAATCCTCTACAAGGAAGGAATGAGGAAAAAAATTACTGCTTTATTTTTTTGTTAATGCTATTTGTTTGGAGAAATTATTCTTTGAAATGCAAAAGCGAAATTTTCCTGTCTTGGTGTCTGATTATGTTCCTCCAATTCTGTTAAATTATGGATTGAATCTTGTTCTTTCTTGTTGCTTTTGGTCTTTTGGAGTGTGATTCCAGTTTTTCTGATGTCACAGGAGTATATGGCTCATGGTTCACAAGGGCTATTTACGCAGGGCCCATACAATGATCCGTCACAGGATGATGCTTCTCAGAACCACTTCGGTGTGGCCAATGCCAATCCACTTCAATCTCAGGTTTCTCTTTAAAATAATGATATAGAAAATGGTGAATAATCACATGGCTCAAAACATTAAGTATTCGTAAATTCACAATATCCTTCAAGGGGACCTTTGCCAATTTATAAATCATACGGGGTTTATGGAACTTTACTTTGTCTGAAGCTTGAAAATTTCTTCCTTTTTTTTTTTCACCTGATGTTTATTATGTATATTTTGGAATTTGTTAGTGATATTTTTGCTTGTTTACAGAGTTTGCACAATCCCCTTTACTCCCAGCCTTTCAACCACTACAATACACAGCCAATGAGCATGCAGAACTCTCAGCAGGGTCAAGGCTCCCAAAATCCGAAGCTCCACTACAATGGTTGAGGAAACACAGATTGCAAGTTTGATGGGTTAGTCTTTGAATCGAGAAACTTGGTTTGTGCTGTCATGTGTGAATACTGTTTGCCCTTAAGACACTGTAAGAGTTGGCAATAAAATAAACCGGTTGACGTCACAAGTTATGATGATAATTCTGAATATCTGATCGGGTGCGATGATTTGATTGGATGGAGGGCGTGACTTGAGGCAAACACAGCGCATCAAGTGCTAAAGATAACCCCAATTATCTTCTGAAAGTCAACAGAGCATTTACATGGCATGGCTTTGTTGGAAGGGTGGGTTACTCCGGAAATAGCCGGTTGCTTAAGCTTAAGAGTGGCATCATTATATATTGGAGCAACTCATCGATGTAGTTTTTGCACAGTATACCAGGCTACTCTCCAACCCTTGCATCACTTCCTGAAATGTAATTATACTCTGCATTATTATTAAATTGGACGATAACTGTAGTTTAATCACTGGTTTGCTGGCATTTTAGGTATACAAATGTGGTACTGGCATTGCAGATAGTGAAACTTACGTTTGCTCTTGAATACATTGCAATGGTTAGAATTATTACTGCTCTTGTCAAAAGTTGTAAGGTAGGGACTAATATAAAAAATGCATATTTGAGTGTTTTCTAATGAAAGGTGGCGTCACTTCTTTGCAAGCTTTTGTGATCTATTCATGCTCATACACGGTGCATATTATGCATTTTGCGGGATTTTGTTCCATTATATAGACCTGGAGAAACAGGTTCACTGATCCTTGATTAAGGGTAGTGTTCCAGATAACGGGCCAGTTATACAAGTACCTTGCGTTGAGCCATGAAAGTTCCTCCTATTTGTGTCTCCACTTGTCCTCCACACTTGGTGTTGCAGTTCGGTAGACTTTCGTTCGTACCTGAAACAGGCAAGGTACCTTTGCTTATGTCAAGGGGGGTCCAAGGTTCTGGACGAGCCTGTTAACTTAGGCCCAGTCCATAGGGAAGGTAGTTAATCCGGCCTGAGAAAAGATGAAAATGGAATGGACTCCTAAATTTAAGGCTGAAAATATTATGATTATGGAAACTATAAATTATGTATGGTCGTGAGACTTCTCAGGGGAGTGACCATTTTCTCCATAACGAACTCTTGAACCTCCTTTGTTCCGTGTTCCTCGTAGAACCCGCTGGGTTGATTGCTACAGGGAATCATGGGTGCCATCGAGCTTAAATGGAGGCCAGTTTTGTAGTGTTGGATGAGTTGGCATGAATGTGGTTTCATATGGTACATAATCGAACCGTTTGGTTCTTTTGGTTCTGGTTATGATTTCGATTTTCTAAACTAAAATTTTCAAATTTAAGCGATAAAGTGATGGTAAATTCCGGTTAGTAAGAGTCGTAAAACGATAAGGTTATCGATCTTGATTCATATATGAATACAACAGTCATATTTGTTTTTGACATTAAAATATTCATTCTCTTTTAGATTGTAACATATCTTCTCATCCGTGTGTACGTGCTCCTCCTAAATATTCTTTAATTTTTGCTCGTAGTTCTTCACCTTTTTAGAGAGTCACAAAAGTTCAGCAAATCCTTGAAAACAAGATAACTAATTGTAAGATAGAGAATGAAGATTTATTGTTTGTTGATTCTTGAAGAAACAGTTAAAGGCTTGAAGCTGTATGACAGAACCATTAAAGGAAAATTGATTTTTGATCAATGATTTTTTGTTTATTACTTGTTTTACTTATAGTTATTGTAATGTTGAATAAGTCAATAATTGTTGGGTAATTGATAATGACTATGGACAGTAGAACATGCATTAAGATTAAAAATTGATGATTTTTTTTTAAAAAAAATTTAGCCCCTGTTTGGTGGAGATTAAAATTAGATTTTTAGTAGATTTTGATAAAAGTTGATAAGATGTGTGGTTGAAAAGTTGTAGGTCCCACGAAATCTGTGGTTTAAATTGATTGTTGACTTTGACTTAGATTAAAATCTAGATTTTAATTTCTACCAAACAGGGAATAAATTTATATTTTAAAAAAAAAATCGTGTTTTATACTATGAATTATGGTTCTTATTCTAGTTCTGAACCAAGAACTGAATCAGAATCGAAATCAATTGATTCTTGATTTTTAAAACCAGAACCGTTTAAAATTTTGAAAGAATCGAACCGAAATCGAAATCGAACCGCTGATCCCTATTCTTTTGCCAGGCCTATGGATATGGATGAACAAATACCCTTAACATTTATAGTATCTCAACGTTGAAAGTAGACACGCAAATTGAACAATGGAAGTTAATTAATTATTTGTACAAACATATCATTTGGTCCAAGTCTTGGACGACGAGGTTATTGGAGATCCGAATCAACCTTCATTTCTTATTTTTCTCATTTTACTTTCCAGTTTTCTCGTTATATTTCTTGTAATAATTCCCATTCCACTGAAACGATTGAACATCTATCTAACAATTTCCAAAGGAACCTTTCAACTGTAGTCAGGTCAGTTAATTTGAAATGAACTATTTTCGAAACATAAACTTAAAGGCACAACAAGATAAGTTTCACTAAAATTGAAAAGAAAATTAAAATGGAAAACGAAAATGGGAAACAAGCCTGCCAAGGTAAAAGTTTGCACTCCATCATCCATATATATGAATATAAAAGTGAATATATGAAACTACCAAACAATAAAATTGCTTATGGAGTAGAAGAAATGATTATGCAGAAGTAAACCTTCACTCTAAGATGGGAAGGAAGAGCGCCTATGAACCACCGGTTAGCATTAAAACTCGACCTCTAAACTTGTTGAAACCACATGTGAATATTCCGAGAAGTTTAGCGTTCGTTAATTGGGATGCATTTTCATGCTGGAGTTTGGCCAACCCATGTTTGAATACATCGAAATATTTTGAATTGGCTGGCCAGCGTTACCATAAGGTTCGGAGCCAGAGTTGAGAGGACTGCCACCATTCTCCTCGGATGAGTCACTGGAGGCGTCTGGGGAAGGACTGCCACCGGTTATTGGAGCACCAAAATTCGACATATTTGGAGGTGGTGCAGGAGGTGTCCCAGATTTTGGGGTTTTCCCCTCGGCAATAAAGCTTCCTACCACAATCTGGTAGAGAAAAAATATGGTTTAGTTGATATTGTACTCAAGAGAGAGAGAGCACATCAATATGGTACCTGTACGGGTGATGCTGCCCTAAGCATTCCAGCAACTCCACCGCCTAAGACTTTACCATCTGACCCAGCCAACGACACGCTCAGACCACCTGTTCGACTGCGGTTACCATTATTCTCTGACAGCAGGAAGGAACCTGTCAAAGAGATGATCTCAAATCGGCCCTGCAAATAGAGAATGCACCATCATGCATAAGCTCAAACACTTGAAAACATGCAAGTATAATGGAAGTAACAAACAAAACATTCTAAAATTGACAACGTCCTAGGCACAAGCTAGGATTTGAAGAGATCTCTCTTCAATTTGAATCTTAACATACAAAATAATAAGGGTTGGATGTCAATTGTTCAATCCATGTACAAGTGAGGATTTCTGAGTTCGTCAAACTTGTGACATTCAATTAAAGCAGATAATGCTGACCTTTTAATGAAATCCATAGTTTAAACTCAATGTTAAACATTCATTCCCAGGAAAATTATCGAGAATGAATTGTTAGACATACATATAAATATATCTAATGAATAAATAGATGAAAATAGAGCTGATATGACTGAAATGGAAAGCAAAAATTCACTTAAATATGATAAAGAGCCTGAAGAGCCTGTCAATGCAACCTGTTAGCTTAACAAGTATCTCTGATACTACAGATTGTGGAAAGTATATCATTATAGTCATTGGAAAGCTTAGCATGGACACACAAGCCGAACAACAAGGCATGGAAAAGTAATGACACTTCACAAGATAACAAAGTAACAGCCTCATGCAACCTCCATCAAGAAAAATGGTATCGTAGAGAGCCCATATAGTGCCTTTGAGACCTCACTTAATACTGTATAGCATTTCTGACAATGTTTTAAGCATCCAAACTAAATATTTAAACATAGAAAGGTCTAAAGTAAATATTCTGCAGACCTCATATGTTACTGTGCCACCGGACATTGCTGGTTGACGGAGGGTGACATTGCAGATGGCACCATTAGCAGATAGAACACAAACAGTGCGTGGTCCTTGCTGTGAGAAAGCCATTATCTTTGAAGCTACATCCTGCAAAAGAAGGTAAATAGGTCACCAAACAAAAAGATAAAGTCATGACAGTTTTCTCAATGCATAATATTAATTAGGAAAATTTTAGAAGGGTCAAACATCACAAAAACACCCTCAAAAGTATTTTAAACAAGTCAAAACAAATATTGACCACTCGAGAACCCTGCAAATCGATACCAACATTGGTTAGAAAGCCAAATGCTGAAGTAGTTGCCAGTTTTCAGCTTTGGTTGGGGATGTAGGGTAGGCTAAATATGAATCTATACCATATCATATTTCATAAAACAAAATAACCATCCAACCAAGCAGTCTCCTTCAAGTATTTACTTAGCTAATCTCGACCATCAGATTAAATGAACATATTCTACAGAGAAAAAACACTCAAATGCATTTTACTCAATATCAATGGCACTTCAATCCTATTTTATATAACTATCTCATTTAGATCAATTATTTCTTTCTATTCTGATTATTGAAAATAAACATGTGTTCTCACATCACATGTTTCAGCTAACAGTGATCCCGAGTTGCTTTTAAAGCAATCATATTTAGTTTTTCTCATGCATAGCACGAGCATAGGCGGGTTGGAAGTGGGTAATCTTAAGTTGAAAATTGAGAATCGACAGGAAAATGGCACTGGAGATTTCTGTTAGACCAATTCTCTTTATGGAATGAACCCAAATGGACGAAATTCTAACATGACTATGATTCTCTCGGGAACGCTTGCAAGTTTAATTGTCAAGGTCTATTTTTTCTTTATTCAATTCACAAAATGGGATGTGGGACCATTGCTATTTGGCTCAAGTCCTTACGAAGATTGTAACGTCTTGTCCCTAAAAAATGTTTCCATCAACATTGTTCAGCTTCAGATAACAATTCTACTGCTTGAAATTTCAATTACATTGAGATTTAAGGGGTAGCATATTTAGACTTCCGTTGGTGATATTAGATGGAAAGCTGTGGTGTTTGCCTATTTCTTTGGTAGTTTGGAAATAAATGGAACTCCATAATTTTGAAGAAAAAATAACAGCTTGGCAATAAGTTGGAGATAGTAAAGCTTTCAAATTCTTTACACGCTTACCTTTCTATTTAATTGCTCTTGGTAGCGACTTGGAAAATGTGATGTGTTCTTTGTTCTATTTCTATTTCTATTTCTAAACCTGTTTTTCTAATATTTACGAGGATGTATTCTCTTGATGCATGTATTATTATGCCGTGATTAATAAAATTATGTTTGTTATATTGACTTTGATCGATCACATCGCAAAGTTAACCGTTTTCAAAAAAATATTCTCTGGGGGAACATATTTTTATGCCAGAAACAGCTTTTTGCATATCAGTCCAATTTTGGCATGATCAGCAAACAATAAGGTTCAATTAATTTCTTGGATGCGACAAATGGTGATCCTACCTACAACGGCAACCAACACACTGAAATTCAAAAATGATTTCACATGGCTGAGTTCACCATAATTCCCATTGTGGAATTCATCATTATGAGAGGTCTAGGATGTATTCACAATTATAATCAACATTCTCTTTATGGAAATTGAATTTGCGAGTTTTGGGCAGTTTGGGTTGCAATTCTTGGTTGCATCCTTGGATTACAAATTCTTGGCCGGTTTGGGAAAACTGTTCGGAAGGTGGTCATTTCTTCAGAGCTTGGTGGGGATCTACTATGCCGGTTGGGCTGTGAAGGCAGAGGGTAGGCTTGATGGGCGATATTATGGACAGGATGGTGGGGGTATGGGAGTCTTTTTGGAGATGGGTTTGGTATGGTTGAGGAAGAGAAAAATTGTTTCAATTTTTTTTTTCTTTCCTTCTCTCATTTTCTTATATATGCTTTCCTCTTTATGTTACTAAACTACGGATACAGTGATCATTTTAACCTAATTTTGACCTTTTAACAGTCAAAAGGAAACCAAAATTTTTTTTGAGCACGAACATTTCATAGGTTAGGAACTCCAGCTGCTAAAATTTCAGGTTTAGGACCCCGTCGTCAAAAGTTTTCAAAATTAGGGACCCCCTCGAAGAGTCATTCAGTTCAGTTGAGTAAGATAAAGAAGTTGAAAAAACAAGTCCTGGACTTTGCAATACAGGAACCATCCACATTCAACTATGCTAGTTCCCTTCTCATGTGAAAGGAAAAGACAACAAATTTACTAGGATTGTCCATGCTTAATATTCTGGCTCAATGTGATTCCATGACTTCTTTGCCTATATTACATGATTCTATGCTTGAAAAACTCATATTTACACCAAGCCTAGGCATTTATTTCCTCAACGTTCGTGGGACCCAAAAGCTGAATGCTTTAGCACGTTAGCATTTAAGATATGTCAAATCAAGAATATTACGAACAACAAGCCCAACAGGTTAGCACAAATAGAAATTTTTATTTATTTGTTACGAAATCCACCATAGATCAGACTCCAAGTTTTGGTTAATTAAATTCAAAACATTACCTGGACCCTAAGGTAAATCATCCGAATCAACTCTGGAGATAAATTATTAAGCATTTAGTAATTAAGTTCACATATGACAATAAATGTTTATGTTTGGCAGTAAAAATGGTTCATTGATAAATAGATAGTATAGTTTATTTAGTTATTATGCTTCCATCACTAAGATGTAATTAAATTACCAACTTCCCTTCTTAAAGGAGTTTTAAGTTAAAGCATAATTACATGAGTTATTATGCTTCCATCACTAAGACGTAATTAAATTGAGTAAGTGATGGGGTAGTTATTTACACCATCCAATATATATTCGACATGTCACAATATCATTTAAAAATGTCAATTAAAAATGTCTTCCTAGAATTATTCAATTAAATTACCAACTTGCCACTTCTAACAGGAGTTATAAATCCAAGCATCTTGTCAATTAAAAATATAGAGCATGTTTGGGGTGGCCTGTAATAAAAATAAGCTCCAAATGTGTGGATTATTTCTTCAAAATAAGCCACACCAAACATGCTCATAATTTCCTAACCTAGATGGTAAGATCCCCTTCTCTATAAAGTATAAACTAGGAAGGACTAGCAAACTAAAGATTTTGGTATCCAACATCACATCAAAATGTATGCCATGTCTAAACATTTTATTCCTTTCCATGGCAAGGGAGCAACAATGACAGGTTAGAAACACGTCCCAGACACTTATGGTCTGGGAAAAAAAATAGATAGTAATCGGTTAATTTATAGTATTAAAAAAATTTAAATTTTGGAGCATGTTTGATCCTATGTAAAATTTTCAGATTTTCCCTAAATTCATCATCTACCCCACATTTCTACAAGACCTGCCACTTTTCACATTTTTCAACCACACATTCTTCAAAAACTCCGAGATTCCTCAAAATTTTGAAAAATGTACATGGGACCAAACGGGCTTTTAAGTCATAAATCTTCAAATGCCTAAACATATTAGATCATCATAGCTAGGTTAAGAACACAATATGGACAGCTACATTTATCTCAAGTGACAAGCAACAATCTAGGATAACTAAATTGTAGACCCCATTAACTGGCCCCAATTCAGCAAGTTACAGAACCCAGAACAGAATCATGCAGATAGAAATCTAATACTTTGAAGACCGACCTCTTATGAGAGATTTTTCATTATGTAAAAACGTTTTTCATGATTTAGTTATTTAATTGCAGTCCACGAATCATTAAATGTATTTACCTGATATCTGACATATTACAACAAGTGTGGCCCTGTTACTTATCATACGATCCTTCTTCTCTTTATTCTCTTAGGTGCTTGAATTATAAAACCTATTCCCATTTCATATCATTTCAGACCTGTATGTTTACATAGTTATTTTCTGTTAATGCTTCAGCTATACTCGAGATTTAGGAACGTCGCTTCACATTCTGGTGATCTAGAGCACAGTATAGGCTCCCTTTTCATCCAAGTTTCTAATGCGAAAAGGATTTGATTTGATAAAATATTTCCTTTAGAAAAAATTTAGCAGAACTAGTGGTAATTGCAAAGGTATTACGTTGAACTTAGATTCCCATGCAATAGAAATATATTACTGATTAATTATTTAGAAAGAGTTGCAGATGATGTGATTCATGACAGATTCTCTCTATAGATATTACAAGAGTAAATTTCAATATACCCATATCAAGGATTTATGAGCTAGATCTATTTGGATATTATTGAACTAGTGTTCTATAGTGATTAAAGGTTGAAATCAATGGTATTAAAATGGGACCACAGCGGTTAACCGTGGTATGTATGATTTTGTCACTGTTTCCTGGCTTATCCGGTTCTAGTAAAAAAAAAAAAGTCCAAGGAACCTAATTCACATGCAGCGCGTTCAGCACGCGCCTGACAGTGTAATCTACTTATCCAGTTCTAGTTTAAACCTTCGGCTTCATCTGTCTTTATTGATCGTCGTAGAGAAAAATACAATCAGTCAAGCTCGTGTCTCTTGTAACATAGAATCTGTGCGACACATTAACTAATTCTCAAAATAGATATAAAATTGAGATTAGTTATATATGTTCATGGATTCATGTGAAATGATCTCAAGAGATTTCCACAAGGAAATTACAGTACTTCTTCAAACGTGTATGTTTGAAGTCCAAATTTAAGCACATCGGCTGGCAACCTCCTATTCCTGAATCGTGCACATTTCTTTTACTTATTTCATATAAACAAGTACTAGAGTGGAAACTTGCAGATTCTAATGTTATGAACTTCAAACATCTCCTTAAAGTGAACATTGGATATGAATGAATTGTCCCTAACATAATAAAGTAGAATAACACCATATTTGTTTTCCAGCACCTTGGCCAAACTGATCTAATTATAGCTATGGTGTATCTAATTGCCCGGTCATTTATATAAGTTGTAATTCCTTGAGATGCTGAAATGTAAGAGATAATGCAAAGATTCCCATGGACTACTAAGCAAAAACTGGTGATCTCGCTACACGTTATAGGCAAAACTATTTATACGACTACATTTTTCAAAATGATATTATGGTTCCGATTGAATTAACATAAATAGAACACATTAATTTACCTCGCCAGCGTTAACAGTAATTACGTGAGGTGTAAAGCCAACTCCCGGAACTCCTGTTACATAAATCAGCAAAACCAAATTTATGTTCAATCAATATACATTATAAATACACAGTATATAATCATAGCACATAATAATTGCACAAGTTAACAACCTAATGCGTCCATCTGTTTCTTTACAGAACCCGGAGGTCTTCCTCGGTTACGCTTCCCAGGGGTTTCCGGAGATGGGATCCCACCACCACCACCGCTGGAATTCCCATGAACAACAATAGATGAGTTTTGGGCAGCAGGAGTAGGTGAAAGTCCGAGGCCAATGCTGTTATCAGGGGAGTACTTTCTGGGTCGGCCCCTTTTTTTCCGAGACGACTCGATGCTGAACCCTCCAGCACCAGACGAAGGCGACCCATCAGAGTAATGATCCAGTGGTTTCAGCGCACCAACCGAGTTAAACGGGAATCTAGGGTTTGGATTTGCATTAGGATTTTGCTGTTGCTGAATCATACCACTAGTGTTGTTAACTGTGCTTGTGGGAGTGGCAGTACTGTTGTGGTAGGAATTGTTGTGCTGTGGTTGAGTGTACTGGGTTTGCAGCTGACCGCCGACAAGCATGGTGGGATGTGACGGCGGCGCGTGATGGTGCTGTGGCTGGTGACGCATAAGCGGTGCCGAGAAATCTTGGGAATCCATAAGATGCGGGGAGGCGAGATTCTAGTATATGAATTGATGTGAAAATGCAGACTTCCGAATTTTTCTAATTTATAAATTCCAGTGTGAAGAGTATAAAGTGGAATAAAATACTGGGGAACCGAAAGGAGGTGGACTAAAGTACGGCTAGACTCCCTCAACTTTTTACTTTATGTTATTATGGTCCTCAATCTATTTAAATCTGTAATTTTGGATTCTATCCACCAAAAACGTTATAGGTTTTGAAAATCCATGTGACTTTCACTCTTGACTTAAAAAAAATTGAAAGCAAACTCGTTTATCACTTAACCCTTGTTTGGTAGGACTATTTCTTTATATCCACAGTTTGATAACTTGTGTTTTTTTTATTTATAAACATGTTTATAAATTACACAATTTTCCAAATTACTTTTTAATAACATACATTTTCTCTCTCTAATTTTCAATAACTATTTTTTACCTCAAAATCATAAATAAACTAGTTTATAAAGTCAACACTTAATCTTAATCACATTTTTATGAGACCCACAATTTTTATACATCTCATCGACTTTTATCAAAACTGACTAAATTTTTTTTATCAATACCATACACGAGCTTAACATTTTCCTTAAAATTCAAATGAAAGTTGCATACAATTCGCATGGAGAATAGTATATATTACTAGTGTATATTAAATGTAAAAAATGAACTTTTCAGAAAAGATGTAAAAAATGAAGATCGTAATACTTTTTTGTTCCAGCATGAGTAGATACTACACGATAAGAAGAAAAAAAATTCGACAAAAAAACTATAAGGTAAATTTTTTTTTTGACGAATCTAGCACGAGCAGTCAAACGCCCTCGCCAACCGCTAGATCCGCTCCTCTAACTAGTTTTCTTAATAATCGAATAGATTTATTATTATTGTTGTTATTATTTCAACACTAGAATCAAGTGATTCCATGCCACACACTTCTTCGGTTGTACAATCTTCAATAAGAGCGATTGCCACGCACGCGCAATAGAAGTTTCATGTCATAGGGTTCTATGTCACGTCCAACCCAAAATATCATTATTAAAGAATACTCGAGTAGCTAGGTCTAATAATCATACACAAGTAAGAATAGAATATTGATGAAAATCAAAGCACACAACCCAAAAGAGATTTCCAATTTTGTCTACTATGTTCATTGCTTTTAATGTACAACCCCTGCCTCTGCAACTATGTATATTTACCTGTTCTACAATAAACATCTATGGTGCAATATCTTGAGATACAAACAACCAGCATTTTGCTGGGTAAAATTTTAAAATGTCCTTTTGAAACTAACAATTTAACTCCCTGTTAGTCTCATACTCTCCTTGAATCTTTACCTTCTAGTTTAAGCTGTTGAATTCTCTGGCGTAGTCTTCGTCGGTGATCATGAATTTTCCAGAGGCCGTGGCCCAAGACGACGGCTGAGTAGATACCGTGCGTCATAATAGGCGCAAGAATATTATTCGTCTGACGAGCATGAAAAAAATAAAATGTAAGTCATAGTCTCAAGACTTTTAACAATTACAAACTCATCAACTTAGATTACCTGGATCCATTCAAATCCAAGATAAAGAGCCAAAAGTCCTTCAAGTAGAGGAGAGTATATCTTCTTCATTTCCCGCCTCTCGTGCCAGGCTGCGAGTAATAAATGTGCCACTTGAAACATGAGTGTCCAAAAATGGAAACTAGAAGAGCATAAATATGGGAAAAATGATGGAACCTGCAAATAGCTTTTTAAGTTCTTTGCGGCCGGAATGTGACTTTAGTATCGGCGCAACTACGTAGGTGGGATCTGAATACGAAAAGCCAAAGGAGAAATTTTCATTTTTCATCATATTGAAATATAGATAACGACGTGAAACACTCTGGGAACTAATTGAACAAACCTTTTGGAGAGGCTGCCATGTAGTAAAGTGAACCTGTAAGAGCAGCAGTGATGACCGCAGCAAATGCCTGTGCAAATGGTACAAACGGAGGAAGCACACCAGCCTATATTGAAAGAAATCGGTTAGCAATTTAGAACTGTCTTTCTACATTTTGATGTAGGATCAAATAGCCAAAATATAATTAAAATTTTAATCAAAACTAAGAAATTTGATCCTAGGTCACATGTATGACTTCAAGGAACAAGTTTACCAGAGCTGTCATTCCTCGAGCATCTCCAACCAAATCACCGCTCCTCAAAAACACATCAGCCAAGGCTCCCTGCAAAGATAGACAACTAGAAACTAAGTATTCTTGTCAATAAATTGGGATCCGCTAAGTGAATCTGTTTTCGCCATTTCCTTCATTACTGAAAGTTGATAGAGATGTGTGGTTGAAAAACTGTGAGTCCCATAAATGTGTGGTTAAATTAATTGTTGCCTTTGAATTGAAATTCAGAACCAAACAGGGGCATAAACAAATCCTTAGCAATCACGTACGCCTTGTTACTTTTGAGGAACAAATGTTTTATTACTATCAAAAAGATCAAGTCTTTAATTAGTTGATTAACTATAAGTATTTGAAGTCGTTCGAGCCTAAATATTATACTAGAATCAACTGTCAGGTCGCCTGCAGAACTGACCTGTACAGCAGCACGGTAGAAAAGCTCCTCACCAATAGAGCTTGCGGCAACGATGAGTATAAACTGAAACGATATCACATTAAAATGTATCAAGGACACACTACCCACAAACATCTGTCAATATCACAATTTACCAAATCCTTTACCTGCCATGGTGACATTCCATAAAAGAAGCTCCGTAACTCCTCGTCCTCTACATCTCTGATCGCACGAGCGTGAGGTGATAATTTTACAACTTCATCCTGCCAGTATCATAGTTTGCTTAAGAGATTCAATATTTATTGTGTTTCTGTAACTTTAGAGATTGAATGTTTTCCTAAGATTAAGAGCGTGACTGGCAAAGATTACATTTCAATTTAAGCAGATCAAACATACTTTTTATCCACTAGGATCCACAACTTACTACCCACACTTTTCAGATGATCCACGACTTATAAGCACTCTCAAATCACAGCCAAACAACACTAACGAAAAAAGTAAAGTCATTTTTACTCAAACTTCAATTAAAGATCTTGTTCTTGTATTCACGCCCAGTCAAACAACACTAACGGAAAAAGTAAAGTCATTTTTACCCGAACTTCAATTAAAGATCTTGTTCTTGTATTCACGCCCTAGATAGATCTGCATTTCTGGATCGCTGTTGCAAGTCTTGCTCCCGTTGGACCGATTTTAGATCACCCTTCAATTCGAATCAGCCTTTGAAAATGTTTGAATACTAAACTTTTTATTGCTTACACTTGTTTTACATAATTTCCAAAGTTACTTTCTTCACTCCCAAAACTTACTTTTCTAGAACGTAAGTCTAAACTAACATTTTTTTTTTTTTGAAAGTGTCTAAACTAACATTTTAAAGAATTAAGTTTTAAGCATAACCAAACATGCTCTAAACGCTTTGGTAGACCGCGTGAAGAATATATAATTGAATTTGAGCTCTAACTTACATCTAGTATAAATAGAAGGGCCATAATAGGAGGAGCTGCATATCCCAATCCCTCCACAATGGCATCTAATGACACATCAAAACCTCCCAAGGTATCAATTCCAGTAATCGAGCATATAAACCTTCCTGCCAAAGCCATGGCACCGTATATTCCTAAAGTCACAAAAGTAGACGAAAATTAAATTAGAAAGTGTCATTCTTCTCGATGTAAATAATTCTTCCCATAAACTTTTTTCCCCTGAAAAAACTTATTTATTAAAAAAAAAAAAAAAAAAAAACTTCTCAATGAAAAAGTATATTTTCCTATATAAAGTCTCGCTTTTAGCAAATCAAAAGCACCATTGGATTACATTCAAAGAATTTATTTATTTATTTTTGCAAACTTTTTTACCATTAATACTCACAAACTTACTTTTATAGAAAATAACTTTAAACAGCAGCCGGTTGAGAATGGAGAAAAAAAAAAATCCTATCTTGTTATTAAGCCCCCGTTTGGTTTTCATTAAATTTTTTTCATTTTTCTACAGTATTCAGCCTCAACTATCCATCAAAAGTCAAGCCCATAAATTATTTACTTTTCAACCAAATATCAACCAACATTTCTCTTAAAAATCATTATCCATTTCAAAAAAACTCATTTCAAACAATACCAAACACACTCTAAATAAATACTCTCATTAACTTCAATTATTAAATTAACGATTGATTATGGAGAAATTAAATCGCATTTCAATTTCCTTAAATTCCTTCATTAAATACACAGACTGGAACTGTATTTATCAAAGTATAGCATCATATGAACATAAAAATTAATATTCCTCAATGAAAAAAATAAATGAAAGACTTACCAATTCCATAGCTTAGTCTAACAACAGTTCCAACCTTTTCCCACACTGAAAATTCAGCATCATTAAAGTTCTTATTAAATGTGGTAACCTCCATACCCGAACCCGCCGTATAAACCCGACTCTCTCTTTCTTCTCTCTCAACCGCTTTTCCACCAGCACCACCACTCCTCTCCGCCCTCACCACCCCGCTATTCGCCAACACTCCCTTCTTCTTTTTCATCCCTATTATTCTCATCGGCAACTCATAATTACAAAACCAAGTTACTGGGGGATTAGGTGCCTGAGACACCAACGGGAACTCCATTTACCGGTTTCCGACAAAGAGAAAACAAAAATCGATTTAAACTAAAAGTGAGACTTCTCTTCTCCCCCCTTCTTCTTCGGTTTCTTTGAGGTTGTCTGGGGCATAGTGCAATTCGCCAAAATGTATGATATTTTTTTTAAAAGAGATCGGAAGGGGTGACGACGAGTTAACATGAACCGTTGGTTCCTCAATTTTGTAGTCTTGTGGACCTGAAAAACTCAAACGTGGTCTCTAATTAGTAGGGGTTTGGGTGGGGCCCCTGGCAAAGCATAGATTTTGCTAAAGAATATCTGAGAGACCAATGATCATATGCCACGTAAGGATAATGCTGCAAACTAGGATTTTGTAGAGAGATAGATCAACTTGGCTTGAATGAATTTGGAAGTTCATGTTTCAATATAATTGCAGAATGAAATAGTTTCGCCCTTTTGAGTGGTACACGTTCCTTCTATTGGGTACATTGTACTTTAAAAATTTCTGTCTGATTGATTCTCGTTATAAATAACTCTGAAAATCATTTTTTTACATACTCAATTTTAATTATATATTTTAAGTTCTTGTTTGATACCAATTTTAATTTAATTTAAAATCAACAATAAATCTCAACTATTTATTTTATAGATCTTACAACTTTTCATCGACAATCTCATAACTTTTATCAAAATTTATTAAAAATCTGAGTTTAATCTTTTCCAAACTGGGGCTAAAATATTTTACACATAAACTCAAAACTTTTCTTTCATTTTCAACCACACAATATCACAGCAATCACTATTTAAAATAATTTTTTTATCAAATATATATATATCAAACATTATTTACTAAAATAATTTTTCAAATAAATTTATAATTTTTCTTAATTTTAACACGTTCTTAAAAAAATATTTTCGTTATATCTGTCCCTTTATTTTTTTTTTTAAAACTGGGAAAATAAACTTAAGATTCTCAATTTTTTAATTTTTTGAATTTTTGTCAACGTAATTTTTATGTTCAACACTTTCATCATTGTTTGATTCCCAACAATTTTTTAAAAATGTTGAAAAAAATTGAGCTTTTGGAGAATGTAGAGTGTAGATTGAATTGAAAAATAAAAAATTGTAAGCCAAAAATAATATATGTAGTGTAAATTGAGTACTGTAAAAAAATGAGATTGGAAAATGGGAAACCAAACAGAGGCTTCATAATAAACACGTCTTTCAGATTTCCTACTACATTAAAAGAATTAATATGACGATTACTGTTCATTTTTCAGTCTTGCTTTCACACTGGACATCTATTTTTGCAACAGTAAATTTGCAAATTGACAACTGCCTTATCTTCCAATCTTTTCTTCATTCACATATATACCACCGTATCCATATCTCTCACTCTCCAAAATCGATACAATTTTTCACTAGAATTTTGATTACCTTCAATCGAGGTGAATTACTTGAAAGACGATTCATGATTTGGCTGTTATTATTTTTTGAATTCGATTTTACATTGAGTTTATGGTTTGGGTTTTGCTTATTTTTATTTGATGATCACCATGCTAGGATTTATTTGTCTACTAATAATTATGTTGGTTTATTTATTTTGATCTTGAAAGGATTGTTTGGATTGTCCAAATTTTGTTTCTTAACTTTAAAATGTTTCGATTTGTATGATTTAATTTTTAAGGTGGTTTAAAATATGTTTGTTACCTCTCAAGCGTTTTAATTTTAAGTAAATGCATTTAAGCTTGATGAGAAACATATTGTTTACTGTTAATATAGGGTCTGGTTCTGCCATTGTTATCCCTCTGATCCTCTAAATTTTGTTTATGCTGCCACCAAAGCATAAGTATAATTTCTGTAATGCATTATTTTTTTTGGTGGATTTGTTTATGGTAACTGGATTTTTAGGAGGATAGGGAAAATTAATGAGCTTGAAAAGATCTGGCCTTCTCCCTTTTCGAGATTCAGTAGATATTTTCATCCATCTTTAAAACAAGTGTTTTCTAAGGAGCTTAATCATATATTCACCCCCAATATACATGGTAGTTTTGATTGAGTTATAGTAATAGAAATTATTTTGACCGACCAGCTTTGTGGATTTGTACTTTGTATAGATTTAAGGTACTCTGTTCACCAATATCTCGCGATGCAAGATATCCCCGCAAGTATACGGGTCGTGAGAAGTAATAAAGTGAACCTAAGAGTCCGGATTATCTTCCCACGGAGACTACTATTAATTATCGAAATATGTTAGTTCTATACCTTATTTGAAGAGACGAAATAATTTGAGATTTTAAACTAAAACTAAGACAATACTTAAAGAATTAAAATTGCGAAATTTGTTTTGTTTTTAAAAACAATTGTAAAGTAGTTGGGATTCACGATTTCACCTAACCAATTAAATCAATTCCAATTCCAGTTTTATTTTCTAAATATGCATTCGGTCGAATTCACTAATTTAAATTGAAATTCCTCTCTCAAGTTTAAATCAATTCTACCTAAATAAGTCAACTATCTCTACATCGGGTCTAAATATTCCTTATCTAGATGCAATAAACACAAGAATTCACACACGGTCGCAATAATAACAAAAGTATATCTCTATCTTTTGTTCAATTACTTGATTTATTACCACGTTCTAAGATATTAACTCACCTCTCGAATTATGAAAATAACTCAATATATCATGAATTGGTGATCAAACAATTCAAGCATTAAGAACAATAATATATCAATACATGCAACAAAATCGTTAAAATAATGAAATTTGGAATTAACATAATTTGACTAGGCTACATCGTTCATCCCAACATAGAATTTAGTTACACATCATTGATACAAAACAAAAAAGTAAATATAAGCATTCATTGAAAGTAGTGTAAAGAATGAAAATCTTGCACCAAGTATCTATTCTTCAATTATCTTCAATTCACGCTCATTTGCAACGCTTGATTCCCCAATAATTTGATGTTGAATTCTCTTTTGTGGCTCGTTCTATGGAGAGGCAAAGGTCCAGATTTCGTGCCTCATATATTGTATATATAGGTTTTGGAGAAAACCTAGGTCAAAAAGCTCAAAGCCTATTAAAAATCACCAGAAAAATCTGATCTGCGGCCCAGTCGGATAACCACGCGATCGTGTGGTAGAAGCCCTAGAACTCTCGGGTTATGAATTTGAGGTAATTTGCGATCATGCAGTAGGTTTTCAGCGATCGTGATACATGTAATTTCCATCTTTTCTCGGCTGTATAAGTTAGTTCCCGACCTTTAATTGCACATTCAATCCTCAACTTTCAATTGTTGCAATTTAGTCCCCAAACTTTATCTTCTTCTCTTTGGCACCATGAACCTTCCCGATTGACGTCACATATCTCTCGCTTTCTCAATTAAGCTCAATTAACATCCAATATTATCGTTTTTCCATTAATTGCTTCATTCTTCTTCGATTGGGACATTTTCTGAAAAGTAAACAAATAAATACAAATTAAGGAGCATATATTCTGAAACGACAATAATTTCTTCCAATTTAAATATACAGATAAGTGTATAAAACACACTTATCATACTCCATCTTGTTACATAATGAGAGATTTAGCAAATGATTTGAGTAGAATAATTAGCTGTGCTCATGGGGGAATATAAATGGTCTATTTTGTTCTGAACAACATTGAATTATGTATTGATTTTTTATTTTTTTGTTTATTTGACTTTTTTTTATTTTTACATGTTTCTTGTGAAGCTCTTTTGATTTTGATTTTTCCTCATTTGTTAAATACTAGAGTGCCATTACATTTCTCAAGTTTTGGTAACTGCAATTCCGTTGTAAATCCAGTAATTAGTATTTGTATGTAAGAGTGTTCATATTGCCAGATGAAATTTCTTTATGTTGTTTTTTCATTTAAGTTATGGTTGAAATGGTTAACGATTACTAATTATTTTCTCTTCTTCATCTCTCTCTAGGATTTTACTTTAGAACAGGACGGTGTAACCCCAATCAATGGATGGAAGGCTTACTATGCTGCTACAAGAGCCATTGTTAATACTAATGTCGAGTTTTTCAAAATCATTACAGAATGATCACTTCCTGCAATGAGTCAGTTTTGGCCTAATGAAGATTAAGTGAAGTGTTTTCATGCGACTGGGGAGTTATTTACTAGGTACGAGACTTTCTCTGTCATTTAATCTAATGTAATTTACCTGTCTGGAGCTTTGGAGCTTAATCCCACCTCATTAGTTCCCTCACATCTCTTCTTCCTTGAACTTACTTCTTTTCTTATTAATTATTCTGCTGGTTTGTTACTTTAAATTTTTTATATCTAAAATTGGTTTGGTTTGAATCTTAAAAAATTTGTAAATGCTAAATCAAACTTGCAATGTTTACAAGATTAATGATGCAGAGGTTCTTATGGATAAAATGCATGGGTGGTCATACTGAAACACTAAGTGTTAGTTTTCCAACCAGTGTGCACATCATCTAAGCGTGAAGGCTTCTGTTTAAGCGTGAACGCTTCCAGACACAAACGCCTTGTAAACGCATCGTATGAAGATATGTGTATAGTCTCTCAGATCTAAGTAGCTCAAGGCATTCATGTTTGCTGGTTAGATCTGATTTTGACCAATTTTTGAACATTTTTGTCTTATACTCTATAACACCTATGTTTATAAATTTGTATGAACTCCTATTGATGGTGTTAACACTTTCAACCCATACGCAGTGGTCGCAGTATATGCTTATAAGAGTCCCTTGTTTTTAACAAATTTCATGCATGGCGTGGACGTATGGTCTTATAACCAAGATAATCTAGGAATTTGTGTTTATCCATTATGTTTGTCTAATCAGTACTTGGTATAATCCTCAACGTAACTCACTTAGGATTTTATAAAATTATATGGTAATGCTGTAACCACTGAAGAGGAATTTGATTTATTGAAAATAACGATGAAGGTGATCCGTGTTCCAAGGATTACATAAAGGTACCCCAGATAAGTCCTCGATCATGT
Organism: Ligustrum vulgare; assembly: GCA_963555705.1. NCBI lineage: Eukaryota > Viridiplantae > Streptophyta > Magnoliopsida > Lamiales > Oleaceae > Ligustrum > Ligustrum vulgare. The sequence continues at coordinate 52,065,285 of OY743175.1, forward strand.
ACGTTTCGGGTACCACCTCGGCAGAGACTTTGTAAGGGCCTTCCCAGTTAGGACCTAAAGTCCCTACTCCTGGTTCTTGAGTTGAGGGAAGAACCTTTTTGAGGACTAAGTCCCCAACATTAAAGTGCCGACTCTTTGTTGTAATAGCGGACCATTTTCCCATGGTACCTGGTCGTTACTACTTGAGAATCATTCCGTTTTTCCAGGAGGAAATCCAAATTAGCCCTTTGCATTTCTTTGTTTCCCACTTCGTCATAATGGATTTGACGAAGAGAAGGGACCCCAATTTCGATTGGACATACCGCCTCGGATCCATATGCCAAGGAGAAAGGCGTTTCACCAGTGGCAGTGTGCGAGGTGGTTCGAAGTGCCCATAATACTTGCGGGAGTTCATCTACTCATGTGCCCTTTTTGGATTCCAGCTTCCTTTTCAGGGTATTCTTTATGGTCTTGTTCACAGCTTCAACCTGTCCGTTAGCTTGTGGGTGATGTGGAGATGAAAATAATTTCTTAATTCCCAAATCAACGCACAATTCATCTATGCTTTTGTTTTTGAACTGTTTTGCATTATCACTAACCAGCGAGTGCGGTATTCCGAATCGGCATATGACATTCTTCCAGATGAACTTTGTGGTATTGGCCTCGGTAATCCTCATCAGGGGTTCCGCCTCGACCGACTTGGTGAAGTAGTCAATTATCACTATTGCAAAGCAATTATTACCAGCACCCCTAGGCATAGGACCAATAATATCAACCCCCCACTTCACAAAAGGTCAAGGCCTAGTCATCACAGTTAGCTTGTGATGCGGCTGATGCAGTATGGTTGCATTCCTTTGACATTTATCGCATTTGCGCACGAAGTCATGAGAGTCCTTTCGCATAGTCAGCCAAAAATATCCTTGTTTAAGGGCTTTCCGAGCTAGTGATAACGCCCCGGCTGGTTGCCACATATGCCCTCATGGATTTCTTTCATTACATACCGTCCTTCCTTCGGCCCCACACATCTCAGCAAAGGGGAGGTATAGCTCTGTTTATAGAGTAGGTCATCCAAAAGTATGAAATTTGCGGCATATATTTACAACTTTCGAGCTGTTTCAGGCTCGTCCGGCACTGTCCGATGCTTCAAGTATGCTAGTATAGGATTCATCCAGAATCCTTCTTCTTCTACTGCAAAAATCTCCGTCCCTGTCTCAAACGAAGAGGTCAACAAGTGCTCAATCGGGATTAGATTATGGAGCTCTGAATCATTGCTACTTGCAAGTTTGGATAAAGCATCGGTGTTGGAATTCTCAGTTCTGGGAATGTGCTGTAACTCCATTTTTCTGAAGTGTACAGCCAAATCTCTTACTTTTTTCAAGTAAGCGACCATAGCTGGTTCTTTGGTAGAAAATTGTCCATCAAACTGACTCACAACGAGCTGCGAATTACTATTCGCCACTACGGACTTAATCTTCAAAACTTTCTCAAGTCTCAGCCCAGCTAATAGCGTCTCATATTCAACAACATTATTTGAGGCTTTAAAGTCAAAACGGATCACACTGTGCAGTTTGAATCCTTCTGGGCTTATTAGCAATATTCCCGCACCGGATCGTCTCTCAGCTGAGGACCCATCAACGAACAATTTCCACTCTCGGCTGTCATCCGTGTTATCAACCATCTCAACCTCCGGCGAATGTTTGAACTCAACTATGAAATTAGCTAATGCTTGACCCTTTACAGCTGTCCGAGGCTCATAATGTAGGTCGAACTGGCTAATTTCAATCGTCCACTTCATTAACCTTCCAGATACATCTGGTTTCTGCAACACCTGTCTCATAGGAAAGTTGGTGAGCACGTGTATGGAGTGCAACTGAAAGTAGGGACGGAGCTTGCGAGATGCTGTGATCAACGAGAGAGCAAAATTTTCCATATCTGGGTAACGTGTTTCAACATCCAGCATGACTTTGCTTACATAATACACCGGGAACTGATTCCCATCCTCCTCTCTGATCAATACTGAGCTAACAGCCTCTTTTGATACAGCTAAATACAAGTAGAGAAGTTCACCAGCCTTTGGTTTTGATAGTAATGGGGCATGTCCCAAGAATACTTTCAGGGCGGCAGAAGCCTGCTCACATTCTGGCGTCCATTGAAATCGCTTCCCTCACTTCAAGACCTTAAAGAATGGCAAGCATTTTTCAATGGACTTGGAAACGAATCGATTTAAGGCTGCAATTCTCCCTGTTAAGCTCTGCACTTCTTTTGGATTCTGAGGTGATCGCATGTTTAACAAAGCATTGATTTTATCGGGACTGGCTTCGATCCCTCTCCTATTCACCATGAATCCAAGAAATTTTCCGGACGCTACCCCAAAAGCGCACTTCGCTGGGTTGAGCTTCATTCGATATTTCCTCAAAACATCGAAGGCCTCTGACAAATGGCGAATATGCTCTGTGGTGACCATGCTTTTGACCAACATCTCATCAACATATACCTCCATGGTGTTTCCTAATTGTTCTGAAAACATGCGATTTACCAACCTTTGATAGGTAGCTCCAGCATTTTTTAAGCCAAATGACATAGCTTTGTAATAATAGAGTCCCATATCTGTAATAAACGAAGTATGCTCCTCATCTGATTCATACATGGGGATTTGATTGTACCCGGAGTATGCATCCATAAAGCTCAGCATCTCATGTCCCGCTTTGGAGTCAACTAACTAATCAATCCGAGGCAATGGAAAACTGTCTTTGGGACATGCCTAGTTCAAATTTGAAAAATCAATACATACTCTCTGCTTCCCATTATGTTTTGGTACCAAAACAGGGTTGGATACCCACTTCGGATACCGGGATTCTCTGATAAAGTCATTTTTCAACAGCTTCATAACCTCTTCTTTCAAGGCCTCATACTTATTAGAACTCATAGGTCTTCTCTTTTGCCTGTGCCCAGGGCTTCTGGGATCAAGTTGGAGTCTGTGACAGACCACTTTAGGATCGATCTCAACCATGTCATCATGTTTCCATACGAATACATCGAGGTTTTCAAGTAAGAAGCTTTTCAGCTGATCTTTGTATTCAACCGGTGAATCCAATCCAATCTACGACACCTTGATTGGGTCAAGTGGATCTACATCGAAGCATTCCAACCTTTCAGCTGGGGTAGAGCAATTACCTCCTGCCATTCTTGGGTCCAGATCTGCCAGATCTTCTTCCAGCGTCATTGTAACATCCTCATTTCCTGAGGGTCCTCCACCCAGCCTTTCAGGGTCTGGAGCAGCCTCGGTCATTACTACATCACTAATCATGTTCAAGCTCCGATCTTGAAATTTTCGGATTGCGTTTGTGTAACAGGCCCGCGATTCAGTTTGGCTCCCCCTTACAGTTGCAACACCATGCTCGGTGGGGAATTTCATGCAAATGTATTTTGTATGAGTTGCAGCTCCCAAGTTAATGAGCCCTGACCTCCCAATTGAGCCATGATAGGAGGAGATTTTGTCCACAACCACGAATTCCATGGGGATTCTGGAAAGAGTTGGTGCTTGCCCTACCTCAGTCATAAGGGTTATGGATCCTCTGGGAGTTATGTTGTCCCCAGTGAATCCATATATTGGATCCGGTACTGGAATGAGTGGAGTGCTGATCCCCATCTTATCAAAAGTTACCCCGTAAATCACATTTACCGAGGCACCATCATCCACCATCATTCATGACAACCCATTCTGAGCCACTACTACCCTGATAACCAATGCATCATTGTGTGGAAAGTGTACTCCAATAGCATCGTCTCGTGTAAATGTGATAGATTCTGTCCGAGGCATCCCAACAGGATGTGAATGGATATGGTAATTCACGTTGGCGGGCTGCTTGGCTTCTCTAATATATTTATTTTGGGAGTTGTTTGTGCTCCCACCTGGGTGGGGCCTCCCAATATTGTGTCGATTTCACGAATAGGAGGGTTGGCCACAGGCGTAGGTGGTTCTCTTGTATCTTTAGCATGTGCCGAGGAGGTATCTTGGCCCTTGTTCCTGTCTCTCTGATGATTGTCAATCCTCTCTTTGGTCGAGTTCTTCCACGGAGCTCTCCTATCAGCTTGGTTGAACTTCTGGCCACCTGGTTTTTGAGTTCTCCCCTTGTCAGGGGAGAAATCACTTCCCCTTCTTCCATGCACCTTTTGGTCCGTTAACATGTGGATTTCCCTGCAATCTTCTGTTGCGTGACCGTAATACCGTGGTAGGTTTAGTAAGCCCAAATCATGGGCTGTTTTCCACTTCGGATACTTTCCATTCTTCTTTGAGCCATGGGAGGATTCTGAGAAGGACCATTGGATAGCAAGTTGGGGATATCTTCCGTGATCTCTGCGGCATAGGTGGACCCTGTCCCCGAAAATGGACGCGGCGCTCCACTTTGGTTACTGCCGAACCTATCATTGTTACCTCCTTTCTTGAGGTTTGCTTCATTAGAATACCCAAGATTGTATCTCCCTTGAGGATGGTTGTCTCTGGACCTAACAATTTCTTCTGATACGATCTCCTCCTTCATCAGGTCTACTAGGGCGTTGTAATCCCTCGGTTTCCTGCTTCGGACATCCCTCCAAAACATGCTCGTCATATCTAGCCCTCCTTTCAATGCGGAAAACATCTCCGCCTCGGTGATGTTTTCACAAATGTGCATCTCTTCAGTAAACCGAGCTAGATAACTTTTCAGAGATTCATCCCTTCCTTGCCTTAGATCCTGAAGGCGTTGGAGTGGGAGCTGGACAGGCCTGGAGGAAACAAAGCCATTTTTAAAGGTAGTTTTCAGATCTCTCCAACTGTGGATGCTACCAAGAGGGAGATTTTTGTACCATCGCATCGCACTTTTTTCAAGGGTCAAAGCAAAATCTTTGCATTTCAGTGCCAGAGTAGCTCCGGCTATTTCCATGCTAGCGCGGTAGTTTAGCATGTGATCGTTAGGGTCACCTCAGCCAGAATACTTTGTTATTTTCACTAGTAGAAAAACGCGAAAAAAAAGGTTTAGGCGTCGGTTCGTCGAGAACCGACGCCTAAACCTAATATATTTAATTCAAAAATTCGCGCGATTTAATTCCATTCCGCGCATATCTCTCTCTCACTCTCTCTCAACACTTCAACATCGCGCGCGGAGCCATCACCACCGTGCCTCCACCAACACCACGACTCCATTAACACCGCGACGCCACCACGAACCCGCCTCCATCTCGTAAGAAATTTACTCTTATATGTGTGTGTGCGTGTATGTATATATATATGTGTGTGTGTGTGATATGTGTGTGTATATGTATATATATGTGTGTGTGCGTGTATGTATATATATATGTGTGTGTGTGTGTGCGTGTATGTATATATATATATGTGTGTGTATATATATATAAATGTGAATTATTATATATATATGTATATATATATTTGGATGTATAAAAATGTGAATTATTATATATATATATATGTATGTATATATTTGTATGTATAAAAATGTGAATTATTATATATATATATATATATATATATATATATATATATATATATATATGTTATAATTTTGGTATTGCAAATAGTTAATTGATATAATTTGAATTATTGGAATTATATTGAAATTATGCATGGAATGTTAGGTTATGAAATCATACTTTGAGCATTTTAGGAATTAAGAATTGATTTTGGATTAATTTTGGAGTGGTTGATGATGTTGAAGTTTGATTTATTGTGTTTGAGTAGTGAATATGTGGAGGTTGAACATTTTTGTTGTATTGTGGCATTTTGATTACAGGTTGGGTAAGTCCAACTTATAGGGGAGACTCTGCCGAAATTACTGTAGGATTTTACAAATAAAAAATGAAGATAATAGTAATTATATGTGATTTTCACTATCATAGAATTAACCATACTAAATAAATAACTAAACAAAATATACAAGTAAAATTATGAAGTATTCAACGTAATAAATTATCGTATGCATGTGATTTCAATTATTAATATATAGTTGGTTCAAGTATATAACTATCATTACAAATATTCACTCAAAAGTAATATTTTTTTAATTATATCTTCGCATATAGGTTATTAGATATGGATCGAGATTGGATGTACGGAAGGCGTAATACACATGAATATTTGAAAGGAGTTGAAGAGTTTATGAAATGTGCGGACGAACACATGAGAGAGAAAGGTGAAGCAATGATTTTGTGTCCTTATTGTGATTGTAAGAATCTGAGAAAGTTTCGTAGTTTTGAGCAAGTGAAGAGTCATTTGATTCGTCGTGGGTTTAAAGAAGGTTATAAACGATGGATATGGCATGGTGAGAGTATGCTTCCTAGGACATGCACTAGTGACGATGAAGGTGGACTGCAGGAGAATAATTTAAGCAATATTGATGAGAATGATGTGGAAAATGACAATAATGATATGATAGACGAAATGATGCGTGATATACAAGTGGAATTCATTGAAAAGCCTCATGTGTTCGATAGCTTGTTCAATGATTCTGAGAAGACTTTGTTTCCTGGATGTAGAAAATTCACAAAATTGTCTGCTGTGTTGAAATTGTATAGCTTGAAAGCAAATAGTAGGTGGAGTGATAAGAGTTTCACGGCATTACTGGAACTCTTACGAGAGATGCTTCCGGAGGATAACGAGCTTCCTAGTTCAATTTACGAAGCAAAGAAATTGTTGTGTCCAATGGGAATGGAGATCGAGAGGATACATGCATGTCCAAATGATTGTATACTGTATCAAAATGAGTATAAGGACTTGCATCTGTGTCCAAAGTGTGGGGCATCACGGTATAAGCGAAAGAACATGAATGCTAATTCTGAGGATAAGAAAAGCCCTCCGGCAAAGGTGTTGTGGTACCTACCCGTAGTACCAAGATTTAAACGTTTGTTTGCCAATGCAAAAGATGCGAAGAACATGCGGTGGCATGCTGATGGGAGGAAACAAGATGGAAAACTAAGGCACGTGGCCGATTCTCCTCAATGGAGGAACATTAATAGGTTGTTTCCTGATTTTGGGGGTGAAGATAGGAATCTTAGGCTTGGACTATGTACAGATGGAATGAACCCGCACGGTAATATGAGTAGTCGACATAGCACTTGGCCGGTTCTTCTAACGATTTACAATCTTCCTCCTTGGTTATGTATGAAGCGCAAGTATATCATATTGTCTTTGTTAATATCAGGGCATAAACAACCGGGGAATGACATAGATGTTTATCTTGCCCCACTAATTGAAGATTTAAGACTGATGTGGGATGAAGGTGTATCGGTGTTTGATGCACATAGTCAGATGAATTTCACCTTACGTGTTATGATATTTTGCATCGTAAATGATTTTCCCGCATATGGTAACTTGTCAGGTTATACGAACAAATGACCTAAAGGATGTCCCGTTTGTGAAGAAGACACGATTGATCTTTGGTTGAAAAACTGTAAGAAAAATGTCTTTATGAGTCATAGAAGATTTCTCCCCGCTGATCACCCTTATCGAAAGAAGAAGAAGGCATTCAATGGAAAAATTGAGGATCGAGCAGCTCGCTTGCCGTTAACAGGAGGTGAGGTATATGAACGAGTTAAAAATATTGATGTTTTGTTTGGAAAACCTTTTAAGCCTCCTCAAAAGAGTCTTTGGAAGAAGAGGTCCATATTCTGGGATCTACCTTATTGGCAACATTTATCAGTAAGGTATTGTCTTGATGTAATGCACGTGGAGAAAAATGTTTGTGATAACATCATTGGGACATTGTTGAACGTTCAAGGGAAGACGAAAGATGGTATCAAAGTCAGGAAGGACATGGTAGAAATGGGGATACGGGATCAATTAGCACCGTAAGAGTCCAAAAAATGTACTTATTTACCTCCAGCTTGCTATACTTTGTCCAGAAAAGAGAAAACATGTTTTTGTGAGTGCCTTCATGGTATTAAGGTTCCATCTGGATACTCATCAAACATCAAAAGTCTTGTGTCGATGAAGGACTTGAAATTGGTTGGTATGAAGTCTCATGATTGTCATGTGTTAATGCAACACTTGTTACCAGTTGCAATTCGAGGCATACTTCCAAAACATGTCAGACAAGTCATAATAAAACTTTGTTTTTTCTTCAATGCAATTTGCAGTAAAGTTGTTGACCCAGAGGCGTTGGATGATTTGCAGGCCGATATTGTTATCATTCTATGTCAATTTGAAATGTATTTCCCGCCATCATTTTTGACGTTATGGTGCACTTACTTGTTCACTTGGTAAGAGAAATTAAGATATGTGGTCCGGTGTTCTTGCGGTATATGTATCCATTTGAGAGATACATGGGTATTTTGAAAGGATATGTCAGAAATCGATTTCGACCCGAAGGCAGTATCATTGAAGGTTATGCCGCTGAGGAGGCTATTGAATTTTGTACTGACTACCTTGATGACGTTGAGACTATTGGTGTTCCTAAATCTCTTCACGAGGGAAGACTCGAAGGTAAAGGGACGATTGGATGCAAATCAATTGTCCCTACTGTTGAATTGCGAGATAAAGCACACCTCCTAGTATTACAACACCTTTCTCAAGTTCATTCGTATTTGGACGAGCACATGTCCATCCTAAGGCAGCAGAATCCTTCTAAAGGTGAAAGGTGGGTAACTAATCAACACAATCGTTTATTTGCAAAATGGTTCAAAGATAGAGTCATGAAAGAGTTGTCACAAACGTCGAATACCATTGTTGAAACGGTAAAGTGGTTAGCGTATGGTCCTAGCACGATTGTGAGATCTTATGAAGCATATGACATTAATGGGTATACATTTTACACTAAACGTCAAGATGATAAGAGTGCGGTGCAAAACAGTGGAGTGACACAAGTAGCACTATCAAGAGATTTTTCAAGTGCTAAAGATACAATGCCAATAGATGCCTCGATGTCCTATTATGGTGTCATTGAAGAAATTTGGGAACTTGATTACAGGGAGTTCAAGTTTCCTCTCTTCCAATGTAAATGGGTTGATAATCGACGGGGTGTTCGGGTGGATGAATTAGGTTTCACTTTGGTGGATTTTGGACGGTTGGGTTATCTTGACGAGCCATTCATACTTGCATCACAAGCCAAGCAGGTATTTTATGTTCTTGATCCTGCCGACACTAAGTGGTCAGTGGTCCTTCAAGGCAAGAGACGCATTGTTGGCATTGGTGATGTAGTAGATGAAGAAGATTATGATCACTTTGATGAAACTCCTCCATTTTCTATTGGTATACAAGGGAGTGCAACTTTAGAGGAAGATAACATTGAATCCACTTACATGCGTTGGGATCATGAAGAAGGATTATGGATTGACCGTCGTTCGTGATTATTCATTGTGTGAGTTCATTTATACATTCTCGCATGCATATAACTCTCTTTTATTCTTTATATATGCTCTATACGTTGTTCATATTAATTGTGTGAGTTCATTTACATATTCTTGCATATAACTTTCTTGTGTTTTTTATATATGCTCTATACGTTGTTAATAATCATTTATTTATATGTGCAGGTATGTAGACAATTTTCCCAATATAATGGCCGAGTCTTCACATTCTTCAGATGATCATAGTACTGTCCAAAAAAAAAAGGACAAGAGGGCCAACTATGTGCAAAAACATGAAGAAAGCGGGCCAACAATTGAATATAATTGAGTTCGATGACAAACATAGGCCGATCGGACCAGGCACGAAGAACTTCAAACATTTTTTCGGATCTTTAGCCCGCATTCATGTTGACATAAACATTAGTGATTGGCACAAAGTCGATCAAGGCCTGAAGGACATGATGTGGGAAGAGATAAATGTACTATCACTTGATACATGGTAAATAATTGAAAAGTGAATGTAATTTCTTTATAACACCACATGTTATCATTGTCTTTCAGAGGGAATTCAACATTCTTGATGACCGTCCAAAAAAAAGTGTTATGCGGGTTGCGGGGATGAGATGGAAAGATTTCAAGACAAGGCTGGTTCATAATTTCATTACACATGACCACCCAAAATATACATCTCCTACCCAGCTTTATGATTTCTTGACCGAAGAGCAATGGGAGTTGTTTAAAAAAGAACGACAGACGGAAACATTTCAGGTATATTTAAATGTACGCATGTGTCTTGTTGAGTGAAAACTAAAAACCTGTTATTTATTTCAGGAGAAAAGTAAGAAGGCGAGGGATAGTCAAATGCGGAACGAGCATCCTCATTATTTGAGCTCATCCGGATATGCGGGGATGAAGCCACATTGGCTAGTAAGTGACCCGCTATCTTCTAGCTCTTCATGTGACATGATTAGCTCCTCAATTGTAAGCGAGGATCGCAGCCTCGATTGGGTTCGAGCTAGATCGAAGAAGAAAGAAGATGGAACGTATTACATCCCCAACGAGAAAACGAGGGGGGTGTTTGATAAAATTGTAAGTATATCTTATCGATTTCTCATATATTCAATTGAAACTTACTTCAATTCTTATATTCAGTTTTCAATTTTTTTAACAGGTAGAAAAAGCTGAGCAAGCCACGCAGTGGACATTTGTGTCGAGTAGACAACATGATATTCTGAGTGAAGCCCTTAGTGAAGAGGATCACTCTGGTAGGGTGAGGGGATATGGCATGTATGTCACCACGCGGGATGTTTACGGCCGGCTCGATGATTACCTTAGACGATCGTGTGGGGTCGTGTCAGTAGACGACATTAAAGATATCATCAGGAAGGAGATGGAGGATAGCATCACAGAGCGGGTCAGGCATCAAACCATGTCGGAGATGCAAAGTAAATTTGACAGTATGCAGAGCGCGTACCATAGTATGCAGAGTAAATATGATGCCATCCTCCAGCGCTTGGGCCTCAATGTTGATGCCGAGGTGGAGGTAACTGCACAGCCCCGACCACCAACTCGAAGTAGTTGCCACTCTGTGAATCCAGACTCATTTGATGGTCTTCAGGTACTTACCCATAAAGTATTTAGTTTTTTTAGTATTGCTTTTTTTTTAAATGGAAAGGCCTGACATATATGTTGGAAAATAGAAGCCGATTCCCTGTCGTCTCGCCGTATTTGTTGATGGTGACAAGCAAATAGTGGCCACCGGGATGGTTTATCCGTCCGGACCCGAGACTGTGGTGCATCATCAACCACTCTGGCTTGATCATGTGAAGGTGTCCGTTGACCATGTTATAGATGGTGTAGAAGCGTTCTATCTTCCAGCGCCATCTCAGCACCACACCACACCACGGTGGGGGAAGCTGTTGGAAGTTTTTTCCAATGGCCTAAGGAGTTGGTGATTTTTGGAGAGGTAATAAAATCGAGTTATATAAAAGTTTATGTCAATATTAATTTCTTTTAAATTTGTATCAGACATGTTATAATGACAAAAATTGTCTTATTGCAGGAAGAGGCCCCAAAAAAGATCGTAAAAAAATCTAATAAAGGGAAAAGGCCTCAAAGTTTTGAATTGTCATCTACCCAGCGACCTGCGATAGTCGACGATGAGACTTTACTACGTCTGGGTGATAAATACAAAATGTTAAACACCCTGGTCCTTCAATTGCCTGTTGGTGATGACTTCTATCAGGTGCCCGTAGATGCCTCCATCTTCAATTGTACGTTCGAGGATGGTATTTTTGTTACAGTCGCAGACATTACCGATCTGCTTAAAATGCAATGGTTGGATACATCTATCTTACAAATATTTGCATTGTAAGACTTCTGATCACAAATTACAACTTCAATTTATATCATTGTTCGATCTCTATTTATTGGTGTCATTATTATTAGGTACCTTCATGAGTTATGTCAGGATTACGGTTTTGATTCAATTGGATTCATATCTCCGTCACACATTGCGTCAGTGTTGGTAAGAACAAATGCCAATGGTGTTGTAAATTATATGGACGAGACCATGAGGGCAATGCAAACAAAGAAATTCATTCTAGCACCGTATTTTCAGGAGTAAGACCATTCTCTCTTGTTAATAGTTAATTTTTTTTTTGTAATTTGAATCGCACATGTTTGAATTTGTATTTACATGTTCATAATACGTAGGAACCACTGGATGTTGCTAGTGATTTCTCCTCAGAAGAGTACGGTGTACTTATTGGATTCAGCTAGTGCATTTAAGCGTGACTTAGATATCAAGCCGCTATTGAATACGTAAGTTATGATAATTTTCATGAAATAATTGTGGAGTTGTGGTGAAATTGATTGTGGAGTTGTGGTTTCACTTTGATGAATATATGTTGTGATTGTTGAGAAGTTGTGATAGATTTTATAGCAACGCGTCTATTTACAGGTTGGATAAGTTCAATTTATAGGGGAGACTCTGCCAAAATTTTTATAGAAATCTTAGTTTTTGTATTTATTTATTTTGTAACTGGTTCGAATAATTTAATTCAATTTTAGGGCTTTCAAACTATACTAGAGATAAGGAGGCATTAGGACAAGAGCCAATACAACGTGGCTAAAAATAAAGGTATGAAAACACATATTTAAAATATATTACAAATCTTTGAATTATTTTCATATTCTATTTAGTGTGATTATTAATGTTAGTTTTCATTGTGAAAATTTCAGTGTTCTCAACAGCCCGGAGGTTCTGAGTGTGGCTACTACGTCATGAAAAATATGTATGAGATAGTCACTGAACACTTTCAGCGTCCGTCGTTGGAAAATGTATAAGTTATTGAACATGATAATTTTTAATTATTCCTTCATATTTTATTACAAAATAACTGATAATTCATTTTGATTATTTGTAGGCATTTAAAGAGTATTACTCAACGGAGGAAATTGCTGAAATTCAAAACTTATGGGCTAAATACTTCGTCGATAGGTATGTGTAAATCGACGTGTATTCAAACTTCTATTTACTCAATTACATGTGACATTAACAATCTTGTAAATATAATTATTTCTCATTTATTTAACATTATTTTAATTATGTCGATTATATACATATTTGATGATGTGCATGTGGAAAATGTTCAGTCCACGTTTAGGTGATTGCAGGTCATGATCGACCTGCAGTGATCTGGATCATTGCAGGTGACGTCCAGGTCATTGCAGGTGACATCTAGGTCATTGCAGGTCATGACCTGCAGTGGCCTGGGTCATTGCAGGTGACGTCCAGGCCAATGCAGGCCATGGCCTGCAGTGACCTGGGTCATTGTATTTTACTCTATAGGCAAATGAATTTCGTGAAAAAAAAAATTGAAAACGCGTCGGTTTTAAGAAAATCGACGCCTAAAGTTTAAACTTTAGGCGTCGGTTGTAATCAAAACCGACGCCTAAAGTGTACTTTAGGCGTCGGTTGTAATCTAAAACCGACGCCTAAAGTACTTTAGGCGTCGGTTTTAGATTACAACCGACGCCTAATTTTTTTTTTTTTTCAACTTTACGCGTCGTTTTACAACCGACGCGTAAAGTCTTTACTTTACGCGTCTACTTCATACGCGTCACCACAAAAATCGACGCCTAATCTCTTAAATAACCGACGCGAAAGACTGTTTCTGTACTAGTGTTTTGGCATTTCGAAGTCATGAGGCACTGGGCACCTATGGATGCCCTCCGTGAAGGGACTTATTTCATCTTCGTCATCCAGCTAGTATGTGGGTAATTCACTGTTCTCATCATGACAGGAATACATTGGGTCATGGTATTAGTCGTAGGGCGGTGGAGCGTACTCCTGCCTTTGTGGTGGCAAAACTCGGCCGTAGTTAGGCCTTTCATGGGTTGGTAAATCATTACGAGATTTGATCCGAGCTGCTTCGGTTCTCCTTTCCTGCCTATTCCTAAGCTCATGCGTGGGGGCCAACTTTTCTGCTCCCGTACCATGCTGGTCCCTATTCATTTGACTCTGCGACAAGGCTTCTTCAGCGCGTCGTTCCCGCTTATTTCTAGGCTCAGCTGCATTGTCCCGACCTTTATCAGTTCGACCCCCTCGCTTGCCTCCGAATAGCCCTCCTATCCGACTGAAGACACAGCCGGATTTTTCGGGCGAAGCCTCCCTGTGTCTAGCTGGGAGTTGGTCATGTTCTTCAGGTGCTTCATGCTCCGGGCCTTCTTCGTAGAGGGGCGCGGATTCCACCTCGACATATGCCTGTAGATCTTAATAATAATAGGAGGCAGTGGCCGCATCGGATGGTGAGTAATGTGGTTGTGAATATTGCGGGGGTATAATGGGCTCGTTCATAACATACCCTCTAGCCATGTAAGCATTCATCATAGCAGTTTGTTCTATCTGCTGTTTCTGCATTTCCAGCATTTAGGCTGCCATGCGAGTCATGTCTCGCAGCATGCGGCGATTTTGGTACCGGCGTGGAGGGTTATGTTGGACGGCCACCCCCTCGTTGTGTTCTCATGAGGCCCCTGAGGAGCCTCCTCCTCGCTGAGCTGGTCATTTCTACTTCTATGAGGGTTAATATCATCGTCACTTTCATTCATGTTCAGAGCAATTTTTTTGGTTTTATCTTCTCTTTCAAAGATAGGTGAACTTTTATCTCAAAGTTCTAAGCCTTTTTCAAGGTTATTAAACTTGTATTTCAAAGTTCCACGCCATTTTCAAGGTTAACAAACTTGTATTTCAAAGTTCTTGCCTTTTTCAAGGTTAATAAACTTGTGTTTCAAAGTTCTTGCCTTTTTCAAGGTTTTTTCAAGGTTAACAAACTTGTATTTCAAAGTTCTTGCCTTTTTCAAGGTTAACAAACTTATATTTCAAAGTTCTTACCTTTTTCAAGGTTAATAAATTTGTGTTTCAAAGTTCTTATGGTCCTTTGCTCTTTTGCAAGAGGTCGTTCGCCCCTTTTTCAAGGTTTCCTTTTGCGCGTGTAGCTTTTCACCATGAGTTTTCGTGGTTAGCAATATGACTTCCCACAGATGGCGCCAAAATGTTGACCACAAAATTCGGCTGGACCTTGGATCAACACGTTGCGCACTGTGACAAACGATCAGTTTGCAAAGGGGGCCGAAGTGGCTCCCATTTGCACTCCGATGCCAAAGTTAGTGCTCATTTCAAGCAGATATAAATTGGGTGCGGGAAATATAAATGTGTAAAAGAGAG
This sequence comes from Ligustrum vulgare, assembly GCA_963555705.1. Classification (NCBI taxonomy): domain Eukaryota; kingdom Viridiplantae; phylum Streptophyta; class Magnoliopsida; order Lamiales; family Oleaceae; genus Ligustrum; species Ligustrum vulgare. Next base: position 52,080,328 of record OY743175.1, read on the forward strand.
AAAAGGGAGTGAGAGTAAAATATTTAGTTAAGAGTATGAAATTTCTAACCCCCTACAAAGCAGGAGGAGTGCTCTATTTATAGAGGAACTCGTTGTTTCGAATCGTGACACGTGGCATACTTTACACTTGTATTTACCATAACTTCTAAAAAGGAGATCTTGCCTTTTGATATTAATCATTACTATACTTTGTAGGGGATGGGCGCCTGTCACTCATGGTAAATGTGGTGTCCCATCTCTGACTCCATCCCTTGTCCCATCCCTCTTCTGTGCGTCACTGTAAAGTACTTCGACTAAGCATAAAGTACATCGGCCAGACACAAATCAGTTCGGCCAAGAGGTTCGTGTGATATTCCACCTCGACAGTTGACCCAAGGTGATATTCTAAGCTTTAACCATGAGCTATAGTCCACTGGGCTCTCATTGGACCTTCCGCTTTTGTAGAGCAAAAGCTTGGTACAACTTGAAAATTCATCGGGCTGCCTAAATGCAAATGTGATAGGTGAAACTGCTGGGAAACTTCTCCAATGTTCATCCGACTTGTTAGTGCAACCATCATTAGAGGTATAAATAATATTACTCATTTCTCCTTTTACTTCTATGTAATAAAAATTCAAAATAGTCACAACACTTGGTTTCATTCCAATAGACTACGGCTACAACCATCCTTCAGAAAATCAAATGAATCTTGAAAAAGAGCACATTTTCGACATCAAGGCATTGCAAATGCAACGGAATGCAGCAGAATACAAATTTGAAATCTTGTTCATTGTTAAGACACCTATTATACTGATGAGCTTTAGGCTCTGTTCTCTTTACTGTTTTGAAGTTGTCATCTGTTTTTATTTTCGAAAACATCAAAAACACGTTCTCTTTACCATTTTCGAAAATGCATTTTTTTTAAAATAAAAAAATTGTACACAAAACGCAAAATACCCAAAACCTCGTTTTAGGCGTTTGAAGTGTATTTCAAAAAAATGTTCAAAACACGAAAAACGAAATTTGGGATTTTTTTTTTTAAAGAATTATCATAACTTGAAATTAAGCTTAAAATAAAGTACTTTTTTTTTTTTTTAATTATTTTAACTTGGAACTATGCCTAAAATAATTTTTTATTGAATTCAAATTGCAATATCAATATTACATAAAAAATTAAGTGGGAATTATTGTTATTATATTTCAAAAAATGCCTTGATAAATAGACTCTGGTGGTTTTCAAAAGAACTTAGATTTTCTGAATTTTAATAAAACCAGAGCTTCCTCAAATCTCGAACCTGATCAAACTGTGTAATATAGACTCTTAGTACTCACATTAGTGTGTTGCAGGTAACCATGTTTTCAGTGGATTGTGAAAGGAAATTTGAGTTTAAGCTAATGGTATTCTGTAAACAAATTAATTAAAAATAGTTTAAGTAGTATTCTGCAAAATTTCAAACAGAACGTGTTTTCCAACTTTTCATTTTCACGTTTTTAGCAAATTTGAAAATAAAAATAAAAACATAAAACATTTTTGAAAATGAAAATACAAACTGAATACCACCTTTAGTGTCTATATTTTCCTCACTCAACATGTCCAAAACTGAAATGTAGATTCATTTATCAATGACAAATAAAACTCGGTCGCAAAACTGAGGGAGTGCCAAATGGTAAAATTTGAAATTTTTAACTTGTAAGATAGAGGGAAAAGACCAAGTTATAGTGACTACAAAATCTAGCTGCTGCGAGATTCTTACCCATTAAAGCTAAAAACGGTTACTTCCCTAAATCTTGCTATTTCCAAAACTAGAGTTTCTGAATATACTCCCTCCATCTCTCTTTCCCTTTCAATTGAAATAGAGTTTCATTTCATTATAATTAACATTATGCAAAAATGGACGGGAACAATTTTTCCCTTTATTTAGTTATCAATCTCTTTGCCTTTTAAGAAAAATTTGTTGACTAAATTTTGAGAAAAATCCTTACAGTAAATATTAATAAACAAATAATATTAAAAAAACTCACACTCAACTCTTTGTCTAAACATGTTATTTATCAAGCTCTTTGCCATTTTTTTCTTTTTTGTTATAATTTTAATTTTTGAGAAAAATATTTTTTATTTCTACGCTACTAAATACTAAGTAAAATTAATGCAGGTGCCTCGCACGTGCATTTCACTAGTTATGGTAAATGAGTTATTGATGGTATTAATATTCATGCCATGCTATTAATGACATCAAGATGTTATTTTTTTTTAATGTATAAACTACTTATTTTATTTTGTATTATTATAAATCTTTTGATAATTATTGAATCGAAGATCTTAGCGAGAAATTTGATATAAGCTAACTAAACACATGGTCTGTAAAATCGTCTCAAATATCAAATGTAAAAATTTTACTTTATAGTTTTTATTTTCATTTTAAATTATATAATTTAAGTCATAAAATACTATCTATAATTTGTTAACTAAATTCAATTTAATTATTGATGATAAATTTTAGTTCGATTTGTTCTTCTTATCAAATTAAAACAGAGAATTAAGATACGGTTTTTTAAGTAAATTAAATTAAGTTGTGTTAATTTTTACAACTTCAAATTTCGATCAATTCATTTGTTATTTTGACATTACTTCTATTTATTTACCGATTTTGTTCGTTTTTTATTTTTAGTATTATAAATTTAAATAACCCCAATATGTAGAATATATATTACACACTTTAACAATTAGTTTATTAGTTTTTATTAAACAATTAAATGGTCAGCATTTTTTATTAAAATATTAAAATAATAATATAACATTATGAATAAAGAAATTGTCAATATGATGAAAGATAAACCAATTAATGTAACAATATTATTACAATTAATGATTAAGTTTGAGGGTTACTATTTATATTCATACTAGAAAAAAATATTTGGACAAAAGATTTTATTTATTCTACCAGCATAATTTTGAAAAACTACATTGTTTAATTTAAGTTTGAACAATTATTTAAAATATGCTTTGTCTATAGGAACTTTTGTGCATCACACGGGTGCAAACAACAACAAATTGTACAAACAATATTTAAAGAGGCTTTTCAAAAATTTTGAGAATTCTAATTTATTTATAGTTTGAGCATTCGTTGACAATTTATATCGTTAATCGAAGCAATTGTGTGTTCAAACTTTTTTTCCATATTTTGAATGATATTTACAGTAAATCATTTCAAGTTGTTCTTTTGTGCAACGCACGAGTATGATACAGCTCTTAATCTTATATATATAATATTTTTATAGATTAATGTAGGATTTAAATTAGTGTTGATTAAAACAATCTTAATTTGAATTAATGACGTATTTACTTCGTGTAGATAAACATGGACGAAAATTGTCTTGTTTGTAAAAAAATTTATAGAAAATACTTAAATCTCCGTTCGAAGGTTATATTTTTGTTTATAAAAAAAATATTGTTGCTTTGTTTTCGAGATGAGTTGTTCAAAAATGGTTTCGAAAAATGTGCATAGGTAAAAGTGGGTAAACTATGTGTTGTTCTAAATAAACTAGTATTTCACCTCGTGCGATGCATGAAAGTTACTATCCTCAATATCAATTTCAATAAGTATTTGTAAAATTTTAGTGTTATATATAATCAATGCATATATAAATGCATAAAAAGGAATTCTTTATTACAATAATTATTAAAACTTAAAAAATAACATAAGTAATTCAAATTATTTAAAAAATCTTTGAATAGTAAATGTCAATTTATATATTTAAATAAAAAAATATTATTGATTTCAATAATTTTTATGAATTATTAATAATTTCATTGAAAATGTAATTTTAGTAGTTATTTAATGGTATATCATATTTGATATAATATTATGTGCACGAATATTGATTCATGTGAAAGGTATTAGCATATTTCTCATAACTTCTACATTTGCCTCTTATATTTAACGTACTTTTTAATTTTAATTCAAAAACATCAATCACAATAATTAAAAAAGAAATAGTCTAAATATTTAAATTTAATCAATAAAACTTTATTTACAAAAATAAGAAGTCAAAATAATAATTTTGAAAATCTCTTGATTATCATGATACAATAATTGAGTACAGTTGGAGATTACAAAATTATACCGAAAGTTATACCCTGTAATCATTAAAAATTTATTAAAATCAAGAATGATTAAAAAATATTAATCATTCTATTAATATTATTAAATAAAAAAAATGAAAGCATTAACTATTCAATATTAACTTCGTTCAATAACTTATTCTATAAATTATTTATAAGCAACACATTTTTTTCAACCCACTTTTTAACCACATTTTTTCAAAACTATTTTTCAACCACAATTTTTTCCTAGAAATAGTTGCTGAACAGAGGCTTAATTTATTAAAATATTTAATAATAATATATATAATATATATTTAGAAAATATAATTTGTAATATTAAAGATAACAAATGATTTGATCATTAATAATTAAAATACAATTTAATTAATGATAACTACACATAGAATTTATAATATTAAGAACAACAAATAAATAAATAATAATTTTAATACTGATAACTAAAAATATTGATTGAACTCATTCAATATTAGTTTTAATAATAAAAATAATTATTATTATAATAAACAAAATATACAAATAACAATAACATCATATTAATTACTTACTATAATATTAAAATATAAAGAATTTAAGAATTAAACTCTATCAAACTATCCTACTTTTATATACAGTATAGATATAGATTTTCACCAGTACAATGAACTGAAATTGCTATCCGCAATATAGATAAGCATTCATAAAATTGAATGATTATAGATAATCAACAAAAATACAAAAGATACAAAAATAATTTTTTATTACAAAAATTATTAAAATTTAAAAACAACGTAAATAATCTAAATTATCGAAAACTTCATTGAATGATAAATGCATATTCTATAGTTTTTTAATTGTATATCACGTTAGATGTAATATAATGAGTACAAATATTAGTGTTGTTCAAGATATAAATATATTTATTATAATTTCTACATTTGCATCACATATTTAACGTTTTCTCAATTTTTGTTCAAAAATCAAAATAAACTATAAATATGTGTTTAATCTTAACTCATCAAATATATGAAAATTGAACAACATTGAAGATCAATAAATTATTATATCATATAATCTTTGCACAATTATTAAAATTAAAAATTATTTAAAAAATATTAACCATTGTTTAATATTTACCATAAATTAATATTAGTGTGTATATATATATATATATACACACACACACAAAATTAGCGAACGGATGTTAATATTTTTAATAATTCTTTATTTTAATAATTGTGTCAAGATTAAATGGTATAAGATTTTTTATATAATTTTTTTGACCTCTCACGTGTCCAATTGTCGTATCATGATAACTGCTGATTTTCATAATTATTATTTTAACTACTTGATTTTGTAAATAAAATATAATTTTATTGGTTAAATTTAAATATTTGTTGGGCCAAGATTAAAATTACATTTATAATTATTCTGATAGATTTTTTGAATGAAATTTGAAAAAAAAAATATATAAAATACAAGAATCAAATGCAGAAATTATATAAATTTGCTTTTTCAATGAAGTATATATATATATATATTATATTATTAAATTATTATTATTATTATTATATAAAAGTAGAAGTGAGGAGAGTGAGTCATTTTGGAGGGAAAATTGCATTTAATGAAAGGTTAATACAGCTATATAAATTTGTTACATTTTAACAAAAATTGGTATGTTTAAAAAAAGGAAAAATAAATTATATTAATTAATATATTGGATTTCGAATAAAATATATGTAAGCAATATATTAAAAAATAAGTTAATTAAAAATTATAACATATTAAAAGGAAAATATGTGATAAGGAGGGTAAATTTTTAGAAAAAAACGTAAATAAAAGTCAAAAGAAATTTTATATAAAAAATTTAATTAAGTGCCAAACTTTTAGTGGCGTTGTACACTGAGTGTACATGCAAAAATTTTCATTTTGAAAGTTTCAAATTCAATAACATGTGTTATATAGGAAATGAAAAAATTGAATTAATATATTTGAACATAAATAAATAAATAAATAAATGTCATATCATATCTATGTAAATGTGTTACATTGAAAATGAAAATTTTGGATTAATATATTTTAAAATAAATAAATATGTGCTATGTAAATTTGTTAAGTTAGAAACAAAAAATTGAATTAATATATTTTGAAAATAAATAAATAGAATTATTGAAATTTTACTTCCTAATATGTCAATAAATGAGTAGGCTCTTCAATACGCATATTACAAAAATAATTAATTATTTTCTATCAACTTTTTATTCACACATATTCTCTCTCTCCAATTTTCAGCCACTATTTTTTACCTCAAGATCATAAATAAACAAGTTTATAAACCAAACATTATTATTAAACGGAGGTTTAATCATTTCATCATTTTGACAAAAATTGGCATGTTTAAAAAAAAAGGAAACACAAAATATATTAATTAATATATTGGATTTCAAAAAAAATATATGTAAGCAACACATTAAAAAATATAGTTAATAAAAAATTATAACATATTAAAATGGAAATAGGTGATGAGATGAGCAAATTTTCAATGAAAAAACATAAATCGAAGTACAAAATAAAAAAATTATATCAAAAATTTAAATGAGTGCCAAAGTTTGAGTGATGCAGTATACTTATTGTACATGTAACATTTTTTTATTTGGAATAGTTTTGTCTTTTTAAAGTTTCAAATTCAATAACATTTTGTACTGAAAGTTTATTTTTACTTGATATGATTGAATCAAGATATTTTCAAAATTATGATTTAAAAATTATATATTCTGTGCATCGCACGGGTAGACAACTAGTCTTTATCTTTATCCATATCTTTATCTTTATCTTTATTATCTATATAAAAGTAAAAGTGAGGAGAGATAGTCATTTTGGAGGAAAAATACATTTAATGGCTATCTCTCCTCACTTTTACTTTTATATGTAAAAATAAATAAAGATAAGATAAGATTTTTGTAGGAAACATATTTAGTAAGAGTTGTAATAAATGTACTATGTGTAAATGTGTTACCTTAAAATGAAAAAAATAGATTAATATATTTGAACATAAATATGTGATATCTATGTAAATGTGCTAGGTAGGAAATGAAAAAATTGGATTAATATATTTAAACATAAATAAAAATGATATCTATGTAAATGTGTTACGTAGGAAATGAAAAAATTGTATTAATATATTTGAACATAAATAAATGTCATATCAATGTAAATGTGTTACATTGAAAATTAAAATTTTGAATTAATATAATTGGAAATAAATAAATACATGCTATATAAATTTGTTAAGTTATAAATGAAAATTTTGAAAATAAATAAATAAAATCTTTGAAGTTTTACTTCCTAATATATTAATAAATGAGTAGGTTCTTCAGTAATCATATTACAAAAATAATTAATTATTTGCTATCAATTTTTTTCCACCAATGATAAATTGGTAAAAAATTTAATCATTTCATCATTTTCACAAATATCGATATTTTTAAAAAACAAAAAAAATTAAAATATATTCATTAATATATTGATTTCGAATAAAATATATGTAAGCAATATATTAAAAAATAAAGTTAATTAAAAATTATAACATATTAAAAAGAAAATAGGTGATAAGCTGGGCAAATTTTTAGAGAAAAACGTAAATAACAGTCAAAATAAATTTTATATAAAAAATTTAATTAAATACCAAACTTTTAGTGGCGCGGTACACTGAGTGTATGTCCAGAATTTTTTATTTTGATTAATTTTTTTTTTCTTTTAAGTTTCACATTCAATAACACGTATTATGCAGGAAATGAAAAAAATGGATTAATATATTTGAATATAAATAAATGTCATATCATATTTATGTATATGTGTTATATTGAAAATGAAAATTTTGGATTAATATATTTTAAAATAAATAAATATATGCTATATAAATTTTGTTAAGTTAGAAATAAAAAAGTTGAATTAATATATTTTGAAAATAAATAAATAAAATTATTGAAATTTTACTTCCTAATATGTCAATAAATGAGTAGGCTCTACAATACGCATGTTATAAAAATAATTTATTATTTTCTATCAACTTTTTAACCACACACATTTTTTCTCTCTTCAATTTTCAGCCACTATCTTTTACCTCAAAATCATAAATAAACAAGTTTATAAACCTAACATTATTACCAAACAGAGGCTTAATCATTTTATCATTTTGACAAAAATTGACATGTTTAAAAAACATGAAAAAATAAAATATATGTAAACAACACATTAAAAAATATAGTTAATAAAAAATTATAACATATTAAAAGGGAAATATGTGATGAGGAGGGCAAATTTTCAGAGAAAAACGTAAATAAAAGTGTAGCGTACTCGGTCCTCAAGGGCTTCCGGCAGTCTACTCATGGTCTTTCCACTCCCCCCTAGTCGTCCTGCTCCTCAAGGGCTGGCAGCCTCGTTTCCAGGAAGTGGATTTTTACCTCCCCAGGGATTCGAACCTTGTACCTAGGGGTCAAGTACAAACTTCATGGAATCCCTGAATCCCTGGGGAGGCAAAAATCCACTTCCTGGAAACGAGGCTGCCAGCCCTTGAGGAGCAGGACGACCAGGGGGGAGTGGAAAGACTATGAGTAGACGGCCGGCAGCCCTTGAGGACCGAGTACGTTACAAAAAAAGGACCTTGTACCTAGGGGTTAAGTACAAACTTCATGGAATCCCTGGTACCATTAGACCAAGGGCTGCCGGCCTTCTACTCATGGTTTTTCCACTCCCCCCGGTCGTCCTGCTCCTCAAGGGCTGGCAGCCTCGTTTCCAGGAAGTGGATTTTTGCCTCCTCAGATATTCGAACTTTGTACCTAGGGGTTAAGTACAAACTTCATGGAATCCCTGGTACCATTAGACCAGGTTCGAATCCCTGGGGAGGCAAAAATCCACTTCCTGGAAACGAGGCTGCCAGCCCTTGAGAAAGGGGGGAGTGGAAAGACCATGAGTAGACGGTCGGCAGCCCTTGAGGACCGAGTACGCTACACTTTCCTTCTTCAACTTGATCTCTTCACCAACTATAAATACAACCTCTTTGCACGAAAATCAGACCTTTGCCTCTTCATAGAACGAGCCACAACAGAGATTTTAATTAAAATTCTTGGAGATTCAAGCATCGCAGAGGGGCGTGAATTGAAGATATCTGAAGAATTGATAATTGGTGCAATCTTTCCATTCTTCGTTGTTATTTTCAATGAACGTCGTTATATTTTATTGTTTTTGTTCTACAATCATGATGTGTATCTAATTTTAACGTTAGGATGAACGACGTAGTCTAGTCATATTATTTTAATTTCATATTCCTTGTTTTAACGCTTTGATGCATGTGTTGATTTATTATTGCGTTTAATGCGTGAATGAACTTGCCACTTATTCATGATTTTATGTTTTATTTCTATAATTCGAGAGGTGAGTTAATAACATAGATCTAGGTAATAAATCCGGTAATTGAACGAGAGATAGAGATATACTCTTGTGATTATTGCAATCGTGTGTGAATTCTTGTGTGTAATGCATCTAGGTAAGGAATATTCAGACCCGCTGTAGAGATATAATGTTGACTTATTTAGGTAGAATTGATTTAAACTCGAGAGAGGAATCTCAATTTGAATTTGTGATTTCGATCGAACACATATTTAGAAAATAAAACTGGAATTGGAGTTAATTTAATTGGTTAGGTGAAATCGTAAATCCCAACTACTTTACAATCGTATTTGAAAACAAAACAATTCTTTAATTTTAAATTCTTTAGTTTAATTCGTTAGTTTCAGTTTAAAACCTCAAATTCATTTGTTCATTCAAATAAAGTGTAGAACTAAAATATTTCGGTAATTAATAGTAGTCCTCGTGGGACGATAATCCGGACTCATAGGTCCACTTTATTACTTCTCACGACCCCGTACACTTGTAGGGATATCTCGCATCGCGAGATATTAGTGAACATATATTTTACACTTTTATTTAGATCCTTAAATTTATTGAAAAGTCGATTAATTGAGTGAGTTTTATAAGCAACTTGATTTTGTAAAAAATGTTTTGAAGAAAAATTGTGAAAAATGAAGTGATTTGAAACTTAATTTTGACACAATGATGGAATTGCACAATTGTCGAAAAGTATTGAGATTCAACTGGGTGAAATCAAAAGTTAATTGTGGGGATTAAATTGCACATTGTGAAGTCTAGGAACCAAAAGGGATGCACTCATAAGTTGATGGACTAAGATGAAATGGATTGAGTTAAAGGACCAACTTGGACATGAAGAGAATTGGAGGACCAAATTGATTAAATTAAAAGTTGGAGGGTTGAAATTGACGATATAATAAGTTCAAGGACATCATGTGTAGATAAAATGAAAAGTAAAAAAAATTAGCCTCTGTTTGGAAAAATGTATTTTTTTTATATTTTTAAACAACACAAATCCCCAAATCACTTTTTAGCCACATACATTTTCTCTCTCCATTTTTCAACCACATATTCTACCTCGAAAACATAAAAAAACATGTTTTTAAACATACAACTTTTAACAAACAGAGGTGACAAAGGTAACCTTTCGACCACATGAGTCCAAGGTCACAGTCGGCTAATGGATTGATCTGGACTCCAATATTTTATTGTCTAGGAGCTTGCTTAGAAGCTCTCTTGAAATGGATGATTATGTAACACTAATACAATCATCGGAGATTAACTATTGTCATATTGAATCCAATTTGCTACAACTATTTCCTACGATGATAGGTCTCGTTGATGCCCGTAAGGCAAGATGCCCTGCAAGGCCTCCCTAAGGCCATTCGAGGCGATGACACTTATTGCAGATTTATCACATATTTTCTCCAACACGATTAGAGGAGATCCATTAGCCACACCAGAAGAGTCTTCTGAGTTCGTTGAAGTCAAACTTTCGATGTCTTGTACTAGTAATATGACACATTGAGCTATGTATGAATTGATTGATATGACATTTTTGCAATGAGTGATTGAGAGTGAAAAAAACTTCTCACTTAGGACAATGTGTGAGATGTCACAAGCCTATGATAAATATAACGTGACATCATTAAATTTGATTTTTGGTCCCTTTAATAAGAATACGTGTCAAACATTTAAATACTCACACTTTGTGTGTTATTTGAAGGTAACACACACGTGGGGGGGGGGGGGGGGGTGGAGATCTAACACAACCAGTGGCGCTAAAGAAGTTTATGGTTATTGCCGAGAGAAGACTGAATATGGTTTGGAGATTGAGAATGTAGGATTCCAGTGTGAATGGAGATTGTGGTGCTAACTCTAAGGTGTTGATATAAAATTCCAATTGCAATAACAAAAATCAAAAGGTCTAAAGTATATATTACAATATATACCAATCAGAATCAAACCAAAACCTCACCATTGAAAGAACAAGTGGTGAATCAAAAGAAAGGGAAAAAGTACAAGGGAGAAGATAGGGAGAATTTAGAGAGATGAGAAAGAATGAACAGAGGTGTAAGCAAGTGGAAGAGCCACATGGAGGGTGGTGGTTGTCCCCCAGTATTATTTATTTATTTATTTCCCTATCCCTATATATTATAAGAGTAGGTTTACATTCAATATTCATAAGCCATTTAACTTGTTTGGAGCCAGCAATGTGTCTTAAGCCGGTTAGATCACATAAGCCGAGCCATATTAGGTTGAGCCATTTGAAGTTCTCTGTCATTCACTTTTTCTTTTTCCTTTTTAATTCGGGCCACAGTACAATAGACCCAAAAAATTACTCAAAGTCCATACTCTTTTCTTATCTTGTACGGTAGTTTTGATTTTCTCATTTCTTCCTCATTTCTTTCCTTTCAAAGACTTTTCACTTCGTAACCTATTGGCTATTCCGACACTGGTGAAGTCGACCTCCACCGATCTGTGTTCTTCCTTTGTCATCGTCGTCTCTTCCGCCACTTGCACGCGATCTGTGAGGTGAGCGTTCTTCATTTTTTCTACACATTCTTCGTCTTTGAGGTACTTTTTCGAGAAAGACTTATAGCAAAAATAATTTTATAGATTCTAGAAACTGCTTTAACATTTTTTTTCCATTTTATTTGGTTTGTTATAAATAGTTAATACTTTTCTCACATTTCGAGCATTGGAAGCCCTAACTCAATCGTCGCATTGCTGCTTAAATTGTGAAAGCTCTGGAACCAAATTCTCTCTGTAGGTAATCTCCCACCATGGTTGTGCGGTACGTTAAATTCTTGGTTCGATTTCATTTTCTATACAATGAATTGTAATATTTTCTCCCTATACACAAGATAGTTGATAACAGCAATAAGTCTACTCTCACCATGTTTTCATTGTTAATGACATTGTTCAAATAGAATAATTCTAATAACAATTATATATTTTTTTTTCATATTTTTTGGCGTGGGTCTTTATTTTGTGCCCACTATATCTTTGGAACTTATGGTATGGATTTCTTAATTTTTTTTTCATTATTTTAATCATTGGATTTTACTCTGCAGTGTTTTACATCAAGATGAGTATTTCAACGTGTTTTTTTTGTGTTTTTCTGCGCTTGATTCACTTGATGGTAAGATGCATTGCTCGGAAGAAGACACCTTTTCAAAAGCATAGAGAAGAGGAAGAGGCTAAGAAAGATGTATTCCTTTGTCATATGGTATTCCTTTTTCTTTATTTGGGAGAAAGAAATATGACATCTAATTATACTCTTAGCTATGTTTACATTGAATTTTATATTTTCTTTGGCTTTAGAGGGCAAAGGATGAAGCAAGTAGATTATATCAAGAGTTTGCCGAATCCTTTTAAGTGGAAGATATACCAGGGTCCAAGGCCTTTAACAGAGGTGGAACCATCAAGCCCAACGAGAAGATGAAGGTCTGTTGCTACTTAACAAAAACTATTTCATTTAATTCCTTAAACATTCTATTGGAACAATTTAATATTAATTTTTGCTTGTTAATGCAATATGGATAAATAAATATTTTTTTATTTCTTACATGTTCACATTAATAAACAAAATGGGTCTTTCTTACTTGTTGATTTGCTATTTTCTGTTCGATAAGTTCTCTTAGTTTTTTGGTTTAATATTGCTAATATGTATTTACTTGCCGTAGACTTAGATTTTTTCAAGATTTTGCTTTTTTTGAGATATAGGGTGTGTTTGATTTTAGTAAAAATGAGATTTTTTGAAATGAATAGTGATTTTTAGATGAATGGATGGTTGAAATTTGATTGAAAAGTCAAATATTGTGGGCTTGACTTTTACTGGATGGTTGAGATTGAGTACTGTCGAAAAATGAGAAAAATTGGATGAAAACCAAACAGGGCATAGATATCCGATTCCAAATTTTCAACTTATAATTATTCTTTATTAAGATGTTTTTGTGTCATAGGTCAAAACATTTCTTCACGTTTGTTTTTATTTTTATTATTTTTTGCTTAAAGTAGGTTGAATTCTTGTTGATTTTATTTGATTTTTAGTTCTCTGAGTCTCTGGTAGTTATCAATGTTACTCTCATGTCATTATATTCATTTTTTCTTTTATTTTTGTGTTATATCAGTGTTACTCTTATGTCATTATATTCACTTAAACAAATGTACACATGTTCCAACATATAATATGATTAAACTCCACATAGTTGAAAAAGGAAAGCAATTGATTTTGCAAAGCAAAGCAAAAAATGAAATAAGTCAAGAAAGACCGTACCAATAGCTGAATGTTAAAAATACTACAAATGATCTTTGAGGGTAGACTAAACATTGTTATCCTCTGAGTTGGTTCCTCATTCGTCGATGTCTCCAACAAAGCAAACCAAAAACTAAAAAATAAAATAAAGGAACGAGATGAAATTACACAATTAGAGCATTTTCAAGAGACAAAATACTTCTCCATGATTAGAGATGTTCTAATTCAGGAGAAAGTACAATTATTGTTTTTCTATTTGGTTGGACATGTTATTTTTCAATCTTTGTGTTTTTCTTTTTTGTGCAAGTCTATAGTAAAAAAATGTAAATGTCTTGAATCATTTGAATATAATATTATTCAGATACAGAATTTTGACGCTGCACATGCTTTCGGATCGCTTTACTATGAACTATGAGCCCCGGACATTGTATGGTCAACTTGACGTCCTAATTCAAGAGAAGGTCCAATTACTATTTCTCTATTTTCGTAGGCCTTGTTATTTTCCAATTTTTTGGTTTTATTTTCTGTAAAATTCTATAGTAAAAATTTTAATGTGTTACAATCATTTGAATATAGCATTGTTTAGACAACGAGAAATTTTGATTATGCACATGGTTTCAGAATGCTTTGCTATACGCCGGAGACATTGTATGGTTCACCCGACGTCCTAATTTAAGAGAAGGTACAATTAATGTTTTTTCTGTTTCGTGGGCCATGTTCTTTTCCAATCTTTGAGTTGTCATATTTTGTAAACTTCTAAACATTTTAATGTGTCTTAAACCCATTTCGCTACAACATTATTCAGACAATGTGAACACATGTACACGCTATTACATACTAAATGAAAATAGGTCACGTTCATTGCACGTGCGTCAAACTAGTATTTAATATATATATAATAATAATAATAATAATAATAATAATAATAATAATAATAATAATAATAATAATAATAATAATAATAATAATGCAACAACAGCTTTATTGTATATTACTCCGTTGACTGTGTGCCCTCAGCTCCCAGGTTTCACGGATCGCAGGTTCAGCTCCCGAGGTTTCTCGCCTCTAGGTAACTTACCTCTCATTCATTGGTCGGAAAGGCAGAACAACTGGCACACACGCACGCTGATGGGTAGGATGTAAGGAAAATACCTACAATATGATCATATGATTAGAGTACTTCATGGTAAAATAGGCCAACCGCCTAGCTGTTGCCGACTTGCCGAACCGAATGGGGAGATAAGCATTTTCACTGCGTGACATTCTCCCCCATTCGAATCCGCTTACGTCCTCGTAGCGGGAAGTGAGCTTCGCATCAACACGCACTCCTCAATTGCAGAATTAAACGGCACCATCCCCTCATGGACGAGCATTCACACGGTGGTACTCCCACACTTGCCCGTTGTAACTTGTACATACCGCCTCCGACACCAACCTTCACCATCTGCCCCCATAAGCAGTAGTTCTTCGGTGGACGGCCTCCAGCCGCAGCGCCTCCATCACATGTCGAAGCACATACCCACTACATTCTCGTAGGCTCTGCAAAATGCGCTCCGCAAAACTCCTTCGAAAGCAATCGCGCAACGCTGCCCAGCACACCCATCTTCCCCAACAGCTTCCTTCTTCGTGTTCCGCAAGCTTGCCGACACGATCCGTGGTCCAAAATCTTTTCTCCGCGAGAATTCATGTCATTGATCTCCACAAGACCAACAACGCATTCAAGCGGGACCGCTCTGATACCAACTTTCTCGGATCGCAGGTTCAGCTCCCGAGGTTTCTCGCCTCTAGGTAACTTACCTCTCATTCATTGGCCGGCAAGGCAGAACAACTGGCACACACGCACGCTGATGGGTAGGATGTAAGGGAAATACCTGCAATATGATCATATGATTAGAGCACTTCATGGTAAAATAGGCCAACCGCCTAGCTGTTGCCGACTTGCCGAGCCGAATGGGGAGATAAGCATTTTCACTGCGTGACACCAGGACACATCTCTCAGTGGCAAAGGGGAATGCTTGGTAAGGTTCAGCGCAGCAGTATGCAGGGTTCGAATCCTGAAATATTGGATTTGTGCCTTGTTGCAAGCGGGAGTTGTCCAAACTTTGGGCTTACCATCAAGTCATCCACCATGACTTTGGGAGATATAACCTGCGATTTATCTCATTTATCAATGACTCAGGGTAGAATCAATTGGGATCCTCAAAGCGCGGACTACACTTTTTTTTTAATATTAATAATCGAAATATAGCACCCTTCGGCGCAGGGCAATGGTTGAGATGGGGAAGGCCCACTTCCACCCATTACTGCATTTAAATCATCAGTACATTGACTAGTGACATTTATCATATACGGTATCTAAACAGAATTTATTTGGAAAATTTGGATGTTGACATCTCATCAACATGTACACCATCTAAGATCGAATTTATTGTATGAATATAATTGGTACGAAGTACTCAACATGATCCTTCATTTCTGTTGCTGCCAGGCACTAGCGCCGAACTAGAATTTTGTGAAGGGCGGGGAAGACGAACGCGGACAACATGCTTAACACAAGCAAGTCGGATGGGATAATCAATTACGCCAAAATATGCGATCAATAACCCCGAACCACATCTGTAACCCCAGTCAATTAGCGAGTTTTCTTGATTGACTGGGCTAACTTGGTCGTCTTTCTCAAATTTGGCAAGGATAAAGAATAGGATATGGGAATCTTAACCCTTGCAGAAGGGTCCAAAGAACAATCAAAACGCCATATCACTTTCTATCTTGGCTGGTTTTAACTTTACCCTTTTTGTTGTCTTTTATGAATTCACTCTCCTTTTGGACGATGCGTGTACAACCAATTCACCATTAGTTTTGGCATCAATCATCTTCACAAATGTTGAATTGGTCGTCCGAAGACATGTACTACGCACTTTGTGTACAAATTATTGGGATAAGATGAGGTACTTATAATTTTCTGAATTGAAACGTACGCAACAATGATGTGACAACAAGTCAGCATCGACGACTGAACAATATGACAAAACTTGATCGATTAGGTATACGTAACGGGATTTAAGGGCAATATCTATTTACTCAAACACGCCACCAGAGAATAGTCGAAAAATCACTCATTTTCAACTTTCAACCTTCGAATCATCATTATGCCACCTTAGTCCACTGAAATCAACTCTCTTCAATGCAATGCAATCCATGCCCATGTTTCATTTGTGAGTTTTTCGTAGGTTCACCGTTCACTAGCAAGGTCCACCTATACGGTCAATAGGAGGATATTATTGGACAGTAATAAACTCGCGCTATTCTATACTAACAGAGTTTTAGAGAAAGCAACTACCTACGATCTAAATTCACAAAGAAGAGCATACTCCATCATCAAACGGTCCCCACTTAACGTAATCTTTGTGATACTAGTGTCATCGAGTGGATCATCGAAATATTATAGAAGAGGTACCACAATATATAGACGTGTGTACTTAGGTTTGACCGACTAGAAACAATTAGCCTCATTTAATTCAAAGAAAATATTATCATCTACAACACCAGCTGAAGAAATGTAAGATTACAACAAATAATTATTGGGAAGAAAATTGGCCAAACACTGAAAGCTACAAGTAGGCCAAGAGGAAGTAATTAGACTGCAGACAAGAGAAACCCATGCCCAGTCCACTTCATAATTTGCTGCTCGTGTGAAGTCATTCCGAGCGCCAAATGGTCCCAATATTCACATTGTTTTCATAAATCATATCTTACCGATCAGTTCATCTGAAAGAATTGGTAACATGTCTAGTTATATATAAAAATATAATAAAAATAAAAAAACTCAAATTGGAATCCAATTTTTTGCCTCTGTTTGGTAAACATTTGTTTATAAACGTACTAGATAGCAACGTTTCATTAGACAATTTTTTGAAAAACCAACAAATTTGGTTGATATAATATTCTCGTCCTACAATTTTTTACTTTAAAAAAAAATAACTAATTAAATATTAAAAGTCATCGTTTATAAAAAAAATAGTACATGCATATTCTCCTCAAAAGTCATTATCACTGTTTCGACTCTTGACACTGACACTTACCCTTTATCCTTTTCAGGCCGTCGCTGGTTCAATTTTCATGGCTAACTGTATCCATACAATTCATTCTCCTCACCATTTCTATGATACATGAAATCCAACAAGTTCTTGTTTGGTGGATATTAAAATCAATTTTTAGTAGATTTTGATTAGAAGATAAATATGTGATTGAAAAATTATGAATTCTACGAATGTGTAATTAAATTAATTATTGACTTTAATTTAATTTTAGTTAGTACCAATCAAGTATTAAACTCTTCAAACACAAAAGAAAACAAATTGAACACAAAGAAATAATCCAAAATTAGAATAGACCTTTTTCACAATACCAAATGGTCCAAATCAATAATCAATATACACCTTCATCTTCAAATTCACACGTTGACAAAAATGTCCCTATATTGCTTGCGTATTCCTTGAAGTTGAACCATATTCTTGAAATAAAAAATGTTCAAATTGTCCGAAAATACAAAAGAAGACGACCCACAAAAAAAAAAAAAAAAATTCCAATTTCTGTTTTTACTTTTATTTTCAAATTTCAGTTTTATTGGGACAAAAAAAATAAAAAAATCACTTACTATTTTGAATTTTCACGTACCATGGATTCGCACACAGAAGCCAACTTCTGTAGATTCAACTTCACAACAGTATCAGCAAAAAGGCGCGTGTCCTCTTCAGTATTCCCTTCCGGCACATCCACAACGTACGATTCCAAAACAACAGTCCAGATCGTCCCATTTCGTTCCACCTCATGAACACTCGTCACCGAACGGTAATTCCTTAATCTATGCTCTCCACCAATTATGCTAAATCCCGTGACATGCCTGTTATTGAGTAACAGTAAGAACCTCACATCTTCGAAAGATGAAATATAATGCGCAGTTATATGATTCAATTACTACCTGTCATCGTCCAATAAATCGAGCCTCTCCGTGCTGGTTGCAGCCGGTAAACCGGAGATGACTGTGACATCTCTAAGGTCACCGACGGTCATGCTAAAGTTCTCTCTCACGCCGCAACTTTTGATGAAGTGTTTATACGTGTGGGGCTTGTCGAAGCACCGGACGACGGACCAGACAGTTTGGAGAGGCGCGTGGACGCGTTGGGCGAGAAGGGAAGAGCATTGACCCGAGTTGACTCGGTAGACGTGGAACTCCGTGACTGCTTGTTTGAGATCTTCAAACACATCGTTAGTCAACCCGGGTGGGAGAGTGAGATGGTGGGCCGAGAGGATTTCATCTGATGAGGATTCTACTGCTGATTCTTCTTCATCGTGGTGCTGTTGTTCCATTGTTAAAGTTTGAGGTTCAACTTTCTCCATCATAAAGAAAGAGTATTATAGCATAAATAATTACTCATGCACGGTCCCAGCCCAGAGATGGTGTGGAGTGGCGTGGGGAATATAATGGGGGGTCAGGGGAGGATTGTGGCACTGTTAATATTTAAATGGAATAATTGGTGGTGGGTTGAGAATATATTTGTAAATTTTGGGCTGTCTTGGCCTTTCCTTTGTGGTAGGGGTGAGGGGAAGGGACGTGGGGGCTCTGAAGCATGTTGGTGGAGTGAACGAAGTAGGCCCGACATGTTTGGCTAACCCTAAGTAGAAATTAGAATAATGCTACTTACAACTAAGAGAGGTGGAAAGAAAATTATGTAGAGTTATATCCAGATATAGATAACGTAATAGATAAAGTGACTAGATAAATATTAAATTTTCAATTTATTTAAGGAAGTTTATTATTTAATATGGTGCTAATTTAGAGACACGTGTACACATAAAAAATTGTAGACAAATATTATTGAAAATAAACTTTAAATTTCTTTATATATTTTATCAACATGAGTTAGATATTTATATATTTCACTGTCATAAAGATCAAAATATGCATAAATCATTAAAGATCCTTTAACGAGATAGTGAGTTAATTTTTTTTTACAAAATAGATGAGATATCAAGAAAATAGTGAATATATATATACACGCATTAATATGTAAGTGATGATGATATACATGAAACACAATTGAAATAAAATATGGTAAATGACTATTTTAAGTTGGTCAAACCTCAAATAGAACCACTTTATAAGCCTTTTATTGGTTAATTTAAAGATGGGGATAACAACATGGTAGCGTTGAATTGGAGTGGTCATTCATTACTATCCCGTCTAAAATGGGAAAGGTGGAGATAACAACATGGTATTCTTAAGTAGAAATGACAATAATAACCACAAACATGAAATTCGTTAAGTACTCGATACAAATAGATGAAAATTACTTGATTCAATGAATTTTTAGATAGGGTATGAGTGTAGATTTAAAAACTCGACATGAATATGATTGTATGGTTATGATATGAGTATTGTAGAAAGAATCATACCCGACCAATATACTCATTAATTATTTTTAAAAAAATTATTATTATATTTTAAATTTTAACAGTATATAATTTTGAACAAATAGACTCATTGATATTTGTTTATTTTTGAACAATTGGGTCTACACACACACTAAAAATAAATAAATTTTTTTATTAAAAAAATATGTAACGAAATTTGAATGGATATATATAAAAGTATACCCGCACTCTATCCGTACCCTACCTGCACCCGACCCGTCACTCTTAAGTAAGTATATGGGTAAGGTATGAGTATTATAAACTTCCAGTGAGTACGGTATGAATTTTTCAAATCCGATCAATACCCACTCATTGCCATCTGATCTAGTGTTGAGAATTTTAAGAAGCGTGCTAAAAGAAATGAAATATTTCCATATATTGTTTCGTTAATCAATTAGTTTAATAATACCTTTTTTAATGCAATTTACATCTAAAAATGATGGAATAAATATTTCCATATATTGTTTCGTTAATCAATTAGTTTAATAATACTTTTTTTAATGCAATTTACATCTAAAAATGATGGAATAATTTTCTATCTTCTACATCTACATCTATATATCTTTAAAGTGTGGATGAGTGGAATATTTTAATTCCCCATTTTATCTTCAATTTTTTTTCTCAATAATACATTTAGTTTATTTATTGAAACTTATTTTACATTTATTTTATTTCTTACTTCAAAACCATTAATTCATCCACATTCATTAAATCGAATTTAGTTTGTTCAATTAATATTAATTTAGAGTCGTTACTTTTTAATTTACTTTTATAATATTGTCCCATCAAATTTCATTTATTGTGATAGTACCATTGAACAATTCAAAGACTGCATTTATACATTTATAGATTTTTTTTATATTTTTATTTCAAACGATTATCTTTTAGCTCTCCGTTGAGCAATACTATTTCGTTTATAAACTTACTTTTTGAATAATTCAAAGAACATATTTATACTTTCAAAACTCTTTGAAAAGAAAAAATTGAAATTGAAATTTTAGTTTAAATTAATAGTCATTGTTTGGTGATGATTAAAATCAAACTTTTAATTGATTTTGATAGAAATAAATAAAATGTGATTGAAAAGTTATGGGCCCAATGAAATGTGGTTAAAATTAATTGTTGATTTTTTTTTAAAGTCAAAATTAATTGGTGACTTTTACTTGTATTAAAAATATGTTCACAAATTAATATTAAACTTTATTTTATAAAAAATATGTTCACAAATTAATTCAATTTATCTATGCACAATTTCTTCACATTTTTTCGTGACTTATCATAAACATTTTATAAAACAATTATTTATTTTTCTAATATTTTATGATATCGAATTACTTCTTAATATATCACATGCAATTTATTTATTAAGTTAACATTTTAAGTAATTGTTTAATATATATTTCGAAGATTGGACGAGAATTTTCATTAAAATATTAAGATATTAAGAATTGAAGTCAAATTACAAATTACCATTTTCCTCAATCAATATCAATTACGTCAACTACTTTCAAAAAAAGTATTAATATTTAAAAAAAATTAATTTAACATTCATCATATACATAAGATATACAAAGCATGTGCTTACTACTAGTGTAAATTAAAAGATTCTCCACTCTCGAGGGTTTGGGGATTTCGGAAGGATGAGTATGTTCTCCATCTCTGCACATGAGGTTGCGAGACCAGTCGAGAGTATAGAAATTTTCCTGCTCGTATGACTCGTTAACAAGCGCGATTTTATACTAATTATTTGGGCTTCCATAAGTAGGCATTCTTTGTTGTATCAATCAGTTAATGATTTTGTCTAACCAACTTTTAATTGAAACACGTCTAGAATGCTCCAGAATTCTCCATATGGCCAACGTTTGATTTTACTAAAATTTAAATTTTTGCAAAATTGTGTGATTGAAATTTATAAAATTAAGTTGTAGATTTCATGACAGACAGACATGATCTAAATTAATTGCTGATTTTAATTTAACTTTTATCAATTTTTTTAGTTAAACGAAACATGGATATTAAGTAATTGAATTACAAAAGAAAAGTAAATAGATAAGACAAATAATATAATACATGTATAAAAGATAGTGTGCAGCAACAAATCTTGAAAATGTTCCCTATTTTCATCAATAAAAGACAGATGAAATTGTTTTTTTTTTCTTTCTTCTTTTTTTCTTGCACTCAACAAACTCAAATTTTGCGGCCTTGATATGTTTACGTAATATGTAGGGTAACTAATGCAAGGCCATGCAAATATTATCAACCTAACAATGGTTGAGATTTCTTTGATTTATATTCAAAGCACAATTATAGGCTATGATTAAGGAGAAATTATGAAATAAAACACATTGGAAGACAAATTTATGTAATAATCTTGCAATATATATCTTTTCTCTCTTACACAGCTTCTTCTCTCAATTAATTATCCACAGGCTATCATATTTGTTTTCAATAGGAATTAATCAAGAAATAAATAATTTATATCAGCATTAAATATGAGCCTGAATTGCCTCAACTGCCAATTCATGAGAAGGACAGATTCAGACAAAGATCATAGAGAATTTCAATTGATTAATGTGGAGAAACCACATTTGATCCTGTGGTTGGCAAGGCCGTCGCCTTATGATCTTGCCGTGAATAACTCGCTTCATCGTGTTCATAAGAGTGGACCGGTTGCTGGGTTTGATGGTGAAAACGGCACGCCGAGGTTGGCGAGAAGTAGTGGGATGAGAAGAGATTGGAGCTTTGAGGATCTCAGAAAAAGGATAAAGGGATGATAAGTACACAACTAATTTCAGACGACTATATAGAAATAAGAAACGAGAAAAATACTAAAATCTTGTTCATTACAATATCTAATTATATCTCATATATAGTATTGTTTACTAAAAATGCGTTTACGGTAAATTTTAAGAAAAAGGATGTTTGTAAATTTGAAATATTCATGCTTTGTTCTCTTCTTTTTGTATTCTATCTAGATTTGTACATTCATGGAAGGAAAGCAATACATATAGTTTTATTTTTGGGTAATTGCATTAATTTCTTGTTTTATGTTACCCCATATACGTTTTCAATATAACTTCATAATAAGAAAAATGTGGTTGAATTAAAATCTTAACAAAAGTTAAATACATGAAACTTGTGGAGGAATAAAATATGTTGTAGTAGCAAAGAAATTTATTTTTTTTATTTTTTTTATGAAAATGGAATAAAGTAGCGTACAAGTTTATCCAAACATTATTTAAATAGTTTTTCTACTATTTAAATGTTATCTTCTAAGAACCAAGATTTAAATTTTCAATTCTCTAGTTTCAACTCTTCCTGTTTTATCGGTGTACCATGTCCATGAGGCAACCAATTCTAAATTCTTGTACTCTAGCATTGGGGGAAATAGATCATTAATGAGATATTGAAATTACACAAGTCGGATATTAAAGTGATGTTCAAAATAAGTTTATGAGAGATCAAATAACTTGATTTATAAGTTATTTAATTCAACCAACTTTTGTTCTTATAATTATTGATGGTAATGGCATGGTGAATTAAAAATTAGTCTAAACTCATCATACATATAGAGCATAATATTAAATCAGTTGATTAAAGAAGAATAAGATCTCAGGTAATCTTATTTGAATATTATTTAATTTACTTGAAATATTATTTTTTTACGGTGTCAAAGGATCCGAACAGCACACTGAGACGGAGCTAGGATTCACGTGTCGAGGGGGGCGAAAAAATATGTTCTCTTTTCTTTATGTTCATAGCATTCTAGAGTCTTCCACAAACCTCCTCGTAGTACCTTGTTGCATCCAATATTTGGTCGTTCCTACGACTGGCCAAAAGTATATTCTGATATTAACATGTATTCAGTACCTTCGAGGCAGGGGCGGATCCAGTCGACGGCGAGCTCCCGCGACCGCGCTAGCTGGATCCGCCTCCAATCTGGATTTAACTTTTTTTGTTTTTTAATACTGAGAGTTTAGCCATTTGATTCCAAATTTCAGTTCACAAATGTTGTTTTGCAATGGGTTGTCGGAGTCTTCAAGTTTAGCAGCTCAGCCCAGCCCAGCCGTTCATTTCAATTTCAGTCGAACATGTTGAAGAAGATGGTTTGCTGCTGAAGATGGTTTCTTTCTCTTTCTTCCTTAGTATCTTTTTCAATTAGTAAGTAAATAGGGAAAAATACATAAATAAGGTATTTTAAAATACAAATTTCAAAAATAAGGTGAAACTTATATAGTTTCAAAAATCAGGTCTCTAATTAGAATTAATTAATTAAATTAAAGAAATAAAAATATTTTAATAAATATATATATTAAGGTCACAATATAATTGCATGTCACAAAAGATAAATATTTTAGGTTACAAATTTATTTTAAGTCACAAGTCAAGTTTTTTAAGGTCACGAACTTATTTTCAGGTCACAATTTTAATTTATTTTAGGTCACATCTTATAAATTATTAAGTCACAAATCTTTTAAATGTCAGAATTAATCTTTTAGGTCACAAATCAAAAATTATTTCTAGGTCACAATCACAAATTACAAGATCACAAATTATCAAAATATCAAGTCACAAAATGTATTTAGGTCGCAATTTGTTAAATTATTTGGTCACAATTCTTTTATATTTTAAACTTATTAGGTCACAACTTATCAGGGTAGACACCAACACACCACCACCGTCATGAAGTCTCCGCCGCCTCCGCCACCCTCCCAACTCCGCCGCGCCGCCACCCTCTCAAAGAAAAAAAATAAAGCAGGCACCAACACACCACCACCAGTCCACCGCTCAACGCCGCTGCCGCCACCCTCCCAACGTCGCCGTCGCGGTGCCCTAACCAAAAGGAAAAAAAGAAGAAGAAGGAACTGCTGTTGCTGCAAAACCAACAGATCCACCTTCCGCCAGCACTTCACCACCGCGCCACCATTCACCACTGCAATCCAAAATAACCGCCGCAAATCTCTGAGATTCACCAAGATGGTCACAAATCCACCTTCCACCACCACCTCCATCATAGATCCACAACCACCCGACACCGCTGCAACACCGCACCAAAACCAAGCAGCCCGAACGCCATCACCATCTCCACCTACGTACACCACACCCCACACACGAGAGAGAGAGAGAGAGAGAGAGAGCGACGCCACTACAGGGGCGCCGCTGTAGTGAATGGGTTGAAGTGAATGGATTGATTGATTAAGATGGAGGAATATTGGATGAGTGGAGTTCCATCGCCGACCGCTGCCACTGTCGAAGGAGTGGTTTCAGCCATGGAGAGAGTAGAGACAGTGTGGGTAGCGTGAATGTGAGGAGAGAGAGTGTGTGTTTTAGAACTTTTCAATTAGAAATTAGGGTTTGGTAATATTATAATATAATTTAATAATTAGCATGTTTATTATTAAGATTAAAATTTATAGTGAACACCTAATTTTTTAATATATACAAGTTTTATCTTATTTTTGAAATTGATTCCTAAAAAACAGGCCTAGATGTAATTTCCACAAGTAAATATTGTATAAAGCCCAATAACTAAAGCCCAAATGCCCATCAACTAAATCTTGTTAAACCCCATAACTTGTATCCAATTTCCCTCACTCGTCTGCTCTGCCTCAACATTGCGATTTAGGGCTGTATGCATTGAGCAAAACCCTTGTTACGGGATTAGGATGCAACGGGGGAGTGGGGGTTGCTCAACGGTGTGATTTGAGGAAGTCACCGGCTGATGAGAGATTGGTGAGTAATTAGAATTGATTTGTTGATTATATGAGTTGCTTGCTTGATTTCATAAATTGAGGGAGTCAGTTTTGCAGGCGCAATTTGGTGAAAGAAGCATACACAACGATTGATAATAGGAAGGAGGCAAGTGCCGTCAAGCTGTAAATTTCTGCAGCGGCGGAGGAATGCCTGGATTCTATAAGGTTTATCTCGAATTTTTCTTTGTTCTTGTTCATTTTTTTTCTGAAGCAAATGCAATCTTCGAGTTTTTATATGATTTGGATTGGTTTTATTCGGTGATTAGTTTATTATACAAGAATTTGGTATCATTGAAGTGTATAGGGAAATTAGGGGTTGGAGTTCTAATGTGAATCTGTGATGTTCTTTTGTCTTCAATTTGGTTATTTTTTATTGCATTTTTTGTATTTTGAGGTTGTCAATTATTTGTCTCTATGAGCAATATAATTTCTAGAGCCCCAGTGTACATTATGATGGCTTAGTAGTAGGATCTTCTGTAGTTATGCCATATTGCCATGCTCCATGAGTAGGCTGATTGGCTGAGTGGTCATATATGTGTTATTTTTTTAAGTTTTCGATTTTTTTTTTTTTACAATGGTCACTTTTGAGCCTCATATTCCCCTTGAATTTGAATTGTGATTATATTGGATATTTGGATAAAAAATTTAGCTATTGCGCAGTCATCTGGCATCGGTCAACGGTGTCCGCTCTAGCTGGATTTTAGTCCTGGATCCGCCACTGCTTCGAGGAGGTTTTTGGAAGACTCTAGAATTCTATGAACATAGAGAAAAGATTCCAAGTTTATAGGCTTCTACGAGGACCTTGTTGCAACATTCTAGAGAGAAATCTAGAATGAACGATTCAAGTATATGAGATTGTAAAACATTTTTAAAATGTTGCTAAAAAGTTTCTCATATTGTAGAGAGTTATGTAGAATGAATTTTAACTATTGAACATTCCTATTGTAAGGAGATATAGTTGTATAAATAGATGGTAGGTTCACTTATAATTCATTTAAGTTAGAATTCGGCTTTGTTTGTTAAAAGTTGTGTTTAAGAATATATATTTTTCAATGTTTTCGAGGTAAAATGTGTAGTTGAAAAGTGGAGAGAGAAAATGTGTGTTATTAAAAAGTGATTTGAGGAATTGTGATTTAAAAAAAAAAACATGTTTTTAAACACATTTATCAAATAGAGACTCGAGTATGGGAGCTTGTACGAGGATTATTGCTTTAAATTTGAACTGAACAAGTCGATTCAATCCAAAAATTGGAAACTGAGCCAAAAACTAGTCTAGTAATATGTTAAAAATCGATGTGATAAATGAAATATATATTTAGTTTCTACAAAATTATATATTTCATGAAAATAAGTTGAATTTGAGTGTTCTAGTCTTCAGTTTGCATATACTTTTGAATGTGTAAAACATTCTAGAGGTCATCCAACTTTGGGAAAAAAAGTATTTTAGTCACTTGAATTTTTTTTCCCTCGAACCCATTCCATTTCGAATTTGTATCACAAGAAACACCCAAACCTTAACACCTTGTGCGTGCATCGATCGCAAACTAGAGATGACACTATTGAGTCCTCTTGGGAATTAAACGAAACACGACTAAAAGTTAGGTGACCTCTAGTGTAAGTAGGATTACATTCTATGATATCTTTCATAAATAAATAATTCGCATAATCAAGTCCAAAACAGCGTTTATTGATTGACAAATTAATTTTAAATTAGAATCATTAATCAAGAGAGCTAGTACTAGGACCATTATTTAAAATCAAACAAGACATGTCCGTTCAACCAAAAAAATTAAGGAAAGGAGTCAAAAACCAGTCTGCTAATGTGTTAAAATCAATGTCAAATAGTAGAGATGACTGGGTATTTTAAATTGGTATTTCCTTGTCCTCATAGCTTCAAACTCGTCAATAAGAGAATCTAATAGAAAAGTATAAACAATCTTCTTAATATACACAAGCATAGTGTTAGATGTTGTAGGGACAAACTACAAATGGAAAATATAAACAATCTTATCTTAAGCTTTTAAGTTATTGGGCTTTAGACTTTATATTATTGGGTTAATATTTGCCCATTGAAAAATTTAAAAGAAAAGAATGTTGTAGGGGTGAATGAAAAATTTTGCAGGGGCAAAAACTAAAAATACACTACAAATTGATTTGGAGTAATGGACTAGTAAAAAATGTTGGGGGTGATTTCCACCCCGCCCCCTCTAGTTGTTTCATTACGGTGCCAAAGCAATCCGTAGCAAGAGTTTTGTTCCAGACAAGGTTGCGTGTGTCCCTAAAGATTCGAACTCTCAACCTTATTAGATTTGTTGACAACGTATGGTGTACCCCGTCAACATTATTAAATTATTATTTATCTAATCATTAGTTTCTAGCCTCAGAATATTGTCCCCAACCTTCAACTTTCTTCGCATTTCCATATGGATCTTAGGTCAAGAAATATTTTCTTCTGTCAATTTTTTTCATGATATTTGCCTTGAATGAAAATTTAGTGACAAAGTTTTTTTCTTTTAAAAAAGAGCAATAAGAAGAATGGGTCAATTGGAAATTGATTCGTTTAAGCTTCTGAAGGAAGTTCGCTTAGTTTTAGGTTTTAGCGCCTTTGCTGCAGAAGCAGCTCTTTTCGACGCTAAGCGCAAAAGGCATCCGAAGAAGTAGTATGGTTATTTTTCCCATTCTATCATTTGTTTGAAAGCTTAAACTAGATGGATTAAACCCTGGGATTTAGCACACTGAACATCAACCCAATCTCAAAAAAAAAAAAAAAAAAAAACAAGGGTCCTTACCATCTCCTTATTTAAAAATTCGAATGGGTCAAAGGCGGGAGTTTCTGGTAACAAAGAACGAAGAGTACTTGATCAGATTCGTGTACGTTCCTAGGAGGAAGCACTCTCAATGAAACAGATAACTCATCAGGATTAGAGATGGCAATTTTTCCCGCGAAACCCGATCCCCATGGGGCGGGGATGGTAGTGATTTTATGATTTTATCCCCGTTACGGGGATGGGATTGAGGTCCTCGACTCATCCCCGCCCCATTTATAATTTAAAAAATTAAAAACTAGTAAAAATTTAAAAATTCAATACATTTTGAAAAGTTATATATTCTTTTAAACCAAGTTGGAAGATTACAACCTAGATTACTAATTTAAAGGCATGAGATAATAAATTTTAGTTTTTTTTTTTTTTTTTTAAAAAGGTTGATCCAAAAAAAAAAATAATAATAACGGGGATTTAAACGGGGAATTTTTAATCCCCGCCCCCACACCGCCTCGCATGTAACAGGTATGGGGATGGGGATGAGGTCCCCGACCCATACCCGTACCATTGCCATCACTAATCAGGATAACAAACAGAATAAGCTGATGCAAGTCTGTGAAAGGAGTTGGTAGAAAATGACTAGAGGTATCCAATCAACTGAAAGTGGCTTTGATCTTTTTCTTGTAAAGAAAAGGATGTTGGACAAACTCGGGGACCTGTATACTAGCTTATTTATTATAAGCTGCTGGATCAATTTACCTGCCTGCCCGATTGAATAAAGTAGGGCTAGCTAGTTAGGGGCTCCTGAAATAAGTTGGCTAGCCGGATTCATGTATAAGTAGCGCGACTCTTGTTTGTGCGTGTTTCATGTAAAACAATAAAGCTCAAACGATTATATGTGGAAAACAAAACTCTTGAGATAGTGTCCCAAACAAGGGTGTAATTTAGAACTAAATTTGGCCTCGAATGAGCGTAAGCCTACTGATGATGCAAAAAATCGCACCTAGAATATTCCGAGCTTGGATAGTAAATAATCACGATCTGGATCTCCGAATACCTGCAATAAAGGCGAGGAGGTGTGTCCTCGTCGCCCCTCCGATGCTTAAGTCAGTAAAGAGGAAGGAGAAAATTTATGCAAAAGGCTATATACTGGAAGAATAATAATTGTGTACCTGAATTGTGATTGGGAGCTATTTATTTATAGGGATATATAGACGAGTTGTAATAGGACTGAAATACCTTCATTGGTTGAGTCATGTTAGGAATCATTCTCCTATTTTTTAGGAATGGGGTTGCAAACCCTAAATAGGATTTCAAAGGGGACGAGTCCCTTTAGGACTAAGAAGTTACATGTCCTAGAAGCTAGACCAAATTATGTTCGGGAATACGAGTGTTAACCCCGAGCAACAAGCACCCCGAGGACATCGTGGACATATTGAAGGAATATGCATGCTCGGGGATATATTACTCCTCGGGGGTTACACTGCTCAGGGGTGGAGATACTACTAGGCCATGTTTGATCATGGTCGGGGCATATGTGTGTGGTCGTGTTCGAGCTTGAGCTGAATTATTGTCCATCACCTACACTTACAAGAATTAAATTGTTCTGAAAAGAAAAATATACTCTCTTTTAGAGTTGATTTTTTTGGGGTTCTAAATGTAGTTTTCTTGCTTTTAAATACACCTTCGTAACAACTATTCTTGATCTTGTAACGATCACTTTCTGATTGATTGATCGCATTTCCTTACTAATCACTTCTCATCATCAAATTGATAGCATTCCTTGTTAACAACTACCATCATGGGAAATTATAAATAATTATGTGTGATAACTACTCCAACCCACGTTATTTACTCCATTGGTCACCCTAATTGGCGTCCATGTTCTCCTCTTCTTCCTGGACATGTCCAAATAAACTCTAACTCATGATGTTTTTCCTCTTTTTGCTCTCCTCATCTTGATTGGGCTAATTTTATTCCCTCATCTTCTCCCTAATTGGGTGTTTCTACCTCCCATACCATGTGGGATATCATCATGCATGTTGGTTTCCTCGATATGCAGGTGACTTCATTGCCATTTTCTCTATTTTTGGAAAGTTTTGTGAACAAGTATGATATTTGATTTCTTGTTCCTTATTTGCATGGGCCCTTTCAATCTTGTTGGAAATGAACACAGGTCAAAGAATCTGGGGAAGTTTCATTTTGGGAAATCATTACTTGCACTCTTGCAATGGAGTTGATTGGTTTTCAGTAGACATCTTCTGATATTGCACTATAGTTGATTGATTACTAGTTAATGCCTTTTTTAACCAGTTTCATGATTCCGAGCCCTATATAGACGCTGTCTTTCTCTGTTCTTTTGACCCTATTTGGTAAAGAAAATTTAAATTTTGTTAATACGTAGTAACATGTTTGGTGTGTTTGGTTCTCATTAAATTCACAATTTTCTTTTCTTACTTATTTCTACTACAGTCATTTACTAGAAAAATCTGCAATGCCAGTGTCTCGTCAGTGATAAGTGTGCGTTTTACACACTTATTGTGCTTTTAAATAGACAATTTAATTGACAAATTGAGCAAATATCTACTTATATATTGTGTTTATCTTGTACAATTAGGTACAACCTCAATTGGAAAGCAAATGGACAAGATTGGAGTGCAATCAGGCTAAAAGAAGAGCAAATTTGATGTCCAAGGACCTAATTGAAAGAAATCAAAAGTTTGGGGACTTAATTGCAACATCTCAGAAAGATGGAGGACCTACTTTGCAAATATTTCAGGGGCATATTTGTAATAGAAGTCAAAATTCGAGGACTAAATTGAAGAAGACCAGAAGTTGGAGGACTTGGATGGCAATTAATTGAAGGACCAGACCACAAACACTCAGTCAGCTGAACCACGCGATCGCGTGGTTAAGCACAGGCAGCTATCGTGAATCAAGCATATATTCCAACCCGAGAGTTTTCAAGTCAGCCACGCGATCGCGAGGCATTCAACCACACGATCGCGTGGTCAAAATTTGGAGCAATAATCTGGGCCGACCCGGTGCGACCCGGTTCGGCCCATATGCTATTTTTCGCGGATCTACGCGAAAAGAGTGGTTTTTAGGGCATTTTTGAGAGGGTTCAAGGGACATCATCCACATTATTCAACCACCAAATCCTAGCCCCCTTCCCTTTTTCTCTCTTTTCTTTCTTTTTCTTTTCTTTTCTTTTCTTTTCTTTGTTTTTGATTTAGTTTGTAAATTAGTTTGTAGTTTAGTTGTGTTTCTAAGTTACTAGCACCATTGAAGCAAGGAAGCAAGAAGTGAGGTGAAGATTCAAAACATTATTGAAGGAATTTTGGGGCAAAAATCAAGGGAAGTGATTTATTTCATTATCTTGTATTTTTAATCTTTGATTTCTATATTTTGTGATGTATTTTTGTAAACCTCAACTTTTGTGCAATATTTATATAATGGGCTAGTTGTTTTATGTTGGGATGATTGATGTAGCTTAACTTAGTTTAAGTAATTTTAATGTTTGTTTATTAATGTTGAGCTTATTTCATGTGTGTTTGTTATTGAGATTATTCCATGTGTTTGATTGATCACCAAATATATGTTTTGTGAAGTGTATGATAATCGAGAGATATTATGCATTTTAGACCAAATAACAAATGCTCTAGGTTCTTGTTAAGGATAGAGATATACCTTAAACCCTAGATGATCCATTGAGCTATTTTCACAAAGAGTTAATACAATTGATTGGCCTTAATCGACATAGAGATATAGTAGGTTAGACCAATTGATTAGGGTTAATTTCACTCGAGAGAGGTAATTAGCTAAGCTTGAAAAATCGGGTCTAACATTGGAAATGAGTAATTTATTAATTTGCATGTGTTGAGAAATTACTTAAGCGAGAGTTAAGTGAAATCATGAATCCCAACTATTTTATCTTCCATTTTCCTTATTTTAATTCGGTTTAGAATTATTTTCTTTAATTTATAATTTACAAAATCCATCTTTTTAATTGTGTGTTTCTCTTTGTTGTTAGAATTAAATTAATTAAAGTTATATAATCTAGAGTATACATTCCTCGTGGGATCAACAATCCGGACTCAAAAAGTCCACTTTATTACTTGTACGCGACCCGTGCGCTTGCGGTACACTATTTTGAGCAAACAGTCAGCATTGTCAGATATAATTCATTTTAAGACCAGACGTTCACCTTCTTAATCCCCATTGTACCCTCAAAAAATTGCTTCACTTTTGTAGATGTTTATACTGTTCAAAGGGTAGTATAGATAGAAATCCCAGTGAAGAAAATGAATATGTGTATATCTTTCTGTATATTTCGAGTGAAGAATAATTACAGTGTATGAGCTCAACTGAAAATATATAGAGCTCTCAAGAGAACAGGAAAATATAGATACACGTATTGTGATGATTATTGTTCCTATCAAGAATTGACACCTGTGAGACTACAGCTAACAACCCAAGAAAAAGGACCCAGCTGAGAGAGCAGGTACACCATTGTGCTGCTGAGTTTGTTAGGTCACAGAGGCTAAATGAAGAGTCTGTCGATTTAGTCCTCAGGTTATGGAGGTTGGTCATGAAGATCCTCATACTTTAAAACCTTAATACCCTCCCTCAAGCTGGAATTCACTGGCACAATTCCAAGCTTGTCTTTTAAGCAAGAAAATCTTGAATTCGAAATTGGCTTGGTGAGTAAATCTACGGTTTGATCGGCAGTAGGAATATATTTGATCATCAGTTGCTTATTGATTACTCTGTCCCGAATGAAATGTATGTCAAGCTCGATATGTTTAGTTCGCGCATGATAAACGGGATTAGATGCAAGTGCACTAGCTCCTAAGTTGTCACACCACAGAACCGGTACAGACTCCTGAGGTAGCTTCAGTTCTTCAAATAAAAATTGGATTCTTCGAGATCAGTTTGCCTATACAATGAGGGGTTCTTCATTGGTTCACCATCATTCTTCGAGATCAGTTTGCCTATTGTCATAGGTGTAGGGGAAGGCTTTACATTCTAGCACTGAAATTTCTTTAGAAGATCAGTAGTGTACTTGGTTTGTGTGAGATGCATCCCTGAACTGTTTCTAAGTACTTCAATCCCAAGAAAATGATGTAACTCCCCTATGTCCTTTAAGGAGAATTTCCTTTTTAGTTCTTTAATAAACTTCCGGATCAACAGGCTATCACGTCCAATCACCACAATGTCATCTACATAGATTAAAACCAGTACAACTTGATTCTTTTCCATGAAGAAGAACATGGAATTATCTGCCTTAGATTTATTGAACTTCCAACTTAGCAAAGTTTTCCTTAGTTTTTCAAACCACGCTCTTGGAGCTTGCTTTAAACCATAAAGTGCTTTGTCCAATTTTCAGACCAAATGTGGATTATTTTCATCAACAAATCCTTCAGGCTGGTATATGAAAACTTCTTCCTCCAGTTTCCCATTTAGGAAGGCATTGTTCATATCCACTTGCCTGATTTCCCAATCCTTTGATACAGCCAAACTTAATATGGTTCAAAGTGTTGGACTCTTAATAACAGGGCCGTAAGTCTCATAACAATCTATCCTAGGAGTTTGAAGGAAGCCTTTAGCCACTAACCTCGCTTTGTATCTTTGAACATTCCCATTGACATCATACTTCACTTTGTATATCCATTTGGTGCCAATTACCTTTTGTTTTGATGTGTGATGTAGTAGTGTCCAAGTATTGTTCCTGCACAATGCATTGTACTCATCTTCCATAGCTTTTCTCCAATTCTTACTTGACAAGGCTGCTTGCACGTTTTCTGGTTCTGGTTCTGGTTCAGGTTGAATACCATTTACCTTATATTCCACAGCTTGTCTTGCATATACCTTAGGCTTAAATATTCCAGCTTTTCCTCTTATTGTCATTTGATGTTCAACCCTCTTTTGAACTTCTTCACATATTTGTTGTTGTGCTTCCTCAGTATAAGATATGGGTCTATCAAATTCTGATGCATCAGCCGCTGAGTTTTCATCTGATCTATCACTGGTCTGCTCTCCTTCAATCTAATTTTCTCCTAAGTTTGTACAACAATCAGGTTCAAAATTTTAATTTTCACTCCTACCTGAACTTTAACTTGAAGTGTCAGCTGCAATGCCTCTTTGGGGATTTCCAATACAAGTTGAGTTTGGATCAGGTTGATCGGGAATTGGATAAAAGGGAAAGGATTGGATGATGACTTCTGAATTTTGTGGAGTGATCTGCTTGTCAAGAAAACCTGATTAAAAAGGAAAGTGTGTTTCATTGAATACAACGTGTCTAGACATGTATATCTTTCCAGTAGGACTGAGGCATTTGTATCCCTTGTGAGTATTGCTATAGCCTAGGAAGACACACTTAATGGAGTGGAAGTCAAACTTGTTTCTTTGGTAGGGTCTTAGGCATGGGTAGCAGCTGCATCCAAAGAATTTGAGTGCATTGTACTCTACTGGTATTTTGAATAGGGTCTCAAAAGGTGATTTCATCTTGAGCACAGGAGTTGGCAATCTATTGATTAAGTATGTAGCCGTTTGGAATGATTCCCACCAATAGAACAAAGGCATTTTGGCTTGAGCTAACAGGGTCAATCCTAACTCAGTTATATGGCGATGCTTTCTCTCTGCTCTGCCATTTTGAAAGGATGTGTGAGGACATGAAGTTCTTATTTCAATTCCTGAGTTTGTGGCTAAGTTGATGATTGGTTTGAATTCACCTCCACCATCAGTTTGTAGGGCTTTGATTTTGCACTCAAATTTGTTTTCAACTAGAGTTTTAAATTGCATGAAATGGTTTATAGTTTCAGATTTGTGTTTCATTGGAAAGATCCAAGTGAACCTGCTAAAATCATCAAGGAATATGACCTAGAATTTGAAACCAGAGGTTGAAATTAAGGGTGCTAGCCCCCACACGTCCGTGTGCACCAATTCAAGTGGTTTTGATGCATGTGAATTGGATAATTCAAAGGGAAAAGAATGAGATTTACCACGTTGACAAGCATCACTGAAGTTTTGTATTTCATTAACAATAAAGTTTTGATTACAGACTTTTAGGACTTGGGACATAACAGACTTTGAAGGGTGCCCTAATTTTCTATGCCAGATATTAATCTTGGCTTCTGGAGAATTAAAACTGAGGTTAGAAACATGACTCTTGGGACTGGTGATGAAAGCAGATGGTTGTCTTTTGTTCTGAGTGAAGAATTTCGACATGGATGAATCCGGGAGTGGTGTTGGAAACTCAAACTTGTATAAGCCATCCTCAAGTCGGTCTTGCAGCATCACCTTCTTCATCTCTTTGTCCTTTACAAGAAAGTAATTGTAGTGAAATTCAACAAACACATTATTATCAGAAGTTAATTGTGAAATACTGATCAAGTTCCTTTTGATTTCAGGTACTAATAGCAACTTACTGAGTTGGAGTGATCTATCATGCAATGTAGGTAACTGTGTAGTGCCAATGTGAGTAGTATTTAGTGAATCACCATTACCAACCACAAGAGTTTCCTTACCATCGTATGGATTGGCTGTAAGAAGCTTTCCTTTATCACCAGTCACATGGTGACTTGCACCTGAGTCAGAAAACCATGTTGCATCAGTTGGAGAGTTGGATGAGGCAATGAAGGATGAAGGAGAGTCTTGGCTCAAGTTGCTGTTTTCATAAGGTCTGCTACCCATATACCTCTCATCATACCTATTAAAGCATTTGTTGGCTGAGTGATTGTTTAACTCGCAGATTTGACAAGGTCCTCTTCCTTCATAGTTCCTTCTTTCTCTTCCTCTGTTTCGTCCACCTCCTCTGGGACTTGAGCTTCTTCCATTATAACTGGATCTGCCACCTCTGAAGCCTTGTGAGTAGGATCTTTGTGAGTGACTTCCAGTGGTCTGTGTGAGATTAATAGATGCCAAGCTATTTCTTACTGAGTTTAAATGTTCAAGTCTGCTTTCAAAGGTCATTAACAGTGACTGCAGCTCGCACCAAGAAATTGAATCCATGTGGTTGATTTGCACCACTACCGGTGTAAACTCTTCATCAAGATCGACCAGAACCTGAGTAATCAGATCCGAGGTTGGTATCACTCTGCCTGCAATCTGAAGATTGTCTGCAATCTGTTTAACCGCATTAAGGTATTCATCAATGCTCTTTGAACCTTTCCTCATTTTTTGTAGCTCTCCAGTGAGAAAAATCATCCTAGACCTGTTCATGACACCAAAGCTTTCTTCAACGGATTTCCACAGTTCACTGGAGCTAGAGCTTCCCATGACTCTCATGGAGATTTCTGGTGTCATAGATGAATACAGCCACCCAAGTAAGAGCTGATCTGTGGATTTCCACATTTTGAATTTTGGATTTGGCACTGACTCAGTAATCTCTTCAGCATTTCTGGTGACAGTATTGTTGATGGTTTCAGAAGGACATGTGCTTGTTCCAATAACGAAGTCCTCGAGATTGTGCCCTTTGATAATAGGCATGATCATATTCTTCCACAACAAATAGTTGTTCTTGTCCAGCTTTAACGAGGGAGTCTGTGTCAGATTTATCCCAAATGATGAGATGTGATTACCTCCCAACAATGGAGGTATCACAGTGGTGGAGTTTACTGGTGAGGTATTACTGTTTCCAACGTCGTTGGCTATCCCAAGTTTTGATACCAAGTGAAGAAAATGAATATGTGTATATCTTTCTGTATATTTCGAGTGAAGAATAATTATAGTGTATGAGCTCAGCTGAAAATATATAGAGCTCTCAAGAGAACATGAAAATATAGATACATGTATTGTGATGATTATTGTTCCTATCAAGAATTGACACCTGTGAGACTACAGCTAACAACCCAAGAAAAAGGACCCAGCTAAGAGAGCGGGTACACCATTGTGCTGCTGAGTTTGTTAGGTCACAGAGGCTAAATGAAGAGTCTTTCGATTTAGTCCTCAGGTTATGGAGGTTGGTCATGAAGATCCTCATACTTTAAAACCCATCATAATTGACTTCAAGTTACCATACAATAATGAGAAGAAAAAAAAAGCCCATTTTAATGGGTCTCAAACAGAGGCAACTAGACAAAGATTTCTCTCACCACCTTTTACTTTTAAAAAAAAAATGAAACAAAGAAATGTTGACACGTCGTATTTATAAACAATCGTTTATAAACTACATATCAAATTGGGGCTTAAATAGGAGTCGAAAGGTCATCGTAGTTTATTGTTTGTTTTTCACCAAGAAGCATTATGAGAAAACCAGTCAGCACAAAAGTATTACCATATTTTTCGCTATCCATGTCTTCAAACAAAGGTCAAAGGTTTTGCATTGGCGTTTGGAAGGATAAAATGAGCAAACGTACAAAGCCACGAATTTCCGATCAATTTTTTCAAACTTGTCAGGAATTTCATTTCATCAACCTTATTTTTAGCCCTTGTACGGTGGAAATTAAATCAGATTTTTAATATATTTTGATAGAAATTGATGTAATGTGTGATTTAAAAGTTGTAAATCATATAAAATGAGTGGTTAAAATTAATTATTGACTTTGACTTGAAATTAAAATCAGATTTTAATCAAAACTTAGTATCAAACATAACAATGGTCAAAAGATGCAAGTAAAATTGGGGGAAAAAAAAAAAGAATCGTGCTTGGTGTATAGGCTCCTTGCTGTAGTGCTACAGTGAAATTATTGTAGCACGGTACTACAGTGCAGACCCCTCATCAACCAAAATTTTCCAAAAAGAAAAAAAAAAAAAAAAAAAGAGGGGTGGGATAAGATTAATTCACAAATAGATTACACGGATCACAACCTCCCCTTCA
Source organism: Ligustrum vulgare (assembly GCA_963555705.1). Classification (NCBI taxonomy): domain Eukaryota; kingdom Viridiplantae; phylum Streptophyta; class Magnoliopsida; order Lamiales; family Oleaceae; genus Ligustrum; species Ligustrum vulgare. The sequence continues at coordinate 52,118,906 of OY743175.1, forward strand.
CTTCAGTCCCTCACCCGCAATATGATCGGTATGAATCAAATGAAAAGACGCCAAAAAAAAATTTTACTAGAAAAAATATGATGTGCCTAGTTGTCAGATAGCAAATTCAGAGCAACATATTTCGAGTCTCCCAATAGTGTGACATAATTTGAGTGCATATCATGCTTTAAAGTTTCCATAAAACAAAAAATTAAATCAAGAAAGAAAAAATTAGAAAAAACCAAATAGATATAAAAATGAAAATAAGAGAAAACTATGGTTTGGTGTTGTCTCCACTGGAAGCCTCGCCGAGAATTCTATCGCCGGTGACCGATTTACTTCTGTAATCTCCAAAAGTTGTACAGCTTCTGCTCCAGTTATGTCCTCTCATAATTTCTGTTTTCACATTTTCTGGTAATCTCAAACTAAACTTATCTTCTTCATTTTCTTTACTCCTAACTATTGAATGCCCTGTTGAATGTGATCTACAAAATATTTCTGCCCTATTCTCTTTTTCATCTTTAAAACTCACTCTTTTTGCATCTTCATTGTCATCCTTTATGTTGATGGTGAAGCTATCTTGTAATGCCCCACTTTGACTGGTTTCATTGATGGCATCGCCGTGGATGGACACCGGAGAGTACTTCACCGGAGACTCGTCCGGTAAGTTGAGGTTGCAACGGCAGACGGGACAAGTTTTGTGTGATTCAAACCAGAGGTCAATGCACTCTTGATGAAATACATGGCAGCATGATGTCAAAAGACGAAGTAAATCCTCATCTTTGAACTCTATCAAGCAAATGGCACATTCTAAGCCATATTTTTCCCTTCTATAATCTTTAACGGTTGAATATGTAAAAGTAGGAAAAGACTGTATTATCAATAAATCAAGGCCATTAGTGGCGGTTACAGAGGCGGTAGGCCCGTTGACCGGAGTTCCAGCGGGACTATGCCGGAGGTGCCATGTGTATAGTATATTTTGTATGAAAAACCTAGAGAAGTACAAGGAGAAAAAACCAAGAAAGAAGAAAACAAGGAGGCCTATGAGAATAATGGTAATAGGTTGATACGCATATTTTGCTTCCGATGGCAATGGCTGGATGGGGCCGGTCGACATTGCCGGAAAAGTAAATGTTGATTTGCCGGAGAAGGTCGCATATGTGTTAAGTATAATTAGGTGCCGGTGGTATGGATGTGAAGAGAAATAATGAAGGAGAAAATATGGCTAATATGTAATAAGTTGGTTTGTGTTTGATGGACAGAATTAGGGTCTTGAGCGAGTCTGCATGTGAGAGAGGCGAGGACTTTGGAATTGGGTCTGAATATTACTTATTATTAGCCTTCAAAACTCATGATCTCCTTCAAAACATGAATATCGTCCACTTGTAACTTAAATGAAGATGGACATTATTCATATTAGTGATCTTTCTCAAAAAAATAAAAAAATAAAATAAAATAAAAAATTTATCGGCTTTCGACAAAATATTATTAATCAACGTTGTCTTGAATCAGAGACTAAATATTAATGGAATATAATAGTAGCATAGGAAGTTAGAAGACGTGGATGCTTCTCGTACAATATATGAATAGTAATAGTTAGCTGGTTTGGAGAACAAAAGATGGGGCCATTATTGAGGAAAGTACTCTAGTGGATGGCTGATAGTTGGATGAGCATCTAGTGATCGATAATCTTTTCTCGCAGAAAGCGCGTGACTAAGTTTAAAACAGCTGATTAAGGAAGACGTTTAGCTCAAGAACTAGGGATGACAACGGGGCGGGAAATACCCTAACTCAATAAGGACCTGTCTCGAACGGAGCGAAAAATCCCTGACAAAGACGAGGATGGAAATAAAAAAATATTCCCGAACCGGTTGGGACGGGGATGGCCGTTTTATCTCTATTTCCACCCCATCCCCGATCTACAAGAATTTCACCATACAGAGACGACAAATATTGGTTATTAGAGACGACAAAGTCGTCTCAATGAGTCGTCTCTGTAGGCTCGTAACTGAAGATAAATAGAGACGATTCTGTCGTCTATGTTTCCTCTGGGGCAATTGAAACAACCTTTAGGTACGACATTGTCGTCTCTATTTGTGAAAATATTTAATTAATTTTTTATTTATTTATTTTGACCTGATTCAATCCCCTTTTAACCAGACCCAAATCTCGATCTGAATCGTCGACCCACGAATTTTCTTTAATTCATATGATAATTGTGTATGACTAGGATTCGAACTCGAGACCTAAGTGTTGGGTGGTGATATTCCAACCACTAAAATAATTGAATTCTTATGTTAAATCTTATTTTAAATAATATATATTAGTTAACTTAATAATATTTTATCAACAAATTAACTTTAATATTAATTATATAAATGTAAATAATTAAAAAGGTCAACAAAAAAATAGAAAATTTTAAAAAATAAGAATAAAAAAAATTAAAAAACAGAATAGAGATGACTTGATTAATAGAGATGACAAAAAAGTCGTTTCTATTGGTCGACAAATAGAGACGGTTTTTTACTTCGTCTCTATTTAACGGCAATTAATAGAGACGACATTACGGAGTTGTATCTATTAGTTGGCAAACAATAGAGACAACTCCATAATGTCGTCTTTATTGGTTGTCAACTAATAAAGACCACCTAAAAAGTCATCTCTATTGGTTGCAAACTAATAGAGATTATTTAAAAAGTCGTCTTTATTGGTCGACCAATAGAGACGATTTTTTTGTCGTCTCTATTGGTCAATCAAGATAGACGACTTTTCGTGTCGTCTCTAATTTTTCGTCTTTTTCGCTCCTTTTTCTTGAAGTGGATCCCCGTCCCCAATTAATAATTTTCATTAAAATTTAACGACACAAACAAAGATGAATATATTCGATTAATGTTCAAATGATGTGTATAGATTATTAGATTTAGAAAATATTTGTAACGACCCAAACTCTAATAGAATTTGATTCGTTATGAAAGCTTCATTATGCTAAAATATAATTTATTAAAGAATATCAACCAGTTAATTTATCCACTTTTCGACTAAAAATTATTAAATTATTATCATATACAGTATTTAATATACATAATGATCAATTTCATGCCAAGATCCAATTTAAATAAAATTCGAACCATCAAAAATTTGTATATAACGTTTTATTTTCCCTACGATTGACGGTCGGTAGTAAGACACACTGAATTTCTCATTATTCAAAGTAGTATTAGGGAAAATCTAATGCATGAGAATTGAATACATGGCATGCAAAATATGTATAACATTGACTGCAAAGGTTGAAATCTGTGTAAATAATAAGTCACCATCACACATCACCTAGTATGGTTATAATAATTATATCTCCAACCAAAACGGATGCTAGACATTTACACTGGTCCGTGTTCAGTATAATAACAAGTAATAGAAATATAAAATTGATAACTGAACAGAAACAGATACTAAGCATAATGGTCTATGAAAATTTTCGTTCGGCACCTTTCTGAAAATTTTATATCAATTTCAAAAAAATATAATAAAACAATTGTTCCAAAATCATAATCTCAAATAAATAAAATAGAGATCCATAACTTGAATAAAATAAAATACTGCTGGAATAAAATTATTCAATCAAAAATTACGCCGGATTTAATTATTGAAATCCATAGATCCTGGCATCTCGACACCACTGCATCAATCTCCAATCAACGACCCGTTCTAATATGTAAAATAGTAGGGGTGAGTATATGGAATACTCAGTAGGACACGAAAATTATGGTGTTATCCCGAATAAAATATCAAACACACGTGCCAAGAATATCATACAGTCATCATATCTTTAGAAAACCGATAAGAGCTCAATCATATCATATCTTTGGTACCGGATGGTCATAAACATTATATCATATCATATCATTAACTTTCAGAAGCATGATAAATTAACAACATGGAAAAATAATTTAAACGAGACAAGAACAACTGCACCTCGTTATCCTACCTTAAGTCTTTGAAAAACTTGATTGCTCCCAAAAGTAGCTTTTACGTAGTCCTAGAATCAGCCTCAAAACTTTAAAAAAATATAATACTGATTTCTTCTAAGAACTCTTGAAGAAATCTTGTTTGTTTTCTAGTTAAGGTAATATGAGAATAAAAAGAGATGGAGAGTTACGTGAGGGAGGAATAAAGTGAGGTAGTTTAGATAATGAAAAACTGTGAGAGAAAAGTGGAGAATCTTTGAAATAAAGATTTGATTGATATGTACCAATCCAATCTGATGGAAAATCCAATCAATTGGCTATGATATATAGGTATAAAATATATATACTATCTATATAAAAAAAAATAACCAATGGCAAATCCAATTAATTGGCTATAATATATAGGTATATATATGTAGCGCCCTGAGTTCTAAATACCCGGTTTACCACGTCATTTTTTGGTCTAAATTTTAAAATAATATTCTAGCGAAAGAAATCACTGAAATCCATTTTTGACAACATTAAATAAACTGTAATGGTCAATAAAATTCGAGAACATTTATGAAATAATTCAAAATAACGAATCGAGCCATTAATAATACAAAATAGGGGTGGACGTGGTTCGGTTTGGTTCTGGTTCTAGAAGAACCAAACCAAACCGTAAACCGATGGTTTTTTTACTAATGGAACCAATTGGTTTTTTCAAAGATATGGAACCAAACCGGAACCAAACCGCTCGGTTCTGGTTTGGTCTGGTTTGGTTCTGAGACCATTACTTGAATTTTTAAATAATAAATGTAAATTAAAACCTGTTTATATCCGCTTCTTCATTAGAATCCATCTACATCATTACTAAATAGAAAATGAAATTTTTAGTTAACAAAACAAAAATTTAGAAAAAGTAACATGTTATTCTAAGTCAAAGAAGAAGAAACTATCCTGAAGGAAGCTCTTCGACCTGTTGAAATTTAGAGAATCGAACATAAAGTCCATTTATACTTATAGTTACAGGTTACGATGAAGTTCTGAGTCCCATTCTACCGTGGTGCCGTGTGAGTTAGGGATGAAATTTGCAATTTGAGTTTAGGTTAACTCTTGAGAATTGATGAATTGGGTCGAGATTTATATATACATAAATTTTAAAAAATAAATATTATTGTCGTCGATGGTAACTAAGGAGTGCAACGATTGTTGTGTTATAGGAGTGCAAGTAAAGCAGTGTGAATGCGTATTTATAATTAAAAAGAAGAAAAACGAATTAGAATTAGAATTTAGATTTATGATTTAAAATATTTGTCTAATATGAAATGAGATAAAATGTATGTTAAATAACATTTTTTTACATTTCACATTTTATAATTTTAGATTTTAATTTTTTTGTGAGATGAATATCCACAAATTTGTAAAATATATATATATATATAGTTTGGTTCTTGGTTCTGGTTCTGGTTCTGGAAAGAGAACCGGAACCAGAACCAAAACCGAATGGTTCTTGATTCTAAGAACCAAACCATAATTTTTTTTATGTAGAACCGAACCAAACCGCTTGGTTTGGTTTGGTTCTGGTTTGGTCTGGTCTGGTTCGGTTATTTTGTCCACCCCTAATACAAAACATTCGGCAATGGCATAATTTCTCAAATAATTGAAAATCTCAAAAATAGTCAAAGTTTAGAAATCTGGATCATCAAAATAAGATTCTCAATTATTTAACGACTATTGCCACTATCATCCATCATTGGCCACCTTCTCCGAAATCTGCAAATGTTATTAAAAATAGACATGAGTATTTCATAGAAATACTCAGTAGACTCATTGCCAATTAATTAATCTACAATATAATTGAACACATAAATGCAGACTCTTTAGAAATATAGAGTGTGGGTAGTCTCTTCTTGTGCATTAAAGCACGTGGCTTCTCTTTGAAAAATCATAGGCTCTTTAAAATCATCGGGTGTGCGTAGTCTCGTCTCGTGCACTTAAGGCACGTAAGTTATGCATAACATCATCATTTATCTTGCAAGATATTCTCTTCTTTCTTTCTCATGCATAAAAGTATATAAGTTATGACAAGCATAACAACATAATTATTTCTGAAGAAATACATTCTCGTCTCTTTTCATAAAAATGACTTTCACATAAGTCACATAACATACACATTCACATGCAATCATAATTTAAATCAATTAATAGGGCGAGTCTACCTTAACTTGACGAGTGCAAATTTGAGCGGGAAACGACTTCAATTCTTTAATTCTCCATACGCTTCGTCTAGCCAATTAGAAAAATAAGTTAAATTAGTCTTTTTGAAATTTATAGTTTAAAAATGATAGTTTACAATTTGGGGACTTAAATTGATGATTTGAAAGTTGGGAGACTAAAATGAATACTTTGAAAGTTGATGGACTAAAATGAATACTTTGAAAGTTGAGTTGAAGCTAAAAACGAATATTAAATTGTAGGACTTGAAATAATTGATTTTAAAAACGAAGGGGCTGATTAAAATCATTAAAAAAAACTTAAGGGCTGAAAAGATAATTTTTAAAACTAAAAAGGGCTGAGTTAAATCATTTTACAAACTTGGGGACCAAAGTGTAATTTTTGAAAATCAAAATATTAAAAAACAAATTTCCTTTCTTTCTCTTCACTTGCGTGAAGTCAGATAGGGGGCGAGAGACAGAGGTGCGAGCAACACCGGTCTCCAGCCGGCGGTGTCGACGGCGAAACGCCGGTGCAGGGTGCGGCGAGCGGCGAGGGGTGCAATAGGTTAGGTTTTTGTGGGTTTGGGTGCGAGAAAAGGGTGCGAAACCGAGGTGAAAGGTGGGACGATCTCCGGCGAAATCTCCAATGAAATGGCTCGACAGTGGAGGTAAGTACATGGGTTTATTTGATTCTTGGGTTTTTGGTTTGATTTTGGGGTTGATTTTGAGTTGAGCTGGTTGTGTTGGTGGGTTGGTTTGTTGAAGGTGGTGGTGGTGATGGTGATGGAGGAAATGGGTTGGGTTTTGTGGTGAGGCAGAAGTGGTGGTGAGAGGTGGTTGGCTATTGATGAGTAGTGTGGTTGTGTTGTGGTCGAAAATGGTGGTGAGTGGGTGGGATGGAGTTCGTAGGCGGTGGATGCAATGGTGGTGTCGTGAGGCGGTTCAGCGTGTGGTGATGGTGAAATGGGCAGCTGCAGTTGCGGCTGGCAGCTTGAGCGATGGCGCTGGGTTGGAGTGTTGCAGGTGGTTGTGGTCTGCGGTAATGGTGGTGTTGGGGGGCAGTGGTGATTGAGGTGGTGATGATAGAGGTTGGTGGCGTGATGGAGGTAGTGATGATGATGGTGATGATGAACGGTGGTGGTTCTTACCGTGAGGAGGCTGAACCTGGGGTGTGGCTGCTGAGAGTTGGAGAGGTTGATTGCTAAAAATGGTGGTGTAAAAATGGAGTGGGTTGGTGTATATAATAAGAATTTGATAGGTAGGGGATTGATGTGATAGGTATGGGATTGATGTGATAGGTGGAGGTTGGTAGTGTGAAAGTCTTGACAAGCAATGCACGTAATTTGAGGCAAAATCGTATGCGAATTGAACTGGATCGGAAGAATGAAACTGATAAAATGAGATTGAAGAAATTTGAAATTTAAAACGATTTTGAAAATAATAATTTAAATAAATAAATAAAATAATAAAATTTTGGAAATTCGGAATTTAATTTAAAATTGAATTAACTCGATATTTCTCGACTTGACTAGACGAATATGTCACGACGTTAACTTAAAAATGGGTGAGATCGCAGCGACACCGTTTTCATGATTTTAAAATAATTATTAAATGCGTAAAAGTTCTTGATCGCTACAATATATATATATATATACTATCTATAAAAAATATAACCAAATTCAACCTACCTAAACACATCACACGTGCACACTATTGTGCTAAAGTCCAAGAATGGTGACCATACACTCATATACACGTATTCAAAGACAACCAATGAAAATAATATGAATTGATAATTTCTTTAAACCTCAATAACTTAGGCTTCATTAATCCGAATCAACTTTTTCTCGAGCCTAAATACATAATTAATTACAAGATATCCAACGAGCCCAATATTGATATATTTCTCTATATCCCATATAAACTTATATATATATATATATATATATATATATATATATATATATATATATATATATATATATATATATATATGGGGTAAATTAAATGAAATTTAGTATATTTACCACTTTACCCCCTAACCTTCAAAGCATGTATAATAGCATATAAAGAAAATAAATTTTTTCTTTATGAAAATATTTGGGACCTTACAATATTAGTGTTGATCATGTATCTTTTTTCTTATATTGTTTGTACAAAATTATTTTAGAACTTAAAAAAAAAAAAATTAATAATAAATGTGTTCCATCTCGGACAAACCATGCATCCACGGGGAAGAAGCTCTAGTTGGGGATGTAAACGAGGATTTGCACATCCCCGACCCGCCCTGACGGGGATGGGGACGATAAATCTTTAACAGAGTAAGGACGGGGAAAGAGATCCCCACCCATACCCGCTCCATTGTCATTCCTATCAAGAAATTGGAACCATGGTTAAATCACAATGTATTTTATTGCGGTAAATATATTTCTCGCACATATCTTGACCTCTAGGCTCTAAATAAGATCTTTTATTAATATATATTTCAAGTATTTGACAATTTTTTTTCATTTTTATAATTGTAGAAAGAATCCTAGAACTGGAGTTACATCACTGAAATTGACAAGAAAATTGTTGAAAATGGTTAACTTTACAAACTGTCACTGAAGTTGTATAAAAATCTCAAAACGGTCATTGAATTTCAATACTTTCAGTGATGGTCACTCAAATTACAAAGAGTTTTGGTTAGGTTACTCAGGTTAGTTTTCGTCTAAAATTAAAGATATTAAAGACGCACGTGCAAGACATGTGCATCATTTTAACGGTGTTATTAATACCGTTGTATAAAAGTCGATTCAATATTCTAGAAGATGAGAATTGAATCAAATGCCATATAATAAGAAACTTGTATTTCAAATCAAAGATAAATATACCGAATACACATACATTTTAAAATCAGAGTGCAAAAAAATAAAAAATATGAATATTCTAGGAATGAGAAATTGAATCGAATGCTATATAATAAAAAATTTGCATTTCAAATGAAAGCAAAATATGCCGGATATACACATACATGTTAAAATCAAAGTGCAAAAAATAAAAGAAAAAATCGAAATAACCAATTGAAAAAAAGAATGACTCAAATGGCTTATACGTCTTAAAACGGATAAGAAATTTGCATTTCAAATGAAAGCAAAATATGCGAATATACACATACATGTTAAAATCAGAGTACAAAAAAATAAAAGAAAAAATAAATATGAAAAAATCGAAATAACCAATTTTTTTTTTTAAAAAAAGAATGGCTCAAATGACTTATACAATTCAAAACGGCTTAGATGGCTTCGAATTGGCTTGATGGCTTATAAAATAGTGAACACTGAAATTCGTCAAACAACTATTAGAGCAAAGATAGTGTTACCTGGAAAAAAAACCCCATATTTGAGTTTATTCCCCATTTCCAATACATTCAAATAATGTTGGGGATGTGGGGAACCTATTTTTGGGGGGAAATGTAAAAGATGAGCCAAATTTGGCCCCTCATTCAAAGACTCCACCCTCATTTTTCTCCTCGAGTTTTCCCCTACCTTTTTCCCCAACACTAATATTGTTCTAAAGGATGTCAAAAAAATTCATTGAACCTAATATTCGCAGAAATCTGACTTGAATGGGCGGGGATTACTTGTCTAATGTATCCATGGGTTAGGTATGGAGTTTACAATTAAAACATGTCATGGGTATGTATCGGGTGAGAGTTTAAAAACAAGACTCATACTGACTCGCACATCCGTTATTTGCTTTTAAAAATTAAAATTAAAATGAAAAAAAATTGAAAATACTGAAACTCTAGTCGCGACACTTCATTTCTCTAATTCTTGTTTGATTTCTTTTAAATCTTTCTCTTTTCTACAGTACTCAATCTTAATCATCCATTAAAAGTTAAGTCCACAATATTTGACTTTTCAACCAAATCTCAACTATCAACTCTCCTAAAAATCACTATTCCTTAACAAAAAAAAATCTTTTTAAACAATACCAAACACACACATATTCTAACGTTTTAATTTTGCTTGAATTCCCTTGTAAAATACGGATTGTTTCTTACAATTCAATTCTTTAAATTTCTCAAAAGATAAATATAAAATAAGTAATGTGTTTCAAATTGATATAGAAGCATATCCGATAATACCCGCATTTCTTAAATGGATATATTGGTTGGATGTGGGTATTACAAATTTTTCATGGATAGTATATGAGTTTGTCAAATTTGATCCATATCCGACAATCTCCACCTGAATAATTTTACCACGAGAACGGAGAGAGTACCTAAACATCAATGCAATGGACTATTCATTTTCTAGGGTAATAAAATCTCTCATAATCTGAGTTGACAACATACTAGCTAGTATGGCACATGTGTTCGGCGGCTTGGCTGGAGAATTTAAATTATTTGTGTTGATTTATTTGTGTTTTCTAGGTAAGATGTGTGGTTAAAAATTGGTTTGAAAAATTGTGTAATTGGAGAGAGAAAATATGGATGGTTAAAAAGTGATGTGGAAAATTGTGTAAATTAAATTTGTTGTCTTTTTTGTCTTTTAATGTATTAATTTGGCATTTTAATGGGCAGCCGAACAGTCATATATCAGCCATTGAGCCCTCATTTTTTTCGTCGTTTTTCAATTCACATCTAAAAATAATTATCTTAGAGTACCTCCAATGAGTGATTTATCTTGAATAGAAAAGTGATGTGACTTGAAGACAAAAATAAGGTGTCATTGAAAAAATAAAAAAACGTGAAGAGGAGTGTCTAGAAATGGACGGTCCTTCTCACGGCCATGAATATTTTTTTTTTTTTTTGATTTTTTTCTCTCTCCTCAAATTTTGTTATCTCACTTCTTTTCAATTTCTATCTCCTCACTTATTTTCTCTCTCTTACCAACTATGTCTCAAGATATGACCATTTAAGATCATTGACAGACCCACGGTGGGTCCTAGTAGGTCACTTGACCGACTAACTTCAAGGGTTTTTTTTTTTAAAAGTATCATAAGTCAAATTAACATGTTTTTGGTACCAAATAAAGTCGAAATGTAGTGTTCTTGATATCATTTCAAAGTACTTACAGTTTAGCTTCTGACATCATTGATGACACGCAAAACTGTTTATCATAGCGAAAATTACAGGATGTCGAAAGATGCTTTCAATCTAGATTTCGATAATTTTGATGACGACCTGACTTTAAAAATTCATTGACAATTGTACGTTTTGAGATCGTACAAAAAATGTGGCACATTGGGCCACCAGTGAAGGCCCAATGAGGGCCCACGGACTTTAGCCCATGATTAGAAGTTCAAGATATCTCCCTGGGCCAATGGCCGAGGTGGAAAAGCACACGAGCTCCTCTGGCCGAACCGATTTGTGTCTAGCAGACGCACTTTATGCTTAGCCGAGGTGCTTAGGTGGCGCCTCGGATGTAAAGATGGGACAAGGAATGAAGTTAGAGATGTGACACCGCTTTTACAAACATGTGACAGGCACCCATCCCCTACGGGATGTAGCAATGATTACAGTCAAAAAGCAAGGTTGTCCCCTCCAAGAGCTAGGGTGAATACACGTGTAAAAGTCTGCCATGTGTCACAATCAAGGACAACGAATCCTTCTATAAATAGAGCACATTGACCTCCAAGGAAAGGGTTAGCAATTTCATACTCTTAACTAAATATTTTTCCCTTACTCCCTTTTCTCTCTTTTACGCACTTATATTTCCCGCACTCAAATTATATTTTCTGAACATGGGCGTTGAATTTGGCATCGGAGTGCAAACGGGAGCCACCTCGGCCCCCTTTGGAAGCTAATTGTTTGTCACAGTGCGCAGGAGATCCACGTGTTCAAGAGGGAGGAGCTGAGACGTGTTGGTATAAGGTCCAGCAGGATTTTGTGGTCAATATTTTGGCGTCATCTGTGGGAAACCATACTGCTAACCACGAAAATGTATGATGAAAAGCCACACATAGAAAGGAAGTTTTGAAAAAGGACGATTAACCTCTTGCAAAAAGAGCGAAGAACTGCAAGGATTTTGAAATACAAGTTTATTAACCTTGAAAAAGGCTTAAAACTTTGAAATACAAGTTTATTAACCTTGAAAAATGCTTAAAACTTTGAAACACAAGTTTATTAACCTTGAAAAATGCTTAAAACTTTGAAACACAAGTTTATGAACCTTGAAAAAGGCTTAAAACTTTGAAACACAAGTTTATTAACCTTGAAAAATGCTTAAAACTTTGAAACACAAGTTTGTTCACCTTGAAAAAAAAAGGGCTTCAAACTTTGAAACACAAGTTTGTTCACCTTGAAAAAGGCGTATAACTTTGAAATATAAGTTTAACAACCTTGAAAAAGGCTCGGAGCATTGAGATAAAAGTCCATTTATCCTTGAAAGATAAACTAAAACCAATAAATTTCTCTGAACATGAACGAAAGCGATGGTGATATTAACTACCGTAAGGGTAGAAATGGCCAGCACAGCGAGGAGGAGGCTCCTCAAGGACCTCATGAGAACGCCAATGAGGGAGTGGCACAACCTAACCCACCACGCCGGCACCGTAATCGCCGCATGTTGCGAGACATGACTCGCATGGTGGCCCAAATGCTAGAAATGCAGAAGCAGCAGATAGAACAGAATGTTGCGATGAATGGCTACATGGCTAGAGGTATGTTGTGAACGAGCCCATGATGCCTCCGCAGTACCCACAGCCACATTACTCACCATCCGATGCGGCCACTGCTTCCTATTATTAACAAGATCCACAGGTATATGCCGAGGTGGGATCCGAGCCCTTCTACGAGGAAGGCCTGGAGCATGAAGCACATGAAAAACAAGACCAACTTTAGCCGGATAGGAGGGTTATTCATAGGCAAGCGAGGGGGTCGAACTGATTAAGGTCGGCACAATGCAGCTGAGCCTAGAAATAGGCGGGAGCGACGCGCTGAAGAAGCCCTGTCGCGAAGTGAAATGCATAGAGACCGGCATGACATAGGGGCAGAAAAATTAGCCCCCACACGTGAGCCTAGGAATAGGCAGGAAAGGAGCAGAAGCAGCCCGGACCAAATCTCGTAATGATCTTCCGACCTTCGAAAGGCCAATCTACGGGTGAGTTTTGCCACCACAAAGACATGAGTACGCTCTACCGCCCTACGACCAGCACCATGGCCAGATGTATTCCGGTCATGACGAGAATAGTGAATTGCCACCATACGAGCTAGATAACGTAGAGGAAATAAGCCCCTTCACGGAGGGCATCTGCAGGTGCCCAGTGCCTCATGACTTTGAAATGCCAGAAATAGCAAAGTATTCTGGCCGAGATGACCTTGACGATCACCTGCTAAACTACTGCGCTAGCATGGAAATAGCCGGAGCCACTCTGGCACTGAAGTGCAAGGCTTTTACTTTGACCTGGAGGGAAGCGCGATACGATGGTACAAAAAGCTCCCTCCGAATAGCATCCACAGTTGGAGAGATTTGAAAACAGCCTTTAAAAATGGCTTTGTTTCCTCCAGACCTGGCCAGCTCCCACTCCAACGCCTTCATGATCTAAGGCAAGGAAGGGATGAATATTTGAAAAGTTACCTAGCTTGGTTTACCGAAGAGATGCACATTTTTGAAAACATCACCGAGGCGGAGATGTTTTTCGCTTTGAAAGGAGGGCTAGATATAACGAGCGTGTTTTGGAGAGATGTCCGAAGCCAGAAACCAAGGGATTACAACGCCCTAGTAGACCTGATGAAGGAGGAGATCGTATCAGAGGAAATGGCTAGAGCCAAAGACAACCACCCTCAAGGGAGATACAATCTTGGGTATTCTAATGAAGCAAACCTCAAGAAATGAGGTAACAAGGATAGTTTCGACAGTAACAGAGGTGGAGCGCCGCGTCCGTTTTCGGGGACAGGGTCTAGCAATGTAGCATAAATCACGGAAGCTATCCCCCACTTGCACTCCAACACTCCTTCTCAGAATCCTCACACGGCTTAAGGAAAGATGGAAAGTAGCCGAAGTGGAAAACAACCCATGATTGGGGCTTACTGCGCCTACCACAGGTATTACGGTCACGCGACAGAAGATTGCAGGGAAATCCACATGTTAGCGGACCAAAAGGCGCATGGAAGAAGGGAAAATGATTTCTCCCCTGACACGGGGAGAACTCAAAAATTAGGTGGCCAGAAGTTCAACCGAGCTGACAGGAGACCTCCGTGGAAGAACTCGACCAAAGAGAGGATTGACAATCGTCAAAGAGACAGGAACAAGGGTCAGGATACGCCTCGGCACATGCTAAAGATACACGGGAACCACCTATGCCTGTGGCCGACCTTCCTATTCGTGAAATCGACAATATTGGGAGGCTCCCACCAAGGTGGGAGCACAAATAACTCCCAAAAGAGATATATCAGAGAAGCCAAGCAACCCGCCAACATGAATTACCATATCCATTCACATCCTGTTGGGATGCCTCGGACAGAATCTATCACATTTACCCAAGACGATGCCATTGGAGTACACTTTCCACACAATGATGCATTGTTTATCAGGGTAGTAGTTGCCCATAATGGGTTGTCACGAATGATGGTGGATGATTGTGCCTCGATAAATGTGATTTACGAGGTAACCTTTGATAAAATGGAGTTACAGCACATTCCCAGAACTGAGAATTCCGATGCCAATGCTTTGTCCAAATTAGCAAGCAGTAATGATTTCGAGCTCCACAATCTGATCCCAATTGAGCAGTTGTTGACTTCTTCTATTGAGCCAGGGCCGGAGATTTTGGCAATAGAAGAAGAAGGATCCTGGATGAATCCTCTAATAGCATACTTGAAGCATCAAACAGTGCCCGACGAGCCTGAAACAGCTCGAAAGTTGCAAAGATATGTCGCAAATTTCGTACTTTTGGATGACCTGCTCTACAAAAGGAGCTATGCCTCCCCTTTGCTAAGATGTGTAGGGCCGGAGAAAGGACGGTATGTAATGAAAGAAATCCATGAGGACATATGTGGTAACCACACCTGGGGGGTATCACTAGCTTGGAAGGCCCTTAAACAGGGATATTTTTGGCCAACTATGCGAAATGACTCCCATGACTTCGGGCGCAAGTGCGATAAGTGCCTGTTCACTGATATCTCGTGATGCGAAATACCCCCGCAAGTGCACGGGTCGTGAGAAGTAATAAAGTGGACCTAGGAGTCCGAATTATCGTCCCACGAGGACTGCTATTAATTACCGAAATATTTTAGTTCTACACTTTATTTGAACGAACAAATGAATTTGAGGTTTTAAATTAAAACTAAGAAGATGAATTAAATAATTAAATTGTGAAATTGTTTTGTTTTAAAAGATGATTGTAAAGTGGTTGGGATTTACGATTTCACCTAACCAATTAAATTAACTCCAATTCCAGTTTTATTTCCTAAATATGCATTCGGTCGAATTCACTAATTTAAATTGAAAATCCCCTCTCGAGTTTAAATCAACTCTACCTAAATAATTCAACCATGTATCTCTACAGCGGGTCTGAATATTCCTTATCTAGATGCATTACATTCAAGAATTCACACATGACCGCAATAATTACAAGAGTATATCTCCATCTCTCGTTCAATTACCGGATTTATTACCTAGATCTATGTTATTAACTCACCTCTCGGATTATGGAAATAACATATAAAATCATGATTAAGTGGCCAGTTCATTCACGCATTAAACGCAATAATAAATCAACACATGCTTTAAAGCGTTAAAACAAGGAATATGGAATTAAAATAATTAACTAGGCTACATCGTTCATCCCAACATCAAATTTAGCTACACATCATATTTAAATAGCAAAAACAAAATATAATGACGTTCATTGAAAATAACAACGAAGAATGGAAAGATTGCACCAATTATCAATTCTTCAAGTATCTTCAATTCACGCCCCTCTGCGATGCTTGAATCTCCAAGAATTTTAATTCAAATTTCTGTTGTGGCTCGTTCTATGGAGAGGAAAAGGTATGATTTTCGTGCAAAGAGGTTGTATTTATAGTTGGTGAAGAGATCAAGTTGAAGAAGGAAAGAAATTCATCAAATCCGAGCGCGAGTCTTTTTTGGTATCTGCACAGCGTTCGGTATTTAGACCATATCTTTCTCTTCCCTTATCCGATTAATATTATTCAAATTGAGTTAGAAAGATAACTTAAAGGGATACAATTATTCTTGAAATAGGATTTTCCTAATTCGAACTTTTACTGCCCCAAAATTTGGTCTCAATGTCAGACTAGAATTCTGTCCAGAATCTTCTAGGATTGGAATCAATTTTATAGTAATATTCTTATCATATTCCATTCCTTTTTGACTTATACTTGCATCCAATTAACTCCTAAAAATCCTCAAAATATCTTCTTATTATCCAAATCAATCATTGGATATTTGCAAGTTGGTCTCTCGTGTTTAATTTGCTCTTCAGTCCTTCAACTTCCAATTGCAACAATATAGTCCCCATACTTTGGAATCTTCTCAATTCGCTCGTTTCAACTCTCAATTCCTTCAACTGGATCCTCCAACTTCTTATTCCTTTACTTCGGCACATTGCATCTTTCCGGTTGACGTCACAAACTTATCAATTGCTCATTTTAGCTCCAATTATGCATTTTTCTCATCAATTACTTCATTCTTCGCATTTTGGGATATTTTCTACAAAGTAAACAAATAAACATAAATTAAATAGCATATACTCTAAAACGACAATAAATTATTCTAATTTAGACGTATAAATAAGTGTATAAAATACACTTATCAGTGCCAAAGGCATGCAACTATACCGCATCACAAGCTAACTGTGGTGACTAGCCCTTGGCCTTTTGCGAAGTGGGGAATTGATATTATTGGTCTTATGCCTAGGGGTGCTGGTAATAATTGCTTTGCAATAGTGGCAATTGACTACTTCACCAAGTAGGTCGAGGCGGAACCCCTGATGAGGATTACCGAGGCCAACACCACAAAGTTCATCTGGAAGTATGTCATATGCCGGTTTGGAATACCGCACTCACTGGTTAGTGATAATGCAAAACAGTTCAAAAACAAAAGCGTAGATGAATTGTGCGATGATTTGGGAATTAAGAAACTATTTTCATCCCCACATCACCCACAAGCTAACGAACAGGTCGAAACTGTGAACAAGACCATAAAGAATACCCTGAAAAGGAAGTTGGAATCCAAAAATGGCGCATGGGTAGATGAACTCCCACAAGTATTATGGGCACTTCGAACCACCTTGCACACTGCCACTGGTGAAACGCCTTTCTCCTTGACATATGGATCCGAGGCGGTCTGTCCGGTCGAAATTGGGGTCCCTTCTCTTCGTCAAATCCACTATAACGAGGTGGGAAACGAAGAAGCACAAAGGGCTAGTTTGAATTTCCTCATGGAAAAATGGAGTGATTCCCAAGTGGTGATGGCCAGGTATCAGAAAAAGATGGCTCGCTACTACAACAAAAGGGTAAAAAGTCGACACTTTAACATTGGGGATTTAGTCCTCAAGAAGGTTCTTCCCTCTACTAAAAAACCAGGAGTAGGGACTTTAGGTCCTAACTGGGAGGGCCCTTACAAAGTCACTGCCGATGTGGTACCCGGAACGTATATGATTGAGGACTTATCCGGTGTACCTTTATGTAATCCTTGGAACACAAATCACCTTCGTCGCTATTTTCAATAAATCAAATTCCTCTTCAGTGGTTACAACATTACCATGTGATTTTATAAAATCATAAGTGAGTTAAATTGAGGATTATACCAATTACCAATTAGATAAACGTAATTGATAAACACAAATTCCAAGATTATTTTGGTTATAACACCATACGTCTACGCCATGCATGAAATTTGTTAAAAACAAGGGACTCTTATAAGCCTACACTGCGATTACTGCGTAAGGGTTGGGAGTGTTAGCACCATCAATGGGAGTTCATACAAATTTGTATACGAAGGTGTTACAAAGTGTGATTCAGATATGTTCAAATGTTTGTCAAAATCAGATCTAGCTGGTAAATATGAATGCCTCAAACCACTCAGATCTGAGGGACTATCTTCATATAACCGTGCAATGTGTTTAAAAGACATCTTCGTTTGGAAGCATTCAAACTTAATGAAATGTTGTCATATAAACCAAAACTTATGGTCAGAATCAGATCTAACCAGCAAACATGAATGTCTTGAGCTACTTAGATCTGAGGGACTATACACATATCTTCGTACGGTCTTTTATAAGACGTTTGTGTTTGAACTAAGTACGGTGTTTTATGAGACGTTTGTGTCTGAACTAAATACAAACGAAGACATTGAACTATATAGAAAAAATGATTGTTACATTTAAAATCAAAGTATATACAATTTGAATGATTGTTACATTTAAAATCAAAGTATATACAATTTGAATGATTGTTACATTTACAATGTCAGGTGCCATTGCACTTACAAACAAAAACAAAGAAAAACAAAAACAACAGCAAGGAAGATACAAAAAAGGATCACTGCGGAGGGACGTCCTCTGAAGAGCCCTTGTCTTGAGGTTCGGGGTATAGGGCTTCAATGGAGGATAGATCCAGGGTTGGGAAAGCTTCTTTCACGATCCCCAAAGGCATCCTGGCCCCTATGTTCCCAAAAACCCTTTGCATGGCCTCGTATTCTTGGGTCTCTTCAAAAGTGTCTTTAAAGTTCTGGATAGCCTCAGACACTTCGGTACTTAGAGCGTTCTCCACCCGTGTCATGACGGTCTGCTTCAGAATCTCTGTGATCCTATTTTGCATGTGCCGTTCTAAAGAGGCAAGGTCCTCCTCCGCTTTTGCCCTAGCCTCCATCTCCATCCCTAATTTTTTGCTTGCTGCTGCCACCTCAGCCTCCAGCTTAGACTTGGATACATTAGCGACGGTCAAGGCTTCAGATGTGATGGACTGTACACGGTTGGAATCATCTAACTTCTTGCACAAAGCAGCCACAACTAACTCAGAGGCCTGGAGGTCGTGCTTCAGTTTATCGTTATCTTCCTGGAGGTGCTTCGCGTGAGCCCTCTCCTCTGAGGAAGATTTGCGGGCTATGGACAGCTGAGTTTTAAGATCATTAATCTCCTTCAGCATGTTGTCCGCATGACGGAGTGCGGTCTTAGCATCTTTCTTGTACCGCTGCGCCTCCTCCACTGAAGACTCCACCTCGTCAATAAGGGCCAGTGCCCTAGCATTCATCGCTTTAGCAGCAAGCAACTTTCGAGACGGACTGGCGCTGGAAGAAAAGGCAGACCAGCCCTCCGTCCAAAATTGTTCAGTAATTAATGTGGCCCTGGCGGGAGGAGAGTTGGGGGAGTCGAACAGGGAAGGACTGAAGGTGACATCTCTGGGGAGAACACTGGTTTTAATACGCTTGAGCTCTTCTGCCCCCTCAGGTGTCACGTCATAAGCCAAATCTGGAACGGACACAGACGGCTCGTCCTCCAAGTCTTGAATCACTGGTGGCAGGGGTTCGGAGGTGGATTCCTTGCCCTTACCCCTTCTAAGCCTCTTCAAGGGAGCGGGATCCTCCTCGGACACGCGCTTCGAAATGTCCTCGGTGAAGGAGGATGGCGCAGAAACATCCTTAGCCTCCCTTTCCCTCTTAGCCCCCCCCCCCCCCCATCTGACCTTTTCCCTTTCTCCTTTGCTACGACTCTTTTGTGGTCAGCCTCCTTTTCTATGCTGGGCTGTTGGGGACCCACTGGCAGCAGATTGGTGGTGGTAGTAGGGCGGGAAGAGGACCCTGAAGTTGGGCTGTGGATACCTCAGACACCTCCTTTGCCTCCCCAACTTGCAGGTTAGCCAGCACGAAGGACGTGAGGGATCTTTTTCACCATGAGTCATTTCAAAGAAATCTTCGGGAAGTCCTTGGAACCTAGCAAGAAAAGAAGGAAAATGGAGTTATGAACAGAAGAAGCATAAGATATAAAGGCAATAGGAAACAAACTTACTCATGGCTCGTATAAGACCGTGCTTAACTAATAATTTATTCTGTTGAATGACCCCTTGAAAAGTGCCCTTGTAAGCAAACAAGCGCCTTACTGCTGCTAAGTCTGTGTCAGGGAGGAGGGGGGCAAAAGTGTCCCCTGCCATAAACCGATAGCATGTTAGGAACCAGTTAAGAAAGTTAAATATAAATTAAAAAGCAAATGACACATAACACTTAAAAACACTAAAGCAAATACAAGACTCACTAGGTAGGGAAAGAGTTCGGGAAACTGTAATTTCTGGACTAGGGTCCACAGGAGAGCTCTGCCACTCCCCAGCGACCCAGAACCATTGATTCCTCCAGTTCTTTATCGAGTTTGGATGACTGGTAATACCAGGAGGGTATGAGCCACTGGGAGACAAGTAATACCAATCTTTGACGTCGGACCTCACGTCTTTCTCCCTTCAAACTGATTTCTTCAAAGTATACAGGGTATGAATGATGTGCAGTGAGATGGGATGGTCAGGGTTGACCTCTTTCCAAACTAACCAAGTACCCATAGCCTGTGTCCAGAAGTTAGGGGCCAGCTGGTAGGGGCACAGGTTGTAGCTCCTAAGCAACGCCCTGAAGAAGGGGTGCAGGGGTAGCCTCATCCCACAAGATAAAGTATCGTAACATATGGCCACTTGACCTGGGGGAGGGCTGCAGGGTCGGCAAGAAGGTGTAGGGAGCACTAATTGAACCCCTTCTGGCATCCTAAATTTTGCCAAGGCCCCAACCAAATCCACCCCTCGAATTTTAGTGGCAATCTCACTGCTCTCCCACGATTCTAAGTTTGGATCAGGGTCAATATGATACCCAGACACTTTATTTACCAGGTCTACCCAACCTTCGACTTGGGTTATCTCCTCCTCAGAAAGCCCCAGTTCTTCCCTATGTGCCCTAAACGGGGCCCTAACAATTAAGCCAAGGTCCTGTTGACCAGAAGAAGTGCCTACTGCCTCTTCTCTTCCCAAATCCCTGTCACGCTTGCTTTGAAGCTCTCTCAAAGATGCCTCCTCCTCGGATGATAGATGAGCCATGTAGTTCTGGTCTTTTTCTTCTTCGCTGTCAGAATCACTCAAATAAATTATACCACTGATTTTCCTATTCCTCCTCTAAAGAAACAAGAACTAAAAATCGACAAAGATATGGGGGCAGAAACCTCTGATAATAATCGCATTTGCTAACATTTCATGTGAACCCGTTCCCCCAACTCTTTCCATTTATTCTTAAAAAAGGAAAAAAAGAGCCAGACTCATCGAAAGAAAAAACAAAGGTCAAATTTTTTTTTTCAAACCCACGTTTGAAGACTAGAAATAAGGAAGTTTTCTTTACACTTACAAAGGAAAAGAAAGTTACCTTCGAAAACGGAAGTCCAAGTTTGTATACTCGGAACGACGAATGCACCAAGGAAGAGTGTATAGCGACATGGATGGGTCCCTATGTGGGAAGCCCTAGAAGAGATATTGAAAGAATTGCTGTAACGTGAGAGACGCTGCAACTTCTTGCGAAGATATTACTGCAGAAAAAAATTTGAGGATACGGTAAAGGAGAAACAATGAGGAGAGGAAGGCTTTATAGGGAACTCAATAAACCAAAACTCTTGATTTGCGAGCCACATAATTAATACGGGTAACCAACGTCCCTTGGGGAATGGGTTAATCAAATCGCCAACTGTCAAACGAAGGAAGAAAACCGTTCAGCTACCACAGTGAGTGCCACGCGCGAAAAAAATGCCACTCCCATCACCTTTTTATATTTCTTGGGAACCAATATCAGTAGCCCCTTTTCATTAAATACGCTGCCTAAGATACGCGCTAGTGCGCCCCCAACCTTCACTTAGGAGGGAAAAGCAGAAGTAGGAGGTCGGCTATACTATGAATCCGAACTTCCCATAAGGAATGCAATTCCTGACCCTAAAAATCGCTGCGCTACATAGCGACTCCCAGCGAGTGGATGGCGGAACAATTGCAAAATATTGGATATAACAAGTGATGAAACTTGGACAAAATTATTGCTGCGAAACTATGACAAATTCGATTCGCTCATGAATGACCACATCGGATTTGAGGGACTAGTGTTGAGATCGTACCCAAAATGTGGCACATTGGGCCACCAGTGAAGGCCCAATGAGGCCCACGGACTTTAGTCCATGATTAGAAGTTCAAGATATCTCCCTGGGTCAATGGCCGAGGTGGAAAAGCACACGAGCTCCTCTAGCCGAACTGATTTGTGTCTAGCAGACGCGTTTTATGCTTAGCCGAGGTGCTTACGGTAACGCCTCAGATGTAAATATGGGACAAGGGATGAAGTCAGAAATGTGACACCGCCTTTACCAAGATATGACAGACGCCCATCCCCTACGGGATGTAGCAATGATTACGGTAAAAAAAAAAGGTTGTCCCCTCCAAGAGATAGGGTGAATACACGTGTAAAAGTCCGTCATGTGTTTCAATCTAGGACAACGAATCCTTCTATAAATAGAGCACACTTGCCTCCAAGGAAAGGGTTAACAATTTCATACTCTTAACTAGGTATTTTTCTCTCACTCCCTTTTCTCTCTTTTACGCACTTATATCTCCCGCACTCAAATTATATTTGCTGAACATGGGCGCTGGCTTTGGCATCAGAGTGTAAACGGGAGCCACCTCGGCTCCCTTTGCAAGCTGATTATTTGTCACAGTGCGCAGGAGATCCACGTATTCAAGAGGGAGGAGCTGAGACGTGTTGGTCCAAGATCCAGCAGGATTTTGTGGTCAACAGTACGCAAGTCGAATTCATGAATTGGATCATATACCATTTCGAAGTTTGTTCAAAATCTACATTGAATATATATCGATTGTTCCAAACGGACATAAAAAAAAAAGGTTAAACGTGTGTCTTGAAATTGAATGTGTAACACAAATTTTCTTTTATAATATACTTTTTTTCAATTAATTCATTGATATTTATTTTAACGCGAAATTTTTTTTAATATAATTTATAGCATTTTATTTCAAATTATAAAAGAAAAACTACCAAATGATTCAAAGTAAATTAAAAAAAAATACATCAATCATCTTGCGACTATATATAAACAAAGACTGTGCCTCCTAATTCTAAATATCTGCGTCAACCACTATTGAAGATACTCTTAGAACTCCAAAGTCTTTCAAATTCTGTATATGAAGTTCTTGTACTTTCAAGAAGGTTTAAAATGTAGCGATAATTTTATTCAGAGAAAACATTAAAAAATTATATTAGATTTTTGGTTAATCTATATAAGATAATTATATTCATATCATGATTTTTATTATTTACATTGCTTTTTAATCTACATCTACCTACCTACAATAGATATAAAAAAGAAGAATGAAGGAGAAACTTTTGAATTCCGATTATACATTTATATATTTAGCTATTTGCCTCACTTTCATAATATTATACTTTCTCATTTATTAATATTAAATTAATCTATTATCTAACAATTTATAACGTTTTAATATAATTTCATATTATTATTTTTATAATGTTAAAATTTTTCATTTATTTAATATTAAGAAAATTGAAAACTTAGTTTGTCATTTAATAGATAATAGTATTTTCACCCTGCGATGCACGAGAATATGTTTATAATAGTGATTCCGATCAAAATTTATGAAAATATGTTAATTATACAATCTTATTAAATAAAAACATAATACAATAACATTTTAATACAAAATATTATCGAATTCAAAACTTTAAAAAAGACAAAACTAATCAAAATAAGAAATGCAACATCTACAAAACTAATCAAAATTAGGAAATCCTGATCCTTATGAGATTTTTCTTTTTTTCTTATAAAAAATATTTTTATTTATTATTTGTTTGTTTGTTTGGCTTTCTTCTTCTAAATAAGTTATTTTTAACTTATTTTTTTGTATGTTAAATTATTTTATTTTGAAATATAATATAATAAATAAAATTAACAATTATATATATATAGTATTTAATTTTATCTCCAATTGAGTAAATGTTGCTTTATTTCTAAAATAATTTTTTAAAGAAAATTTTGTGATTTTTTAAACAATTATTATTTTTTAATTAAAATCGGTTCGACGTGATTCAACATTCGATTCTTGATATGTTGCTTTTTCGGACGATTTTAAGTTTTCTAAATATTGAGTATTAAATAACTTAAATGATATAATTTAAAATGAATGAGATATTAAGGAATAGTAATATATATATATATATATATATATATATATATATATATATATATATAGTTTTTATAATTGATCTTTGTGACTTTTTATACTGACAAAATGTTTATAGTTTGTTCTCACTTTTTATCTTTTATTAAACTTCTCGTTAATTGTCATTGCATATGACGTAATCAAAGTAAATTTTTAATAACAATGCAAAAAAAAAAAAAATTAGTTAATTTGATTCCGAACAAAATATATTTTAACTTTTGATGAAGTTTATTTTTTAATGTATTGCTTAGATATAATTTTATAGAATTTTTAATAGTGTTTTCAAAATTAAAATATTGCCATTGCACAAATGTGTGTATTTTTTGTGACCGCTACTTTACTTTTATATATAGATAGATAGATTACTGTATCAAATTAGTTACATTATGATTAAGCAGAATATTTTTGAATAATCTTTTTTTTTTAATTTAACAAAATTTCTAAATTACGGATTTTGAATACTTCGTTTATAACAATCGAAAATTATCTATTTATTTTTTAAATTACATTTATAATGCTTTTGATGTAAATTTTCCATCTTTTTTCACACACAAAAAATAATTGAAACATCTTAGTTTAACAATTAAAAATAAATTATTTTTTTCAAGAAAATTAAAAAAATAATTTCAAATTGTCCTTTTTTTTAATTGAAATGAAGCATCTCTGTTTGACAAAATATTTTTAAACGACACATTTTTAAACTACTTTTTAATCACACATATTTTTCTCTAAATTTTTCAACCACTAATTTTTACTTTGAAAATATCATATTCTTTGTTTTTTCTTAAAAAATAAAAATAAAATAACTACCACAAAAGTGTAATTAAAATTTGCAATTATTACATTTTGGAGTTTGGATTGTTCAATCATTACATTTTGAAATGGTTCTAATTCTCATTGCACTTTAATGAATTTTTTTTTTTTTTTTTTGCAAGAACTTTTCAAATTTAGCAAGTAATTTTAGGCTGGAAAATGTGTGTGTATTTTTTGAGACGACTATTTTTCTTTTATATATATAATGTATAGATAGATATAGATATAGATATAGATTATTATGAATGTAATAACCCCATGAAATTCAATAAAAAAAATTGTTGTAATTTCATTAATGTGTGAATTTTATTTCACCTTCCGCTTATCTATTTATTATTTGGGTGTTCTTCTCAATAATTTTTCAAGTTTTGTGTTGATTTATTATTATAGTTTTTATTTTAGATTTTAAGAAACTTTATGTTATAATTTTTACTTCATCATTTAATAAATATTATTATGAAGCCACATGGATTTTAATAAAAAAAAATGTTTCGATTCCATTAATTTATGACTTTTATTTTATTTTCTTTGATCTGTTTATTTCGGTGTTTTTCTCAATAATTTTTCAAGTTATATGATGAATTATAATTACAGTTTTTATTTTAGATTTTTAAGAAACTTTATGTTATAATTTTTATTATGACTATAAATCGTTAATGTAATACTAAATTGCTACATCCATGATTTCAAAAATTAGATTGTTTACTCAAATTTCATAATTTACCACGTATATATTCTGAATTTAATAGCTATAATATAACTTTTAATCCAAAATGTTAGATTCCATTAATTTGTGACTTTTATTTTCTTAGGTTACATGAAAAAAATAGTTTACAGAATTCTTAATTCATATTACATACAGTACAATATTACAATACAATTCAAATACAAATACAAATGCAAATACTATTACAATTACATTACATTAAATTAAAGTAAATTAGATTTTGAATTAATATTCATATGAAATTTTATGCTTATTCATTGACTTCCATATTAAATCAATACACAACAATCATAAACAATACCCTAAATACTTTCATGGTACTATCCTTATTAATTTATTATCTATAATATACAATGTTAGAATATAATTTTATATTATTATATGCAACTTCTTATTATATGAAATGATGCGAAGTTTTTTTCACAAAAAAATGAGTACATTAATTACATTAATAATAAACAAATTGAGTTATTTCTCGAAAAAGTGGAAATTTGTGTAGCTTTGTTTCTTCGTCGAAATAATAGATGGTACAATAAATTTTACCAAGATAAATTCCTAAATACATTATTTTCAAACAGTATCCACCATATAAGTTAATCCGGAAAAGAAACTGTACATTGATGCTCTAAAGGATTATGAACCCATTAAATGGTCTTTGCAATGAAACAAAGGTAATTTATCATGATTTCAAGAGATATATTATCCATACAAAAAAATCGTTTGACAACATGTTGAAAAACAAATTTTCCTTCTGCGCATTTCATTATCTCCTGCAGATTATTAAGGATATTCATTTAAATTCAAAAGAAATAAATTTCAATATGTCTATATTTTCAATGATCATTGATATGACTCAAGGACAAACATTGTCTAATGTTGGAAAAGACCTTCTAGAACATTTATTCTCTCATGTATGATTTATGTAGTACTTTCGCGATAAGTTTGAATAAAAATAATAATTTTTCTTTTATAAAAGCATAAAATAAAAATGTGAAAAGCTGTAGAGCATTGAATAAAAACATATACACAGAGTCGTGTTATAATAATCAAAACAGTGTATTTTAGTTTATTCAACAATTTCACATTATATACGTACGTAATTTCATGAAAAAATTATTCACATATTCTTTTTAACTATTTTTAATTTTCCCTTAACATTATGAAATGTCTCAACTACTTTAAAAAAAATATTAGTATTTTAAAAATATTACTAGTATTCGCACCCGTGCGTTGCACGGGAAAAAAATTATAATTATTAATTAATGAAAATGTGAGAAATTCACAACGAAAACAATTAAATTCATATTTTATGAGAAAGAATATGAAGAAACATAAAAGTTTCAATAGCAAAATTCAATGTAAATTACAAAACACTTCTTTCAAAATATAGGATCTTAAAATTTAGGATATTAAAACTTTCCAATTTAATTGTGCAGAACATCAATCAATACATGAAAAAGAATTACACGTGAATTAAATTTATTTTTTGAAAATAACAATGTTTTTTTATTTCTTGCGTTAATGTTGTTCAACGTTACAAATAATATTTTTGTAAATATTTTTAGTAATGTCAAAATATAATAATGATAAAAAAATTTAAATAAATAAAATTTCTATTTCTCAAACGGAAATGGTTTTTTTTTTTTTTTCCATTCTTGAATGTTACATAATTTGTCCTTGAAATCCATATGAAAATGATCCAATTAATGAATCAATGCATTATAGAATTGATTAAACAAAGTTAGATAAAAAAAAGATTAAACAATTTGTCAGTACCAATGCACTGATCCTCATCATCATAAGTCAGACAAATAGCTGCCACAATTTGACCGTGAGGAAGGCAAAAAAAAAAAAAAAAATGGAGAGCAGTTTAGGCTGGAAAACACGGGTCAACTATCATGTTATAATAATAATAATAATAATAATAATAATAATAATAATAATAATAATAATAATAATAATAAGATAAGATTTCTCCCGTATACAAAATGCATAAAAAATAATATATTAAAATAATTAATAAAATTTTACAAACAATAAAACTACTTCAAATTATAATAACTTCTTTGAGTAATAAAAATCAATTTATATATTTAAGTAGTAAATGATTATTAAGTTTTCCACATTTTTTCAAAAAAAATAAAATAAAAAAAAATTTGAAGTTGTTGTTCAAAAAAAATTGATATTATTTTTTTATCGAAAATAACAGATATTTACACATTGTTTGGAGTAGCGTTGTTAAGTATTAAAATGAACATCCTTAATAATTTCAATTTATTACACTAAACGCATCATCAAGTCCCTATTTGGTACCTATTATTTTTAAATCTCATTTTTTAAAAACTTATTTTCATCCACACATTATACCAATAAAATAATCTACACATAAATTCAAAAATATTCTCCAATTTTTAACTACACATCTCCCAAAAATTTACTATTTCAAACAACATTATTCCAAATAATGGGTCTCCAACAGGGGTCAAATACAGTCAACACGTCATCCATAACATAGTAATTAATTTCACTACGTAAAATGATTTCCATAATACCATTCAAATTTTATTAATGTGATGACATAATAATTAGTTTTAGTTTCAATAAATTATTAATTATCATCAGTACCTCTTACGTTGATTTAGCAAGTTTAATTCAAATAATTAAAAAAAAATTGAATAGTCACCGTTTTCGTAAAAAAAAAATTATCGTTTTCTGGAAAAAAAATCTATTAAGAAGTATAAACAAACTTATTTGTCACTAATATTTTTAACTAAACAAAAAAGAACAAATATTAAAGTTTAATAAAATATTAATCTAATTAATGCACAAATAATGCACGAAAAAGTAAAGTTATTTTTGTTTTTCAAAGTTAATGTGTAGTTTTCCAAATGTATTAATTTCTTTATAAAATTTATTTTTTATAAAGCAATTAACGATGAATATTAATGCAAACAAACTTACTTGTCACTAATATTTTTAACTAAACAAAAAAGAACAAACAATAAAACTACTTCAAATTATAATAGTTATATTAAAATTTTTTGTAATTTTTTTATTATCAACTCTTTATTAATTTTCACATCTTGTCTTTTGAGACGATTTTCATTCAATATATTTGTTTTGTTGGCGAAAAACACTTATTTATCTCTCATATTTTTAAATAATCAAAATAAATAATTAATACAAAAGTTAAAAAAAATATTGCACATCATTTCAATGCAAATTAGCAGAATATTTGAATAAAATTTGTGATTAGAAATAAAATTTATTAATTAATTGAATGTTATAAATAACAATGCGATTAAAAAAAGTTAAGGATATAAAAGCAAAACTAAACAAATACCGAATATCTGTCTTGCAATTAAACTATGGTGTAAATTTAAAAAAATGTGTTGTATGAATATTATTACCTAAATATAATTAGCTTGATTTTCAAAATATGAAAAACACGTACAATGAAATGATTCATCGGTGTTAAAACAATTACAAATTTGGATGGATTAATGAGTGAAGTGAATGAATTGGAATATAAATAAATGTTATGTCAACAATTATTTATTGTATGATCCATAAAAATTGCAGAGAGAGAGAGAGAATAGACAAATTATTAGTATTCAATACATGTAGTCAAGTGCCTATTTACAATGCATTACACACTTTCCCACATTAAATGTCTCATTAATTGTCAACAACTCATTTTCCAATTCCGAAAATTCAATTGAAAAAAAAAAAAATCCCAAAAATAGAAACTGAAAATGGGCGGGAAAAATTTTGACGGCTCTTCTGCTTTAATATATAATAATATAGATATAGATATAGATGCATGTCATTCATCATATACATCGGACTACAAAGCACAGCACACCTGCTTCTACTAGTTGTAATAAAGATGATTAATTTTTGTTTATTTTTGCATTTATGTCACAAGCGTTTTTCATTAAACTAGTGAATCATCCCGTGCGTTGCACGGGAAGAAACTTCTAAATAAAAATAATCCTATTCGAAATTAAATAAACTCTTAAACAAAATAAATAACATTCACAAATAAAAGATAACTTCATCATTTATTAGTTTCATGTATAAACATCAACCTTTTAGGGAGAAGTCATACATGCGAAAATGATTGTGCCTGATTCTTATTGATAGTCATGGCATATGACACCATCAATGAAAATTATTATTTTTTGAAATCTAATAAGTATCCTAAAATTCGAATAGCTCAACGATATCCTTGGAATAAAGAACTTGTATCTTGCATTACTGTCAGATAGAATTTGACCTTATAAAATATGATCTTCAAGTTTTGTAACGATTATTCACTATATCCTCGAACCAAAAATTCGCCTTTCAAAATGAACACTTAAATGTAGGATCTCCAGTATTCATGTACTCTGAACATTCAAACAATAGATGAAAAAGTTAATAATAGAGACCATGCATATAAAAGATAATATTCAATATTTTGACCATTGACAATGAAAAACAACATGTATAATAATAATAATAATAATAATAATAATAATAATAATAATAATAATAATAAAAAAAAAATTGCGAGGTTGACAAAGATATTGCATCAAATTTATGATATTTTAGGTTTTCAATATTTATACAACGTAATTATTTTCTGATTGAAATTATAATTTAATATTGATCATCTCAATTTTTAGTTAAGTAAATTGGGAGACAATTTATATATTATTGTGAAAAAATATCATAAAATTTGAATTAAAATATAGCAAAGAATATCTTAGTATGGTTAATTACTTTTTGAAATTTTAAAATTAACAGTTAGGACAAAAATCATTAATAACTATATCATTTCAAATAATATAGATAAATTTGTTAACCGTTAATGTTAAAAAATGTGATATGAGATTTTTTGGAATAAAAAATTAAATAAGAATTAAATGTAATTGTCATTGAAATAATTTTGATAAATAATGCAACATAGGAAAGAACTTTAATATGTATATGTAATAAATAACTTAAAAATAGGATTTAATTATAAAAATTTCAATACAACGTGATTTATAAAAATACGAATGTGTATAAATTTTAGATATAATTTTAATTGAGAATTTGACATTGGATCTGTATGACTGAACCAAATATTTATCCATAAAATTAAGACCAATAAAATATCACAATTATTATAAGAAATTAATTATTTATTAAATATAATTATCTATAAAAATATTTAATAATTTAATAATACGCTATAAAAAAGAGCTCCAATTTTTAGATGTACTAAATAACTAAAAATAAGATTATTTATAAAAAAAAACTATATATATGATGTGATTTATAATTTAGTACTCTCTTCATCTCATAAAGATAGTCCTCTACTCATTTTCACACAGATTAATGACAAAATGGAATATAAAATATTAATTTCACTCTTAAAAAATAAAGTAGACTATCTTTTTGATATGGACAAAAAAGAAATTGTGGACTATCTTTGTAGGACAGAGAGAGTATTATCTAGTAATAAAATTTAAACATAATTTTTAACATAAAAATTTTACTTTGAATTTGTATAAATGAACACAAATATTTATTTGTAAGATTGAAAACGTTAGAAGAACACATTTTTTTTATGAAAAGAGAGGTTTTAACATAAAAAGCCAAATATAAATAAGTAAAATCAAACAAATTATCGTTCTTATATCATAAAAAATAAAAAAACAACTTCTCGGTAAAAGCAAATTTTAAAAAAAAAAATCTAGTTTCTTATTTTTATTATTTTTTATACAATGTGATATACAATTTCATCAAATGTATATACTGACCCATGAATAATATGTTTTTCTTCACTAAACGGCCGAAACCATTAACATATCTATCAAACCCAAAACTATTCTAAATAGCTCAACATTAGTTAACACATTGCAACCCCAATAGAGAAATCTAGAACATAATATAAATAAACTATTAACAAATCCTCTTATTAGTCTAAAATAATTTTGCATTCTATATTGTTTTCGAAACTTTCTCTACAATATTATTGTTTTAATATTTTTTTCTTTTTTGTTAGAAACCCAAATTTATGTTCAACGACTCAAAATATCACAGGTCTTGAAGAAAAGAGTAGTGCCAATCATTTTTACTTTTTCAAAAAATAATTTACTATTTTTTATTTTCAACTGGTTTGTAATATTAATAACTAATAAGCATTACCACCGCACCAGAAATTTTGAATCATAAAACGTGATAAATAGAATGTGGAGTGGAGCGGTCATTTTAAACAGTACACATTTTTTCAAAGAAATAATCATTTAATTGAATCTTTTATTATTGTGTATATCTTCATAATAATTATATGTAACATAAATGAAAGAGGTTGTATATAGGGAAATGGAAAAAAAAAAGATATAGAAAACAAAAATGAATCAACAGATTTTGAAAAATGGGAAAAAAATGAAACAAATTCTGAAAAAGGAAAAAAGAAGAAGAAAATAACTGGTTTTCCAGTGTAATTAGGCGGCGGGAAATAGAAGCCATGTAAACACAACAAATATTGAAGACTGTAAGTAGACGTCAGCGATTTTGAAAATAATAAATAAATATTGAATGCCCAACTATTTTTGAAGTGGGTCTTGAAGTTGATTATTTGATAGGGGATATAAGTAGTGTGAACATGATAAATATTGAAGTCTCCA
Source organism: Ligustrum vulgare (assembly GCA_963555705.1). Taxonomy (NCBI): domain Eukaryota; kingdom Viridiplantae; phylum Streptophyta; class Magnoliopsida; order Lamiales; family Oleaceae; genus Ligustrum; species Ligustrum vulgare. The sequence goes on from OY743175.1 coordinate 52,151,446, forward strand.
AAAATTGGAAAAATAAATAAATAAAATCTGCACATAGTACAAGAGTTTTGGAGGGAAACAGTGAAGTTGACTGAGGTTGACTCAGCTACTTTTATATATTATATAGATATAGATTATTCCCCTTAAACTTTAATTAATTAATACATATCGTCTTTAATGACAACTTTTATTTTAGCCCTCCAATGCCTTATTTTAGAGCCAGCTTGACTCCAATATTGATTTTTTTCAATTTTTTCCCTCAAATTTATTCTTAATCACACATTTTTATTAAATTCATCTTTTTCACACTTTTCAATCATACATTATTTCCAAAACCCAAACTATCTCTAAAATCACCATTAACAAACTGGTTTTTAAACCTTTCTTTCTACTGCTCATCTCCAACCACGCATTCACATAATAAATATTATGAGTAAAAATTTCTCTATTTTAACCATATATTCTTAAAAAAAAAAAAAAAATCATTGTTTAAAAAATTATTTCTCTTTAAAATTGACATCAACTAGGTGATTTGAAATGATGGGCAAATTTATTTATTTTTTTTATTTAAAACCGTAAGAGGGAAGGAAATATTTTTTTACACCCTCTTAATGATAGATAATTTGGATTGATATATATATTTTTATTATAATTACAATCTTGGGAACATATGGGTGGAGGTAGGACTCGAACCCTGGTCTCTGCCCGATATTAGGATTCGGGGACGTACCGCAGTAGCCACGTTGCTCAAGTTTCCCTACCCGATCTACTAAATTCAATTTTATTGCTTTTTGGTTCATTTTCATATTTAATATTCATATTCACATACTAATTTCAATTCCAGACAAAAAGTCACGCGCCGTAACTAAATCTTAACATACTTTAAAATTAATGTTATTCTCAAAAGAAAAAGAAAAGTTATTGCTATTGGGAGATTAAACGGTGCTTTCAAGTTTCATCTATATCTTAATATATATAAAATGAAATATTCCATGTAAAGTACAGAAATGACAAAAAAAAGGAGAATATACGTTGATTTTTAGTAAAATCGACGCCTATAAAAGGATGGTGGCATTTTGTAAATATAATCAAAGAATACGCGTCGATTGTAATTAAACAACCGACACGTAAAGTTTAAGGTTAAATAATACGCGTTAAGAACCGACGCGTAAAACCGGGTTTAGGCGTCGGTTCTTATTCCTTTACATACTGATCAGCAAAACACGTGGACCATCTCTATTTTTTCACTACTCGATCTCTTCCCGCCTATCTCTTTATCTCTTTCTCTCACCCAAACCACCGCACTCGCGCCTCCATCACTGCCGCCGTGCGCCTCCACCACCTCCGCTGCCCCCCCGGCCTCCTCCCTCTCACCCCGTAAGAGACCCACCTCCCTCTCTATATACATGTGTTTGTATCTATATATATAATGTATGTAAATATATGTAATGTATGTAAATATATGTAATAATATGTATGTATGTATGTAAATAATATGTAAATATATGTATTATATATAATGTATATAAATGTATATATATTTATATATTTTCTCTGTGTGTGTGTGTGTTAATTAATATATTTAGTTAATTTTGTATATATATGGGTATTTATATTATAAATGTGTTTGTATATATGTATGGGTATTTCAACTAGTTAATTGATTTAATTTGTTAGTGTATGATTGAATTTATGATTTTATATGCTAATTGATTTAAATGAATTTTTTATTAGTTTAGTTTGGATGTGAATTTTGTATTGTTGATTTTGAGTTAGTAGATGGATATATTGCAATATTTGAATTATTGAAGTTTTATTGAAATTATGGGATGTTAAGTTATGAAATCTTAGTTTGAGTTTTTAGGAGTGTGGAATTGATTTTGGATTAATTTTGGAGTAGTTGATGATGTTGAACTTTGACTGGAGTTGTGTTTGAGTTTAGAATATTTCGAGGCTGAACATTTTGATTTTATTGTGGTATTTTGATTCCTCCTACAGGTTGGCTAAGTCTAATTTATAGGGGAGATTCTGCCAAAATTCCTATATGATTTTGTAAATAAAAATGAAATTATAATTTATGGAGATTTTCACTAGTACAAGATTAATCATATTAAATAAATAACTAAACAGAATACAATCATTCTAGTAAATTTATAAAGTTTCCAACCTAATAAATTATCGTATTTGATTTCAATTATTAATATATAGTTGGTTTAAGCTTCTATCATGAAAAATATTAACTCAAAACTAATAATTTTTTTTAATTATATCTTCACATATAGGTTGTTAGATATGGATCGGGGTTGGATGTATGGTAGACGTAATACACATCAATATGTAAAAGGGGTTGAAGAGTTTATTGAAACTTGTTCATATAATTTATTAAAACTTTAGGACTTTCAAAATGCATTGGGCATGTGGAGCTTTTAGGACAAAAATAAATACAACGTGAAAAAAATATAAATGTATGAAAATACATATTTAAAATTTATTACAGATGTTTGAATTATTTTCATATTTTATTTAGTTTGATTATTAATGTTCGTTTTCAATTTCAAAATTTCAGTGTCCTCAACAACCCAGGGTTCTGAGTGTGGCTATTATGTTAATAGAAACATGTATGAGATAGTCACATGTCACTTTCAACTCGAGTTGTTAAAAAATGTATAAGTTATTGAAGAATGTGAATTTCTATTTATGACTTTATATTTTATTAACAAATAATTAATTGTTCATTTTAATTGGTTTTAGACATTTAGAGAATACTACTTAACGGAGGAAATTGTCGACATTCAGAACTTATGTTCAAAATACTTCATTGATGTGTGTATGTAAATATTTTCATTCAAACTTGCATTTACGTATTTGTATAACAAATTAACAATTTTGTAAATATAATTGTTTTTTATTTAATTTTATTACGAATATGTCGATTATATATATTCGATGACAATATATTTGGTAATGTGTATGTGGAGAATGTTCAGGTCATCATAGGCCACGTTCAGGTGATCGCAGGTCATCACCTGTAGTGACATAGGTCATTGCAGACCACTTGCAACTGATTGCAGGTCATGACCTGCAGTGACCTGGGTCATTGCAGGCCACCGTCAAGTGATTGCAGGTTATGACCTGCAACGACCTAGGCCATTGTTGGCCACGTTCATACAACTGCAGGCCATGACCTGTAGTGGCCACGTTAAGATGAATGTAGGGTATGACCCACTGCGGAATGGATGAAAGAAATGTGGTGCTTCAAAAAAAAAAAAAAATTTAGGCGTCGGTTGTAAAATTAAAATCGACGCCTAAAGTTCAACTTTAGGCGTTGGTTTTACAATCGACGTGTAAAGTCAAGACTTTACGCGTCTGCGCCATATACATTACCTCTACAACCGACGCGAATGAGTCTTTCTGTAATAGTAGTGTTGCATTGAAAATGAGAAAATTTGGATTAACATTTTTGAATATAAATAAATTTCTTAGAATTTTTGCAAATAAATCATTTTTTTAAAGAAAATATATATACTAAAAATTATTTGAAGGACCACCCAATGCAAGAATATCAAATTCGATCATCTATAAAAAAGAATCAGTTTTTTATAAAAAAGTGGTTGATATAAAAATAACTTCGAATAATCTTCTTACTGCTAAATTCAATTTTCTTATTTCATGGTTCATTTTCATATTTAATATTCGTATTCTAATTTCAATTTCAAATGAAAAGTTGCACACCGTAATTAAGCATTAAAGAAAATTAATGTTGAAAACCAATTTAATTTAAAATTAATGTTATTCTCAAAAGAAAAAAAAATTATTGCTATTTGAAAATGATATTGCGTCTTCATCTATAAAGCTTGTTTGATGTATGAGATTTTGGAGGAAATTTGGATATATGGGAGAACGTGTGATTAAAAAGTGTGAAAGTGGTGGGTCCTACAAAGATGTATTGTAGAAAATGAGTTTTGTTGAAAAGTTTTTTAAAAACTTTGGGACCGAACATGGGTTTTATATATATAAAAATGTTATATATTAAATTTCCATTTTCTTTCGTTTTTTTTTTTGGTTGAGTCGATTATATGTTAACTAATAGTAGGGATGGCAAAAAAACCCGAAGGACCCGTCCCGAGAATTACCCGCCCCGTCAGGTCCGCGGGGCAGGTTCGGGGTGGGTTTTCCGCCCCGCCCCGTGACCCGGTAAATTTTTAAAAAAAAAAATTTAAATAATGAAATGAGAAACTAAAATAAATTTGATGAAATTCAGAAGAATTGAACCTTGGTGGAATTTAGGGATATGAGAATATACAACCACTATACAATTATATTGTTTATTGATTTTTTTCTTCGAATATATACATATTATTTTTAAAGTTCAAACTTAAAAATTCTAACTAATTAAATGCCTAAATTTTTCACGTAAAATTTCATTACCAATTTATTTTTTTAAAAAAATTAAATTAAATTTCGAGTCATTAGCGGGGCGGGAGGTCGTCCCGCCCCGACTCGAGACCCGACCCGTGACTTCGCGGGTCGCGGGGCGGGGTTACATGTTTTCGGGTCTGGGGCGGGGCGGGGCGGCCCTGACCCGCCCCGAACCCGACCCATTGCCATCCATAACTAATAGACAACGATCATGTAAAAGTAACATCTGGTTCAAATCGATTGATTTCAAGCGTAGTTCAAAAAAACGTCGGATATAATGTTATATTGTACAAACGATATTTAGAGCAAACTTAATTTAACAGTAGATATTGACTCGTCGATAAATTGCACGATATTATAATACAATATGTTTATTATTAATAATTTCGTTACTGAAATTAGTATACGTGTAAATGTAATAAATATTATTGCTCGTTCAAGTAATTACATTAGAAAGATCAAATCGATGCATCACGCAGGTCATGCACCATTGTATAAATAATAATGTAAGTTAAGGTGTGTTTGATAAGTTGGGTCGACCAGGAAAAAGAAAAAGTTTTTCATGGAAAACATTTTTTCATCAAACCTATGAAAATTTATTTTCACTGTTTTCATTTCAGGGAAATATTTCACCTATTTAACTTGAGTTGAATATATTTTTCGTATAACACTTTACAATTAAATACAAAAGCCAAAAGGTAAAAAACTTGAGTGAGTTTCCTTTACCTTCTCCACCCCATTAACACAATAATAATGCTATAGTCACAATGTGATCTACAATGTGAATCACAATCATACTCACTTGGAGATGGAGGCCACTGAATTGAATTATCCATCAAAAGATCCTTGTAAATGTGATTATGATCCACGTTGTAAAAATAGAGATATATTCATTAAAAGACCCTTATAAACATTTTATTGTACAAAGCTTCCGACCGCGCACATGACTACCCGCTAAATCCTCAAAATTTTACTCTTTCACATAACCCTTTATTATCTTCTCGTCCCCAACCCTTTTATTCTTCCCTCCCCCCAACAAAACTAAAATCAAATTGCTGCAACTTCAGTAGCGGTATAATTCCTATTGTTAAACAGCTATTCTTGGTTTTCTTCAAGTCTTCAAAGACATACATTTTCTTCACCATACAGTAAGCAAGGTTTATCAAACCAAGATTTTACACAGTTCTGTTTTATCTTTCAATTTTACCCAGTTAAAAGAACATTATGTAAATACTTGTATATGGGTTTCATAGACTGTGGGGTTTGATGGAGGGAGAGAGAATAGGAAAAGCCGGCTCGACTGCATCGGGACGTGTGAAAAGTAATGCATTTTTTGTTTTCTGCTCCTTTTTCCAATTTGTTAAGACTTGTGACAGCAACTTCTGAAAATTTGAAAATAGTGAGGGAGAGGGTTAGTAGAATTCGTCTTAGTAATATTTAAGTTTCAAAAATATAAAAATGGACCGAGTCATGATTGACATTGTATGTGGACCATGAAATATTTGTTAAAGTTAGATATTTGTTGTATTTGAACATCATTTTTGTATAATATCGTTGCGTGGTACTAATTGATCTGAGTGAAAAATATTGTATTTTTTTGAATGTTTCTTACAAGCTTGGCTATGGAGGGCCGGAGGCCGTCTGTGTGTTTTCCCTTTGTTAATTCTATTTTTAATGTTATAAGAAGTGTAGTTCAATGAGGTGATAAGTCTATTTATCCATCTATCATACGTCCTACTCTTCAAACGTTTATGATGTAAGTTTTGTGTTTGATGAAGTCTTTGGTTGTCTATCTGGTCTGAACATCTCTTTTTGGGTGTTGGGTTTCTAGGGAATTTCAAGAAAAAAATTCTGAACTTATAAGACGAACCCCGTGTTTTGTTTAGTTTCTTTGAAGGTTCGGTTCTTTCTGGAAATTTTATATCACAATATTAACCCTTACTCATGTTCTCCAGATTATAGGTATTTTTTGTGTTATGATTTTTAAACTGCACATTTGTGTGTTTTGGTGGGAAAAAGATTGTAATTTTGACCTTAACCTCAAAAGCAGCTCTTTATTTGCTTTTTCTGAAAGTAGGGAAAATGAGAGTCTTCACTGTAAAAAATGTTAATCTATCAGAATATATGTATTTTTGGGTAATATTTTCTTTATATTGAAGAGACTTTCTTTGCAGATAAAGAAGAAAAATTAGGAAAGTTTAGAGAGTAGGGAGAAAATACATTGGAGAAAGAGACCTCAAGATCTAAATTTCGATTGTTTATTTTATACATATTTCTACCTTGGAATTTTTAGTCTTATTTCTTTGATTTTCTTGTACTCTATGAAGTTTCAGGTTCTGGTGACAAGTATTTAATTTGCTGGTGCAAATTCTGGTAGAATGGCTGCAAAATCATATAGAGCTTCAGAATCTGGGAGGGGTTCAATTCCTTCAGGTGTGACTTTCGCAAGGAGAACATCATCGGGTCGTTATGTTAATTTGTCAAGGGATAGCCTTGATAGTGAGATTAGTGGTATTGAATTCTCAAACTATACAGTGCAAATACCACCAACACCCGATAATCAGCCCATGGATCCTTCAATGTCCCAGAGGGTAGAAGAGCAGTATGTATCAAGTTCTTTGTTTACTGGTGGGTATAACAGCGTCACCCGTGCCCACTTGATGGACAAGGTGATTGAGTCTGAGACCAGCCATCCCCAGATGGCTGGTGCCAAAGGGTCTTTATGTGCAGTCCCTGGTTGTGATGGAAAAGTCATGAGTGATGAAAGGGGTGAAGATATTCTCCCTTGTGAATGTGATTTTAAGATATGTAGGGATTGTTATGTTGATGCTGTGAAAACTGGCGATGGGATCTGTCCAGGCTGTAAAGAGCCTTATAAGAATACGGATTTGGCTGCAAATGGTGTGGAGCCTGGTCGGCCTCTGCCTCTTCCATCGAATGTTGGGATGTCAAAGATGGAGAGGAGGTTGTCGTTGATGAAATCAGCCAACCTGTCGGGGCTGAAGAGGAGCCAAACGGGGGTGGATTTTGATCATAACAGATGGTTGTTTGAGACCAAGGGGACTTACGGATATGGAAATGCTATTTGGCCAAATGATGGAGGGTTAGCAAATGATAAAAATGATGAAGCTAGTGAGTCTCGTGAGCTTCTCGACAAGCCATGGAGGCCACTCACTCGCAAATTGAAGATACCAGCTGCGCTACTCAGTCCGTATAGGTATTTCATAGTTATTACAGTTCTCATTACTGTTTTTCTATGATTCTTGTTTCTCCTTCGTTTGAAATCCCACCAAATTATATTGGTCACACTTCCTGTGAACATTCCCTTGAGCAATAATTAGGTTAATGAAATGTTGATCTAAAAAATAAAGTGTAGTATTAGGAAGGTTAGAGGTGTCTTTTTTTTGCTGATGTCTAGAAAATCTGTCAACAATCTTAACATTTGGAACTTAAAGCTTGTTTGATATAACTTTGATAAAACTTTATTAACTTTTCAACTAGTCAAACTTCAAGTGTAACCACACGTTTCATTGGATCTACAACTTTTATCAACTTTTCAGCCGCACATTTTATCAACTTAAATTTGCCCCTTTTTGATATGTATGACATAAGAATGTATAACGATGCCATGTTGTGTGTAATCTTTTGATGATCATTTTGTGTGCATAATTGATGAGGCTTAAGTTGGACATTACAGTTTCGAAAGCTGTCTTTTGTTTATATGAAACTAGCATTTTTTTTTATATGTCCTAGTATTGGTTGAATAAAGTAATTAACCTATGAGTTCGTAACTAGATGCACTCTTAAGGGTAAAATAACAGTAGTGGCTGTTTTTTAAGGTAGATGAAAGCTACTAGCATCCATTTATTTTTCTCAACAAATGTTACATTTTCCAGTCTTTCAAAGAATCAAAGAAATAATATGTTGAGATAATAAAACCTGATATACATTTTATGTCTCATAAATATGTATCTTACAGACTCTTAATCTTAGTCCGTATGGCCGTTCTTGGACTATTTCTTGAATGGAGGATTAGCAACCCCAATGAGGATGCAAGATGGCTATGGTTGATGTCAGTTATCTGTGAGATTTGGTTTGCATTCTCTTGGTTGCTTGACCAGCTTCCGAAGTTGTGCCCCGTTAATCGTGCAACTGATCTTAATGTGTTAAAAGAAAAATTTGAAACACCCAGTCCCGCAAATCCAACCGGGAAATCTGATCTTCCAGGAATAGATATATTTGTTTCTACAGCTGATCCTGAAAAAGAACCACCACTTGTTACTGCAAACACTATTCTTTCTATTCTTGCTGCTGATTACCCAGTCGATAAGCTTTCTTGTTATGTTTCTGATGATGGAGGTGCTCTTCTAACATTTGAGGCCATGGCAGAAGCTGCAAGTTTTGCAAACTTGTGGGTACCATTCTGTCGAAAACATGAGATTGAGCCAAGAAACCCGGAATCTTACTTTGGCCTGAAAAAGGACCCCTTTAAAAATAAGATGCGCCCAGATTTTGTCAAGGATCGAAGAAGGGCTAAACGTGAATATGACGAGTTCAAGGTTCGAATCAATGGGCTTCCTGATTCAATTCGTCGTCGTTCTGATGCCTATAATGCACGTGAAGAAATAAAGGCCATGAAGCTTCAAAGAGAGACTGCTGGGGATGAACCAACTGAATCGGTGAAAGTCCGTAAAGCAACATGGATGGCAGATGGAACCCATTGGCCTGGCACTTGGGTTGTTTCTGCTCCTGAGCACTCTAGGGGAGACCATGCAGGAATCATTCAGGTATGAGCTTAGAACAAAGAATTGACATGGTTTTTCTCTTGCTTTTGGCACAGTTGGTCGTCCACTGGTCACTGATCTCCAATGAAAAACTATATTCATTAGCTCTAAATTGAATGAAAAAACATTCTCTTTTGTTACATCTTTAAAAGTGCTAACATATAATATGGCGTTGAGTGTTCAATTAGCTGACTAGAAATATTACTCTGCAGGTAATGTTAAAACCTCCGAGTGATGAACCTCTACATGGAACAACTGTTGACAACAGTCCACTCGATTTTACCGAAGTTGACATTCGGCTTCCTATGCTTGTCTATGTTTCTCGTGAAAAACGCCCTGGGTATGATCACAATAAGAAGGCTGGGGCAATGAATGCACTGGTTCGAGCCTCAGCCATCATGTCCAATGGCCCTTTCATACTTAACCTCGATTGTGATCACTACATTTACAACTCAGAGGCAATAAGAGAAGGAATGTGTTTTATGATGGACCGAGGTGGGGACCGAATTTGTTATGTCCAGTTTCCCCAGAGATTCGAGGGAATAGATCCGTCTGACCGCTATGCTAATCACAATTCCGTTTTCTTCGATGTCAATATGCGGGCTCTAGATGGTCTTCAGGGTCCAGTTTATGTGGGCACCGGGTGCCTCTTTCGCCGGACGGCCCTTTATGGATTTGATCCACCACGGTCTAAAGATTACCACTCGGGTTGCTGCAGCTGTTGCTTTACTCGTCCTAAGAAAGGTGTTTCTATTTCTTCTGCACCTGATGAGCATCGAGCACTTAGAATGGGAGATTCTGATGACGAGGAAATGAATCCATCTATCTATTCTAAAAGGTTCGGTAACTCAAATTTCCTTATTGATTCTATTCCCGTGGCAGAATTCCAAGGCAGACCACTAGCGGATCACCCTGCGGTGAAGAATGGACGTCCTCCTGGTGCTCTAACCATACCTAGGGAACTCCTCGACGCATCGACCGTTGCTGAAGCAATTAGCGTCATCTCATGTTGGTACGAAGATAAAACTGAATGGGGAGATCGGGTTGGGTGGATTTACGGATCTGTAACGGAAGATGTGGTAACTGGTTATAGAATGCACAATCGAGGTTGGAGATCTATATATTGTGTCACTAGAAGGGATGCTTTCCGCGGCACTGCACCAATTAATCTAACGGACAGGCTTCACCAGGTCCTTCGATGGGCCACTGGTTCTGTCGAGATCTTCTTCTCACGTAATAATGCATTACTGGCTAGCCCCAAGATGAAGCTTCTGCAGAGAATTGCTTACCTTAATGTGGGTATCTATCCTTTCACTTCCGTGTTTCTTATCGTTTACTGCTTCCTCCCTGCACTGTCGCTCTTTTCTGGTCAATTTATTGTCCAGACTCTAAACGTGGCTTTCCTCACATACCTCCTAGTCATCACTTTGACCCTTTGCATGTTGGCCGTACTCGAGATCAAATGGTCGGGCATTGAGTTGGAAGAGTGGTGGCGAAACGAGCAATTCTGGTTGATTGGAGGCACGAGTGCTCATCTTGCTGCCGTACTCCAGGGGCTACTGAAGGTGATTGCCGGAATAGAGATCTCATTTACCTTGACATCAAAATCTGCCGGTGATGATAATGATGATGAATATGCCGATCTCTACGTCATAAAATGGTCATCGTTGATGATACCGCCAATTACTATCATGATGACTAACTTGATTGCGATAGCAGTTGGTTTTAGCCGGACAATATACAGTGCCATACCACAGTGGAGTCGTTTGCTTGGAGGCGTATTCTTTAGCTTCTGGGTGTTGGCACATCTATACCCCTTTGCAAAAGGACTTATGGGAAGACGAGGTAGGACGCCAACCATTGTATTTGTTTGGTCCGGACTAATCGCTATTACCATTTCTCTCCTTTGGGTTGCGATCAATCCCCCGGCTGGCAGTAATGAAATCGGAGGATCCTTCCAGTTTCCATGACATAGCTCAACTGGTACACTTTCTTGTTTACTCGGCTACCTTGCTACTCAAGTAGAGACTTGATTTTTCTATTCTTTTCTGTTTGTATCCCTTGAATATTCATAGGGAAAGATGCACTCATTGTAATTCAGAAATTTGGGGAGTAGAAATAGTTAATTATTCTTTCTTTCTTATCAGTATATTCAAGAGCTTTGACATAATGCTTAATTTTCAATGTACACGGTAATTTTACAAAGATGAAGAAATTATATTTACTTAACCAGACATAACAAAAAGAAGGAAAAGAAATACCTCAGCTGTTAATAAAATTGTACTTGGACTCAACATAGCTTTCAGCATCCCATAAAAATGAACCAAATGCAACTGCTTCCAGTACCAGCATGGTCAGTCCAGCGAACGTAACAGAAACGACTTCATCGTTTGACGTATCGAGGGAGCCATCTCCAGTGACCCTAATATCAGGCCTGCCGAATAATGCTTGCGTCTGCTTTTCAATCAAAGATATCGCTTCTTTAGATCTTATGGTCGCGTATCTTTGAAGTGTTTCTGCATCCAAATACATTACATAGGATCTCAATCTGTATGATTTACCCTCATTGGTGGAATCTGTTAGACCTCCTCCATCACCATCATCGGGATATATCCGTATCACAGAATCTGGATCCCATTGCTGCTTTTCTGGAACAGGCTCTTCAGATCGTGCCAAGTCTTCATTGAAACCTTCTGGAAGAGTATTCATTGATCTCTCAAGTTGATACCTTTCATCGACTCTTCTGAGGAAATATCCATACATGATAGAAGCCGCATATAGCTTTCCAAGTTTGATTTTGCTAATTTGAACTATAGTATCGAGGGGTCCCACCGTACGCTCTCCGAGGACAAGAGACAGGTGGCTAAGAATCATCTCAAATGCCTCGGGAGAGTGCACGGACTCCAGCTTCTGTTCTTGATTTGGCCAAAAATCCACCCTTCCAGCAGGATCAGACGTTGAAGATATCCTTGGTATCATTGAAATGCCATTGTCTACAAATCTTTGTACAATCAAGCAATATATGATCTCCTCCAATATCTTTCGCCTTTCTTTTTCTTTCACTTCAGCTATCCTCCTGAAAAATAATGAAAATTGAAGTATTGGCAAGTTGTTAATTGTCTACAGGCTCCTACATTTAATATGGCTAATTCTTTGCATTTCATTTCATTTCATTCCATTAAATTATTTTGGTGCAACAAGGGAATCAGCAAAATTCAGGCTCTTTGAGATGAGAGGAACTCTGAAAAGCAAAGCCATCTCAAGAATGCAATATCATGATCCCCGTTAAATTTATTATATTAGCACCTAAAAGTTTTGCACCTTTGCATTCCAACGCTATTGTACCACCATTCTAACACAAGCATAATTTCTAGTTTCTCAACTTCAGAGATTAACTCAAGACCCAACAAATTTTGTTAGCACATCATCTCAAGAAATTGAAAATATATTGGCTATGCAGGTCCGATTCACTCCATCTTTTGTTCAAATTATTTCCTTTACCAAAGTACGATTTGAATAGTGGATGCTAAATTTTAATAAGCGTTTGGTTCATCACCTGCTTTAAAGGACATTGACATTGCAATCCCAGAAAGTGCAACCAAATGCATCTGCCACGGCCTTCCTGATAGTCTCAACTATCAACAAGTAAATTCACGAGAAAAAATCACACAACCAATGACATCTCTTCTAATCTGAAGATAAGAAAATCCAGATCTGAAGACTAAGCCTATTAAAAGAAACTTCAACCGCTACGACTTAGGGCCTAAGTGGGTAATGGGAGGGGATATATTCCGGGCTGTAATTTTAAGATCAACAATGAAATCTAGAATCAGATTCCTCCTGCATATTATGTCAAAGTCAACTATAGGATCTTCACCAGTTTTGAATGTTTAGAAAGAAGAAGAAGATAACACGGTCTTGTAAACATTTTAGTAGTCTTAAAAATCAATTGCACACACCAAATCAAGACTGGAATTAAAATAAGATACGTTTTAAATAATGTGTAGTTAAAAAATAAAGAAAAAAATTGGGTTTACATGCAATATTATTTTGCCCTTGTTTGATTCCCATCAAATTTTGAAAAAAGTTGAGTTTTTGGAAAACGTGGGGTGTAGATTGAGTTAAAAAGTCAAAAATTGTAGGCCAAAAGTAAGATGTGTGGTGTAGATGCTCACTTTGAAGTTTGAAGTTAAAAATGATATGGAAAAATAATAAAAGTTTAAAATCGTCATCTTAAGTTAGTATCTGAATAATATGATCTGTTAACATTAGCCTCTAGACAATCATCGTGTGGAATGTGGATATAAACATAACATAATCACTTCAAAAGAACTAACCTTGTTATGTTGATTTAACCAAAGAGTTTCATATATCATTGTGTTGAATTTTTGTATCCAGAAACAGGTAAAATAAATTTGGATTACCAATGTGCATATTAAACATAACTAGTTATGCCAAAAATGAGATGTTGGTGAGTATACAAACTGTTTATGTTAATTCAGCATTAGAGATGCAAGGGAAAGCAAAATCAACATATCCTCTCCTTGCTTTACTCTAAAATATAACGGATTGGGTGTGCCCATCTCCGGAGTTTTTAGGGACCTTAAAAGTCTATTCTGCCAGCATTTTAGGCTGACTAGGAGTAGCAAAACAGTGGCTAATGCAAAAATGAACAACAAACTAAAAGAACCTTGTCCATTAATCTATGGAGTCTTTACGGACTGTAATGTCCATTCTGCCAGCTTTTATAGTCTAATACTGTTGTAAGGTTCTTATGTGTCTAATTGCTAAATTTTAATTTATTTTTCCTCTAAAAAAATCCTTCTTCCAAAGCTAGCAAGAACTGTTGAACCAATTGACCCAAAAACTTAAGTTGTTAAAGACGGCCATGTTCATTTAAATCTTATATTCTATGTGCGACAATTGTGAGCATGATTCATTTTACCTTCAAAGCCTTGCGCGTATACAAGTTTTTAATAAATTGAGGGGGCGGTAAGACTTGAACCCAACCAATTGATCCAAAAGCTTAAACTATTAGATAAGATCATATGTGTTTATCATTTAAATCTTATCTTCAGCGAGACCAACCTGTGGGAGGGTCTCCATATTCCTTAGCTCACAGGACAAACTTTTTTATTCTAATAATTCACACATCTTGGAGCCTTGATTTTTAATGCAATTCATTACAGATATTCTTCTAATTATAATAAATAAATGAAAAAGTATGGTGGTTTTGTCTTCAGTGCCTTCTGATGCAGGTCAAGTAGGGGATATGCAATATCAAAGAACAACATCATGGGCAGTGGAAGCAGGTTCACTGGTTATAACATATCACTGAAAGACAGGGCTTCTTGAGTTTTCTCCTGTTCTTTTTCGTGTTACTGCTAGTGCATAATTGAAATATCTTAAATGTGTTTAACAAAGTAATTGAATATTTGTAAGCTACCTCCACCAATCAAATTAGTCTTAATTGGAATATCTTAATTATGTCCTAGTAAATAACTATTTATCATTCTAGACTGAATGAGATTCTAAAAAAGAGATGAAAACATTTTCCCTCCTTTTTTTGTGTCTGACAAGGAGGATAAAATGATTGTGACCTTCAACCCCCACCTCAACTCATTGCACAAAATTAGAATAAGTTCAATTAAATCATTGTAGCAATCAATGATGTTCCACCAAGTCTAAATTAATTATAAAAATGTCTCAACCTTTTATGTGAGATTAGAATAGCTAACCTCCCAGAGTTTAGAATTGAATTCTAATTTGGCCCCAGTTAGATCATACAGAAAGGCTTTTAAAAATCAACTACACATCTAACAAATAACAGCATATAGAATTACTACTTACTTATAGAGGAGAAGATCTTGCGATCCAGGTGGAGTTTTCTCTATTTGGGCATCTCTCTCATTCTGGAGGGTCTCAAGCTGTTGTTCAATAGTTGTTGGGAGCAGATGTGGATGAGTTTGCAAGATTTGGGCCAAAAGCTGCCCAACTGGGGACTCCAACTGAAGAGGAGCTATTGGAACTATATCACCCCAAGAGTTCCCAGATGCTCTTACAGTAAAGCTTCTCCTCCTTAACTTCTCCGACCCAACACCTAGCTTGGGAACACAAAACTGACAGTTCTGGAAAGTAAAATAAACTGTTAGGAAAGAAATTCGTAGAGGTTTTAGGCTAAAGATAAACACAAGACCGGCATTTTGAAAATGGCAGAGACCAAAGTATAAAGCTCATAAGTCAATAACAAGCCACTACAATTCACAAGGTGGGTCATGCCCATAATATTTAACGACTAGATGGATAGCATCAATAGATCAACTGGAGTGTAAACTAATGTTCTTTTGGCATTCATAATGAACAATAATTGAGTGATGATTAGAAGAGGGCGTGCTCCCATCAACCCATTCCCCAACATTCATAAACATGCAAATAGTTTTCTTGTATCTTACTGCTCCATGTGTGGCCTATGGAATAGAGTTTCAGTGAAACTGGATAAAACTGAGCATTATTAGAAAATCAAATATTCATGAATATGAATAAAATAATAAGTGATACAACAGTTTATATCAAAGATTTATCAATTAGGTCTAATATTATCGGTCACATTTTAATGCTTTTATCTGTTTGGGAAATTTACTGCAGAAGAAAAGCTTGAGAACGAATAATCATACAAGCAGAGAATGAAGTGCAGTTTAATGAAATAAAAATAGCCAAAATAATGGAATGTCATGGAAAATCCTAAAGAAAAGTTTCAAATCCTCTTGTATTTGAAGCTTAAATCATTTCTACGTTCAGCAGCATGGTAGGACAATTCATGTGATCTATCCAGAATAGTTTTTTCTTAGTAAATTGTCTAAAAGTTCAAGTGGTTTCCAAAGGACATAGCTTAGCCACTGACATCTTGCACATCATCACTGCCATACAAGATAATTATATTTTGAGTTGAACAGAAATGAAGTGACTGAACTCAAGACCTTCCATCTACTCTAATATCACGTGAATTAATGATTATATTCATCTAATGGACAAACATTGAAAGCACAATAACAGGTGGCCAACTAAGAAAAATGAAAATAAGTCAGTTTTACGTTCAAGTTCCAACTAATGTGGTGTTTGTGAGAGTTGTATGCTTATATAGGTCGGTAGCAGAAACATCTGTGCCACACATTGGATAGCTAAATAGAACTGCATTATATCCATAGCACTTGGTGAGAGTGTATAGGCTTCTGCAAAATCACAATTTCTACCCGAGGGGGTATTGAAATGAAATATTGAGGTAGCTAATCCGCTAATGACAAGGGAGAAGTGCTTATTATTCAAGACTCAAGAGTCTCCCCCTTACTCCCTAAAAGGCGGTATCAGAATTGAATCTCCTGAGGATTTGGAGAATGCCGTTATTCCTATCCATTCGTTTTGCAGTCATTTACATCACTGGTAATATCATACTTGCATCTCATTGTTTCTGTTCTACATCTTCAACTGCAAGAGGCAATGCATATTTGGTATTTGTTCTATGATAAAAAAAAATAAAAAAAAATGGTGTTTTCCTTTGATACTTTAAAATTAAATTTGTGGACTTTGATACTTTAAAATTAAATTTATCTGTCCACAATCTATTTTTGGAAAGTACTGACAGATGAAAAAATTTAAAGGGGTAGGGAGACACCTCGCCCCCTAACCACAAATAAAATAAGATATCAGAACAAAAATTGGAATTTTCAGCCCATCAATTGCATTATTTGCATAAACAAAAAACTCTTCTAGTTTTATAATTATGATAACAAAAAATTTAACCTTGTACTTTTTTTTTTTCTAGGTTTAATAACTTTAATTAAACAGTTCGAATTCCATACATCCGATGCAAACATCTTCCTTATCCTATGTCATTTACTGAATACTTATAAGCAGAACACACCAGAAACTATCCTGTATAATTTCCAATATTACACAACTTAAAACAATTGACTCAAAAAAAAAAAAAAAAAAAAAAGTTTTGTACTTTTCAGACTACACATATATAGATGAAAATGCTTACTCCGGGATTTCTATTAAGGCACTTGATGTCAGAGAATGATTGGAAATGCTTGAATTCCCGTGACCTATAGACGCTGGCCGACGAAAGAACCACTGATAAGTCGGAAAACAAGCCGGAAATTTGCATAATCGGTCCCTTTCTTTCTCAGTGTTGTAGTTTCACTCCTTTATTTTAGTCGTTTCCTTTCGTATGTGTTTTGAAGGAAATTTGATTGATTTATCTTTTTGCAAGGGATGATTACGTGGCAATTCAGTACTGTTTGACACAAATTCAACTTGATGTCATGGGTAAAAACGTACTCCCCGGCAATAAGCGCAACACAGATTTTACGATCCTAGACTTCCTAGTCTAGGTGTCAAAGGGGTGGATACGATTAATTTGTATTCGTTTCCAATTCAAAGAACAAACATGTAGCCGAAAAAGCAATTATAATTTCATTGTTCAAATACATCATTCGATCAGCAAATAAATAATTATCCAAAAGCCAGAAAAGGAAATGACAGATAAGAAATGTGAATAACAATAGGACCAACGAGAAGAAAATAAATCAAGCGTAGGAAGTTTTAGCTAGACTAATGCGGCCTAATTAATTTTTTTAACAATTAATCTTATAATAAAGTGAGAAGAAATTTAGAGAACAAAGAAATCACAAGAAAATACCATCTTCTTCAACCAAGACTAATTTATTGTGAGTATTAACAATAATGATAACATAACGACACATTATGCTACACGTCATCAACCTTAATAAAATATAATCCTACTATCGCTAAATAACTAGACATTGGATTGTAAATCTCAAACTAGCTAAATTGCAAATTGCAAATGAAAGCCTATAACAACTTAGCTGACATTTCTTAAAAGAGATGCAAAGTTTTTTTTAGCATGCAATCCGCATGTATGTGCAACGTACATGCAGAATTTTAATAGAGGAGATGATAATTGTATGAACATGGTCTTGCATGGAGTTAAATTTAGTGTAAATGTTAAAGGGTGACTCCAAAATATTGTTTTCTGATTCATATTATGTTTTTCTTTCAAATAATTATTAATATATTTGAATTTTTTTAAAACTTTATAATTTAATAAAATTAATTTTTAGTTTTAAAAAATAATAGTGGTTTGGTTCGATTGTTTACGGTTTTCAAAAATCAAATTCTAAACCAAACCATTTTGAAACAGTTTTGTTCAGTTTTAGGTAAAAAAACGTGTCCATGCGGTCTCGAACCAACGGTTTCAAACCAACAAGTTAGATTTGATTTTTTATTTCACGATTTTATTTTGCAGCCCTAATTAATAGCTTGTTTGATATGGGGAGTTTTTGGAGGAATTTTGGGTTATGGGAGAATGTATTGTCGAAAAGTATTAAAAAATGATGAGTCTTATAAAAATATGTGGTTGAAAATTAATTTGACTTAAAAAAGTGAAAATTTTCACCACTATCAAACAACCTCTAAGTGTAATTAAATAAACATAATATTATCAAGCACCGTGATGCTAAACTACTAATCTAGGTGACTAAACTTTATATGTTTAATTAAATGAGTTATATGACTTTGTATTTAAATGAATCTATCATTTATTGTCGTGTCACATGTATTAGATATAGGTCTAACATTATTGGTGATGAATATCATTACTCTTAAATGATGTACAACTAAATGAATCACATAAATCAACAAATTTTATAAGTCAACTTATTTTGCGATCATAGTTTACAAATCTCATTAGCCCCAACTTATTTATCAATCATAAATAAAGTCATGACTTATTTTTTGATCGCAAATATCAAATTTTATAGGTCACGTTCATTTTTTTCACAATTTCACAAAAATTATAGGTCACAACTTATGTCACGGACACAATTTTCAAATTAATTAATTACAACTTAAAAAATTGTGATCATAATTACAAATTTAATCACAATTTTCAAAATTTTTTGGTTGCATTTTTTATTAATCACAAATTACGAATTTATTGATCAAAGTCTATATTAATCCTACCCCACCCTAATCCAAAATCCAATCCCCACCCCACCCCACCCCTCCCCTCCCCTCCCCTATCACCGAACGCCAGTCGTTGTCGATATCAAACACACACTCCACCACCCTAACTCACCACCACCACACAAATATCACCACACCACACCATTGCACTATCACAACCCACCGCAAATACAAAACACCACTGTCACCACTACCACCTGCTACGACACGCACCTTCGCCGCACACTACCTCACACATCACAAAACATGTTGTACACCATTGAACATCACCACACTTCGCCGTACACATCAAAAACCTACTGACAACAAACACTGTAAAAGTGGACAGACCTACCCCACAGCCTCACACTCTTCGTCACTAGCAACCACCACAAACTCCATGCATAGCAACCACTAGTAACTCCACACACCACCGCCATCGCAACCTCGTGAGCAGTGACTGACTTTACTATCGACATGTGGGTTGATACTTTGAGGAGGAGCGGCGATCGTCGCTGTGGTGGCAATCGCTAGTATCCGTCGCTGGTGATGGGGTTGAGGATGAAACTTTACATACAAATAATTTTTACTTGTAAATTAGTTTTTAACTTGCGAGTAATTATTTTTACTTAAACATGTTTTTTATTTTATATTTAATTCTTATAAATAATTTAAGTTGACTTTTAGTCAAGTGATTTTTTTACTTAAACTCAACTTTTTACTTCATTTTACTCAAACCCGTATCATACATGGTGTATAAATTAGAATGATTTAGGCCCGTTTAGTCCTTGAGTTTTTGTACAACCTCCCCTTAAAATTCATTTACAACCACACATATTTTTATGAGTCTCACTACTTTCACACTTTTCAACCTCTTTTTAACAACATATTCTCGCAAAAAATCAAATTTTCTCCAAAATTTCATACACCAAACGGACTCTTAATAGAAGAGGATAAGAACTTCAAATTAATTACACCAAACGTCGAATAATGATTGGATAGAATTAAATTAATCATTATTCTATCTCATATGATGTACCAAATGTGTCCAAAAGTAACAAGGATTTATTAACTGACGAAAACAAGAATAAGGGATCATAAAGACGCAAGTAATCTTTTGTAATAATTCGATAATAACATGGTAGAAATTATAGTTACAAATATCCTAACGGTAATAATTCACAAACAGTCATTAATAAAGTGATGCTAACAAAAACACAGATCCATTGCCATCTCTTAGGAGTTTATCAATTCCCTCTTCCAGTAGCATTTTCACAAACAATAATATTCGGTACATACCATCCACATTCCTCGACCATAAAAGATCGGTCGAACGAGAAATGACGGGCAATATTTTAGCAGGTTTTGACACTCAATTTTTAATGAATTTTAAACTACAAGCTACGTAAATTTTAAGGTTTCCTGTAAACTGGCGGTTAGGTTAAACCTTGTACTTCATTTTGTCAGGATTTCATTGACTACTTTGAGTATGCTCCGCTTGCCCAGAAAACTGAGACTCGTGGCCTCCACCGTTTTGGTCATCCCGGCTGGACCTTGGATCTTCTTCTGGATATTCACCAAGCCTCTCCTGCAGAACCATAAAAAAGATGTAGAAACATGAACTCTGACAATGAGTTTTCTTTATGAAATCTTGCTTTGCAATCAGTGGTTATGTATCTAGTAAGACTATAATCTAAGCATCGGATAATGCTACCTTGAGAGCTGCATTCTGAGCAAGAAGCTGCTCGTACTCACTCCTAATACGAGTCACCTCTGCTCTGAGAGATGCATTTTCTTCTTTCATTGCTTCAGCACGCTGGGCCAGTTCGTCACATTCGGCCTGAGTTCCACGTAGGGAAACAAAAAGTATCAGGGATGAAATCTTTACAGGCAATGCAACTTAAAAGGGGGAAATAACTGTCTGACCTGTTTTCGCAATCTGGATCGACGAGCTGATTCTCTGTTTGACTGCTTTCTTCTCTGTCTTTTCAGCTCTCTTTCATCCTGAACTCAAGTAAAGGTAAAGGTTAACGGTTATAATCACTGAAATAGTCTATTGGTATCGATTATTTTGCATGTAGACTATTTTGGGCCGGGGGAGGGGGAAGCATGAAAAAAAAAGAAGTCCAACATTATAATTGGCACTGGTCTTTTCCCCTTTGATTTGATTTTGCTGGTTTTGCTTACTTTGCTTCTATTCTATATGTTCATTAGATTCTTCCCAACATTTACCAGTACAGTGTCTGAAAGATGATAAACAAAAATGAATAAAAAGTTCACACTGTACAAGGAAATGGAACGTCAAGTCCATTTATGCACTTCCCATCTCCATATCAGACACCCTAAACTCTAAACGAGACAAATTTGATAAAATTAGTGGTATTAAACAGCTGGAGAAAATAAAAATCCTGAACTCCATTGCTGCATGAGGTTCTAGAATTTACGGTAACCTAAAAACCAAAAGCACGTCATGATTTAAATACCTCGTGCAAAATCTTATTCATCCTGGAGTTGCCAAAACCAGGAAGAATTTATACGCCGGAGCCATAAAGATAGAAATCTGAAAACCTAATCACTTTTAATAAAATGTTCCCTAATGTATGCTTTAGGCCTCAAACAGGGCCCAGAAGACAAGACTGAAGATGTAGTAGGCTTAAGAAATTATTTTTCGCTCTATTTTCACTGGGCCAAAATGTTATAGTCACGCCACTGGCTCACCCACCCACATTTCAGAGACTTGCCTTCAGTCTCAAAGAAATAACCAAGTTTGTATACAGCAGAATACTGGGTCCTGCAATTTAATCTTCCCCAAACTGACTTGATACTACCCGTTCACCTTCACCAGCTCTCCTTTCAAAGAGTCAAGTACAAGGCCAGCTAAAAGGAGAAACAATAGATAGTTTCAGAGTAAAGCCACAACAGTTACTAGCTGCTGCTACCTCAGATGATTACTTCTAGACCATTAGCTCAAAGATAAAATATTCAAGCTTCAAAGTTATGCTTATACATGCAAGTAGAAGTCCCCCGCACCCCAAAAAAAAAAAGCCCTTAGTTATGAAAGTGTAACTGAAATTGTAAATTTCCGTATTGTAGTTTCTTTGTACTTGTTCTGGGGTAATTTTAGGTATTAAAAAATCGAGCGGGGCTGAACAAGAAATGAAAAGGGATCAAGGCAGTGTTTTCTATTTCAAAAGCTGAAAATAGTTAGATTCCAAGGGCCTACCTACATTGTGAACGTATGTTATGTTTTCTGTTTTCTTGTGAATGTTCTCTAATTTGGATTGAAGTATATAATAACAATGGCGGACCTTAATCAGCATATGCATCGTCCTTACTCTAATAGGACATCAAAATACATGGCCAAATCAGCAATGCCTCATCTCATGAGACATCAACCAATCGCATTTTCCTGTTATAAAATGATGACACTTCAATGCAAAGACGTCTAGATTTTTAAGTTTGCAATAATCTGCCAGTCCCTAAAAGTGGAGGATACACTGGAAATAACAAAAAGCTAGAGAAGTGGATATTGTATATGCAACATTCAATATCCAACTTCCAAACCCTGCCCCTTCAAAAGCATATCAATTCAATCACAATGTGTCGACAGCAAAGGGAAAAATATAGTGATACATTCATTTTAAATTAACGTTAACAATCAAATAAGCTATGTTGCTTGGACTCGGGGGCAGTTTCGGATATGGGTTCATAACTCGGAGTGGTTCCTTTTTCTTTTTTTCTGATTCTAGGATATTGGAATATGGCAAAATAGGTTCCAGATTTTGGACACAGGTACGTGGATTCATCTTACAAAGGTGAATATTTCTAGAAATATATACTATACTAGTAATTTTAAAAACTGCATGTTTTAGGGATGTGTGTCTCTGTGCATTTTATTATGTTCGATTGTTAAATTAAAATAATTTAATTGTGATGTCATCGCAAGATTATCATTGTAACTAATTGTGAAGGCACCCTTTTTCTTTAGTGAATAGCGAGTAACTAACATATGTGTGGACAAATAACCCATCAGAAACTTGAAATCCCAAGACTCAATTCTTTAATCTGTCAACCACGACAAATTCACGAAAACCCCAAAAGGTTAAGGAGAATAAAAATTATCATTTAAATAAAGAGAAAAGAAGAAAACCTGTATCCAAATCTGGGATTGGACATTTTCCCGTGATCCAGCAGTGACCATTCCTCCTGTCACTGGAGCAGAAGACACCTTACCATGCATTGCAGGAATAGCGGATGGTGGAGCTGCAGCCCAGTAGTCCATACCTATATTAAGGTTAGTGGTGGGGCCAGGAACACCACCTGCACTGCCAGACACTGACATGACATGTATGGGTTGATTCACCATTGAATGGGGTGTACTTGGCCCTCCATTATGAGAACCATGTGTACCACTGCCATTCTGAGATGCTTCACCTGTAGCAAAGATATAATAGCAAGGTTTTAAGTAGAACACACAGCCAAGATAGCGGTTGCACTGGAAGTAAAATTTCTTAAAATTTGGAAGGAAAAAATTCTTTAAAATGCACCTGATTCTTGCTGGCCTCCTGACTTCATTTGTGACTCCTGTAAAGCAGAACAGAACAAATATCCGAAGAAATTAAATCACCAGATTTCATTTTGTGCTCAATAAGGTAAATACTAAACTACTTCCTCATATGAGTAAAAGAATTCCCAATATCATTCAAAACACTTTTCCTGAAACATATTTTAGGAAGATTAACAAGGAAACCTCGATGGTGAGCTTTAAAATACCCTTTTTCCACTATTAACAATATAGTATTGTTAGTTACACGAAAATCTATGAGCAAAGCTCTCTTTTACTTGCTGATAATTATAAATGGATAAGTTTAAAATGCTTTACACTATGGTAAATGAAAAAACACGGTCATCTTTGATTAGAAGTTATAAAGGACTAGGATGCTATGCCAAACAAAAGGCATTCTGTTCAAGGAACATATAAGAAAGGTAGGATCATCTACAGCAAATGCAACCAATGCATCAAGGATCAAGGGCTTATTCTGAAACTTCGTCAACTTAAAAGGCATGTGAGCATATGAACATCACACGAAATTAATCTGATAAAAAATTGAGATAACCAGCAAGTTTGTGATTCTTACATTTTGAGAATTTGCATCGCTTCCTTCACTTGAAACATCACTTTCACTCTCAGCACTGTAAATTGCATAAACGGAAGTTTAGGTAATAACGAACTGAAATCATTCACATCATCATATTCCCACCCATTTTGACAATAGCATTATGAGATAATAGTAATTCAAAATATTGTTGTTGTTACAATAATTTGGAATAGTAAAATAATAAACCCGAGAAAGGGGGAGAGACGAGAAACAGAGAGAGAAGGCATATCAAAGGGAAAGTTGTCAAATAACTCTCCCACCCACCCATGACATACACATAAATATTTCTACAAGTTCAGTAAGGAAAGAAAAAAATAATAATAAAATAAAATAATTGGGCACTTACAGTTGAGCATTCAATTTAAAAAACAACAATTACACATCCAAATAAGTAAACAAAACAACAATTTGCAGGATCATTTTAACACCGAATAGTGGAACTTATTTATGATCATTCCCTTTGTTCACAGATTTACTATACCTTTTTGAATAGACACCATTTGCAGATGGTCCAGATGTTTTACCGTGTTCACTGTTCTTCCCAGTAATCATGTTGAAAGAACCCAAACTTCCCTTTGATCTTTTGATCGGAAGTTTTTCCTTCCCCTCAGATGATTTGCCATCCACCTCCACGTTTCCAGGTGCATTACCCTATTATTTATTGAAGATATTGTCCAATTAACTTATGGAAAGACTCAATCAGTAGCAGCATTAGAAATCGTGCACATTCTACAAAAAGAATTAAAAAAAAAAAAAAGGCAGGCAAACAAAAGTGTGAAGACAACTCACAGAAGCTTCAGCAATACCAGTTGGAGACATGGCAAAAGGACTGAAAGGATAAGATCCCTAATTAAGTTTAAAGCAGAATTACAAAAAGTTAGGGCCCTTCAAGTAGGGGAAGTGATTTTAAATAAAACTATAACAACAAGATCAACATGAAAATACCGGAGGCATAGTTGGATGTGCATATATGCCCCCATGAGGATACATAGCGACGTATGGATGTGGTGGAGTACCGTAGGGTGGCATAAATTGCTGTAAGATAAGAATTTAAAACATAAATTAACGAATAACAACTGGGAACATAAATCTAAAGGGTATAGGTATAATAACATTAACAACTAGAACGGGAATCAAAATTAAACCAACATAAAAATGTCTAGAGAATCCTTTCTCAAAATTATCAAGGAGAAACCAAAAAGTGGTTTAATATGCATCAATGCATGTTCATCCCTTCAAAAGTAAAGTAGAGATATTCTCACCAAAGGTCTTCGAAAATGTCTACCTAAACCCATAATTTAGCAAGCTGGAAATGGCGGTAGTATAATTAGTGACGCAGCACATATCCCATTTTTTCGAATTACTTTTTTTCCTACTACGTAACCCTAGAATAGGCCTATATATGTTGTAATTTGTCCTCTCTAAAAATACAACGATATTACCCAATCTGTATCGGAGTTTTTCATCATAAGAACTTACATTTACAGTATTTTAATTTTTCTTGCCCTTTAAAGGGATCCTAAATTTTCTATCCTGGGTGTTTTTTTATTGTTCCAAAAATTATTTAATGGAAGATGAAAACGTGTAAAGAAATTAGTTGCGTGGAATGGAATTCCTATTAAAGTGTGGAAGAGAACACGCAAAGTGTGTATTATTATGGTTCGAAAAATCTATTCAATTAGAATTGAAAAACGATAAAAGATGTTGGATGTATGAAGGAAGCGTGTTATGGTCTCTATCAATAAGATACAGAGTTATTAAATATTATGCTAATGAGTCAATAGTGATTATGGAATAGAGTGATTGAAGCATATATCAAGGTGTGATTTAAAGGTCTCACAAAACTAGGGACCATCCACCATGGAAACCATATACATACTTAGAATATTAATGGAAAAGCATAGAGGAAAGACACAAGATTTGCAAATGATTTCTATTGATTTAGAAAAGGCATAGGATTGAGTGGACAAGGAAATGTTATGTATATGACCAAGAGAAAATGGAAGTATATTAGATATGTCAATATCGTTAAGGACATGTATGATGGAACAATTATGGATGTGAAATGTGGTGGCCATAGCACACAACACTACCAGGTTATACCAAGATTCTATCTTAAGTCTTCATTTATTTACTTCGGTTATGGATAGCTTACAAGACATACTAAGAATAAGGTACCTTGATGTACGTAATTTTTTGTTAACATAGTTAAAACTCCAAGTACCTTGAAATCTAAGCCCCTGTTCTCTTTGCTGTTTTGAGGTCGTTTTCTGTTTTTATTTTCGAAAACGCTAAAAACGCGTTCTCTTTACCATTTTCGAAAACGCATTTTGAAAAATAAAAAAAAAATTTGTACACAAAACGGAAAACGCCCGAAACATCGTTTTGAGCGTTTTGTGTGTATTTCGACAAAAAATGTCCAAAACGCGGAAAACGCGTTTTGGGATTTTATTTTTTTATTTTTTATTTTTTATAGAATTATCTTAACTTAGAACTAAGCTTAATATAAATTTTTTTATTTATTTTAGAATTATCCTAGCTTGGAATTAAGCCTAAATAAAGAATTTTTTTTTTTTTTTAGAATTATCCTAACTTGGAACTTAATTTAAATAAAATTTTATTGAATTCAATATCAACATTACAAAAAAAAATTAAATGAGAATTCTTGTTGTTATATTTCAAAAAATGCAATGATAAATGGACTCTGGTGGTTTTGAAAGAACTTGCATTTTCTGGATTTTAATATAAGTAGAGCTTTCTCAAGTCCCGAACCTGACCAAGCTGTGTTAATATAGACTCTTAATGCTCACATTAGTGTGTTGCATGTAACCATATTTTTAGTGTATTGTGAAAGGAAATTTGAGTTGGAGCTAGTAGTATTCAGCAAGCAAATTAATTAAAAATAGTTTAAATAGTGTTCTGCAAAATTTCAAACAGAACGTGTTTTCCAGCTTTTCATTTTCAAAAACAGTTTTCAGAAATGACAAACCAAACGCGTTTTCAGCAAATTTGAAAACAAAAATGAAAACACAAAACACAAAACATTTTCGAAAATGAAAATACAAAATAAAATACAAACAGAACGCCACCTAAATATTTTAGGGTAAACACAATTAGAACTAAGATGGAGTACATTAAATGTCCTTTTAATCATGGTAGAAACAAGGGTGATTATGAAGTCTATAGAGGATGTTTGAATGTTTAAGATCAATTATAACAAGGACATTAAGAGAATCAAATGCATATTATTAGATTGAGTTGGATTACATAGAAAAGTACACAAGAGTTCTATGTCATAGAAAAATCTTATAAGGTTAAAAATAAGCGTATGAAACGATTATTAGACCACTTATGCTTTTAGTATGACTGTTGAGTTGTCACAATATCATTTTTGTCCAAAAAATAAATAAGGGGAATATTTAAGATAGATGAGGCCGGAGTAGAAAAGATAAGAAAAAGAGTGAGTATTTATGCTAGCAAAGGGAGATAATATTAATAAAGGATAACTTCAGGGAATGAAGAATTAGATATGTCATTACTTACATAGACCTAAAAAGCTCTCTTTCATAGAGTGAGGCAATTTAAAATGGTGAAAAAAAAAGAGAGAGATCTAAAATGGTACAATCAGATGTGGTTGCAAGGTATATGAGCCATATGTAGGGAATAATGCTTACTTTGTTGTCTTCTCTTTTGTTTTCTGTTTTTTCTTCCCTCTGACTCTGTAAACTAAGCAACTGTCCTCCTAAATTACTTTATGCGTCATCAAACGACTTATTCTTCAAATCCAACCATTAACCCTAAAAAGTAAACGGTCCCAAATCCTTTTGAGATATAGGGAAAAAGGCATTCCTTTCTCAAAATGTGCAAAACAAACATCAATTTTCGTAATAATCCTAATATGCTTTAATACTATTCCTTCCTCCCCCAACCATGCATCATCCTCTACCACCAAATGTGCTCCACATCACAGCTTCCTCCTCTGCCCCTGCAACTGGTTCTCCTCTCCCTCCTTCCGCCCATTTTTCTTCCACAGGCACAGCTCTCCATCTCCTCTCCCCTATTTTCTTCCTTCCTACTTTGGAGTTCATGAGCCCCGATTAAAAAAAAAAAAGGTTGTAAGTGGGATGGGGACAAAGGGTTTATGGAGAGCAGGGAGGGGTTTCCCATGTGAACAAATTATATGATTTGGATTCTCAATCAAAACTAGCCCCATATAAATGGTAAAGAGTAGACTTTCCCATAAGAGGTCAAGAACAACAGCAATGGTTAGGAAATTGTTGAGCAACGTGTAGGGTCCGTATGGACATACTTTCTTAGAAATGTATAGGCAACAGTTTACAAGCAACTAAGCAAAACATATGATCCACGTAGACAGCTGAGAAAGCTCGGTAAACATAAGTAGTCAATTCGATCAGCTGAATTGAACTTGCTTCATTTCTATTTTTATTTTTACTTCTCCTTTTTCAGCTTTTTAGTTAATACTTTTATATTTCTTTTGTTGAGCAGAAACTCACGGCAGTTTTATGATGATTGTATGTAGCAGTTGACATGTAACATAATAAGTCAATACCAAACATAAATAGGAAAATATACCTGAATTCCCCACATATAGGGATGTGCCTGAGGACTGGACGCCAAGAATCCATGTGGAGGCATGGGAGAATATGCCTGCACAACCATAACCAACACCCTATAATAATGTTGAGAAAGGGGGCAAAAGTCCAAGTGGCTATCTTTTAGAAACTTTAACCTGAAAGCCAGGCCAGTCGCCAGTAACAGTGCCTGTGCCCGTAACTGAAGGCTGCTCCTAGAAATTCCCATCAAAAAGTAATTGGAAATTTTCATTTTCTGCTATTGCTACAAGTCTACAACTCACATGCATGAAAAAACAGTCCGAGTATCATATAATACTACCTGAGAAATAGGAGTTTTGGGCTCCTTTGCTTCCTTCCCCTCGGAGGATTTGTCCATCTCGCTACTTCCCATGATTTCAACTATGCAACCTCCTCAAATATCAAAACCATGCTGTTACAGACATATTTACATCTTTATTTTCAAAAGGTTAAATAGTCTCACTAACTTAAAGTCGAAATAAACATACAGAGATTTAAAATTGATCCATTGAAGATATGATTTAAATACAAAAATTTAAAATCTTTTTCAACCCTCGGAAATGCTAAGATGTAATATTATACATACAAGTTCTCTATATCACATATATTCTGCTGAAGGTCTAAAAGGTCATTCTAGTGATAATTCTTCATCATTTTTTAAGATTAGGTGAAGACTGTTCAGAATATCCGATAATTCAATTGCACAAACTCTTGAGCAAATCTATAGTCATCAACTAACTTCAACAATCCATCATTACACAATAGATTTCCACAAAACATAAACTATAATATGAAAATTATGCTCGAAACTCGCATGAGTGTACACAGACACAGAAAAAGACAATCATTCCCTTTGAAAAGAAATAAAAGAAATGATGTTCGGTGAAAACTCACATTAA
This sequence comes from Ligustrum vulgare, assembly GCA_963555705.1. Classification (NCBI taxonomy): domain Eukaryota; kingdom Viridiplantae; phylum Streptophyta; class Magnoliopsida; order Lamiales; family Oleaceae; genus Ligustrum; species Ligustrum vulgare. The sequence goes on from OY743175.1 coordinate 52,181,322, forward strand.
ATACCAAAATGGAGCTAACAAACGAAAAAATGGCTGAGCTTGATGAATTTAAAATATAAATTACCGGAGAACAACCAGCTTGATTCGTTGAATCTGAACTCAGTGAGTCAATTCAGCTACACACAATAGCTCAAAACGCCCTTATTCTTTAATTATAAAGAAACCCACGTATACCCAAAATGATATATATATCTATAAAGAGAAAGGGTATATATAATTGGTAAAATTCAATTTCAGGGCAAAAATTATGGAAGTTATTTACGTTAAAGAGAGGTAGGGAAATTTGAGAGAATATTTAGAGAGAAAATTTTAGGGCTTTGTTCGCTAGATCGTCGACATGGTGTGTCGTTGTCCCGAGGATTTACACAGAGAGAGAGAGAGAGAGAGAGTGAGAGAGAGAGAGGCTGAGTTGTTGGCCGAGCATACAACAGGTTGATGATTGGGAGATTTTGTGAGCAACAGAGTCAACAACGGCTGAGATGGGGAGTTATTTTTCGCATTTGATGATCTGATGTGCCGTTAGCATAACGAATATAGATTTTGTAAAAACAGTCCCTAACTTATGGTATCTGTGCGATTTCATCCATATTCGTTTCTTGTCCTATCCAATGAGAATGGACTCAAGTCCCAAGATTTAAAGATTACTCGACTTTTAGGCATTTTCAGTTTTCTGTCTATTTTCAACTCTAACGGTCAAGATATCAATTCCATTTATAAATGTTCCGAATGATAAAAAAAAATAAAAAAGAAAGAATAAAAAGACCATCCTGAAAGTCACTTAGATGGAAATATGAGGACTCGTATTGTTATTTACTATGATACTCTCTTGATTCTTGGAAATGAAGGATTGTTATCTTTAACTAGTAATCGCACCCGTGCGATGCACGTAATAAATAATATTTATTGAATAAGTTGTAAAAATACAATACCCGATAAAAATAATACAATAAAAAATAATAATAATGACTTGCATACACAAATTGTGAATAATTTGTAATTTTATTTCTCCCTATAAGATTTCTTACTTTAATGCATAAATTGTATATTCAATATACAATCAAAATATTAAAAAAAAAAAAGTTATGAATTGCATTTTTTTAACAGTTAATTGTTCATTATCTAGTTTCATTAGTTTATTTATTCATATAGAATTGATTATTCAAAAATAATTTTTTTTTAATGTTCATTCACAATCACATATTATTTAAAAACTAATTTTTCACAATTGTACATACTACTTTTTAACTATACATTCTAAAAAAAGAAAATCAAATTTTAACCACTCAATTGATTGATTGACAATTATTTTATTTTTTATACTACCTTCTTTCACTTTCAATCACACATTTAAAACAATTTCTATAGTTTATATCAAACTTACTCCTATTCAATGGTTTGAAATACAATGTGACATTTTATTTTTCACCAAGTATTGAAAATGACCATGTTACCACACACACAAAAAACTATTTTTTGTGCATGTTAAATAAATGTATGGACTATATTTTATTTTTAAATAGAATAAGTTTGATAAAACCTTATATTTTTATTTTTAATAGAATTCAATGAATTAATTGTTAAAGTCCGTAATATATATTTTACAAATTGATGTTATTTTAAATTTATAAAAATTAAAAAATAGATAAATGAACAAAATGAGTAAATTTATAAAATTAATTTCAAAATTACCAAAGAGTTTAAATAAACCTGAAGTTGTAGAAATTAAAATGATTCAATTGAATTTACTTAGAAAGATCGGATATCATTATTTCTTTTAATTTGATAAGAAAAAAGATTTGAAATTAATCATTTATGTCAAATTAAAGTTAGATAAGAAATGATAAATATCATTTTATGACTTAGATGAGATAAATTAAAAAGATTGGATATTGAAAAAAGTAAAAAGTATAAGTAAAACTTTTACCTTTATTATTTGAGGCAATTTTAAGAATGATATATTTAGAATTTGCTCTCATTTGTTAACTTCTATTGAACTTCTCGTTAAGATTATGAATTTGACACCTATATTGCATATTTTTTGACTTCAAAATATTACAATAATTATCAAAAGAATAAAAATAATATACAATTTGATCTTTTTTATAGAGTTTTTATTTTTTACAATCAATAAGTCATTTATTACATGTCATCTATAATTAATTTTGCATTAATTGAAGTTTCCTAATTCAATTATTAAAATAATTAATAAAATTACAAAGTTTCCTAAAATAACAAGAAAAAATGACGGGAAACTGTGTGTGAATTTTTTGGCTGCTATACTATCATTATATATATTAAGATAAGATAACCCGATCCAGCTAAAAGTAAGAGGAAAGAGAATTGCCATTCATTTCCCTGGGGTTCAACCTCAATCCAGGTGCCTGGATATTCATTATCTATGTGATATACTTCTACTGTGTTTGGTATTATTTAAAAGAATTTTTTTAAAAAAATAATTAGTGATTTTTAAAAGAATAGGTTGTTAGGATTTGATTAAAAAGTCACATATCGTAAACTTAACTTTTAATAAATTGTTAAGATTAAGTACAGTAAAAAAAAAAAGATAAAATTTTAAAGGATACTAAACAAGGGCGATTTTAGAGGAAAAATTAAGCCTATGTTTGGATAGTATTTTTTTTTTAAATAATCACTCCAATTTTTAATACAATTTTTTAACCACACGTTTTTTCTCTCGCCAATTTTTAACCCTACATCCACCTCAAAATCCTTGAAAAAACCCAAAAAACTGATTTTTTTTTTTTAGCCTCTGAAAAGTAGCTAAATTTATATTCCCATTAAAAAATAAAGCTTCTCTTTCTATAGCCTTTTATAAACTTTTTTTTTATGATTCGAGGTAAAATTTGTGATTAAAACGTGAAGAGAGAAAATATGTGCAATTAAAAAGTGTTGGACCAATTTTGCTGATCCAGTTTAAAGCCCAATGTCTGAAGCTGAAGCCCATTTCACTTAACCCAGTCTCTTGACCCAAGTCCAGAACCCATATGCTTCAGCCGGACCTTTATCACTTTAGCCGGACCATTCTATTACCCGGTCCGACCTCATCTCAACCGTTAGATCAGAACGGTTTTAACAAGGATTGATCACAGTCATTGGATCAAGAAGATAAGGACGTCTGATATTTTCAAGCGTCATTCAGACGCTTCTGATTTTCTTCCAGACCCTTCTTCTCTCTCTGCAAAGACGATTTATCGCCTCCTTCGCGATTTCTTCCAGAAAAACTGTAAAATTGTCTTATTGTTCTTAGTGGTTATGTTAGATATTAATTCTGTGTATATCAGTATACATTTGTTGAGTTTTGGCAGAGTTTTTCTGCAACTCTTGATCTTGGTGGTTTTTTCAATCTGTGCGATTTTTGTTTTTCTGTGAAGTTTGTGTAATCTTGAGTTTTAATACTGAGTTTTTGTACTTTTGTGTTTATTCAAATAAAGTGGTTTGTTTTGTTTAAACGTTTGAGTTATTTTTATTCTTCGTGGTGCGATCTTGAGCCTTCTAATCCCAATAAAAAGTAGTTTAAAAAAATTGTATAGTTTATAAAATGATTTCTAAATAAATTTATTAGATTTACCAAACGGTATACAATTTCGTACTTACATGTATCATATTTTTCGATTTATACTTTAGTACTACACTTTATACTACGGCAACAAAATGACATTTGCTGACTAATTTGTCATTAAAAATAGTTAAATAGACTAAAATAGTTATAAAAGATTGTTTGATAAAAGTTTTGATAAAAAAAAATTGATTGAAAAATTACTAATCTCATGAAATCGGTGAATAAATATAATTGTTGACTAATCCAATTTTAACAATTTTTAAGCTACACCAAATAAATAGAGCACCAGTATAATATAGCTAAATATCATATTTTTAGTAAATTTTGATAAAAATTAATGAAATGAATGATTGAAAATTTAATAAAAATTATTAAGGTTATCTTTGATAACCTTGTATTTGTCATGAAAAATACAAATATTTTTCAATTTTCCTCACTTTTCATTTATTGAGGGTCAAAATTTAGTCTAGAAAATATTTTCTAACCTTTTCCACACGCGACATCTTTTACTTGGAATTGAGGAGATCAATTTCCATGAGTTTTTGTGAGAAAATATTACATTGCAATTTTTTTTGTTACGTTTGATCACTTTTGTTATTGCTATTTGATTTATTTTTTTCAAAAAATAAAATTATTATAATCAAGTACAAATTTGTTAAAAAAGTAATTTTTTTAATTAAAATAGTCAAATTTTACTTTATTTGTTATGAAAAATATTGTCAATCAAATAACAAAATTTGAAAAATTTCTTACTTTTTTTCACCTAAAAATTAATTCAATCAAACGCTTCCAATTAATATTTTTTCACGAAAATAATATTCTCGCAATTCAATTCCTTGAAAAATATTCATTTCAGCCTATTTTTTACCCTTGCAACCAAAGACACCCTTAACTTCAAGAAGTCCTTGATTGATTCTCTTTAAATTTTTATCTCTTTTCTACAGTACTCAATCTCAACAATTTATTAAAAGTCAAGTTCACAATGTGACGCACTGTCGAATTTTTCATTTATTTTCGATTTTCGGGGCTAACACGTGACGCACAGTAATTTGTGGAAAATACTTTTATCTTTCTTTTCAAGAGTTAGTGACGTAAACGACGTCACTAGACTGAGATTTCAAAATAACTCTACCTTTAAAATAAAGTCCATTCATTTAAAAATTAACGATAAAACATTCAATATAAGATATTGACTTTAAAATTTTTTAGATAAAGAGTAACAATAATAAAATAATGAGTTTGACAGTTCAAACACAAGATCTTATTTAGTGAGTCCAAAACTCACAGGTCATCATCTAGCGCAGCACTATTTGTCTCTCACCATCTGAAAATCTGCGTCAATCCCTTTTTCATTTCTTTTATTACCTGAAAATATTGGATATGTACTGGAATGAACACACACTTGCCCAGTAAGTGAATTATGGTACACATGTTCTATTGCACGTAAATAAGTCATATTCTTAAGTCAAGTCTAGTCTCCGATCAAGTTCAAGTCAAATCATTTTCGATTATATACATTTCAAGTTAAATCAAGTCAAGTCAAGTCAATTTCATATATTCAAATCAAATCAAATTCACATATTTTAGTTAAGATGCCATGCCCCGCCCCAAGTACCTTTATTAGACTTGAAGAGATACATGCGCCGACGATAGATTTTAAATAAAAATTCAAAACCTATCATCAAGGCTCGTAAAATCTAAAATTTTCTGAAATAATTTGACAATATTTGCCTTTAATAATTAACACCTATATATTACCCTGTTTTTCAATAATAATTTTAAACCACAATTTTCAACATAGAAGTAGTTCCACCCACGGTTCAATATCGATGAAATTAGTTTACAAAACATATTCCCTATATCCGTATAAAACAACACGTGGAAGAGCTCAACTATATTTACTTGACATATGAAATAATTACAACCCATAAATTCTACAAAGTTTTCAAAAGACAAAAGTGTTCAAAATTAACATCATGTAATCATGTCCACCTTTTCTTTTCTAAAACTTGATGTCACAGGCTAAGCGTACCAGAAGTTGCTCAACTTCAGTTGTCAACTGAAAGAAATTTATATGGAAAAAAAATAGGTGAGCTAATAAACTCAGTGAGTGAAAAACCCAATAACAGACCATTTTTCCTAAAATTTGTTTGCGTAAGAAATCAAGAAATCATCATTTATCATTATTTTCAAAACTCACTCTTACAAATAAAACAAGAAGACATCATCATCTAATAATCATACAAAATTCCCCAAAGTTCTCATATCATAAACTCATCGATTTTATTTCATCATATCAAACCACAAGCACGCAATGTGTCAGCTTGAGCCACTGGTAACATGTGGCCCCTTCTCCCGTAGGAGGCATATTTAAACAGTTTGAGCCTTAGGCCCCTTCTCCCGTAGGAGACATATTTAAACAGCTTGAGCCCTAGGCCCCTTCTCCCGTAGGAGGCATTTACTCATCAGCATCGAGTATCACTTAGCAAAATTTTGCATTAAAATCATAATTAACAATTCACACTTCACATCAATTTTCATAATTTTCACATTATCTCAAAAATCATGAAATGTCATTCATATCATATAAAACTTTTAAAAGATAAGTCATAACATTTATGAAAATCATAGAAAACATCATAAATAATTTCTTTTCTAAAGAGTAAGAAAGAGAGCTTTCCACTCACGATTCAATATTTTAGTTTGGTTGGTATGCTTTTCCAATCTCCTCAATTTCTCCTGTAATACACAATGTAAACCAACTTACATTCCAATCTTTCCAAGAATTTTCTACCCTTTTCTATACCTTATATTATGTATTTCCCAATTCCACAAGTAATTATGGTTTCCTTACATTGGTAATCATCATAAATCCTATAATTCATGTAATTGGTGATGGTTCTATAATTTTTAGACCAAACACTATCTTTGTTAAAAAAAAATCAGCTTACCCCATTTTTCTACATTTTGGAATTCAAGCCAATTTCATCAAAAATTTCATTTCTTCATTCACATAAATCATTTCCCCATTCACATACCAATTTCATGAGATCCAACATTAGAAGAAATAAGTTCATAATTCACCTTCATGCTTCTTAACCCACTTGATATGGGAACTAACATAATTTCATCATATTTGCTAAATTCTAATTTCTAGGAAATTTCTATACCAAAAGAAACATATGAACAAGATTATGATTCATTCTTCAATTCCATCCCAAAATTTCATAAACCCTAGGTTTTCAAATCCCTTCCAACTTGTAAGAAAATCAAAGAATTCAAAGAAGAAAAATATTTCTTACCTTGTTGAGATGTCTCCTCTTTCCCTTCCTTTTCTTTTCTTAAATTTTTTGCAAAATTTTTCCTTTCTTTCTTCTCAAAATTTCGGCCCTCTCTCTCTTCTCTAAGCTCTCTCTTTTCTTTTATTTTTAAGTGGTGGTTTATGATGAGAATAAGGATTAAAAGAGTGAGTTAAAGAAATGAAAATATCTATCCAAAAATTATCTTTCTCTCTCTCTCATTAAATCGACATAGAGCTGCCCCATTTTTTTTTTAATTTCCATCCATCTACAAGTTGGTCCTCAACCTTAGGCTCCCATTCAATCTAATCCCTGAAACTTTATGCGATTTTATGTAATACCGGAAAAAAAACGACAAATCTCGAACTTCCATAATTTTGGTCTTTACCTTCATCAATTCCATTTTTATATACTATAATAATAATAATAAAAAATTCTACAACATTTAATCAAGACACAAGAAAATAATTCTAAACTTAGTAACCTTTAAAAAAAAAATACGTGAACCAGGGTATTACATAAAATATTCAAAACTAATGAAAATGCATGTATTTTCAAGAAAATATGTCTTTTAATGGGGTCCATATTACAAATCAACTACTATCCCGAGCGCGCACAAGCTGGGAATGTAGTCCCGAGTTCAAGCTGGAGTTTATTCCACGAGTTCTTTTATAAGTGTGAATTCTATACCACGGGTTTTAAGCAGGGAGTCGAGATCTATGAAATTCATTAACAAGCGTAATCATATCGTGATCCAATTATTGGACTCTGTGACACTTATATCAACACAAGCAGGATAGAGTGACTGTAATACCAAAAAATTCTTTTCTATACAATGCATAATAAAGACATAAAAATCATTTTAATGCAATGCGTAATAAAAGCATATCACGAGTAACATTTAAGATCATGTAATTGAATACAAGTTCAGGCAAGCCAAGTTAAGTTAAGTTAAGACAAGTTCAATGTTCATATAGACAAGTTAATTCTTATATTCAAGACCAAGGTAATATTACGGTAATATTAACAATATCTTATTCAAGTATTAGGTATCGACATGTATTTATATGTATCGATACATTATATTAATGTATCGATACATAAAATAAAACAAAAACATTTTACAACTTTAATGCATTGATACATATGGTAAGCTTACTATTCTTTTACTATTATCATTTTCACTCTAAGTTAATGAACTTAATATCACACAATAAGAGCAATGTATATTCAAGACATCCAATTAATACAAGTTAACTATGTTATCATCATTTTATAATAATCAAACTATTCATGTAATATAATATTAGTGATGATCAATCCAATAGTCATTATTTTACCTTAAACAAGTAGATAACAATATTCAATAGCTATAAATATTACGACAAGATTTGCAAAAATAACAATATTGAAGTCAAATATGGAATACTTATACCGAGATCCTATCAAACACATATTAAGTAAACAAATAAGTATATTCCACTAACCTCGATTCAAAAGTGTCAAAAAGAAGTTATTTATTTTGCAGATGTATTATGTGCTGTCCATGCATTGATATATGTTGTCACATTTATTGACACACGCTGTCTGTCATGAGGTATTGATACATATATCGATACATGCTCCTCAAGTATCGATACTTGTAGGAATTTCAGCGTTCTGAACTTATTTTCTATGCTTTCTTCAAGGTTTTAACTATTTTCATTCAATCAGAACTTTACTCAAGAACACGCTGGTCGAGCAGAACTTCATTCAGGATATCAAGAACATGTTATTGGATTAATATATCTTAAATCCCAACAATAGATTAAACCCACTTTACTCTAAAATTTTTGGAGGGAAGGACGATGGTTTCTCTCTAAAGTTTCTGTGGCTTCATTTTTTGTGTGTCCAATTCATGAGCTATTTATACTAGAACACACGACTGCTCAACAAGGAGTGAGTTTATATCCATGGGGTTCCAATTCTTAATTTAGAATTAAAGTGGTCGGCTACATATATTAAAGCAAGAGGTGGAACTTCATTTACATGCAAGACAGGAGCTAGCCTTTTAGGATTAAATGACTCACGAATCCTACAAATTCTAGGTGCAACCGTGTCCATAAACAGAGTGACACCTCATGCTTTATTTCCTTAAAAATCCAGTTTCACGAGGCAAGATTTGAGCTCAGATTCAAGGTATCAAATGGAATCGAAATCCTTGTTTCTCGGTACCGTTTTGAAGTACCCACCGAGTACTTTAAGGTGCAATTTACGACGTAAGAAATAGATAACCGAGGAGAAAATTATGCTCTTCCGAAGTTGGTTACTCAAAACTATTTCGGGTTAACCGTTTTTATCGTCCTAATTTTAAAAATTCACAGAAGGTTAACCGTTGGTCGAAATGACAAACCGTTTTCATATTCTTGAAGCTCACTCCGAGAACTTATTTGTCCATATATCACACATAATCAAACGAAGTCGGGAATGTTAGAAAAAATCTTGAATAAAGGGATACTTAAATACGTTTTTTATGTAACTTTCTTATTTAATATTTTCGTTTTTTTCCGTTAAATCATGTTTCTCTTTCTTTTCATTCCAAAATAATTACATAAATTATAAAATACTTTCGTTATATCATAATGGATAATAAATGACGTCAAAATTTTCGATCGTTACACACAATATTTGACTTTTCAACCAAATTTCAATCATTAATTCTCCTAAAAATCACTATTCATTTTTTAAAAAAAAATTATTTTTAAATAATACAAAAAACACATGAAATATGTATTTTAAATCAATTATTAATTTAAAGCTTGTTTGCTCTATCAAGAATTTTTATCAAAAATTTTCAAACTCAATATCAACTATTCGTCCTTAATCAAGTTCACAATTTTTTTCCTTTTCAAACCAATCTTAATCATACATCCATAAAAAAAAATACAAAAAATTCACAAAAATAAAAAACTTTCCATGACCCAAACGACTTATTAATTTTAATTTTTATCAAAATTCACCAACTACGTCTTTTATTGCGAGTGAGATGGGACCGGTCGTAATGGTACAAGTTTGAAGTCTGAGCGTCAAACTTTGCGCACAAAAAAGAAAGACTGACTGACTCACCACCTACCCACCTTGTGCATTGTTGTCATCGCCTTCACTTTGATTCAATTCTGCGAAACATCTGGCTGTATCATCAGCCTGGTACTACTCTCTATTTGTACAGTGCTTCCAGTTCAGTTGAATTTATAAATCGACATGATTTTTAACCAAAGTTATATCTATTGACATTTAATTTCGGTTTTACTCAGTTGAACTTGAACGCACTATTGGAGCATCATCGGATTAAAAGTCCTAGAAATGGCTGTGTAAGTTAATTTTTTAATTTTTTTTTAAATCTATGACATTGCAGGACAATGAGAAATTTATGTTAAATAATTACTTTTGATGTTGATAGAGTTGCTTCTGCTCCTGGAAAGGTTTTGATGACTGGAGGTTATCTTATATTGGAGAGGCCTAATGCTGGAATTGTACTTAGTACAAATGCTCGATTTTATGCAATTGTGAAGCCTCTTCACGATGAAATCAAACCTGAAAGTTGGGCATGGGTGCGTATGGCATAATCTTCTTTCTTTCTATGAATGAAATTTGGACTCGTTTAAATTATTATAATTTATGTCTCTATTTAGTTAATAGTTTTTTTGGGAATGTTCTTTTTCTGATTTGACATCAATCGGAAAGTCATATATCAACCAACTTTTCCTTGCAAAAATAGGATTTCTGTCTGATTCTGGCCATGTTGGCAATGGGAGGATATTTTTCCTCATACATTGTTGTATGGAGCTATGCTTAGACTGGAAGTTCCTCAAATAATCATTTTTGCATTGAACTGAATGAATTTTTGGAGATTGTCTCATGATTATGGAGTATATGATTGCTGGATTTATTTACTGATGCAGTTTGGTTTTCTTTAATGGCTTAAGGAGTGATGTGTCTTAAGGTTTACTCTTGTATTTGGGTTAGAGATAATTTCAGTTATGACGTCCTCCCTCTTGTGTGAACATGCATATTATTTTAACAATGCATACCAACTCATCGCTTTCAAACAAATTTTAGCATTACTAGTTATGTTTGAACTCGTGGCTTCATGTGGAATCTAGAAAAATAACTTTGATCTACTAATTTCAGTATATATTTCTTTTATCCATTTTTGTTAGTTTTCGGGGGTCTCGTGAACAGATCAGAAGCCGACCGTAAGGTTTAGTTGGAGAAATTATTAGTTTGATCCTTAAATATATTTTTGTAGAAGTTTAAGCGAATATGATTAGAGATCACTTTCTGTTGATCAGATTAAAATTTAAACATTTGAGATACTTTGGTGCTTGATGTTCTCTTGATCAATCTGTACGAGATAATTATGTCCTTTCTAGTGTATTATGTCACATATTTCTTCATCACATTTCAGGCATGGGCTGATGTGAAACTAACTTCTCCTCAAATGGAAAGAGAAACTATGTACAAAATGTCACTTAAGCATTTAACACTCGAGTGTGTTTCTTCAAGGTAAGCACAATTTGTATATTCATTAACTTCATTTTTCATTAGCTTCACTTCTCTGATCATGCTTGTAATTGGGCATCAAACATACTCTAATTATGTTAACAGCCTAACATTCTTTCAATCAAATGAATACAAAAAATACATTCCACAATTAATTTTTGATTTGAAGTTCTGATGCTGGTCTCTGATTTCAGTGCATCAAGGAATCCATTTGTAGAATATGCACTACAATACACAGTAGCAGCAGCTTATGCTATGTTTGACAAAAATAAGCAGGACACATTGCAGAAACTTCTTATGCAAGGTAATGTCTGATATTTCATATGTTCACAATAGATAAATAAATTTAAAAATTCTAATGTCTCAACTGGATTAGTCATGCAGGTCTTGACATTACAATATTAGGTTGCAATGAGTTTTATTCATATCGGAATCAGGTATTACACCTCTGTAACTCTGTTGTAATATTCTAGAAAATTTATTTAGTTACATGTTGCTTTGAATAATATGATTCCAAAAGTTAGCCGAATCTTGGTTTTACTTCTCCTTGCACAAGATCTTGTACATTTAACAGGACAAGAGCTATAGTTGGCTAAAATATATTGCAGCACTTTATTATGAAAAACCCACAGGCATTTTTCATTAATCACTATTCTCCCTTGCAACTCTTTGAATCGTGGTTCGTTTCTGATATCCTTGTTAGCTTGTTTGTGGACTTGTTTGCTTTCTTATAGGCAAATAAGTATTGTTTAGCATACTTATCTGCCTCAAAAAATATGTCTGGGACAATCGCTCTTGTTCTTTTTTCTGTAGTTGAAAAGCAATGTTTGAAACTTTAACTTAAGGCATTTTTGCTATTTCACTTTTCTAGTTTTTCATGTTATTTGTAATCTTTCCATATTTCTAATTCTAAACGGTTTGATATGAAGTGAAGTATGCTTGCATCTTGTTTTTCAATGGATGGGTGAGAATGATGGTGCAAGGGTGTAAGAATGGCCTTTAGTCGTATTCGAACTAGGGCAAAAATTGCGTACCAAAAAAATTGCACCTTGGTGCTGAGTAACAATTATCATATATATGCGGATGTCCTTTTCCTCTATTCCTTTTGCTGGCACAAACTTATTGTAGCATGTGATAGTCATGCCTTTCTCTAATGCCAGTAAAAGCTACAGACTATTTTTGGCAATATAGCTACTTGATGTCCCTGATAACTCATCATTTGTGAAAGGACTGTTCTTGTTGTACCGCAGGGGTGGTACCGCTGGGGGTACTTCACCCTCACGATAGGGGGCCCTATCATGAGGGGGCGGTACCCCCATCGGTACAGCCCCTGCGGTACAACAACTCTTTTCCTTTGTGAAAACCTAATTTGCATGACCTCAGCTTTGCAGCACACCAAAAATAGGAAACTACAATTGGAAAAATGGGCAAATAGGAGTATATTAAATATTAGAATGTAGAGAAGAAGTTTCACTCTTTCTTCCTTTTCCTTGTTGAGTTTAAACCAAAAGTTCTTTGTTAACTTTTAAAGGATCAAGGTATTGACGTGATTCCTATATATTCAGTTATGCAGTTATGCCGATTTTATGTGTTACCTATGTGTATGCCAATGCCATATATGGCACCGACTTATCACACCCGACTCTCTTGATGCTGAAGTTATTGTCCAGAACATTATTACTTACTATTTAGCAAAATGACATTTTCCTCACTTCACGTACTGTTTTGTCACCTTGCGTAACTAAATTTGTTACTGTATTGATATGCCGCCTTTCAGTTATCATTTTTCTTCTTCCCATACGGGGTATTGGAGGATAATTTTGATGCATTGAGTTCCCCTCCACTTTATGTGGACATGTAACTACACAATTTAATATTGCATTTAAGCTACATGCGTGTTTTTCTCTTCTTCAGAATGTTATATTTTAAGATTGTGATATATACTAATACTGGGTAATTTTCAAATAGGAAAACGGAATTTGAACTGTTGCAGTTATTCTATTACTTAGGAAAATATAGCATTTGTTATGACGGTGAATTATTCTAGTATTGGGAGAATTGCACAAAAATGAAAAAGTAAATGACAGCAGAAGTTTCATAATATTCAAATTGGGTTATAAAAGAAGAACAAGGTTCTTTGTCATAGTCATATGCTTGTATGCATGCTAATAAGACCCATACATGATATATGTACATACACGTGTTTATTGAGATTTTCAGTTACATGTCTACTTATACTATTCAGGTTTCAGCAGCTGTCTCAATTCTAGTGTATTTTTGTTAAAGCTTTTTGTATATTATACGCTGTGGTTCTTACTAAATGTGTGGATAAAAATTTATTTGACCAGTTTATAAGCTTGAAATATCTCTCCCAAACATGTTCTAAATAAAATCTATAATCGATAGGTATACACATATTTGCATGTCACACACACATCTTGATGTATATATACTTCTGAAGAGACGAAGACTAGCATACAGACTCAACCTGTACTTTAGTGGATTCTCATTATTTCCAGATGATGAATCATGAGAATATCACTTGTCTGTTTTACAGATTGAAGCACGTGGGCTTCCGCTGACACCAGAATCATTGGCTTCCCTTCCACTCTTTGCTTCAATTACCTTCAATGCAGAAGAATCGAGTGGACAGAAGAGCAAGCCTGAAGTCGCAAAAACTGGCTTGGGATCATCAGCAGCCATGACAACTGCAGTTGTTGCTGCTTTACTTCATTACCTTGGAGTTGTCAACCTTTCCTCTACTAAAGGTCTACTGGAGGAAAATAAAGATGCTAGGGAACTGGATATTGTGCATGTGATTGCTCAAACAGCTCACTGTAATGCACAGGGTAAAGTTGGCAGTGGTTTTGATGTTAGTTCTGCCGTTTACGGCAGTCAACGGTACGTTCGGTTTTCTCCGGAAGTGATTTCGTCGTCTCAGGTATCCTACTATAGCTTCCTGTCTATTTCACTGATTATGCACTTACTAGAGTAAAATAAAATAATAAATACATCCTCTATTTTGAATCGAAAATATATTTTGAAGTTTTGAATCTGGACATCGGAATGAAGAAGTAAATTATTTTCAATTTTTGGATGATTTATGATTTGACGTTAAATAAAAAATAAGAGTCTCACTTGAAACTTTTGGTGTACACAAAAGTCAGTTGAATAGATAACCATCATTAGCTGGAAGGTGGCTGTGCCAAGATTATTAGGTTATACCTGATGAGAGCCTAACAAGATAGCAGTGTGTTAGATAGTAGTGTTTGATATGATTAAGGAAATGAAAAGGAGACGACAAATTGAGTTGACGGATTAAGATGGTGAAACTTGTAAATATGAATGTGTTAAGGATATATTTCCTGTATATCTTGCGGACCGCTGAATATTTCTCGTCCAATTGGAAACTGGACCATCAGGTCGATATAATAAGTGTGGAGAATAAGTAGCTCTCAATCACATGGAAACACTAAGGGTTCACGGGGTTTGTCTGTATTTTCGTGGTTGATTCCACTGAAGATGGTTTCAACATTTGTGCAACTGCACCAAGTGCTTTGTTTCTTTACCTATGCTGACATTGCTGAGCAATTAAAAAGAAGTGATAGATTGAGAACCAACAGACCATGGAGTTGAATAACGCATTACAAATTGCTAGGGTGTGATGGATTGGAGTTCACTAGTGTGATGGAGAAACTTTTTTGAATTGACAACTACGATTGAAAAAGAAAAGTCAAGTGACCGGTACTTCGAGGGGAAGAATACGAAACTGGGTCGTGTCCATTGTTGTACTAAGATGCGTCATATCTGGCATCCAGCAGAGAGCCACTATTGGCATTCATAAGGAAGGTTAATTTCGCATGAAATGACTTTGTTTGAAAAATAATCCTAGCAATTGATTAAAAGGTTATTCATTAGCGTCCTGACTCATAAAAAAGTTTTACTATATTTTTGGTATGAATTCTATACAGCACATGACCAAGAAGATCATTTTGCAAACACGTTATGTTCTTTCTTTGCTGATATCAATTCAAGCTTATTTCCAACAGGGTCCTTGTCATTTTTTTACTATATTTTTGGTATGAATTCTATACAGCACATGACCAAGAAGATCATTTTGCAAACACGTTATGTCCTTTCTTTGCTGATATCAATTCAAGCTTATTTCCAACAGGGTCCTTGTCATTTTTTCATCCTTCCACCTGTAGGGATTAACTAATGATGGTATCATGCATTCAGGCTAAGGGTTGCTTATTAATGTTCAGATTTCTCACTGAGATTAATCAGGAGTCCATTTAGTCATGACATAGTAACATACTAGACTGTAAAATGAAATCCAAAAAAATTTACGATCTGTATTTAGCTCTTGTTTTTTATCACTGTTTCAGGGAGGGATTATAATAGAAGAGGCCATCAACAATGTTCTAAAAGCCAACTGGAATCATGAGAGAACTAAGTTTTCACTGCCTCCCATGATGACTCTTGTAAGTCCCGCAAACATGCTGTGTAATGCTAATCTAAAATGTCTGTTTTAAGATGCCCACAATTATTTTTTGCTTACAAGTTACTTTTATATTTGTAATATAATACCATTTATCTGCCTCTCAGTTTCATTATTTGGTATAAATATGAAGCATGAATATATACTTCTGCACCAGCTACGACCTTCGTTGCTCTCACTTATATAAAGTATAAACTGCTTGAATATTGACTTCATGATTTGATCTCTGATCATATATTTCTATTTGCTGGTTGGATATTCTTTTGTAGATAATATTTGGCTTTTATAACTTGAAACTGTAATGAAACTTCGTGATGAAATGTTGTATCCTGCTTAGTTAAAGAACAGCAGTTGCACTTCCTCCTTTTAGTTAGATATGTATAGTTGATTGTATTAAGAGAGGAACCACTTGATCTAAAAGTTTAAGCTATTAGATATGTCATATTATATCATTTAAGTATTATCTTCAACATGCCCCCTCACGTGTGAAATTTTTTTTCTCGTCAAAGCCTGACACGTGGACAATTAGTTTGTTTTAAATTGGGGGCAGCAAGACTTTAACCCATGAACTTTGCGTGCTTTGATACCATGTTGCACCAAAATAGTATAAACTAAAGTTTCTAACTTCCAAATGTTATTGAGCTTGTGCCCCCAATTACCCTGAAGGTGACGAAGTGCCCTTACAAAATTCTCACTTGCCATTCAATTGTTCTCTCTCTTCCCCCTGAACTGGAGTATGAATTACTTGAATCTTTGTTCATTTTCTCTTTTAAAGTTGCCTTCAAGTAATTGTGATATACATGCAGTTACTTGGAGAACCGGGAACTGGAGGATCATCGACACCATCAATGGTTGGTGCTGTAAAGAAGTGGCAAAAATCTGATCCTGAAAACTCTCTAGAAACATGGAAGAAGTTGTCAGAAGCAAATTCTGCACTTGAAATGCACCTCAACACCTTAAGCAAATTGGCAGAGAAAAATAGTGATGTTTATACAAGCGTCATCAATAGCTGCAGCACTCTTACCCACGAAAAGGTATCTAAAGTTCATTGGTTAAAGCCATGAGGCCGAAGATGCTATAACAATTACTATCTTTTTTAATGTACACGTTCCTATCTGTTAGCTATAATGGGAACACTTGCTACCTAGAAATGTGTTTATGTAATAACATTTTCTGCTACGTAAACAGAACCCTCAAGGAGCACTTGCTATAGAAACATCTATGATTAAAGAAGATATTGTAACAGAACTTTCTTCTTGATTCTTCTACTATCTACATATTCAAATATCTTGCTAATTAAACCTGGAATGCTTGAAAGCCTCCTAGCAGTATCGGATGATCCTTATTAGATACAACATACAGGCAAGCTCAATTTATTTGATTTTTCTATTTATTTGAAGGATAATGTTAGAGATTCTCTGTCCATTTGAGGGATACATAATGAGTCAGCCGTCAGGATTGAACACAGGGAATTTGTGTAAATAAAAGATTGCTGTTAGTCATGTAGAATTGAACAAAGCTTTGAAACAACTAAAACTAGTAAACTGAAAATTTTGATAGGATTATCTTTCCTTCTTTTCATTTATTCCTTTATTTTCTTTGGTTGGTCAAGTATTTAACTAAGCATTCAGATTTTATTAACAGAAACTAAGAAATACTGTAGAAAATAATGGGACATACCCCTTGAAAATGAATGGTTCCTACTCTCTATAGGCACTTTTCTAACTGATCAAATCTGAAAATGTTATCTGAAGGTTAAAGCAAAACTAATTTCCTAGTAACAGAGATTATGCATCTGGGCTTAAGACAGCCCGTCCGTCTCTACTGCTGCTTAGATATTATCCTGCACCACTTGCACATTTTTGGATGTCTCAAACTAGAACATTTTGTGGGTGTGATCCCTTTGCATCTCATAAATGTATCTAGTACAATAAACTACAGAACTACATCCTTCGCGATGCACGCACACCCACCCACTCACACTTCAACACTCTTGACCTTTTCATTCTGATTTTGGTACAGATATCCTCGTGTATATTTTGGCATTTTTAAATTGAACTTTTGGTGATTAACAGTGGAATGAGAGGGTCAGTGAGCCAAGCCAAGTAGAAGTTGTTAGAGCATTGTTAGGAGCTAGAGATGCGATGCTTGCTATCCGATATAGCATGCGCAAGATGGGAGAAGCTGCCGGCATTCCTGTGAGTTCTCTTTTTTTCAAGTGGAACTGTTTTTTTTTTTTTTTGTGCAAATGCCTATGTTTCTATCTTTCTCATGTTTAAGTTTATTGTCCTTTAGCAATGGTGCATAGATTTGCTACATTTGAAACTTCCTCATCCATTTTTGATGTTGAACACTTTTTGTGAAGAATTTAAAATCTGATGTTCTGAGGCGAACCTGTCCATCTCTTGATAACTTGTGACAACTAATTCTTCTTAGTAGCTGTTTTCTGTGAAAGAAAAACTTGTATTTCAATTCAGTGCCTCCAACGAGTCATGATTTTGTTTCCTGGTTTCATGGGTGCAAGGAGTCAAAGCTTATATCCATTAAATCCTACCTATTATACGAGCGTCCTTCCTCTTCCTGTCCCCACTCATTGTAAGAAAAAGATACGTATATCAGTATATGCATTGTGCAGGGTTGAATTATCCCCCTGCTCCAATCCTATAGGGCCTTCCCTTAAAGAGAAAAATGCTAATTGTAAATCACAGCCACATCCTTCTAATCATATGATACTTCACAAAGATAATCACAAGGCCATGTCTAGAAGGGAGAATCAGATAAAGAAAAATTCTTATTCATTGTACTGCATTGTTTTTTCCACACTGCGTACTAAACATGCACTAAAAGTCTTGTTTATCAGTGTCCTGTGCTACCTCCCTTAACGTTTTCCTGTACCGTGACTGCCGTTTTCAGATAGAGCCGGAATCACAAACCCAGCTTCTGGACACCACAATGAGCATGGAAGGAGTTCTGTTGGCTGGTGTGCCTGGTGCAGGTGGATTTGATGCAGTCTTTGCTGTCATCCTCGGGGCTTCAATCAACAATGTGGTCAAAACATGGAGTTCACTCAACGTTCTCGCCTTGTTAGTCAGAGAAGATCCTCATGGCGTATGCTTAGAGAACAATAACCCAAGAATAACAGAAATTACATCTTCTGTTTCTTCAATTCAGATTCTTTAACTACATTAACATTAGCACTTTGATTTCATGTCATAAATGCTATTTCATGACTTACAGTATTAGGATCGAGTGATTCCTATTTTGTGATGAAAATAAAAGTTCTTTCTCAGACAATGAAGACCGACTATTAGTTTTTTGTAACACTATCTTTGAAGATAAAATATTTGGCTTTGACTTCATCTCTCATAACTTATATTTAGATGCTTCTACTTTTCCCTTTGCATTTAAGGCCTAACGCATTTTGACAATTCTTGTTAAGGCACTTTATTCAGAATATGCCATTGAGAGAATCCATGAAAGGCAGCCATGAAAAAAGCAAAAATGACATGGTTGACTTGTCATAAGGGATACAAGATTGTGAAAGTCGAAAATTTATTCGCAGTTACGCACGCTTCTAGTGAAAATAAAAATCTAGTACATTTTAGCGTCTAATACTGGATACAAAATATGCGAGTCGACACAGTTGTGAAGATAATCTTATCTCCTCTACCTCTATGTTATACTAAAAAATTGACTAGATTGTGAAAGATAAAAATCTTATATAAATCTATATTTATCTACTTCTACTTCTACTATAATAAAAAGGCTTGGTTAATAAACCACATGTCACCCTGTGCACAATATAAAATTTCACATACTATTGTGATTCATATACCATATGCCATCATCCCTAGAAAAAACCTTAAGATTAATGTAAACTATACACAATTATTACCGCATTCCGTGCATCACACGGCCACTACTAGTTATTATTTATATATTGTGCTTGGGATGACTAAGTCAACCATCCACTGCATAACTCAGTTTCATTATTGATGCTCTAGCTAGTGTAATTCAATGGAGGTCCCATATGGCATTTATTATGTGGTCCTCTATAATTGCAAGTATCCATTAATGGACATGGAATAACTGTATACCAAACTGTTTTTCTACGGACGGAACTGTGTACTATTGCAATCAAACTTTCAACTTTTCTAACCCTATTTATTGCTCATTTTCCTTGAATATTTGATTCCACAAAAAATGTTATGGTGCCTTGAAGGGCATAATTGGGTCTTGACTCGACTTGCCCAAAAGCTCATCCATTGGTGGGGTGGGGTGGGTCGCGGCTAGCACAAACAATGAGCACTTCACGAGTCAACTTGTGCGAGTTCAAGAGTGGCTTGTACAATTGTTTTGTTGTTTGCCTTGAGTCGTCATTAGCCGAGTCAACTTGGCTTACAAGTGGGGCGAGGTGAATGGGCAAATGCCTCGTTCTACTTTCCACCTCTAAATTCAGTTGGACCTTGAATAATATATAATATTTATTTAAATTTTAATTAGTATTCTCTTTCAAAAACTTGATATTACTGAATTTAAACGAAATTTCTTGTTGATGATTTAACTTTATTTTGTTTTGAGTTGGTCATTGATGTTAAATTTTGTTACGAATGGATCGTTGAAATATTTTATTTTATTTTATTTTATTTTATATTTCGGTCAAAATGTTCATAACAATTATTTTGAAGTATTAATTCGATCATATGACTATTATTTGTCCCTCTCGGGTTGGTTTTAAAAAGATGTTTGTTTGAGCTTTATTTTTGAAAGAATATATTTATAATAATACTACTTTTTTTTTTTTTTTTTTTTATTTTAAGAATGTGTAGTTTAAAGTAGATTTTTTTTTTAATTATTTTATTTAAAGAATATGTAATTAAAAAAAAAATTTGAAAAAAATACGATTTTTTTAAAGAATGAGCCTCAAACAATGGCTATATATGTGATATGTGTCCCATCCCATGTATTGTTTGCATAAATAAATGTAACGATGTAATAAATGTATATCGAGTTGCTTTGTTAGGTGGAGCTTGCAGCGTCCCCACTCGAGCCAATAAAATTTTATTAACTCTAAAGTTACTAATAAAAAAACTAATTCTTATCTTAAGGCCGCTTTTGATATGTTCAAATTCCTTGTAATTGAAACATTTTCTACCCATTTTTTCCATCTTAACATGTTTGATAGTACTAATTTACCATGAAAATTGTTTTCCATGTTTCACTTTGACGCGCCAGTTTTCCCTCAAAATGAGGAAAGTGATTTCTAGCCAATTACCTAGATTTTATTTTCCATGTAACTTGGAAAAGGAATTTCGTCGCGTTTGATCCGTTTTGTTAGTGTTAATTAACTTTTTTTTTTCAATAAATAACATTATTATTATCAAGTACAAATATGTGAAAAAATTTAATTTTTTTTAATTAAAATAGCTAAATTTTGTTTTTATTTGCCATGAAAAATAATGACAATCAAACAACAAAAGTTGAAAAACTTCTCACTTTTTTCACCTAAAAAATAAATAAATCAATCACATTAAAATTCTAATTCTCAGGAATATAATTCAACTCCCTGAAATTCATTTTTTTTTCTACTTATACTTCACCATCGCTATCAAACGCAGCATAGTTTTTATTTTTACTTGTGAATAATAGAAGGGTGTCAAATTTTGTGCATCCCTATATCTAAGAGACGAAATCTGTGTTTGTACAATGTATGTATAATAGTAACTCTTGTATGACGATGATTTTAAACAGGATATGTAGTTGAAAAAATTAGGAAAAAATTTTGAATTTACGTGTAAAATATTTTATTGTGTGAATGTGTGGTTAAAAGTGAGTATGACAAAAAAAATAAGTGTAAAAGAGAACACAATAAAGCTTATCTAATGAACTATGGTTACCCGCCCAATATGAAATTTTTTTGATCCATTGTTATCCTAATGCTAAATTAAAATTTAAGCTATCTTGTTCAAACATTTTAAAAATCTCAATGACTTTACTAATAACAAGTTAGTTAAGGTAAACTATTCGTCCTATTGTGAAGTAATAAAAATAAAACAATATGATCTTGAAAGTTGAAAGCATCAAACTTTGTTAATTATTTAATCATTATTATGGGCAGATATTTAAATTATATCTTTTTCGAAAATTCATTAGCTCACAATCATAAATTATGGCCGATTCTTATAATTTATAAACATAACAAAATCAAATTGGAGGTAAGACAAAACTTATTCCATAGCTAGAACCAATATCTATATCAACGAGGCCCAATTCTCAATTTTAAGTCTCGAAGTATCGAACTCAACAACTCAAATTGCTTTTAGTTCGATTAGTATTTGGATGACGATGTTTCACGATTGAGTGAGTGGAGATTTCAATTGCTTGGTTAGGTTTAAAAGTTGTTTAGCTTGCCTTTCTAAAAAGTAGATAACTTATGAGTTATAATTACTTTGTGTACCTCACAATTCATTGAATTTAACTACTGCTTGATACATATATTCTTTAAAACTCATTTTCAATAAAATAATTTTATACTTGAATTTGTAATATTTCCTAATTTTTATCACGTGTTCTTTAAAAAAAAAGGTTTTTTTTCAATATCTAATCAAATATACCCTTATTTATTTTGAGGTACAAAAAGTAGTTCGCCCCCACTTATCATTTATCAAACATCTATAAGCACAGCCAAACAAGGTCCAAGACAATTTGCTTACATAACCCACCAGAATTACGTATTTTCCAACCACCCACCCCACTCCGCTCACGTGGACCCATTTCCCCCCTTTTTCTATTCAACAAATCATCTGTCTCCATCCATGTCCTTCGTAACATGGATAATCATCTATGTTGGGTAAAGACATCTTTTTTATTTTTATTTATAAAACAAATAATTTATAAACTATACAATTTTTCAATTATTTTTTTGTCACACATATTTTTTCTATCCATTTTTAATTACACATCTCACCTCAAAAATATGAATAAACTAATTTATAAATCACATTCTTTTACCAAACAGAGGATAGCCTCAAATATCTGTATTTATAGTAGTGTTCAAAAAAGTGTAAAGCGTAATGAAATAGTGATGTCGAGCTTCAAACTTAATGCCGAAAAAACTCGACAACACTCGAGCAAAACGCGGGTGAAGCTCTAGAACATAGGCTAATACCATTCACTGTGATGTTCTTCTTCAAAAGAGTAGATTCTTTAAAAGACTACCCATTTCAAACTTTAAAGCTCAAAAAAGCAGCTTTTTTTTCCGGGTAGTTTTTGCTTTTCCATTTTTTAACTATCACTTGTTCAATTTCTTAAAAAAGATTGAACTCCAACTTTAGGGGTCTCTACCTGCCATGCTCTGAATTTTGGTAAATAATGTAAATCGCAGGTTATGTCTCCCAGAGTGCAGAGTGAGGGCTTATCTTTTAACTTGACAAGGGTCGGATTCGAACCTCTGACCAAACGAGACTAGTCTTTAAATCACTATCCTTTTCACCGTTGAGAGATGTGCCGCCACTTAGTTCAATTTCTTAACTTGTCCTTTTCTTGGTATACATATGCACTCAATTAACTCTTTATTGTTGGACTTTTTTGACATCTTTGATACAAAGATCTTTTTTACTTTTTGTAAAGTATTTTTTTGACAATCTTTTCGTGCATTTCTTTATATCTCTATCTTTATCCTTAAACTCATAAATAAATAAACAAATATAAATCGATAATATTTTTTGTATGATAGACCGTGGACTTATGGAGATGGTTTGCTGTTGAAATTGACGGTTTTGGATTTATCTGATGAAAGTTTGACCCTGAAGCTTAAAAATTCAGAATCTTGAAGATATCTTTTCAAGACAAGAGGTTTGGATTTTTTGGTATTTTGTGTGATAGCTTCGTGCATGGACTGTTGAATTTTCTGGGGTTTCACTAAGTTATGTGATTTCATTGTTTGAATTGTGAAGGGTTTTTTTTGTGGCGCTGCGATTTTGGTTTGGTGTTGAACTCCTTTTTTGTAGTCAAAGTTGTTTAACAACCCATTGATGCAGCTGTTCCTATATATCTAATTTTATTAGATTGTTGTGAAATTGACGCGTGCATTTTTATTTGTCAAGGATTTACTATAGATTGAAAAATTGAGATTGGTTATTTTGTTTGAGGAAAGATGGAGAAAAATGGGGAAGAGGGTTGGAGGGAGATGGTGAGGAAGATGCTTCCTCCGGGGGCTCCTATTCCGGACGATGATAATTTGGATTACTCCATAGCTCTAGAATATAAGGGGCCCCCAGTTTCGTATGAGGTTCCGCGAGTAGAACCCCTTGACATGAACTCGGATAGGATCCCAACTGCTGAACCCCTTTCAGAATCTAGAAGATCATTTGCCCGTGATTCAGCCCCCGTAATTGAACCGATTCCTTTGCCAGTGTCTCGGATTGCAAGTGTAGCCAGTCCACCCTGTCAAAGCCCTAGGATATCGGGAAGTTCGGAGTCTGTTGTATCTGTCTTGCAAAACCCCGAATCTTCGTCACGTTCGCCTTCCGCTTCCCCAGGTTCTGTGCACAGTCGATGCAGTAATGCTGCAAGAGAGCCTCCTGGTGAAGGAAAGAGAGCCACTGTGGTCACCTTTAATACTGTCGATAGATCCGAAAGAAGGGAAGATGACATGGAAAAACAATCGTTTCCTGAGTTTGTAGGAGTAACCAAAGAGAAAAAGAAGAGGAAAAAAGCAAGAGTCTGTTATAGATGTGGAAAAGGGAAATGGGAAACCAAGGAATCCTGCCTAGTTTGTGATTTGAAATATTGCAGCAATTGTGTGCTAAGAGCAATGGGTTCCATGCCAGAAGGGCGCAAATGTGTTACCTGTATTGGTGAGCCAATTGACGAGTCAAACCGGTTCAAATTGGGGAAACATTCGAGGTTGTTGTCACGTTTACTTAGTCCTTTAGAAGCCAAACACATAATGAAAACTGAAAAAGAATGTTCTGCTAATCAGCTTCGGCCAGAGCAGTTAATTGTGAATGGATATCCTTTAAAGCCAGAAGAGATGGCAGAACTTTTTGGATGCCCTTTACCTCCTAATAAATTGAAGCCAGGCAGGTATTGGTATGACAAGGAATCAGGTCTTTGGGGAAAGGTAATTCATTATCAGTGCTATATATTCAGCTGTCTTATTTATTTTGTTAATGTTTCTCAGAAAAGGAAGAAATGCCAATACAGTTTGTACACGTTCATCTGACAGGAGGGAGAGAAACCAGATAGAATTATAAGTTCAAACTTAAATTTCACAGGGAAACTCAATCGTCATGCAAGCAATGGCAATACTGAGGTTTGCATCAATGGTCGAGAAATCACAAAACTTGAACTGAGAGTACTGAAGGTTGGTTCATAATTTCACGATCATGATTTTGTAGATATTTTTACATATGGGGGTGTCTGTGTATATGTGCATGTGGATGCTGATATTTTATAATTAAAATTTTGGAAAATATGCAGTTCATGACATGTTGCTATATTCATTATTCCTTTAATATCTGGGTTTTGCCACGTGCTTGCGTAAATTGTGTATCAGTGTATGTGATATGTAGATCACATTTTCCTAGAAATTAAGGGCTATAATCCTTCCCGATTCCATGATAAGTTTGTGGCTTGAGATTCACAATCACTTTTAAATTCTTTCATGTGGATTCACTTTGCATTACATCTTGATTGAGTTGTTTGTGCCCTTTCCATCAAGCAATTTAAGTTATATTGTTTGTAGTTAGAGGTTGGATATTATCATATCTGTCCAGATAATCAGTCGTAGCTTTGAAATCTGTCCATCCTTCAAGGAATATGGTGACTCTGAGATTGTTTTTGCCATGTTTTTTATCTGGAAAACAACTTGGAAAAGAGATAAAAAAATGGTATACCTTATTTATTATTATTATATTAAAATTTTCTTGTAGCTTTCTTCTTGATCTACTTTCTGTCAAGACGGCAGGTCTTGGTACAGGTCACCTAAGTAATATTCGTCAGAAAGAAATTTTGATGTCTGAAATTTAATTCTCAAAAGAAAGAAGGAAAGAAGGAGAATCATGATATAAGCACCGTGATTTTCAGAAAAATGTCCAAATGATTTTATTACAATCAAATAGCCTCTTTGTATAGAGTCTAAACTAGGATTAATAAGGAAAATTAGGGTTTCCTCTATAAATTAAACAAAATCTCACAATCACAATAAAATACAATAATAATCAATGAGGAAAATAATATAAAACCCTAATTGATTTGATTTCTTCTACGCCTAGAATGTACTAGCCATGTTGCATCACTAGTATTCTTTCAAGTTCTGGCGGTTAATTGGTCATTTTATTATGCAATACTCAATTGGTTGCCCCATAGGCCAATCTACTTCACCTAGAGGAGTTCATCACAAGATTTGGTTTTATAACCTGTGTTTATATTTATGACTTCCTTTCTTTTCTTTGCATCCAACTTTCGTCTCAAAAGTAATGCATATTTCACTCAGCCAATAACTTTAAGGTTGGAGTAGTATGAATTTCTGCTTTGAGATACAAGAGACTCAAGCAGCTAGTCTCGCTGCCTTCACCATCTTTTGATGGTGATGTATTTTTTTACCTTATGGTTTGGTTCACCTTGTGAAGACTTTTATGTTCTTGATTGGGTTTTCAGTTCATATGCAATTTGTCCTAACACGTTGCAACGATGTATATGGCTTCAGCTTGCCAATGTGCAATGTCCACGTGATACTCATTTCTGGTTGTATGATGATGGTCGTTATGAGGAGGAAGGTCAAAATAATATACGAGGCAATATCTGGGAAAAGGTATTTATTAATTATTATTATGGAAATTGCATGATGCATTCATTCTGAAAATACTTTACAAGTCTGGGATCTTTTCCCTATCATTTAAAATTTAATTTTGCTAGGCATCAACAAGATTTGTCTGCTCCTTGTTCTCCTTGCCTGTGCCTCAAGGTCAACCTCATGGACAGACTGATGAGCCCAGCAACTATACTGCCGTACCGAATTATCTAGAGCAGAAGAAAATTCAGAAGCTGCTTCTACTTGGACTTCAAGGTTCTGGAACCAGTACTATTTTCAAACAGGTAACCAACTCCTGGTTTTCAAAATATTATTATAGGGGTTATTATTGGTGAAAAATTTCCCTAAACATCGGTAAATCAATTTCATGATTAGAAGTTAGTTTTGGTGCATTAAGAGAATCATTTAAGGATTATTTCTGTTAATAAATTTCTCGAAACATTTAATGATAATTTCTGCATGTTGTGTATTAAGACAATCATTTCTTTGATTCTTTTCAGTAATGAATTTCCTTGAGACATTTTGTTGATTTTCACTTAAAACAATCATTTTTTCCCTATCCATTGTAATTCACCTGCTATTCTTCAACTATGTTAACCGAATAGGCCAAATTCTTGTATGGAAACAAGTTTACCACCAAAGAACTGGAGGATATAAAGCTTATGATCCAAAGCAACATGTACAATTATCTTAGCATTCTGCTCGATGCACGAGAACGCTTTGAGGAGTCAATATCGAAGACAAAGGCACAAGGTTCTCATGAAAACATCTCTGAAAGAGGTAATGAGTGAAAAGTGCTGAAGATATAAATATTACTTTTTTTTTCTCCTCTAATCATATTGAATTATTTTACCATTTAAATTTTGTGTAGCGATGCTAGAGTGACATACTAGAATATATTCTCTCGAGTCTTTGACTTACATTCCGTTGGGAAAAATTACATATACTGTATTTCACAAGTGAAAGTCTTGTCATATCTTATCTTGAAATGGGTAGATGAATCCTCGTTCTTCATTAACTCTTAAGCCATGAAGGATCATGTCATTTCTGATTAAACTTCCTGCATTCTCTCTCTTTTTCTTCCTCTTTCTATTTGTTAAAAGTATCATGTTGCTGAACGTCTATGGTGCGTGGGTTGAACTTTGAACTCATCTAAAATAAAAAATTTAATTTGCTGCTTGGAAATAGTGAAAACCAGGTGTACTGACATTGATATGGACGCTCTCTTTCGTTTAGCTTTTACATACAAATACAGAGAAAAAGTACATTTGGTTGGTCAACTTAAAGGTAAAAAGTGGTCCACCTATGTCTCAAAAAATTAGGCCAGCTATAAAATTTACAAATGGTGCTTTGAATTGAAATCAATATCCTTTCTCAAAAGTTGAGCAGAAAGAGACGAAAAGTGTTCTTCCTTTCCTAGAGCTCTGTGAACAACACTTGCAGGGATTACATCTTTTCCCTCTCTTTGCCAATTAGAAAAAAGTTCATTTGAAAAATCTTATTTTAATTGTTACTGAGATTAGTTATTTTAGGTCTCAACCAACCAGTCCAACCGACCTTGCTTTTAGGATTTTCAGAAACTGAGACTTAATGTAATTACTCACAGAAACTTGATATAGATTATAGGTTTGATTGTACACCACATTCTCAATAGAAAATACTCATTATGGGATTCAGATTAGCTATCTTCTTGTTTCTCTCGATGTTCCTTTTCCTCTACTAGCTGAATTGCAATTTGGAACAGATATTGCAGGACAAATTTGCAATATTGCTTTTCTCACATTTAATATGTAATGCTCAAACTCGGTTGGTGTAGACTTTGAAGGACATAAGATGGGAACTGAAAACAAAGAATATAGAGCATATCTGTTCGTCACTCATTCAACCATTTCTGATAATGCTTGCAAAAAGATTTCTCATATTTTCTCATTGGACGAAATATGGTAAAGTAAATAACATATTAGCTCTTTATCGAGTTTTTAATTTTAAGGGGATTTCCACCTGTGGGGTAAGTTGAGACTACTTTTGGATCGAAATTTTATATGGAAGACACCTTGATGGTGCCCTTAGATCATTATCGTTTCCGGTTATGTGATTTTGTTTTAAAAAACTATGCTTAATGACTCCTCCAAACTTCTTCCAGAATTGAATGTTTTACCCTCCTACACATCCCAGTTGGTAAACAGAAAGGCACAAGGAGAATCCGGATGTATAAATTTTCAGCGCTTCCTAAAAGCCTGTCACAATCATTTTAGAATTTCAACAACTTTAGTCCAGTCCATATTTACTCTTCAAAATTGGTATCAAACTAATTGGATGTAAATCATTAGGTTTTTTTCTAACTGATTTTTAGTTAGGGGTGGAAAGTGGAATTAGTGGGGCAGCATTTTCTTCTCCATTCTGATAAGCCTCCTCAAATTCCTTCCACACATCTCATCAAATAATATTCCAATTGTTCTGATACATTCTCAAACAGAAACCATGTAGACTCTGAGACCTCTCTCTATCACAATCAAACAGTGGGGTGGCTTGTCTTTCAATACCCTCATCCTTCTAAAGCACCTTCCCTCCCTCTTCTTCCAACTTATGAATCACGCTTTTGGACTTCATATAACTGACCAACCTATGACTATGAAAATATCTTGTATTTGTCTCCCCTCTTTAACTTATTCAGTTTTTATTCTCTTCCTTCAAGCGATTATTTCTTTTAAACCCAAATCTCGTCAAACTCATCTCTCAATTATAATCCCTCTCTTCTAGATTCATCCTTCATATTTCTTTCTTAATCTCTCTGATTCCCTCAGTCTTATCAGAATGCTTCTTTAGTGGAATTAGATTATTAAATCTTTAAACATTTCATTCTTGCAAATTTTCAGTCTAGTCTATACTTGTTTCAAAATTTCCAAAAATTTAAAGCCCTTCTACCCTGCAACCTTTCTTTCACACCAATTCATAATACCTTTACTGAGCTAGCTCACATCCCATAGTATCACGTTTCTCCTAACCTTCATAGAAAAGTTAAATCTACACTGCATTGTCTCTCCAAACCCTTCAATATTGGTCTTTAAAGTTAATCATCTTTTCCTGTTTTAACCTGTAAAAGTGGTTAGGGTTTCAGTTTCCATTTGGTAATTGTAATGACGATATGAAAATTTGGAAATATATTTTGCACGAAATGAGATTCTCACTACAAAGATGAAAAGGATAACTTCAAATGCTCTTTACTTGGTCTGATGTATCAGGTCAAGAAGTCAACCTCGATGAAATTAATCAGAGTGTATATTCCCTCAATACAAAATTGAAGCATTTCTCAGATTGGCTCCTGGATATTATAGCTACTGGAGATTTGGATGCATTCTTTCCTGCAGCAACTCGCGAATATGCACCACTAGTTGAAGAAGTGTGGAGACATCCTGCCATACAAGCCACTTATATGAGAAAAGATGAGCTTTACTTCCTACCAGAAGTGGCACAATACTTCCTGAGCAGGGTATCTTTTCCGACTTATTTGCCTGCTGTCTTATAGAGTCTGATTTTGTGTGCTTGTTTGGGTTTCATTAACAGTTATTGACATTATAATGGGATAGAAATGAGTGGTGGATACGTGGGCCCTATGAAATGTGTGGTTAAAATTAAAGTTTTACTTTGACCTTTAAATTACCGTAATGTAAGGCAAATAAGCTTCGTTGAATAGTTGCTTTAATAACAAAATTTTAACATGGATCTTCGATGGTTTTGGATGATAAAGCTTTAATCTAATTTGTGCGAAATAAGTGACATGTCCTGTTTATATACTTTTATGCATCCATACTATTCATTCTCAAAAGTGTAAAGGAATCTTGGATGAGGCTATCTACTTGTAAATATCTTTGAACATCAAAGTAGGTAACCATGATATAAAATGCAAAAGCTGTGTACTGATTTTTTTTCAGGATGAACAAGTGCTGGTTGGTAACGTAGAACACAAACATTCAAAGAATGAGACTTGTAGAAGAAGGGGAAAGAAAGGGGAAGAGAGTGAGAGAGGAAAAAAAGGGGAAGAGAGGGGGGGTGGGGGTGGAAGAGCACAAATTATAGTTTTTTCAATGATCAAATCTAACTATTACAATGTATCAGCCTTCTTTGTATAGGGTTTCAAGTAACCTAATTATGTAGGAAAATAAAAAAATAATAATAATAACATAAAATAAAATCCTAATTACTTTTCCTAAAATAAGAATCTAAACATGGAATTCTCCACAAGCTGGACTGAAGGTCAAGTTGTTTATACTATTTTACTTTTGGATTGAATCACTGAAAAGTTACTGTGTCTAGCATTCCTGATTTTATTTTTATTTTTACTTTTTTCTTTCGTGAAGAACAACTTTCCAAAAATTGAAACAATTATACAATTAATTCCAAATTTTTTTGTTCATCATGGAAAATTGCAAA
Source organism: Ligustrum vulgare (assembly GCA_963555705.1). Classification (NCBI taxonomy): domain Eukaryota; kingdom Viridiplantae; phylum Streptophyta; class Magnoliopsida; order Lamiales; family Oleaceae; genus Ligustrum; species Ligustrum vulgare. Next base: position 52,212,488 of record OY743175.1, read on the forward strand.
AACTTGATGTGCACACATTTAAACGTATTAAAAAAAACATATGGTACAAAGTGGAGGGTATAATTGAAGTTTGAAATAATGTTCTTGAGGTGTTAACGAAAACTAACTTCTTTAAATACCAAGGAGACGTGGTTTAAAACAATGTGTGACATAACAGACATGGTGAATTACACTAACAGAAAAAGTTCCATTTTTCTTCTTGTGAAAGTTCATTGCATTTCTCTCTAGAGATTTTTACTCAGACTGTATATGCCTCAGGCAGTTGAGATATCGAGCAATGACTATGAACCTTCAGAACGTGACATATTATACGCTGAAGGGGTCACTCAAGGGAACGGTTTGGCTTTTATGGAGTTCTGTCTGGATGACCATAGCCCAATGTCAGAAACCTACACGGACAATTTGGAATCTGCTTCTCCACCTATGACAAGGTAGTTATTTTCATATAACGTTGTTTGTGATATTAACTGTACTTTGTTTCAGTTGCTGAAAAGTATCCGGCAGCTTTGCCAGCCATGTAATGTGTAATTTTCAGTTTTTGACTTTTCCACAAGGACACGTCATTTTCAAAACGATGGGGACTTTTGGTATTTGATGACCGTATTAGTAGCACCTTATAATGATGATTTTCTAAGCCTATATTTGGCTCTTTACAAACACTAAAGCCACTTTTTATCCGTACATTTCTTCCGTAAGTACTACTGACTTATCCATTGCTCATTTCTATCTGTTTATAATTTAAACCTTCGTAAACACTTTCCAAAAATGCTCTAAATCATCACAATTTTGTTAATAGTAGAAATCCCAAGTATCTTTACTCCTATAGTATATTTGGGTATAGGCTTTCTAAGTAGAACAATCCAATATAGTTATGATAAGCTGATATGCTAGTCGCAATTCTTATTTTTATTTTTTTATCCTCGCCAATTCTTACATTTTTCTTTATTTTCTGACAACCAGATATCAACTTATTCGAGTAAATGCCAAGGGGATGAATGAAGGTTGCAAGTGGGTCGAGATGTTTGAAGATGTTCGTGTAGTAGTTTTCTGTGTTGCCTTGAGTGATTATGATCAGTCATGGCTCTCTGTGCTGGAGTACAATGGTACTGGTATGGTGCCTCAGAACAAGATGATCCAAAGTAAAGAGTTATTCGAAACAACGATCAGGCACCCGTGTTTCAAAGATACTCCTTTCGTGTTGATTTTGAACAAGTACGATCTCTTTGAAGCGAAGGTGAGCCGTGTTCCTTTGAGCACCTGTGAATGGTTCACCGATTTCTGTCCTGTTCGACCCCACAACAATAGCCAGTCTCTCGCACAGCAAGCTTACTACTATGTAGCTATGAAGTTCAAGGACCTCTACACATCCCTTACGGGTCGAAAGCTCTTCGTTTGGCAAACTAAGGCAAGAGATCGAGCCACCATTGACGAAGCATTCAAGTACACGAGGGAAGTTATCAAGTGGGATGAAGAGAAAGACGATAACTATTACGCTGGGCAAGGGGACTCGTTTTATAGTACTACAGAATTGAGTTCCTCGCCGGCTATACCGCAAGAGTTGACATAATTTATGGGATTTGTTTTGCATTTGTTGTTGTAGATATATGGAGAAAGAGGGGGAAGATTTTGTAAGGTTACTTTGTTGATTTTATTTGCACTTTGAAGCTATTTTGAGTTTAAAGGTGGTGTGTTTTAAGTTTTAACGGTATGAATTGTGAAAATAGATATTCGGTTTTCATGCAAAATGTAAAGCATTTAATTCTTTTCTTAATTTGGCATGGTGCTAGAACCTTGTTCATATATGTTTTTGACCCAGATTTGGATGACTCCCTGAAGCATTTCGTCGATTACTATACCTTCCTCGTCTCTGGGTGTTTAGGTATCCACCGTATTTTTTCTCTTTGTTTCTCTTATACAGACTACTCGTTTTAGTAGTTATAAACGTTTGAATCACACCAAACTTTCGCCAAATTTTAACAAAATATATTATTTATTAATTCAATTTATACTTCAAAAACTTTATTTATATAGACTTCTATTTTATTAGAGAAATAATGATTTATGATAATCTTTTTCTTATTAAAATTTCAAAAATGATGAATTTGCAAATTTAAATTTTATATTAATTTATTGGTTTAATCTATGAAATTAAAATCAAAATTTTAATTTTAAGGAAAAGTTAATAATTAATTTTAACGACACATGTTATGGGATCCTTAATTTTTCAATTACGTATCTCATTAATTTTTATCAAAATTGACTAAAATCTGATTTTAAACTATACCAAACAATGTCTATGTTTGATTGAGATTAAAATCAGAGTTTAAGTAAATTTTGATAAAAATTAATAAAATTTATGGTTAAAAAATTGTTTATGATATCAATATATTTAGGAAAATTTGAAGTGGAGGTCACAGAATTTTAAAAATGTTCAAAACAATCCTGAACTTTTAAATACTAGCATTTGCATTTCCAACATTTCAACAAATGTGCACCATAGGGACTTCTAACGATTTTCATCCTAAAACTTGTCGATTGATCGAAGTCAAACGTCTAACCTTACTTTGACCCAGTAATGTTGGATAAAGTGGTCGTTAATTTTTAATTAATTATTAATAAATTCTTCTTCCCTATTCCACTCAATCCCCAATGCTGACCCCAACAATTCACCCTAATCCAACCAACCACCAAAATTGTCCCCCACCCACGCCATAACCCTCCTCCCACACCAAATCCATGTATGTTCAACTCCTATGACTGGTTTATTTATTTTTCTTTTTCTTTTTAGAAATTCAATTTCATTCACACATGATTTACACCATCTATTGACTTTTCTTCATATTTCATAAACTTTTATTAAAATTTATTAATTTAACTAACAAATTGGAGCTTGTTAGTTAAATTAATAAATTGGAGCTGGCCAAGGGGTGTTGTCCTAGTGGTATTGGCACCAAAGATGATGTGATCCAGATCACGAGTGCAAGTTCGCGGAAAGATCCGTTGATAGTTGAAGGAGGGCCGATGACTTGATTGCAGACGAAAAAGGCCAAAGAAGCAATTGACAAGCAAGTACAAGAAACGATGGACAAAACAACATTCTTGGCTAAGAAGGGAGTAAATTTCATGTTGGAGTCTAGCTGAGAAGACGGGTGGATCAACGTCATCCAAGCAGTCAAGGTGGGAGTTGAAGAGGCCACAATTACTGCCATAACCTCGGGCGAAAACTGAATTTTCTTGGAAAATTGGACTTACGGTCGTAAGTATTTTCTCACGGCCGTAATTGTTAACCTGTGACCAACTTACGGCCGTAAGTTGGTTTGTCACACGAGAAATTTCCTTTTTATTTTCTTTTCATATTTGAAACAATTACATTCCTTATTGTCTTAGGGCTCTTAAATCCCTTTTTCATCCTATTTAAGGGTTGTAATTTTCATTATTATGTTAGACAACTTTGAGAGATTATATTGTGAGGCTATTTTGCTTTCAACAACTTTATTCTTCATTGAATAAAATTCGAACTTGTGAGTTTATTATTGTTTGTTCAAACTTGGATGAGAATTATTATTGTTGTGATCAAGAGATCAATATATCAATTGATTGTATTGGTTGCTTGATTCAATTGATTTTAATTGAATCCCTAAATCGCGATTCTTTTTGCGTTCTTGCGTCGATTCAATCTTTTGTGGATTTCGTAACTACAATTGCTACGTGATTCGCATCATAACAAATTGGAGCTTTGTCATATTATTGTCGGAAATTATAATGGGCATTATTCAGTATAGGAAATAAACTTGACTCCTAAATTATATCGGACATTTAATCAATGGTAACTGGATTTGCTATAATTAATTAGTTGCTTATCGAAATTTAAAAAATTATTCGTTGCTTACTGAACTTTGCTATAGATCACTGCTTGCTTATTGAAATTTTAAAGGTTACTCGTTACACATTCAAATTTGAATAAAGTTACACCTTTGAGCAATGAGTAATTTTTTAAATTTTGGTGAATAAATAGTAATATATAGCAAGTATTGTTTTTAATTTTTGGTGAGCAAATAGTCCTATTGTAAAGTTCAGTGACCAAATTAACTCGTCTTTTACCTGCTGTCAATGCCTTTATTCCTTTCTTTGGCAAAAAGAAAAGTGAACTTGTTCATATACGTATAAATCTCCGTCCACCCCCTTCTCGTCTCTTCTCTTTCTATAGATATAGATATAGATACACATAACATATACATACACTACACATATCCGTCTATATACAATATCAGATTCATACACACTAGTGGGGGGAACAGGAAAAATGGCGGCTTTTGAGTACCTAGAGTCCCTTCGCAATGCGCATCCGGAGCTCTCGGAGTGGTACAACACGCTTGCAGATCTGTACCAGCGAAAGCTCTGGCACCAGCTCACGCTCAAGCTTGAACAGTTCGTTTCCCTTCCTGTCTTTCAGGTGCCAACCCATTACCATACAAATGCGAAACCATATACGTAAACACGTATTATAAGTTTTAATTAAAAAGAAAAAAAAGAATCTATTATTTATTTATTTAGTTTGGAATTTTCTCGATTCTGGGGAACTTGTTTGCTTGGGTCTTTCTTTGAATTATGGTTGGTAGGAGTGGGATTTTTGGTTTTAGGAATTAGGGTTTATCCTTTATTTTTTTGTGTTTGGTGAATTTCAGAAAGGCAGATTCTAGGCAGGTTTTATGGTTCTTTATGTTTGAAGAGATGGGCAAATTTACTTTAGCTGAGAGAAATGAAAGATTCCATGGCGACTTGGAAATGATAATCTAGTTAAACCGTATATTTTTAGAGATCCAAATCAAAGGATGACTTAGAAAGAAATGGGACTTTTTCTTTCTATAGGACTTTGCACTTTATGGGCCCACCATAATGATATTGGAAATCCGGAAGCCTTATGAGAAAAGAAAAGGATGACTCTCGCATTTCATCTTTCTATGAGTTTTTAGACTTCTTTTTACTCGTTATTGTGAGTCTATTTTATAAGTATTATGAGTTTATATAAGTGCCTCATAAACTGTAACAGAGACAAAAAACTATGGTCACATATGTAGGGGTTTATGGTCCTAATATTAGCGTGTAAATGTCTGCCAGTTGAGATGTTAAAACCTAGTTAATGAGACAGTTATTGAATGTGCTAGAGTTCAGCTGATTTTCTACTTTGAATCATGTAATTTATAGCCAACTAAGGCTGTATTGAGCACTTTTAATGTGGATGAGTCGTGGAGGGCTAAAATAGCCATGATGAATAATTTAGTATGATATGGATAAATATTGGTGTCTGCCTATGGTCAATGGTTAAAGGATTGAACACATTTTGGAAAATTTGGAAAGTAAGGTGGATTTGGTCATTGTGTGTAAGCACAATGAAGGAGATGTCTTGTTGTCATCAACTTGCATCAAGATTCTTATGCAATTTTCTAATATAGGACATGGACTGATCAATATCATTTGTCTGTTGATGTAATAAATATCAGTTATACTAGTTTCTTTTCAGTTTATCAATGAGCTTGTTTAAAGGGTTTTTGTATTAAATTGAGGCCATGGATGGAGAGTTAGACAGTTGTCTTACAATATTTATCATTTAAATTTAAATTTAAATTTATTTGATTGTGTACAAGGAGGCAGGGTTTGAGTTAACAGGTAATTCTGAGTGAATACAGTATACTTGCTTCCAATGACGTTTTCACCATTCAGTTGTTTGTTTTGCTAGGTAAAATGCTGATCCAGTTATTTAGTGCTATGTATATGGTATGCTTATGTTTTGTATGAAGTTATGCTGATGAGTTTTTCAAGAATATACGAGATATTTTATTATTTATCATGGGGTTCCTACATTTGAATAACTGTTAACCATGTGTACTTGCAGTTAAGATTTGGATACTTATATTTGTTGGGAAAGGCGGCAAATTACATTTATAGAAATGAATTTGATATGGTAGTAGAGAACAATATGTTTAACTATTTTTAGCATGATGTAAATAAGTAAATAACTATGTTGCATTGTGTTCTTATCAAATTGGGTTTTGAAGTTACCAGAAACGTTTATCATGCAAAATTTTTATGTGCATGTGAAAACAAGATGTCAATAAGATGATTATAATTGTGAATGTTAGATGGCTTTATGATCATTAATGGATAGTAAATGAGATTTTGTGCCAACGAATGTAGGTGCACTTGATTGAAGATAAATTAAAATGACAATTTAGGTGTTTAGGCGTATGTCTTGGATAGGCCTAATGATGGAGCTGGAGGTTATTTTCTCCCAATTTTTTTAATTTTAATTTTAATTTTTGTGTTGTTAAATTAAGTTATATCTTTGAATTCTTTTTCTTTTAGGTTTCCAACTTGAATTAGGAATGCTTTTCCTAGTCAATTAACCTTTCAGAGTGACATTAGGTTTTGGAATTTTTCTGTTAGTTTACACAATCCTAGTGACAAACTATAAAGTCTCTGTTTGATAAAAAAAATTTGTTTATAGGAAGATGATTCTTAGGCGTATTCAGGTGCATAGTTATGCTGATATATTCAGCATTTTTCGTGCGTGCATTGGTCAAAATTTACTGAAAATGAATTTGCGATTTTAATAGAAAATTAAGCTAATTTATTGTCTATTTTTTGTGATTTTCTCAAGTCGGTCTCATGAGTGCACTGGATGTACATAGAAGAAATAGACGCCAGTTTCCAATTTCTTATGTTATCTACTGCAATAGTAAAGTCTTACTGTCACTCTGTCAGGACTTATCATCTATATTGCAGCCAATATTCAAATTAGATTGCAAACCCTTCAGGTAATCACTTTGTATGCACTAGCTAATTGAATCATTCTGTATGTTCTTCTGAGGAGCTGATGGTCCCATCTCTGGGATGAGATGAAGTTTAACTGATGATCAGAGATTAAGCATGCTCATCATCACTTTCCTCTTTCCTAGCAATTTCTGCAAGTTTCGTGGCACTTGTCCCAAAAATCTTGTAACCTGCTCTATGGTTATATCATCTAACACCTTTACTTCTTTCATGACATTAATCCAGGCTGGTGATGCTCTCATACAATTGTACAATAATTTCATAACTGATTTTGAGACAAAGATCAATCTTCTCAAGCTTGCACATTTTGCGGTCATAGTATCTCGGCAGTACCCGGATAAAGATGCTGCTATTAATTATCTTGAAGGAATAATTGAAAAGCTCCGTAATACAAAGGAGATGCGCATTGAGGAACCAATCCTTTATATCAAGATGCAGATTGCTGTATATAAGCTTGAGCAAGGAGATCAGAAAGAGTGCAAGAATCTTTTAGAAGATGGAAAGAGTACACTTGACAGCATGACTGACATCGATCCATCTGTGTATGCTAGCTATTATTGGATATCCTCTCAATACCATAAATCCCGTCAAGAATTTGCGGAGTTCTACAAAAATGCTCTCCTCTATCTAGCTTACACCTCAGTACAGTCGTTATCGGAATCATTTAAGCTGGTAGGATAATACATCTTATTTTATATTAATTAGGAAATAAATTTGTGATCAGCCCTTGATCATTAGGAAGTATTGTCTCCCAAGGTAGTGGTTGCATTGTGCCCCTTTCATGAGAAGCTAAACCCGAGGTTATATAAAATTGTTAGGGACTATCTCAACCTGTAGTAGAGGTATATATATTTTAATACTTTCACTTAAGTCATGTTATAACATGTTGGAAAATGGACATTCTGTTTTGAGTCTGTATTAATGTAGGTAAGAAACTGTTGTCTGATGAATTGATCTTGGAAGGTTTCCGTGGAGGGATAAAAGGGAAAAAAATTCCCAAGGTTACATTTGGAAGAAAGCAAGTTAAGTACAGAAACAATTACAGGAAGCCTAAATGAAGAGTCTTTGGTGGTGTTTAATTCAGTTTTTAACCCTTTTTTTTTGGACGAAATGAATCTCTTTAGGCTGAAAGGAATTAAGGATTTCTTTTTGACACGCATTAAACTCTCTTCAATTAAAGAAATACTTGTATTTTTTCATCGAAGGCAGAAATAAAAGTATTGACTACTTGCCTGCAAGTTTTGCAACACTATCATTTAAACATCATGTGATATTGTATTATTCCTTTTGCTTTTATTTAATGTCATGTCACTACCTGTTGACCTGCTTTCTAGTAGTCTATAAGTAAGGGAAAATTGTTGGGTAAAGTTAGTGAAAATAATCGTGTCCTAGAATTACACCAATTTGATAACTGATAATCACTGGTTATCTCCACAATAAGTAAAGCAAGAGTAATTTAATCCATGGTGCAATATTGAATCAGCTCGATAAAGTTTCTTTAAAGTCATACACTAAAGGTGTTAATGCACGTGTATGTATATTCCATCCCTGTTTGGACAGTCAAATTTGTTTAACAATCTGTAATAACATTTAGTTTTTTCGTAAAAAAATAGCATTCATTAAAAATGCTTCTTTCACGTTAGAAAGAACACGACTCATGTTCAACCAATTTCTTCTACAGTGGTTCTACCTTTGCAAGTTAAGCTAACCATGTTCTTTGTTGTTTCCCAGGATTTGGCATTTGATTTAGCCCTATCAGCTCTGTTGGGGGAAAACATTTACAATTTTGGAGAACTTCTTGCACATCCCATTGTAAGATAATTTTTGAAGCCTACAATTTTCTGCCTCCCGACTTTCTTGTTCCTTGTGTGAATTGTTGAGACCAAGAGTTAGAATATATTCAAGAAAGGATATTATTCCAGATTTCTCTTGGATTTAATGCTAATGGTATCAATACTTCATGAAATTATGCAATACGAGCATGCAAGAATGGATTTATTATTACAACGTATAAGACTCAAAATCTGAATGACAAGGTAAAAATATATCATATGGTATTTGTTGGTGTGTACATATAATAAAATGAGATTTGTATGGTTGGTTGCTGTAACTCAAAGCACTGTGGAGCTATGCTTAAAGAAAATGAGGAAGATGTTCTTTCTATTGTAGTACTCGCTGAAAGAGAAACAGGGGAAAGTTTAATATTCTCCAACTCGCTACACGTGACTCTGTCTTAAATTTGCTGTTCCTTCCATTTAACAGTATCAGGCCTTTGCTATTGGTGACTCAGCGAGTTTCGGAGAATTCAGGAAGATTATTCTATTGGCCATGTGAAATCTGTATAACTGTTATTGTGAAAATATTATTTGTCCGATGCCACAGTTTGGATGCAATACCATGTGGAGATATTATCTATAAAAGGCCATGTTGTATGACATCTGTTCAACCTTGCCTTTCCATATTTGTAGTTTTGCCTATTATCTTTGTTATGCTTTAGTCTTATCTTGAATTTTCTTACTTTCTTCATATTTAATCTCTCACTAGTTGAGTTCTTATTAAATATTTTCACATAGCTGATTAGATGGACATAAAAATTAATTTTTACTTAAACTGTGTTCCTTTCAAAAACTTTTATTAGACGGTTCCCTGGATTGGGTTACCTGCTTTTGACTTGTTCTTAAATCTTAAGTTTTACTTTACGTAGAAAGTTTTTTTGACAGATGGGCATAAATCTTAAATGTTACTTAAATTATGTACCCTTCAGAAGTTTTATTGGACGGTTCACTGGATTGGGAATTTGACTTCTACAGATAAAAAGTCTTCAAGGAACCAAGGTTGAGTGGCTGTACTATATTCTTGAAGCATTCAACTCTGGTGATTTACTTCGTTATCAAGAACTATGCCATGTCCATGGAGCCGCTCTGAGTGCCCAACCAGCATTAGTACAGAATGAGAAAAAGCTTCTGGAGAAGATCAACATTCTTTGCCTGATGGAAATCATCTTCAGGTGAGTTAGGAGAATTGCTTGACTGCTTATTCGAGCAAGTCACTTTGTTTTGTAGTGCCTTCCACTGATTCAGATAACGCGTCTTTCCTTGCAGTCGGCCATCAGAAGACAGAACTATTCCGTTAATTGTAATTGCCAAGCGAACAAAACTTACCGTAGAAGATGTGGAGTATCTGCTTATGAAGAGCCTTTCAGTAAGTGGTCGTACAAAAAAATATTCTTTATTACCATCATTGGATCCTGGTCAGCACATGCATGGCCATGTTATACGATAGGTTTCTTTAACTGCTTCATGTTGCATCCATAATTGTACAAGTGCCTTGATGCTTGTGATGGTCATGCATACATTTTTTCATATCATGTCACAACTCGCGCTTGAGGGAGGAGAGCGACTAGGAGTACTTTCTTGGATAATAAATAATTTGTTGCAACTTTGGTATCTTCACTTCCGTCTCAATTTCCCACCTTTTCCCCCAATTTCAGGACTTCAAATATTTTTTGGGTTCGTAATGACGTCATTCATCTCTAATATGTGATCATGTTTTCATCTAAACTGCCATCTGTATTTCTGGAGTAATGATAATAACTAAAATAAGAGTAGCTCTTTGCCATCCACTTTTAAGTTATACTATTGAGCCTTGTTGATTAGTGGCACAATCTCACGGCAGGTTCATTTGATCGAGGGGATTATCGATCAAGTCGAGGGAACAGTTCATGTGTCTTGGGTTCAACCCAGAGTTTTGGGGATTCCTCAAATCAAGTCATTGCGTGACCGGTTGGATAATTGGGTGGATAAAGTACACACTGCTTTGCTATCTGTTGAGGCAGAAACACCAGATCTTGTTGCAGCGTAATTTTAGCTCGGAACCTTTTATTTATTTTTACTAATTTCATGTAACACCATCTTAGTTGTCAAAATTTTCTGTTTTCTATCTTAAGGACACAAAATTTGCTGTTTTTATGTACTGCTGCTTTCTGCGTTTGTATTTGTATATGAGCATGCCTCAAAGCCATGCCACGTTAAAGTAAGGCAGCTTGTAGTTCAATTTCTGATGACTTGCATATTATTTTCTGGACTTTAGCATATGGTCCGTTTGATAAGGATTGTGAAATTTGGGTGGAAAGAAAACGAATTTCAAGGAATTGAATTCTTGGGAATTGGAAATTTAATGTATTTGATTGGTTTAATTTTCTATGTGGAAAATGTGAAATTTTTCAATTTTTGATTGATATTATTTTTCATGACAAATAAAACAAAATTTAGCTATTAATAATGTTAATCTCTGGAAAAAAATAAGTAAATTAACAACAAAAATGATCAAATGAGATGTTTATGATTTGTCATGTAAAGATGAAAATAATTTATCACCTCTGTTAGTTAAGAATTTATTTGTCTTAAAAATAAGGAATTACACAAACTTCAATAGAAGTAGTAAATGAATTTCTAGGCAAAATAATAACTTTCAAACAATAAAAAAGGATGAATAGTATGACAAATGATGGCTTTCAAACATTTGGTTCAAATAAATGCTTCAGTTTCATCAGTACATGAAGAGAGCTAAAATCGTAGAGAGCTAAAATCATTATTATTGTCGCTCTTCTTGTATTTTGAAGTGTTACTATTTTTTGGGAGACGTGAGCCAACAAGCTGTAAACCTACAGGATTCGTTCTTAAAGACTGAGAATTAAATTCTTGTATTGATATATTTATATGAATAATGTTATGTATCTAAAGGTTGAGGTAAATTTTAATTCAATTGGAACTCTTCCATTGAAAATTGAAAAGGTGACTTGTGCATGTGCACATGGACACCTCCTCGTTCTCCAATGAATGTGTGCCAATTGAGTTGATATTAATCTCAGCCTTGAGATAAATAGTATTACTCTATTTATATTTGTAAATTCATTTATTAGGTGTAATTTTGCAGAGTTAATTTTATAAAACAATTTGTTAAGTAGAAATAATCTGTCAGTTTCATTTTGTTTTATTTATTTATTAATTAAAGTTCTTCGCATGTTTATCTAAAGCATTACATAGTGTTCATATAATTTTATACTGCAATCTCAAGATGAAATTTGGTATGCTATATTTTGTTCTGAAATTGAGTTAATTGAGTTCAGAGCCACGGATTAAGAAAATATAATTAGTATAGTTGAAATTATAATTTTTTCTCATATTTTTTGTAGTATAATCCCTACATTAAGTAATAATTTAAATAATCCCTACATTAAGTAATAATTTAAATATGAGTAACTCATATTTATTGATAACAAGACACATTAAGCATTTGTTCTTTAACACAATCTTTACTCAATCTTTACAATTTATAAATTAGTTTATAAACAATACAAATTTTCAAACTACTTTTTAATCACGCATATTTTCCCTCTCCATTTTTCAACCATACATTTTATCTCGAAAATATAAATAAATCAATTTATAATTGCTACAGTGTTACCGAACAGAACCTAAATAAGAAATTAAAAAAAAAAAAGAATTTAGTTAATCTCAACACGAGTGAATTACAATTTGGAACAAACAAAAAAGAAAAGTAAATCTATCACAGAGAGTAATCAATAATTTTTTTTTGTGTTGAATAAATTTTTTTTGTGTTGATAATTTAGTTAATCTCAACACGAGTGATTTACATTTAGCTCGTAAAATGACTTCCCACCACAAGAAAAAGAAGAAAAATCATTTTTGAAATTCAATTCCGTCTTTGTTACTCGTGATTATATTTCTTGATTTCTCCTTTGTCATTCACATAAAAAAGGGGAGAAGAAGAGTGATTTCTGAAAAATTTATCTAGAGTATTTTAATATTAGCTTTTGGTTGATGCTTTGACATAGTGGTTCAATTTAACGTTGTCAGTTGTTGTTTATGACTTTTATTTCATTTGCTTTTACGCTTGATATTTGTTGAATTGATGGGTAGGAAACAAGTCAACAAACAATTGACATGCATTATTTGATTTTTGTGTCATAAATGTTGTAGGTTGCTATTTTTAATCATTTTATATTACATTGTTTTGTCACAGAATGTTGAAGAGGGAGTTCGTTAGGTTTTGATATAATTGACAATCCCGGGAACAAAATGACTCATTTATAAAGTCAAAATTAGAGTCAAAATGTTGTAATTGAGTTAGTTGAAATACTACTTTTACAAGAATCGTAGCCCTTGAGTTAGCTTTCCAAAACAATTTGAATAGCCCCAATTGAATATTAAAAGAGAAATATATGATGAAAATAATGATGATCGTAAAATATGGACATGCTGTTTTGCCATTTTTAAACTTCCTACAATTCTAAACTATCTCAAACACTTCATATTATATATATCCAAGAGCTATTTTGTTATTAGGTATGATTGATCATTATATTTAATAGAAATAATATTCTACCAACATCTTAATCTTTTCTTTAATTATTCAAGATCAATCAAAATAACTTCTTAAATTGAAACTCAAGATTGTTAATCATAGAACACCAAACTGAAGATCTTAACCTTATAATCTTTTAGAGTTCTGAAGTTTAGTCGAGGAAGCAGGATTTCAAGTTGAAGAAGAAGGTTTGTTCTTGACAATCTACACGGAGATAAAAAAAGTCCAGGGTTGGTGGAAGGGGCTGAAAGTCCATGAAAAAAATTAACACTCATATAGTTTCTCACCTAAAATGACTTTCTAAATATGAAAATCTGTGCAAAAAATAAAATAAAATAAAATAATGTAATAAATATTTTTTGTTTTGTAATTGTTATTATTTTTTTGATAATTTTGTATTATATTGAAGTCGAAAAAAATATGTAATACGAGAGTCAAATCGAAGATTTCAACGAGAAGTTTAATACAAATACAAAGTGAGAGCAAACTATAAACACTTTACCCGTAAAAAGGTCTAAAAAATCAAATGTAAAAGTTTATTTTATATTTTTTACTTTTCCTCAATATCTCATTCATTTTGAATTATAACATTTAAGTTATATAATATTCAATATTCAGAAAACCTGAAATCAGTTCGACCCAAAAAAGGCAATAAGTCAAGGGTCAAAAGGTCGGATCGTGTCGAACTGGGGTCGAGCCGATTTTAATTAAAAATTTAATAATTATTTCAAAGATCACAAAATCTTCTTAAAAAAAAAAATTATTTTACAAAATAAAGCAACATTTACTCATTTGTAGATACAATTAAATACATAAAAAATATAGCAACGATATTATTTAATTTCAAAATCTATATATCTATATAAAAATAAAGTTCATGCCAAAAATAACACGCAGATATGTGATATCCAAATTGGAAGCTTTCATACTTGGAGGGCCTAATTGGCAACCAGCTTAAAGTTGGAGGACTTATAGGTGCAATTATTGTTATTATGCTTTTATTGTGGACCATTGATCAAGATCTTATGGTTGTGATTAAGTTGACAATTAATATATTCTTTACTTGGGATCATTTGGGACATGGAATGGATTAGTCCCCTCCCTCTCATCTCTTGTGAAATCCACCTGACTTCTCTCTCTCTCGCTCTCTCTATGAGTTCTTGCACAATGTAGTAAAATACTTTATAGCATAATTGAGTCATTGTATAGGCTAATTGGAAGTGCTATTGTATAGTATTTGGTGTGGTAATATTGTAGAAAATAGGGGTTGTGATTTGATAATTCCTTGAGAAGGAATTGACTCACGGTTTTTGTGCGGGAATCTTGTAAAAGAAACTCTCATTGGATGGTTTGGCTAGTGGAACGGGCTCGGTCCGGAGCCCCCTAGATGTAGGTACAATTGGCACCGAACTGGGTCACCAAGATTGTGTTCTTTCTTCTTGTTTTTCATTTCTTGATTGTTTTCGTATGTTATCCGCGATTATCACAAAAATTGGCACGCGAAAATCCAAACAATTGGTATCAGAGCCTTGCATGAGAATAAGGACTTGTTGAATTTTGTGATTGGAAATTAATCTCAAAAAATTGGCAAAAATTGGTGAAATCAAGAAAAGAAAAAGTTGGCCAAAATCTTGGAAATCAAGAACCGGAGGAAAGTCTAGAAATTGGCCAGAGGAAAATATAGAAAATTGACTAGACGGATATTAGAAATTGGCCGGAGGAAAATATAGAAAATTGACTGGACGGATATTTTTCAAGATTAGATTGGAAGGAATTACAAATTGAAAGAAATCTGAAGAAGTTCCAATTTTTCCGAGAAGAATGATTTGGCCGGATATGAAATTCCAAGAATTGTCCATTGGCTGGGAGAAGAACAAGAAGTTGCCCAAAAGGGAAAGTAGGAAGAAATCAAAATTGTGCCAAAAGAGGAAAGTGGTAGTCACTAAACGGAAATAGAAGAAATCAGATTGCATTTGAAGAAGCAGCTCCGGCCATCTGATGTTGCGGTGCTAGGCGGCGGTGGTGTAAGAGGAAGAGGTGAAGGAATCGACGGTCACCAGCAAAATTTCAGAAGCGACCGTCAACATTCTTTGCCGAAAAAAGGTGTACTAACCATTTTTGCAAACAACTACTCTGGCCGGCCAATCGGCAATCAAGTACCACCATTAGAACCTCATCTTCAAGGAGAAGTCTCGACTAGAGTTTGGGTAGAATCCGACGGCCGGAGGTGACGATTTTGACCGAGAAGAAATGTTGAGAAGCACTTCAAATCTTGATTCTGGCCAAACCACAACTACAATAAAAAAATGGACACCACAACTAGCTTCGCAAGGATGAGGAGGATCTCCAGCCATTTTCTTGAAAATTTTGACAGAAATTCCTGTGGCGGAGCAAGGGCAGTCGGCAGTGGTCCGGCGGTGGTCCGATGAACACTTATTGGACAGTTTCACTTTCTCAACCTGCTGAGTCCATTTCCGAAGTTAGTTTTGCAAGATTCCAAACGCATAAATACGATCACGCATTTTTTGCTCGGTGATATATCTAAAACACTAATTATTTTTTGAAAAATAGTCACCTTGCCGGTAGCAACTTGTTTTACTGAGCTGTGTTCGATATTGATCTGTTATTATTGCTTCTTGGACCTGTTAATTATTTGATTAGATTAGATTAGATAGAGTGACAAGGTTAGTGTTTCTAGTTGGTACGATCAATTGTGGTTGATAACTAGATTAGATACAAATTTCCATTTAAATAGGTCACTAAATAGAGTGACGAGGTTAGTGTTTCTAATTTGTACGTTATTTCTATTGATTGGATCAGTGATTATTAATAACTAGACTAGATACAAGTTTCCATTTAAATAAATCACTAAGCCATAGGAATGGGTCTAATGCTTAATCAAACATGAAATAAGTATCTCTCTCCAAGTTTGGGTATCCAAAGATATTAATCTTGAGTTGAAATAGTAATGAGATTATGGTAAATCTTGACTTGAAATAGTAGTGAGATTTGGGAGAGAGTTCTTGACTTATTTGTTGTTGTTTGATCATTTTATAAGATTATTATAAAAATAAGTATGAACAGAGAGAGAGAGAGAGAGAGAGAGAGAGAGAGAGAGAGAGAGAGAGAGAGAGAGAGAGAGAGAGAGAGAGAGAGAGAGAGAGAGAGAGAGAGAGAGATGAGGAGTATGTGATATCTTGTTCTAATTTGGATCCGAATGAGGATTATGTGTTATTAAATCCTGTTGACTCCTGTGATATAAATTTAATTGTGAAATTTTACATGCATGAATGGCTACTTGATTTGGCGCATATTTTCATGTTGCATCCCATATTGATTTGTTCAACAATTTGCATGAACATGACTTTGATCACGTTGTGTTGTATAATGATATTGCATGCAAGAGTGTTGGGATGAGTGATATTTCTGTTAAATTTGATGGGGGCTGTGTGCTGATTTTTTAGTGGAGTTAGATATATTCATGAGATGAATAAAAATTTTATATGTGGGTTAATTAGAAGAGATGGGGCTGATGGTAAAATTGAGCATGGGCTCATGAAAATTATTAAGGGTGTTCTTGTAACGTGTAAGGGAGTTACAAGATATGTTGTATTTGTTACCACTATTTATGTGATTAGATGTGTTGATTCCTCTGTTTCGTTTACCAACACAAATGACATGTATGAGTTGCATATTACGGGTGCACGGATGAATGATAAAAAGCTTCTTGGTGATATAGGTGCTGTTGTAGGAGACCATGAGTCTTATGTACTTTGATGTGATAAATGCGGGTTATATGTAGACTGTATGTCTTATATGCATTTATGCGGTCATTTTGTGTGTGTGTGTGTGTGTGTGTGTGGGGTAAGTTTCATAGAAGGCATTGGAAATGACTATATGTCTAATTTGCTTTTATGTGATCGTTGTGTGCTTGATAAGCAACGTCGTGTATCTTTTTCTTCAGGTTTGTGATACTACTCATGATAGATTGCATGATAAATGTGTTGATCATTTTAAGCTGTAGACTTTTGGCTGTGCTTATATTTTCACCATTTGAAAATGGGTGGTGTTATAGAATACAACTTAGAATATAGAATATAACCTA
Organism: Ligustrum vulgare; assembly: GCA_963555705.1. NCBI lineage: Eukaryota > Viridiplantae > Streptophyta > Magnoliopsida > Lamiales > Oleaceae > Ligustrum > Ligustrum vulgare. The sequence goes on from OY743175.1 coordinate 52,229,811, forward strand.
CCGTAAATAGCTTGCTAATTAGCTCAATTATAGGAACCCTAATTTGTATAGTTTCCTTAGATAGATTTCTAGTTTTGTATATATATATATATATATATATATCTCATTCTTTTGATTAATAAAATATGAGATTCAATTCCCTTCCACCATAAATTGCATGGTATCAGAGCAATTAGGACTATAATTTCGGAGTTTGAACAGATCAGAAATTTGTCTGCGTAAATTAGGGTTCTATAGATTAGGGTTCAATCAGCAACCCTACCTGGAGTGGTCAACTTGTCTCACCGCCGGTCCAGAACGGAAGCCCAGTCACCGACCGGCGTTTTCCCGACGTCCGAAGTTCGAAATTCCGCGCGTAGCCCCACGCGCCGTCTCCTTCCTCTGCGCGTGATCCCCACGCGCCGTCTCCTTCTGATCGGAATCACTCTCCGGTCGCTCGCCTCTGCTTTGCCGGACTCTCAGTGGTCCAGTTTGACGAGTTTTTCCTGACTAATTTGTGTTCATCAACAAGTTTTTGGCTGGCCTGGTTAAAATTCTTGTCTTCTGTTGCTACTTTGCTGCCTTTACTGCCCTCTATCTGTTTATAAGTGATAAGTGTGATATTTACGTTTATTTTATACACTTATATCCTTGAAAATGCCATAATGTGATTCTATCTAAGTATTATTAATGCATTTTATGTTTTATATTGTATAGGATCATAAAAGAAGAGAAAAGAAGAAAAAAGGACCAAAATGCACTCAAAACTGAAGTTTGGGGACTTTCGTGCAAATATAGTTACGGCCGTAAGGAAATAAAGTCACGGGGGGTAAAAGTGTTAAACGAGTTATGAAAAATCAACAGAATGTGAGTTATGGCCGTAAAGGAGAAGTTACGGCCGTAACCTTCAAAAGAAGAAAATCAGCAGAAACCTCTTTACGGCCGTAAATTGATATGTTACGGCCGTAACTGTCCAAGTCAAAAATTTCCATAATTTATATCTTTCCATATTTTTGGGATTTCTTGAGCCCAAAGCTAGGGCACGAAATTGGAGCTATAAAAAGGGAATTCTAGGACAGAAAAAAGTGTGAAATAATTATTGAAAAGAGGCGCGACTTGCTTGAAGAATTGGAAGAAGAATTAATCAATTCGAGAAGGTGAATCAAGAAAGAAAATTCCAGAATTCTTCATGACTATGCTCGGCTAAGCTTCCATACCTAGTTCGAAGGGGAAGTTGTATTTCATATCAATTTGTTATTGCTTTTCCAAACTAGTAACGTGGTTCTAAATTCTTTACTTTGATTTGTTGGATTCTTATGCGTTTTTAATTCAATCAATGCAATTCTTTATTTGATTAAGGCCTTATCATTTAATTTGTTGTATTGAGATTTTCTATTTTGAATGATTGGATCCGTAATCGTCTTTTTGTTCAAATCATAGTAGCAAGTGGAAATTTAATATTTTCATATAGAATTCCAACTTAGGTTAATTGTCACGAGCTTGTGTGATTGATAATCTAATTCACCCTAATTCTTCTCAACCATTATATAGTTGTTGTCTTAAATCTAAAGAGCTTGTTTTAGGTTATTCAATGACTAATGTTTGATTAGAGTGCTTATTCTAATTAAATGCAATTAAGGGAGAATAGGAATAGTTAGAGCTTATTAACTATTTACGGGTGATAAATCAAAGAAGAAATTGAACACGCGTTACTTGGAAAGTGATAACATTGTGATAGAATACAACTGAACCTGAGAACTAGGACTCGTCAACATTTGATATTTATTCCCATCATTTTAATTGCTTTATTTTATTAGTTAAATCATTTACAAACTACTCAAAACAAAACCCCCCCTTTTACGATTCTAATTGACATGACACTAAGTTAGTTCTCGTTCCTTGTGGGATCGACCATTGCTTCCATTGCTACATTCTTAGTAATAGTGGACAAGGAATTTATTTATTATTTTGGTGCATTGCGACACGCATCAAATTTTTGGCGACGTTGCCGGGGAACGGTTAACCAATTTAGTGTTTAATCAATTAGAATTTTACTTTTCTGCATTTATTTTATTTTCACTTTATTTATATAATTTTTCAAAAAAAAAAAAAAAAAAAGAAAGAAAATATTTTTTTATATAATAATTATTTGTGCTTCTTTGCTTATATGCTTAAAACTCGGTCAACTAATTGTGAAATTTTTGATCTTGACCCAGAAATTGAGAGAACTTTTCGACAGCAAAGGAGAGCAGCACGACAAATGGCAGCTAACAACAGGACTCTTAAACAACTAGCTACCCCCGATGTGGCTCAGCAGCCCTTATGTATCACGTTCCCAACGGTGGAAGAAGGAAAAACTTTCGAGCTTAAATCTGGGCTCATCCACTTATTACCAACTTTTCGAGGGAACCCCGGTGAAGATCCGTATAGACACTTAAAGGAGTTCCATGTGGTTTGCGACAGTATGAGGCCCACGGGCATTACCGAGGAACAAATAAAAATGAGAGCCTTCCCATTCTCATTGAAGGATGCCGCCACCGACTGGCTCTATTGTCTACCATCGGGAACAGTTACTACTTGGAGCGACATGAAGAGGCTCTTCTTGGAAAAATAATTCCCTGCATCGAGGGCTGGTACCATCCGAAAAGAGATATGTGGGGTGCACCAGAACAACAATGAAACATTATATGAATATTGGGAGCGTTTCAAAAAGCTCATCTCCAGCTGCCCCCATCATCAGATTAGCGAGCAAATTTTGGTGCAATACTTCTACGAAGGTCTAGCACCAATGGACAGAAGTATGATAGACGCCGCAAGCAGAGGTGCGCTAATGGACAAGACACCAGAGCAAGCACGGGCTTTAATCTCCAACATGGCGGAGAACACTCGGCAATTCAACTCGAGTAGGGATTCCCAAGTCCGCAGAGTGAACGAGGTAAGTAGTTCCAATATTGAAGGTCAATTATATGAACTAACGAATCTTGTTAAGCAACTTGCTGTAGGGAATTCGAAACAAGCCAAAGCATGCGGAATCTGTTCAAACTTTGGACATCCAACGGATACATGTCCGGTGTTGCAAGAGGAGAATGGCGAACAGGTAAAAGCCGCAGAAGGGTTTCCATTTCAAAGGCAACAGTACAACCCATATTCAAACACGTACAACCCCGGGTGGAGAGATCACCCCAACCTGAGCTACGGAAATAACAAACCCTCGGGTTTTACTTCAAACAAGCCACAAGGACAATTCCAGAAGCAAGGGGCTTTCCAACCACAGGGACAATATCAACAAAAACCTCAAAATTCAGGTACGTCTCTTGAGGATATGGTTAAGATGTTGGCAACTAATACGATGCAATTCCAACAGGATACCAAGTCCAGCATCCAAAATCTGGAAAATCAAATGAGCCAAATGGCCACTGCCATAAATAGATTGGAGGCACAATCTGGAGGGAAGCTACCATCACAGCCGGAGGTGAATCCCAAAAACGTGAGCGCCATAATTCTCCGGAGTGGAAAGGAAATTGAGGGTCCGCAATTGGAACCGGCTGTACCTGAATTGGAGGGAGATGAAAAGGAAGGAGTCGGGAAGAGAAACGACGCTTCGCAAAACCCTCAGGTAAAAACTGACTCCCATTTAAATGTTAAACTAGCACCTCCACCTTTTCCTAGCAGGTTAGCAAAGACGAACAAAGAGAGCAAGGAAAAGGAGATGTTGGAGATGTTTAGAAAGGTTGAAATCAATATCCCGCTATTGGAGGCCATCAAGCAAGTCCCCCGGTATGCAAAATTTTTAAAGGAGTTGTGCACCAACAAACGAAAACTGATGGGGAATGAAAAGGTAAGAATGGGAGAGGATGTGTCGGCGCTCTTTCAGAGGAAACTACCTCCCAAGTGCAAAGACCCAGGTATGTTTACCATACCTTGTCAAATAGGTAATAAGAAAATAAATCATAATTTAATAGACTTAGGAGCATCTATCAATGTAATGCCTAGGTCCACCTATGCTTCATTAAAACTTGCCAAATTGACTGAAACTAATGTTATAATTCAACTAGCCGATCGTTCTAATGCTTATCCTGACGGGGTAGTTGAAGACATTCTAGTGCAAGTAGGCGGGTTAGTATTTCCTACAGATTTTTATGTATTGGACATGAATGATGACCACTCCCCCAACTCCACTCCTATTTTGCTAGGCAGACCATTTTTGAAAACATCTAAGACTAAGATAGATGTTAGTAGTGGCTCACTTACCATGGAATTTGATAATGAGATTATTCAATTCAATATTTATGATTCCGTGAAAAATCATGATGATGATAATCCTGTTCAGTCTGTTAATGTGATTGATTCTCCAGTACAGGAATTTTTTGACCTTGGTGGAAAGGACTGTCCAAAGTCACCACAATCAGGTAAAATCTCTCAGGTCGCATCACCAATTTCTAATGAAGAGCTTCTATCCCCTATTTTGCAGGCACTAATGAAGAATATGAAGAGAAAGTTGAGCTTTGGGAATCCACCTAATCCCGGTTGAATGAGAAAGGACTCAGTCGAGCCAACGACTGTAAACAGCGGCGCTCCTCAGGAGGCAACTCGAGAGGGGAGTTTCTTTATCTCCTCGACTCTTTATTTTTGTATTTTCATTTTTGGTTAATTTTAGTTTTTTTTTTGTCATTTCATTCACCCACAAAAAAAAAAAAAAAAAAATTCCAGTGGCCTTGTTACGGCCGTAAATTAACATAATTACGGCCGTAACTCAATCCCAGTGTTTTATCTAGAGGCCTAATTACGGCCGTGATTACATTTTTACAGCCGTAATTGTATCTTTAAATTTTTTTCAGAATGTTGCTTACGGCCGTAAGTAACACCTTCACGGCCGTAAGTCTGTCCTATTTCAAAAACTTTAAACGGCTCACTTTTTTTCTCCACACCCATTCCTCTTCACAAGGTTTTCAAGGTATGATATTTTTTCCCTTTTACTGTTTTACTTTTCAATGAGGACATTGTATTGTCTAAGTGTGGGGGGGAATTGAATTGATTATGAGCTTAATGTCTTTATTTTCTCTCTGTAATCGAATCTTTAAAATTCATTTTAATCATGTTCTCTACTTTTGTGACCTACCTACGCTACTTAGGTCTTAAACCATACTTTGATAGGAAGCAACCCCACTTTTGGTTCATTTTTTTTGAAAAAATCATTGCATAATTGGATATTAATTGAGCACATAAAGATGATCTCGCCCAAAACTGCACGAATAGGTTGAAATTGAATTGTAAAATTGTCAGATGTCTACAACCTAGTCAACCCAAACAGGAATAGACATATTACCCTTCATGTGTAACCCCGAGCGCCCCAATTCCAACGGAAATTATTATACTTTTGTGAGTAGTCATGGTTTGAATACTTTTAACCACTATCCTCGACCAATGGATTTAGAGTCGGAATGAAGATCAAGCAATGACCTATAACTCATAATTGGATGGGAAAAACACATGAAAACCATAATTTGTGAGCTTTTGAACCTAAGAGCTGTTTTTAATACTTATGAGCTCGTAATTCCTTGATGTGTGTCCTGCATGGTTGGGTTAGGCTTGGATGTGCTTTCCTGTGCAAATTGTGTAGCTTCTTAACTTAAGTGCAATTTATAGCAAAGGCAATAGGTTAAGCCAAATTTGACTTGCTAAAAGAGCCTACCTTACTACATAAACCAATAGAAGCCCTTTTGAGCCTTAGCCTTTCTTTGAATTTTTTATGCCACGCTACAAGCCACGATTATCCTTTCTTTCGCATTATCTTTGTTTTGAACCCATGGAGAAGGGATTCGCAAGCTTTTGTTGATTGAGGATTGTGCTATGGTCTAAGTCTAAGAAGTTGAAATGATTATCTTGTGTTGGGCGATGGCTGTGTAATGGACTGAATTCAGGGGGTTGAAATTCTATCTTGTGATTGAGAAAAAGTTGAATTCTTTATTTGAAGAAAAAAAAAAAAAGAAAAAAGAAAGGACGAGATTCAAGTGTGAATAAAGTTAAGCAGCGGGAGATAATTAAGTTCATGTTAAGAGTGAAGGGAATAATATCGTTTTGAATTGAATTAGCTTGCAAAATTCCTTCTCGACTCAACCTAAATATATCCTTTTTCCCTACCTGACCTGAAGCCCCGTTACAACCAAATAAAGACCTTCGCTTTGCACTTGTGTTATTGTTTGCTCCGGTTATGACATCTAGGCAATCTGTGGTACTGACTTATCCATGCAGAGAGCTGAGCGAAAATTCAACCCCTTATACACTTTGTGCGACGAGAGAAATATCTTGTGAGGGTGTTAAAACCCATTACATATGCTTATGAGTGGTTTGAATTGCTCGGTCTAGGGTTGGTGCTATGAATGTGGTTGGGGATGCTGTGTTGACTGAATTCACATCATGAACAACTCGGTTTACACGAATAATTTCTTCCGGAATTGGGCGAAACTATCATCTTTGTAGTCACTCATAAATGATTGGGAGGTGAGTGCTCACGAGAGGTGAAAGGAAACGAGCCATGATTGGGATGAGAAATAAAGGGCGTTGCATCTCTAGTACACACTAACACAATCCGATCATGCAATGGAACATTTTTGTTAAAGAAAAGTGGGTTGCATCCTCAAGTATCTAAATTTTAATCTATTGTTTGAGTCCTATTCTTTTCTTTTTAAATCTTTGTTCGAGGACGAACAATGGTTCAAGTGTGGGGGGATTTGATAAGTGTGATATTTACGTTTATTTTATACACTTATATCCTTGAAAATGCCATAATGTGATTCTATCTAAGTATTATTAATGCATTTTATGTTTTATATTGTATAGGATCATAAAAGAAGAGAAAAGAAGAAAAAAGGACCAAAATGCACTCAAAACTGAAGTTTGGGGACTTTCGTGCAAATATAGTTACGGCCGTAAGGAAATAAAGTCACGGGGGGTAAAAGTGTTAAACGAGTTATGAAAAATCAACAGAATGTGAGTTATGACCGTAAAGGAGAAGTTACGGTCGTAACCTTCAAAAGAAGAAAATCAGCAGAAACCTCTTTACGGCCGTAAATTGATATGTTACGGCCGTAACTGTCCAAGTCAAAAATTTCCATAATTTATATCTTTCCATATTTTTGGGATTTCTTGAGCCCAAAGCTAGGGCACGAAATTGGAGCTATAAAAAGGGAATTCTAGGACAGAAAAAAGTGTGAAATAATTATTGAAAAGAGGCGCGGCTTGCTTGAAGAATTGGAAGAAGAATTAATCAATTCGAGAAGGTGAATCAAGAAAGAAAATTCCAGAATTCTTCATGACTATGCTCGGCTAAGCTTCCATACCTAGTTCGAAGGGGAAGTTGTATTTCATATCAATTTGTTATTGCTTTTCCAAACTAGTAACGTGGTTCTAAATTCTTTACTTTGATTTGTTGGATTCTTATGCGTTTTTAATTCAATCAATGCAATTCTTTATTTGATTAAGGCCTTATCATTTAATTTGTTGTATTGAGATTTTCTATTTTGAATGATTGGATCCGTAATCGTCTTTTTGTTCAAATCATAGTAGCAAGTGGAAATTTAATATTTTCATATAGAATTCCAACTTAGGTTAATTGTCACGAGCTTGTGTGATTGATAATCTAATTCACCCTAATTCTTCTCAACCATTATATAGTTGTTGTCTTAAATCTAAAGAGCTTGTTTTAGGTTATTCAATGACTAATGTTTGATTAGAGTGCTTATTCTAATTAAATGCAATTAAGGGAGAATAGGAATAGTTAGAGCTTATTAACTATTTACGGGTGATAAATCAAAGAAGAAATTGAACACGCGTTACTTGGAAAGTGATAACATTGTGATAGAATACAACTGAACCTGAGAACTAGGACTCGTCAACATTTGATATTTATTCCCATCATTTTAATTGCTTTATTTTATTAGTTAAATCATTTACAAACTACTCAAAACAAAACCCCCCCTTTTACGATTCTAATTGACATGACACTAAGTTAGTTCTCGTTCCTTGTGGGATCGACCCTTGCTTCCATTGCTACATTCTTAGTAATAGTGAACAAGGAATTTATTTATTATTTTGGTGCATTGCGACACGCATCAATAAGCTATGACTGAAAATAAATCTGTTGTTATGTCGGATATGGTGCTTGTAATTTCTAAAATCACGGACCATAAGCTACACGGCTTTAATTATTTTTGATTGGAGCAAGACTGTTCGAATTTATCTCCGAAGCATTGTTAAAGATACCCATTTGACTGAAGATCCCCCAAAGAATGATTCAAGACAGATGTGGCTTAGAGAAGATGCTCACTTATTCCTGTAGATTCGGAATTCCATTGATAACGAGGTAATTTGCTTGATCAATCATTGTGAATTTGTTAAAGAATTGATGGACTATTTGGATTTCTTATATTCTGGTAAAGGGAACCTTTCTCGCATGTATGAGGTATGCAAAGCATTTTACCGTGTAGAAAAGCAAGATCAGTCCCTTACGAATTATTTTATGGAATTTATGAAGATCTATGAGGAACTCAATGTGCTACTGCCCTTTAGCCCTGATGTGAAGGTTCAACAAAGCCAAAGAGAGCAAATGGCTATCATGAGTTTCTTGGCCGGCCTTCCTTCTGACTTTGAGACTGCCAAGTCACAGGTTCTGTCTGGTTCTGAGATCTCCTCTTTACAAGAAGTATTTAGTCGAGTACTTCGCATAGAAGGCACTCCACCTGCTCAACTCAATAGTGCTTTGTTAAGTCGTAATACTAATTATGAGACTCGGAGATCAACCAATCAAAGTGGAAACAAAGGAGGAGGCTTACAAGGTTTGAAGCACGACCACAAGATTCTGGAGGAATTGTGTGCCATTACTGTCACAAGATAGGACATCTAAAGAAAGATTGTAGAAAGCTCCAGTACAAGAATCAGAGAGCCCACTCAGCACATGTTGCATTTACTAATGATGCTTCCGAAAAATCAGTTCTTGTCTCTCCAGATGAATTTACCTAGTTCTTACTGTATCAAGAATCACTGAAGTCTTCATCTCCTTCTATTACTGCTATTGCTGATTCAGGTAAATCAAATACGTGTCTTCTCTCATCATCCTCCAAATGGGTCATTGATTCTGGTGCCACAGATCATATGACAGGTAATTCTAGTCTCTTTTCTAATTTTTAGTCACATACTTCCACCTCTACCGTAACCTTAGCAAATGGGTCACCATCTCCTGTTCGTGGGTCTGGCACAATCATTCCTACCCCTTTGCTTTCTCTGTCATCTGTCTTATATTTACCTAGTTTATCCTTTAATTTGATGTCTGTAAGCCAGCTTACTCGCAATCTCAACTGTTGCATCTCATTTTTTCCTAATTATTGCTTATTTTAGGATCTTTTGACGAAGAAGATTATTGGTAAAGGACATGAATCTGGAGGCCTCTACATCCTTGATACACCAATACCAAAATCTGTTGCTTGCTCTGGTGTAACATCCCCTTTTGAGACACATTGTCGGTTGGGTCATCCATCTCTTCCTGTACTCAAGAAACTTTGCCCACTGTTTAGTAAGGTGTCTTCTTTAGATTGTGAGTCGTGTCAGTTTACAAAACATCATCATCTAAGTTCGAGTCCAAGAGTCAATAAACGTGCTAGCGTTCCTTTTGAATTAGTTCATTATGATGTTTGGGGTCCTTGTCCCATTATGTCTAAACCTGGATTTAAGTATTTTGTTACTTTTGTGGATGATCATTCTCGTGTGACTTGGTTATATTTAATGAAAAATCGTTCAGAGTTGTTTTCTATTTTTTGTGCATTTTGTGTTGAGATTAAAACCCAGTTTAATGTTTCGATCCATACTCTGCGAAGTGATAATGGCAAAGAATACATGTTTGCTTTATTTCAATCATATATGGTTCAAAATGGCATGCTTCATGAAACTTCTTGTATTGATACTCCATCCCAAAATGGAGTGACAGAACGCAAAAATAGACATCTCCTTGAAACTGCACGAGCCCTATTATTTCACATGAATGTTCCTAAACAATTTTGGGCTCATGTAGTATCTACTGCATGTTTTCTTATTAATCGCATGCCATCATCCATTCTTCATGGTGATATCCCTTACAGAATTATTTTTCTCAACAAGTCACTGTTTCCTGTTAACCCTAGGATATTTGGTAGCACGTGTTTTGTTCGGGATGTTCGTTCGCATATCACTAAATTAGATCCCAAGTCTTTGAAATGCATCTTCCTTGGCTATTATCGTCTTCAGAAAGGTTATAGATGTTATTGTCCCAGTCTTAACAAATATCTTGTCTCAATTGATGTTATTTTCTTTGAAGACAAACCCTATTTTCCGTCCTCTCCTCTTCTTGCAAGTCAAGGGGAGGATGATGATTTGTTGGTTTACTCTATCACATCCTCCGAACCTGCCTCGGCACGAGCACCTAACAAGCCTCCTATTATTCAAGTCTACTCTAGACGAAAAACTCTTGATTTATGTCCTGCACCTGCTCCTTCGTCATCAGATCAAGTTCCCAGTGATGAGCTTCCTATTGCGTTACGTAAAGGTAAACGCCAATGTACGTATCTTATCTCTTCTTTTGTCTCCTATAACAACTTGTCACCTTCCTCTTGCCTTTCTATTACATCCCTTGATTCTATCTCTATCCCTAAAACTGTTCATGAAGCCATTTCGCATCCCGGTTGGCATCATGCAATGATAGAGGAAATGAATGCTTTAGATGAAAACGGTACTTGGGACTTGGTTAATCTACCTTCAGGGAAACGGGCTATTGGATGCAAGTGGGTGTTCACAGTTAAGGTAAATCCGGATGGGTCAGTTGCTAGATTGAAAGCCCGTCTTGTTGCTAAGGGATATGCTCAAACCTATGGAGTGGACTATTCTGACACTTTCTCTCCAGTTGCAAAATTGACATCTGTTCGGTTGTTTATTTCTATAGCAGTGACTCATCATTGGCCTTTGAATCAACTGGACATTAAGAATGCTTTTCTTCATGGTGATCTTCAGGAGGAGGAGTATATGGAGCAACCCCCTGGTTTTGTTGCTCAGGGGGAGTTTGGGCGTGTTTGTGGTCTTCGAAAATCTCTGTATGGTTTGAAACAGAGTCCTCGTGCGTGGTTTGGAAAATTTAGTCAGGTTGTTGAAAAGTTTGGTATGACGAAAAGCAAGTCTGACCATTCTGTGTTCTACAAACAATCAGAAGATGGTATCATTCTTTTAGTTGTGTACGTAGATGACATTGTCATCACTGGAAGTGATACTAGAGGAATCTCTTCCCTTAAGTCTTTCTTGCATACTCAGTTTCACACGAAGGACTTGGGGATGCTAAAGTATTTCCTGGGTGTTGAAGTCACAAGGAGTAAAAGAGGTATCCTTTTATCTCAGAGAAAATATGTCCTTGATTTATTGACGGAGACAGGAAAATTAGGGGCAAAACCTTATAGTGCTCGAATGACTCCAAACAGGAACCTTACAGGAGATGGAGAACTATTTGAAGATCCTAGAAATATAGAAGATTGGTTGGAAAGCTGAATTATCTTACAGTGACTCGTCCAGATACTGCATACTCTGTCAGTGTCGTTAGTCAATTTATGTCATCCCCAACAATTCATCATTGGGCAGCATTAGAACAGATTTTATGTTACTTAAAAGGAGCACCTGGGCGTGGTATCCTATACGCAAATCATGGGCACGCTCATATTGAATGTTTTTCAGATGCTAATTGGGCAGGATCCAAAGTGGATAGGAAATCCATGTCAGGTTATTGTGTGTTTGTTGGAGGAAATTTGGTCTCATGGAAAAGTAAGAAGCAAAATGTTGTGTCAAGATCCAGTACAGAGTCGGAATATAGGGCTATGGCACAGTCCGTGTGTGAGATAATGTGGATATATCAACTATTGACTGAAGTAGGTCTTAAGACTTCAGTACCAACAAAGTTATGGTGTGATAACCCAGCTGCCCTTCATATTGCATCTAATCCTATATTTTATGAGCGAACCAAGCATATTGAAATTGATTGTCATTTTGTTCGTGAGAAAATTCAGCTGAGTTTGATTTATCTGGGTATGTGAAGACTGGAGATCAATGAGGGGATATTTTCACGAAAGCTCTAAATGGGGTTCGAGTTGATCATCTGTGTAACAAGCTGGGCATGATTAATATCTATGCTCCAGCTTGAGGGGAAGTGTTATAGAATATAACTTAGAATATATAATATAACCTACCGTAAATAGCTTGCTAATTAGCTCAATTATAGGAACCCTAATTTGTATAGTTTCCTTAGATAGATTCCTAGTTTTGTATATATATATATATATATATCTCATTCTTTTGAATAATAAAATATGAAATTCAATTCCCTTCCACCATAAATTACAGGTGGAAATGCTGAACCTATTGCTAGATATGTGTTTCTAGGATGTCCTCCGGAGGATTGATGATTATAGGTTATCGTGTAGAAGCCAAAAGAGTGGTTAGATCATGGAGTAGTGTGGTCACGGTTAATGAGTAGTGTGATCACGGTTAATGATGCGAACCCCTTCAGTGTGTTGACCAAAAATTCCCACAACAATTTAATACAAAACCCAAGAAAGTTAAAGTGGTAAAAATAAAGGATAAACACCTTAACCCAAGTTTGAATCTAACCCAAAATTCAAGGATTAAGCAAACCCTAGCCCAATGGGTATCAATAAACAAATTCCAAGGTGGTGGAAATAAACAAAAACACAAGAATAATAATACTCAAGATAAAGTTGATTAATTTCCAAGTAGATACAAGATCAAGAACAAGGGTTTACCTCACCCATGGGGGACTCTCTCAAGAGCTTTGTCATGAACATCAAAGGTTTTTTACAAATGACAAGAAAAGGTGTATAAAATGTACAAAATGGGCAAAATGTGCAATTTTGGTATTTACAAGAAAAACCCCGTTTTTGTGAAACGGAGTGTTTCGGTCGACCGAAATTATTTCGGTCGATCACTAGGTCGACCGAAATGGGACTTTCGGTCGACCGCCACTCAGTCGAAAGTGACTGAGGCTGGCTTCAAAAACCTCTGCAGACTTTCGGTCGACCGGAATGAGTTTCGGTCGACCGAAATTGGCTGAGTCCAATTTCTTCTTCTTTTTGGCTCCAACTTGATTCTCGGCTTGCTTTTCTTGACTTTAATTACTTGTTTAGCCTCGAATCTTGAACCTTCTTAGCATCAAATCTCGTCATGGGTCCCACAGGCATGCTCGTCGAGGTTTGACTTTCTCGATTCTCATCAGTTAATGTGTAGTGTGATAACGGTTAATGAGGCTGATGTGTCATGTTCAGAACATGAATTTTTAGTGCAATTGAGAGAAAAAATAGCAAGGTAAGTGCTAGTTAACAGTTGCAGGTGGGGTTATATATAGTCATAGTACTATACTCAGGCCTGGGGTACTTAGAGTGAGGTGAAGACTCTAATATTCAGCATCCTGAAGATTAAAAGAGAGTGGTGATACAATGATATGGATACACCCGTTATAACCTATTCTTGAGTTGACTAGTCGTTGACTAGTGTGATAAAGTGATGAAACTCTATGAGGACGAACAATTGATAGAGTGATGAGACTCTGTGAGAATGAATAATCGATAAAGTGGATGGAGCAATGAATAGAGATGTGTTCTCTTGTTTTGAATCAAAAGGAGATATACCACTAGGAATGAACTTTGTTAGATTACTAGACTAGATAAAGGGGTACACACATAGATTGAGGTGACGGTTATATGAAAACTTTTGTTGGTGGTTTAGTTGGCCGCGACAACTTAAACTACCTGATGTGGAATTACATTTTTTTTAAAAGTTTTCTTTTATGTTTCAACCTCTTGGTTTTTTTGGTGATAATAAAACCTGTGCATGTGTGTTTTATCTTGAAAAGTTCTGGTATGACTTAAATGTTACCTGGTTGTGGTATATGTAATTTGATTCGTTTGTTCGTGTTATTATAAATTGATGATATTGCTCTCGATTGATTCATTGTTGACACTTATGTAAGGAAAGTATTAAATTGAGTACAATATTTGATCTGAGGGGATATTGTGATGAGTCTTATGTGTATGTGCTATACAAAATGTGATAGTGTGAGGATTTATATATGTATGTTATGTTGGGGATATAGGTAATTGGATGATAATTTTCCTCCTATGTGTTTCACCTTGTGTGATGGTTATGTGAGATGCATATCACAATTTTTTTGCATATAGTTTTATTATCCATGATCGAGTCTAAGTATACTGACACCGTTATTATTATATACTTTGACTGTTAGCATGATATATATTTTTTTGGAAAAATTCAGTTTTTCACGATTGTACTATACATAGAGATTATATGTTGCATTTTACTTGAGTGTCACATGGTGTTATAAAGCCTGAATAAATGTTTTTGTATTACATTTCCTCAGATATGATACTAGAGTCATGACATGGTAAAATTTAAGAGTTCATTTTAGACACAACGCGCACATTTTTTGGTCATATTTAACTCTCTGTTATAGCGATTCTTGCAGCCATGTATAATCACTTGTAGTATAATCTGGGCCATATTGTAGGCTAGATTGGTAGTACTACTGTATAGTATTTGGCGCGGTGTTAGTCGTTGTTGAGAAGGGTTGGGTTCTGGTTCCTTTAGAAGGAATTGAGGGAGCGCAAGTTTGAAGTTTGTGGTTTAATTGTTGTACTCTTGAACATTGGTAAAAAGAGGTGAAGTCCAATTTTATTGAATTCTATGTTAAGTTGTGACTAATTTCATTTATTTTCATTTGCAAGTATCGGGCGATGATGGTGATGATCAAGCTCACCCACTTGGCCTATAACAACCATGAGAGTAAGAGATGGGAATTTGGAGATCAATGTGAAGATTATTGATATGTGATCCCTAAATTGGAAGTTTTCATACTTGGAGTGCCTAATTGACAACCAGCTTAAAGTTGGAGGACTTAAAGGTGCAATTATTGTTATTATGCTTTTATTGTGGACCATTGATCAAGATCCTATGGTTGAGATTAAGTTGACAATTAATATATTATTTGCTTGGGATCATTTGGCACATGGAATGGATTAGCCCTCTCCCTCTCATCTCTTGTGAATTCCACTCGGCTTCTCTCTCTCTTTAAGTTCTTGCACCATGTAGTAAAATACTTTATAGCATAATTGAGTCATTGTATAGGCTAATTGGAAGTGCTATTGTGTAGTATTTGGTGTGGTGATATTATAGAAAATAGGGGTTGTGATTTGGTAATTCCTTGAAAAGGAATTGACGCACGGTTTGTATGTGGGAATTTTGTAAAGGAAGCTCTCATTGGATGATTTGGCTAGTGGAACGGGCTCGGTATGGAGCCTCCCAAATGTAGGTGCGATTGACACCGAACTGGGTCACTAAGATTGTGTTCTTTCTTCTTGTTTTTCATTTCTTGATTGTTTTCGTATGTTATCCGCGATTATCACAAAAATTGGCACGCAAAAACCCGAACAAATATAAAGATCATGATTTCTATTTTTGATTAGTTTTATACATGTTGTATTTCATATTTTGATTAATTTTGAGTTCGATAATATTTTGTATTAAAATGTTATTGTACTATATTTTTATTTGATATGATTATATAATTTACATATTTTCATACATTTTGATCGAAATAATTATCATAAACATATTTTCGTGACATGTCACACATTCATTGGGTGGTAAAATTATTTTTAACTTAAAAAAGTCTCTAAAAAATGTCTTATAGAATTATTGCAAATATTTGGCTAATATTTGGCTGTAGGTCATAATGTTTATTACTATTTTTTTCTCCCGGGTAATTTGGATCCGTCAACCAAAAAATATCCTAATTGAAGATTTGATCCCAGCAGAATCTTGGCCGTTATTAATATGCCATGAAGTGTATAAATTTTTATTTAATAATATCCATTATTGGATATTCTAAAAATACCATAGACTTCCATTGATATTTTTCTTGATATCTTGGCTGGTGATTTTTGAAAGTTCTATATATCGTTCATTCGTTTGGTCAAGAAATTTGAAGGCAGTGTTGGTAGGATTAGAATGTCATGTACGGTGGGGAGCTTTCGACATTTAAAAAGAGTTTTTTTGAAATGAATAGTAATTTTTAAGAGAATGGATGATTGAGATTTAATTGGAAAATCAAATATTGTGGGTTGACTTTTAATGGATGGTTAAGATTGAGCACCGAAGAAAAAAAGAGAAGATTTTAAATATAGAATCAAACAAGGCTAAACTCAAATCACAACTCCATATTTACATTCCTGTAGCAAGGCTTCACCAATTGCTTACGATCATGCAAATCCAGAGAATGGAAAGCATAACCATAGCAATCTTCCTTTTGATATTCTATTATTCTGTGTCCCATGTCTCATCATCAGCTGACACCCTCAACCAGGGGGATATGCTAAATTCTTCTGCACATCTAGTTTCTGCTAATGGAGTTTTCACTTTAGGATTTTATAGGCCACAAGATACCAATGACAGTTATTTAGGAGTATGGTTCACGGATAAGACCAATTATCCCATATGGCTTGGCAACAGGGACAAACCTATTACTGATAATTCTGGTGTTCTCACAATAAGCGACACCGGGAAACTCATCATCAACAGCAGTGGAGGAGATCCAATTGAGCTGTATGCAAATGAAAACGGCACGAATATAACGGCTACTCTGTTGAATTCGAGCAATTTCGTAGTGAAAGAGATGCATAGAAATGGTTCTGGGGATAGGATTTTGTGGCAAAGCTTTGATTATCCCACTGACACCCTTCTTCCTGGGATGAAACTAGGGGTCAACCACAGGACTCAAAAAAATTGGTCAATTACATAATGGTTTTCTCGGAATAATAAAAAATTGGTCAATTACATAATGGTTTTCTCGGAATAATCCGCAAGCCGGAGCTTTTACGGTTGAATGGGATCCAAGCAGCACAGATTGGTCATAAAGAGGCGAGGGGTGACTTATTGGACTAGTGGAGAATTGAAGGATTATATTTATAAGGAAAGGCCAGATTTGAAACTTGAGAAATTTGAGAATATAGATGGATACGATCCATTTAATTTCATTTACAATTTCGAAAATGTCAGAAATGATGATGAGGATTATATGAGATACTTCCTTGAAATAGACCCAGTAAAATAATGAGAGAAAAGAAACTGATTTCTATATTTTCAATTGTTATGATCGTGTACAGTGGCTGCCAATTTATACACAGTAATGACCCAGCTGGATTCTACATCAACCAATAAGAATAAGACACAAAACAATGAGCTGGATTTCAGCTGAAAATAAGGGACTACTAAAAACAAAATATATACACTGCACATGACTCAGTAACAGAAGAAGTGGAGGAAAGAAACGTGATTCACAAAGTTGTTTTAATAATCTGTTGATTTATTATTCTCAACAGCCCCCTTCAAGCTGGAGGGTACTGGAGTCACTCCAAGCTTGTCTTTTAAGAATTCAAACTGATGATGAGATAGAGGCTTGGTTAGAATGTCTGCATTTTGGTCACATGATGGAATGTATTTAATATCTAACTCCTTTGCAAGAAATTTATCTCTGATGAAGTGCACATCCAACTCAATATGTTTTGTCCCGACGAGGTACACAGGATTGGCTGCAAGTGCATTTGCTCCTATGTTATCACACCAAATTGTGGGAATGTTCTTCTGAGGAATGCTTAGTTCCTTGAGCAAAGATTGCATTCAAGAAATTTCAGCAGCTGCATGAGCTAATGCTCTATATTCTGACTCAGTGCTGGATCGTGCCACTACATGCTGTTTCTTGGATGACCAAGACACCAGGCTGTCACCCCAGTATATACAATATCCTGCTGTAGACCTGCGATCATCCGGACACGACGCCCAGTCCGCATCAGTAAATCCTTGAATGTCCAATCTCTCACTGTTTTTCAACCATAATCCATGATCAATGGTTCCCTTTAAGTATCGAAACAACCTTTTTAAGTACTTCCAGTGTTCATCAGAAGGAGATTGTAGGAACTGACTCATTTTATTTACTACAAAACTGATGTCAGGTCTTGTGTGGCAGAGATATTGAAGGCCTCCTATTGCACTTCTATAGATAGAAGGATCTTTCATTGGAATTCCATCTGACTTTGATAACATTTTGCTGGTGATCATAGGAGTGCTGCTGGGTTTAAGATGATCAAATCCAAACTTCTTAAGTAAGTCAGCAACATACTTTGTTTGAGTAAGGTGCAGTCCACTGATACTTCTGTGCACTTCAATGCCTAAGAATTTGTGAAGAGATCCCATGTCTTTGAGTGAAAAATCAGCATTCAACCTCTTTATGAACTCTTGGAGCATTTGATTGTTATTACCTATAACAACTATGTCATCAACATAAACAAGTGCAAAAATGACATAGTTAGTTTCAACAAGGTAGAATAAAGAACAATCTGCCTTGGACTGATGAAATTTCCACTTCAACAGTGTGTGTCTCAACCTGTCATACCAGGCCCTTGGAGCCTGCTTTAACCCATACAATGCTTTCCTCAACTTACAGACATGGTTTAGGAATTCTTAATTGATAAACCCCTCGGGTTGACACATATATACATCTTCCTCTAGTTCTCCATTAAGAAATGCATTATTTACATCGATTTGCTTTATTTCCCAACCTTTTGAGACTGCAAGGGTTAAAATAATTCTTAATGTAGATGCTTTGATGACAGGGCTGAAAGTCTCATAGTAGTCAACTCCTTGAGTTTGAGAAAATCCTTTTGCTACTAGTCTAGCTTTGTACCTTACTATTCTCCCTTCATTGTTATGTTTGATCCGGAAAATCTACTTATTCCTAATGATCTTATAATCTGGTGAATTAGGAATTAACTTCCATGTCTTGTTCTTAATTAGTGCTTCATATTCTTCACTCATAGCTAGAGCCCAATTGTTATTCTTTAGAGCACCATCAACACAAAGAGGCTCACTATAATCCAGATTTTTATTGACATTATTTGATAAAGTCTGACCAAAATAAGTCTTAGGTTTAAAAATACCAGCTTTTCCTCTGGTGATCATGGGATGAGCAGCCACACTATCAACACTTTGTTGTTGTGTTTGATCATTTCCTTCTTCAGTGTCTGTCTGAGTTTCAACTGGATGATTCTCATAATAGTTCTGCTGTTGACTGACTTCAGTGTTAATTTCTGTTTCACTATCATTTGACTGTCCATGATCTGATTCAAAAGAAGAATTGTCAGCTGAAGGAATAACAGTAGGAGTTACCACATCAGTTTGAGCAGAGCCTGATTCTTGTTGACAGAGAAATGGAAGATAACACCAAGTATGAGAGTCAATGATTTGATCAGAGGGTGATTTGTGGAGAAAACCAGACTCAAATGGGAATTCATGTTCATTGAGAACTACATGCCTTGACACATATATTCTACCGGTAGGACTTAAACATTTGAATCATTTATGTGAGTCTCCTGCCCCAAGGTAAACACACTTTTGAGAATGAAAGCTGAATTTATTGGATTGATAAGGTCTTAAGCAAGGGAAGCAAGCACATCCAAATACTTTTAGGGATTTGTAATCAAAAGGTTTGTTGAATAAGGTTGAGAAAGGTGTGTTCATATTTAAGATAGGTGTAGGTAGGATATTAATGAGTTGTGTGGCTGTTTTAAAGGCTTCCCACCAGAAACTTAATGGTAGTTTGGCTTGAGCAAGAAGAGTGAGTCCCATCTCTGTTATGTGTTTGTGTTTTCTCTCTGCCCGACCGTTTTGAGCTGAAGTATGAGGGCAGGAATGTCTTAATTCCATACCAAATTGGGCTGCCATGTTTGTGAAGGATCTAAACTCACCTCCCCAATCTGATTGTATTGCTTTAATCTTCTTTTCAAATTTGTTTTCAACCATATGTTTATATTGAAGGAAGGTACCTAATGTTTCTGATTTATTTCTTAACGGGTAGATCCAAGTGTATCTGCTGTAGTCATCAATGAACACTACATAATATTTAAAACCAGATTTGGAAATTGTGGGAGATGGACCCCATAAGTCAGTGTGTATTAATTGTAAAGGTGACGCGATCCCAGTCGGGGAATCTTGTCGAACACGCGGAATAACGATAATTAAAACCTAGGAAAGATCTAAATCAGATCGACACAAGACAAACAACGAAAAATAAATATAGAATGACGGTAAAGCCTTGACCCGACAATCACGACGCAATTTATGACGATGCGGATTGAAGAACCAAGATTGGTGAACGCCACAAGGACTTGTCAATTTCCTTGATAAGTATCGAATTTGGAAACGCCACAAATATTCTTGCGAATATTTGATAAGTTTGCTGGAAGAACGCCACAAAGAACGGATCTTTGATAAGTTCAAGAAAAAGGGAATAAACTCAACCTCTCAATTTTGGAGAATCCTCTCACAAATTTTATTAATCAATTCAAACTTGTCTATCGTTTACAATGATGAAAAAGCGTATAAATAAGCAAGAAAACCTAGCATCTAATTACTCAAAATAGAATTCTAATTATGCTAAAATTCTAAAATAGGAAAATAACCTAAAATAATAAAAGGAAATAAATTAATTGAAAAATCCGGAAAATATGGAAATCTTGAGTTACGGCCGTGAATATCTAGTTTACGGCCGTAACTAATATTCTGTCTCAAATTTCAGTTTGGTGTTACGGCCGTAAGAATGGAGGTTACGGCCGTGATCAATTTCAATTCCATTTTTACGGCCGTGAGGAACATCTTTACGGCCGTGAACCACTTTCTGCACAGTTTCTTGATTATTTGCCTCGGCTTGATCCTTTAGCCTTCTCGGCTCGACTCCAACACGGAACTTGCTTCGTTTTGCACGTAGATCACTATCATATTGTCGATGACTTGACTTCGCCCTTCGATGCCTGGTCCGGATCACATCATACTCCCTCTCTTGAAAAGGATTCGACCTCGAATCCATTTTTGGTCGACCTTTCAGACTCCTCCTGCTTTTCCGGGCTCGTTGATCACGTGTAAGCTTTGTGCAATCCTTTAGACTTTTGTGCTGCTTATTTTGGCCAATAACTTTCTTTCCCGCTTTACGTTCATGTCTTGAGTTATGTCCCTGCAAAACATATTTCATAGAGCTGGGGAGGGAATTGTTAGCTCGGTTAAGTGCAAGGTGTGGATCCCCATACACCAACCTATGTGCAAATAAACTCAATTTGGGGGTGGACTCTCTTTTCTTTTTGCACTCATTCTCTCCTTTTTCTGAGGTCGTGGCCTCAACTCTCTTGTTTTCAACTTTCACACCCTCTCCTTTTTCTGAGGTCGTGGCCTCAACACTCTTATTTCTTTTTTCAAACTCACTTTTGATTTTCAATTGATCCTTTTGAGCTTCTTTTGGCGATAACGGAACAAGTGTAAATTTATTCCCACCCTTCACAAATGTATATTGATTCTTGAACCCATCATGCACTACCCTCCTATCATGTTGCCAGGGTCGCCCCAACAATATATGACCAACATGCATAGGTACCACGTCACAGACCACCTCATCCTTATAACCCCCGATGGAAAAATTGACCCTAGCCTGCTTATTTACCTTAATTTCCCCCGACTCGGTCAGCCATTGCAATTTATAAGGGTTTGGATGTTTCATCACGCTTAAGCCCAATTTATCAACCAACATTGTACTAACCACATTAGTACAACTTCCCCCGTCAATCACCATACCACAAGCCTTTTTGCCCACCAAGCACCTAGTATGAAAAAGATTATCCCTTTGCTCGCCAATTTCATCCACCCTAGCCCTAGCACTAAGGACACGTCGATTAACAAGTGTTTCTTTTTCAGGATAGGTCAATCCTTCCTCATCACTACTACTAGCCCCAACATCCACTAACTAAGGCATTCCCTTAAATTCATCTTCGGAACTAATTTCACCATTATCACGTAAGATCATTAGCTTCTTATTTGGACACTGGGATGCTATATGACCCCTACCCAAGCACTTAAAGCATTTAACATTTCTATCCCGAGTAGTTTGAGAATCAGAAATATTTTTACCTTTCGTTGTAGGCTCCTCCTTCCCTTTCGGGTTATGTTCATCGTTGGATTCCTGCTTAGGTTGTGATGTAGGATAAGAGGGTGAGTGTCTCGCTGCCCCCTTTCTCCTTAGCTGTCTTTCCACCTTCATGGCCATGTGCACCATGTCCTCTAACTCCACGTAATGTTGCAGCTCAATGACATTGGCTATATCTCTATTTAGCACACTTAAAAACCTAGCCATCGTAGCTTCTCGATCCTCCACCACATTAGCCCTAATCATCGCTACCTCCATATCCTTGTGATAATCCTCTACACTCCTCGATCCCTGAGTCATACCCTGCAGCCTATGGTAAATATCCCTATAATAATGAGTCGGCACAAACCGCTTCCTCATTATGGTTTTTAATTCACCCCAAGTCTCCACCGGCTCCTCAAGGTTCCTCCTCCTACCCGTAACTAGTTGATCCCACCAAATATTTGCGTAGTCGATGAATTCAATCACGGATAATTCCACCTTCTTCTTTTCCGAATAATTATTACAATCAAAAATCCGTTCGACCTTTGTCTCCCAATCCAAGTATGCCTCCGGATCACTCCTACCCTGGAACAATGGTATTTCACTTTAATTTTCCCAAGGTCTTCATCAACATCACCTCTACCCCCACGATGCCTCCTAGCATCCCGACGCTCCCTATCATGCCTTCTTTCGTGCCTATCTCCTCTATCCCTCCTTCGCATGCTTCCCAACGATATACTTCCACTTTCACTACCCATGCCTTCATCATCCATACCAACCTCACGCCTATTATTTCTCCTAACCCGAGAACCATCATGAGATTGATCCCGCTCGGCACCCCGATTTTCCATCTGTGCCATAAGCCTCTCAAACTGCACCCTCATTGCTGCCATATCATTGTTACCCTGTTCATTCCTTCTATTCACACCCCTGTGCTGTTTTCTGTCTCCAATAGAAGATGAAGATGTAGAAGCCTCTCTATCAGACATTTTTAATACACGAACAAGGAAATTCGGAATATTTGGGGAATATTTGGGAATTTTCGGATTTTTTTTTATTTTTTTATTTTTTATAATCTGCCAGAAAATTTGACTACGAGTATGGCAGAAAAAACGGAACTGAATTTGGACGAAAAACGAAGAAGAAAAACACTTTTGAATTTTTGGGACTGACTCTTATGGATCAAACTGGAAAAATTTATGACTGACACGAAGAACACGAAGAACACAAAAAAATTCAAGAAACGCAAGAAACGCAAGAATCTGAAATAGATCCAAGATTCTGATACCAGATGACGCGATCCCAGTCGGGGAATCTTGTCGAACACGCGGAATAACGATAATTAAAACCTAGGAAAGATCTAAATCAGATCGACACAAGACAAACAACGAAAAATAAGGATAGAATGACGGTAAAGCCTTGACCCGACAATCACGACGCAATTTATGACGATGCGGATTGAAGAACCAAGATTGGTGAACGCCACAAGGACTTGTCAATTTCCTTGATAAGTATCGAATTTGGAAACGCCACAAATATTCTTGCGAATATTTGATAAGTTTGCTGGAAGAACGCCACAAAGAACGGATCTTTGATAAGTTCAAGAAAAATGGAATAAACTCAACCTCTCAATTTTGGAGAATCCTCTCACAAATTTTATTAATCAATTCAAACTTGTCTATCGTTTACAATGATGAAAAAGCGTATAAATAAGCAAGAAAACCTAGCATCTAATTACTCAAAATAGAATTCTAATTATGCTAAAATTCTAAAATAGGAAAATAACCTAAAATAATAAAAGGAAATAAATTAATTGAAAAATCCGGAAAATCTGGAAATCTTGAGTTACGGCCGTGAATATCTAGTTTACGGCCGTAACTAATATTCTGTCTCAAATTTCAGTTTGGTGTTACGGCCGTAAGAATGGAGGTTACGGCCGTGATCAATTTCAATTCCATTTTTACGGCCGTGAGGAACATCTTTACGGCCGTGAACCACTTTCTGCACAGTTTCTTGATTATTTGCCTCGGCTTGATCCTTTAGCCTTCTCGGCTCGACTCCAACACATAACTTGCTCCGTTTTGCACGTAGATCACTATCATATTGTTGATGGCTCGACTTCGCCCTTCGATGCCTGGTCCGGATCACATCAAGAGGTGTTGATGCATGAGAGGTGGAAATTTTGAAAGGAAGAGCGTGTGATTTCCCATATTGGCACGAGTCACAGAATGACAAAACTTCATTGGTTTTCAATTTTTCATTACACTGTTTTAGAACATAAGACATAATGACATTTGAAGGATGCCCTAACTTTCTATGCCAGAGATTAGCATTGCAGGTAGTGGATTCAGGAATTTGAGAGGAAGCATTGAAGATACTTTTGCACGATTTATTTGAGGGGGTTGAATAACTGGAAGAACACTTGGATTTAGAATAAGGCAGCTCTAACTGATATAGTCCATCCTTCAGTTTTCCTTCAAGCATTACTTTCTTCATTTGTTGATCCTTGACAAAACAACAAGTAGGGTGAAACTCCAAGTAAACATCATTATCCATAGTTAATTGTGACACACTGATCAGCTTCTTTTTAATTCTTGGAACATGCAGTAGTTTGTTTAAAAATAGGTACCTATCATTTAAGGTAGGCAGAAAAGCAGTACCAGTATGAGAGATTGATAAAGAACTACCATTACCTACTGTCAATTTCTCCTTACCACCATAATGATTTGCATCTTCCAGATTACCTTTGTCATCAGTTACGTGGTTGCTAGCTCCAGAGTCAATGAACCAAGCAGGATTAGCACTGGTTCCAGGAGTAGTAATGAATTTTGTAGGTCCATCTGAGCTGTTGATGTGTGGTTTAGTGCCCATGTACCTTTCATCATAGCGATTGTAACAGTTACTAGCTTGATGGTTGCTCATCCCACAAATTTGACAAAGTCCTTTGTCACTGTATGACCTTATATTTCTGCCTCTATATCTGCCTCTGCCCCTCTGATTCTGAGACCTTCCATAGTAGCCACCTCCAGCTCCTCTGTTGTAGTTGGTACTGAACTTTTGGGGGTAATGCTGATTTCTAGAAGTCCAGTGAGATTAATCGAGGCAGGAACATTTTTGATGGATTGCAGATGTTCTAATCTACTCTCATAGGTCATGAGAATAGATTGAAGTTCATACCAGCTGATGGTGTCTCTGCTATTAATCTGAACTACAATTGGCGTGTAGTCTTCATCAAGGCCAGCTAGCACTTGAGTTATGAGATCAGTTTGAGGAATGGTCTTTCCAGCTATTTGAAGATTATCAGCTATTTGTTTGATGGTATTAAGATACTCATCAATGCTCATTGACCCCTTTCTGGTTCTGAGCAATTCTGCAGTCAGGAAGGTTATTCGAGACTTGTTGAGTATACCAAAACTTTCTTTGATGGCATTCCACAGTAGATGAGAGGTTGAACATCCCATGACTCTCATAGTGATTTCTGGAGTCATTGAAGAATAGATCCAGCCCATCAATAGCTGGTCTATAGACATCCATCTGGTATATTCCGGATTCAGGCTGGTTTCAGTCTTTTCTCCTTCAGCTGCATAAGTTTGGACAGTGACGAATTTTGGTGGACACTCCTTTGTCCCCAGTATGAATTCTTCAAGGTTGTGCCCTCTAATGATGGGTAGAACCACATTTTTCCACAGAAGAAAATTGTTTCTGTCAAGCTTTATAGATGAAGTTTGGGTGAGATTCAATCCAAACGGAGAAGACAACCCATCTGCTGCAGAATGGGACAACAGAGAGCTATTTCCAGTTTGTGGTGTATTGATTTGGCGAGGAGAAGTGGAGCTGTCGTCGGCCATTGTTGAGGCTCTGATACCAAGTAAAATAATGAGAGAGAAAAGAAACTGATTTCTATATTTTCAATTGTTATGATCGTGTACAGTGGCTGCCAATTTATACACAGTAATGACCCAGCTGGATTCTACATCAACCAATAAGAATAAGACACAAAACAATGAGCTGGATTTCAGCTGAAAATAAGGGACTACTAAAAACAAAATATATACACTGCACATGACTCAGTAACAGAAGAAGTGGAGGAAAGAAACGTGATTCACAAAGTTGTTTTAATAATCTGTTGATTTATTATTCTCAACAGACCCTGTCCTCACACCTGATAATCTAAAAATCTCTGGATGGAAGTTGGACCCTCAAGGGTATATATTTGATCTCAGTAGCCGGAGGGTAATTATGGACGTGAGACCTTGTTATGGTTATGAAACCCACCGTGGCTGCGAAGTTTGGGAGAAGCCTAAATGCAGGAATCAAAAAGAGAAGTTTGAATTGAGATCTGGGCATTTTCTTCCAAGTGAATCAAGTTCTGATTATGTCAATGATTCTAGCCTTACTGAGAGTGACTGCAGAGATAACTGCTGGAATGACTGCGAATGTGTTGGCTATAGAGCAGGTAGTGAATCTAGATGTGTATATTGGAAAGGGAAAAATTCATTTGAATAGAGTCTTCCTGGTAATGAACTTCAAATAAATGTTCTCAACTCTGAGCCAGGAAAGAAGAAGAAGATTTGGATAATCACTACTGTAGTAATTACAGTAGTTCTGCTATTGTTGGGCAGTTCATGGTTCGTCATGCGTAAAATTAAACGAGGTACATGTCCGATAACTCTTAGATTTCCATGTTTAAACTATATATATTCATTGTCATTATTATGTTGATATTTTGGCGATCATCTTATCTTATTCTTATAGAGAAATTGGAGGAAGAACTTGTAAAAATGATAACACTAGAGGAATATACAGACACAGATGAACTTGACAATGACAGAAGAAGGGGACATGATCTAAGACAGTTTACATATTCATCTGTCCTGGCTGCTACCAATAGCTTCTCATCAGAAAACAAACTGGGTGAGGGTGGTTTTGGCTCTGTTTATAAGGTAAAGTTGAATGGAAAATCAGACTCATGTGTTTTGCATGCTGAATCTTGATCGATTAATCATCTCTTCCATGATTATTGATTACCTTAGGGGGAATATATAATAATAATAATAATGTAGAAGAATTAGAGGAATGTAATTTTATGCAATGCAATGGTTGCTATATATGAGACATCATCTTAGCATTTAACTACTGTTTCACTGAAAAGCTTTAGTATCGATAAACACGTCATACATCTTTATGTGCCCTTACAGGGAAGAATGGTCGAAGGGCGAGAAATAGCAGTAAAGGTACTCTCACGAGGGTCAAATCAAGGATTGCTCGAGTTTAAAACGGAGCTAATACTTATATCTAAAATCCAACATGTGAATCTCGTCAAGTTATTGGGTTTTTGCATCCGTGGAGACGAGAAGATGATAATCTATGACTACATGCCCAACAAAAGTTTGGACTTCTTTCTCTTTCGTAAGTAGCATCTATTTCGTATAATTCATTCATTTATGCTACACCATAATTAGGAGCATCTAATTCATTCATAATTAGGATTGTAACTTGTAGCAAAATCCAAATGAAAATTCTTATCAAGTTTTGATCACCACCTTTTGATATATTTTTCATAAAGGAAAAGAATTGCCTTTTTTTCTAACACTCCTAGTCGTAGTGATATGATATGTTTTCGTCCCTGCAAATTCTTTCAATCTCATTTATAATAATAATAATTAAAAAAAAAGTCAATATGATGCCAATTAATATTATTTTAGCTATGAAACAATATCACAAGTAGAACATAATCTTTGATTTAAGTTTGGAAGTCTTAGGGTTGGCATCATTGCAAGAGGTGTACTTGGAACAATCTGAAATTGAAATCGTAACTTTGTGATTTATATTGAATGGTTTTCATGACAGATCCAGCAAAGGAACTCCTAAACTGGGATATACGTTTCAACATCATCGAAGGGATTGCTCAAGGCCTGCTCTACCTCCACAAATATTCGCAATTAAGGATAATACACAGAGATTTAAAAGCCGGTAACATATTACTTGACGAGAACATGAACCCTAAAATCTCTGATTTTGGACTCGCAAAGATTTTCAATCTGAATGTGATAGAAGCAAATACAAATAGGCGTGTGGGGACGTAGTAAGTAACAAAGAATATCTTGTTTTATATTGTTTGTTCTAAGCTCATTAAGTATTCACCAAATGTTGTTTATTGATCATTTCACAGTGGTTACATGGCTCCCGAGTACGCAATGCAGGGTATATACTCTACCAAATCGGACATCTATAGTTTTGGAGTTTTAATGCTTGAGATTGTGAGTGGTAGAAAAAACAATAGCTTCCACAATCAAGAAGGTCCTCTTAATCTAGCGGAATATGTGAGTTACTAGTATGTCATATTTATGTTGTCTCTTCTTTGATATCTTTATTTGTATTTAGATTCTTGTAAACAAATGTAGGCTTGGGAACTATGGAGCAAAGATGCTGCATTAGAGATCATGGATCTGACACTGAAAAGTTCGTGCACCCATATAGATCAATTGCAAAGATGCATTCACGTCGGTCTTTTATGCTTGGAAAATCGTGCAATTGATCGACCTAAGATTGAGGATGTTCTATCCATGTTAAAAAATGAAACGATGCACTTGCCAATGCCTAAATGCCCAGCATTTGTTACAAGTAGTACAGTTCATGGACTTGAAAATAGTAGCTCGGAGAAGGTTTCGGCTAATGGACTGTCAGATTAATTGCACAAAATCAGCAAATCGCTGATCATGCAATCAAGAGTCCCACATAATCAACAATTCCAGAAAATCTGCACACCATTGATCATGCCATCAAGAGTCTGTCCAGCTAGAGTTTAGGATCAGTTTTGATTTTGTAATTACAATTCTTTATTGCTTCCTATAATTATGCTTAGACACAGCTATATATATTGTACATAATATATCTCAATAGATATAGGAAAATACAATTCAACATGGTATCAGCCTAGGTTTTAGGATCCTATCTGTGTCTGTCTCCTCTTTCCTTCCTATCTGCGTCTATCATCTCTCCCTTCCTGTATTCCTCTTCTCTTCCTTCCCTCTTATCCACCTCTTCTCCTCATGGCCGAATCATCTTCCCCACCACCCTCAATCACTCAAAACACATCACAATTCATCAAGCTAAACGAGACCAATTACCTTGTGTGGCTCCGCCAGATCAAGTCCTTTCTCAATGGTGCGAAGCTCATGGGCTATGTCGATGGATCAATTCCAGAACCTAATTCCATAATCAATGCTACACCAAGCGATGGAAGAGCAGCTACCACCATCCCCAACCCTGAACATAAGAAGTGGTTCACTACTGATCAACAAATAGTCAGTATACTCACCTCATCACTAACTGAAAATGTTGCTCGCCTCACTATTGGATTTGATACATCCAAGGAAATTTGGGATTGCCTCGCAAAGCACTATTCTCAGCAATCAGTAGCTACATCTACAAGCTTAAAACTTCAGCTCTTCGATCTTAAAAAGGGATCTCAGTCTGTGGATGCATATCTCCAGCAAGCCAAATCTATTGCTGATTCCTTAGCTTCCATTAATCAACCTGTTACTGATTCTGATCTTTTAATTGCCACACTTCATGGTCTAGGCCCAGAATATTTAATGTTGCGCACTGCTCTCACAACCCAAAAACTACCAGATTTTTCAGAACTTCGTGCAAGAATTCTGGCTTTCGATGCTCAGAATCAACCTCCTGCTGACCATGTATCTGCTACTGCAATGTTCAACCAAAGCTCCTCTTCTTCACGCCGTGATAATCGCTCTAACTCTGGGCGACCTTTTTCTGGCCGCAATTACTCCTCTGGTCGGAAAAATAATCGGCGACAACAATCATCCCATCCCCAGCAGCAACTTGCAGCATTCCAAGGAGTTGTTTCTCCTTCTTATCCACCACAATATATACCAGGCCCCTTTTCCTCCCCTGCATGGGCCTCACGCCCAGGTTCAAATGGAATTTTGGGCCCAGCTCCTTAGTGGTGCCCAAACTGTCATTCAAATCAGCATGGGCTGAACCAATGCCCCCACAAATTCTCTGGTCCATCTACTGTTGCACCATTTTCTGGAGCTCATTTTGCCTCTGATCCAAATTGGTACCCGGATACTGGAGCAACCCATCACATGACATCCATGCCCGTCAATAAACCACAAACTTATGATGGACCTCACAATGTCTATATGGGAAATGGGGACTCATTGCCCGTTTCTCACACTGGTAACCTATCTTTGGCATTAGGCTCCTCCAATTTTTCCTTACAGAATGTCTTTCATATTCCCTCTATTCGTAAAAACCTTCTTTCTGTAGCTCGCTTCACTAAAGATAATCTCGTTTTCTTTTTATTTGCTCCAGATTTTTACCAGATTTATTGCTTACGAACTGGTCATCTCTTATTTCAGGGCCCTTGTAAAGACGGTCTCTACCCCCTCAATTTGTCCGCCATCTACAGTCCTCCTCAAGCTCTTGCCTCCATCCACTCTTCTGTCTGGCACAATCGTTTGGGTCATCCGTCATCTGATGTTCTAACTCGTCTAGGTCCTACCGTTGGTTCAAAATTATCTTATAATTCTTTTTGTCGTGAGTGCGCACTTAGTAAATCTCACCAATTACCTTTCAATGCAAATAAAGAGACTGCGAGTACTCCTTTTTACATTATTCATAGTGATGTTTGGCAATCGCCTACTACTTCCGTTGGTGGATTCAAATATTATGTTCTCTTTACTGATGAATTCTCTCGTTATACTTGGATTTACCCTATGCGCCGTAAAAATGAAGTTCTAACTCACTTCCAAACATTTGTTGCTATGACTAAAAATATATTTAACACCACTGTTAAATATCTTCAAAGTGACAATGGAACCGAATACGTCAATAATGCTTTTTCTCACTTCTGCAAAGCTTTGGGTATTCAACAACGATTCTCCTGCCCTCATACTCCTCAACAAAATGGCCTTGCCGAACGCAAACATCGTCATATTGCAACCATGACTCGCAATCTCCTTCTCACATCTGGTGCTCCTCACAACCTTTGGGTTGAAGCTGCATTGACTTCAGTCCATCTAATCAACCTCCTTCCTACATCAACTCTTGATTGGGACACTCCCCATAATCGTCTCTTTCGTAACCCACCATCCTATTCTTTCCTTCGTGTGTTTGGTTGTTCGTGTTTTCCTCACCTTGGCTCATATATTTCTAATAAATTGTCAAGTCCTAGTATAGAATGTGTATTCTTAGGTTACAGTCTACATCACAAAGGTTATCGTTGTCTAGATCCTTCTACAGGTCGAGTTTATGTGTCTAGGAATGTTTTGTTTAACGAAATGAATTTTCCCTATAAAAATTTGCAGGTACAAAAGGTTCCAGAAGCAGGCCTTGATGAATTCATTCATATTTCAAGCCCAATTTCAGTCCCAGCAGACTTGGTTCCACCATCCAACAACCCACGACCCACTAATTCCATTCAACACTCAACAGATGACTCAACAACCAGTCTACCTCCATCATCGCACACAACCAGCCGATCTCCTGGTCCATGTACCAACCTGTCGCCCCTAATTACCTACAGTCAGCGCAGGGTCACCTCATCCCATGCTCCCACAAACCCTATCACATCTCACATTCCGGACCTAATGCCCCAGAACACTGATCCAATTCCTCCAGTTTCTACTGAATTACAACTGCCCAGTTCAAATCAGTCATCACATCCTCTCACTTCCTCGACTCCGGCAACGATCGAGCCTCCTCCTTTACAACAACGCCCAATGGTCACGCGATCCCGTGATGGCACTCTCTCACAGAAAATTTACAGTGATGGCACGGTCCGGTATCCTCTTCCCCGAGCTCTATTACACTACATTCACACTGTTGAACCAACTTGTTATACTCAGGCAGCCAAGCAAGAAGTGTGGCGTGCAGCCATGGCTGATGAAATCAATGCTCTTTTGAAAAATAAGACCTGGACATTGGTCCCTCCTTCTCCATCACAGAATACAGTAGGCTGTAAATGGGTCTTTCGAGTCAAGCACAATCCGGATGGCACGGTAGAACGGCACAAAGCTCGCCTAGTCACTAAAGGGTTCCATCAACAACAAGGTATTGACTACGACGAAAATTTTAGTCCTGTCATTAAACCTGCCACTATTCGTACTGTGCTATCTCTTGCTGTATCTAGAGGCTGGTCACTTAGGCAATTGGATGTTAAGAATGCCTTTTTACATGGTTATCTCAAAGAAGATGTTCATATGGTGCAACCACCTGGGTTTATTGATCAGACTCGGCCCTCCTATGTCTGCAAACTCAATAAGGCGATATATGGTCTTAAACAAGCTCCACGTGCTTGGTTCCATCGTATGACCTCCTTTCTTTTATCAGTTGGTTTTGTGCAAAGTCTAGCAGATTCATCCTTATTCATCTTTCGACATGGGCCAAATATCATTTACTTTTTACTATATGTTGATGACATTGTGGTCACAAGCAGTAACGACAGGCTACTCCGAAGCTTCATTGATGTGTTGGGTCGTGGCTTCGATATCAAGGATCTTGGTACTCTTCATTATTTTCTGGGTTTGCAGGTCATCTCATTCGACGGTAACATTCACATAAGTCAGCTTCGGTATGCCCATGATTTATTGCAAAAACATGATATGCTTCTCAGCAAACCGGTTGGCACCCCCATGTCTGCCAAAATCAACCTCTCCGCCTCTGAAGGCGACATTCTCCAAAATCCTACAATCTTTCGGGAAATTGTCGGATCCATGCAATACCTCACCATCACCCGTCCTGACATTGCTTTCGCTGTCAATTCCATCTCCCAGTTCATGAGTCAGCCACGCCAACCACATCTTGTTGCTGCCAAACGCATCCTCCGTTACATCAAAGGAACACTTGATTATGGCCTAGTATTTGGTCCCCAACGACATCCCACTCATGTTGCTGCCTATGCTGACGCTGATTGGGCTGGTTGCCCAAACACTAGGCGTTCCACTTCCGGCTACCTTGTTTATCTTGGCACAAATTTGGTTTCTTGGTGCTCCAAAAAGCAGCCCACTATCGCTCGCTCTAGCGCTGAGGCTGAATATCGGTCACTCTCACATGCAAGTGCTGAAACTACATGGTTAGCTTTCCTTCTTTATGAACTTGGTGCATATCTTCAATTCCCAATAGTGCTACATTGTGACAACCTCAGTGCCACATACATGGCCTCAAACCCAGTTTTCCATGCTCGCACTAAGTGCTACGCCATAAGGCGGGAGCCACCTCTAGAATCCCAACGCCTGGCAACAGATTCTCAGATGGGTTAAGCGCGACGAGGACGTCGCGAGCCTAACAGGGGGTGATTGTAATACCCCGACTAAGAAAGGTTAAAAGAAATGATAGGTACTACTCATACCAACAAGGTGCACCTTCTTTTCCGGAAGTCTATCGTTAGAAACTCCAAAGTTAAGCGTGCTTGGCTTGGAGAAATTCTGGGATGGGTGACCTCCTGGGAAGTTTTCTCGGGGAGCGTGCGAGTGAGGACAAAGCATGCTGAAAAGACTCGTGTTGGTACGGTGGGGACAGTACGCCGTCATCTAACGGTCGGGACAGCCCGTTAAGTGGGACCCGGGTCGTTACAAAACGCCCCGAATCCCGCGGAGCCCGGGACGCCACTTCGTCCTTTAAAACTGACTTTATTGCGGAAAATAAATTTAATTCAAAACGTCACATTCATCCTTTGAAAACTTCAGCGAAAACTTTATTAATTTAAAAATAGAACAATTCATAAAAATTTAATCTTAATTATTTAAATGAAATTAGCGATAATTAAAGAGTAACATTCATAAAATTTTCTCATATCATCGTCATTTATTCAATTTGCCAGCGCTGCCACCTTCATTCGCCGCCATCTCCGAGATCTGCAAAAGCTGTTAAAATTGGAATGAGCATTTCGAAAGAAATACTCAGTAGACTCATCGCCAATAATTAATTTACAGAATAATTGAACACGTAATTATGCAATCATACAATGACATCATTCTCATATTCTTGGGCTACTTTACTTTCAAAATCAAGGCTCTTTAAAAATCATAAGGTGTGAGTAGTCTCGTCTCGTGCACTTAAGGCACATAAGTTATGCATAACATCATCATTTCTCATTTATCTCATAAGAGATATTCTTTTCTCGTCTCATGCATCAAAGCATGTAAATCACGTAATTTCACATAAGACATGCAATTATAATTTAAACTAATTAGTGGGGGCGAGTCTACCTCAAATCACGAGTCTGAAAGTTGAGCAAGAAAATTCACGTTGTTCTTCTAAATGTCCAAGCGCCTCGTCCAGCATAACTTAAAGTAATAAGTCCAATTTAATACTTTAAAACTGATTTAAATGACTTTGAACTTTAGGGACTGAAATGATTATTTTAAAACTTGGGATTTATAAATATATATATCATTTTTAAATCAATAGGAACAAAATTAAAAGACTTTAAAATATGTGGCTTAAATGATAACTTTTGAAATTTAGGCTAAAGATATATATCTTTTAAAACTTGGGACTGAAATTAAATATTTTAGGACTGAATTAAACGATTTTGAAAATATGAGGGCTAATTAATAAAAACTCTTTTAAAATAAGGGCTGAAACAAATACTTTGAAACTAAGGGGCTTACTTAAAAATAATTTAAAACCTTATGGCTTGAAATAAAACATTTTAAACAAACAGGGACTGAAACTTGTTACTTTCAAAATTGGGTACTAAAATGTAAGTTCTCAAAAATATAACAATACATATACATATATTTTCTTTCATTTCTCTCTCTCTAAAACCGAGAGAGACGAGAGGGAGGCGACGGGGCTATGGAGTGATGGGTTCGCCCCCTCCAAATCCGACCGTCGGCGGGGCCGACGATGGTGCACCGCTGCGCGGTGGCGGCGACGAGTGAGGGAGAGGACAAATTTGGGGGAGTTCTGGGTGAGGTTTTGGGTGCGAAACCGAGGCTTGAAGGATCGGATTCATGGATTTTTCGGCGAAGGAACTCCGGCCATTGTTGAGGTAAGTTATGGGTTTAGTTTATTTCTTGGTTTTAGGTTTGATTTTGGGTTTTCCTGAATTTGGGTAGTAGTCGATTTCGGTGGTGGTGGTTGTAGTTTAGAGTCGGCATTGGCGGTGGTGACTGGTTGCAGTGGAGTTCGTGTGATTTAGGCTTTGGGTTTACAGTTGACCGGTGGGCAGTGGCGTTGGGTCTTGGCCGTGGAGTCAGGGCGTGAGGTTCGACTCTTTGGCGATGGTGTATTGAATAGATGGTGGTGCTGCAGGTTCGGTGAAGGTAGAGTGGTGTGGTTGGGCAGTGGTGATTGAGGTGGAGATGAAAATGGAAGGTGGCAAATGGGAATCTGCAAAAGAAACTGAGGAGACGTGTGGGAAAAGAATTGGGGAAATGATGCTAACTGAATTGAATGAAAATTAAAATGGAACAAGGTAACGAAGTTGAGAATTTGAAAAAAATGAATTGTATTCAAAATAAATAAAATTTAGCTTAAAGTAATTTGAATCTAAATAATTGAAAATTTGACTTTAAAATAAATAATGGTCTTGGACATAAAATCAAATAATCTGGTAATCTATTGAAAGTTGAAATCTGGACTTGAGAATTAAAAAAAAATGAAAATGATTCATTTTAATGGAACTGGAATTTGTAACGCCCCGAGTTCCGAGGAGCGCGGGAACGTCACTTTTCTAAATTCTGTAATAAACTTTGTTGCCGAAAAATGATTAAATATTAAATATCGCATTTATCGAATAAAAGTTTAGCGATAATTCAAATGGAATAAGTATTTTCGTACAAATTTGTAAAAATGACAATTCTTGATAAAATGAAATAATCATTTCAAAGTTCACGACTTTTAAAAAAAATATCAATTTGTAATTTGCCGTCATTGCCCATCACTCGCCATCGTCTCCGAAATCTGCAAAAGTTGTTAAAATAACGGGTTGAGCATTTCAAAAATGAAATACTCAGTAGACTCATCGCCAATAATTAATCTACAAGATAATTGAACAAGAAATTATGCAAATAATGTAGTGACATTCTTTTCTTATTCATAGGCATCACATAGTGAACGCAAATGAACACATTCTTTTCTTTTCTTGGCTAGCAGAGAATTATGTCCAGCATAACATAATTCTTTATCTCAAAAGAGATATTCTTTTCTCATGCAATTAAGCATAAAATCACACAAATCCACATAACACATGCAATTATAATATAAATCAATTAGTGGGGGCGAGTCTATCTTAAACTTAACGAGTGTGGTTGAGCGGGAATGACTTCAATCTTTCAAATCTCCGTACGCCTCGTCTAGCCAATAAGTTAAATTAGTCTTTTAGAAATTTATAGTTTAAAAATGATAAATTACAATTTGAGGACTGAAATTGATGATTTGAAAGTTGAGTGACTAAGATGAATATTTTTGAAAGTTGAGTTGAAACTCAAAACGAATGTTAAACTATAGGGCTGAAATAATATATTTTAAAAATGAAGTGGTTGATTGAAAACCATTTAAGGGCTGACATGATTAATTTTTAAAAACACAGGGACTGATTTAAAAGAGTTTAATACTTAGGGGACTAAAATGTAAATTTGTAAAATCAATATATAATACCTATAATATATCATCAGATCTTCAATTTCTCTCTCTCTCTGTCTCAACCTAGGCGACGCAGCGGCTGACCCGCGATTCACGTGGTCAGGCGGTCGACCCGGCGGTGATACCGCCGTCGAAGGGCGGTGGTGTATAGGTGAGTGTGTGTGTAAAAATAATGAAGTTTGGAGTCTGATTTTAGGCTGCAAGATCGCGGTTTATGGGCTGTGAGGTCGTGATTTTGGAGTTTTCACCGGCGAACATCCGGCCAGAAATGGGTCTACGGTAGAGGTAAGTTTCTGGGCTAACTTAGTTCTTTGGTTTTGAGAGGTTTTTGGTCGAGATTGGGTGCGAAGCCGAGAGTAACCCGAGGCTGGGTTCAGGTGTTTTAGGGAGGTTACGATTCCGGCGATAAAGGTAAATGATTGGGCTTCTTGATTTACTTCTGAGTTTGTTTTGTATTTTCTTGGAGATGGGCAGTGTGGATTGATATGGTGGTGCAGTGACTGTATGAGGTTGGTGGCCAGAGATGGAGATGGAGATGGAGATGGAGGTGGGGGTGGTGATGATGATGATGATTGATGTTGAAGATGGAGGTGAGTTGGAGGAGGTTGTGGCCGTGTGTGATGGTGATGGTGGTTTGGGTTCTCAACGGTGATGGAGGCAGAGTGGTGTGGTTGGTCAGTGGTGATTGAGGTGGTGTTGGCCGTGAATGGAGGTGCTGCAGGTGGTAGCGTTGATTGGTATTGGCTTGATGACGAAAATGGGTGTGCAGTGGAGGTGTGGTCGGTTTAGTGCAGTGGCTGGTGGTGATGCTGAGGCAACGTGGTGATTGGATTTTGAGATTGTGGAAGTTTGTGTGCAGCAGTTGACAGGGTCGAGAGCTTACCAAGAGGTTGGAGCTTGGTGTGGTTTCTCGGTTGTGTGAGGATTGAAAGAAAATAAACTTAGGTTGTCTGATTAATTTTGGTAGGTTGAGGGAGTCTTGTTGATTGAGGGTGAAGTGTAGGAAATGTTGATTAGTTGAAATGCAGGATTGAGGGGGCTGCAAAAAGGGAGATTAGGATAGAAATGCAGGATTGAGGATGGATTGCAGGCATTTGCCATTTCTATTAGGGAAAAGAGGGAGAGAATCAGGGAGTTTGAATTATGAAGATGGAAGATTGCTTTGTTGAAGTTGGTAACATGCTGATTGAGGATGGATTGTAGGAACTGAAATCACTGAATGCAGAATTGAGGGAGAGATTTGATAATTGGCAGTGCAGGCTGGTGGATGTGATCAAAACGTGTGTGAATTTGAAATAGGAACATGGGAGATTTAGGGGAAAGAGGGTGAGGATCAGGGAGTGTGAAAAATGGAAATGGGAGGTGGAATTATTGGAAATGTGGGGGAAATGGATCTTTACTAATTGGGATTGTGCTAAAAACTATGTTTGGGAATTAAAGTAATTTAAATTGGACAAGGTTAAAAAAATGTGGGAATACAGGAATTGGGACTTTAAAATCATTAAATTTTGAATTAATATTTTAAAATGGTGACATTGGAATATTTTGAATAAAATTCGAAAATTTAAATACGATGAAAATTTAATTTAATTTCATTTATAATTTGGTTAGGCGAAAAATCTTTTAAATTAAATTGGAAAAGTCGTAGCGACGCGCATTTAAAGTTCTAAAATTTTTTATTAAGAAATAAACGGAAATTCCCGGTCGCTACAACCCTACCACCTTAAAATAATTTCGTCCTCGAAATTTAAAATTTTCTTAATTTAAAATAATTGAATACTTGATCAAAATTTCTTCTTTCCTGAACCAGGTAGCTTCATCACTACCAGGTCTTTCCCATTGAACTTTAAAAATGAAGGATGAAATTGGGACAAGTTTAAAGTCGAAATTTGGACTCAAAGATTTAAACGAATTTAAATTTCTTTTCTTAAAATAACTAATATGACTAGACGAGAGCGCTGATTTTTGAATAATAATTGTTAGGGTTGAAGAGTCGTAGCGACAAGTTTGGTAAAACAAGTCTTTTAAGTTTGAAAGTTTCTTGATCGCTACAACCTTCTCCACTTAAAATAATTTCGTCCTCGAAATTTTAAACTTTCTTGATCTAAATATATCTGGTTATTAAGCCAGACTTCTTTCTTTTCTCAAGTAGTTTCAACACTACTTGTCTACCCCATTGGACTTTGACTAATGGAAACTCTTTGTTTCTTAAGACATGGACTTTTCTCTCTACTATGCACATAGGTGCCTCTTCATAAGTCAAATCTTTCCGGACTGCAATAAACTAATAATTCACCATATGATTTGAATCATAAACATACTTTCTCAATAGGTAAACATGAAAGACTTTGTAAACAGCTGCAAGTTCTGGTGGCGAAGTCAAACAATAAGCCACATTACCTACTTTCTCCAATATTTCAAATGATCCGATAAAATGAGATCTTAAATTCCCTCTCTTGTCAAAACGAAAGGTACCTTTTATAGGATCTATACTAATATCAAAACCACAAAATATTCATTGATCCAAATGCTTAACCTAAAAAATCAAGAAGATTGATCAAGAACGAATCCTTATGATCCAAAATATATAAGCGCGATATCAATTCCAAAATATTGAGTACAAAACCCAAACTTGGTAGCATTTATAAGTTCGACTGAAATTTCCTTTTCAAAATCGGAGAATTCAAACTTAAATCCTTTAATCCATACTTTTAAATCATGCATCAAGTACTCGGTATCACATGCTCATTCTAATTGAGGGCTAAGATACTAACTTAAAGTAGCATCATAAGGATCATATATGATATTCTCAAACTTAAGAAACCTCACTAATTTCCCAATCTGGAGTTCAAGATTCAATTTTTTTCCCGTTCTCCCAAAACTTCAATTCATGTCACACTATGAACAATACTCTGATTAAGTCTATCACAATTGAATAAGACTTCTGTGAATTATATATGATTTCTCATCAAGTTTGCTTAACCTAAAGATACGATCTCAGTAAAAGTCACACAAATGATCTTCTCCGATTTCCTATTTTCGTAGCAAAATACTTTACTCACCTCAAATGTACAACTGATAATAATTAATCGAAACTGCATCACCAAAACTTTAAATAAACCCATATATTATGACTCAAAATGAAAATTCCCAATCATATGTAATATTTCACCATAATTCAATAATCCATCAAAAATAAGATCAATTAACTCAATATTCACACGATTCTTCACGGGATAACCATAACATTTATCAATCGTCTAATCACCATATCTCGTAGAAATCATGTAACCTGTCAATTATCATCGTATCATATGACCTCAAATATTCATATCAATCTCTCTAAGATTTCAATATAAATACCATCATACCTATCACGTGAAACTTATACGTCAATCTGCTCACTAAGATTATATATCAATCTCTCAGACTAATAAACCTTGGATTCTGCCATATATCACTCTTTCTGCACACTATTCCAAAATAAGTCATCACTGTGAAGTCTTATCCCTATTTTCCACAAATTCTTTCCACAAGAACAATTACATAAAATTTCATTTCTTATTTTCTAAACAAGATACCATCATTAAAAATCTCCAAAATTTCAAGATGTGATAAATCATAAGCCTTTCTCTGATCAAATGCATTACTTCATCAATACTTGTACAAATCTAGGACCTGATAAAGTTTCTTTCATCAATATTGAAAACTTAATGTACATCAGTGAATCATTCACATTACGAGGAGATCCTGATTTATTTTCCATGACTGAGATTCATTTTTTTTTGAATTTTCACTTAGAACCAAATACAACATAACTTATTCATGGATGGTCGACTTATTTCATAATCTCAATACATTATCACCTTCAGTTTTCATTATCACATTATTCCTTACCATCATCTATTATACCTTTTGTATTCAAATGACCTTATGACCATCATCATTATCTCATATAATCCCAAACGTTCAATCACTTGTTCCCAATTTTTCACTATAAAATACTTCCAATATCTCTCATTCATGATAACTGACTATTCCCAATAATCATATTACATGTAAATTCAACAAACAGTAAATGGTTTTTCTAGCTATCACAAAGGTCTAAAATGCAAGCTCTCAACATAGCCTCTAAACTCTGTATAAAGAAATATTTGCTGACTACTTAAGTCATTATTCAATAACCCAAATGACATCACGTCTCTTCACTAATCTCTGTAAGCCCGTTACAAAAATTCTCTCCAATTTCAATAAATCTGTACTATTTCTTTAAAAATATATCAAACCATAATAATTTGTCATCTCTAAAACTTCTTATCACTAAATATCACCAAAATAATTAAAACGATAGAAATTACCTGAATATTCTCTCTATGTAGTATACACAATAACATATTATTCACAAATCAACATAATATCATCAGCTTATCTTTAACATATCTTCCCGATCAAATTTCAAAATAAATCAACAGTATTATCTCCTATCCTCATAATTTATAATATTCTCCAATATCAATGATCATTCCTTACTAGTAATCAATTCATTCCCAAGAATAATTTAGATTCTTCCCAATAACGACATAATACTTGTCTTTACTCATCTTTCAAAATATAACTTATCATTTACTAAATCTCGCTTAAGGTGTAAATGAACTTGCATTTCTAACCTCAATTCCCCTAGTGGTTGGATACCATATTATGCTCTTACTTCCAAATGATAAAATTCTAGGCAGAGTCTCCCTTGTAATTTGGACCTATTCAACCCGTAGGTATACTTCATATCCAACAATAACAAATAACTCTACATTTGACCACAACGATTTATATATCGACAACATTTCCAACAAACTTCAATATCATCAAGAATATCCCGAAAAATCAATTCATCATTCCTCAACATAACAATTTCAAATCATATTTTCCAATGTCACAATATCACTTCCTTCAATATCTTAATTGGTTCAAAAGACCACTCATACTTATAAATATATATCACAAATCATAATCTCAAAACTTATTCACAAGGCCAAACTTCATAATAAATTTCTCTTAAAATAGAGGAATAATTCACTTACTCAACATAATATCCATTACTTAATTCCCAATAACTAAGAACCAAATCTTTAAACCTCTAATTTCATAATTCTTCTCATAAAAGTCTCAATAAATCACATCACTTATAATCTCAACATCTCATCACAATTTCATAATTCTGGCTTCCTATTTCTCGTTTAGTCTAAACGATAGATATTCCGAAAATATTGTCTAATCCTTTCTGTTGACTTCTCATAACTGGTGCCATGTCTAAAATCAATTATGCAAAGTCCAGTTAGGGTTCATCATTTCTAAATTCGAGGACGTAAAAATATTTAAAAACTCATTCAAATTATGCTCAAAACTCGTTTTCTTTCTTTCTTATTTCTTATTTCGGATACAAAAATATTTCTCATTCTTTCTCATCAAATTCTCAAAATACTTCATTTCTCATGTATCCGAAATCATCATCACATAAACTTCATGATAAAATCATTTACCTTCGGAGTTGGCAGAGCGAACGATGGTAGTGGCAAAAGTCGTCAAAACATTGTCGTCAAAATATTATTTATTATTATTTTTCTTAAAAAAAAAAAAATTCTTTTTTCAAAATTTGCAAGTCTACAGAAACGTAGACCCGCTCTGATACCACGCTGTAACGCCCCGAATTCCGCGGAGCCCGGGACGCCACTTCGTTCTTTAAAATTGACTTTATTGCGGAGAATAAATTTAATTCGAAGCATCACATTCATCATTTGAAAACTTCAGCGGAAATTTGAGGGAGGGTGTCAGATTAATTGCACAAAATCAGCAAATGCTGATCATGCAATCAAGAGTCCCACATAATCAGCAATTCCAGAAAATCTGCACACCATTGATCATGCCATCAAGAGTCTGTCCAGCTAGAGTTTATGATCAGTTTTGATTTTGTAATTACAATTCTTTATTGCTTCCTATAATTATGCTTAGACATAGCTATATATATTGTACATAATATATCTCAATAGATACAGGAAAATACAATTCAACATGGACTGTCAGTGTCATCAATAAAAGGAAGATAATAGAATTTGAGATGTACTCTTCTTTGAGTAGATGGGTCTAATATGTGTACCAATTGTTTGTTACATATCAAGAGTTAGGTGCTACTTTTTTTAATAGATATATACTTTGATGTTACTTCCTTTGAAATAAAAATCGTTCTACTTTGGCAGACAATTAGCCTCGAAGTCATTGGACTTAAAAAAATTGTAAGTTTGGTTTTATTTAGATTGAGTACAAGTTTACGAATTTCGGTACTGAACTATTCATTTAAAATTTGTAATCTCTTTACTTGCACTATCTATTTCGATTGGTAAAACTAACAAAAAATTCCTTTGCGAACTTTAACTCTTAGCAATTATTTAAAAGTAATTGAACTTTTTATTTTATTTTATTTAAATGGTTATAATTTTAACTAAATATATTTTTAATTGATTGCTTTTATTTTTGTCTGTTATTGGAATTTGGGCAATAATTATTAGTTCGGTATGCAAATTAGAAACAATGTATTATGGAAAAATCAAAAGAAAGAAACTTGAAAAGGACATTAAAAAAATGTAAAATTAGATTGAAATTTTTAGTGACAGGGAATGTGGTCTCATTTCTTATTCAATTATATAGATGGTATTTACTGATATATTTGCATTTAAACTCAAATCAGAATTCCATATTTATAATATTGGCTTTAATAGTTACTCATATCCAAATCAAAAAGGCTATAATTATAAGAGCATCTCTAATGGTATATTATATAATGAATGTCCTGATGATGTGGAGGTGAGGTGATAGTGATGAAAATGGGGTGGGGACCCCCACCCCGTTCCTGCGAATTTTGGGGCCTAGCAGGTTTGGATTTGGGGTTGGTCAACCCCGTCACCCCGTTTAATTTTATTTTATTTTTAGTATTTTTTTGCCTTTTCCCCCATTTTTTAATTAATCAATTATTCGGGATGAGTTCGGATTCGAGTCGGTTTTTTGCCATTTCTATAAGGTGGAGAGGACAAAAATGATGTGACAACATTTATTGTAGAAGGATGTCCAAGGGTAGATATATATGTCACAACATTTGAGCTCATATAGGAAGATGATTCTTAGGCGTATTCAGGTGCATAGACATGCTGATACATTCAGCATTTTTTGTGCTTGCATTGGTCAAAATTTACTGAAAATGAAGTTGCGATTTTAATAGAAAATTAAGCTAATTAATTGTCTATTTTTTTTGTGATTTTCTCGAGTCGGTCTCATGAGTGCACTGGATGTACATAGACAAATATAAGCATCTAGGCTGGATTTGGAAGAAATAGACACCAGTTTCCAATTTCTTATGTTATCTACTGCAATGGTAAAGTCT
This sequence comes from Ligustrum vulgare, assembly GCA_963555705.1. Classification (NCBI taxonomy): domain Eukaryota; kingdom Viridiplantae; phylum Streptophyta; class Magnoliopsida; order Lamiales; family Oleaceae; genus Ligustrum; species Ligustrum vulgare. Next base: position 52,273,934 of record OY743175.1, read on the forward strand.
TACTGTCACTCTGTCAGGACTTATCATCTATATTGCAGCCAATATTCAAATTAGATTGCAAACCCTTCAGGTAATCACTTCGTATGCACTAGCTAATTGAATCATTCTGTATGTTCTTCTGAGGAGCTGATGGTCCCATCTTTGGGATTAGATGAAGTTTAACTGACGATCAGAGATTAAGCATGCTCATCATCACTTTCCTCTTTCCTAGCAATTGCTGCAAGTTTCGTGGCACTCGTCCCAAAAATCTTGTAACCTGCTCTATGGTTATATCTTCTAACACCTTTACTTCTTTCATGACATTAATCCAGGCTGGTGATGCTCTCTCTCATACAATTTTTACAATAATTTCATAACTGATTTTGAGACGAAGATCAATCTTCTCAAGCTTGCACATTTTGCAGTCATAGTATCTCGGCAGATGCTGCTAATAAATATCTTGAAGGAATAATTGAAACGCTCCGTAATACAAAGGAGATGCAATATCCTTTATATCAAGATGCAGATTGCTGTATATGAGCTTGAGCAAGGAGATCAGAAAGAGCGCAAGAATCTTTTAGAAGATGGAAAGAGTACACTTGACAGCATGACTGACGTCGACCCATCTGTGTATGCTAGCTATTATTGCATATCCTCTCAATACCATAAATCCCGTCAAGAATTTGCAGAGTTCTACAAAAATGCTCTCCTCTATCTAGCTTACACCTCAGTACAGTCGCTATCTGAATCATTTAAGCTGGTAGGATAATACATCTTATTTTATATTATTTAGGACATAAATTTGTGATCAGCCCTTTATCATTAGGAAGTATTTGTCTCCCAACAATAGGTAAAACAAGAGTAATTTAATCCATGGTGCGAATCAGCTCGATAATGTTTCTTTTGAAGTGTTACACTAAAGGTGTTAATGCACGTGTATATTCCATCCCTGTTTGGACAGTCAAATTTGTAACAATATGTAATAACTGAGTCTTCGTTTGGTAACACTGTTTTGTTTATAAACTTGTTTATTTATGATTTTGAGGTAAAAAGTAATGATTGAAAATTGGAGAGAGAAAATGTGTGTGTTAAAAAGTGGTTTAAAAAATTGCGTTGTTTATAAACAAAAAAGATTCCGTTACCAAACAAAGGCTTAGTTTTTTCGTAAAAAAAATAGCATTCATTAAAAATGCTTCATTCACGTCAGAAAGAACATGACTCATGTTCAACCAATTTCTTCTACAGTGGTTCTACCTTTGCAAGTTAAGCTAACCATGTTCTTTGTTGTTTCCCAGGATTTGGCATTTGATTTAGCCCTATCAGCTCTGTTGGGGGAAAACATTTACAATTTTGGAGAGCTTCTTGCACATCCCATTGTAAGATAATTTTTGAAGCCTACAATTTTCTGCCTCCCAAGTTTCTTGTTCCTTGTGTGAATTGTTGAGACTAAGAGCTTGTTTGGTAAAGGTAAATTTTTTACCATAATTTTTCAAACTCAATCTCAACCATCCATTCTTAGTTAAGCCCACTATTTTGACTTTTTAAACATTTTTAAACCACACATCTATCAAAAAACTAAAAAAAATTACAAAAATCAAAATTTTTCATATTACCAAACAGACTCCAAGAGTTAGAATATATTCAAGAAAGGATATTATTCCAAATTTCCCTTGGATTTAATGCTAATGGCATCAATACTTCATGAAATTATGCAATACGAGCATGCAAGAATGGATTTATTATTACAAGGTATATATAACACTCAAAATCTGAATGACAAGGTAAAAATACATCATATGGCATTTCTTGGTGTGTACATATAATAAAATGAGATATGTATTGTTGGTTGCTGTAACTCAAAGCACTGTGGAGTTATGCTTAAAGAAAATGAGGAAGATGTTCTTTCTATTGTAGTACTCGCTGAAAGAGAAACAAGGGTAAGTTTCATATTCTCCAACTCGCTGCACGTGACTCTGTCTTAAATTTGCTGTTCCTTCCATTTAACAATATCAGGCCTCTGCTATTGGAGACTCAGCGAGTTTCGGAGAATTCAGGAAGATTATTCTATTGGCCATGTGAAATCTGTATAACTTATATTGTAAAAATATTATTTGTCCGATGTCACAGTTACGATGCAATACCATGTGGAGATATTATCTATAAAAGGCCGTGTGGTTTGACATCTGTTCAACCTTGCTTTCCCATAATTGTAGTTTTTCCTATTATTATCTTTGTTATGCTTTTGTCTTATCTTGAATTTTCTAACTTTCTTCATATTTAATCTCTCACTAGTTGAGTTCTTATTAAATATTTTCACATAGATGGTCATAAAAATTAATTTTTCACATTTTTTCTCTTCAATTTTCAACTATATATTTTATCTCGAAAATATAAATAAATCAATTTATAATTACTACAGTGTTACCGAACAGAACCTAAATAAGAAAGTATTAAAAAAAAAAAAAAAGAACTTAGGATCCGTTTGATAGCGAGTGTGGAATTTGAGTGGAAAGAAAATGAATTCCAGGGAATTGAATTTTAGGTAATTGAATTACTGGGAATTAGAAGTTTAATGTGTTTGATTGGTTTAATTTTCTAGGTGGAAAAAGTAGGGAATTTTTCAACTTTTGTTGTTTGATTGACATTATTTTCCATGGAAAATAAAGTAATTTTTTGCTATTTTAATCAATTTTTTTTTTTTTTTTACTTTTTAAATATATTTGTACTTGATGATGATAATGTTATTTTTTGGAAAGAAAATAAGTCAATTAACAACAACAAAATTGATTAAACGTGTCCAAAATCATTTTCCATCTATCATGGAAAACATTTTTCCACCAAAACCCAAAGAAAATCTTTTCCACCAAATCAAGGAAAATGAAAGAAAAAGTGGGGTCCGCGGAAAAAGTTTTACATGAAAAATTTTGTCAAACAAACAAATCAAAAGTGGGAATTGGAAAACATATTACATTTTCCATAGAAAATTTTGTGTAATCAAACAGGGCCTTAGTTAATCTCAACACGAGTGATTTACAATTTGGGACAGATAAAAAAGAAAAGTAAATCTATCAAAGATAGTAATCAATAAATTTTTATTGTGTTGATAATTTTGAAACTAATATTGCCCGTTATTAATATGCCATAAAGTGTATAAATTTTTATTTAATATATATCCATTATTGGATATTCTAAAATACCACAAACTTCCATTGATATTATTCTTGATATCTTGCTGCTTGATTTTTGAAAGTTCTATCATTTGGTCTAAGAATTTGAAAAGTCAATGTTGGCAGGATTCGATAATGCTATGTATTGTGGGGAGCTTTTGAAAAGTCAATGTTGGCAGCTCGTAAAATGACTTCCCATGAAGAAGAAGAAAAATCATTTCTGAAATTCAATTTTATCCGTGTTACACGTGATTATATTTCTTGATTTCTCCTTTATCATTCACATTAAAAAAGGAAGAAGAAAGTGATTAGTATATGAATTTAGGGGAAGAGTTAATACTTAAATGGAGTATTTATTCATTTCGTTTGCCATTATTTTTAAATGGAGTATTTATTCATTTCGTTTGTCATTATTTGACTTATTATATTTTACACTTTAACATTTTATTTTTGGAAAATTTATCTAGAGTATTTTAATATTATGCTTTTGGTTGATGCTTTGACATAGTGGTTCAATTCAACGTTGCTAGTTGTTGTCTATGACTTTTATTTCATTTGCTGATATTTGTTGAATTGATGGGTAGGAGACAAGTCAACAAACAATTGACAGGTCATAAATGTTAGGTTGGTATTTTTAATCATTTTATATTACATTGTTTTGTCTTAGAATGTTAAAGTGGAAGTTCGTTAGGTTTTGATACAGTTGACAATTCCAGGAACAAAATGACTTATAAAGTTAAAACTAGTAGTTTCACCCGTGCGTTGCACGATTATCATGTCTTCTCATATAATTACGAATACAATATTTTTCTATTTTTTATAAGAACCAACATATATATGTATAATGATATAAATAGAGTGAATAAAACAGAGTGAATATTTCTGCTTATTTGTATTATATTGTTTGTTTGTCCATACACTCCGCACACCAAAAAAAAAAAGCCCTGCAATTTTCATAATTAAATGTAGGATCACCAAAACTCAAGTACTCTACAACATTCGTATAAGAATTAGATAAGAAAAGTACATCATTATATTGTAAATGAATAAAAAATACTGTCGCATGAGAGAAATAATTTGAAGAAGTTCATAGTTTAAATAATGATAAATGAATGCATAATTTTTAGATGGAAAATAATAAGTCATATATAGGAAAATCATTTATTTATGGAATTTAATCCATATAATTAAAAAAAAAATATTGTAAACTATAAAAATTAAAAATTATTGTATTGTAATATTTGAATAGTAAAAAAAAAAAAAAACAATAAATGACAAATAAAGTATCAAATGAATAATAGTCTATAACAATTACTACCCAATTACTCCAAAAAAAATTATTCGAGAATTATACCTTATGATGTTGGATCACCAATATTCAAGTACTCTGCAATGTTCGTATAAGAATTAGATAAGAAAAGTATATCATTATATTTTAAATGGATAAAACATACTGTCGCATGATAGAAATAATTTGAAGAAGTTCATAGTGTAAATAATGATAAATGAATGCGTAGTTTTTAGATGAAAATTAATAAGTCATATATAAGAAAATCATTTATATATGGAATTTAATCCATATAATTAAAAAAAAAATTGTAAACTATAAAAATTAAAAATTATTGTATTGTAATAGTTGAATAGTAAAAAAAAATGACAAATAAAGTATCAAATGAATAATAGTCTATAACAATTACTACCCAATTACTCAAAAAAATTTATTCGAGGATTATACCTTATGTTGTTGATTAAATAATAGCGTCACGTCAAGCATGAATAAAAAAAAAAAAAAAAAAACTGTAAATGGATAAAAAAAATATTCGCATTTGAAAAATAAATAAGAAGATAATAAAAAATTAATTTTAAGAATTTCATATTTTAAACAACAATAAATTAATGCATAGTTTTTCAAAACCACCATTGATTATCATAAAAATAATAAATGTCATTAATTTACAACATGTGTTTACATTAAACCACTTACTAAAAAAAAAAAAAAATGACAAATAAAGTATCAAATGAATAATAGTCTATAACAATTACTACCAAATTACTAAAAAAAAAAAAAAAAAAAAAAAAAAAAATTATTCGAGGATTATACCTTATGCTGTTGATTAATAATATTGTCACGTCAAGCATGAATCATTAAAAAAAAAAAAAATTAAATGGATAAAAAATTCGCATGAGAAAAATAAATAAGAAGATAATAAAAAATTAATTTTAAGAATTTCATATTTTAAACAACAATAAACTAATGCATAGTTTTTCAAAATCACCATTGATTACAATAAAAATAATAAATGCCATTAATTTACAAAATGTGTTCACACTAAACCACTTATTCACAACATGTGTTCACACCAAACCACTTCCTTACTTTTATATATATATAGATATAGATAATAAATGTCATTAATTTACAACATGTGTTTACATTAAACCACTCATTAAAAAAAAAAAAAATGACAAATAAAGTATCAAATGAATAATAGTCTATAACAATTACTACCAAATTACTCCAAAAAAAAAAAAAAAAAAATTATTCGAGGATTATACCTTATGCTGTTGATTAATAATATTGTCACGTCAAGCATGAATCATTAAAAAAAAAAAAACAGTAAATGGATAAAAAATTCGCATGAGAAAAATAAATAAGAAGATAATAAAAAATTAATTTTAAGAATTTCATATTTTAAACAACAATAAACTAATGCATAGTTTTTCAAAATCACCATTGATTACAATAAAATTAATAAATGCCACTAATTTACAAAATGTGTTCACACTAAACCACTTATTCACAGCATGTGTTCACACCAAACCACTTCCTTACTTTTATATATATATAGATATAGATTAGAGTCAAAGTGTTGCAATTGAGTTAGTTGAGATACTACTTTTACAAGAATTGTAGCTCTTAAGTTAACTTTCCAAAGCACTTTGAATCGCCTCAATTAAATATTAAAAAAGAAATATATGATGAAAATAATGACGATCGTAAAATATGGACATGCTGTTTGGCCATTTTTAAACTTCCTACAATTCTAAACTATCTTAAATACTTCATATTATATATATCCAAGAGCTATTTTGTTATTAGGTGTGGTTGATCGTTATATTTGATAGAAATAATATTCTACCAACCTCTTATTCTTTTCTTTAATTATTCAAGATCAATCAAGATAACTTCTTAAATTGAAACTCAAGTTTGTTAATCATATAACACCAAACCGAAGATCCTAATTTTATAATCTTTAGAGTTCCGAAGTTTAGTCGAGGTAGCAGGAGTTCCAATTGAAGAAGAAGGTTTGTTCTTGACAATCTACACGGAGATAAAAAAAAAGTCCAAGGTTGGTGGAAGGGGCTGAAAGTCCATGCAAAAATTAACACTCACATAGTTTCTCACCTAAAATGACTTTCTAAATCTGAAAATATGTGCAATAATAATAATAATAATAATAATAATAATAATAATAATAATAATAATATATATATATATATATATATATATATATATATATATATATTTTATTTTGTAATCGATATTATTCTTTTGATAATTTTGCATTATATAGAAGTCGAAAAAATATGTAATACGGGAATCAAATCGAATATCTAAACGAGAAGGTTAATACAAATTAAAAAGTAAGAGCAAGCCATAAACACTTTGCCCGTAAAAACGTTTAAAAGATCAAATGTAAAAATTTATTTTATATTTTTTTTTACTTTTCCTCAATATCTCATTCATTTTGAATTATAACTTTTAAGTTATTTAATACTTAGTATTCAAAAAACCTGAAATCAGTTCTACCCAAAAAAAGCAATAAGTCAAGGGTCGTCAAAGGTCGGATCGTGTCGAATTGGGGTTGAGACGATTTTAATTAAAAATTTAATAATTATTTCAAAGATCACAAAATTTTCTTAAAAAAAAAAATTATTTTACAAAATAAAGCAACATTTACTCATTTGGAGATAAAATTAAATATATAAAAAATATAACAATAATATGATTTAATTTCAAAATCTATATATCTATATAAAAATAAAGTTCATGCCAATATAACATGCAGATAGTTTTCTGCTGAAAGCAACTTCCTAAATTTGGAAATCTATGTAAACAAAAATAATGTAATAAATGTTTTTTAATACATTGTCTGTAAAATCGTCTCAAAGATCATACGTAAAAGTTTTTACTTTTCCTCAATATCCCATTCATTTTCAATTATATCATTTAAGTTCTATAACACTATCTATAAACTATTCATTTGTAATAATTATTATTCTTTTGATAATTATTGTATTATTTTGAAGCCGAGAAATATGTAATATAGTTGTTAAATTGAAGATCTCAACGAAAATTTTAATACAAGATACAAAGTACTATAAATACTTTGTCCGTAAAAATGTTCAAAAGATCAAATGTAAAAATTTATTTTATAGTTTTTGCTTTTCATCAATATCTCATTCATTTTAAATTATACCATTTATAAGTTATATAATACTCGGTATTTAGAAAACCTGAAATTGGTTCGACCCAAAAAAGACAACAAGTCAAGGGTCAAAAGGTCGGAGTTGGGTAAAACCGATTTTAATTATAAAATTAAAAATTATTTCAAAGATCACAAAATTTTCTAAGAAAAAGTTATTTACAAACAAACAAATAAAATTAAATATACAAAAAATATAACAACAATATTCTTTAATTTCAAAACTACCAATTTAAAGCAAATATAGATTTATGGTTGTTATGTTTATTTATTATATTATATTTTGTTTCAAAATATTTTAACATATAGCAAAATAAGATAAAAATAACGTATTTAGAAGAAGAAAGTTCAACAAACAAACAAATAATAAATAAAAATATTTTTTTAAAAGAGAAAAACAATTGAAAAAAATAATATAAAGATCATGATTTCTATTTTTGCTTAGTTTTATACATGTTATATTTCATATTTTGATTAATTTTGAGTTCGATAATATTTTGTATTAAAATGTTATTGTACTATGTTTTTATTTGATATATGATTATATAATTTACATATTTTCATACATTTTGATCGAAATATTTATCACAAACATATTTTCATGCATTCGCACAAGGAAAAATACTTGTTAACAATAAAACAAATAGATTTTTCACTATATTTTTTTGCTGTACATCAATATTTGGGCTAATATTTGGGTGTAGGTCATAATGTTTATTAGTATTTTTTTCTCCCGGTTAATGTTGATCCATCAACCAAAAAATATCCTAATTGAAGATTTGATCCCAGCAGAATCTTGGCCGTTATTAATATGCCGTGAAGTGTATAAATTTTTGTTTAATAATATCCATTATTGGATATTCTAAAACGGGTAAAGCTACTTTGTCTGAAAATCGGAATCGAAAAGGTGACCGAAAAATTGTGGATCGTTAATTTTGGAGTTGATGTGATTAGTAAATAAATGGATTATTGCCATGTGTATCGATGTATGACTATGTCAAATATTATGTTTCTGTAACATGATTGTATATAGTTCACTCGTTTGGTCAAGCAATTTGAAGAGACAGCGTCGGTAGGATTAGAATGTCATGTAAACTGTGGGGAGCTAGCTTTCGACATTTAATCAGTAAAACGATTCCCGCCAACATTTAACCAGCAAACTGATTCCCGTAAAAAAAAAAAAAAAAAAAATTCATTTTGAAATTCTTTCTTATATCTGCAATTTATTAAACCCAAATCACAACTCCATATTTACATTCCTGTAGCAAGGCTTCACCAATTGCTTACGATCATGCAAATCCAGAGAATGGAAAGCATAACCATAGCAATCTTCCTTTTGATATTCTATTATTCTGTGTCCCATGTCTCATCATCAGCTGACACCCTCAACCAGGGGGATATGCTAAATTCTTCTGCACATCTAGTTTCTGCTAATGGAGTTTTCACTTTAGGATTTTATAGGCCACAAGATACCAATGACAGTTATTTAGGAGTATGGTTCACGGATAAGACCAATTATCCCATATGGCTTGGCAACAGGGACAAACCTATTACTGATAATTCTGGTGTTCTCACAATAAGCGACACCGGGAAACTCATCATCAACAGCAGTGGAGGAGATCCAATTGAGCTGTATGCAAATGAAAACGGCACGAATATAACGGCTACTCTGTTGAATTCGAGCAATTTCGTAGTGAAAGAGATGCATAGAAATGGTTCTGGGGATAGGATTTTGTGGCAAAGCTTTGATTATCCCACTGACACCCTTCTTCCTGGGATGAAACTAGGGGTCAACCACAGGACTCAAAAAAATTGGTCAATTACATCATGGTTTTCTCGGAATAATCCGCAAGCCGGAGCTTTTACGGTTGAATGGGATCCAAACAGCACAGATTGGTCATAAGGCGGCGAGGGGTTACTTATTGGACTAGTGGAGAATTGAAAGATTATATTTATAAGGAAAGGCCAGATTTGAAACTTAAGGAATTTGAGAATATAGGATTTGGATACGATCCATTTAATTTCATTTATAATTTCGAAAATGTCAGAAATGATGATGAGGATTATATGAGCTATTCCCTTGAAATAGACCCGGTTCGCACACCTGAGACACTAAAAATCTCGGGATGGAAGTTGGACAATCAAGGGTTAATCTTTGATCTCAGTAGCGGATGGGTAATTATGGACGTGAGTCGTTGTTATGGTTATGAAACCAAAATCGGCTGCGAATTATGGGAGCAGCCGCAGCCTAAGTGCAGGAATAAAAAAGACAAGTTCGATTTGAGATCTGGGAATTTTCTTCCAATTTATACAAATTCCGTTTATGTTAACGATTCAAGCCTTACTGAGAGTGACTGCAGAGATAAGTGCTGGAATGACTGCGAATGTGTCGGCTATGCAGCAGGTAGTGAATCTGGATGTGTATATTGGAAAGGGGAAAATTCATTTGTACAGAGTCTTTCTGGTAATGGAGATAGATTATATCTTCTCAACTCTGAGAGCGAGCCAGGAAAGAAGAAGAAGATTTGGATAATCACCAGTGTTGTAATTACAGTAGTTCTGCTATTGTTGGGCAGTTCATGGTTCGTCATGCGTAAAATTAAACGAGGTATATGTCCGATAACTCTGAGATTTCCATGCATGTTTAAACTATATATATTCATTGTCATTGTTATGTTGATATTTTGGCGATCATCTGATCTTATTCTTATAGAGAAATTGGAGGAAGAACTTGTAAAAATGATAACACTAGAGGAATATACAGACACAGATGAACTTGACAATGACGGAAGAAGGGGACATGATCTAAGACAGTTTACATATTCATCTGTCCTGGCTGCTACCAATAGCTTCTCATCAGAAAACAAACTGGGTGAGGGTGGTTTTGGCTCTGTTTATAAGGTAAAGTTGAATGGAAAATCAGACTCTTGTGTTTTGCATGCTGAATCTTGATCGATTAATCATCTCTTCCATGATTATTGATTACCTTAGGGGGAATATATAATAATAATAATAATGTAGAAGAATTAGAGGAATGTAATTTTATGCAATGCAATGGTTGCTATATATGAGACATCATCTTAGCATTTAACTACTGTTTCAGCGAAAAGCTTTATAGTTTATTATCAATAAACACGTCGTACATGTTTATGTGCCCTTGCAGGGAAGAATGGTGGAAGGGCGAGAAATAGCAGTAAAGGTACTCTCACGAGGGTCAAATCAAGGATTGCTCGAGTTTAAAACCGAGCTAATACTTATATCTAAAATCCAACATGTGAATCTCGTCAAGTTATTGGGTTTTTGCATTCGTGGAGACGAGAAGATGATAATCTATGACTACATGCCCAACAAAAGTTTGGACTTCTTTCTCTTTCGTAAGTAGCATCTATTTCGTATAACTCATTCATTTATGCTACACCATGATTAGGAGCATCTAATTCATTCATAATTAGGATTGTAACTTGTAGCAAAATCTAAATGAAAATTCTTATCAAGTTTTGATCACCACCTTTTGATATATTTTTCATAAAGGAAAAGAATTGCCTTATTTTCTAACACTCGTAGTCGTAGTGATATAATAAGTTTTTGTCCCTGTAAATTCTTTCAATCTCATTTATAATAATAATAATTAAAAAAAAGACAATATGATGCCAATTAATATTATTTTAGCTATGAAGACATAGAGAACAATATCACAAGTAGAACATAATCTTTTAAGTTTGGAAGTCTTAGGGTTGGCATCATTGCAAGAGGTGTACTTGGAAAAATCTGAAATTAAAATCGTAACTTTGTGATTTATATTGAATGGTGTTCATGACAGATCCAGCAAAGGAGCTCCTAAACTGGGATACACGTTTCAACATCATCGAAGGGATTGCTCAAGGACTGCTCTACCTCCACAAATATTCGCGATTAAGGATAATACACAGAGATTTAAAAGCCGGTAACATATTACTTGACGAGAACATGAACCCTAAAATTTCTGATTTTGGACTCGCAAAGATTTTCAATCTGAATGTGATAGAAGCAAATACAAATAGGCGTGTGGGGACATAGTAAGTAGCAAATAATATTTTGTTTTATATTGTTTGTTGTAAGCATCAAGTATTCACCAAATGTTGTTTATTGATCATTTCACAGTGGTTACATGGCTCCCGAGTACGCAATGCAGGGTATATACTCTACCAAATCAGACATCTATAGTTTTGGAGTTTTAATGCTTGAGATTGTGAGTGGTCGAAAAAACAATAGCTTCCACAATCAAGAAGGTCCTCTCAATCTAGTGGAATATGTAAGTTACTGGTATGGCATATTTATGTTGTCTCTTCTTTGATATCTTTATTTGTATTTAGATTCTTGTAAACAAATGTAGGCTTGGGAACTATGGAGCAAAGATGCTGCATTAGAGCTCATGGATCCGACACTGGAGAGTTCGTGCACCCATATAGATCAATTGCAAAGATGCATTCACGTCGGTCTTTTATGCTTGGAAAATCGTGCAACTGATCGACCTAAGATTGAGGATGTTCTATCCATGTTAAAAAACGAAACGATGCATTTGCCAGTGCCTAAATGCCCAGCATTTGTCACAAGCAGTGCAGTTCATGAACTTGAAAATGGCAAGTCAGAGAAGGTTTCGGCTAATGAACTGTCAGTGTCATCAATAGATGGAAGATCATAGAATTTGAGATCTACTCTTCTCTGAGTATATAGATGGGGGTAATATGTGTACCAATTATTTGTTACATATCAAGAGTTAAGTGCTACTTCTTTTCATTGATACTTTATGCTACTTTCAAAAAAAAAAAAAAAAATCATTCTACTTTGGCATACAATCAGCCTTGAAGTCATTAGACTCGACAAAGTGTAAGTTTGGTTTTATTTAGTTTGAGTACATGTTTACGAATACTGACGCTACCAATCATTTAAAATTTATAATTTTTTTACTTGCACAATCTATTTTGGTTAGTAAAACTTACAAAAAAATTCATTCCCCAACTTTAACTCTTATCAATTATTTAAAAGTAATTGTATTTATTTTTTTACGTGGATATAATTTTAACTAAATACTACCTCCGTCCCATGAAAATTGGCCTTTTTTTTTTTCTACATAGATTAAGAAAATGTAATTAATGTAGTTGAATATATAATTTTTTCTTACATTTTACTAATATATTCCTACATTAAATAACGTAATATATATGATTATTTTATATTTGTTAATAACAATGGATATTATATAAGGGCATATTAGAAAACTTAAAAATATGTAAACTTTTAATAAAGAAAGTGACCTATAATTTGGGACGGACAAATAAAGAAAACGCGTCTATCTTCACGGGACGGAGGAGTACCGTCCCATAATTTTAATTGATCGCTTCTATTTTTGTCTGTTCATTAATTAGGTATGCATATTAGAAACAATGTATTCTGGAAAAATTAAGAAAGAAAGACTCAGAAACTTGAAAAGGACATAAAAAATGTAAAATTATTCCCACCAAGACTTGAAAGACTTTAAATAGTAGTCTAATTAAAAATTTTAGTGACAGGGAATATAATCCCTTTTCTTTTTCAATGTATTATGGAAAAACCAAAAGAAAGAAACTTGAAAAAAAAAAAAAAAAAAAAAAAGTGAAATTAGTCCCACCAATACTTGAGAGACTTTAACTAGTAGTCTAATTGAAATTTTTAGTGACAGGGAATATGGTCTCATTTCTTATTCAATTATAGCTGATATTTACTGATATATTTGCATTTAAACTCAAATATTAGGGCGATGTTGAAGAGTCTGGAAGATTTGGCGACTAGGTGAATGAAGTGATATCTGGGTGACTGAAGCATTGAACGAGGTATAGGTAAAAAACTACGATCTAAAATAATGCTGATGGAGCCATTATGAGTAGTTATCATAACTTCGATGGTTATTGAAAATATGGGCAAATAATGTAATGCTGAAAGTTAGTGAAAATGTAGACGACTCGAGTTCTATCATTATGAGTAGTTATCAAAACTTGTAATTCTTGATTCTCGATCTCGACGTCTCGTAATGCATTACGCCTTTTAGAACCTTGGTATTTATATCCTCACTTGAATACTTCTAGCCGTTCCCTAGTCCACAAAAGAGTCCAACTCTCAATCCAATTAAAGCCCAATTAATCTATACTTTACTTTTTATGTTTTAGGACCACAATTCTTCCAAATAAGATAAGTTGGTCCTTTAATGTTTTCAATTATGCAGTTAAGTCCTTGAATTTCGGAGTGTCTCCAATTAAGCTCTTGATTTTTGAATTTCTCCAATTTAGCTCCACTTTTCATCCAATTATTATGTATATATATCAACTAGTTCTACCACCCGTGCGATGCACGGTATTAGATATAAAAAATAACATTATATTACAATAACTAACCAGGACAGTCATAGGACGATAACATAAATAGTATATAATCAACAATCATCCAAATTTATTCTCAACAAATTTATTATCCCAATCCGCTTCATAATTTTAGAATTCATATTTGTTTATGAAATTAAAGGATTTAGCAATTGAAAATGAAACCACATTCTCCAAAAAGAAAACACAATTATAAATTCTATTTTCCAAAAAAATATAACTCAATCAAACCCTTAATATAAATCCAAGCAAATAATAGAGTTTCCTCACCTGAAAAATTTACATTTCAAGCAAAAATGAAAATTTAATTGGGTTCAAAGGCTTCTAATTTCGTGGTTCAAAATAATACTGAACAAAAGCAATGTACTTATTAATACCGACTATACAACCATATGTTAAGACAATTTTCCCCACCAAACATAGATATTAACCTTTTTTATTGGCTCTTGAATTTCCAGAGTCTTCGCCTGTGAGTCCAAAAACAATTTCTACACCAAATATAGATATTTATAAAAGTCTTCCTAACTCCTTGCTACAATAAAATCATGACGACAAAAATATGAAACTTTTGATTGTTGCAGTTATTATATCTATCTGCACCTATGCGCCCATCGAGAGGTAAAATATAGTAAAACAAAATAGAATATTAAAGTACGTTGGAGAGTCAACTGAGAAAACAAAAAAATGTCTATTGATTATAGTAGTCCGTAATATCAAAATCTTGTTGCAATGCCATGTTAGAGCATATTTCATTATTCTAATTATATATTGTCTATTTTTGTTGATGTCATTTTAACGTGAAAACTTGAAAAGGTGTAATAAATTTATACTGAGGGCCTGCTTGATAGGCATTCTTTTTCCATGAAACTTGAATTTTTCATACCATTTTTCCCACTTTTGTTATGTTAGATAATCAAATTTTTTTCCACCTTAGCTGCACATGATAGACGTTTCCAACATTTTTATGAAATGAATTCACATGGGTGATGTGGATTTTTGTTTTCCACCTTCCATGAAAATTGTTTGGTCCCCCCCCCCCCCGCCTCTTTGTCCCCTAATTTCGGTCTCTTTTTTTTTCCCCTCATTTGAGACATGATTTGTATAGACAAATAAATTTTTTTTAACTAAAATAACTCAAATTTACCAAATTTTAGCTGAAAAATATAATGTCTATCGAATCACAACACTCGAAAAATTTCCTCCTTTTTTCCCACTGAAACAATGTAATTTTTCACAAATGTATAAAGCCAATTTTCGTATTTTGTATTTTTATGTGCTCCATTCACTCCAAATCCAATTAATATTTACATCAAAGAATAAATAATGTTTATTTTTTACGCTACATGTAAGCTTGAGGTAGACCCACATCATGTTATACATTTAGCAAATTTTTTTCCTAATGTTTACAACTGGAAAAGAAAAGCAAATCTATGAATAGGTTTGCACATCAAAACCTTGCTTAAGCTTAATCACCATATACATTGTTCATCGACCCCAATCTTGACCTCATACACATCAAATGCTTTGGTCCTACAAACCGAGCTGGACTATAATTAATAAAAAACCACATGGAGAGGTCAAGAAGCTACTTCACCTATTTGGAAGCCACCTTTAGGTGGGGCCTTAAACTGAATCAGATGTGGCAATCTGGTGGGAGGCCAGGTTCATCAATTCAGGCACAATCACTCATGATGGTCAGGGTATTGTTATGGCAACTTAATCAAAGAAGACTAACTTCAGGCCTTTCTGGGATTGATGATGTGGATGCAATTTCACTTCGAGACGGACTCCACTTGGCAAAGGAAAATGGTCTCAAGCTGGTTATAGTGAAATCCATCCTCTCCAAGCTCCCTCTTACTACAACACTTAGCACACCAAAGTGAATATCACGCACATCTCCTCCTCTAAATTCTATATAGCTCCCCCTCCACTCCAAAGACCTCCAGACCATTTTTGAGAATTTGCACCAAAACAAAGCATGTGGTCCCGATTCCAGCAAGCCAAACTGAAAAAAAATATTATATTACAATAACTATTAAAATTTTACAAATAGTATAGCAAATTCAAATTATAATAACTTCTTTGAATGGTAAAAGTCAATGGGCCATCTGCGATTGAATTGCAAAAGTGAGCTCCTAAAATTTAGCTCTTACACCCCTGTAGGATCTGGACTACTAATGTAATAGCAACTTAAAACAATGTGTTTGTAAAGAGATGAGATAACAATACTATCTCTTGATGCAACAAAAATGAACAGACAAAAAATGATTCAATAATATAGCCTTTTTAAGGTTAGGAATTTATCCTTTTTCTGGAATGAATATAGTTGCCGCATTGCCATCTCTCTAAACTCACAGAAGTATATTCTAATATTTTCATGAACATGTAAATGGACCTCCACACACCTAAGCATGTGATAATTACAAATTTTCTTTATGACATATTCTTCTTTAAGAAGTAGTAACTGTAGCTTCTATAAACATATAGTTTCTAAGATTCAGAGCAGTGAAAATTAAGCATTATTCAAACTAAATAGAAGTTAACCCAATAGAAGGTGCATAATTTAAACAACACATCTTTCCTTAGATGAGATTTAGTAAGCACAGACAGACAGTCATGATCAATATTTCAAAGCTTTCAAACTTAATTTGATAATATTTGCTTATAAGTCTTAAAAGGAAGTGGGAGCTGCAGCCTGCAAGAAGCTATATTTGGTACTCTGCTCTACTTTGATAAAATTATTAGTTTCAAGAAGCAAACTATCATGATGGATTTCAGGTAAATTATAAGAGCACGATGGAAAACATAATGAATAAGAAAAAACAATAATAAAACAACTCAGAATACAGAAACAGCAGGAAGCATTAGAGGCATATATCCCTGAGAAAAGCTAAATTAGTATTTTCTAGCATCGGTAGCTGTATAAAAAAGAAGAGTAAAAAAAATTGAAAATAGCACTTAGGAGTATTAATCTGATTCACCTTCCCAGCATTCTTAGCTGCATCCACTGCCATTGCTAAGAATTTCGCCACATACCATGTTACTCAGAACTTCAGCAGTAAGAACATCAGAATCCAGTTCTACCTCAATTTCTATCATTGAATAAATCTGAAAAATGAAAAATGTATCATTGCTCATGAGTTAACATATTGAGTTTTCTTCCACTTTTTGTCATATTTGGCATGGATAACATACCCTTGCATGGCTTGCAATCAGTTCGATCCTATTCTCAAGGGAACTCCCCAGGCCTTCCCACACCCTTCTGATTTTATTTCTCCGAGCACTAAAACCAAATGTCAAAGTAAAAGCTGTTTAACATGCACATAAGTCTACTATGAAACACAAACGATGTGAGACTAAAGATTACGAAAGAAAAAGCGGTTTCAACATAAATGATCTCATTGATGGATTTTCAACTCTCCAGATTACGAAAGAAAAAGTCATGCAATGTGAGACTAAATCATTGCTGCTATAAAATGTTCTTATTAAAGTTGTGGATATCAGGGAAAATGACTTTTTCCATGTCCATCTCCAATAGCATGTATATACATGGAATTTATATGAATATCTGGAACCAAACCCAGAAAAAATATTTCAAAATAAATTCGAACAATTAAAATTCCAAATATATATATATATATATATATATATATATATATATATATATATATTACCTCAAATTGATTCTTCTTCTTCTTCTTTTTTTTTTTTATATGTGGCACTCAAAATCTTTACCAAAATGCCACTCAACTGTCTCTGGAAGAAAAAATTATCAAAGTCAGAGAAATCTTGAATTAAATAAAAAATTATATGATCTTAAAGATATCTGTTTCAAATGGAGAACGAACATGAATGCAAAGAATAGTTAAAGATCCAACCTTTAAGACTCAAGGTACAACCTTTTCTCTCAAGAAAGAAGCTGCTTCATATTGAACTGCTCATTTCAAGAACAGTGGTAGCATCTTTCCTGTCCATCCTGGAACCCTTAGGCATGTCATGGTAACTTTTTGATAAAAATATCAGCGACTGGTAGAGAACTGTCAAAAGAGAACATCAAAATAAATCACAACAATTAAGGATCAACGAACCTTGGCCTTCCTGAAGTGCTGCTATCACCAATAAACTCAGCAAATGCAGTTAATGTTGAATATCCAACCTCAACAGAAAACAAATTAATCTTTTAAGAGTAGCACTTCCGTTGAGTAAAATGTGAACAAAATATACTATTTGCAGGCTGTAATTTGGTACATTGAAAAAAATTTAACAGGTGACAAAGATCAAACCTTTGGAATATTACTATTTCTTAGTCTCTGTAGAAGCTGAACAAATGAAGAACAGGACAAAAGTGCCTGTAATGTCGCATTAAGGATGCATAAGTTTCCAGTAAAGCCAATATTATTTCTCTCATTGCCAATTGAGAGAGTAATAAAATATGGCTTGCCATGACTCAGAATTGAAATGTATCCCAGATTAAGATGATTTACCATGACTAAGAAGCTTGGGGAGAAGCAAAAGTGCTGGCAACCGATTCTACAGAGCCATCATCAAATTGTTGGACTGAAACCAAACAATAGATTAAGCAAGGATAAGAACAAAAGTGGACGGAACCTGCTCATTAGTTAAATTAATCAAATTGAAGATACTACCCTCGTAAAAAAAAAATTGAAGATACAATCATAAACTTCATTACAGAAAGGAGCTCGAATCTTGCATCTTCTTCTGTAATGCTTGAATCTAACATAGTTTCAAATAAACAGATAGTTATCTATATTATACCCAAAAAAATCCCGAAAATCATCGGAGGCTTGATTCCTTAATATGGTAACGAAATCAGATGTAGAACTTACTGTCAAAAAGGCCCGACGGACCAACGTCTAAAAGCAGTCGGAGTTGTTGCCAGAAATTCAAGTAAACAGCCGAAGACATGAAGAAACCCCTCTTCTGATTTTTTTCTGAACGACAGTGAGAAGTGCGTTGGTATTGCTGAAGAAATTCGAACAATCAACAGCTTCCATCAATTTCTTCGGTTCCAACCCTATCCTTGCTCAATTTGCTGGACGGAGATAGAGGTTAAAGTGAGAGAGGGAGCAACCGACAGAGGGTAGATGGGCTAGGGTTCTTGTGCAGTTCAAATTTTGGTAAAAAAATCTGATTTTTGTGTGTGGGAGAGGGAAGAAAAAGACCTGAGTTGTCAATCACTTCAAAATTCGAAAAGCTGAGCACTCTCTTCGAGACGGAAAGCGAGTTGCTTCTACTGGAAGCCTCAAAATGGGTCTTTTGGGGGGAAGACAATAAAATCAGATATTTTTGGTGGAATACTTTTGGAGGGAAAACTATGTTTACTATCCTCTTTTATAATAATAATAAGATAAGATTCCTTATTATTCTTGAAATTGGGATAAAACCTAATATAAATAAAAACAAACTATAAAATTTATTTATGAAAGACAACATAATATCCTAATTTTGAAAAATAAATAAGTGTATAAGATACACTTATCAAACATTATGTTAGATGTCCTTACATAATAAATGCTGCCACATCATTTTTGTCACCTTCACCTCATCCTGACGTTGCTTGACATTAAAATATGAGGCACAATTGTAGATGCTCTTCGATTAATGTATTCTAGAAAAATCAAACGAAAGATGTAAAAGACAGTGCAGAAACTCGAAGAAGACATAAAAAATGTAAAATTAGGACTTGAAAGAATTTAATTAGTATTCTATTCTGAATTTAGTGTCAGGGAAGATGGTCAAATTTAGAATTCAATTGTTTTTGGTGTTTACTGATTTTTTTATGCAATTAAAACTCAAATCAGAAGTCCTTATTATTTATATTACTGGCTTTAACAATTGTTCATAACAAAATGAAGAAATCTGTAATCCTAACCATATCATTCTTCCCTTTGATCATATTCCACTGTTTTGTGTCTCTTGTTTCATCTGTCAACACCCTTATACTTGGGGATAGTCTAAATTCATCTGCTTCCTTAGTTTCTGCTAACAAAGTTTTCACTTTAGGATTCTATAAGCTCCCATATACCAATAAAAGTTATCTGGGAATATGGTACACAAGTTCTTCATACTATCCAGTATGGCTTGGTAACAGAGAAATACCTATTATGGATAATTCTGGCACTCTCACAATAAGCAGTTCTGGAAAACTTATTATAACAAGCAACAGAGAAGATCCTATTGAGCTGTATGCCGGCGGAAATGGCACGAATATAACAGCCACACTTTTGAATTCGGGGAATTTTGTAGTGAAAGAGATTAATATAAATGGTTCTGAGGGCAGGATTCTGTGGGAAAGCTTTGATTATCCAACTGATACTCTTATTCCTGGGATGAAATTGGGTGTTAATCATATGACTGGAAGAAATTTGTATCTTACATCTTGGTTTGGAGAAAACAATCTGGCTTCAGGAGCTTTTACTCTAGAATGGGATCCAGGCAGACGTAGATTGATCATACGAAGGCGAGGGTTGGCTTATTGGACCAGTGGGGACTTGAGAGAATCTACTAACGAGAACTGGAGATTGAATGTCAAGGAGTTTGAGAATATATTCCCTAAACCCGACGTTGGGAATCTCAATTACAATTTTACCAATGTTTCAAATGGTGTGGAGGATTACTTTAGCTACTCCCTTATAATAGACCCCAACTGGACACCTGAAGCTCGAAAAACTGTATCTGGATGGAAGCTGAATTATGAAGGGGATTTATATGATAATGATAGGCCAATGATAGCAAGATCGAGTCTCTGTTATGGTTATAATGTGCAAGGATCTTCTGTTTACAGAGGATGTGAATTATGGGAGCAGCCAAGTTGCAGGAATGATCAGACATTTGTTTTGAAATCAGGGTATTTCCTCTACAGTGATGGGAGCTGGGAACTGAAAGGATCTTCTTATGAGAATGATAAGAATGCAAGCCTTACTGAGAGTGACTGCAGAGAGAACTGCTGGAAGGACTGTGAATGTGTAGGCTTTAGGGTTGGAGATGACTATGGATGTTCATACTGGAGAGGGAAAAATTTGATTTTTGAACAGAGTCCTGATGGTTCTTCACTTAAACAATTCGTTCTGGTTTCAGAGCCCTCAACCAAAAGTAAGTTCATATCATCAAATCAAGAATTTTTCAACATATGGACACATTCCCTTACTTCAATTCCTCTGTCCCCCATAAATTCTTTTCGTATGATCGAGTTTCAATTTTTTGCAAAAGAAATTTATTCTGACCTAATATGTTGAAGATATATAAAGCGAAATGCGTGTCAATAGGGATATTTCTCTTTCCAGCAGTGTGTTCACTAATCATGAAATGATAAATGACAGGATCAGGATGGAAGACATGGAAAATCATTACTTTGGTTCTTTCAGTAGTTGCGCTTTTGTCGGGCTGTGTATTGTTGATCATCCGAAAAATGGAACAAGGTATATCTTTCTCATCACTTGTAACTTTTAAAAACTTTCTTCACATTCCATACAAATAAAATACCTATAACAAACATCGGAGAGCAGGAGAATTCTTAATAACTCCTATTGCATTTTTATTTTGATATTTATAGCTTTTCCGGCTCTAATTTTCTTAATGATCTTCATTGTCATTCCTATGTTGATACTTTGGACGATCATCTCATAGGGAAAAGGAAGGAGGAAGAATTACGTGAACTGATGACCCTAGAGGATTATACTGAAACACATACAGTTGAAAGAGACGGGGGACATGGTCATCAACTGAGACAGTTTTCATATTCCGCTATCCTTACAGCTACATGCAGCTTTTCGTCGACAAACAAACTGGGAGAGGGTGGTTTTGGCCCTGTTTATAAGGTAATTTTGAATTGTAAATATTTCTTCTTTAGAAACACTTCCCAGACATGCTTGATATGAAACAATTTCTTCATTTAATAAATATATTAGCATTGCTTCAATATAAACATGGCATGGCCACTCCCTTTGGCAGCATCAACTTGTTTAATAATAAATAAAGTATATGTTCAATTTAAGACAACAGCGAGAAAGAATAATAATTCGTGACTACAATTAGTTGATTCTTGCACATTAACCGAAAAGCAACCAATAGTTTGTTCAAAAAGCTCCAAGAATTTTATTTAATTAAAAAACAACCGAGTATACATTTAAACCAAAAATCCCTACTTAAAAAAAAAAAAAAAAAAACCTAGAAACCTAAAATGAAGCTAATTAATCCCTTGTTTGGTTTTCTTTAAAAAATTTTCTTTTTTCTACAGTGCTCAATCTCAACCATCTATTAAAAGTCAAGTCCACCATATTTGACTTTTCAATCAAATTTCAACCATTCATTCTCCTAAAAACTACTATTTATTTCAAAAAAAAAAAAAAACTATTTAAATAATACCAAACACTCTCTGCGTCAAACCAAACCCATCCCCCTTTCTATAGAAGCATTTCCTTGGTTGTGAGGCGATGGTGCCTACTGTTGATAGGTAGCGCATCCCTTGAAATTGGTCAGCTACACAACTCGCTTTCATTTTCTTTCCCAAGCTTCCAAACATGTTTCTCATCCATACATGAATTGACCAATAGTGAAAATTCTAATTACATTTCGGTTCTACATGGAACTTGACGACATTAACCCTTTAGTAACAAAGAGCGTGATTCATAGAACTTGAGATAATTATCATTTATTATGTTGCTAAAGGTGTCAACACTTAGAGATGACAAAAAAATTCGACCCGATCCGAAAAGATCTTGATCTGTGGATCGACGGATCGGATTTGGATCGGGGGTCATCCGATCCGATCCGACCCGATCCATGATCCAAATTTTTTTTTTTAAAAATTAAAAAAACATGTAAAAAAATTTAATTATTAAATATAAAATATATAATCTTTTATTGAATTTGGTACAAAATCATTAATTCTCCACATATGTAATGTTTTGTTGTATGAATTAGATATTATATTAGTTATTTTATGAATTGTTGTTGATTTGTTTGTCGTTAACGAAAATATAATGAAATTTTTTTAAGGTTTGTTCCGATTCGACACGGTCCGAGATTTTTACTGTTTGATCCGATCCGAAATTTCGTGGAGTGGATTTGGATCGGCACCGATCCGATCCGCCCTGATCCGATCCGCTTCATTGCCATAACTATTAAGACACTCGATTTTCACATAGGATTGAAGTGGTCTGTTAAATTTAGGTATGGATGGGGAACATATTAGAGTTTGGGTATGTGTTATGGGAAATTGAAATTTTGGGCACCTACAATATATATATTGATCAATTGTCCACAGCCAGCGAAATGTTGCTAAGTTTCCAATGTTAAAAATGTTGGACACTTGACATTTTTTATTGGTTGTGAGAAATTTTTATGTTGTCCACGATGGCCAAATTGATCAAGTCTCTCTATAAAAATGTCTAGTTAAATAAGGTATGGATGAGAAATATTTTAAATCTCGAGTATGTATTAGAGAAAACTAATCACTATCCTCTTTGAAGCATGCTGTCCTTTTTCCTACATGTCTTGTTTTGTGACATGTATCACTGACTTGGAGATTTCAAGCTCCGTCAGACACTTAGCTCCTCAATCCACCCGTTGGATATTAGCTAAATCATCCTCGCTCCTTAATCAAGCACTATCGAAGTGCTCACAACCAAGTAGCATTGAAAAATTGGCACACATACTAGAGAGAAAATACTCTTTGTATTAACGACGTTGCTACTTGTACAATACAAATAAAAATGTAGATGACAATTATGAAGCAAAAGTCAGAAATACCCTTAAAATGACAAAATATTACCCACTGAATTCAACTACATAGAGAACAACTCGGGCAAACAAAAATCGGCTTCATCCTCATCCACTCGAAAATCTCCGTTCATCCTGGACTCTCAGCGGAACTGGTAAAGTAAACAAAAGAGTCAAATTCACCACCCTTTTCCTTCTCAGTTATGTACAAATCCTGTATACCTCCCGCCTAGGGAAATTTTTTGCATCTTCAACTTGCCAATTTGTCTCAGTAGACAGAATCTCAAGCTCCATTGGGTGCTATTGATGTTATCTCTCTCAAATGTGTAGCAGTATCTCTCATTCATGGTGTCTATCTCGGCTCAAGATTAACACATGATTTTATCAAACTACCAATTTGTTCGAGTTGATCTTCTTGAAAGGATGTCAAAGTCGAACCCACTATTTCTCTAAGGAATAAGTCAAGTTTCTGTAGGGTATTACTGGTGTCAACTAGTGCATGTCCTCCAAACAGCATGCCACCCCCATTACTATCCTCAACCACATTGCCAAGTCCAATTATTTTTTTGGAAACAATAATCTTCCCCTAACAATAAAATTAGGATGACTGAGCTTGATGAAAATGATGATGTACTTAACAAGGCTCGACATTGCTGATTTCCGGTGCAATGGCTAGGTGATGTGTTGTCGGAAAAAAATTGAGAGGAACGACATAGATTAAATGTTGTCTTCTACGCAAAAAAAAAAAAAAAAAAAAAAAAAAAAATCTCAGGGTCACATCTTTGTCGCCGTTCGAGATTTGGCTAGCTCCAACTGTGTGGGTC
Source organism: Ligustrum vulgare (assembly GCA_963555705.1). Lineage (NCBI taxonomy): Eukaryota > Viridiplantae > Streptophyta > Magnoliopsida > Lamiales > Oleaceae > Ligustrum > Ligustrum vulgare. Next base: position 52,298,524 of record OY743175.1, read on the forward strand.
GCCGACGGCGCAATTATCACAGAGGTGGAGAGTCCATTTTTTGAGTTGAAGGGGGGATGAGATGAAAGAGCCAAAGAGGAAAGTATGAGTCTGACAATTTTAGTTTAAGAACATATCACGATATTTTCATCCCAAAGTCTCACGAGAAATTGCAATTATCAACTACATTGTCATTTGAAATTGTACAACCAGCATTTTTCTTGTATTAAAACTCTCTAATATTACAATACTCGACCAATATTTGTGACTCTTTCTCACAAGTGCTTTACACAAGCTCTTAAGCTCTCTCTATATGTTAAGCCACTCCAAATCCTTGAATGGTTACAAATGAGGACACTTACACCTATTTATACTACAATATCAATTTAATGAACGGTAGATATCCACTATCCAATGGCTAAATCTATCTTCTAGATAATTCTATAACAAAATAATTTTTCAAGCAAGTTTTTAACCATACACATTTTTTTGAAACCACGCATTTTACATAAAAAAAATGGCGGCTAAGGCCATCGAATAGAGCATTAAATTCAACAGGGAATTTATGGTGCCCCTAGTGGTCACCTGGCTCCCTAAAACTCCTATTAAACAAGGATTAGGTTGTCATGTATTGGGGGAAGCTTTCGACATTTATTAAAAAAAATTCAATTTTCTTTCCCGCTTTCTGATATCTACAATTTAAACTCAAAACATATTTAGAATCCCGAGGTTTCAACAATTGCTTATCATGCAAATCCAGAGAATGGAAAGCATAACCATAGCAATCTTCCTTTTGATATTCTATTATTCTGTGTCCCGTGTTTCATCAGCTGATACCCTCAATCAGGGGGATATGCTAAATTCTTCTGCATATCTAGTTTCTGCTGACAGAGTTTTCACTTTAGGATTTTATAGCCCAGAAAATACCAATAATAGTTATTTAGGAGTATGGTTAACGGATAATACTTATGATACTGCGACATGGCTAGGTAATAGGGACAAACCCGTTCCTCATAATTCTGGTGTTCTCACAATAAGCAACACCGAGAAACTCATCATCAACAGCAGTGGAACAGATCTTATTGAGCTGTATGCAAATGAAAATGGCATGAATATAACGGCTACGCTGTTGAATTCGGGAAATTTCGTAATGAAATAGATACATATAAATGGTTCTGGGGATAGGATTTTGTGGCAAAGCTTTGATTATCCCATTGATACCCTTCTTCCTAGGATAAACTAGGGGTCAACCATAGGACTCAAAGCAGGGCCCGGCCCTGGAACATCCTTTGAGATGGGAGGCCTTTATACGAAATTTAAAATGGGGGCTTTGATAATAAAAATTATTAAATAAAATCATTCAAAGCTACAATAATAAAAATGTAAACTGTCAAGAGTTGAAATCAAATGTACTCTCCTAGTTTTTTATATGAGAAAATTGACAAATATATTAATTTGGCCTTTTTATTAAAAAATTTGGACTATCTACTAGACTAGACTATTGGATATTACATATTTTTGGGGACCTTCACATCTTGGGAGCCCTATGCGGTTGCATAGACCGCATAAGGCCAAGACTGACCCTGACTCAAAGAAATTGGTCAATTATATCATGGTTTTCTGTGAATTACCGGGTAGCCGGAGCTATTACGCTTGAATATGGGATCCAAGCAGACACAAATTGATCATAAGGCGCAAGGGGTGGCTTATTGGACCAGTGGAGAATTGACTGATTATATTGGTAAGGACAAGCTAGATTTGAAACTTAAGAAATTTGAGAATATAGGAGATGAATATGATCCATATAATTTCATTTACAATTTTTTCAATGTCACGAATGATGATGAGGATTATATGAGCTACTCCCTTGAAATAGATCCGATTCTCACACCTGATAAACTAAAAACTTCTGGATGGAAGTGGGACCATCAATGGTATATATTTTTGGATGAGACACGTTGTTATTGTTATAAAACCCGAGGCAAGTGTGAATTATGGGAGCAGCCTAAGTGCCGGAATCAAAAAGAGAAGTTTGATTTGAGATCTGGGCTTTTTCTTCCTTTTGATTCATCAAATTCCATTTATGTTAATGATTCAAGCCTTATTGAGAGTGACTGCAGAATAACTGCTGGAATGATTGCGAATGTGTTGGCTATACATCAGGTAGTGAATTTGGATGTGTATATTGGAAAGGGAAATATTTGACATTTGTACAGAGTCTTGATGGTATGGAAGTCAAGAAATATGTTCTCATCTATGAGCCAGCTACCAAATGTAAGTCCATAATCTTGTTCCAGCTTCTTATAAGAACCTTTTGTAAAAAAAATAGAAGTACATCGGAAGCAATAATAAACTCAAGTGAGAAGATGAAAACCAGCAAATTGGAGAAAGAAAACTTCTTTTTATTAATTGGAAGTATACACTTTCTTACAAAACAATGACGACACTTGATCTTATTTATATAGGATTTTACATATAATATCTATAAATGAACTTAATGTTGAATTAATGTAGACAAAAATGAAGATAAAACTTATAATAAAACATAAATAATAAATGACTATAATCAAAAAATAAAATCTCATAAAGTCTTAGCATTCCTTCTTGAGATTTTTCTCGGTCAAACCTAACTTGTGGCACAAAAGTTCAAATTGTCCACATGGCAGATCTTTTGTGAGGATGTCAGCAAGTTGCAGTTCTGAATTACAATGAGTGAGCTTGATCTCGCCTTCTTTCTTCGCTTTTCTCAAAAAATGAAACTTGACTTTAACCTGTTTTGTTCTACCATGTTGTACAAGGTTGGAGGTGATAGATATAACAGACTTGTTATCACAAAACAATTCTGTATGTTCTTCTTGTTCATATCCAAATCACCAAGCAATTTGCGAAGCCATATTGCTTGATTAGCAGCTGTTGTCACTGAAATATATTCTACTTTAGCTGTGGATTGAGCCACAACTTCTTGCTTCTTCGAATTTCAAGAGAAAACTCGATGATAAGAAAAAACATAACCAGAAGTGCTTTTAGAATCATCAACACAACCAGCTTAATCACTATCTGCATATCCAACCAATTTCAAGTCACCAGTGGACTCAAACCAAATTCCAAAATCAAGAGTACACTTCGAGTATCTAAGAACTCTTTTAGCAATACCAAAATGAACTTCACTAGGAGAATTCATATATCGTGAAATCATACTTGCAGCAAACATTAGATTCGGCTTGGATGACGTCAAATAAAGCAAGCTTCCTACCAAACTTCTAAAATTAGTAGGATTAGAGAGCTTTTCACCATCATTCTTGGAGACTTTTAAATTCAATGGTAGATGAGTGGAAATAGCTTTAAATGTGTCCATTTTGAATTTATTCAAAATATCATTGGCATACTTTTTTTGAGAAATAAAAAATACCCTTTTCTCCTTGATGAATTTTCATGCCAAGGAATAATGCATGTAACCCAAATCTGACATCTCAAATATCTTTTCCATCTCAGCTTTAAAATTTGTTAGCATTTGATGATCATTTCCTGTTCAAGCATATTAGCAACATAAAGAGAAAGAATGACTTCTTTAGAATTTTCACCACCCTTCACATAGAGAGTAGCCTCACTCAAACTCCTCCTAAATCCATGATGAATCAAATAAGAATCAATTTTTCCGTACCAAGCCCGTGGTGCTTGCTTCAATCCATAGATAGTTTTTTTTTTTTTTTCTTCCCAAACGATACACTTTGCTGCGCGACGACAGTCTGCACTTGGTGGTTTGCTGTGCGGCGGCAGTTGGATCTGGATCTGAGGTTTCCTGTTCTACTTCGACGCCGAAAGTGGTGTGCGGTGAGTGAAATGGTGGTGGTGTAGGTGGTGAGGTGACTGTTGAGGTGAGTTGATTGTGTGTGGGTTTGGTGCAACGGTGCATGTGATGGTGTGGTGCAGTGTTGTACAGTGGTGCTGGTGAGGTCTCTAAAGGTTGTGATGATTTAGCAAGGTGACTGTGCGGTGTGTACAGTGGTGGTGGAGGTGGTGGTGACGTGACTGTGGAGGTGGAGGTGGTGATGAATTGGTGAGGTGGTTGTCGTAGGTTGGTGATGGTGGTGCAAGTGGTTGTGTGGTCATGGTAGCGACGGCATTGGCGACGACAATGGTTGTGATGACGAATAAATTTGTAATGAAAGTGTTGAATTTTTGGACGACGGTTGTGGTACGGTGGTGGTGAGCTCACATCGGTGGCGGCCGTCGTCGCAGTGAGTGATTATGTGATGGTGGTAGTGAGCTCATGATGGTGATGGCAGTGAGTTGTTATGTTATGGTAGTGGTTGTGATTGTTTGTGGTGATGGTGAACTTACGGTGGTGGTGGTGACTGTTGATGGTGGCAGTGAGGTGGGATGGAGTGGTGGTAGTTGCAGTAGTAATGGCTGGTGTTGGTAGTGTTGGCGGTAGTGGTGGTGGGGATGGGGTGGGAATTGACAAATTCATAATTTGTGATCAGAAAATAATTCGAGATTATGATGAAATTTGAAATTGTGACCAATTAATTTGAAATTTGTGACTGTTAAATAAGTTGTGACCTATGAAGTTTTGGGATTGTGACAAAAAATAAGTTATGACTTAAAAAAATTGAGAATTGTGACCTAGAAATAAGTTGTGAACGGGTGATTTTGTAAATTGTGACCGATAAAATAAGTCACGATCGAATAATTTGTGACCGAAAAATAATTTTGTGAATTTGTGATCTAGAAATAAATTGTGACATCTATAATTTGTGATTTGACCGAGAAATAAATCATTGCAATTCATTTAATAATTTATGACCTATAAAATTTGTGATTAATGACTGTGACAATAAATTGTATATAATTTGTGATCGTAAAATAAATTTAGATTGATTGTAATCAATAAATTCGTAATTTGTGACTAATAAATAATATGCGGTCTAAAAATATTTGGAATTTTGAGTGCATTTGTAATTGTGAATTTACAAATTTTTAAGTTGTGACCAATTAAGTTTAAATTTCTAACTCTAAAATAAGTTGTGACCCTATAGAACTTTGCGAATTGTGACCGAGAAATAAGTCGTGCTCGAATAATTTGTGACCGAAAAATAAGTTGTGATCGATAAAATTTATGATTTATGACTTAAAAATAAATTGTGACATCTATAATTCGTGATTTGGATGAGAAATAAATCATGACTAATTAATTTTAATAATTTGTGACATGTAAATGTTGTGATTTGCAATTGTGACCATAAGTTGTATATAATTGTGACATTAACCCTATTTAATCACCCATTTAATTATTTATTTTAGTCAAAACCTGATTTTTAAAACAAACGACCCAAGTTTATTTGATTTGAAATACCGTCTTTCAAAAACCTTATTTATGTATTTATCACATCAGATGATTCAAATCCTATTGGGTTGTACGCAGACGCACAAGGCACGAATATAACAACAACACTGTTTGAATTCGGGGAATTTCATATTGAGAGAGATGAATAAAATGGTATGAACATAATAATACCATAAAACGGTACCAAGAACATACCCACTAGTGAACAACATAGCACAAAAATAAGCTAAAAAGCTAATGCTGAAATGAGATTTAAATGATAAAAATCAAACTAATGAACTCATTTCTGGTCGCCATATTTAACTCGTCATTTCGAATTTGTCGTTCATTGGATTTTCAATTTGAATGATGCATTGCAAAGTTTGTTATGATTTTTCAGGCACATTACCAAGATCACATCCAGACAAGTGAAGAACATAAAAGAAGTCGAAAGGACTGACAGAAATTAAATTAAAAGACAAAAACTGACTTATATAAAATCAATTTCTACTTGTTATTTGTATCTATCGCTTTACAATTTTTCTATCCAAGATCTAGAAAGAAACTAAGCCCCAACAAAATATTCCGGATTCCAATATTGACTAATGCACCAGAAATATTTTGTAAACGTGCTAGAATTGTGCCCATGGTCCAACTATATAACAATATTTTTGGAAAGTGTTTTTGACGGTTTAAGTTATAAATATGTAAAAATGAGTGAAATATAACTGAATAAAACTTGAAATTTCTCATAAGTATATGAATAAAAAGTGGCTTGAATTGTTTATAAATTTGAGCCAAACACAGTCTAAGATATAATTTATTTCACTATACAAGAAATAACAAATTATAAAACATGAATAAGTATTTATATTTACTTAAAAGAGATTATTTGAAAAGTCGAAAAACTTTTCTGAGAATTCGTGACCCAAAAAAAAAAGTTTTGAATTCATTGCAAAATTATTTTATTGAAAAAATATGTGAGATGTTCAATTAAGATATGAATTATATATTTGACTTTATCCAAGAGAAGGTCTGATTTCTTGCGAAGTTATTCATACTATTGTACAAATTGGAAAATTCATAACTTTGACAATAGGAATATTGTACACAACTAATTCGGAAATTCCAATGTTCACGCATCTAATGATAAACCTTACAGCCTCTTCGGCGGCTGTTTTGATTTATAAATGAAATATTGTTGTTTTTGAGGTAAAATAAGTGATTGAAACGTGGTTTAAAAAATGTGCGAAATTAAAAAATAATTGGAGAAATTGTATTATTTATAAATTGATTTATAAACAAGTTAGAAAATAGAGCATTAATTACTACCCAATTTTGTCAAATATTGATTCCACAATAGCATATCTCAGTCAAGTCATAAGCATGATTCTAATCCTAGCAAAGGTTGAATTTTCATAATATTAGACAAGATTTAGTAAGTTTATTGCGAAATTTCGTTTATTTCAAGTTAATCAGTGAATTTCATTTTTTTATACCGTTTATTGACTTTGTTTTCATCTTTTAGCTTGATTTTAAAGTTAATTTGACGACCTAGTAGTGAACAATAGTTGTATGAGACATTTGCATAAATACTCAATTTTTGGTAGTATAACTAAAATTTACGTCATTTAAAAGTATCACCGATTAATATTTCAAAATTTTTTGGTTACTAAATTTTACGTTCTTCAAAGTATCATACCAGAACGATACTTTTTAAATTCTTTGGTATCACAACTTGATACTTTCCAATTTTATGATAATTAGAGAGTAATATTAGTATCACAACTTAATACTTTTAATGATACTTTTTCACCTTATTCAGTCATACATTTCATTAGACATATTATAGAATTGATGAAAGGACAATGATTACTTCTTTTAACTACACACTCATCCTTGAGTTTGTTGCTACAGCCTCACCGAAAAAAAATGGTGCTGACACGAATGTTGTGACGCGGTGTTAATGGGAATTATATTGTAGGACATGAAGAGAAAAATATAAAATTCAGTTAAAATTTGAATGTAAGTAAATTTCGCTGAAGGGTGTTAAATTATCCCAGAATATAATAATACAAGTGCGGCAGTTTAACACGCAATAAGACATTAATTAAGTTTAGTTATTGTAATTAAAATTTTAATAATATGCCAACGAGTTTTCAGTCTCATTTACTCTTAAAAATAAGAAAATAATAATTAAATAAGATGTAAAATTCGCTAACGACTACTGATTGACACAGAAAATTCAAATGTGTCATTAAAATTTTTATGGTAATTTTTAAGATATTGAATTAAAAATATGAACTTATAACTCTTAGCCATTATTTAAAGTGATTGAAATTATCTATTTAAATGGTTATTAAACGCTCCCCACCCTCACCCCCCATTTTTCAATTGCCCTCTTAAAATATGGCAGGGTCGATCTAGTGCCCATATGGGCACTAGATATGGCACCCACTCGACAAGTGTCGAGTGGGTATTGGATATGGGTGTGTGGGCCCTACTGCCCACCCACCCATAGGGGGGAGGGGATTGGGGGTTATGGCCCACAAGTGGGTTTGATAACAAACCCACTTGTGGGTTTTAGATCATTCCCATAAAATATGGAATTTGTTTTATATTAGTGTGTGATTTTTTCTTCTAGTATTAAACAGTCGAAATTGATGATGGACAACATATCAAAAATCAATTTATTAGAAGAACTCATATGTGAGTTCTTGTAATAGATGAATTTTTTTCTTATTGAACGTGACGGGCAACAAATCATCACTGTATGTTTTGTACTTCTAAAGATTGTTTTGTTTGATTAATAAATAAATGCTTATAAATAATTGAACTATATTGGCGTGAGTTTTACCTTGTTTATAAAATCGCAATAAAAAATAACAGAGAATAAATTTGAAGATTTGAGATTCTATTTAAGATATCCTACGGACATTGCATTTATATGCCATAAAAGTGTATAAACACTCATGAATATTATATTTGAAGTACCATACCCTTCCATGCATATTGCTAATGCCTAGCATGTTCAATGCTAGACACATTTCAAAAAGATGAGTAGATGACGTGACAAGAGAGATAAAAGAAGTGAATGGGAAAGAGTATGGGAGGAAACGAGAAAAATAAGAGAGGTTTGTTGGATATTGGTTTAATAATATGAGAAATTGGTTAAGTATTGAAAATCGACTAAAGTGACTTCGTGTCGACTTTGGCCAAATACTCAAACCCGACTCAATCCGTGCGGTCGAAACAATATTTTTCTACTTGCCGTAAAGCCGTGCGGTCGCACGACTCATAAGCGTGCGGTTGCACGGTTGTCCGGACAGAGTGTGTCTTTTTGAAGAGTTACATGTTTTGGAAGAGTTGCATGGGTTGACTTCCACAATTTCGTCCACAACCCTTCATACTCTATAAATAGGACCTTTAGGGTGTCCTATTCCACATATCAATGATATGCAATAACATTATCATTCTCTCCTCTTCCTTAATCAAAATTTCTTGCATTTTGTTGCATAATTTTTTATATTCTTGTTCATTTCATTTTTTGAGTACAAAAGCCATAATTTCGGTTCGTTGTGCTTGTATTTTGGAGTGCTACAAATACAAATAGAAGTCGTTGTATCTTGGGAGTCGATTATCATAATCCGTAGGCACCGTTGCATGACAAATTCGACTTAAGGACAAAGTGTTCAACATTTGCCTCGACTTTGTCCATTTCTTCTTTTTCTTGTTTTCGTGTCGTTATTTTGTCCATTTGTGGCACGAATTTCATATAAATATTTTATTTCTTTGGCATCACTATATACAAAATATTCCAACAAGGTTAACAAAATTACAATATTTATTGTGGAAAATGTATAATACAGTGTCTACAAAAGGACATTATGTTAGATATCATTCTATCATAAATGCTGCCACATCATTTTTGTCCACTTCACCTCATCGTGACGTCAGTTGGACATTAAAATAGGAGGCTCCATTGTAGATGCTCTTAGATTAAATGTATTATGGAAAAATTAAATGAAAGATAAAAAAAAAAGTTATTCAAATATTATTATTATTTTTTAAAAAAAGAAAAAAAATAATGAACGGGAAGTTAACGGAGCGGAGCGAGGGTGGGATGCCCTACCCTGAACCCATACACGCACCACCCCGTTATGATTTAACGAGTCATGGGGCGGGTATGAGTTTGAGGTTCTTCTCATGGGGCAGGGTACCCCGCCCCATTTCCATCCCTAGACCAATTGTCTGTTTGCCAGTTGGGTGGGATATGGTGAATTTTGCGAGTAAATTTGTAAATGTGACAATTGTAACTTTTGGGTGGGGTGGGGGACTAAATTTGTAATTTTGATCGAACTGTGATTTTACAGGTGGGGTGGGATGGATTTTGTCATTAAATTTGTAAATGTAATCGAATTGTGACTTTGTGTGACCAAGTGTGACTTTGCAGGTGGGGTGAGATGGGTTGGGTTGAGTTGGGGTGGAACGAAATTTCAGACTAAATTGGTAATTGAGATCAAACTGTAACTTTGTGTGGACATCTGTGACTTTGCGAGTGAGGGGTGGGTAGGTTGAGGTGGCGGTGAAATTTGCAATAAATTTGTAATTTTGACCGAATTGTGACTTTGTCTAATCAAGTGTAACTTTGCGTGGTAGGTGGGGTGGAAGATTAAATTTGTAATTAAATTTATATATGTGATCGAATTGTGACTTTTGTATGATCAACTTTGACAGAGTGGGTGGGGTACTAGGGTGGGGATGAAAATATTAAGTGTGAGTGATATTTTGATAAAATTATATTACCTTCAAATACAATAGATAATTATTTTTATATAATAAAATATTTATTTACTATTTATTATTATTAACACTTGATTTTTGAAAAGAAATATTAAATTTGTTAACATTAAAAAGTAATATTTTTAAGTATGTAGTTATGTACTTATCCCTTCCAAAAAGATGATGTGGCAAGAGAGATTAATTAAAGGGAGAATGAGAGGGAGTATGGGAGGAAATAACAAAAATAAGAGGGGGAGAGGTTAACACAAAATTACAGTATTTATAGTATTTATTGTGGAAGACATCTAACATAAAAGTGTTTACCAAAGGACATCATATTAATATCCTCCTATAATAAATAAATACTGTCACATAATTTTTGTTCCTTCAACATTAAAGGCACAACTGTAGATTCTCTTACATTAATGTATTCTAGAAAAAATCAAACGAAAGAAGTAAAAGACAGTGCAGAAACTCGAAGAAGACATAAAAAAAAATGTAAAATTAGGACTTGAAAGAGTTTAAATAGTATTCTGTTATGAATTTAGTAACATGATGGTCAAATTTAGAATTCAATAATTATTGTTTGTGTTTACAGATTTATGCAAATAAAACTCAAATCAGAAGTCCTTATTTATATTACTGGCTTTAACAATTTGCTCATATCAAAATGAAGAAATCTGTAATCCTAACCATATCATTCTTCCCTTTGATCACATTCCATTGTTTTGTGTCTTGTTGAGCTCCCAAGCTCCTTTTACAGATTGAAGAAGAAGACCCAGCACAAGAAGAATGTCCAGCAAGAACGATCCCAGCAGCCTTGTTCTTGTTCCTTGTTTGAGCTCAGTTTATGACCACTTAAACACACCGGAACATGGCACCGTCGTCCTCGAGAAATGGCAACCGGATCTAGGTTCGCCGGAGGTAGCAAGATTTCGCCGGAGATATTGGACCTCTCCCACTTCTACCTCTCCACCCAAGAATGTGCCAAGTCTCTTTGAAAACAAGAAAGGTTTCCCCCTCTTATTCAAAATTCAAACCACATAGGTAAGTGAAGTGCCAATCATAGGGTGCCATGTGGATTAAGTGAACCACCACTATATTCCACAAATCTTCACCTTGGGCCACCTTAATCCATTACCAATTTCTCCGGTTACAAGTACTATCCATGTGTGTGTGGTCTAATAAATCATCATCGCTCACTCCAGCCAAGTACCTGCAAAACAACTAACCATTATCAATAGAAAGAATTGATAAACACTTGTTGAATTTACCTGCCGCAAGTACCTTTGTCCCGACATCTGCAGGATTATTATCAGTTGCAATTTTAAGCAATATAAACTCACCTGAAGCCAACTTCTCCCTAATGAAATGATACTTTACCTCAATGTGCTTAGACCTTTCATGATAAACAGGATTTTTACATAACATTAAAGCACTTTGACTATCAGTAAATATCATAGCAGTTTCATTTAAGAAGTTCAATTCACACAATAGTCCTTTTAACCACATGCATTCTTTTACCACTTCAGTGAGTGCAACATATTCAGCTTCAGTGCTGGAGAGTGTAACAATAGATTGCAACTGTGATTTCCATGTGATACAATTATCACCCAAACAGAAAAAATAAGAAGTGGTAGATTTCCTCTGATCTTTATCACCTGTAAAGTCAGAATCTACATATCCCTTAAGCTCAAGCTTATCACTTCTCCTTTCAAACACTAACCCCCTTTTAAGAGTTCCCGCTAGATATCTTAATAACCATTTTAATGCAGCCCAATGAGGTTTACCTGGGTTAGACATAAACCTACTCAATAAACTAACTGCATATGCAAGGTCTGGTCTGGTGGTAATCATAGAATACATCACAGAACCAATGGCATTAGCATAGGGAACATTACTCATTTCTTGCTTTTCATCTTCATTTTTAGGACATTGTGCAGATGATAAATTTATGTGTGCAGCTAATGGTATATTGACAGACTTAGCAAGTTTCATGCCAAATTTGATTATCACCTTATCTAGATAAGACTCTTGATTAATAGTCAGTCTATTATCAGCCCTATTCCTTTTAATAACCATGCCAAGAATCTTTCTTGCCTCTCCCAAGTCTTTCATGTCAAATTCCGATTTTAAAAGGTTTTTCATTTTAACAATTTCAGCTTTACTAGAACTAGCAAGCAACATGTCATCGACATATAACAACAAATAAACTTCACAGCCTATCTTACAGTTATTATAATACAAACATGCATCATATTCACTCCTTTTAAAACCAATTTTAAACATATAAGCATCAAATTTCTTATACCATTGCCTGGGACTCTGCTTAAGGCCATACAAGGACTTTCTAAGCAAGCACACAAGTTCCGACTTACCCTTCACCTCAAACCCTTGAGGTTGAGTCATGTAAATCACCTCATCCAATTCCCCATGAAGAAAAGCGGTCTTAACATCTAGTTGCTCTAATTCCCAATCATATTGGACAACTAAGGCTAAGACTAACCTGATAGTTTTATACTTAATAACAGGTGAAAACACCTCATTATAGTCTATCCCTTCTCTTTGAGTAAATCTTTTAGCTACCAATCTAGCTTTATATCTTAAAGGGTCATTAGCTTCTACTCCTTCTTTCAACTTGTAGATCCATTTACAATGGACTACCTTCTGATTCCTTGGTTTTTCAACCAACTTCCAAGTCTCATTTTGTTTCAGAGACTGGATTTCCTCCTTCATAGCCTTTTTCCAATTTTCAGACTTTTCACAATTGATCGCTTCCTCAAATGAAGCAGGTTCAACTGAATCTAAGGCTTCACCTGAAACTAAGACATAGTCAATCAAATTAGAAGAGACGTACTTCATATTTGGTCTAACTTGTCTCCTCTCCCTATCTCTCACTAATTGATAGTTTTCCAAATTAGTACCTGCAGATGTTTCTTGATCAGGGACTTCCGCTTCAGGAATTTCAAGTTCAGGTTGCTCTACCATGACTTCTTGTTCCGCTTCTACTTGAGGTTGGGTTTCACTACCCTCTGGATTATCTTCACCTAATCTCTTCACCTCAAAGTCAATCTTCTTCTCAGTACAAGATTCCCCCTTCTCAGTTTGTCTATTTATGGTCTTAAGACAAGGCATATCGAGTTCATTGAACTTCACATCTCGACTGTTGATAACTTTCATGCCCTTACCATCTAAAACCCATAACCTGTAACCTTTCACTCCCTCGGGATAACCTAACATGACACACTTAGTAGCCCTAGGGTCTAACTTACCCTCAACCTGATGTGCATAGGCCGCCCAACCAAATACTCTAAGGTGTGACAAATCTGGAGGTTTCCCAGTCCACAATTCTTGGGGAGTCTTAAAGTCAACAATACTAGAAGGTGACCTATTTATCAAATAGGCAGCGGTACAAACAGCTTCACCCCAAAAGCCTTTAGCTAACCCCGAACTAATCAGCATGCATCTAACTTTATTCATTAAAGTCCGATTCATCCTCTCAGCTACCCCATTCTGCTGGGGGGTAGATCTTACAGTCCTATGCCTTCTGATACCTCTATCCTTGCAGAAGGTATCGAACTCAAAGTTGCAAAACTCTAGACCATTGTCTGTCCTAAGAGTTCTTACACTTTTCCCCATTTGTTTCTCAACCAAGGCAATCCAGGACTTGAACTTACCAAAAGTGTCAGATTTGGATTTAAGGGGATACACCCAAACTTTCCTCGAGTAGTCATCAACAATAGATAGGAAAAATCTACTACCTCCATTTGTAGGATGTTTTTCTGGTCCCCACAAATCAGCATGAATGTATTCTAAGGGTCTGTTAGTGTTGTGTTCACCTATCCCAAAGCTAACCCTGTGTGACTTTCCTAGAACACACGTCTCACAAAAGCTTAAAGGTATAACACTATCCTTTCCTAGTAAACTCTGATCACTAAGACACTTCAACCCCTTGTTTCCTATGTGTCCCATCCTTTTATGCCAAAGATCTGATCTATCTTCATAAGTTGTAGATAATGCAGACTCGTAGGCCTTTAACGCTTTACCTTCAAGGATATACAATCCATTCCTCTTGGGACCTTTCATAACAACTAGAGAGCCTTTACTCACTTTCATAGTACCGAAATGAGATCTGTACTCATAACCCTCATCTTCCAAAATGCCCAAGGAAATGAGGTTCCTCGCAAGGCCCGGGACATACCTGACATTCAGAAGAGATCTGATCATGCCATCATGCATCCTAATAGCAATATCACCAACTCCTTCCACAGTCTGTGTATAGTTGTCCCCCAAGTACACTTTCCTAGGCTTAACTTCTCTATAGTTATAAAACCAAGATTTAACAGGACTCATATGGACAGTGGCACCCGAGTCTAAAACCCACTCACTGTCAAAATCAATTTCAGACACATTCATTGCTTGTGGTCTATGAAGGGTATTGTCGACATTATCATCATCACATGTCACAGTCATCATATGAAGACTATCAAAAGCATCACCTACAGCAACTAGGTTCTGGTCATCACTCTGCTGAGGTCTATGTTTCTTCTTAAAGTCATCACAGTCTCTTTTGAAATGTCCAATTTTACCACAATAGTAGCATTTCTTAACACTCTTATCCCGAGACTTGGACCTACCCTTCGATTTTCCTCTACCCTTCTTCGTTTGGAAGTGGTTTTCTCTCGACTCTCTCGACTCATTTCTCCCTCTAAAACCACTAAACAAACTCTCTTCCCTCGAGCTGCTACCCCTTGACTCCCTCTTCATCTCCAGCTCCCTAGCCCTTAAAGCCTCAACTACAATATCTAAGGTCACAGTGTCCCTAGCATATGTAATAGCATTCCTAACATCTCTATAAGATTCAGGCATGGCATTTAGCATAATAGCAGCGAGATATTCATCATCAAATTTCTTTCCATTGTGGGTCAAACACTTGACAAGACTGTTAAACTCACTCAAATTAGATTCAAGATCCTTTCCTTGATCCAATTTATAGTTGAAAAGTTTTTGAATTAAGTGAATCTTCTTCGTTAAAGATTTTGTCAAAAAAAGTTTGTCAAGTGCTTCCCACAAATCTTTAGCAGTCGTATGCTTTTCAACTTGTCCCACTATATCATCAGATAAATGCAATATTATACAACTATGTGCAATTTCATTCATCTCAGCAATTTCATCAGGTTTATCTAACAATGCTTTTGAATAAGTACTAGGGTCCTCAAGTGCTTTAGAAACTCTTTGTTGAATTAAAATAGCCTTCATTTTTTGCTTCCAAATGGAATAATCTCCCTTACCGTTAAATTGTGACAATTCAACACGAGAACCCATAATGCAAATAATGAAAATTCAAACAAGTTAACACAAAGCAATTACCCACACTCAAATGCAAGATCAAACCAATTTCACCAAAATTACTCTTCAAGATGATCACACAAATAATATAATAACAAGTAATACACGACAATTTCAAGAAATTAAGCACGTAGTCAAATTCCAATCCTATGTGAGTTCTACCAACAAGCAATGGTTACCGGCAAGGTAACCCCCAACACTATGTAGCCACCTCACAATAGCCTCTAGAATATGAAATACGTAATGAAAATAAGGGATAGCCAATGCAAACCGAGCGGACTTTTCAATGTCCGTATAATCGAGAGTTGATTTTGCAAAATGGACTTCGGAAATGGAACGAGCAGGTCGAGCTGAAGATTCTGTCGGAAAATGCCTCGCCGGACCGCCGCCGGACCACATCGCTGGAGTTCTACCGCCCCTGCCGGAAAATTCTCAAAAAACACAGAAAGATGCTTCTCGTCGTTACGAATCCAACGGTGGTGACCGTTTCGCGATTGGAGCTCACTACCGGCCGGAATCGCTGTTTTTCAGTTTACCAACATTTTCTTCTCCGGCGAATAACTCCTGTTTCAACCGTCGGATTGCCCTCAAATTTCAGGAGAGTCTTCTCCTCGAAGAGCCCGTTCTAATGGAGGTGGCCGATCGTCGATCGGAGTTCTGGATCGGCCGGAATCCCACTTTTTCAGTCCGGTTTTCACAGCTTTCTTTCGCCGTTTGCCGCCGTCTCAGCCACCGGAATTGCTCCGCCTTATGGTCGAGTGTTCTCCACGATGAGGCGGTTCTTTTGGTGTTGGTCTTGCTCCGGTTGGTTGGCCGGAGGTCGGGTTTTGGAAAAAATGGACAGTGATTTTTTCTTTCTCCTTTCCTCCTTGCTTCCAGCGGTTTCTACCTCACGGTTTTTGGAACTTCTTCAACTGCTTCCTTCGCCCAGCTACTTAACCATAGCTCTGATACCATTTGTTGAGCTCCCAAGCTCCTTTTACAGATTGAAGAAGAAGACCCAGCACAAGAAGAATGTCCAGCAAGAACGATCCCAGCAGCCTTGTTCTTGTTCCTTGTTTGAGCTCAGTTTATGACCACTTAAACACACCGGAACATGGCACCGTCGTCCTCGAGAAATGGCAACCGGATCTAGGTTCGCCGGAGGTAGCAAGATTTCACCGGAGATATTGGACCTCTCCCACTTCTACCTCTCCACCCAAGAATGTGCCAAGTCTCTTTGAAAACAAGAAAGGTTTCCCCCTCTTATTCAAAATTCAAACCACATAGGTAAGTGAAGTGCCAATCATAGGGTGCCATGTGGATTAAGTGAACCACCACTATATTCCACATGTCTCTTGTTTCATCTGTTGACACCCTTACACTTGGGGATAGTTCCTTAACTTCTGCTAACAAATTTTTCACTTTAGGATTCTATAAGCCCCCAGATACCCATAAAAGTTATCTGGGAATATGGTACACACGTTCTTCATACTATCCAGTATGGCTTGGTAACAGAGAAAGACCTATTATGGATAATTCTGGCATTCTCACAATAAGCAGTGCTGGAAAACTTATTATAACAAGCAATAGAGAAGATCCTATTGAGCTGTATGCCGGGGGATATGGCGCGAAAATAACAGCCACGCTTTTGAATTCGGGGAATTTTGTAGTGAAAGAGATTAATATAAATGGTTCTGAGGGCAAGATTCTGTGGGAAAGCTTTGATTATCCCACTGATACTCTCATTCCTGGGATGAAATTGGGTGTTAATCATATGACTGGAAGAAATTTGTATCTTACATCATGGTTTGGCGAAAACAATCCCGCTTCAGGAGCTTTTACACTAGAATGGGATCCAGGCAGACGTAGATTGATTATACGAAGGCGAGGGTTGGCTTATTGGACCAGTGGAGACTTGAGAGATTCTACTCATAAGAGCTGGGGATTGAATGTCAAGGAATTTGAGAATATATTCCCTAAACCTGACGTTGCGAATCTCAATTACAATTTTACCAATATTTCAAATGGTGTGGAGGATTACTTTAACTACTCCCTTATAATAGACCCCAACTGGACACCTGAAGGTCGAAAAACTGTTTCCGGATGGCAGCTGGATTATGAAGGGGATTTATATGACAATGATAGGCCAATGATTGCAAGATCGAGTCTCTGTTATGGTATAATGTGCAAGGTTCTTCTGTTTACAGAGGATGTGAATTATGGGAGCAGCCAAGTTGCAGGAATCATAATGAGACGTTTGTTTTGAAATCAGGGAATTTCCGCGACAGTGATGGGAGCAGGGAAATTGAAGGATCTGCTTATGAGAATGATGGGAATGCGAGCCTTACAGAGAGTGACTGCCGAGCCAACTGCTGGAAGGACTGTGAATGTGTAGGCTATAAAAATGGTGGATATGACTATGGATGTTCATATTGGAGAGGGAAAAAATTGACTTTTGAACAGAGTCCTGATGGTTCTGCACCTGAACAATTCGTTCTTGTTTCAGATTCTTCAAACAAGACAGAGCCCTCAACAAAAAGTAAGATTTTTTCAATATAATATGGATACATTGCCTTGTTAAAGGAAAGTAAATTTGCATTCATTTGTAATTGATATTGGAATATATGATAGGAGTGAATTGTGGATCAAGCATATAGTTAGCATTTAGATTGTAGTGGTTTTAGGATCTTAATTTTGTATTCCTAAATTAACTCCACTGCCCCTGTATATATTTTACAGTCTATGTACATTTGAAAAATAATATATACAGAACTTTTCTGCTCCCTTTTGTTTATGGTATCAGAGCCCAGGTTCTGCTACAATTAACCCATCATTTTCCGCCTCAACCAAAACACAAACACCAGTGCATCAATAATATGGCTGGTACAGAAAACAGTGGAGTTGAAAAATCAGAAATAACCACAGTCGCAGAGGAGAAAGGAGCATCATTGCCTGATCCTCTGGTCTTACACAGCTCGGACACACCAGGACTCATTCTGGTAAACACACTGCTGGATGGAAGCAACTATGGGGAATGGAGTCGATCTATGCGACTCAGCCTTAGCGCTAAGAACAAGCTAGGACTAATAGATGGATCCGTAGAAGCTCCACCAGCGACCGATGCGAGATTTCCATTATGGCAATGCTGCAATGACCTCGTGATATCCTGGATTCTTCATTCAGTCCAGCCCGATATTGCCCGCAGCATCATCTTCACGTATACAGCAGCAGCAGTTTGGAGCGACCTCCATGACAGGTTCTCACAAGGAGATGAATCAAGAATCTATCAAATTCGACAAGAAATTGCCGAATGTCGCCAAGGAGCTCTTTCAGTTTCTGCTTACTACACCAAACTTAAAGGACTTTGGGATGAATTGGGGTCTTATCAGGAACCCATCGCATGCTCATGTGACATGATAAAAAAGATTGTTGTTAGAGAAGAAAAGGAGAAAGTGATGCAGTTTCTAATGGGGCTCAACGAACCTTATTCCGGGACTCGTAGATCAATCTTGATGATGAGTCCTCTTCCTGACACACGGAAAGTTCATGGCCTCGTTCTTCAACAAGAAAGGCAAATGGAGGCAGCAAACCGCAAGGAAAATTCAACAACATCCCACGCGATGCAAATCACGCGCACACATACTGCGCGCACATCGGGAACACAGATGGCGGCACATGGGAACACCTCTTCCAGTCATAAGCGTTGCACTTATTGTGACCAAGAAGGCCACTTAATTGATCGATGCTTCTACCTGATTGGATTTCCAGTGGGCCATAAATGGCATGGAAAAAATGTGAAGCCCAAAAACAGAAGAGCAACAGCCCATAGTGTTGAAATAAAGAGAGAACCAACCAACGAGAGCCCAACATTTACTACAGAGGAATACAAACAAATCATGGATATGCTGCACAAGAAAAATGGTAACAACCAATCCCCCACAAACGCGACAGGTATACTTACAACCAATCACAACAACATGGAACATGATGCATATTCATCATTATATTGGATTGTGGATAGTGGAGCAACGGATCACGTATCACACCTCTCACCTACTCACAATAAAAATAAGGCACCCCATGAATTTGTTGGACTACCTAACGGTGGAAAGGTTAAAATTGAGAATATTGGATCCATTCAATTATCTTCGGGATTGTCCCTTGATGGAGTTCTCCATGTACCTAAATTTCATGTGAATTTGATATCTGTGAGTAAGCTAACACGAGCCTTGAGGTGTATGGTAATATTTCTCCCTGATTTTTGTGTTGTGCAGGACGTGGATACGAGGAAGACGATTGGCCTGGGCAAGCAATTTAATGGTCTCTACTATCTCACACCAAACCAAAATTCTCACCTCGTCAACCACATCACCCGCACTTCCGATCTTTGGCACAAGCGTCTTGGACATCCATCTACAGCTCCTCTCCACCATTTATCAAAAAAAATTCCTGACATTATTTTTAATTGTAATCATGTTTGTGAAGTTTGCCCCCTAGCGAAACAAACTCGTTTACCTTTTGCTTCAAGTTCAATAAAAACTGTTGCACCATTTGATTTAATTCACTGTGATGTTTGGGGACCACACAAAATTCACACACACTCTGGAGCTCGTTATTTCCTGACCATTGTTGATGATTTTACTCGCTTTACTTGGGTACATCTAATGAGTTCCAAATTCAGTACTCAATCTCTATTGAAATCTTTCTTTTCTTGGGTCAAAACCCAATTTCATCGCGACATAAAAATTTTACGTGCCGATAATGGGGGAGAATTCACATCAATGCGTTCTTTTCTTGATGAACGCGGCACAATTCTCCAACATACATGTGCACATACCCCTCAACAAAATGGGGTGGTCGAAAGAAAACATCGTCATCTCTTAAATGTAGCCCGAGCCCTACGATTTCAAGCCAATTTACCGTTAAAATCTTGGGGGGAGAGTATTCAAACAACATGTTATCTTATTAACCGCTTACCCACACCTCTACTTTCTCACAAATCCCCATATGATCTTTTACACAAAACTCCGCCAACTTACTCCGACCTTCGGGTTTTTGGATGCTTATGCTACGCCACCAACCTCACCCCTAGCAACAAATTTGATTACCGTGCACGTCGTTGCATTTTCATCGGATACCCCCTTGGGCAAAAGGGTTATAGGGTTTATGATCTCACTGACAAGAAATTTTTCACTTCCCGAGATGTTACTTTCCATGAAGATATATTCCCATTACACAAAATCCCATCAGAAAATCAAGATGATGGTCCTATTTTACCCATTTCTGCACGCCCAGTTCCTTCCCATGAGCCCACCTATACTACTCCTCAACCCATTCTCACAAGAACCGACCCAATTCCTCCTCACCCATCAAACTCACCTTCCACCATTTCATCAGAACCACTTCCAGCTAACCACCCATCATCTCCCATCGCACCCAGCCTAACTCACAGCCCACCACCTTCGACACCACTGAAAGTCTATTCCCGCAGACCACCCATCATCACCACGACCCCAACATCGTCCTCTCCAGCACCACCTTTACCCACAGATCATACATCCTCTACACTCCCTGTCTCATTAGCACCCACTGTAGCACCGTCCACATCCCCACCAGATGACTCTTCCCTGCCAGAACAACATAACTCCACTTCCAACCTCCGCCGCTCATCTCACTCTCACCGACCACCAGCACATCTTCGAGATTTTAGAACGTACCATGCTGCTGTCCTAGAACCTACCGCCTCCTCTCCATCCTCGTCCGGCACTCGCTATCCATTACAACGGTATGTTTCTTACTCTAGGCTGTCTACAAATTACCGTTGCTTTGTCAATAACATCTCTCGACAGCTTGAGCCAGAAACTTATGAGCAGGCCCGCCATGATCCTCAATGGGTTGCCGCTATGAATTCTGAAATCCAGGCTCTCGAGGACAACAATACTTGGTCCATAGTTCCCCTTCCTCCGGGGCAACGTCCTATAGGCTGCAAATGGGTGTTCAAGATCAAATATAATGCCAACGGATCCATCGAGCGATACAAAGCTCGCCTTGTTGCCAAAGGGTTCACTCAACGCGAAGGAATTGATTATACATATACCTTCGCTCCTGTTGCTAAATTGATCACAGTTCGGTGTTTATTGGCAGTTGTTGCAGTTCGAGATTGGCCTCTACATCAAATGGACGTCCAAAATGCTTTTCTTCACGGAACTCTTACAGAAGAGGTATACATGCTTTTGCCTCCTGGTTCTCGTCGACAGGGGGAGAATGTTGTTTGTCGACTTCACAAGTCCCTTTATGGACTCAAGCAAGCATCTCGCAGTTGGTTTCAACGCTTCTCATGTGCAATTCTAGAAATTGGCTTCCACCAGTCCCGCGCCGACTACTCTTTGTTCACACAAGTCCATGGAAATTCAATTACCATCATACTACTCTATGTTGACGACATGGTCATAACAGGAAATGATGAAAAAGCCATTGATGATCTCAAGAGATTCCTTAGCAGTTGTTTCAAGATCAAGGATCTGGGACCACTCAAATATTTCCTTGGGATCGAAGTCGCGCGTTCCAAATCCGGAATTATAGTTTGCCAAAGGAAATATACATTGGACATATTAGAAGAAGCTGGGCTATTAGGAGCGAAGCCAACAAATGTACCTATGGAACCTGACTTGACGCTAATGAACATTGGCAGTGAAGTACTCAAGGATCCCACTCGATATCGGAGGCTAATTGGAAAGCTGATATACCTTACAATTAGTAGACCAGAGATTACATACGCTGTAAATACCCTCAGTCAATTCATGCAGGAACCCAAATTGCATCACCTTAAAGATGCGCACAGACTGCTGCAATACTTGAAGGTAGCCCCTGGACAAGGACTGTTATTTTCTTCAAACAACCAACTCCGCTTGATTGGATATTGTGATGCTGACTGGGCAAGGTGCCCCATTACACGAAGATCTGTAACAGGTTACTGTACCTTTCTCGGAAAATCACTTGTGTCATGGAAAAGCAAGAAGCAGGCAACTGTGTCGAGATCGTCAGCAGAGGCAGAATACCGCTCCATGGCTGCAGCTACTTGTGGACTTACTTGGTTAAGATACTTGTTAAAAGATCTACAAGTTCCCCATCCTGATCCGGCAAACCTATTTTGTGACAATCAGGCGGCCTTACATATCGCTGCCAATCCAGTTTACCATGAGCGGATGAAACACATTGAATTAGATTGTCATACAGTGCGTGAGAGGATCCAAAGAGGGGAAGTAAAGACAACATATGTGCAAACTGGAAGTCAGATTGCAGACTTATTCACTAAACCACTACGAGCACCAGCATTTCACTCACATCTCAGCAAGTTGAGTGTCATTGACATTCACACTCCAACTTGAGGGGGAGTGTTAAAGGAAAGTAAATTTGCATTCATTTGTAATTGATATTGGAATATATGATATGAGTGAATTGTGGATCAAGCATATAGTTAGCATTTAGACTGTAGTGATTTTAGGATCTTAATTTTGTATTCCTAAATTAACTCCACTGCCCCTGTATATATTTTACAGTCTATGTACATTTGAAAAATAATATATACAGTGTTATAAAACCATCGAAATCATAAGAACAACATAGAGAGAGAAATGGAGAGAGTTTAGAGGAGAGAATTTCTCTTCAAGAATTGGTGTATCAAATGTTATGAAATTGCTCCTATTTATAGGACTGGACAATGGCACAATCGTAATACTGTAAAGTATACAGGGATATAATGGTAATGTCATTCACATATATACATTATTTATAACACTCCCCCTTGAATGACATATTACGCAATTATCTGCCTCGTCAAAACCTTGCTAAGAAAACCTAGTGGGATAAAACTTGAGCGAAGGAAAAAGAGTACAGCTGCTCCCCTGATGTTGGCCATCATTAATCATTGAGTCTAATATCAAAAATGACATCAATGATAAGTAGTACAAATCATGTACTGAAATCTGAAGTGCTTCACTGCTTTAGTGCTGCCTCGTTAAAACCTTGTCAGTAAAACCCAATGGGACAAAATCTGAACGAAGGAAAAAGAGTACAGCCGCTGCCTCTTTAAAACCTTGTCAGGAAAACCCTGTGGGACAAAACCTGGACGAAGGAAAAAGAGTACAGCATGACAGGATGATTCTCCCCCTGAAGTGTGCAATCAAGTATTCATGAACCTTTTGAATAATGATATCATCTTTCTTCTGGAATATATATGAAAATCTTCTTGTGTGTAGCCGATATCATAACATTCTTCATAAGATGTGTATGATTTTCTTCATTTGTTGATATCATTCCAGTATAACAATGTGTTTCTGAATTATAGCTTGTTGATAGTTATGATGATGCCTCAAAAACCTTGCTAGGAAAACCCTGTGGGACAAAACCTCAGCGAAAGGAAAAAGAGTACATTATTCTCATTAATTTTCATCAATACGCCTCAAATGTTGCCTCATTAAAAACCTTACTAGGAAAACCCTGTGGGACAAAACCTCAGGTAAGGGAAAAAGAGTGCAACGCGTATTTATTCCTTTTCGTGGAATATTACAAGTATATTGATGCAATCTCGTATCTTTTCATCAAACATATCATTCATGATGAGCTTTGTTCATAGCTCATTTATGATGTCATAACATGCTATATTAAGCAATGTTGTACTAATTTATCGATTGCATCTTTCACTACTGGTGAATAATCAAATTTAGAATTCATTTCTGGTGAATAATTAAACATATTCATTTTCATTTTTCACTTTCTAGAATTCACTTCTAGTGAATAATCAAATCTAGAATTCACTTCTAGTGAATAATAAAATCTAGAATTCATTTCTGGTGAATAATTAAACATATTCATTTTCATATTCACTTCTGGTGAATAATCAAATCTAGAATTCACTTCTAGTGAATAATAAAATATAGAATTCACTTCTGATGAATAATTAAATATTCATTTTCAAATTCACTTCTGGTGAATATTCATTTTCCAAATTTACTTCTGGTGAATATTCATTTTCAGGATTCACTTCTGGTGAATATTCATTTTCCAAATTCACTTCTGGTGAATATTCATTTTCCTGATTCACTTCTGGTGAATATTCATTTTCCGGATTCACTTCTGGTGAATATTCATTTTCCGGTGGATAATATAATTTTGCATATTGAAAATCAATTGCATGTCCAAATATTCAAATACAATAATAGTACACTCCAATTTCACTTTCAACTTATTATATCATGGAGTCATTTATATCATTCTATAGTGATACTAATCTGGGCATATTGAACCTTTCAATGATTTATACATATATGTTATTGCACTTTATAAACTGCAATTTCTAATTTGCAGGAGCATAATCAATCATTTAAATAGATATCAATTTCGACATATAATTTACAATCATTTTACTTGAAATCCCAACGTACCGCGATCAACTGGTACATCAAAGAATACTCCCAAAGTACCGAGATGAGAATCATATATTTTGATCTCACTCATTGGTATATCAAAGAGCTCAAGCTAGTGATTTAGACTATAGTCTATCCACCATATGTCATGCCAGTTCTATGAAAAATCTTGCGCGCAACGAGTCGTCTTTTACGACTGTGAAATATTTTTCATTTGTACATATAATTACTGGCTTTACACATTTAAGCATTTGGACTTCAGGTCCTTGAACAATAATCATTTGGACTTCAGGTCCTTGAACAATAATCCCTACATTGGGGTTATATACTTGGCCAAAGTATTATAATTTCATCAACCTCATTTTCATAAGAGGGTATGTAGTCGACTTATTTATCGATTCCATCTCAATATAATATAGAGAGATCTCTTTATATGTTCTATCATCAGGTACCTGAATCTCTTACATTTAATTATGTCTCTTTTACTCACCATGAGTATTTAGCTTCAAAGGGATCATCTTAATCATTCAAGAGATATTTATTTTGGAATCGATAGTCATTATGCTTCGGGCATAATTACGCTTCAAGCGTGTTTTCCACATAATGTTCATAAACATTATATTATATCAATCGGCTAAAAATGCCATAACACATGTCATTCTTTTAGAGATATAATCTCAATCATATATCTAAGTGCGCTTTGGTGGATTGTATACATATCGCACTTTTACAAATCATAAAGCTTCATAAGCAGATTTTCATAGTATTGACATGTTTGTAAAATATTGCTGCATGAGAAATATTCAAATTATTCTCATAGCAAATAACTTGAGGCTTTTAATCTGATAATCCATTAGCAATATAATATTCTATTATCTCAACTTAATTCGTAAAATCATTAATGACTTTAAGATATATTCATGCTAGCATTTATCACTTTGATCGTAATATCATTACTTGAGCAAATAATCAGTCATTCATTTTCTTAGTGAGATAATTAATTTACTTTTGAGAACAAGCAGCAATGATAACTTGTTAACCTGAATCTTCTGGTTCTTTAATGAATACCATTTTGAATTCTCAATAAATCTCATTTATTGAATTGGAATCTAACCAATCATTATAGAACTTCTGGTTCAACAAGATATTCTACTTGTACATATGTATGAACTTCTGGTTCAATACAGTATTCATTTTAGTATACCGAAAAAAATTAGGTACAATATCCAAGGAAATATTCCATATTTCAAATTTTATCATCAAATCTTCCTTTCTCGAGTTTTTATAAAGGCTAGAAAAATAAATCAACGAAAGGTGAGTAGGATGATTTAGTCAAAAGTAAATCTTCACTTTTTCAAAAGACGAGCGGAAATAGTGAAGTTTTTTCGGTTTTAAATAGCCAAACATTTTTCATAGTTCATGCATCCCAAAATAACATTTTCTCATAAGTTTTTCTTTACTTTCAAAAATGGAAGGACCAAAATTTCGACAGATCAAAACTATCTGTGTATTTTAAAGATTTAAGGTGGTAGAGTACGTAGTATTCTTACTCTTGAAACACACATTTTTCTTTATTTCCTCAAAAGATCAGAGGTGGTAGGATACGGCTATTCCCGAAACACATCTCTAATTTTGAGGATCATAAATGTTTCCCCCTTTTGTATTTTGCATGTATAACTCGTTTATGCTTCTTCAGGAGCAATAATAATAATAATATCATTTCAGTATGTTTAGATGATAATTTTTACTTTTTCTGGAGTAAATATATATTTCTTCTGGAATACATAAGTGCTCGTGCAAGAACTTTTCCAGACACTTATCATCTAATATTCATCTGGTAATACTGATGAGATTATTTTCACATTAGCCATATCCGTGCTATCATGTGATATTATCTTTATCATACATCAACATTCTCTTGTTGAATAATTCATTTTTATCTATCTTTTCAATACAGATAATGGTAACTTCTGGTACCGTTTGATAAAATATTTTTATCAACATCCAATAACAATAATATCAACTTCTAATAAAAATTAGTTCGGGCCCCACAAGTTATTTCTAATTCACATGCATGTTCTAATTGAGTGATTAACATGATTATTAATACTAATAATTAATAATCATGTTAATCAAATATTATAAAATATGGTTAATATATTAAAAAGTATACTAACCTTTGGTGGATAGTACATTTTCCACTATGAAGATCATGGCACCACTCAACTTTGGTCTTTTGTGATTTTACTATATTTGCACGTACTTGGTTCACTGTTGTCACCACTAATAATTTAGTGGGTATCCTTTTCATAGAATAAATGAATAATGATCACTTGCACGGCAGCTCATAAAAATGGACCATTACATCATAACCATTCACTATCTCCACTATAATGGTATTACTTTCCACTACCAACTTTCAGCACTTTTTCACGAGCTTGGCTTTCTTCAACAACCCTCCAATTCATATGCATCATCACCATCCACTATCTCCACTATAATGGTATTACTTTCCACTACCAACTTTCAGCACTTTTTCACGTGCTTGGCTTTCTTCAACAACCCTCCAATTCATATGCATCATCACCATCCACGATCTCCACTATAATGGTATCACTTTCCACTACCAACTTTCAGCACTTTTTCACGTGCTTGGCTTTCTTCAACAACCCTCCAATTCATATGCATCATCACCATCCACGATCTCCACTATAATGGTATCACTTTCCACTACCAACTTTCAGCACTTTTTCACGTGCTTGGCTTTCTTCAACAACCCTCCAATTCATATGCATCATCACCATCCACTATCTCCACAATGGTATCACTTTCCACTATCAACTTTCAGCACTTTTTCATTCCATATCATCATTTCCACCTTTTATTGTGGCCGACCACTACCTTTTTTTTTTATTCCATTTCATCCTTTTCATTCCCAATCGCTGGTGGGGGAAGGTGCCGGAGCAAAACATTCTGCTGGCTGAGGTATGGCGGCAAGGAAAGGGCTATGACCAAGATGATAGCCAAAAAACGCCATAAATCCAATCGAAGCTATGTTGATAACCGCCATTGATCCTGTTTTCTCTGGTCACTTTTCTCTTTCTCCCTCTGCGAATCTTGCGAAGCCAGTTACTACTTGTGAAATACCTGTAGTAACTTACAAGTCGCAGAGACAGAATGTTTACTACTTGTGAAATACCTGTAGTAACTTACAAGTCGCAGAGACAGAATGTAGAGAGAGAAACTACAATCCTTTAGTGTGGTAATGACAAAGAGACAAGATCTCCGGCGCCAGCGACTATGATTATTCCGACGGAGAAAGTACTTCTGAGCATGGCATGCAAACCTCCAATCTCCTTTCCCAACTTTCTGCAGCTCAAGTAGAAATAACCTGTGTTCCTCCTCAGTCCATGTCACTCCTCTTTTCCGATCATGACTCCGGCCAGAAGGGTGGACAATATCGTCGGAAGTATAGCAGGCGGCCACATCATTGTTGGATTCATGATGAAGGAGGCGATTCAGGCTAAGAACGTCGAAGCCATACGGATTCAGCTCTACCAGGAGGTTCATACGGATGGAGCCGAGCCACCGGAGGTTCCCGAGTCGCCATTGGTTGTTTTTATTAATTCCAAGAGCTGAGGACGCCACGGTCCGGAACTCAAGGCCCGACTTCAGAATCTAATGGGCGAAGAGCAGGTTTTTGATCTCTTAGTGGTGAAGCCTCATGAATTTGTTCAGTATGGATTTTGGCTGCCTGGAGAAGTTTGCTGCTCTTGATGACAGCTGTGCTAAAGAGATCCGTGAAAACTGAGAGTTGTGATTGCAGGAGCTGTTGGTACTGTGGGATGGGTCCTTGGATGCCTAGGAGATCTTGACAATCAGGTGCCGATACAGGGACATGAGAATCTCTGGCACTACGCTTTGGTTCAGTAGCGGAGAAAACAGTTCCGATGAGGAAATTGATACGTCGGTGATATTGATCCCGAATCAACGGCTAAGACCATGGAAACTCCCGTTATATTATTCAATTGGCTAGAGTCTCGTGCTGATAACGTGTTATAAAACCATCGAAATCATAAGAACAACATAGAGAGAGAAATGGAGAGAGTTTAGAGGAGAGAATTTCTCTTCAAGAATTGGTGTATCAAATGTTATGAAATTGCTCCTATTTATAGGACTGGACAATGGCACAATCGTAATACTGTAAAGTATACAGGGATATAATGGTAATGTCATTCACATATATACATTATTTATAACATACAGAACTTTTCTGCTCCCTTTTGTTTATGCCTTACTTCAATTCCTCTGTTTGGGGTTCACAATCTCCATTTTTTTTTTTTCTAAACTTCTTTTTATTTGGGTTTTGATTTTTTGCAAAAGAAATTTCTTTTGACCTAATATGTTGAAGATATATAAAGCGAAATGCGGGTCAACAACTTGAAGTCCCGTAGAGATATTTCTCTTTCCAGCAATGTGTTCACTATCATCAAATGACAAATGACAGGATCAGGATGGAAGACATGGAAAATCATTACTCTGGTTATTTCAGTAGTAGTGCTTTTGTTGGGCTGTGTATGGTTCATCGTCCGAAAAATGGAACGAGGTATCTTTCTGATCTAAAGAAGGTTCTATGTTTTTCTTCAATGATGGAATGTTGATATTTATACTTCAACAAAATGACTGGAAAGATGATTACAGAATACAATAAGATTCATTTCAAGAGTTGTAGTTGCACTGTCATTTTTTATGTAGGGAGTATTGCAATTACTATCCACGTGTTTTGTAAATATCCTTGAGAATTCTTAATATCTCCTATTGCATTTTTATTTTGATATTTCTAGCTTTTCCAGTTCTAGTTTTTTTAATATCGTCATTCTGATGTTGATACATTGAATGATCATCTCATAGGGAAAAGGAAAAGGAAGGACGAAGAATTACGTGAACTGATGACCCTAGAGGATTATACTGAAACACGTACAGTTGAAAGTGACAGGCGACGGGGTCGTCAACTTAGACAGTTTACATATTCGTCTATCCTTACAGCTACGAGCAGGTTTTCGTCAACAAACAAACTGGGAGAGGGTGGTTTTGGCCCTGTTTATAAGGTAAATTTGAATTGTAAATATTCAATATTAGCAATTAATCTATATTGGCATTATTACTTATATCTGTTGACAATAAGAGACAACCAAGAATCTGTTGACACTAGAGCAGTTAACAGCTCTTTAACCTTAGTGGTGATCCCCAGAGATCTGAATGGATATAATCCAAAGTGCCTTTGGTTTGATGAGTTGCACTTGCAAACTTCAGTCTATGAGCCTTCCCCAATATGCAATGTTCACAAGCAGACATTGCTTCTTCAATTCTTGCAGTCTTTTTCGATGCCATAGTTCACTGTTATCTTTAACCAGATCTGTAACTGCAGTTTGTCTAGTTACCACCGAACCTTGCCTGATGTGTAGGCTTTTCTGTAGAATTCCCTTCAAGATTATCATAGAACCTCTCATCACCTTCAAGACTCCATCGTAACATTTGTATGAACAACCTTTCTTATCCAATGTTCATAGTGATATATACCAAGTTTTTTTTAAGATCTGGTATGCGACTAATTTCCTCCAAGATCTTAATGGTACCATCCGGCATTTTCAGTTTGATAGCACCAATCCCAATTACATCACACGAACCATTGTCTCCCATTAGCACTTTTCCCTCATTAATTTCCTTGTAGTTAGAGAGCCACTCCTTTCTGGGTGACATGTGGTAAGTGCACCCAGTATCTAACACACCAAATCTTCCTTAGAATTGCTGTTAGCGATTGCTAAGACATCTGCATAATCGAGTCCATCATAGGAGTTTAGTATGTATTGATCATTCTTTCTCTTAGGACAATTCCATCATAGGAGTTGCTAAGACATCTGCACCCAGTACCTAACACACCAATCTTCTTCTATCTTGATTTGATGACTTTCAAGATCTGCAACCAGCTTCGTGAAATCATACATTCTCATCTATGGATTTAGTATCATCCATTCTGAAGCTGTAAAATTTCTGCTTCGTATAAATTCTGCTAGGTACAGCCTTAGTCATGTAGAGTTGTTCCAATTTGCTCTACATCTCTGCACCTGTCTTTTCCTTAATCACATTCCTGAGTTTTGATCACTTAGGCTTTGAACAATGGTATTCTTGGATTTCTTTAACACCTCTGCCGTTTTGGCATCCGTGAGTTCTTTGGACATCTCAGATTCAGGCTTAAGAGCTTCGTCCAATCCAAGATTTCCTAAGTGTGCCATCATCTTAACCCGCCATAAACTGAAATCACCCTTCCCATCGAACTTTTTAATTTCAAACTTCGAAGAAGACACGTCGAATCAAACTTGTGGCCAGCAAGCAGGTTATACACTTTCTTCTAGATATACTCGATCAGGAACCTAGAACTAGAAGAATACTCAGTTTATGAAGCCAGAGCACAACTTGGCTCTGATACTACTCTGTTAAGATTGAAAAGCACAAACTAGAACAGCAGTGAAAGAAAACAAGAAATAAAATGAACACCAGCGCTTTATGGAATTATTATTGCTCTTAGTACATTACAAGCTATCAAGGCCCTATTTTTTATACAACAAGCACCAAACAAGAATCTGTTGAAAAAAGAGCAGTTAGCAGCTCTTTAGCCCACAGGCCCAATTTTAGAAGGGCCGTGCCACAGTCACCGCAGGGGTGACCGCAGTACTGACCGCCCCCCACATAGAGGGGGTGGGGCCCATTTTTCATTTTAGAAACTGTTTAATTAATTTAAACCATTACAAACACTTCCCAAACATGCCCGATCTGCAACTATTTCTTTATTTGATAAATATATTAGCATTGCTTCAATATAAATATGGCATGGTCACTCCCTTATCCACTTTTTCAATAATAAATAAAGTATATGTGTTCATATATCATTACAGGGAAAAACCGTTGAAGGGCGAGAAATTGCAGTAAAGGTACTCTCGCGAATGTCAGTTCAAGGATTGCTTGAGTTCAAAACCGAACTAATACTTATATCTAAAATCCAACACGTGAATCTTGTCAAATTATTGGGTTTCTGCATCCACAGAGATGAGAAGATGATAATCTATGATTACATGCCTAACAAAAGTTTGGACTTCTTTCTCTTTAGTGAGTGCCATCTATTTCCTACAGTCTATTTACTTGTAACACATTTTCAAGTTATGACTTGAAAATATGTTATGATTGATACAAAATGAACAATCAAGATAATTTTTTAAATGAAGCATAATGAAATTATTATTGTTTACAAAAGCATATTTGAATCAATTTCTTTTACTTCAAGTTCGAAAACATAGTTGGAGTCAACAATTTTTTTTTTTTTTTTTTTCATTTTTTTAAGAGTGTCTTACAGATATATTAATATATTTGCAAAAATTGTACACGACAGGTCCAGCTAAGAGGGAGCTCTTAAACTGGGATATACGTTTCAACATCATTAAAGGGATTGCTCAAGGATTACTCTACCTTCACAAATATTCTCGATTACGGATAATTCACAAAGATTTAAAAGCCGGTAACATATTACTTGACGAGAACATGAACCCAAAAATTTCTGACTTTGGACTTGCACAAATCTTTAAGCAGAACGTGATAGAAGCAAAGACAAAAAGGCTTGTGGGGACATAGTTGTTGAAAAATGGGGCTAAATGTGGCCTAATTTTGTTGAAATTGGAAGACAAGTGGAAGACAAAAGCTAGTCAAAAGGAGCCAACTTTTGACAAAAGGCATGGAGCTAAAATGTGGCCTAATTTTGTTGAAAATTTGTCATGCATGCTTGTGAATTTTGCCTATAAATAGAAGGCTAAAATTCACTTGTAAAACACCACCACAACATAGAGTCTTCTTGTGTAGAAGAGTAACACAATCAAGAGGTGTTCACAAAATAGAGAAAAAAGTGAGTTGGAGAGAATAGCCTTTGCATAGGCAGATAAAAATACAGTGTAGTATTTTTGTACTCCTCATTTTTCCGAGTTAAGTGAAATATATTGGTGTGGGTCCGTGGACGTAGGCAAATTGCTGAACCACGTAAATCTTTGTGTTTCATATTTGCATTTTATTTTTGCGTATTTATATTTTCTCAGTCCAATTTATTTGTGTCACATCGATCCTGGGCGGGATTAGTTGCGTCCTAATTCCCAACAATTGGTATCAGAGCTTTGGCTCATTGAGATCTTTTGAAATTCTTAGTATGCTCTGTGATTGCAGCTTTGACTGATCTTCCACATCAGAAAAGATTTCTTTAGACTGTTTTGTGATTGAGTGTGAACAATGTCGACAGATGAGAAAATATCCAAAATTGACAAATTTGATGGTTCAAATTTTGGATTTTGGAAAATGCAAATGGAGGACTATCTGTACCAGAAGGATCTATACAAGCCACTAAAAGAAAAGCCAGAAGATATAAGCCAGGGGGATTGGGAGTTGCTTGATCGAAAAGCACTCGGCACAATCAGGCTGACGTTGTCAAAATCAGTGGTCTTCAACATAAAAAATGAGAAGACGACAGAGTCTCTCATGGCAGCCCTTTCTAGCATGTACGAACAGCCATCTGCAGCAAATAAAGTCCACTTAATTAAAAAGCTGTTCAATATGAAGATGGCCGAAGGCGGAAGATTTGGGGAGCACCTAAATGAATTCAATGAAGTGATGGACCAGCTAAACACAGTCGAAATCACTTTTAGTGATGAAGTTCGAGCTCTGTTAATTCTTGGGCAGTTGCCAGACAGCTGGAATGGTACAGTCACAGCAATTAGTGGCTCTGCCGGAAAGTCAAAATTGAAGTTCGATGATGTCGTAAGCATGATCTTAACGGAGGAGATCAGACGACAATCAGAAGGTGTCTCAACTTCAGGATCGGCGTTGAACGTGGAAAGCAGAGGCAGAAATTCTAACAGAGGAAATGGGCGGGGCAATGGCAAATTCAGAAGTGGAAGATCAAAATCCAGAAATCCAAACAATTCCAACAAGACAAAAGTTGTGGAATGTTGAAGTGTGGCAAGACCGGTCATTACAAAAATCAGTGCACAGCACCTCCAAAAGAAAAGGAGGACAGGACAGAAGTCAATGTTGTGGAAGAGGAAGCGGACGATGCTTTGATATGCTCTTTGGAGAGAAAAACGGAATACTGGGTGATTGATTCCGGAGCATCTTTTCATGCTACCTCAAATAAGGAGTTTTTTGTAAACTATACGCGGGGTGATTTTGGCAGAGTATATCTCGGTAATGATCAACCGTGTGACGTGGTCGGAAAGGGTGATGTACAGATCAAGATCAATGGATCTGTGTGGAAGCTGAAGGACGTGAGACATATTCCAGAATTGAGGAAGAACTTGATCTCCGTCAAGCAATTGTCGGGAGAAGGACATGTCACCACCTTTTCTGGTGATAACTGGAAGATCACCAAGGGCGCCATGATTATCGCTCGAGGCAAGGATACTGGCACCCTCTACACAACGACGGATGCTTGTGTGACAATTGCAGTTGCTGAAAGCAAGGAGGACCCAAACTTGTGGCACCAGAGACTTGGGCATATGAGTCAGAAGGGACTCAAGTATATGCATGCAAAGGGGAAACTACCAGAGCTTCAGTCTACTGATATAGACTTATGCGAGAGTTGCATCTTTGGGAAGCAAACCAGGGTGAGTTTCAACACTAGTGGTAGAACTCGGAAGCGAGAGAAGCTTGAGTTAGTCCACACAGACGTTTGGGGACCAACCGCAGTTTCATCTATTGGCGGAAAGTCATACTTTGTGACTTTCATTGATGACCACTCGAGAAAAGTGTGGGTTTATTTCTTGAGACACAAGTCCGAAGTATTCGATGTGTTCAAGAAGTGGAAAGCCATGGTGGAAAATGAAACATGATTGCGAGTAAAGAAGCTGAGGTCCGATAACGGAGGAGAATATACGGATATGGCGTTCAAGAAGTTCTGTTACCAGAATGGCATCAAAATGGAGAAGACGTTGCCAGGGACTCCACAGCAAAATGGAGTTGCAGAACGTATGAACCGGACATTAACGGAGAGAGCCAGAAGCATGAGGTTACATGCAGGCTTGCCCAAACAGTTTTGGGCAGAAGCAGTCAACACAGTGGTGTACTTGATCAATCGAGGACCCTCAGTACCGTTGGAGTACAGGATACCGGAGGAAGTATGGAGCAGAAAAGAAATAAAACTTTCCCACTTGAAAGTTTTTGGATGTGTCGCATATGCACATATTAGTGACCAGGCAAGGGGCAAGTTAGACCCCAAATCACTAAAGTGCACATTCATTGGATATGGCGGAGATGAGTTCGGCTACCGCTTATGGGATGACCAGAACAGAAAGGTCATCAGAAGCAGGGATGTCATATTCAACGAGAAGGTTATGTACAAGGACAGAAATGCAGTGCAGTCCGATGACACAGTACATGATGATCCAACATATGTTGAGTTGGATGCTCCAGAAAGTAGTACGTCGCAGCAGACAGAGGAGGATCTGCAGTTACAGGAGCCTGTTCTAGAGACTGATGCATCACAGTCTCCAGTCCCTGTTCTTAGAAGGTCAACCAGACCTCATGTTCCAAATAGAAAGTACATGAGCTACATGTTACTTACTGATGCAGGTGAACCTGAATGCTATCATGAGGCATGTCAGGTCGGTGATTCTGGAAAGTGGGAGCTTGCAATGAAAGATGAGATAAAGTCTCTCATCTCTAACCAGACGTGGGAACTAGGAGAGTTACCTACAAGAAAGAGAGCTCTACACAATAAGTGGGTGTACAGAATCAAGGAGGAACATGATGGATCAAAGAGATACAAGGCGAGGTTGGTGGTCAAAGGTTTCCAGCAAAAAGAAGGAATTGACTACACGAAAATATTTTCGCCAGTTGTGAAGCTGACAACAATCAGATCAGTCTTGAGTATTGTTGCAGCAGAAGGTTTGCACTTGGAGCAGTTAGATGTAAAAACTGCTTTCCTCCATGGTGACCTTGAGGATGAAATATATATGCAGCAGCCAGAAGGCTTCTCAGTCAAAGGAAAGGAGAAGCTCGTTTGCAAATTGAAGAAGAGCCTGTATGGCTTAAAGCAAGCCCCGAGACAGTGGTACAAGAAGTTCGACGGATTTATGCAGAAAAATGGCTACTTCAAATGTAATGCTGACCATTGTTGCTACTTCAGGAGATTCGAGTCCAGTTATATAATTTTGCTACTTTATGTCGATGATATGTTAGTAGGAGGCTCAGATATGGACGAAATCAAGAAGTTAAAGATGCAGCTGTCAGCAGAATTTGAAATGAAGGACTTGGGTGCAGCGAAGCAGATTCTCGGAATGAGGATTTTCAGAGATAAGCAGAAGGGTATCTTGCAGTTATCTCAGGCCAAGTACATTAGTCAAGTTCTGCAGAGATTTAACATGTGCAGTGCGAAGGCTGTCAGCACGCCACTAGCTAATCACTTCCGTCTATCTAGTGATCAGAGTCCTAAGACAGAGGACGAGATAAACTTCATGGCTAAAATACCATATGCCTCAGCCATTGGAAGTTTGATGTATGCCATGGTTTGTACCAGACCAGATATTGCTCATGCAGTGGGAGTTGTGAGCAGGTTTATGGCAAATCCAAGAAAGCAGCATTGGGAAGCAGTAAAGTGGATATTAAGATATCTACGGGGAACTACTGATAGATGCTTATGCTTTGGACGAGGCGAGGTGGCTCTACAAGGTTTTGTAGATGCAGATTTTGCTGGTGAGGTAGATCGCAGAAGGAGCACTACTGGTTATGTTTTCACAGTAGGTACTACTGCAGTTAGCTGGATTTCGCAGATACAGAAGATTGTTGCTCTATCCACTACAGAAGCAGAGTACGTGGCAGTAACCGAGGCTAGCAAAGAAATGATCTGGTTACAGGGTTTGTTGGCAGAATTGGGATTCAGTCAGGAGAAGAATGTTTTGCACAGTGATAGTCAGAGTGCGATACATCTGGCAAAGAATTCAGCATTTCATTCTAGAACCAAGCACATTGGACTCCGTTATCACTTCATCAGGTCTCTTCTAGAGGATGAAGTATTAACACTAGAGAAGATCCAGGGTAGCAAGAACCCAGCCGACATGATGACCAAGACAGTAACAAAGGAAAAATTGGAGCTGTGCTCAGCTTCAATTGGTCTTCTGAAGTGAAGACAAAGGAAATGACTCACACCATATTTCACAAGGAGTTGCAAGAAGGAGATATCTCAGGGGAAGCCACATTTGTCCCCAAGTGGGAGATTGTTGAAAAATGGGGCTAAATGTGGCCTAATTTTGTTGAAATTGGAAGACAAGTGGAAGACAAAAGCTAGTCAAAAGGAGCCAACTTTTGACAAAAGGCATGGAGCTAAAATGTGGCCTAATTTTGTTGAAAATTTGTCATGCATGCTTGTGAATTTTGCCTATAAATAGAAGGCTAAAATTCACTTGTAAAACACCACCACAACATAGAGTCTTCTTGTGTAGAAGAGTAACACAATCAAGAGGTGTTCACAAAATAGAGAAAAAAGTGAGTTGGAGAGAATAGCCTTTGCATAGGCAGATAAAAATACAGTGTAGTATTTTTGTACTCCTCATTTTTCCGAGTTAAGTGAAATATATTGGTGTGGGTCCGTGGACGTAGGCAAATTGCTGAACCACGTAAATCTTTGTGTTTCGTATTTGCATTTTATTTTTGCGTATTTATATTTTCTCAGTCCAATTTATTTGTGTCACATCGATCCTGGGCGGGATTAGTTGCATCCTAATTCCCAACAATAGTAAGTAACAAGAATATTCTGTTTACATATTTTTCCCAATAATGTGTATATATATCCTCAAGGCTTATCAACATTGTATCAAAATGCTGTTTATTAATCATTTCACAGTGGTTACATGACTCCTGAGTACGCAATGCAAGGCACTTACTCTATAAAATTTGATGTCTATAACTTTGGAGTTTTAGTAATAGAGATTGTAAGTGGTCGAAAAAACAATAGCTTCCACAGTGAAGAAGGTCCTCTCAATCTAGTAGAATATGTAAGTTAACTTCTGATAATTTTTTAGATTCGTCACATTTCTATTTTTCTTTGTACTTAGATTTAGTGTAAAATAATTGCAGGCTTGGGAACTATGGAGTAAAGATGCTGCATTAGAACTCATAGATCCGATGCTGAAAAGTCCGTGCAACCGTATAGATCAATTACAAAGATGCATTCATATTGGTCTTTTATGCTTGGAAAATCGCGCAACCAATCGCCCTACAATTGAGGATGTTATATCCATGTTGAAAAATGAAATGATGGTTTTGCCAAGGCCAAACTGTCCAGCATTTTCCACCAGAAATAGTGAAGTGTGTGAACTTCAAAATGGCAAGTTTCAGAAGTTTTCGGATAATGGACTTTCGATGTCTGCAGTCGATGGAAGATAGTGAAACTCGAGAGGTAATCTTACTTTTTACACAGAGTGAGTATTCCTGGATGTTTCAAGTTATTGCGTAAAATATGTAGCTTTTGAAAAATTCTACTTTTGCTATACTTTAAAGATATATATGTTCAATGTAATTAAGACAGCAGCGAGAAAGAATAATAATTTGTGATTATGATTCGTTGATGCTTGCACAATAACCGAAAAGCAACCAGTAATTTGTTCAGAAAGCTCCAAGAATTTTATTTTTAATTTAAAAACAACTAAGTATACATTTCGCTTCTACGTGGAAAATATTTTTAAGTTCCAATATGACGTATTATATAAAATTAACTGTTGACGCCACCAGGCTCATGGCTACTTACGGCTCGGCCAACACAGCGAATTGTCTACCGCATGGTGTGAATTTGTTCCACGCGAGGTGGACGCGTCCCCAGGGGTTTCGAACCTTGGACCTAAGTAGCTTAGTGGTTACCAGGGAGGCCTTTGGAATTCATATATTCCAAAACTTAGGTCCAAGGTTCGAAACCCCTGGGGACGCGTCCACCTCGCGTGGAACAAATCCACACCATGCGGTGGATAATTCGCTGTGTTGGCCGAGCCGTAAGTAGCCATGAGCCTGGTGGCGTCAACATTAACCATTGTCCGTAACTCCGTTAATATTGTCAAGCCCTATCGAGAGATGCCAACTAAACACGCCAGGAAAGAACATGTATGGGGAGACGAAATTTAGCTTAAATTCATTAATTAAAGTTTTATACAATACACACACAAAATTCAAGTATAGTTTACCATACAAGTATACAATTACAAGATTACAACAAAATCTAGAATTATACAAGAATATAATAACAAATCCTTATTACACAGCAAAGTGCAAACCATTAATGATTAATCAGCAAATTTATATCCTAGTAAAAGGATATGAACAAATACCACCATGAGTAAAGCAAACCCAAACAGAAATATGTGGTCGTAGATGTCCCTGTTTGGAACCTGGGATGGGTAAGGCGGGTGATCATGTTCATATTCCACGTGCCCTGTAAGCTGCTGCTGCTGGTAGTGATGGCGGTGAAAATCCGGACCATTTCCCTCTCTCTCCAGGGGTTCCATTTGACTTGAATTTGACATTCTGACCTCGAGTGTATTTTGTTTGGATCCATCCAATGTTGTACAAGTGGCAGTTGTCTTCCTGCATTTTATTTTATTTTATATTTTCAAAACTCATTTTTAACCATACATTCTATTAATAAAATAATCTACACATAAACTCAAAAAGTTTTCCTACTTTTTAACTACACATTCTTTAAAAACTTAGGGACCACATTATTTCAATTAATGAGACTCAAACATGTGCTTAGAATGTAGTGCTGAACATGATAAAAGAGAGAATTTTTAATCTTGTTCATAGTTATCTAGTCTAATAAACGAATGGCGCCTCAGATGAATTTACAGACTATAGCAGAGTCAGTTGTTCCGAAGAAAAGCAGTAAAAATTAAGCAAATAGTTTAATAAGGTGAGATGTACGTCGAGCATTATGCTTCAAGACAAAAACATATCTGGCGCCCCTTGCTATGCTTTGCGCTTCAGCACGCCCAAGCACATTTTTGTCATACGTAAATTGGCTGCCACTGATAGATATTAGTACAGACAAAAATCTTATCATAGTGCAAAGGACAAACCTATCACTTGTATATTTTCCATTGCCTCAAGATGGTGATCCAGAATGAAGACAAATTTTATAGACTAAAATCCCAAATAAGCCTTGTTCTCGAGGATTTGAGATTGGGTAAAATAATCGTTTTTCACCAGTTGGTTCGACCTACAACTGTGTGTGATGAAAATCCAATAAAAGGAGATTGAAAAATCCTTAAACACAGATTTTACACCATTGTTTTACTTACATACAGAAGGTTAGTTTTAGTGGGCAAATGAAGTTATGATCTGGTCTCAAGTCTCTCAACCAATTACTAAGGATGGATGATACTCTCATCTCAAGATGAGAAAATTGGCAATTGATGCTGATCATGTTTCCAATTTCTCACTCTTCTCAATTTCAATTTGTTAAAATTTTCGAATCCAAATTTGTCAACAATGGAAATCATATATGTGTATATTCACCATTGAAGTGAAAACGTTACCTCTCTGGTGACACCACTTTTTCGCTCTGAATTAAAGCATCTGCATCGTTATCCAGGTGCAAAACTTTTTTCTTCCTACAGTTTGCATTGGAAGTATTTTGACAAGAATCCATTAGTCATAAGAACAGAGGAAATAAATAATGTTGACGTACAAAAAAAGAATTGAAAAACAAAATGATTACCTCTTCAATGGATTGATCGCTTCTACAGAATCGTCACTCTCAGTTTGAGGACTTTCTTCCTTCCTGATGTTTATTTTGTCAAAAAAAACAATTCAGTAAACTTATATATAGCTTGAGCTTGGATACTTCATAACACCAAAAATCTGCATTCCTTGTAATTTATACTTTCTTTCAATCGACTCAGTCCTTCCGCTCTGTAAAGTGTTAACTAATTCTGAACAAAAATCATTAATCAACACATCAGTGTTTCCCGTTTGTCAAGCAAAGAACAACTCCCAAAACTTTTACTCAAAGCAAATATGATCACAATTAAGTGGAAGATTGGAGAAAAGTATATACCTCAGTGGTGAGTCTGGTGACCTCTTCTTCAAATTAACTATGGCCTCAGGGACCACGGCGGCGTCACCGCACATGCTACATGCTCTATATCGAAGGCACGCGGGCGTCAATAGCATACGAGATGCAAGACCACAGTAATAATAACAAAGTATCAACACTAATGTATTGCAATTTGCAACTTACAGCTGAAATAATCACTTAAAAGTAAGTTCAAAGTTTAGCCAAAAAATACCTTTTCTTTAAGCTGTCTTTAGCTTTTATATGATGGGATTCTGGAGCTTTCCCAGCTATGCTGTCCTGTTGTCTACTCAGTAAATTGTCGAGTTTAACTCATAAATTCCGGGAGAAAAAATCTCAATTGTTGA
The DNA here is from genome assembly GCA_963555705.1 of Ligustrum vulgare. Taxonomy (NCBI): domain Eukaryota; kingdom Viridiplantae; phylum Streptophyta; class Magnoliopsida; order Lamiales; family Oleaceae; genus Ligustrum; species Ligustrum vulgare. Next base: position 52,339,861 of record OY743175.1, read on the forward strand.
CAAACACAATGTAAAGAAAAATAAATAGATATGATCAGGTACCTTGATTGATGCATATTCATTGGAAATTCCACATATGATATTAGAGCATATGTTCTTCTACTCCAAATGATATTCCTTCCCAAAATGAATCCAATATTCCAACTGTAAATCAAAAAATATATTTAATAATTTTGGTAAAAAAATATTAATGCAACTCCAACACCAGTATGGCATTCCAACCTAGCATTGTCACCACAATCTTGATTTAATTTTCTCCTTCATTTTATAGTACAACAAACTTTAATTCCTATAACCTTTTGTTAATTAATGATATGATTTAATTTAATTTATATTTGTTTTGAATTGATTATTATTTTTATTAACATTAACATTTTTAAAAATTATAATCAACAATTGTTATACTACAACAAATTTTAATTCATATTTTATATTGATTTAGCCCTTGTTTGATTCTATATCTTTCACACAAAAAATACAACTTTTTTCTACAGTAATCAATCTCAACCATCCAAAAAAGTCAAGCCCATAATTTTTCACTTTTCAAACCACTTTTTAACTACACGATTTCCCAAAACTCTTTTTTTTTTTTCAAAAACTTATAAAATCAAACAGACACTTAATTTTTTTGTATTGTGATTTTAAATGTAATATTTTTTTAATTTATTAATAAATAAAATATTTTAGTCATTTAATCATAATTCAGTTTAGTTAATTAAACAAAACTTTTAGTTTAATAGTTTTATTAGTAATATAATATAATATAATTTGTAATTAAATAATTATCTAACAGTTTATAAATTATTGTTTATAAATAGCGACATAACTATATTTTGTTGGTCCATTTTTTGAAAAATAAAAAATAATGAGCATAAATTTTTGATCAATTGAAATTGTTGACTTTTTAAAAAAAGATCCAGATGAGATGTTGTCACATAGCACTTTATAAAAAAACCTTTAAATAGAGGCTAGAAATTAACTGTTGAGAACCAAAAAAAAAAATAAAAAATTAAAGGAAAATTATTCATTTGGCATAAATAAAAGTAAGTATATGTTTTGCACATTTTATATATAGGATGCTGATACTCGTAATATTTTTAAAGTATTAATACTTTTTTAAAATTTATTCAAGATAATTGATATTGTTAAAAAGAAAAATTAAAATTGTAAACTAATTGTAGTTTTTAATTATTTAATATCTTCAATGAATTCCCCTAAAAATATGTTAGACAATTGTTTGAAATGTCAGCTTAATTAAGAAATCACGTATCATATATCAAGAAGTAATATAAGATCATATAACATTAGGCAAATAAAAAAAAATGATTTACGATATGTCGTAGAAAAATAAGAAAATAGATGCACATAGGCAAATCGAATTAATTTATTAGCATGTTTTAATAATAAAAAACTAATATTATGTAAGTTTAAACAAAAAATTCTGAATTGATTTTAGTTCTTTTGAAAGATCTTTGAAATATTAATTTTATATTCTTAACTAGAATATAAAAAAAAAAAAATAACTTTATCTTTATTTGAATTAATTAATAATTTTAATAAGAATTTAAGGTGTTATTAAGAAAAGAGAAAAATATCTAACTGTATAATATTAATCACTAATAATAATTATATTTAATATAAATAAATTAAATATTAAGGGTAATATTGACCGTAAACATAACAATTCAAGGATAAAATGAAAGAACGAAAGTTTCTCGTTCATAATATATTGTGTATATGTATTGTATGTACGTGTTATATGTATGTATGGATGTGCACCAGCTGACGCACACGTTTTATAGTAGTGGAGCATAGAAAAGAACATGTGTATTTTTGCGACCGACTTTACGGGCGTTCGGGGGGAACGACTCCGAATTTATTTATTTTTTGAAAAAGATAAAAAAAAAAACGAAAAAATTCAAATTCACACAAGACAAATGTATTAAATATTCAACAAATACACAAATTTGTTGGGAATCACAATTGTAAACAAATATTCAACAAACCGACACACTGACTAATGCAATTACGCAAATATTCAACAAAGTCACCACATTACATACTTCATAAATCCTAAATAATTCAAAATTCAACCTTCATAATCATAAATCATAAATCATTAGTTCATTAGCTAATTCAGTATTTCAGTTGATTCATAAATATCCAACAAAGTCACCAAGAAAAGAATTAAGAAATAAAAATCTAACATTTTACGAACTAGTTCACTGTTTTCATAAATCAACTAGTTCACTGTTTTCATAAATCTTCCCAAGTAAATAAAAAAAATTAATAGCAAAACATTAGTGAGACACGACATCAGCCCCACTAACTGTGGGTCCGCCCTGTGTATATGTGTGTATGTATTAATTAAATATTAATTTATTTAGAAATATATGGGAGGGGGGCAAGATTTGAACTTGAGACAGGTAGGGAAAACTTGAGCATCTAACCACTGCAGTACGTCACCGAATCATATTTTTATTAACTTTTCGACCATAAATTAAATCAAAATTAACTAAAAATTTAATTTTCAATCCAACCAAATAGGGAATAAATAACATGGTTTGAATTGTGATAGTTGCGTGTGAAAGTTGCAAAATTTTAGTGAAGTTAGAGTCAACTATAACAGATACATTTTTTTTTTTGGAAACCTGATCCGTCTAAATCTTGAAACTGCAACATTAGCATGTTAAGGGTAAAAAATTCATATTGTTTGTATACAAAAATAATAATAACTCATAGATGATAGAACCCAAGACTCATAAAAAGTACCTGAGACGGAGAACTATGTCAATTTTCTTCTCTTTAATTCCTTCAGCGATGAATATAAGTTCTCCGTTTTTATTAATCTGAAATTTGAACAAAATCTGCACATGATCGAAGAAGTTTCTAGGTTTCAGTGTCATCTCCGTCAACTGCTGGTCGATCAGAACCTTAATCGACCACCTTGTTGATCGGCGACGGCGACAAATGTTGAGGATTTCTGACAAATTAACCAGCCGTCGTCCGGCGGGGCCCAGGCTAGGAATCGGGCACCTGCCTTCTTCAACTGAAAAATCGATGGAATGAACCGTATCATTCCGAAGTCGGGTGACGAGAGGAAGAGCTGATTCCATTAACTGTTCAGGATTTTATCGAAAAAGATGGTTGCAATAACTCCAGAAGACTTGTACAGTATCATTTTCACCACATCAGAAATGGATCTTACGAAACCCAGACAGAATTAAACATTCTTGATGAGATTCAATAAAGAAATTAAATGAAGGGAAGGGAATGGAATGGACGTATAGATGGTAGCAAATAAGAAGGTGACAATGGAACAGAGCAAATTAGAAAGGAGGAGACTTGTAGATTAATGAGGCCTTTGATTTTTGTTAAGAAATAATACTCGTCGGTCCAACTTTGTGTTCAATTCAAATCAATGACGAGAAGCTGACTCAGTTTGGCTGCAAGCTTTTCTTTTAGTCGGTCCCTGTCCTTAAGCCCAGAGAGCAGAGCGAAAGTGCTTTTCCTCGGAAGAGACTTTCATTAAAAAGATCAAAGAATAAGTGAGGTTTGGTTCCAAAAATAAGGGTTTCTTATGCCCGAGTGTTCAGTTCTAAAGCGCCACCACCTATTTAATATATACTTTACCCTCCTCTCGTGGGGATTTCACGTGGGGGATAACAGAGGGGTATGCTTGATGATCCAGCCTTTCCAGCAAGCATATTCCAACCCCGGGATTCTTTCCGTCTTTCCTGCTTTGCCATTTGACTTGTTTGCTGCAACTTATGGGGCTTACCCTGAGACTGCTCCCAGGGCTTAGGACTCCCGACCAAAAGAAGACTGGAAGGTGGCAAAAAAATCCGAACGACCCGAAACGATTCTTCCCGAAAATTACCCGCCCCGTCGGATCTATGGGGCGGGTTTTCCGCCCCGCCCCATGACCCGAGAATTTTTGTGGGAATAAGAAACTAAAAATAAATTTAATGAGGTTTAGAAGAATTGAATCTTGGTGGGATTTAAGGGTATGAGAATATATAACCACTATACCATTATGTTGTTTATTGATTTTTTTTTTCCTTCAAATATACATATTATGTTTAAAGTTCAAACTTAAAAACTCTAACTAGTTCGACTCCTAAGTTTTTCACCTAAATTTTTTTTATCAAAATAAATAAATAAATAAAATAAAAAATAAATTTAATTTTGGGTCGTTTGGCAAGGCGGGATGTCGCCCCGCCCCGAACCCGACCTATTGCCATTCCAAATTTTGGCTTTTCATTTTTCAATGGATGGTGACCCCAAAAATAAAAAAAATCTTTAACCCGATATTCCCCGCCTAATCGAATAAAAAAATTATAAAAAATGAGAATAAAAAAATTATAAAAAATATATGAGAGTGTAAACGGGGTATGGGACTTAACCCAGTCGTCCCGCACGACCTTAATCAGTTATGGGGCGAAAATCAATATCAAAAAAGAAAGTTTTCAATAATAATTTTAAGTCACAAAAGTAACTAGGTAAAGCCTAGATTTGTCATTGGTAGTTAGGTCATCTTCAATCGTTCACCTCAAATTTGGAGTAATCTTTACCCCAAATTTGAGGTAGACTCAAATTCTTTCTTCAACAATTTAATCTCAAATTTGGGCTCAACTGAATAGTACCCATTTTTCTTCTAATTTTTTAATAATTATACATTGATTATAAATTTATTAATTAATAACTTTAATTTAAATTAATAACTAATGCGTAGAATGGATCAAATTAAAAATAGTAATTTTTCTCGAAAAAAAAACTCAAAGTTGAACAACAATTATAGAATTACAACAATAATTATTAAATAATAATTATTATTAAATAATAATAATTATAATATTTGCAATTAAGATAATTACTATAACAACAAATTATTGAACTAATTAATAGTGTTTAACATTTAAATTAAATTAAAAAAATGGCAATTTAGTAATTAATTAAGGTCAACTCCAAATTTGGAGTTGTGAATAGTGCAACCCCAAATTTGGGGTGTGAATTGGGGTACCTTTGAAGAGAGTTTTACCTCAAATTTGATCCCAAATTTGGGGTATGGTTGGAGATGCCTTTAGGATGGCATCCTTACCTAGCATAGTACAAGGTTCAAATCTTAGGAGGGGTTTTAGTTGTAATAGGATATACTTAAAAAAAGAAAGAAAGAAGGCCTAGTTTCACGGATCGCAGGTTTAGCTCCCGAGGTTTCTCGCCTCTAGGTAGCTTACCTCTCATTCATTGGCCGGCAATGCAGAACAACTGGCACACACGCACGCTGATGAGTAGGATGTAAGGGAAATACCTCCAATATGATCATATCATTAGAGCACTTCATGGTAAAATAGGCCATCCGCCTAGCTGTTGCCGACTTGCCGAACCGAATGGGGAGATAAACATTTTCACTGCGTGACATTCTCCCCCATTCTAATCCGCTTACGTCCTCGTAGCGGGAAGTGAGCTTCGCATCAACACGCACTCCTCAATTGCAGAATTAAACGGCACCATCCCCTCATGGACGAGCATTCACACGGTGGTACTCCCACACTTGCCCGCTGTACCTTGTACATACCGCCTCCGATACCAACCTTCACCATCTGCCCCCATAAGCAATAGTTCTTCGGTGGACGGCCTCCAGCACATGTCGAAGCACATACCTACTACATTCTCGTAGGCCCTGCAAAATGCGCTCCTCAAAACTCCTTCAAAAGCAATCGCGCAACGCTGCCCAGTACACCCATCTTCCCCACAGCTTCCTTCTTCGTGTTCCGCATGCTTGCCGACACGATCCGTGGCCCAAAATCTTTTCTCCGCGAGAATTCATGTCATTGATCTCCACAAGATCAACAACGCATTCAAGCGGGACCGCTCTGATACCAACTTTCACGGATCGCAGGTTTAGCTCCCGAGGTTTCTTGCCTCTAGGTAGCTTACCTCTCATTCATTGGCCGGCAAGGCAGAACAACTGGCACACACGCACGCTGATGAGTGGGATGTAAGGGAAATACCTGCAATATGATCATATCATTAGAGCACTTCATGGTAAAATAGGCCACCCGCCTACCTGTTGCCGACTTGCCGAACCGAATGGGGAGATAAGCATTTTCACTGCGTGACACCTAGACTTGTCCTCGAACCCCCATCCCTGGTGATTAGCTTAAAATTCTTACTTATAAGTGAATTAATAAATAAAAAATAATATCTTTTTATCTGTGAAAATTAAAAGTAAGTCCTCAACTCTTATCAGTATTGAAATAAGTAACCTATTTAAACCTTTTGTTGTCTCCCATTGTTTAATAATAACTAATTTTTTCTCAAGATTTTCAATCACGTTCTCTTAATAAAAATATTTTGCCAGCTCACAATGTTTTGTTTATACTTTACTAGTAGACAGACACGAGCGTTGCACGTGACGTTTAATATTTGTGTTGATACGCATGAGATTAAAAGTTAAAAACCTGTTATTTGGACATATATATTAGGGTATAAAAAATGAATATGTAGGAATTGAAATTGAAATCAAAAATCGAAATCGAAAGTAAAATTAATAAAAATATATTTGTTATTCAATTCCTAAAATGATGTCAAATGTATTTGTTTTTTATGTTCCATAAATTTATTATTTTTTTATCAATAAGTTAAAATGTTAATGCTGTGAATTTTTGTTTGTTAAATATTTTACTGTGTACTTTAGAAATCCAAAGTAAACTTTATTTTTTAAAACTCGTTTTCAACCACACATTCTATCAATAAAACAATCAACAAATAAATTCAATTTTTTTTAAACCACAAATTTTTAAAAAAATTATAATTACAAACCACATTATTTGAAATAATTGATCTCAAATAGGAGCTTAATATGTTAGGGACTAAATATGTCAAACGTTTGGAGGTTACAAACTAAATATGACAAACATGACGTTAATATTTTAGGGACTATTATCGCAATAAATTCAAAGGTTATGAACCATTTGTGCTATTTATAAGTTTTTAGCGGTGGAAACTAGTGGAATCTAACGGTGGGGACCATTTTCGCAACGTTTGGTAATTCGATGGTATAAATGCCAAAATCTAAACGTTGGAGACCATTTTCGCAAGAAATTTAAAGGTTGGAGACCATTTGTGCTGTTTACCCCACGTTTGGGCAAAACGTCTCTTACATGTAAACCTTTTGCACTCTCGCTTCTCAAACCTTTTCCACAAAACATTTATGCCTATATTTAAATACATGAAATCCTATATTTAAATGAATGTAACGAATTAAACAATATTGAAGATACACGAAAGTAAAAATCAACTTCAAAATTTGCGATGCAAGAAAGTGAAATTCAACCAAAAAAATCCTTTCATAATTATTTTTTTTTTAATTTTTAAATGCGATGCATTTAATTGAATATAATTAAATGCATATTTAATTATGTGTTAATAAAATAAAATAAAATATTTAAGTGTGACTATTTTGCACTATTAAAAAAAAAAATTTAAACTTTGACTACTACTACTACTATTATTATTATTACTCTTTTTTATTTAATTTGATTTGTTTTGATTCGAATGATAAATTATCTATTTTTTAATTTTTTAATTAAAGAATAAAATGTAAGGATCTTTAGCGCAAAGAAAGGTCATTGAGGGTCCAAATGCTAATAATGAAACGATAATGACTATTTGTGCAATGAAGGTAAGCGATATGGACGTTTTGCAAAAATTAAATATATTTGACGTAAAAACTTGACGGAATGTAACGGCAAGGACGAATTCCACAGGAAAATGTTGAAATGAGGACGTAAATGCTAAATTTGAAACAATAGAGATTATTTCTGCAATTAGGACAAACGATAGGGATGTTTTGCGTTATTTACCTTGTATCTTATATAGAAAGCTTTGATAGTAAGAAAATTTTTCGTATTGATAATTTTACTATCCGCTATTTTATTTTAAACAAAAATAGTTAAAGATTTGACAGTTCATAAATTTTGTCTTTTTTTTTTTTAATACTTTTTATTTTTTCAAAAAAATAAAATAATAATCTTGTGCAAACTTAAGCAATGGATCCAAATTAACAACAATATTATGTCATTTTTTTTTTTTTTTTGAATTTAAATATTATGTCATAAATATTTAAATAACATTTGATAGATTTTTAGCAAGTGGAACTGGAAGAGAGCAAAAATTCGATATTAATTCATCACACCAACTTAAAGTTATGAATTTCATTAAATACAGACTATCAAAGTACTAATAACTAACTCTCCAAGAAAAAGCCAAAAAAAATAAAAAGGTTACCAACTTAACAATAAAGAGCATCTAGATCATAACATTATCACAAAATAAAATAAAGTTTTCGAAGCAAGACACGAATAAAACAAACTATTAATAAAGAAAACAAAAACAGAAAGAAATGTTCATAGCTTTGCATGTATGGAGACCGTGATGAGCGAGGCTGACGATCATATTTCGTATTCTCCCTTGATTGCAGAAAGGAAAAGTCTGAATCTCTACTCTTTGTTTCAATTGGTTGGACTAGATATGGATCAATCTTTCTCGTCCCAACTGAATTATGTATCGGACAAAACGACCCTTCCAAGTTTGTGTCACCATTGCTTCTCTTTTTGCATTGTAGCAGCATATTTGCATCATAACTCTCTCTTTTCGAAGTTTCCTCTGGCACTCTCATCTCACCTAAAGCTAAGGTGATCTCATTTTCAAGTGACTCTTTTTCTTGTCTTCCTTTGAGATGCAATAACAAGAAGACAAGAGTTACTCTAATGAAATATGAAAAGATTTGAAGTGATAAGAATAATTGTAATGAAATATGAAAGGATATAGTATATTAATCAATAAAAAGGAAACATTTGCAAATAACACAGAAATTTGGCAAGAGATCTAAAGGCCTAGAATGATATTTTGTAATTGTAACAATTTGCATATAGTGGATAAGATTGTGTTTGGCAAACATGTTTTTTCCTACACAATTTCTCAAATCACTTTTTAACCACACACATTTTCTCTCTCAATTTTTCAACCACACATTTTACCTAGAAAATATTAAAAAAAAAAAATGTTTTTAAATAAAAAACTTTTAACAAACAGAGGCGCGCGCCTCTGGTTTTTCATGTAAATTTTATGTTCCTGGAAATATGCAATTCACCATATTAAGATTTGTAGTTCCATCTAAAATGACAATCTTATCAAGAGGAGTAATAATTACATAAATTGTTATAAGTTGACATGCCCCTGTAAGATGGTAGTTCGTTTTAACTAACCAATCTAAAAATTCGTTTGCTCATTTTTTAATCTTAATCAGATCAAATTGCTAGTTAGAACTTAAGACTTAAGGTTCCATATTAAAAAGTTGGTCTTGTTAAGATAAGTAATTCAAATTGTTATAAGTTAGTCTATCTTTTAATATTTATTCAATGTGGAGTTTATAACTTAACACGCGATGATTCTCATAGAACTACGGATCAGTTTCTTTTTGTTTTAATCATTTCGAAAAATTCAGTCACTTGTCCATCCATTTACCAATAGAGTTGTTTACATGACAAGATGTTCGAGAATCTACCTAAATCCTTCCCTGAATTCAAAGAAAGCCTCTCTTTAATTGAGCCATCACTGCCTCCGGCAAGCCTCTCTGGTGAATTTTCACCTACAATCTCTTTGACCTTAAATATTCATTGCCGTCGAAGAATTAGTCTATGAAGTTATATCGAGCTCTAACAAGTTATTTACTAAAACAAGTTTTATTTTGTTACAAGTTTAACCAAAACACAAAAAATATCAGGCATAAATCCTTTAATTAGGAGTCTTTAATTTTTTTAAGGGCATGAAAACTTACCTATTTGCCGATGACCGGAAGTAACTTCCAACTTCGCTGGAAAGCTTGTGCCCCTCTAAGAATTCAATCCGATGGCCTCTCTCTCTCTCCGTGGCCTGGAAATTGCTTAACATCAGTAATGAAAAGCACAATGACATGAACAACATTTGTAGGATTTTGGCTCCGTCGTGTGTCGTGCACTGCACTTAAAAATAATGGAGGGGACAATCTATATCTATATCTATATCTATATATTAATAAAAACAGAAGAGATTCTGGGAATCTTTTCTTCAATTTTCAATTTGGAATAGATTCTTTAATGTGAATAGAATCTATATATTATTATTATTATTATTATTATATCTATATCTATATATATAATACTAAAGCGAACTGAGATTCTGATCAATTGATTTTGACCAGACCTCAATTGATTATTGATTTTAGAATCTGATGAAATCTAATTAAAAATCTTGCACGTTGGAGGCAACTGCTCAATTTTACAGTTTTTCCTACTCATTCAGTGGGTCATTAATTTAGTGTTGGTTTCTCACGTCCACTTCCTACGCCTCAAACGGTTTCCTGGCCTCAAAGCGGTTTCTTCCTCAAGTTAATTGCACCAATTTAAATGTCTCAACTACCCGTTTCATTATCTTCCTCGATTCAACATCATTCTGACTTTAGCTCTCGATCTGGTGTGCGGGGTCACTGGGTTAAGTATATTCGCTGAAAATTGCGAATCTGTTATTTCCGATTTTGGTTGACTAGGTCTTGGTATTCTTGGATGGTCGTTGAATTTGGGTCATCGAATCACTTTCCTTGCCTAGATGCTACTCTTCTTCTCCAATTTGCCTCAAATCTGGTTCGATTATTGCTAGGTGTTTTTTGTGATTTGTTCCATCGCGAGTTCGGAGGTGAAAATCGGCTGGGTGTTGTGTTTCTGGGGATGATGCCTTCCCCCCCCCCCCCATATACCTCTGTTGAGTTTGACAATGAGAAAGCACTTCAGGTTTCGAAATTTTTTGTTTTTAACATTTTTAAAGTGTTAATGGAATTTGATCAGTTTGTTGTTTATTGTGTAATCAATTTTGGTAGAAAGTAGAGACGGCTTCCAGAGAAAGTAATCGGGCATCTGTCGTTGCCATCAATGCAGAGATTCGTAGAACAAAGGCCAGATTACTTGATTCTTAAAGAGGTCCCCAAATTGCAGAGGCTAGCCATTAACAAGGTTTAAATTGTTCTTGCCTATTTTATCCTGTTCATTTTATCCCTTTGATGGAATAATTGGTTTTTAACTGATTTTGTTTAATTTTACATTTTACCATCAACTCTGGACAACTTATATTTCAATATAATTTTAGGGACGAGTAAAGTGGGGCTTTCATTTTAATTTGCAACCTTTCACTTCTTCTTTCCTACGTATTGTTGGATTTTTGTGAAGCTTCATTATCAAAATAAATTTCTTATTTTCTTATTTGATCAGAAGTATTTTGTGGTTTTGTCTCTCTTTTCTTCTACGCATAAAATAATTGTTAAAAAAACACAGGAATATTGGTTAAATGACATAAATAGACAGCAATAAACTGGACCAGTTTGTGGATTGGTCAAGTTTCACATTCACAATACATTTGGTCTTACCTATACCTAGCACGCATGTATCACTTGTGCATATAAAATTCTTTCTTATAGTAATATGATGGAAGCTATGTATTTAACCTTTGACTCCTTTGAGTAGTTAGAGTTTAAATGCTTTGGTATTGTGATCAATGTGTAGAAACCCAAGCATGTGATGGTGTCATGCTTTCATTTATTTCCCTACAGTAGTAATATTATGGCTTCTATCATTTGTATGCCTCATTGTTTTGAGTTGATTTTTACCTATTAATTATGACTGTGCTAAGAATGGTTTTACCATTTACGGCTCGTTTGATCCCAACCATTTTTTCCAACTTTTTGAGGAATTTTGGATTTTTGGGAGAATATGTAGTTGAAAAGTGATTGAAAAGTTGTGTGTTCCATAGAAATATATGATTGAAAATGAATTTGAATGAAAATTTGAAAAAATAGTTGGGACCAAACGGGCCCTAAACATTAATTCTTTCTTATTTCATGTGTTTTACCTTATGGTGTATTTGGAAACGACGGTATCTGGTATCTTAAGGAAAAAACAGCATGAGGGTTGATTAATATAATTCATTAATTACTGTTGAGTTTTAGATAATGTCAAACCATGATGCATGAATTGATTAGAGAATGAAAGTTAAGAGGAAATAACTGTTGACAAGTAGACATGAATGCTAAGAAATTGTTACTGATCATAAAATCTGTGAAATTTTTATATTGTTGGCAGGTGTTTTTGCTACGAGGTTGCTGCAATCAAATAACTGATTAAGAGAAGGATCAATCATTTGCAGTTTACAATTAATATTTTATTTACGTATCTGATTTATGTGATGCTCCTACCTTTATCCTCTTTTTTTTGGTTATCCATCCATCTGTATCAAATTATTGTTTGATTTTCTTTAAAAACTTATTTATTTTCTTTCTAAATCCCCTTAATGAATAGTATCCTTTTTTTTTTTTTAATCAATATTAATTTGACAAGATACATCCTTAGACCTTTTCATGATTAACAACGCGTTATGAAATGGGAAGAAAACCTGAAACCTAAAATTCATTCAATTCCTCCCTAAAGTAGTGTCGGGCGAACAATATTATTTAATTCCCGTAGATGAGAAACATTTTATTAGAATGGAATGATTCTGAGAAATTTTAATCAATCAAGTATTTTCAAGTGAAACAGTTTCTGGTGTATTTGTATTGTTTGCTGATTTCTCATTAACTGTAGCTTTTGGAATTATGGTTACTTGTCATGCAGTGCAAGTTTGTCGTCGATGGTGAATGGCGACATGATGAGCATCAACCTTTTGTTCGTAGTAACATAGGAACAATGAATACTATCCTCTTAGCAAGGGAAGCAAACTATCTTCATGCAATGCCAAGTCCACAAATTCCTCCCGGTCCTGGTTCCAACATGGATGTTGATAATGAGGCCTTCCACCGTGTGGTATGCCATTTTTGCACATCAACTTCTCTGACAAGTACAACTATTTCTTTTAACATGTCTGATATTTGCTATTTTAACATTCTATCTAAATTTTTACTTTTGCAGTAATAGGTTTTAAAATTATTTTTCTTGTACGTGTTATAAAGGACTTTAGGCTTTGGTTTACCAGAGTATCATTTATTAAGCAATATGGGATTTGGGAAAATTCTCTTCTCCCATTAATTGCATTGGAAAATTCTAAAGGTGAAATATAATTGATAATAGGAAACAAACTTGCAGTTTCATCTTCCAAAATTTTTATTTTTGCATCAAACTGTCTTCAAGCATGCTCATTATTATTTTTCTTTTTGACCCACCACCATGTTGATTAAATGATGCACATGCTTGATCTCACGATTCTGTCACATGAAAGTGAGCTGATCTGGTTGTAGCAATTACTTAATTTCTGCAATAGGTTCGAGTGTCAGATAGTACGTCATATGTGCCCTGTAATGAGACTTGGTTTCTTTTATTCCTTAAAGATCGAGGATGGACCTCCATAATGACTGCAGCTTGAAACTCTTCTGGCAATATATTATTATGTTGGTTTTTGTTTAATTTACTTTAACCAGTTCTGTTAAAGCCTTTGGTGTCAACACCATTTCTCAAATTGCTGGACCAGATTATAATGGAGATGCCATAGTCTATGCATACAGATCGGGGGAGATAATTCATTTACCAAAAGGCGCATCTCTGCCTGTGACGCTTAAAGTACTCGAGTATGTACTCTTCCTCATATGTCCCATTAAGGTGAGTAAACTCCTCATTATCTTATCCATTTGCTTCTTAGTATTCATTTGATATAACCTAAAGAAACCTATTGCTTCACGTACAATATATTTACACCAGACATTTCCTTTGTACCATTGGGCTGCTGGAAATGTTTAACTCTGGTGGTGCTGCGGAGCAAATCGAAGTCCAGTTGAGTTCATAGAAGAAAGCTGAGCACTTTGATGGTAAGATTGCCTCTGAGTTATCTAGTTCTTTAAGCAAAAACTGGTCTTCAACAGCAATGATTGCTCTCAAAGTCAGAGGATGTGGACGTTTTGGAATATATTGTTCGCAGCATCCACTGAAATGTACGATGAGATTGAGTTCAACTACGAAGCTGCAATTGGTTTGAATTGATGAATTTGAGTCTTGATTGTCTCACAAATGAAATGATGTAATATGATCATGGAGTGATCAGGTTCTCTCTTATGTTTACTGGGAGTGCCACAGAAATGTTGACTAAACTGCCATAGAAATGTTAACTTCACACTACCATTATTTATACAAGGGTGAAGTATACTATCTTACTGCCATAAATGCATAAATGAGTTTCTGGAAAATGATGGTACATGGATGATGAAGGAAATGCCTATGAGGCTTTCATCATCCTCTTAGAAATCCATGGCAATCTTAGGATCAACCTTATTGACATTGACCTTTTTTTTCCAATTTTACTTTTTATGTAATTTAGTCATTGTCAATGAAATATGTTCGTGTATCGCACGGGTGTGAAACTAGTTATTCAAATAATTGATAGTAATTTTTTATTCATCTTGAAAAAGAAAGGGTAATTCACACTTTAGCTAATGACGGAATTTTTTATGATAACCAGAAACTTTTGAATGGGTAATTAAATTGATGTCATCTTGGCAATTGTTGTCAAGTCCATAAAGTCGGCAATTAATGCATTGTTTATTGAAATTATTGGCTTATGATTAAGCACAAATTTCGCTAAATTAATTAATAAACAATCCTTTTTAATCCTTCTTATATTAGCAATATATAATTGTCAAACATATCAAGAGTTTACCATAAACACAAATTGCTTATAAGCAGCTACGAACTTTAGTGGCATAAAATCAATAATGTTTGGAACTTCACTTGAGCTTCACTCAATCTCTTAAATCAAAATCATCTCACATGCTCGCATCTTATTCTACTACTTTTTATAGAAAAAATCATCAAACGTCAATTTCGATCTAACTTTGTTATCTTGGATTGGCAAACAACATGGTTTCCTAGGCCTCCTTCTATCCTGATATTGAGCCAAGCCCGACACCTATGATTGTGTTATGGATTATGCTATTCAAGAACAATGAAATTGTTCGTAGCTCTAACCGAGTGATGAGCTGCGAAGTTTAATATGAAAGATTTAACAAATTACAAATTCATACAAAAAGGGTCTTTGGTATTTTTGAATGTAATAATAACTATTTTATTAATAGCTTAAACTGTTAAGGTGATATGTATTCATTTAAATCTTGCATTCAACATGTTATTTCATTTATTTATTTTGTGAAATTTGGTTGTTAGAATCCCTGTAGAGTTTCTTCAGTTGACCAAATTGAGTGTGTATATCAAGAATGAAATATAAAATAGAAGAAAACGTGGATGAAGCGTATTCCATGCTATGTATCCTAATTATCTTCATTTATATATGTCATCTGGCACAATTGCGGGTCACCTACAAAACCTAAGAAATTAAACGTGAAGAGAAATTAGAAAGGTTAACTCCAACTTTAAGAGACTCTAGATCCCTTGCTCTGGAAATTTGTAGATGATGTAAATCGTGAGATGTGGCTCAGTGGAACATGATGTCAGGGTTAAGAAATTGCTATTTAATTGCGCTTGCAAAGAGTTTCATCCATATCAAAGATAGGATTCGAACTCCACCCTACAGCTGCCAGTTCTACTGAGATTTCTCACTCCCACCTTTTAATCAATTGAGTTATGTCCCGAGGGCAACGCGAAGAGAAATTAATTGTGGTAATAGTAGATCATCAGTGATTGGGAAATGCAAATTTCGACATACTATAATATTCTCGGGTATTGATTAACGATAAATTAAGGAAATGACACTTACCTAGTTGAGACATAACATGTGTAGACTTAACTGGACTTTCGTTTCTAACAGAGGATTTGGATTGAACATGTAGAAGAGGTAGAGTTATAAAAGTAAATTACTTTAAAATTTAAGTGGATCTGACAATGAATCAATTATTAGTCAAAAAATAATTTGTGAAGTCGATGAAAATTAAACTTAACATCTTTACATCATCCCAAATCACTTCTTAATATACACATTTCTCAAATCAACCTCACATTTTACCTTGAAAACTATCACATTATTTATTTATAAACGTAAAACTTTTACCAAACTGAGACTTAATTTGTTATCCATATATTAGTGATAGAAGTCACCACTTTGGAGGTCTTGGTGCATGATCTTGGGTGCTTGTCTTTGACTTTGGATTTGTCCATACAAATGACAGGCTTGGTGTCATGATCACAAAGCATCTCCAATGAGATGTTGTCAAGTTTGTCAAATCATCAAATTAGACAATGTTCAATAATTTTCTTCTCCAATACACCCAATGTCATGTTGAGATGGTAAAAATAAAATTAAACATTGTCTAAGTTAATATTCAGTTTTGGAAAGCAAATCTAACATGCTGACTTGACATTATTGATGAGAAAACTAAAAATTATGATTGACAATATACCCCTGCACCTCCATATATTTCCACTTTCTGCAATTTTTGTTTCAATTTCTTAAACAGAGATAAAAACATTGTTTTCTTCTTCATCAAAAGTTGCACCAATTGTTGAATTGAAAAGATGGTTTTTTTTTTTTCCCCCATTTTTAAGATTCCCTAAACGATCTGCTATTGCTTTACTTTTTTCAATTCTGAGCAATCGATGGTAAAAGAAACATGATTGTCAAAATAATAATAATAATAATGAAACTGTAGAGAAGAATGAAGAACAACCGGAATTGAATCTCACTCCCACATATTTAATAGCTTTTTTTATAAAATATATTTAATAGTTTTTTTTTTAAATAAATAAATTCCACATAGGCATCAATATTGGGTTGTAGACATACTGAATTGGAGATCAATTTTTTGCCTCAATGTCTATTTATTAGACATTCATTAGAAGTCCAATTAATTAATGACTGCCAAATGACACTTTTTTTTAGGTTGGACAATGTTTCATTGGAGATGCTCTATGACCAACTCGGGAAGATCAAAGATGTTTAATGCACTTTAGAATAAGAGAATCACTTGTCTGGGAATAAATTATAATATTTCTGAGTATTGATCATTTTCCCTTTCCAAGTCGATGCCTGATTCGATTTTGAAAACATATGGGTAAGTTACATACCAAATGAAATAATCCACATTCAAACTTTTAAATTATTTTAACCAATTACCTGTAGAAAATTCATAGATGCTAATCATTAAAAAAAAAAAAAATCTAACAAACGACCTAAAAAAATATCCATAGGTGAATAACATACACATTTACAAACAGGAATTCCATAGTTGAAAGAGTAAACTATTTTCCAAACCTTCATTTTTTTACCTATGAATGTTCGATAGGTGATTGATACTTTTATCAGCGGATTCGCCAACACAGTCCAATGAGTAAAGGGAATCACATTTTCTATCAAAAACAAAATAGAAGAATGCAGTAAAATAGAGAGAATCAGACTCTCATTTGTATTCCAATATTCTGGAAAGAAAAAGATTACATCAATAGATTGCATAATGAATCTATTTATGGAGTAAGCAATCTGGTTAATAACTAATTAGCTAACAGATTTAACTAATTGGATCTTAACAGTTCAACTAACAACTGGTAACTGTAATTAGTTTCTTCCGGCTTAGGCGACTTCAACTGCTTCGTTTTTAACTTCATCAGACTGACTTGTAACACCCCCCTTCAAGATGGACTTTTGCAAATCTATGATTCCCATCTTGTTAAGTAAAAAAATAAAAATGATCCGTCCCCAAAGCTTTAGTCAGAATGTCAGCCAATTGATGCTTGGAAAAAACATAAACATTTTTAATCAAACCTTTTTGCAGCTTCTCTCTTATAATGTGACAATCTATATCTACATGCTTAGTCCTCTCATGAAAAAGGGGATTGGAGGCTATATGTAAGGCTGAATTATTATCACAATACATCAATGCAGGCTTCAAGTGAACAACACCAAGATTCTTTAGTATTCCTAGCAGCCAGATCACTTCACAGCAAGTAGTAGCCATTGCTCGATACTCAGCTTCGGCTGAAGACCTTGATACCGTTGTTTGCTTTTTAGATTTCCAAGAAATCAGTGCTTCTCCTAGAAAAATGCAATATCCTGTCACAGATCGCCTACTATCTACACATCCTGCCCAATCCGCATCACAAAAAACCTTGGTGTATGTTTGATATATCTTAGCACCCTATGAACTGCATCTAAGTGAGGCTGTCTTGGTTCTTGCATGAATTGGCTAAGTATCTGAATAGCAAAACTCAAATCAGGTCTCGGGATAGTTTGGTATATTAACCTCCCTATTAATCTTCGATATTCTGTGGGATTAGCTAACAGTTGCCCCTCCTCACGAGCCAATTTCAAATTTTGTTTCGTAGGAAATTTAGAGGGACGAGCACCAGTTAGACCTGAATCTTGTAACACATCTAGTGCATACGTACGTTGTGAAATAGAAAAACCCGCAGAAGAATGAGAAACTTCCAATCCTAGGAATATCTGATTGTACCAAGATCTTTAATTTTAAAATTCGAATGCAGATATGCCTTAGTCTAAAATTTCCATGGACTTTATTTTGGGTTTGCCTAGGTCTAAGAGGGGGAGCGATTCCATCTTTGTGGTCGTGGATAGGTTTAATAAAATGGCACATTTTCTCGCTTGCCATAAAACTAATGATGTCATTCATATAGCCGACATATTCTTTAAGGAGATAGTGCGACTGCATGGAGTCCCTAGGAGCATTGTGTCAGATAGAGATGTCAAATTCCTTAGCCACTTTTGGAAGGTATTGTGGGGAAAATTGGGGACTAAAATTTTATTTTCAACAACTTGTCACCCCCAAACCGACGGTCAAACCGAGGTGGTTAATAGAACATTAATACAACTCCTTCGCACTATCATTAAGAGCAACCTAAAGAATTGGGAAGAATGTCTACCTTTTGTTGAATTTGCTTATAATCGTAGTGTTCATTCTACTACTTCTTTTTCTCCATTTAAAATTGTATAGGCTTTAACCTATTAACTCCTTTAGATTTGATTCCTTTGCCTATTGATGAAAGATGTAGTTTGGATGGGAAAAGAAAGGTGGAGTTGGTCAAATCTCTCCACGAGAAGGTCAAACTCCAAATCGAGAAGAAGAATGAACAATACGCAACCAGTGCTAATAAAGGTAGGAAAATGGTGACATTCGAATCGGGTGATTAGGTATGGTTGCATTTGAGGAAATAGCGGTTCTCCAATCAAAGAAAGTCCAAACTGTAGCCGCGTGGTGATGGCCCGTTCCAAACCCTTGAGAAAATTAATGACAACGCCTACAAGCTTGACCTCCCAAGTGAGTACAATGTTTCGGCTTCTTTTAATGTCTCTGACTTATCTCCTTTTGACGCAGGTGAAGATTCGAGGATGAATCATTTTCAAGAGGGAGGGGATGATGAAAACCAAGAAAGTCAACCCTGGATTCATGTTCCGATGGGGCTCAGGATGAGTTCCAAGGTCAAAAAGGTCCAATAGTCGACTGAGGGACTCATTTACAAGCTACAAAATCAAGTTCACTTCGAAGAGAAAAAAATCGAAGTCAATTGCATCATTTTTGAAGCTCAGGCACTTTCGGTTGACCGAAAGTTACCTTGGTCGACCGAAAGTCTGCATGATTTTTAAGGGTGGCCTCAGTCAGTTTCAGATGATTCTCGTTCAACCAAAAGTGTTACTTCGGTCGACCATGTGATCGACCGAAAGTGTTTTGGTCGACCGTGTCGGTCTACCGAAACACACCAAACTTGAAAACGCGGGATTTTTTGTGCAATTTTCTAATTTTCAATTCAACCCCAATTTTTGTAACATAAAAGCATTTCCTCTTCTTTCCAAAAGCCCTAGCTTAGACTTGAGGAACATTGAGTGTAAAGAACACTTGGGTAAGGTAAATCTTCCCTTCATCTTGTAATTTTCTTGGAAGTTATTCAACTTCATTTGAGTAATTATATTCTTGTGTTGTTGTTGATTTTCACCACATTGAAATTTGTTTAATCTTTATCCATTGGGCTTGGTTCTTTAACCTATGAATTTTTAGTGGGATTTAAACTTGGGTTAATGTGTTTTCATATCAATTTTAGCTTTCTTGGGTTCGATTCAAATAGTTGTGGGAATTTTTGACATGTTTGCTACAACTGGAGACTTTTATTGAATGAGAATTAAAAAACGAGAATGACTTGTCTTGAGTCTTTGGTGGATTGATGAAGTAGATGGGTTTGTCTTGACTTATATGGGTTAAAACTGGTATAGCCCTTCCTTATTTCTCCCTTGTAGTAGTATAGCGTTGGTTTCCTTGTACTTAACAACAAAATAGTCATCATGAAATTCCATGAATACATTGTTGTCTCCAGTTAGTTTGGACACACCGATTAAATCTTTCTTGATTTTAGAAACAACTAGCATATCTTTAAATGTGAGAGATTTGTTTTCATGTGTTTTTAGTTACGATTCTCCAACATGCGTAATATCAAGTACATTGCCATTTCCAACTAGTAATTTAAACTCACCAGTGTGTTCATGTGCCACACCTAGTTTTTCTTTGTTTGTAGTGACATGGTTGCTAGCTCCCATATTAGCATACCACCTAGGATCAGTGACAGTTTTTGGTGTAGCTACAAATGCTGTTGGACTTTGATTTGAAGGTAATTTCACTTAGTTTGGTCTTGATCTCGTATATCTCTCATCAAATATGTTGAAACATTCTGCCGCTAAATGGTTGTTTAGCCCACAGATTTGACACTTTTCCCTTCAGCTAGTGTTTCTGCCCTATCTGGCTCTATATTTTCCTCCCTCGTTTCCTCTGCCATAGTTACTGGTTCTTCCTCCTCTGGTGAAAACATTTCTAGTTGATCTGTGGAAAGAGTTGGGGGTTGTTTGAGATAGGTTGATAGACCCCATTCCAATTTTGATTGAGTTTAAGTGTTCGAGACAACTTTCATATGTCATAAGTATTGCTTGTAACTCACCTAAGAAATACTCTCTACGTTGTGTATCTGGACCACAATAGGAGTGTAGTCATCATCAATACCAGCCAACACCTGTAATGCCAAATCAGTATGAGGAATGGTATTTCTAGCCACTTTTAAGTTATCTGCTAACTGTTTGATAGTTGAGAGATAACTATCAATACTCATATTTCCCTTTCGTGTTTTATGTAGCTGTGCCATTAGGAATATAACTCTGGATCTATTCATCACTCTAAAATTTTCAAGGACTTTATTTCAGAGTTTTGAAGAAGATGTAGATCCATGTTTGCTGACCGCAAGTGTACAGATCGCGTAAGTAATAAAGCGGATTTGAGTCTGAATATCGTTCCCAAAGAGATTGATCAAATTGTATTTTAGATTACAAATCCTTAACCGGAATTAGATAAAGCTTTGTTTTGAGAATTTTGTTTGAAAAACTAAATTAACGATTAAAATAGAAAGCAATGAAAAATTGACTTGTTAAAACGATGAATTAAAGATGTTAGAATTGTGAATCCATTTTGTTCCATCATCCGTATTTTGACTAAATCATTTAAATGCAATCCATGAGTTTTGAAAATTCATATTCCTAATGTTGCTAAAACTCCCTTTCGTACAAGTATTAACACTTTTTCCTACACAAGACCCGACTATATTTCTATAAAGAATACAAATATGTAGAAAAGCATTAAAAGAATTGTGAATATTTTTGTGGATAACATAAAGCATAGGGAACACATTGTGTCGCTACACCTCGATGCCGTTACAGATGTTGAGTCATAAGAATGGTATTTCTATGCCCTATCGGACTTTGTGGCAATTAATCAATATCTAATAATTTCTTTCTCTTTCGAATGTAGAAAATTATCACAAACATCAATAATTATGCATCCACAATCATAGATGAAAATAAAAACATAATTAATTACATCAAACTAATGAAAAGCTTAAATTAAATAAAAAGTCAAAACATGGAATCCAGAAACTAAAGTATCATCACAATTCTAACATAAAATCTAGCCTAGATACTTGAATAAAGATAATTCACAAGAAAAATGAATAGAAGTCACCACATTCATTTCCTTGATCCTTGTTCTTCAATCTTGAATTTGGCCTCGAATAGATCTCCTAGCACTTTGACAGCGTTTTGACATGAAATATGACAATTGAAAACCTCCCAAAACGTGCCTCATTTCTTGTATTTATAGGTTAGGTCGAAACTTAGGTTACTTGGGGGAGAATAATACTGAAAATCGGGTAAAAGCCCAACAGTTTGGTCCAGTGGATAACCATAAGATCGCATGGTACAAATCAGTGCGATCGCGTAGGCTTACGAAAAACATTCTGATCATTTTTGTCTAGACCATGCGATCACGCCGTTATAATTCCATGCGATCGCGCAGGCTTTTGGATGAAGTGTAATTTCTTCTTTCAGCGTGCTACAAGTTGGTCCCTGTCTTTTATTGCACAGCAAGTCCTTCAACTTTCGATTGTTGTAATTTAGTCCCTGAACTTCTGATTTCTTCCAAAATTTATTTCTTCTTCGACTTTTCTTCCAATTGGCACTTTGATTCACTTCATCAACTCTTCCTTTGCACACTTTAACATTTTTATCATCCGATTTGCTTGTTTTCGCTCCAATTCCTCTGTTTTCCCGACTTTGGGATACTTTTTGAAATATAAACAAATAATAACAAAATTAATAGCAAATATTTTCAAACGAGCATATAAAATTTTACTTTTATGATAGAAATAAGTGTATAAAATACAGTTATAAATCCCATAACCCTGATTGCAATCTCAGGTGTCGTTGTTGAATATAACCAGCCCATTAAGAGCTGGTCAATTGAAATCCGTTTTCTGTATTCAGTGTTCTGAATATGACCACCAATGGTGGCTGTGTCTCCAACTCCATCAGTTGTAGGGGTGGATTCCTGGGGAAGGAATTCTTCTGGGCAAGGGACAGTTCCAAGCAGAAAACCTTCTAGGTTGTGACCTCTGACAATTGGCATTACCATGTTTTTCTGTAGTATAAAGTTGTTCTTGTCCAATTTAGCCTCTGTTTGGATTAAGTGATTTTTTTATTTTTTTTTGGTTTATAATCGCTCCAATTTTCAACCCAACTTTTTAACCACACATCTTTTCTCTCTCCAATTTTTAACCCTACATCTACCTCGAAATTGTCAAAAAAAAAAATTGATTATAATCACTCAAAAGTGAGCCGAACATAGGGTTAATTGCAGGAACTTGTGAGAAGTTGATGAAAGGTTAACCTCTACTTGGTCCTCCCAGCAGTGAAGGATTGGAGTTGGTGGTTGCTGAAGTTTGTGAGGCAGCATTGTTGATAGTGGCCATTGATGGCTCTGATACAAAGTTTGAATTTGTAGATGAAATGTAAATTGAATTCTATAATTGTAGTTTTTGTATTCGAATTGATTATATTTGTCGATGTGTACCAAAATATATACAAATATAGAATGGAATCTAATAATATTACATCCAATAGGAAAATTGCAGGTATGTCTAATCCCATGAATCTAGGACAGCCATTTGATTTTGTGTGTATCACAAGAAAAAAGATAAACTGGTAAAGTTTGATAAAAGTGTGTTTGAGAGAGAGAAAAAAATGTTCTCTCTCAAACACACCTTTGGTACACACATTTCGGACAAAAAAAAGAAAAGAAAAAAAAGACAAGATATCTGCACAGCTTTACTTCCATTCAGAGAGCCCTAGATCTAGAAACTTCAAGCACCGTTCATCTCCTTCAATCACAATGGCTACTGATCATACCCAAATCAAAACGAATGATTATATTTTAATTGTAGGCACACATGAGCTCTTTTCCTCCATTTGGAGGAAAAATTTTTCCTACTAATTCAGCCTCTATTTGGCAAACTGGTTTTAAACGTCAATTTTTTTCAAACCACTTTTTAACTACACATATTTTCTCACTTTTCAATCATGTATTTTACCTCAAAAACATAATATTCTTTTTTCTTAAACAAAAAACTTTCACAAATAGAGCTTTAATGGTTTTTCATTTTCCATGTTATGTGGAAAATAATTTTGGCTCTTTTTTTTTTTTTTCAATTTTAGTTCTTTTCCCCTCCTTTTTAACATAATGAAAACATGATTTGTGAAGACAACTATTTAAAAAAATGTACTAACATAACTCAACTTTATCAAATTTTTCATGAAAAATAATGTGAATAAAAAAAAAGAACTCGAAAAATTCCCCTTTTCACCTAAAATATAAATCCAATCAAACACTCAAATTGATACTTTTCACGAAATTAATTTCCATGGAATCCAATTTCCTAGAAAATATTTTTTTTCCACTCATTTTCCATTCCGCAATCAAACGGACTAGTCAACAATGAAAACAGTACTGCTAGTTGGTAAGCATATTAAAATAATAAAGTCAATTATTTAGCTTTTGTTTGACAAAATGTTTAAAAATCATGTTTTTAAAAAATACAATTTCTCAAATCACTTTTTAATCACTCATTAAAACCTTTGGCATATGATACATTACCAACACAAGACCACATAAGGATAAGTTTGAGAAGAGAGCTCATAAATGTGTTTTCTTAGGTTATAATCTAGGATAAAAATGTTTTTAAGGTCTTTAATATTTTGACCAAACAAATGCATATCTCTAGAGACATAATTTTCTTTGAAACTACCTTTCCCTAATAGGAAATTTTAACTCCTCAAATAGATCTACCTCTGCGAGCAATTCAAATATCCAAGTTAGCTAGTTAATTACCTTCTCAACATTTTCCCCTTATTAAGCAAATTACTTCAGATCCTCTTCATATAACACCTGCACAAGAATCCCACAATGAGAATAGACAACAACCAAATCCTTGCTCGCCAGATATGTCATTGAACTCTGTACCCCTCATTCAAATTCCTTTTAGAGACATTACTCCATCCCAAGATTCTCCGTCTATCACTGTCCCACATGTACCCAATATAAAGACATAGTACAAGATTGAAATCCAAACTTAGCTGGATGCAAGTTTTCATTACACATGTTTTTTCTTCTCCAGAATTACCAATTGTTAATAATGCTTCATCTTGCATGGAGACTTCTTATCCTTCTTATGGCTATACACCCCTACTTTTCCTTACTTTGCTACACCACATCTTCACCTTACTTACACTGCATACTTAGCTAATGTGTCTAATATCAAAGAGTCTAACTCCTATGGTCAAGCTAGTGAAAGTGAAGAGTGGGAGATTAAGGCTTTGGAAGACAACCACACCTGGGAATTAACCACTTTACCTCCTGGTAAAAGGGGCATTGGTTCCAGATGAGTATTTAAGTAAAAGTTGAACCCAGCTGGGACTATAGACACATACAAGGCAAGACTTGTTTCCAAAGGATACCATCAGCTACAAGGTATTGACTATTTTGATAGTTATTCTCCAGTGGCTAAGTTAGTAACAATTAGACTTCTCTTGACAGTTTTTTCAGCACATAATTAGGCCCTTCACTAGTTAGATATTAATAATACATTTCTTCATGGCTACATAGATAAAGAAGTCTTCATGACACCACCTGAGCTATATGATAAAGGCACTTCCTAGACAGGTTTGTAAGCTCAAACGCAACCTATATGGCTTAAAGCAAGTTTCATGCCAATGGAATACAGAGTTTTGTCTTAAACT
This sequence comes from Ligustrum vulgare, assembly GCA_963555705.1. Taxonomy (NCBI): domain Eukaryota; kingdom Viridiplantae; phylum Streptophyta; class Magnoliopsida; order Lamiales; family Oleaceae; genus Ligustrum; species Ligustrum vulgare. The sequence goes on from OY743175.1 coordinate 52,365,493, forward strand.
CCATGAATTTGGGTTTTTTCAATCAAGTCACCGTGTATTCACCAAGCACAATTCCTCTGATATTCTTGTGTTGTTAGTGTTTATGGATGTGGATGATGTCCTTATCACAGGTTCCAATGAAACAGGTATATTAGCTACCAAACATTTTTACACAAAATTTTTACCATAAAAGACCTTGGTTATGCCAAGTATTTTTTTGGTTTGGAGATAGCTAGATGTGACAAATGAATGTACATTAACCAGAGGAAGTATATTCTTGATATCATTAAGGATACTAGTCTAACAGGTGCAAAACTAACTACTATTCACATACCTAAAGGCACTAAGTTGGTAGAAAATGCAGGTTCTCTGCTTACAAATCCCGATAAGTATAGGAGATTAGTTAAGAGATTACTATACTTAACTCTTACTCGCCCAGATTTTACCTATGAGGTACAATAACTCAGTCAATATGTTATAGCTCCTTGCAAAGTCCATTGGGACACAACTTTACATCTAGTAAGATATCTTAAAGGCTGTCCTTCTAAAGGATTGTTCTTTTCTCCTCATAACAATCTCCAGTTGGAAGGATATTCAGATGCAGATTGGAGTTCATGTCTTGATACTAGGAAGTCCTTCACTGGGTATTGCATTTACCTTGGCTCAATGCCTATTTAGCCTTACACATTTTTTTCAACATTCTCAATCCCATATTTCTATAGGACCTACGATTTTTCACATTTTTCAATCACTTTACAACCACCTATTCTCCTCAAAACCCAAAAATCCTCAAAATTTTCAAAAAATCATTTACACCAAACAGGTTTTCAGCTCTGGTTTCATGGAAAACCAAGAAACAAACAACCATGTCCCATTCATCCCCAGAGGCAGAGAACAGAAGCACGGGAAGCACAATCTGTGAGTTGCAATGGTCGACTTATATTATTGGTGATCTTCGTATTCCTTTATCTTTTTCAATTCCTTTATGGCATGACAACAAATCAGCTCTACACATCATTGTCAATATGGTGTTCCATGAATGCACTAAACACCTTTGAGATTGATTGCCCTGTGATACGCAATCAATATAAGTCAGGTTCAATACATCTCCAATATCTAGCTTCTCGTCTCCAGCTTGCTGCCTTAACCTACAAACCTCTTGCTGCTCCTCAATTAAGCGTCTTCTTTTCAAGCTAGGCATGACAAATATTCACCATGCTTTACCTTGAGGGGGGATGAAGAAAATAAGAAGAAAAATGGAGTCTTTTTCATAGTGATGACAACGGTTCGGTTCGGGATCGGTTCTTCCAAAACCATAACTGAACTACCAATTTTTTGCTCATACCATAACCACCCTATAATTGCCTAAGTCGGTTCGGTGCGATTTTGGTGCATATCTTGGTTCGGTGCAATTCGGTGCGGTTAATAACCACTTAAATGTAAATTAATTTTTGTAAGTTCATCTAAAAAAAAAAAACAATTTATTAAAAAAAAAAAAGAACATAACAATACTAAGCAAATTTTGCAACCAATATCCAAATTCTCAAATTCAAAATCTGAATTTAGTAAATAATATTACTTGCATAACAATATTAATATATTACAATACAATTATACAAAGACAAAATAAATTATTTTTCTAGATCTTAACACTTGAGAACAACAAATATTTTATTTCTTGACCTTTATACTTCATTCTTCCCCGCCACAAATATTGTTAGCAGCATATGTCATTATTGATTCCTTTTTGATAAAAGAAAAACTTGTTTATTTGAGAACTATCATTTACCAAAATTGAGAGTGGCTAAGGGAGTGGAGATGAATGAATCAGATATTCATGACTATAGACCTATGGTTAATGAATTTAAATTAGGCTTTGGTCATGATTGACTTTTAAATAGAGACTCTAATTTTGGTCTTTTAAAGTTTTAAATATGGGAAAAGTACATAACTACATAACTAAAACTTCCACTTTTTAAACATAACAAACTTAAGATTATTTTTTTTAAAAATCACGTGTTAATTAGCTAATTAATTAATATAATATTATAATAATATTATAATAATATTATAATAATATCACTCCACCCCACCCGACCGAACCCACCCAACCCCTGCACTCACCCACCCACCCACCCGGCACCCACCCCATCCCACCCCACCACACCCCACCACACCCCACCCACCTACCCCACCTCAAAAACTAATTTTTTTCCTTCTACAACACCACCCTACCCACCCCCACTCCTCCCCAACCCAACCCAACCCTACCCACCAAACCACCCCTTACCCACCCCACCACAAGAATGATTTTTCATCTATTTTTTTCCCATCCCACCCACCCCACCCCACCCCACCCTACCCAAAAATAAGTTTTTTTCCCTCTCCCTCTCGATGTTTTCCCACCCAACCCCCAACTGCAAACGACCTTACCCCCACATCACCGCAAAGTGACAAATTGATCTCATCCCACCAACCCCCAAATTGATTTTTCACCTATTCTTTCACACCCTACCCCAAAAATGATTTTTTTCTTCCACTTTTCCACATCCCACGCACCAGGACCCAACCCACCCACCCCACCCAACCCCAAAAAATGATTTTTTCCTCTACTTTTTCCAACCCCACACCCACCCACCCAAAAAACAAAATTTTCTTCTACTTTTTCCAACCACCACCCCGACCTTGACCCCTCACCGTACCCACCTACCCACGACAACCCCACCCAAACCAAAAAAATAATTTCTTTCTTCTACTTTTTCCAAATTGACCTCGACCTGACCCCACCCCACCCCTACCCATCCACCAACCCCATCCAAAAAATGTTTTTTCCTTCTACTTTTCCCAACCCCCACCCCCACCAACCCCACAAAAATGAATTTTTTCTCTCTCGATGTTTTCCCACCCTACCCTACCCTGCCACCCTCACCCCTACCTCACCTCACGCCACCTCACTACCTCACCCTACCTCACCCACAAAGTGACAATTGATCACACGAAATCACAATTACAAATTTAATCATAAATTTCACCCCAATCTCACCCCACCCTACTCCTACCCCGCCCCACTCCATCGAACCTCAACCCACATCTGATCACACAAACTCACAATTCAATCACAATTACAAATTTAGTTACAAAATTTACCCCACCTCACCCCAAAGTCACAATTGGTCACACAAGGTCATAGTTCGATCACATAAAGTCGTAATTAGGTCACATGAGATCATACCCCACCCCAAAAATGATTTTTTTCTCTAAGTTTCCCCACCCACCTACCCCATCACACCCAAACCTAAAATGATTTTTTTCTCTATGTTTTCCAACCCACACCTCATCCAACCCGCATAGTCACAATTGGTCAGACAAAAGTTATATTTCAGTCATAAATCACAATCGTAAATTTCACAGAAACCCCACCCCATCCCATCCCATCCCGTGCACCTCTACTGTAATGCCCCGAGTTCTAAATACCCGGATCTTCATTTCAACGTCTCAATTAACTTTCTAAATAAAATTAAGCGAAAAATAACTGAAATGTCAATCAGGTAATTTTATAAAAATTAACTCAAGTGGTTAACAATTCGAATATATAAAATAACTTGACAAAACAAACTTGAAATAAATGAGTTTCAATTTCAAATAAAAACATTTCGAAAATCTCAATAATGACCACCATCGTTTATCTCGTCGCCAACTCTATCATCTGCAAAATTGATTTTTTGGAAAATATGATATTCAAAGAAATACTCGGTAGACTCGCGTATAATAATCATTTGACATTATAAATTAAACACATAATCATGATATTCAAGTCTCAGGTGTCGGAACGATCACCAGTAGTCTCATGAACAAGTAAATAAATACAAGTTCAACTCTCATGCATTTAAGCAAGTAAATTCTCGTAACATAGTCTCATGCTTGAAAAGCAAGTAATTCTCATGAATACAATCATACATGCTAAACTTATAATCCAAATAATCATTGATGCGCACTTTGAAAATAAAAGTTTGTAGATTAGAGTCTACCTTAATTCTCGAGTATTGAGCAACCGGAATAAAAATTTCTAATGTTCTCACACCTCGTCTAGTCCTATAAAATAAATATATAATTAAAATTATATTTTTGATTAATCAAGTTTTGAAAAGATGATTTGTGTAAAATAAGGTTTTGAAAGTTTTAAGGACTAAAAAGTGAAATTTTAAGGAATTAGGGGCTGCTTCACTTAAATAATAAATCTTTGGACTAATTTGAGTGATTAAATAAGTTTTGGGACTAAATCATAGTTTTTTTCAGAAATAAAGGGGCTGGCTAAAATATTTTAAAACTGCAGGGACTTAAAATAATAACTTTTAAAACTTGGGACTGAAATTAAATATTTTAGGACTGAATTAAATTATTTTAAAACTTGAGGGACCGAATTAAATACTTTATAAAAATAGGGATTGAAAAGGCAATTTTCGAAAATCAGATTTCAATGAAATCTCTCTCTCTCTCTCTCTCTCTCTCTCTCTCTCTCTCTCTCTCTCTCTCTCTCTCTCTCTCTCTCTCTCTCTCTCTCTCTCTCTCTCTCTCTCTCTCTCTCTCTCTCTCTACTTCGGTACAGAGATGAGTGGTTGCTAGCGGGGCTCCGCCTCTCTCAGATTCAAGGGCGCCGGCCATGCTCTGGCCGGCGGTGACACCGACGAGGCATGGGGAAGGGCCATGGTAGCTAATAACTGATGGGTAGTGAAGATCTTTGGGTTATTTCTTGGGTTTTCGTTCGAAACCGAGGCTTGATATAGAGATTGGAGTTGTGATCTCCGGCTATACGAGCGGTGACAGGGCGGTGGTCGATGTATGTGGTATGTTTCTTAGATTATTCTTCGTTTGGGCTTTGATTTTGGGTTTGATTTTGATGGTTCGAAACTGGGCAGTGGCTACTTCGAAGTGGGCAGCGTTGGTTTGTTTCGATTGGTGCTTGCTGCGGAGTTGGGTTCGATTTTGGGTGTCAATTCAAAGTGAGGCAGAGGTGGTTTTGGAGTGGCGGTGGAATGGGCAGTGACAGTTTGGGTGCTTCTGCCGGCTGCGAGATGGGGCGATGTTGGTGGTACGTGGGAAGTTTGAATCCATTGACTGAAGTTTCGTCCATGGCAGTGCAGATGGTGTTTCTTGATTGTGTGTGTTTTCTGAAAACGCGTGTGTAGTGTGGATTTTGAAATTGGTCGCGAATCAGTGTATTGGTGAAGCTCGATTTGGAGCTGTTTGATAATCCGAAACTTGTGTATAGAGGTTGAAAGGGATAAATTCTTACTAAAGATTGCTATGTGTGTTAGAGATTGAAGTTGGAGGAAGAGCACGATTTATACTTGGCTGAAGTTGGAAGAAGATTTGTAACTGCTGTGTGTTGATGATGAAATAATCAGCTATTGAATAGCAATAAAATACATGGACGTTTCAAGAATTTGAATTTGCTAGGTATGGAATATGAAAAATGGTGTAACTCCAAATTAATTGCAAGAATGTTGAGTATGGAACTGATTGTAGGGGATAAATGAGATGTTGAAAAAAATATGTAACATGAATGGGGAATAATAATAATAATAATAATAATAATAAGTTTGAATATTGAATTAAAATAAAGATTTGAGTTTAGAATTTAGATAATGATTTTCGATAAATTTTGAAATCGCAAATTAGACTTTAAAATTATAAATTTAAATTTCTTTCTTAAAATCTCAAAATAATTATTAGGCTAGACGAGAGCGCTAATTTTGACCGTTAGTCGTAACGACAAGTTCGTTAAAATTAACTTTTAAATTTGAAAATTTCTCGATCGCTTGTAACGACCTGGCTCCCTCGCTGGGGCCTTCTCCAGAAGTGGATTTTTGCCTTCCATAAGATTCGAACCATGTACCTAGGGGTTTAAAAATCCACTTCTGGAGAAGGCCCCAGCGAGGGAGTCAGAGGGGGAGTGAAAAGACCATGAGTACAACACGGAGAAGGCCCCAGCGAGGGAGTCGGGTCGTTAAATCTACCCTACATGCAAAGTCACAATTCGATCAAATTACAAATTTAGTTGTAAAATTCACCCCACCCCACCCCACCCCCACCCCACAACACCCCACATGCAAAGTCACAGCTGGTCACACAAAGTCACAATTGGTCACACAAAGGTCACAATTCGGTCAAAATTACAAATTAGTTACGAAAACCCACCCACCCACCCCAACCACCAAAGTCACAGTTGGTCAGACAAAGTCACAGTTGATCACACAAGGTCACAGTTAGATTATACAAAGTCGCAGTTTGATCACACAAATTCGCAGTTAGGTTACAATTAATCACAAAAAGTCACAGTTGGTCACATAAAGTTACATTTTGGTCACACAATACCACAAAGTTATAGTTCGGTCACATAAAGTCACGATTCGGTCACACGAGGTCACAGTTCGGTCGCACAGTTTCACACAAGGTCACTGTATGGTCACACATGGTTACAGTTCGATCACATAAAGTCACAATTCGGTCACACGAGGTCACATCTCGGTAACACAAGGTCACATCTCGGTCACACAGTCATATTTGACCCAATTGTAGGTCACATAATGTCCTCATCCAATGGTCACACAAAGTCACAGTTGAGCACAATCTCTAATATAATTGGTCACAATCATCCATAATTGATCACATATTATTTATTTATTGGTCACAACTTACCTGTTCTTGATCACAATTAATCAATATTTCTTATCGCAATTATCCAATAATTGATCACGATTATCTATAATTGGTTACATATTATTTATTTATTGGTCACAACTTACTCGTTTTCTTGATCACATCTCACATCTATCAAGTCACACAAAGTTACAATTAGTCAATATTTTGGTGACATTTAGTTAATAATTGATCACATCCCGTACTTGTCACAAGTCGCACGAAGTCACAATTAGTCAATATTTTGATCACAATTACCTAATAATTGGTCACGTACTATTTAGCATTCAAGTCACCAACCCTCCACCCTATCCCAACCCCAACCCCAACCCCAACCCCACGCCCACCACCACCAATCTCACACCCCACCACACTAACCCACACCACACCACACCACCCCCTCCACCTAAATTTTACCATCCAGCAATGGTGCTGCCACAACACAACCACCACCGGTGATTTAACGTAACCACTAGCACCACCACACCCCAACATGGCCACCAGCAACCACCGCCTTATCCTACCATTGTAAACACGGACAAAGCTACACCGCACACAGTCGCAACCATGGACACTCTACAACCATCGCTCCACACAGGCAAAACTTTCAAAATCTCGCACCATAACTTGCACCCAACTACACCGATCGCACCACCCCCTGTACCCAATATAGGTCCACCGCTTGCACTAGCACCATCACTTGAGGTGGAGATGTCGTTGCTTGAGGCTGCTAGCGATGAGTTCGTAGCTGTTACATCCCGAAGGCGTCTCGCCGGTTGTGGAACGTGTGTAGCAAGGTGGTAGAGAGGGAGAGCTCGTTGGTTACTGGGTCGTGTGTGATAGATGAGTCTGGAAAAGTTTAAACCTGGTAGATCTGAGGCTGCACCCATGGGATCATCGCTGCTACACTGAAACTTCAATTTCAGATTTCGATAAAACTGAACTTCGATCTGACGACGACCATGGATTTGAGTTCGCGATGAGGAACCTCTTCGATTGATGGAAGCAATGGAGCCACTGCTTCCGAAACAACGAGATGTCGGAGGGGGAGGATGTTGGAAGGGCTCGGGGTGATGGGGGACAGAAACTCCGGCATGGTGGTGGTCGGATCACCTTAGATGGCAGCGACTGCAGAGAGATGGTATAGAGATGGAGACAAGAGGGAGAGGGAGGTGGGGGAGTTGAGAGACGGTGGGTATGTGTTTGAAGTGAGCTCCAAAGCTGCCAAATTATGTTTAATTAATTAAATAGATTAATTAACACCTGAGAATTGAAAAACTTTTCAGCGGCCCAATCACTAGTACATTAAGAGTCAAAGGCGTCGGTTGTAAAGCAGAAAAGGCGTCGGTTGTACAGGAGACGCCTTTAGTAGCGACGCTAAAAGTGCATACTTGTAAACCGATGCCTTAAGTTCATTAAAGGCGTCGGTTGTTAAATAACAACCGACGCCTTTAGTTGAGATAAGGTTAAAAAACTTAAGGCGTCGGTTTTTGAATAACAACCGACGTCTTTTACTATTATTTTTTTTCATTTATTTATATTTCCCTTATATACCTATATAAACTATAACAATCATGTACACATCAAAAAATTATCTTCAACAAATATATATAATCGAGGAATGTAGAACAAAACTTAATAACTCAATAAACAAAATTTTGAATTAATTAATCTTGTTGATGAGTTTCGAAGCGCGGAAGAAACGCCGGAAAGTTCCGAACTCAGGTTGTGGTTGGACGGATGAATCATGACCCGATATTCACGACGCGATGGCTCGACGATGCGAAATAAAGAACCACGACTTTCGAAACACCACAAGAATTTGCCCAATCTCCTTGATAAGTCTCTGATTTGAACGCCACAAATATTCTCGCGAATATTTGATAAATTCGGGATGAACGCCACAAGATAATCAATCTTGATAAGTTTGGGTTTGTAATGTGAATCCACACATTAAACAATTGAAAAACATTCAATCTCTGTTTTATTTAATCATCAAAGTCTTTTTTACAATGAATCAAAAAGGCGTATAAATAAGCAAAATAAAACCCTAATCGCTAATTTACTCAAAATAGAATTCTAACTAACCTAAAATAGCTAAAACTGATAAGGAAATAAAATAATGCGAAAATCTCGAAAAAAATCTGATCCGTTATGAAGTTACGGCCGTAAAGATGACACTTACGGCCGTAAGTGTGTTTCTGTTTAAGGTTACGGTCGTGATCCCTTATTTACGACCGTAAATCAAAAATCTTGAAATTCTGCATTTTAACCCGAGGGGAGGTTACGGCCGTGAATAATGTTGGTTACGACCGTGACAGCCCTTCTGCATAATTTTCGGTTCTTTTTGACACGGTTTTGATCTTCAAAGCTCGTCGAACCTGCTGAATTCTTGTTTTGGCTTGAATATTTATATTTTCCCGTCGAGCCTGCTATGACTCCGATTGTCGAGGGTCCGGATCACATCATACCCTCCTTCTTTAGGATGATTCGTCCCGAATCATAGCTTTGTTCATGAATGCAACTGCTCCCCCTGGATCAAACGGAAAATTATTGCTTCCATGCCAGTGGGATGACCAATAGTATTTTGCAACTTGGGTTACATGAATGGATTGAAGCTCGAGCTTGAATTGCCATGATTGGTGTGACTCAAGCTCCCAAATGTAAGAAATCTGCAAGAAAGAATTAAATAGAATGGGGAGGGACATGTTAGCTTCTTGAGGTACAAGGTATGAATCCTTGTATTCATGATAAACCACCATCTCCACTTCATTTTTAAGAACCACGAGGCCCTTCTCTTCACCTCGTTCTTCCTTTGCATTTTCAACAACATTTTCAAAATTTTTATTTTCAAATTCGACCACATCTTCTACCTCCAGATTTTTATCACTAATTTCATGCACTCCCCCAACGGTATTCAAATGTGGATCTACCAATTCAAAGCTCAAAATTTGAATTTCTACCCCAACTTCTAATTCCTCATCATATTTTGGAGTTTGTTCACATAAATCCACGTTTTCAACTCCTACCACAAAGTTCGGGGTCTCTTCAACTAATTCATTCCTTAAGCCTCCCTCCTTCTTTTCAACTTTCATATCTCGAGGCTCAACATGATTTTCACTCTCTTCTAACCATCTAGTTACTGCCTTTCGTTTCTCCTCCTTCCTTTGTAAGTTAGCCAAATATTTTCTTTCTGCCTCCCGTTCACACCTCAATCTTTCCTCATAAATTTCTTTTTGAAATTTCAAAATTGCTTTTGGATCAATCTCAGCTCCTCTCTTAACCCCGATTCCATCACTAGGTTTAGGATCACGCCTATAATCACTACGATTTGCTTGAGATCGCCCATTTTTCAATTTCCCTTCCCTTTCATCTAATTTATCCAACCTAACCAAAGCTTCATTCAAAATTTCCACATACGATCTTTGGCGTTTTCATGGGAATTGGACATTGTGAAATTTTTTGTGGAAGGACACAGAAAAAGAATAATGAAAACAAAGGATCAAGAAATTCAAGAAAGTGGTTCTTGAATGGACTTTTTTTTTTTTTTTTTTTTTGATTTTTAGGATGAATTTTCGGAATAAATAAAATAATAAAAAAAAATAAATAATTTTTTTTTTTTTATAAATCCGAAAATTCGACAACGAACACGACAAAACAAAGAAAATATTTACTGGCACGAAGAACAAGAAAATAAAGAAAAGAAAGACTCAACAACAAGATATGGATGATTTTTATGGGACTTGATGATAAACATAAAAATCAAACTGGATAGAAAAACCTGAATTCAGAGTCCAGCTCTGATACCAAATGATGAGTTTCGAAGCGCGGAAGAAACGCCGGAAAGTTCCGAACTCAGGTTGTGGTTGGACGGATGAATCATGACCCGATATTCACGACGCGATGGCTCGACGATGCGGAATAAAGAACCACGACTTTCGAAACACCACAAGGATTTGCCCAATCTCCTTGATAAGTCTCTGATTTGAACGCCACAAATATTCTCGCGAATATTTGATAAATTCGGGATGAACGCCACAAGATAATCAATCTTGATAAGTTTGGGTTTGTAATGTGAATCCACACATTAAACAATTGAAAAACATTCAATCTCTGTTTTATTTAATCATCAAAGTCTTTTTTACAATGAATCAAAAAGGCGTATAAATAAGCAAAATAAAACCCTAATCGCTAATTTACTCAAAATAGAATTCTAACTAACCTAAAATAGCTAAAATTGATAAGGAAATAAAATAATGCGAAAATCTCGAAAAAAATCTGATCCGTTAATCCGTTATGAAGTTACGGCCGTAAAGATGACACTTACGGCCGTAAGTGTGTTTCTGTTTAAGGTTACGGTCGTGATCCCTTATTTACGACCGTAAATCAAAAATCTTGAAATTCTGCATTTTAACCCGAGGGGAGGTTACGGCCGTGAATAATGTTGGTTACGACCGTGACAGCCCTTCTGCATAATTTTCGGTTCTTTTTGACACGATTTTGATCTTCAAAGCTCGTCGAACCTGCTGAATTCTTGTTTTGGCTTGAATATTTATATTTTCCCGTCAAGCCTGCTATGACTCCGATTGTCGAGGGTACGGATCACATCACTTGTTTTCACAATATTGTTAAAAAATTTGTACATGTTAAACATAAAATGGGCCAAGTTTACATACACTTTTCGACGAAGTATTTGGCCCATAAATTTTGAACCTCGTCAATTTCCTCTGTTGAGTAAAACTCTTGAAATGCCTAAAAATAATTAATAAGAATTAATAATTATTATGTTAATTACATATAAATCGTAATTAAACAATTATCTTCAATAAATTATACATCGTGTAGAGAAGTAAGTTGAGAATAGGCTGTGACTATCTGGAACATGTTTCTCATAACATAATAGCCACACTCATCTCCTCCAGGTTGCTGAGGACACTGAAATTTGAATATTTAAAATTAAAACTATTATTAATAATTTTATGAAAATGAATATATATTAAACTAATATGAGAATTTGTAACAATTTATAAAATTCTAGTTTTCATACCGAGATCTTTTTCCAATTTACATTGGATGTTGCCCTCTTGCCTCCTACTGACCAAAAAGCTCGAAATGCCCTAAAGTTTCAATAAATATGAATACGTTATAAAAATAATAATAATACTCAAAATTCTTACGTAAATTTTGCCAGAGTCTCCCCTATAAATTGAACGTATCCAACTTGTATCGAGACCTATTTATTGAAAATTATCCTAACAACTATCATAATCACAACACAAATACATCAATTTCACCTCAAACTCTCTACGATTATTCCATGAAAGTAACCCAACTTATCTATATGAATGCACTAAACACAAAAGTTTGAACAATGCAATAATTACTTACACATTCAATGAAGGCTTGATTTCTATGTTACGCCTACATGATTGTGCTGAATCTATGAAGTACACAGTATTGGCTTCACAACATATTGCAAGCAACATCCAATGATTCCTATGTATTATAAACGTGTAAGTATTCTTTAAATAAATAAAGAAATACATAAATAATAATAATGGTCTTACTCCTGATACTACGGCGCTAAAATGAATTGCTTGGATCTCAGCGTATTCATTGTTTCAGCCATGTAACTCACAGCACTTTCTACATGTGTTTTAACTCTGATCGACGTAATTTGTGATGGACACATAAATCCAATTGACTGAATACCAAATTGCTCACACAACCCATGAAGGAACCTAAAAATAACAACCAATGAATAAAAAATAAAAACGAAAATTTAAATAAAAGACATAAATGCGTGTTCAGCAATCTTACATTATGAATACTTGCAAGATAGATACATTCAGCCATTTCATTGAGAGCAAGTCGGTGATGTCGTCAATCGTAACATAAAAACTTTCACCTTCCGTGTGATGAAACACAGTGCGTCTAGAGGCACTTGGATGTAGTCTGTACCAGCAGGAAGTGTAAGCACCAGAGAGTGTAACATCTTACAATCATTACCCAGATGTTGTAATGTTGCATCATCAATGACTGGTGATCGTCTGGTAGATGACATATCAAAACTTTGGGATTTTTTATTTTTTTCAATTTGTTTTGCCTGTTTTGTCAACTCTTCCTGTAATTACATGTTTTTTGTCATCATAACATTTCTAATATAATTTTAAAAGTAATTAAAACTCGAAAGAAGTTTTTTATAAATATAAAAATTATTACCTCTCCAAAAATTACCAAATCTTTAGGCCATTGACAGAAACTTCCAATAGCTTCCCTCACCACGGTGTAGTATGGAGATGGTACTGGAAGAAGTGACGCTTCGGCACCTTGTATAATATCATCAACCGACACTTCAACATGATCTGTCAAGAGTTGTTGATGGTGCACAATAGTCTCAGGTCTGGATGGAAAAACCATTCCTCTAGCCACTATTTGATGCTCACCATTACAACTTATAGCGACACGACAAGGAATCGATTTTTGTTGTTCAATAATATTTAAAAACAAAATATTTTAAGAGTAAATACCTGAAGGCCATCAAATGGATCAGGATTAACTGAGTAGCAACTACTGCGAGTTGGTGGTCGGGGTTCTGGAGTTATGTCCACTTCGGCATCAACATTTAAGCCCATGCGCTGAAGGATAGCTTCTTATTTCTGCTGCATACTATCAATCTTACTCTGTACCTCTGCTGCATACTCTTTTCTGACACGTTCGGTGATACCAACCTCCAAATCCTTCATGATAATATCTTTAATATCATATACCGACACAACCCCTCTCGATCGTCTGCTGGCCGAATCAGGTCTGCCATATACATCCCTCACCGTGACGTATACACCATATTCCCTAACCCGACCAGGATGATCCTCCTTACCAAGAGCTTCCGATAAGATGTCGTGGTGTCTCTTTGGGACAAATGTCCCTTGAGTTGTTTCCTCAGATTTTTCAATTCGTTCTCCAAAAAAAAAATGAAAACTAAATATTAGTGTTTAAGTGAAATTTCATCATATTATGAAAAAATGATAGGCTATGCTTACAATTTTTCTGTACACCCCCCTCATTTTCTCGTTGGGGATGTAATAAGATCCGTCTTCTTTCTTCTTTGATCTAGCTCGAATCCAATCTAAGCTGCGATCATCACTTAACATGGACGAGCTAAGTGACGCACATGAAGATGCAAAAGACAGTAGTGGATCTGATAAAAGCCACTGTGGTCTCATCCCGGCATAACCAACGGAGCCCAAAAAATGTGGATGCTCTTTGTGCAACTGGCTGTCCCTGGCCTTCTTGCTTTTTTCCTTGAAAAATAAAGCATCACATTCATTAGTTTTCAACTCAATAATAAAAAATAATTAAGAATCATCACACAGGAGAGTAGGAGTTATAATGTCATATACCTTGAAAATCTCAGTCTCACGATCTTTCTTGAATTGCTCCCATTTTTCTTCGGTCAGGTAATTATATAGCATAGTAGGTGATGCGTGTCATGGGTGCTTATTGTTAATAAACTTATGCACCAACTTATTCTTGAAATCTTTCCATCGGGACCCAACAACTCTTAAAATAATTCGTTTCCTTTCGTCGTCAGGTATGCTGAACTGCTTCTGAAATACAACAATAATATGCGATATTTATACCCATAACAAAAAAATATATAATGAATTATTAAGTTACTATGTATGAAGTGATGTAATACCTTTATATCTTCCCAAATCATGTCTTTAAGGCCTTTAGGGACTTTATGTCAATCACTAATATTTATATCCACATGAATACGGACCAAAGACCCTATATAAGAATTGAAGTTCTTCTTATGGGGTCCGATTGTCCTATTATGTTCATCAAATTCAATCGCACTTACTTCATCCCCCTTCCTCTTCATGTTTTTGCAACTAGTTGGTCCTCTAGTTTTTTTTTTTTTTTTTTTTTTACTGATACACTGATCATCAGATGAACTGGAAGAATCAGCCATGACTTTCACGGGGCTGTGCACGTATCTGCGTATATAAAAAAATAAAAATATATAAACAAATTAGTAAGCGAATAGTAACAATGAATAGAGCATATATGAACAATATTAAAAAGTTCTAAGTAAGAAAGTAAAATATCTTACACAATTATATTGCCTCACGAACGACGGTCAATCAACAATGCTTCTTCATGATCCTCACGCATGTAATTTATTTCAAGATTATCTTCCCTTGTAATTGCATCTGGTTGTATACCAATAGAAAATGGAGGAGCTTCGTCGAAATGATCATACTCTTCTTCATCCACCACATCATCAATGCCAACAATATGTCTTTTGCCCTGAAGAACAACTGACCACTTAGTATTTGCTGGGTTAAGAACATAAAATATCTGTTTCGCTTGTGATGCCAGTATGAATGGCTCATCAAAATAACCCAACGGATCAAAATCCACCAAAATGAAGCCTAATTCATCCACCCAAACACCCGGTCTATTATCAACCCATTTACATCGAAATAGAGGAAACTTGAACTACCTGTAATCAAGTTCCCAAATATCTTCAATTACTCCATAGAAAGACATTACGGAAAAATCTCTTGACATTGCTACTTGAGTCACTCCACTATTTTGCATCGTGCTCTTATCATCTTGACGTTTTGTATAAAATGTATACCCATTAATGTCATATGCTTCATAAGACCTCACAAGCATGCCAGGGCCGTAAGCTAACCACTTTACAATTTCAGAAATGTTATTCGACATTTGTGATAATTCTTGCAGCACTTTATCTTTGAACCATTCTGCAAATGAGCGATTATGTTCATTAGTTACCCACCTCTCACCTTTTGAAGGATTCTGCTGCCTTAAAATGGACATGTGCTCATCCAAATATGGATGAACCTCAGTAAGGTTTTGCAAGACAAGGAGGTGTGCTTTGTCTCGCAATTCAACACTAGGCACAATTGTTTTGCATCCAATCGTACCTTTACCTTTCAGTCTTCCCTCATGACGAGATTTAGGAATACCAATAACATCAATATCATCTAGGTAATCAGTACAAAATTCAATAACATCCTCGGCAGCATAACCTTCAATGATACTGCCTTCAGGTCGAAATCGATTTCTCACATATCCTTTTAATATACCCATGTATCTCTCAAATGGATACATATACCTCAAGAACACCGGACCACAAATCTTAATTTCTCTCACCAAGTGAACAAGTAAGTGCACCATAATGTCAAAAAATGATGGAGGAAAATACATTTCAAATTGACATAGAGTGATATCAATATTGGCCTGCAAATCGTTCAGCGCATCTGGATCAACAACTTTACTAAAAATTGCATTAAAAAAGAAGCAAAGTTTTATAATGACATTTCTAACATGTTTTGGGAGTATGCCACAAACTGCAACTGGTAACAAGTGTTGCATTAAGAGATGACAGTCATGAGACTTCATACCAACTAATTTCAAGTCCTTCATCGACACAAGACTTTTGATGTTCGATGAGTATCCAGATGGAACCTTAACAGAATTTAGGCACTCACAAAAACTTGTTTTCTCCTTTTTAGACAAAGTGTAACAGGCTGGGGGTAAATAGGTACGCTTTTCCAACTCTTGCGGTGCTAACTTATCCCGTATCCCCATTTCTACCATGTCTTTTCTGACTTTGATACCATCTTTTGTCTTTCCTTGAATGTTCAATAATGTCCCGATGACACTATCACATATATTTTTCTCCACATGCATTAAATCAAGACAATGCCTTACCTGTAAGTATTTCCAGTAGGGTAGATCCCAAAATATGGATCTCTTCTTCCAAAAACTCTTCTGAGGAGGTTTATAAGGTTTTCCAAACATAACATCAATATTTTTAACTCGTTCATAAACCTCATTTCTTGTTAATGGTAAGCGAGAAACTCGAGTCTCGACTTTTCCATTGAGAGATTTCTCTTCTTTCGATAAGGGTGGTGAACAGGGAGAATTATACGATAACTCATAAACACATTTTTCTTACAGTTTTTCAACCAAAGATCAACCGTATCTTCTTCACTAACGGGACATGCTTTAGCTCCTTTATTAGTATACCCCGACAAGTTACCATAAGCTGGAAAATCATTTATGGTGCAAAATATCATAGCACGTAACGTGAAATTCATTTGACTATGTGCATCAAATGCTAACACACATTCATTCCACAACAGTTTTAAATCTTCAATTAGTGGCGCTAGGTAAACATCTATGTCATTTCCCGATTGTTTAGGCCCTGATATTAGCAACGACAACATGATGTACTTGTGCTACATACATAACCAAGGAGGAAGATTGTAATTCACCAAGAGAACAGGCCAAGTGCTATGTCGACTACTCATATTACCGTGCGGATTCATCCCATCTGTACATAGTCCAAGCCTAAGATTCCTATCTTCTCCACCAAAATCAAGGAACATCCTATTAATGGTCCTCCATTGAGGAGAATCAGCCGGGTGTCTTAGCTTTCCATCTTCTTTCCTCCCATCGGCATGCCAACGCATGTTCTTCGCATCCTTTGCATTGGCAAATATGCGCTTATATCTTGGTATTACAGGTAGGTACCATAACACCTTTTCCGGAGAGCCTTTCTTATCCTCCCAATTAACATTGCCTTCCTTTCGCTTATACCTCGATGCTCCACACTTTGGACACAGGTCCAAGTCCTTATACTCTTTCCGATACAATACACAATCATTTGGACATGCATGTATCCTCTCGATCTCCATACCCATCGGGCATAACATTTTCTTTGTCTCGTAAATTGAACTAGGAAGTTCGTTAACCTCCAGAAGCATATCTCGTAAAAGTTCCGATAAATTCGTGAAACTCCTATCACTCCACCTATTCTTCGCTTTCAAGTTATACAACTTAAACATGGCAGACAATTTTGTGAATTTCTTACAACCAGAAAATAAAGGATGTTCACAATCATTAAACAAGCTATCGAAAATATGATCAGACTTTTCAATGAAATCCTCTTGTATGTCACACATCATTTCATCTATCCGATCACTATTCACATCATTCTGATCATTGTCCACATTATTCTCCTCTTGATCACCCTTATCATCATCGGTACTCGTCCTAGGAAGTATACTTTCACCGTGCCATATCCACCGTGCATAACCTTCCTTAAACCCACGACGAATCAAATGACTCTTGACTTGCTCAGGGCTACGGAACTTTCTCAGATTCTTACAATCACAATAAGGATACAAAATCATTTCTTCACCTTCTTTTATTTTGTTTTCCTCGGCACATTTCATAAACTCTTCAACTCCTTTCACATATTCATGTATATTACGTCTCCCATACATCCAACTCCGATCCATATCTAATAACACATATATCAAGATATTCACCATGTGTTAAAACGAATGAAATCGCCTTAACTTATTATTTATAAATCTTACGAAAATTTTGACAGAATCTCCCTTATAAATTGGACTTAACCAACCTGTAGGGGGAATCAAAATGCCACAATAAAACTAAAATATTTAACTTCAACATATTTAAAACCCAAACAAAACTCCAGTCGAACTTCAACATTATCATCCAGTCTAAAATATTCATTCTCAGCATATTAAAAACTCAAACATTTTTATCCACTTAATTAATCACTATATATGCTCATATCTCCAAATTAACACAACATAATAATCTCAACTCACCAAATCATCCAACAAGTACAAGACATCTCAAATAATTCACTTATAAATACCTCACAATCATTACTTATCCGTAACTAATTCAAAACACATATATCAAGATATTAACCATGTGTTAATACGAATGAAACCACCTTAACTTATTATTTACATTTTTATTTATAAAATCTTACGAAAATTTTGACAGAATCTCCCATATAAGTTGGACTTAACCAACCTGTAGGGGGAATCAAAATACCACAATAAAACTAAAATATTTAATTTCAACATATTCACAACATTTCTTCAGTGTTCTTTACAGCTTAACTCCATAAATAAACATTAGACAGGACAAAAATTGGAGAAATGAGGGTGGGGGACTAGGTTTTGGTTATTCACCTAAAGAATTTTAAAGGTTTTCTTACTTTCATTCGTTTTGGTTCTTCCAAATACAAATTATTAAAGCATATCTCTCCACGTCTATAAATCTTCTCCAAGATAAAATACAACCTATTATTTACAACTTTTCAAATCTCAGTCATAGATTCAGTTCAAAGGTCAAAGAGCACAATTTCAAGAATGTTAAACACATTTTTCATACTAGACTACTATTTTTCGGGGGTACAGGGAAACATTTGCAATGAATCTACACACAGTAAAATGCAATGTGCACTTCAACCTCTATAGAAAAAATTATAATTTCCATATCACACATACTTAAAAAATTAACTAAAATAAATTCCCAGCATCAAAAATCAATAATGTTCAGACTACTTTATATTGCCAAAATGACATTGTTTGGACAATGACAATTAAGAAATAACAATGCTAACTAAGAAATAAAAATAAAAATAATAATAAATAAACCGAGAGTATGAAGGGAAAATACTCAAATACAGATAGGGTGGACAAGCGCAAAAACCAATTTTTTTTTCTTAAAGTAACAAACTAAAATAATATTAAGTATTTATACCATAAAAATTTACCTGTGCAAGAAGATGCAGAAGTTGCTTAAGAAAACAAAATTAATTAGTTAAGAAATCAAAGCTTCTTAAAGTGGGTCTTACCGGCCGGTGGTTATAAGTGGTTGTGACCCAACCTAGGTGGTAGCAGCGTGTCCCAGGCATTGGTGGCGTGACCAAGGTGGTGACGGTATGTGCGGCTGCCAGCGATGGAGGTGAGGGCTGATAAGTGTGTTTTATACACTTATTTGTACGTCTAAATTAGAATAAATTATTATCATTTTAGAACATATGCTATTTAATTTGTGTTTATTTGTTTACTTTGCAGAAAATATCCCAAAAGATGAAGAATGAAGTAATTGATGAGAAAAATGCATAATTGGATGCTAATTGGAGCTAAAATGAGCAATTGATAAGTTTGTGACGTCAACCGGAAAGATGCAATATGCCGAAGTAAAGGAACAAGAAGTTGGAGGATCCAGTTGAAGGAATTGAGAGTTGAAACGAGCGAATTGAGAAGATTCCAAAGTATGGGGACTATATTGTTGCAATTGGAAGTTGAAGGACTGAAGAGCAAATTAAACATGAGGGACCAACTTGCAAATATTCAATGATTGATTTGGATAATAAGAAGATATTTTGAGGATTTTTAGGAGTTAATTGGATGCAAGTATAAGTCAAAAAGGAATGGAATATGATAGGAATATTACCATAAAATTGATTCCAATCCTAGAAGATTCTGGACAGAATTCTAGTCGGACTTTGAGACCAAATTTTGGGGCAGTAAACGTTCGAATTAGGAAAATTATATTTCAAGAATAATTGTATCCCTTTAAGTTATCTTTCTAACTCAATTTGAATCATCGTAATCGGATAAGGAAAGAGAAAGATATGGTCGAAATACTGAACGCTGTGCAGATACCAAAAAAGACTCGCGCGCGGATTTGATGAATTTCTTTCCTTCTTCAACTTGATCTCTTCACCAACTATAAATACAACCTCTTTGCACGAAAATCAGACCTTTGCCTCTCCATAGAACGAGCCACAATAGAGATTTTAATTAAAATTCTTAGAGATTCAAGTATCGCAGAGGGGCGTGAATTGAAGATACTTGAAGAATTGATAATTGCAATCTTTCCATTCTTCGTTGTTATTTTCAATGAACGTCATTATATTTTGTTTTTGTTATTTCATGATGATGTGTAACTAATTTTAACGTTGGGATGAACGATGTAGCCTAGTTAATTATTTTAATGTCATATTCCTTGTTTTAACGCTTTAATGCATGTGTTGATTTATTATTGCGTTTAATGCGTGAATGAACTGGCCACTTATTCATGATTTCATGTGTTATTTCCATAATCCGAGAGGTGAGTTAATAACATAGATCTAGGTAATAAATCCGGTAATTGAACGAGAGATAGAGATATACTCTTGTAATTATTGCGGTCGTGTGTGAATTCTTGTGTGTAATGCATCTAGTTAAGGAATATTCGGACCCGCTGTAGAGATATAAGGTTGACTTATTTAGGTAGGATTGATTTAAACTCGAGAGAGGAATCTCAATTTAAATTAGTGAATTCGACCGAACACACAAATAGGAAATAAAACTGGAATTGGAATTGATTTAATTAGTTAGGTGAAATCGTGAATCCCAACAACTTTACAATCATTTTTTTTAAAAAAAAACAATTTCACAATTTAATTATTTAATTCATCTTCTTAGTTTTAATTTAAAACCACAAATTCTATTTCGTCTGTTCAAATAAAATTAGAACTAAAACATTTCGGTACTTAGTAAACAGTCCTCGTGGGAACGATAATCCGGACTCTAAGGTCCACTTTATTACTTGATTGCGATATCGTACACTTGCGATCTCAAATGCACAACAAGGGCGCGGCTGAGATCTAGACGAGGCGGGTCTCCAAAATTGTGATGAGAGGTGTAAATAATATAATTAGGGCTTGAATGGAGATGAAACCGGGGAGCTAAAATGAGGGGATGGCTGGAATGGAGATGAAAATAAGGGGAAAAATGAGTGAAATGGTGGGAGGCGCTGGAATGGAGATGAAAACCGGGGGAAAAAATGAGTGGAAATGGAGGAGGCGCGAAAATATATTTTAAGTATAGGCGTCGGTTCTTATATATAAGAACCGACGCCTATACGCGTTTTATAGGCGTCGGTTCTTAGGTAAGAACCGACACCCTTAAGTTGTGCTTCTATTGGCGTCGGTTGTTTCCTAACAACCGACACCTTTAATTACTCTTTATTTACGACTTTGCCACCGCATTTTTTACAGGCGTCGTTTTCTTTGAAAAACGACGCTAAGTTGTTTTTTTTTTTTTTATTATTATTATGTTTTTGTACTAGTGAATAACTTTGAATTGTAACATTTAAGTACAGGGTTTGGTGTAATTTTCCCTTTAAATATAGTCAAAAATTAATTTTTTTAATCGGGTATTCCGTTCAGTTCAGTTTGGTTCGGAGCACCGACACAATTATTATTCCCGCTCCACCAAAAATCGGGTCTTTAGATTTGCATACCATACCCGCCCCGTCGCCCTATCGGTTCAATTTTTTTAGCACCATTGGTTCGGTTCACCATAATTTTCGGTTCAGACGGTTCAAATTGCCATCCCTACTTTTTCACGTGTTGAAGTTGTATTCACAGGAAGCACGTTTCTCTCTCTCTCTCTCTTTTCATTCAGTTTATTTCGTTTTACGTGTATTACCTCATTCTATATATATTTTTAGCCATTGTATTCGAACCCATTTTTGAGATCTTCCTGAATTAGAAATATTCTCTCTCCCATAATTGTTCAGTTGAATTCACATTTCTTCAATCTTCCTGAATTATTATAAGGTAAGATGTTCACGATAGTAAAATATACAAAAGTCTTAAATTGAAGTTTTATTATCAAATACTTATGGTAGATCGTACCAACTTTCGATAAAAGAAAATTAATTAAGACGCGTTAAAGACTAAATTAAAAAAATAAAAAAATGATTTGAGAGGGCACAAACTGATAGATAACGAGTTGAAAACTTCAAATACGTATTCCTCTCATTAAATACAATTAGTCTACCAATGGAAACAATACTGCCGGTTGGTAAGTATATTAAAAAAATGAAGCCAACTATTTATTTTCCATCAGCAGATTGTAGTTGGGCCTTGACGGATAAGAATTATGATATTATTATTATTATTATTATTATTATTATTATTATTATTATTATTATTATTAGTAACGAATTACTAATGGACATCATTTTTCAGAGGTACAGAGGACAACACCCTTGCTCTGTTATTCGAGGTGGGTAACAATTATGTTGTCTAACTCTAATGATAAAGTAACAAGTGTACTAGTTAAAAATTAATCGGACATGCACTTGACGCATTTTTCATTGAAGGTTGTCCATCTCGAACAACAAAGCAATCTCGTAAAGGAAAAAGTGTACAAAAATAACATTTTTAGGTGCATTCTATTATTAATTCGTATTGTAAACAAGGATTGAGAGGGAGAGGAACACGAATAATTTATTAAGGAATCTTCTTAGGTAATAACATGTTTTTACGTGAATTCTATTATTAATTCGTATTGTAAGCAAGGGTTGAATGTGAGAGCAACACGAATAATTTATTAAGGAATCTTCTTAGGTATTTGACATATGCATATTCAGGTAAAGATGTCATTTTTAGTTCATATAATACATCCAGTCAGAGCCGTACTTGTGACTTTGTAGACTTGAAAAAAACAATTGTTTTTCGAGATATAGTTCCTGGGCTTTATGGGGGCTTCCCCCGAAATTTTTTTTTTTTAAAGAAAAAACTAAAAATAAAGATTAAATTCATATTCACATAAAACAAACTATATAAATTCACCATAAAATTGCAAAAAATAAAAAGTTCAAAAATATTAACTAATATAAAACGACTAACAAAATATGATATTCCATATACTTAAAATTTTATATTCAAAAGTGTTAATCAATATAAAACAACTACTTAAACATAACTCTTCTAACTGTTTTAGAGGCAAATATATTGATCAAATCAGTGTAATCAAGTTGTTCAACCATTTCATTTTCGATCGACAACATAGCTAGTCCATTTAATCTGCCCTGCGACATAGTTGATCGAAGGTAATTCTTGATCAACTTCAGCTTGGAGAAGCTTCTTTCTGCAGATGCCACAGTTATTGGAATGGTTAGCAAAATTTTATAAGCAATATAAATATTTGGCCATATACCATTCAGTTTTGCTAAATAACGTAGCACATCAATTGCCGTTCTTTCACTTGTTAAATAACATCTCATGACCATCAACTCTTAATATAATTCTTCACCATTAATGTCTGAATGTCCATCGTGACTCAGAAATTCCTCAAGCTTCTTACAAGACAACTGTAAATAAGTTAAAGGCACCCCCTCTTTAACTTATCTAAATCCAACAAAAATCCAAAAGATTTTTCATATTGTTTAAACTGTTCAAATCGAACTTGAAGGGAAGATTGAGCTTGATCAATTAAAAACAAAAAGTATTCAACTCTAAACGATTCTTCACCTGACAGTGTCACATCATCACTGCCACTTTCATCAAATTGTCTTTTTCTTCGAATGGTGCGCTTTTCCTGAAATTTAGGTTCGATTCCCATCTCACTAGCCAGTTGCTTCGCTTCATCTATAGCACTATCAAACCCATGTTCTCTATAGTCATCAAGAAATGCAACGAGTCCTTGTAAGAGGTTTATTGCGAGGCCAATATTCATATCTTTAGACTGAAGAAATTTACTAACACCATTGATAGCATACAACAACCTGTACCAAATCACAATTCCAAGCAAGAATTCAAAATTCTCCAAATCATACATTGCCAAGGCCTCTACCTCACTCATTGTTTTAGAATCTTCACTTTTTTCTGTCAAGTCAAATAAAGCATCTCTTATCTGTGTAGTTTGCTCTTTTATAGCTCTTACACTCTCAACATGACTTTCCCACTGTATTTGTGACAATGGCTTAAGAGTCAAACCAGGCACCGTATCTTTAAAAACTTTCCATCTTTTTGGAGAAGAAGAAAACAAAGTGTAAATGCGTTGTACCACTCCAAAAAATGACTTTGCTTTAGAACAACATTCCACCATATCCACAATAGCCAAATTAAGACTATGACAACCACATGGAGTATAGAAAGCTCTAGGATTCATTTCAAGTATTCTTTTTTGTACACCTTTGTACCTTCCACTCATGTTTGCTCCGTTGTCATACCCTTGTCCTCTTACATCATCAATGTCAAGCCCAAGTCTAGTTAGCACATTTTTCAGTTCATTCGATAATCAAGTCCGGATGTGTCATCCACCTTCAAAAATTCAACCCAATATTCTTCTACTATCAACGTGTCTATCGAATCATCCACACATCGTAGTACTAGAGACATTTGTTCCTCATGACTCGCGTCTGAAGTACAATCAAGAATGACCAAAAAATATTTTGCATGTTTAACTTTTGCAACGATTGCAATTCTCACTTCATTTGCCAAAGTCAATATCAACTCATTTTGAATTTTTGTGTGAGGTATGTATACTGAATTTCTCGTGCTTGGGCACGCCGAACATGCTCTTTCATTACTGGATCAAACTCAGCAACCATTTCTATCATTTGTAAAAATAAGACATTGTTCTCAACATGGAGCTTCTCATTATCTCCTCGAAATGCCAAAGTATTTTTGGCGAGTCTCTTCACAATGGAGATTATTCTTGTCAATACTTACCTCCAATGATGTCTTTCTTTATTGATTTGAAGTTGCAAGCTTTGATCAATTGTTTGTTGTGTTTTCAGTCTCTTTTCCAAATCAATCCAAGAAATCATGCAGTCCATGTGATCCTTACTAGCTTCATGGTTTCTAAGACTCCTATGCACATTATGCCAGTCTCTGTATCCATCATTGACCAATTGCCCCATTCTACTAATAATTTGTTGCGTCTTGAACAATTTGCAACAAAAGCAAAAGATCTTATCTTGAGATACAGAATATACAATCCATCGTCTATCACTTGTCTGCCCATTTGTTAGTACCCGTTTGTAATACGATGAATCAAAATGCATGTTGTTACCATCTTTAGGAAACAAAATATCATTCACTCTCTTTCGACCCATTTCTACTAAATAATCAATCAATTTCTGATCAATGTTATTCCAATTCACGGGATCCTCTAAACTCAAAGTAAAACCTTTTGTTTGATCTATCTCTTCAGGTCGAGCTCCCTCATTGTCATGCAATTCATCAACCTTGACATCTTCATCGCTCGATTCATTCAAATCCACAATTTCATACATTTCCTTATTTTCATTCTGGTCAATTTGATCTCCATTCACCACACCCTTCTCTATTTCTTCAATGTTTCGATTAAAGTATTTGTTAATAACTCCCGCTTGACTTTGAATTATTGCGGCTTCCCTTTGCTTCCTCTTTCTCTTCTGAGCTCCAGACTGGTGTTTAGGAGGCATTGTTTACTATTATACACAAAATAGCATTATTTCAATGTTCAATAAATATTTCAAAACTCTACAAGAGTCACAATTCACCAATCACCAATTTACAAACAAATCCCAATTTACAACCTAAAAATCAATAATCACAATTCACAAACAAATCAAATATTCACCAAATCTCAATTCACAACTTATAATTTAATAATCACAATTCACAATTCAAATCAAATATTTAACAAATCTCAATTCATAATTCACGAAAGGGGAATATGGGGCTCATAAGGGACGACATTGCAAAAACTAACATTTACGCATTATTTTCAAATAACACTTCAATCATAAATCATAATGAATCAAGGTTTAACCTCATTACCAGAGAATTGTGAATCGTTCAAAAATTGGGTAGTGGGCAGCCGAGAAGACCAGTACTCCTTAGGGTTTAGAAGCTAGATATTAATAATCTATAAAAATTGAGAAATCCTGATTCAAATTAGAAGTTAAAATTATAAACTATAAAAAATTACAATTTAAAAAATCAAAAAATCAAATTTTAAAACGTTAACTTACGGCTGGGGCCTGGGTAGCTGGCCTGTTCAGCCTGTTCACTTCACACCGAGCTGGAGCTTGGAGTTGGAGGCAGTGCAGGGCCGCATGCGTGGAGAGGACCCAGAGGAGCTACTAGCTACTACAGCACTGCTGGAGACTGGAGAAGATGGACTTTTTGGAGGTGGAACAGCGAACATGTAGCACCATAGGTCCGCAGCAGCAGCAACAGCCGCGGAGTTCGAACGGTCGAAGTGGAAGCTGTGGTCTGGTCGGAGACTGGTGGAAGCTCGAAAGTAGGAATCGCCGGTCACTTGCACTGTCGCGACTCGCACAGTTGCACGTCACCAGACTCGCAGAAGAGGGGTGGGAGTGTGGTGTGGGCTATGTCTGTGGAGTAGAAAAGGACCGAGTGGTTAGCTAATGGATTTGGATTGATATGTAATTGGGTGGGTTTGGGGCTTTAAGCCTGGGCTGAAATTATTAAAAAAAAATGCCCAAAAATAACATGGGCCAGTGGGCCCTGAAGCAAGGGCCTCATCTGCCTCTAGGCAGGTCCAGGCCTGCATCCAGTGTAGAAATACAGATGAAACCAATTAACAGGAAAATGAAAAATGAAAAAGACCAGTCTTCTCATTGTTTTGAAATTCATCTTCTATGGATGCTAAGAATAATTTATCTTGTATGAAGTATCTATTAAAGAATAGTCTTAGAATGATTGAATACTGAAATATTAATCAACGGGTTTGGCGATTACTTTTCACAGGGTTGATTTTTTATAATGGAACTCTAAATCTTGATTATATGGTATCATATTTCATTCAACTCAAACAAGCACTTCGATCCAACTAAAACTTAAGCAATGACACGAGTTTCAAGATTGATGTTCCTAAAGGAGTCATGATCTTATGTGAATCTGTTACAGGATAAATCTCGGATCAATAAAAATAAATAAATTATAAATCAACTGTCAACATATAAGAATTTTGAATTACTTCACTTATCAAGATTGACATTTTAATATTGAAACTCAAATCTTAATATTAGAATTACATCCCTCTATTATCTATCAGAGATAGAAATTAAATTGCGTGTCATAACAAAAACACATCAAACATTTTTCGTAGTAGTGGAATTAGACAGAGAAGACAGTCGATCGAGCACAACCGGTATGGAGGGACAGGGTAGCAGCAAAGTTGATATGAAGAAAGCTGGCGAATAGAGGTTGTGTTGAAAGAAAGCAGGATGAGGACCAAAATGAGCTAGCTGAAACTTAGAGACCTATTTGAACTGTTGGGAACACGCTTCTTATTTCAAGGATTACGCTTTTCTCCCTCTTGCTGGCAGAATACTCTAGAAGACGTTGCATGAAATTGGCTCAACTGACTTGGAAATTCTCAGCATAAATCTCACGCTGTGCACATGTTGAATTGATAAGATTTGTTAGATCTAACAGAAAATCTATATGTATAGGCTGTATATCTGTAAAGTTTGTATATAAATACCTGTATAAACTCATTGTAATGCGTATCAAAAATTCATGAAATAAAAGTTCTTCTATCACTTTGTTATATTTCCTCTTGGCATCAGAGCCATAAATGGCGAATTCTCATCCCACAGATTCATCTGCTACTTCAAGCTTCAACTCCACTATGCAAACAGCATCCCTTGTTAACAGCACTGCCCCGTTTGGAGTGAGTCTCACTCAAGCTGCATCAGTGAAGTTAGACATAGATAATTTTCTTCTGTGGAAAAATGTTGTAATGCCAGTCATTAAAGGACATGGATTAGAAGGCTACTTACTGGGGACAAAGGAATATCCGTCTCAGAATATCAGCACACAAGTTACAACTGATGCAGGAGTAACAGTTCAAACAACTCCCAATCCGGAGTACTCCAGATGGATTTCTGTGGATCAGCTATTGATGGGATGGCTGTATTCATCCATGACACCAGAAATTGTGATGCGTGTTATGGGCTGCAGCACTTCAAATGAACTCTGGAAAGCTATTAGTGAGAATTATGGGATTCTGAACAGATCCAGAATCACATTTCTGACTTCAGAACTCTAGAGGGAGAGAAAAGGGTCTCTAACTATGGATCAGTACCTCACTATGATCAAACAGATAGCAAACAATCTGGAAGTTGCAGGGAAGAAAGTTGATCACTCAGATCTTGTTACTCAAGTACTTGCTGGACTGGATGAAGAGTATACGCCTATAGTGGTGCAAGTCAATAGCAGGGAAAATGTCACCTGGTATGAATTGACATCAACTCTCATGACATTTGAGAGTCGGCTTGAGTATCTTAGCCAGGTTAGAACTGGTTTTGGCTCCATCAATTTGACTCAAGGAAGAACCAGCAACTCGAACTATTTTGCTGGAAGAAACAACAGGGGTGGAAGGAGTCAGAACTTCAGAGGCAGATCTAGAGGCAGAGGTAGATTTGGCAGAGCAAATGAAGGCAGAGACCCGTGCCAAATATGTGGACTAAGCAATCACACAGCAGCATGGTGTTTTAATAGAATGAATGAGAAGTATATGGGAAAGAAACCTGCAGAGCAAGTCTCAAATCCATCTGCATATATAGAAAAACCAAGCACAATACTGGATCATGCCTGGTATGCTGATACAAGAGCCAGCCACCATGTAACTGTTAACAAAGAAAATCTAGAGGAAGCCAAGGAGTATGCAGGTAATCAAAAACTGGTTGTTGGTAATGGAAATTCATTACTTATATCTCATGTTGGTAAAAATAAATTTGATGTTAACTCTAGAAGAGCCTTAGTACTGAAGAATTTATTACATGTTCCTATGATCAGAAAAAACCTTATAAGTGTGTCAAAATTTACCTGTGATAACAATGTCTCTTGTGAATTTTTTCCTGATAAATGTGCTGTGAAGGATTTACAAACAAGGAGAACACTGGTGAAAGGGAAGCTTAAGGAAGGGCTCTATCAATTGAATCTGGTTAATGAAAACTCAAGTCAACCACAAATCAGCTCACCTACTTACAAAGCCTTCAATACTACTCTCATCCAACCAAAAGAAATTGGCAGAAATTCCTCTCCAGATTTAGGAATTTGGCATAGAAGGCTAGGACACCCTCATTCTTCTACTATGGTTCAAGTGTTACAACTTTGTAATAAGTCTACATCCAGTTTAAATAAAATTCCTTTTTGTGAGGCTTGTCAGTTTGGGAAGTCACACGCATTACCATATAATCTGTCTCAATCTCATGCTAAACTACCCCTTGACTTAATCCACACTGATGTCTGGGGCCCAGCTCCTTTAAGTTCTACCACAGGGTTCAAATATTATGTAATTTTTGTAGATGATTGCACTAGGTACACCTGGATCTATCCTCTCAAACATAAAAATGATGTTTGCCACCACTTCACAGTCTTTAAAAGGCTTGTTGAGAATCAATTTGAAAGAAAAAAAAATGATCCTGAGTGATATGGGAGGTGAGTACAAATTCCTAAACCAAATTGCTAAAGAGGCAGGCATTGAATTGAGACACTCCTGTCCACACACTTCACCACAAAATGGCAGGGCTGAGAGAAAACACAGACATATCACTGAAACCGGTTTGACCTTACTTGCTCAAGCCTACATGCCTTTATTTTATTGGTGGGAAGCTTTCATTACAGCAAGATATCTTATAAATAGACTACCAAGCCCAATATTACAACACAAGTCACCCTATGAAGCTCTTTTCAAACAGAAACCAAATTATCAGATGCTTAAAACCTTTGGCAGTGCCTGCTACCCATGCATGAGACCATACCAAAACCATAAGTTTGACTTCCATACACAAAAATGTGTTTATCTGGGACCTAGTGCATCTCACAAAGGCTACAAGTGTTTGAATTCAAATGGTAGAGTTTACATTTCCAGGAATGTTGTTTTTGATGAAAAATCCTTTCCATTCAAAGGGGGCTTTATAAATAAAAAAACAAGAACCAAAACAATCTCCTATCAGCCTAAGTCAAATACCCTTTGAGATTAACTTCCAAACTCCAACATATTCAATTGATAGAGTACAACCTGCAGCTGAACTCTTAAACAGGTTCTCTGAAGTAAATTCTGAGGAATCAAATGATGAAGTTGAAAATTCAAATGAAGCAAGTCAATTTTTGGCTCAGAGAGATGGATACAATGAAATTCAGAATGAAACAGCACAGAATCAGGATGACATTACTGTGGCGGTGGCGATGAGTTGAAGGTCATGTTGGTGGTGATGGTGGTGACGATGGCATTTATGGTATGTAGAGGTGGTGACAACAAGATATAGTACAGAATATTGCTTGAGTTTTGAATTTGTGGAGGGGGTGGGGTTTTTAAAATATATTAATTATATTTATTTAGCACTTGATTTATGAACTTTTAAACTATAATTTTACTTTTAAAATGTTGTATTATAACCACATGATCATTAGTGTAAATTAAAGATAAAATTTATTTTAATCATATATTTCATGAAATTCACAACTTTTTAACCATACATTTCATTCACTTTTATTAAAATCTATTAAAATTCTGAATTTAATCTCATAAAACATGGGCTCGGTATAATCGATGGTATTTTTGAGTTGATTATGTTTGGTTGATTATATTTGTTTGAATAAGGACTTCTTTGCTAGACTGGTTTTATTTCGTGGAAATTAGGCTCCGCACACAGCTAAAATAATTTGAAAAAATACCTCATTTGTAAAAATATTCAGATACTACATTCTTTTTAAAAAATAATTAGATTCGATACGCAGTTACTTTTCAAATGAAAAAGTGACACGATAAATGAATTTTTCTTAGTTTTCATCTAAAAAAAAGTCCAGTGGAGATGTATGGGAAATTCTCATTCTATATAAAACTTTGCTATTGATATAACAAATTGTACTTTTGTCCATTTTCTTTCTCATCTTTAATGAAATTAATTATAAATTCTACTTCGGTTGTTAGTAACGGTTTTAGTACAGTAATGCTTTTGAAAAAAAAAAAAAAAAGAAGGAAGGGTTCTTCTCCAAGCTAACACAATAATAATATATATTCAAACGAACTGCTCAGCAACACAATGTTCAATGTAATTTTAAAGTACGACACATTATTATAGCAAATAAAACACAGTTATATTTCTGCTTACCGATTCAAATTTACCAATATCATTTCTAATAAATAAGCCCCAAGACCCATGAAAGAGGGTAGTTCCCCTAGTTGTTCAATTTAGATTGTTCACATAGCAAAGTCTTAAATAAAAATAATACGAGTCCATAATATGTGATCAAAAGAATCATCAAATTAAATATAGTAGATGAAACATATTGAAAAGTACCAAGAACTCTTCAAGAAATTACTAAGTACTAGACCTTGTTTTCGTGTTATAAATAGCATGCACGTCTTCACCTGATCAATCCCTCATTCTCTCTCTCTCTCTCTCTCTCTCTCTCTCTCTCTCTCTCTCTCTCTAGATCCGTCTCTGCACAAAAATGGCTCCTAGATATGGAGAAACCCAGCAGGGAGAAGAAAACAAGAAGGAAGGGGAAACCAAAGAGAAGAAAGAAGAGAAAGTTTCTGATATCCGAAAGGGGGCATTCGAATTAGCAAATTATTACTTTGTCTTTCAAGGAGTAATCTTTACCGCAATTTATAGTTCCCCGACAAAACACAAATGTCAAAATCGTTGGGCTCCAATCACTCTCTCCTTGTTTGCAGGCATCCTAAATTTATCTGCTTTGGCGGCGATGGCAGTGAAATACAAAAGAATATTAGATGAAAAGGATAATAAATTGTTAAATGGTACAACGTCTACCAGCAGATATGCAAGAATGTGGCGCTCTCTTTACGTGTGGGGTAGCTTGCTCCTCTTCTTTGGATTTTTTCTTGTGACACTTATCGGAAGCATTATGATTCCTTGTAAGGAAAATGATCCCAACAACTGTGTCAAGATATGTGACCAAGAAAAATGTATAACCATTTGTCACTAGACATTGTACGTCATCACATGACCATTGTCTTGGATCCTCCTATCATATCATTAATGTTCTTCATTACTATTATATCAAAAAAACAAAAAACAAAAAAATGTTCTTCGTTACTAAATATTGATCCCAATAAATGTGACAGAAAAAAATGTCGACTCTCTTGCATTAAGACAGATGTCTCCCTTGTTGATGCATATAAAACGTTGATAGGTTATTTTATTTGGTTTATTAATAGTTTTTATTTCATTCTATTGATTTAATTAGTATTTATTTCATCTAATGACTTTTTTGTCTAGTAGGGTTTTATATAAAATTGTAACTATTTAGTCCTTATTTGATACTCATTATAATTAGATTATCTGAGATAATATATTTTTGAATAGTATTTTTTTGAAAAATGTGTGGTTAAAAATGAAAGAGAGAAATGTATAGGAGGATTGGCGCATAGCTAGGTGATTATCTTTTTGCAAATAATTATCTTAGGTTGAGGGCATTCGGCCGCTTGAGCTGGATCCGCCAAAAAAATCTTTTTTTACCTTATAATTTTTGTGTCGAAATTTTTTCCCCCTTACGTTGTAGTGTCCGCTCATACTAAAACAAATCCACTCGTGTGATGAATTGACTTACTGAATTCGTCTCTAGATTGGTTTGGGATAGAAATACTCATTCTCGTACAATGGTTTTTCCTTTTTCTTTTTTCCCCTTGAAATTTACTAATTGTTTGGCTCTTTTTTTTTTTTTTTTTTAATTTCAGACAAGTCGCACATTTGCCACATTGCATGTCAATCAATATAATGAGATTAAGTAACACATTCTCCTTTAAAAAGGGGGGGGGGGGGGGGGGGTAGTCATGCATGTATTGTGAGATATAAATGTTTTCTTTTTTGTTTTACAACTTTGCCTCCCAATAAAATTTGAATTTTATAACCATAAAGGACAAATTTGTAAATATAAAACCCAACTTAATTCCCAAACAAGGCAGCGTGAATTCCCTGCCCTCATTTCTTCGCCTCTTTCTTTCAGCATTAACAAAGAGATGAGACTTTGAGAGCATAAACCCAAATTTGAAAATTCATACTTCCCCCTCCATGTCTCCCATTCTCGACTGAAATTGTAACATAAGTTTTGAATATTTATGTCTTCCCATCAACAAGGCACAAACAATTTTGGTCTCACCCGAAATTCTACAACTGCTCAACTTCAACCTTCATGTATATCTAAAATTCCAATTAATAAATTCTTAAATAGGCTTTAAAACATTATTACTAATAACTAATATTAATGTTTGTCATTCCCCAATAAACGATCTTTACTACAATATTTCATATATAAAGTGAAGAATCTGGACAGGGGATGGAAACATGAAATTCAATTTTGCTATGTATATGTGTTATAATGAGTTTGTGATACTGATAATGAGAGAAGAGTGAGAATCGAGAAGAAAGAAACCGAACAAGAAAGTGGATGGAGAGAAAATAGTTACTATGAGTGTGTGTGAGTGAAATAGAGATACACTAGTACAGATTTACCAAAAAAATAACAAAATGTACGTCACTTTTTGGATTAATAGACGGCTATAAAGAGCGGTGGCATATTTACAATTTTTGTAAATATATTTTGACAATATAGCATCAATTCTTCTTGAGAACCGACGTCTATGAACTATGTATAGGCGTTGGTTCTTAAAAGAACTGACGCGCTTAATTAAAAGCGTCAATTAAAGGAACAAACACCCTAAAATCGAAAACACCCTATTTTCAAACACCCTATTATGTTATGGAAAACACGTAAGAGATAGTCATACTATTTTCAATGCACTTCTTTACAAAAAGTATAAGTTACTAAATACTATGAATTGTTTAATTATGAATTTATATTTTATTAACAAATAATTAAGAATTCATTTTAATTGTTTGTAGAAATTTAAAGACTACTACATAACGGTAGAGATCGACGAGATTCGAATTTATGGACAAAATACATTGTTTAAGAGTATGTGAAAAAAAAAAAATTATATGCAAATATATGTATACATTTGGAGTAATTAAAAATATTATAAATATAAAACTGCATAATATGCGTCAGTTGTGACTGAACAACTGACACATATTGTATAGTTTTACATGTCGATTTCTTAACACAACTGACGCCTAAAGTGATTTTTACGCATCGCTGTCAAATGCGTCACTTTTACAACGAACGCGTATTGTTTGGTATATCCAACACGTAAGGGTTAAACAGTACCAATGATATAGTGAGGGCAGCATTATAAAATTAGGAAAAACTGTAGTGATCCATTAAGTCCCTTGTGTGAGTGTTATTAGTGGTGTGTTTGTCAAAAATTGTGTAAGTAATTTTGTATCAATAAAATTATTTTCTTGAGCATTAAACTCAACACAGTCACTTTCGATCATTTTTATGGTGAATTTGCATATTATTTAGCACATTTGTCTTATTTGAATTTGAATTTTATCATTATTTTCCCCCGAAACCCTGTGAGGTTTGTTGCGAACAAGAGGTAATATTTTGTCCCCACAACATATATTTCATAGCATTGATGGTATTGATTGATTGATAAGATACAATGTAAATTGTTATAATGGAGCCACCCTAGAATATAAGAGTTATGTTATTTGTACATATTAGTTTATCGATTGTGTTACATATAACACATTTGGCAAATACCTATCACTTTAACCCATTACATCATCTCTAAAATCAACAACTATGAACTCACGAACACACCATTGCTAAACGCATCTGGACACTTTGGATATACAAATATATTAATTCAGAAGATAAATGAGAATCAATTTTCATTATAAAAGCATCTCAAATGCATCTCATTTATTCTAGTCTACGTGGTAGTTAAATTAAAAGGTCTAGCCTATACATGTAACATTAATAGTTAAAGAATAGACGGTCAAATTCAAATTCATCTTTAATTGAAAAGAACTTTCAGAAAATCAAGAAAAGAAAAAAAAAGCAAAATCAAATAGTTAAATTCTGTATAAACTGGTATACAACGTAAAACTACTACAATGAGAGAATTTTAAAAAATTATAGATACGAACTATCAAAATATTCAAAACTTTTCATTTTTCACCGAGCAGTCAAAGTGACGAAGTGTTATGTTACCGAAAAAAACTATTTTCATATGTTCTAAATAAATGTATGTCACCACACCCTATTTTGAAATATTATGAGTTTGCTAACGTGCCTTTATTTTTATTTTGATAAAAATTAGTTAAACTAATTGTTAAAGTCAGTAATATGTATTTCAAATATTTTTATTATTTAAACATATAGTATTAAACATAAATAAATGAACAAAATGAATAAATTAATAAATTAATAAAAATAATTAAATTAATTAATAAAATGAGTAAAAAAATTAATAAATGAACAAAATGAGTAATATGAGTGTCAATTCGAATTGAAATTAATTATTTATGACCAAATTAGATTTAGTTAAGAAATCATAAATATCATTACTTAAATAAAACAATTTTGAAATAGTGTGACATGTAGAAAAATTAAAATGTACAAAATAAGACTTTATTTAATCTTTGATGTGATTTCAGAAAATATGATTTTTAATAATTAAAACACAATTTTTATATTGATGGCTACACATAGAATTTAACTCATTCATTCACATTTATCCAGATTTTGCATTACACTAATTCACTTTGTATTCATACTGTTTAATTTTATGGGAACTTACTATTTATAGAAACGAAAATTGGGCGAAAAATTATTTTTAAAAACTATCCAACCTTTATATATTATATAAAAATATATATAACAATTGTTATATGATATTGAGATGTGTCCTAATGGTTGACCTAAACAAATTATAGGGTAACCAAATTGAAACAAAACATAGTTAAGGCAAATTTTAATTGAAATGTTTGGTTTAAAACTTCACTTACAGATGTATGTGTGATAAGTGTATTTTATACACTTATTTATTTGTCAAAATTAAGATATTATTTTGTTTTTCTTGAATAAACTCTACTTAGTTTGTGTTTATTTGTCATTATTTCAGATTTTATCCCAAAATCAAAAAAAAAATGAAAAATTGAAACAAATACATAATAATTGGATGAAAAGTGGAGCTAATTGAAAACGATTTGAAACTCAAGAGCTTAATTGCACAATTGAAAACAAGGGACCAACTTATATTTTCTTGAAAGAATTGAGACTCAAGAATAAAACCCACACTAATTTTAATTGGGCCATTGAAAAAAATTCAAACAAGACTCCTTTAGGCCCAAGGAGTGTGTTTGGTAGGGATGGGCGTCGGGTGGTTCGGTTCTGGTATCTCAAGAACCGGAATCGAACCATACTTTTTCGGTTCTTGTAAAATGGAATCATTCGGTTCCACTGAATTGCAAGAACTAAATCAGAACCAAACAATTCGATTTTGGTTCGATTTCGGTTCTACAATAATAATTATTTTTCGAGAGCCTTATCAAGGAGCATCAGGCCTCAGGAAGTGAGCTAATAATCTGAAATAAACTTCTACTACATATACCAACATCAAGGATTTCAAAAATCCTTTCACTCCGAAGAGAGTATAGGATTCTCCATGAAATAGAAGATATTCATAAATAAAAATAGGAAACAAATGGTCTACAAGGTTTTTCAAGTATGGCAATATAGTAAACTTGTGGGATGAATCATAAATTTTAAATGCATTATTATTAATTGTTTTATATTGTATTTAAATATTTAATTAACTCCATCGTGGTCATTTACAACTTCGCTTATTAATAAGTTAGCCTCATTTGATTTTCATTTACTAAGAATTTCAGTCCAAATATGATGTTAAATGTTACAATAAAGTAGAGTCGTAGAGACGTAACAAATTTCATAAAAAGAAATTAGCCCTTGTTTGAGCTCCATTATTTCTCATTATTTTTACAAATTTTTTCTACAGTAATCAATCTCAACCATCCAAAAAAGTCAAGTTTACAATTTTTTACTTTTCAAATAACTTTTTAACCATTGGATTTTTAAAACCCAAATTATAAATTAATATAATGGGGCTCAAACAAGGGCTTAATCATTTTCACTTTACCGAAAAAAATACAAATTCTTTTAATTTTTAGTTTTAGGACAACCAATTAAGACCATAAAAAAAATAAATAAATAAAGATCAAAGACCGGTTCTAACTTCGATTTTTTGGTTCTAAAAGCTGAACCGAGAACCGAACCGAAAACAAATCGGTTCTCGGTTCCAAAACCGATTTTCTATTTTATTTTTTTAAAACCATACGGTTCCCCTTTTTTTGGTTCGGTTCCGGTTCGGTCATTCAGCTTTTGTTAGGTATAAAGGAATGTGTTTGATGTGAAAAAAGGGGGATTGATTATTATTATTGTAATATATATACATTGAATAAGAGGCATCCGTGGGGAGAGCTAAAAACAGAGAGGAGTGCGGTTGGAATTGCAAGGAGATTGGCTGTTAAATTCCTTTGGTTTGGGTAGGAGCCGACTAGTGGTAATTGGAGTTGGTGGGGAACAAAGAAAAAAAGAGGCTGTTTGGGATAAAAGGAATAAATATACACACAAAGGACAGAGAGAGAGAGAGAGAGAGAGAGAGAGAGAGAGAGAGAGAGAGAGACGGCTGGTTTGGAGGAAGAGACAAAAATATAATTCAGGGGGTCAGCCGAGAGGAAGAGAAAAGTGTGCTGCTGGTGCTAAAAGGGAGGTGGTTGGCTGGTTATATACCTATAATATACAAAAAAAAATTGGTTGCAATTGGGGGGTTGAATTAGAGAGCTAACGGCTGGAAGTTAGGCAGCAAGGAAAAAAAAAAAGGGAAACAAGAAGAAAAGCATACGGCTGGAATTGTTTGAGGTGTGCTGGCAATTGGGGGGACAAGAATTGGGATACATTGCTTGTGAGAAAAAGAGAGCATGGCTGATTATTAATTGTGGGGATTAAAGTGGTTCATTGGATCAAAGGCTAGTGGGAGAAGAAAAAGAGAGCACGGCTGGTTGAATTGGGAAGAAGACGGATGATTGCAATTGAGGTTGCGGATGGGTTGTATTGAAAAAAGGAAGCTGCCGACTGCAAGGGAAGGACTAGACCGGGTAGAGATGGCAAAAAAATCCGACCCGAACCCGCCCCGCGGGTCGGCGGGGCGGGTATGGGGCGACTTTCCCCGACCCGGGTGGGTCGCGGGGCGGGTACGGGTTTGGTTGTCCCGACCCGAACCCGCCCCGATTAAATAAATTAATAAAAATTAATAAGGAATAAAATAAAAAAAATACCGAAAAAATTAAAAAAAAAATTAAACGGGGCGGGTAGGTTGACCCGCCCTGACCCGAAATTCGCGGGGCGGGTTTGGAATTAAAAAATTCTCGCGGGGCAGGGCACGGGTCGGGGGGACTCGACCCGAACCCACCCCGTTGCCATCACTAGACCGGGGACTGATTTCGGTGGGACGAGATGCTAATTTTTCAACTCTTCGAACTCCGGATTTCGTTTGCATTATTTATTGCTTTTTATTTCAAGAACGTGCGTAGCTAAATTTTATAAACGGGATTGACAATGTAGATTTAATGCTTTTAGTTTGATTTTAATTCTTAATTTAATACTTTATTTTTATGTATTGGTTTTATTATTACTCTTAATACTTGAGTTGTCTGATCACAAATTCATGATTTAATAATTGTTTTCATAATTCGAGATGTGAGTTAACAATTAGATCAAGTAATAAAATCCGGAAATTTCAACAAAAAGATAGATATATGAATTTTTGGTTACTTGTCACTTATGAATTCCTAAGAAATTTAATGCATTTAACTAAGGAGAACTCTGACCCGCTGTAGAGATACATGGTTGATTTAGTTAAATAGACCTAATTTGAACTCGAGAGAGATAAATTAGATTTATGCGTTAATTCGACTAAATACAATTTTAGAAAACAGCTTGAGATGAAAAATTAAGATAGAACATTACTTGAAAATCATTAGTCCTGATATTTATTTAATTGTTCGAAAATCCACCATTTTAGTTATTGCTTTTATTAGTTTCTTTTAGTTTAAATTTTATTTTTTATTTTTATTTTAATTGTATTGTTTATTTCATTAAATCTCTATTTTATTGTCGTTTTTGGATTTTCTTGTAATTTTAATTTTTTAGTTAATTTTTACTTTAGTCTAGGATATTTAGAATCGAAGTAAATTTATAACGAATTAACTAGTCCTCGTGGGATCGACAATTCGAACTCAACAGTTCACTTTTACTATTTGTTAACGATATCGTACACTTGCGATAATCTCACCAACAATGTGCATGTGCATGTGCACATGCAGTACTCTTATCTTAGATGCAAAAACAAACATACCACAAGTGTATGTGTCGCACTTTTGGATGTAAGGGCTTGTTTAAGTCCATGCTTATTGAAGATTAAAATAAGAATTTTAGTAGATTTTAATAAAAGATAATGAAGCGTACATGTTATTGGAAAGTTGTGGATCCTATTAAATGTGTGGTTGAAATTAATTATTGATTTTAAATTAGATTCAAATTACACCGCCAACTATTAATAAAAATAAATATTGTCATGAAAATAAAAATTAATAAATCTAGCCTACTCATGAGATATGGTTCAAAAAATAAAAGGAAATTTTTTTAAATTATTATTATAAATTAGGTAAGAAATTAGGTATGAATGACAATTACTATTATACCCCTGTAAACTTTACATATTACGATTGTGACATTATCTACTCCTATAAATAGGTGATATATTTCATTTCATTAGACACCAATTATGAGAAGAGTTTTTCTCATTCTCTCCAACTATATCTCTCTTTCATGTTTATATTTTGATAGTTTCACAACACACTATCAGCACGAGTCTCTAGCCTATTGAGTAATATGATGAGAGTATGCTCTACAGTTCATCTAAATGATGAACCTCTGTATCAGAAATCTAATTATTATTAATCAACATTTCATTTTCCAAATCTAGTATTTTTGGCGTTAGAAAATCATCTACACAGCATAGATCTGAAAATCAATTCCAAGTCTATAAAAAAATTGAAGAAATTGTGTAACTCAAAACTTTCAAAGCAAATTCACGCCAAACCGTATATCCAATTTACGATCGGAGACCAGATCCATAACCACGGCGACGGGACAATCCTCCTGAAACTGCGTGTGTCGACAGCAGAGTCATCGAGGCGGTGACGCATGAAGCGCGTGACTCCTACATGCATACGTCGAGGTGGCGCGTGGAGGCGCATGCGATGGTTCCGGGCGATGAAGTCAAAAGGCAGTTTGTTCGTCTTGATGTTTTGGATTTTTCTATGATCTTACTTTTCTGTTTTGTGTAGTTTTGAAATTTTTCGGTGGTCGAACGTGACGATTTTCTTAAGAACTGTTTTTGGAGTACTTTCGGCGGAATTTTGAACTTCAGACCAAAAGTAAGTTTGTTTTAAATTAAATTTCAAACCTATTGACGGTTTCGATTTATCCATATGAGCAATATATTAAAATATGGACCATTTTGCCCTTGATAATACATAAAAGTATATTAATTGTAAATTAACGATTAATATGTGATCAACAAGATAAATTAAAGATTTTAAACAAGGTATAAGTAATATAATCATTCCCGTACCGTGATGGATTGAGTTATTATGGACTGGATTTATACATTGACTGGATATGACTCATTATCGTAATGGATTTGACTATTATGAATACCTTGACTGGATTTGGAGATATGACTCACTCACTTATGAAAGGTAATTATTTCAGTATGTTGACACAGCCTATATGGTCGGTCTATTGATTGAATAGATGGAATACTTTACATATATTCATATTTTATATTATTTCACAATCACCTCAGTTGTTGGTTAATTCTAACATATTAGAGGTTGTTGTCACCATATATACGTGGTGGTATAACCCAGTATTATTATTTTTAATATATATACAATATTATTGTTATTTGATATTTCATTGAATGATATCAGAAGTTATCACTACTAAAGTTATATAATATTTTATCAAATGATACCAAAAGTTATCATTATCAAAAAGTTGGTGAATGTTGATAAAAGTATTTTATCAAACAGTACCAGAAGTTATCATTATCTGTATTGAAAAGATAGATAAAAATGAATTATTCAACAAGAAAAATGTTGATGTATGATAAAATAATATCACATGATAGCACGGAATAGCTAATGTGAAAATAATCTCATCAGTATTATGAGATGAATATTAGATGATAAATATCTAGAAAAGTTCTTGCACAAGCACTTATGTACTCCAGAAGAAGTACATATTTATTCCAGAAGAAGTAAAATCATCATCCAAACATACTGAAGGGATATTATTATAGCTCTTGAAGAAGCACAAAAGAGTCGTACTGAAACATGTCAAGAAAGGGGATACATGTAAAATATACAAAAAGAAAATGGGAAACATTTATAAAATCCTCAAAAAGTGGAGATGTGTTTCAAGAGTAAGAATACTCCATACTCTACCACCCCTAATATTTTTGAGGTACACAAAGTTAAGTTTAAACATTTATAAAATCCTTGAAATTAGAGGTGTGTCTCAGGAGTAAAAGTGCTATGTACTTTACCACCCCTAATCTATTTTGAGGTTCACAAGGTTAAATTTACATTAACCGAACTCCATTTTCACTTGATTCCCCTTCCTTGCAACCAATCTATCTTAACTCCTGGTGGATCTTGTACTGAAATATATGATTGCAACTTATCCAGCAGTTCCTCGATAGTAGGAGCAAAAATAAGGAAACTCCTAGAAAATGGAGAGATGAATCCTTATTCCACAGCATAATCAAGAAATGTTAGCAAACCATCAAAGAAATTGTTAATATTTAAAAGCCCAATAGGCTTGGTATGGAAATCTAATTGAGCCCATGAGATAATATTAAAGATTTCTTCTAAAGTACCAAAACCTTCGAGCAGGGCTATGAAGCCATCAGAACCATATAGCATACACGTTATGCGTTCATGGATAGATAATGTCTGTAGTTCATGCCCTCGTGTTTTGCCTGCAATATCTACCAAAGGAACATGTATAACGCCTATCACTTTCACTCGCTATGTTTGAGCAGATTGGGAAATACAACCCATCAATCTACTGTTACCTCCTCCATAAACTAGATTGATACATTTCTCACCCAACTTATTTCCTAGATCCACTGCTGTTTCTAGATACCCAAAATCTTTCCCTACTTTTGATCCACAAAATACACAGATAATTTTGATCTGTCGAAGTTTTGGTCCTTCCATTTTTGAGAGTATAAGGAATGAAAAACTTACGAGAAAATAATATTTTGGGATGCATTAAAATGTGAAAATCATTGGCTTTTTAAACTGGAAAAACTTCACTATTTACTGCTCGTCTTTTAAAAAATGAAAACATACTTCTGACTAAATCACACTACTTTTGATAAAGCTCACCTTTCGATAATTTTTTAATCACACTTTATCAATACTCGAGAAATGAAACATTAAAATATTTTATAAATATATGTGCAAATATATACACATAATATACTGATTTACCTTGTATCAATACTGAATAGCCAAAACATCATTGTTTATAACAGCCTGACTAACATGATCTTTTGCTATTATATTCTTGAGACAATAATGGTCTTTATCATCGTTGTATTGATCCCATAGAGAAAGGAGCTCACGCTGTACATATCCACAAGGGTGCGTCTCAAGAGTCAACAGAATATCATCCAATGACTCCTTACTCAGTCCACCCTTAATGAAATCTATTTTATCATCTCGATTTCTAGTTGAATATCCTATTGATTTACAACGGGTATGATGTGATCCAGGACCCTCGACAATCGGAATCATAGCAGGCTTGACGGGAAAATTTAAATATTCAAGCCAAAACAAGAATTCAACAGGTTCGACGAGCTTTGAAGATCAAACCGCGTCGAAAAGAACTAGAAAATTAAGCAGCTGGCCTTTTACGGCCGTAAAAGTTGGAATTACGGCCGTAACGCAGCTATCGCAATTTTTGGGCAGAACATGACTTACGGCCGTAACAAATTCTTCATGGCCGTAATTTCGGTATCAACTTTGGACCAGAGAAGGGCTTACGGCCGTAAGACTGGTATTTACGGCCGTAACTAGGCGGCGGATCAGATTTTTCCCAGA
Source organism: Ligustrum vulgare (assembly GCA_963555705.1). Lineage (NCBI taxonomy): Eukaryota > Viridiplantae > Streptophyta > Magnoliopsida > Lamiales > Oleaceae > Ligustrum > Ligustrum vulgare. Next base: position 52,408,993 of record OY743175.1, read on the forward strand.
TTTTCGTATATTTTATTTCCTTTTCCTATTTTAGCTATTTTAGGTTAGTTAGAATTCTATTTTGAGTAAATTAGCGATTAGAGTTTTATTTTGCTTATTTATACGCCTTTTTGATTCATTGTAAATTAAGACTTTGATGATTGAATAAAAATAGATTGAATGTTTTTCAATTGTTTAATGTGTGGATTCACATTACAAACCCAAACTTATCAAGATTGATTATCTTGTGGCGTTCATCCAGAACTTATCAAATATTCGCGAGAGTATTTGTGGTGTTCAAAATCAGATACTTATCAAGGAGATTGGACAAATCCTTGTGGCGTTTCGAAAGTCGTGGTTCTTTATTCCGTATCGTTGAACCATCGCGTCGTGAATATCGGGTCATGATTCATCCGTCCAACCACAACCTGAGTTCGGAACTTTTCGGCGTTTCTTCCGCGCTTCGAACCTCATCATCTGGTATCAGAGCTGGACTCTGAATTCAGGTTTTTCTATCCAGTTTGATTTTTATGTTTATCATCGAGTCTCATAAAAATCATCCATATCTTGTTGAGTGTTTTGTTTTCAGTTTTTTGCGTTCTTCTTGTTCTTGAGTTTGTTGAGTCATTAATCCAGAAAATCGTTCAAAAAATATTTCAAAAGTGTTTGTTTTGCTTAATTCTTATTTGAATTAAGTTCCGTTTGTTTTGTTGCGTTCGTGTCGAATTTTCGAATTTTACTAAATATATATATATATATATATATATATATATATATATATATATATATATATATATATATATATATATATATATATATTATTTTTATTAATTCCGAAAATTCATCCTAAAATTCAAAAAAAAAAATCAAAAAAAAAAAAGAGTCCATTCAAGAACCACTTTCTTGAATTTCTTGATCCTTTGTTTTCATTATTCTTTTTCTGTGTCCTTCCACAAAAAATTTCACAATGTCCAATTCTCATGAAAACGCTAAAGATCGTATGTGGAGATTTTTGAATGAAGCTTTGTTTATGTTGGATAAATTAGATGAAAGGGAAGGGAAATTAAAAAAGGGGCGATCTCAAGCAAATCGTAGTGATTATAGGCGTGATCCTAAACCTAGTGATGGAATCGGGGTTAAGAGAGGAGCTGAGATTGATCCAAAAGCAATTTTGAAAATTCAAAAAGAAATTTATGAGGAAAGATTGAGGTGTGAACGGGAGGCAGAAAGAAAATATTTGGCTAAATTACAAAGGAAGGAGGAGAAACGAAAGGCGGTAATTAGATGGTTAGAAGAGAGTGAAAATCATGTTGAGCCTCGGGATATGAAAGTTGAAAAGAAGGAGGGAGGCTTGAGGCATGAATTAGTTGAAGAGACCCAGAACTATGTGGTAGGAGTTGAAAATGTGGAGTTAGGTGAACAAAATCCAAAATTTGATGAGGAATTAGAAGTTGGGGTAGAAGTTCAAATTTTGAGCTTTGAATTGGTAGATCCACATTTGAATACCGTTGGGGGAGTGCATGAAATTAGTGATAAAAATCTGGAGGTAGAAGATGTGGTCGAATTTGAAAGTAAAAATTTTGAAAATGTTGTTGAAAATGCAAAGGAAGAACGAGGTGAAGAGGAGGGCCTCGTGGTTCTTAAAAAAGAAGTGGAGATGGTGGTTTATCATGAATACAAGGATCCATACCTTGTACCTCATGAAGCTAACATGTCCCTCCCCATTCTATTTAATTCTTTCTTGCAGATTTCTTACACTTGGGAGCTGGAGTCACACCAATCATGGCAATTCAAGCTCGAGCCTCAATCCATTCATGTAACCCAAGTTACAAAATACTATTGGTCATCCCACTGGCATGGAAGCAATAATTTTCCGTTTGATCCAGGGGGAGCAGTTGCATTCAGGAACAAAGCGATGATTTGGAACAAAGCTATGATTCAGGACGAATCATCCTAAAGAAGGAGGGTATGATGTGATCCAGGACCCTCGAAAATCGGAATCATAGCAGGCTTGACGGGAAAATTTAAATATTCAAGCCAAAACAAGAATTCAACAGGTTCGACGAGCTTTGAAGATCAAACCGTGTCGAAAAGAACCAGAAAATTAAGCAGCTGGCCTTCTACGGCCGTAAAAGTTGGAATTACGGTCGTAACGCAGCTATCGCAATTTTTGGGCAGAACATGACTTACGTCCGTAACAAATTCTTCACGGCCGTAACTTCGGTATCAACTTTGGACCAGAGAAGGGCTTACGGCCGTAAGCCTGGTATTTACGGCCGTAACTAGGCGGCGGATCAGATTTTTCCCAGATTTTCGTATATTTTATTTCATTTTCCTATTTTATCTATTTTAGGTTAGTTAGAATTCTATTTTTAGTAAATTAGCGATTAGGGTTTTATTTTGCTTATTTATACGCCTTTTTGATTCATTGTAAATTAAGACTTTGATGATTGAATAAAAATAGATTGAATGTTTTTCAATTGTTTAATGTGTGGATTCACATTACAAACTCAAACTTATCAAGATTGATTATCTTGTGGCGTTCATACAGAACTTATCAAATATTCGCGAGAGTATTTGTGGTGTTCAAAATCAGAGACTTATCAAGGAGATTGGGCAAATTCTTGTGGCGTTTCGAAAGTCGTGGTTCTTTATTCCGCATCGTCGAGCCATCGCGTCGTGAATATCAGGTCATGATTCATCCGTTCAACCACAACCTGAGTTCGGAACTTTTCGGCGTTTCTTCCGCGCTTCGAACCTCATCAGGGTATCACATGTTCATCGAGCACATTTGTAACAACCGTTTAATCTTTTTGCTCTTCGCTTCTTTGCGAAAGTACTTTTACTTAAGCTAGACACGTGCTTAGAAAATGAATCTGGTAATTCACCAACTAATCGATTTTTTGCTTCGATCAACCAACGAACATCTTCTGGAATGCCTTGATTCATCAGCAGCCTCAATCTTTCAAGTCAAACTCATTAAATCTTTTTTCAAAACATTCACGGGAAGATTAGAATAATATTTGCGAATATTTGATAATATGACATTCATTTTTTATGGATCTAATTTTCTTCTCAAACGATCTATTTAAATGCATTATTTAAACGTGTAAATGAGCGCTCCGCGTGATATTGATTCCATCAAGAAATAATGGAATAAAATATTGAAAAGGTGGGAACAATCAGATAATGCGTTATTACCTTTTTTTTGATATAAGGGAAGATTTGGCGACAAGATTGAGAACATGAGATATTTTCTTTGATATTATACCTGATTTTTTTGGTACATTAAAAGTAATCAAGGTATACTGATTTGTACTATACAGAAATACGTACTGATGAAATGAATACTATATTGAATCAGAAGTTCATACATATGTACAAGTGAAATATCTTATCGATCCAGAAGTTCTATAATTTAGCATGATTGGTTATATTCCAATTCAATAATGAGATTTATTGAGAATGCAAAATGACATTCATTGAAGAACCAGAAGATTTTTTAGGTTAACAAATTATCACTGCTGTTTGTTCTCAAAAGCAAATTGATTATCTCACTAAGAAAATGAATGACTGATTATTTGCTCAAGTAAAGATATTACGAGCAAAGTGATAAATGCTAGCATGAATATATCTCAAAGTCATTAATGATTTTACGAATTAGTTGAGATAATAGAACATTATATTGCTAATGGTTTAGCAGATTAAAAGCCTCCAATTATTTGCTATGAGAACAACTTGAATATAAATATTTCTCATGCAGCAGTATTCTACATACAAACATATCAATACGATGAAATAACGATTAGCTTGTGAAGCTTTATGATTTCTAAGAAGTGCGATATCTATATACCCGACTGATATAATACAAGATGCTAGAATATTATGGGGAAATTAAACAATAACACGCATGAAGCGTGATCAAGCCTAAAGCGTAATTATTCCTGAAGTATAATAACAATCGATTCCAAAAACAAATATCTCTTGAATGATTGAGATGATTCCTTTGAGGCTAAATACTTACTGTGATTAAAAGGGACATAATTAAATGTAAGAGACTTAGGTACCTGATGATAGAATATATACAAAGAGATCTCTCTATGTTATATTTATATTGAGATGAAATGAAATTGATAAATAAGTCGACTGCATACATAAACAACACTCTTATTAAAATGAGGTTGATAAAATTATAATACTTTGGCCAAATATAAAAATCCCAATGTAGGAATTATTGTTATAGGACCTGAAGTCCAAACACTTAAATGTGTAAAGACAGTAGTTATTTGTACAAATAAAAAATATTACAAAGTCGTAAAAGACGACTAGCTGAGCGCAAAATTTTTCAAAGAACTGGTATGAAATATGGTGGATTGGACTATAATTTAGATCACTAGTTTGAGCTCTTTGATATACCAATGAGTGAGGTCAAAATGTGTGATTCTCATCTCGGTACTTTGGGAGTATTCTTTGATGTATCAGTTGATCGCGGTACATTGAGATTTCAAACGAAATGATTATAGATTATATGTCAAAATTGATATCTATTTTAATGATTTATTATACTCCTGCAAATTAGAAATTGCAATTTATAAAGTGCAAGAACATACATGTATAAATCATTGAAATATTCAATTTGCCCAGAATAGTATTATTATAGAATGAAATGTGATTCTTGTATCTATATATAAAATAAAATCACATGAAGAATGATAAAAATGACCCCATAATATAATATGTTGAAAATGAAATTGGAGTGTAGTATTATTATATTTGAATATTTGGGCATGCAATTGATTTTCAATGTTCAAAATTATATTATCCACCGAAAATGAATATTCACCAGAAGTGAATTCTATATTTTGATAGTTTCACCATAAGTGAATCAATTCTAGATTTGAGTAATGCAATCAGTCAACTAGTGAAACATTACTTGGTATAGTATGTTCAGTATATCATAAATGAGCTATAACATCATAAATGAGTTGTAAAACTATTTATATAAAGCTCATCATAAACTATATGTTTGATGAAATGATTTGAGATTGCATTAATATATTTGTGATACTCCTATGAAGGGAACAAATATGCGCTGCACTCTTTTTCCCTTAGCTGATGAGGTTTTGTCCCACAGGATTTTCCTAGCAAGGTTTTTAATGCGGCAGCAATTATGGCGTATCAATGAGAATAATGTACTCTTTTTCCCCTCGCTAAGGCTTTGTTCCACTGGGTTTTCCCGGCAAGGTTTTTTTAGACATTGTCACAGCTATCTGCAAGTAATAATTCAACAACAATCTCTCTCTCTCTCTAAATTGTGCTAGAATGATATCAACAAATGAAGAAAATCATTGACATCTTATGAAGAATGTTATGATATCAACAAATGAAGAAAATCATAGACATATTATGAAGAATGTTATGATATCGGCTACACACAAGATGACAACTTATGAAGAATGTTATGATATCAGCTACACACAAGAAGATTTTCATATATACATATTCCAGATGAAAGATGATATCATTCAAGAAGTTCATGAATACTTGATTGCACACTTCGGGGGGAGAATCATGCTGTATTCTTTTTCCTTCGTCCAGGTTTTGTCCTTCTAGGTTTTCCTGACAAGGTTTTAACGAGGCAGAACTGAAGTACTTTAGCACTGAGCACTTCAGCATTTCATAATTCGAAGGAAGCACTTCATAACTTCAAGTTTCAGTACATGATTTGTACTACTTATCATTGATGTTATTTTGAACATTAGACTCAATGATGCATGATGGCCAACATCAGGGAGAGCGGCTGTACTCTTTTTCCTTCGCTTAAGTTTTATCCCACTGAGTTTTCTTAGCAAGATTTTAACGAGGCAGACAATTGAGCAATTGAGTAATAAGTCATTCAAGGGGGAGTGTTATAAATTATTATTATAAATTAGGTAAGAAATAAGGTATGAATGACAATTACTATTATACCCCTGTAAACTTTACATATTACGATTTTGCCATTGTCCACTCCTATAACTCCTATAAATAGGAGCTATATTTCATTTCAATAGACACCAATTATGAGAAGAGTTTCTCTCATTCTCTCCATCTCTTTCTCTCTTTCATGTTTATATTTTGATAGTTTCACCAAAAAAAAAACACTACTTAGCCCACCAAAGTTAGAAAAATTAGTAAACCATTCCACTAGAAGACAAAAATATAAAATTCTAACTAAAACCACCAACTTATTAAAAAATCTTCAATAAAGTCCTCAAAATAAAAATAATTTTGAAAACATTTCGCCGCCAACCAAGTCATCAATTTATCAAATAATTAAAACCTTAAATAATTTTTGGTTAAATATTATGCCTGTTATGACCCTCACATATATGAAGAAAAAAGGAAAAATTTAATTAGAAATTTACATGGTGAATATATAGAATTAGTCAGATCTAGAAGAGAATTAAATACTAGAGTTATAGAAATATATATATGAAGAACTTCAAAGTTTGGTAAAACAACATAAAGAATATCTTAGATTAAAAGAAAAAAAAATGAAATAAGGCAAGAAGATATTAGATATATGAATGATTTTGAAGAAAGATTATTTAGAAGAATTAGAATACAAATATAATTCCACTTGCGCGGTGCACTCTGGTAAAGAATTGGTATCAGAGCCTCGAAACAAACCAAAAGTAGAAATGAATTTATCATAAGAAGAAGGTATAATTGAAGAATTTCTAAAAAATGTTGAAAAACATAAAAAACCAAATTATCCTTATTTACCAAAATAATATGAATGAAGGATTTGAATAAATGAATAGAAAATTAGAAAATCTGGAATATAATTTACAAGTTGGAAACGCTATTATAGACAAAAATAAAGGAAAAGAAAAAACTCCTGAAATAAAACAATTTATGATAATAGATGTAGAAAAATTAGAAAGAAAAATCTTAGAATCTATACAAGAGGAATATAATGAACATAAAAATCAATTAGAAGAATTAACAAAACAAGTTGAAAATACTAAAATGAATACAAACCCAACCACTAGTAATGTAAAAGAGGAATTTAGTAGTGACGAAGATATTATTGACCCATATGGAACATATATACCTAGGAAAAAAGGATTTCAAAGATATAGGGAAACCCAAAATAGATATAGTGAAAATATCAGGAAACAACCTATAAAAGAAATAGATCCAATAAAATCATATAATGAACCAATCTACACAACAAGAATATGGTTAAATTTAAATTGTGTAGATACAAATAAAGCTATTGAAACATGGACAAAAAGTATTGATCTAGCAATACAATTTAATAAATGGGACACGTACACAACCTTTGGATTTGTAGAACATACGTTTAGAGGTATATTATCAGAATGGTGGAAAAAACTACCAGTAAGTACAAAAAGAAGAATAAAATATGGAGAAAATACAACTGATGCATTAGATAACAGAAATAATTTGAATGACCAAGGTATTAGAGATATATTAAATAGGTTAGAAAGAGCCCTTAGAACAGAGTTCTTAGGAGATAGATATACAATTAATGAGGAAGCTAGGAAGCATGATGAATATAATGAAGGAATGATTGAAATGAAAAATTTAAAGATATGTAATATGTGTGAAATAGAAAGATACATATGTAAATTTAGGGAATTATATTACACGATTAAACAAGGAGATTATACAGATAATAGGTCAATTTTAAGATCTTATTTCATAAAATTACCTTTCCCATGAGGAACTAAGTTATTAAAAGAATATAATAAAATATTATCTGAAGGAGATGAAGAAGATATAAGTATATATAGTCTTAGAAGTAGAATTGAATTTACCAAAAGAATGATAAGTATTTGGTATAAAGAAGCACTAGAAAATAAGAAAGCATCCAAGATAAGGAAAAATACTTTGTGTTGTTACAAAGGTATAGGCTAGGTAGAACAATTTGGATGTAATAAGAAAAAATATAAGCCATATAAAAAATACAAAAGAAGGTTCAAAAATTTTAAAAGGTTTTAAAAGAGGAACTTCAATCCATATAAAAAATATTTTAAGAAACAGAATTAGTCTGAAAAATCAAAGAAAAAATATATAAAAAAATTTAGATACTTTATTTGTAATGAAGAAGGACACATAGTCCCTCAATGTCCTAAAAGGAAGGATAAACAAAATATAAAAACTCTTAGAGTTTATGAATAATTTAAGGATGATAGTGATATAGAATCTCTTGAGTATTTTGAAAATTTAAGCAGTGAATGTAGTAGTATTTATGAGTTAGAAACATCATCATCTGATGAAGAATCAGAAGTAGTATATATGAATGAAATATAAGAAGTACATGGATTAGATAATATAATAAAAAAAAAATTTGGACCTAAAGGAAAAAGACGTATTTTATCAAGGATTCTTAGGAATACTCACTAGGATGAACAAAATCATTGTAAGTATGAATTATAAAGAAATCTCAATTAATATAGAGGATGTAATGGGAAAAGTCAAAATCCCAATAATTACAAGAGAATTGGTAAAACAAAAACTATCTAAAGTACCAGAAAATGTAAGGAAAATTTTTAAAATGTATCGAAATGAGAGAATTTCAAGTTATGATAAAAGGATTATTTAGGGAAAGAATCGAAATATATTGTATGGATAATAAAATTCTACAAGATCCTATAGATGCTCTATTAGAACTGTTGTAGGAAATCTAGTTTATCAAAAAATAATATTTACAATAAAATCAAACAATGCAATCTCAATAACAGACGAAAATATAGACCAAAGTTTCAATCTGTATTATAGAATTGGAAACTAAAAAATGTTACATAAAATTAAGGTTATTAGTATAAGCATAAAATCAATATTTGCTTTTAGTACTAATCACCATATCAATTTAAAAAAAATAACAGATAACATAATAATACATAAAGATAATTTTGATGAATTAGCACAATATATTCCACCTAGGAAATATAAAGAACATGAAGTTATAATACCAGAGCAAATAATGCTTGATTTTCACAAACAAGTCAAGGAAATTAATTCTGAAGGAAAAATAATAAGACAATGTAGTGTGAAATTACAAGGAGAAAATATTATTGCAAAATTCCCACCTAGAAGAAGTGTTAATATAGAACAACTTAAAAACCAAAGTATTGATGAAACAACAAGTTCACAATATTATATCAGGACTAGATATGTTAACCAAGAAGGGATTTAGAATGATCTTCTTGTTATTATAGATATAGAAGCAGATAAGAACCATGTAGATGCTAAATTTGTTAGCCACCTACAAAATTATGAGTTATCACAAAATACGTATTTAAAGATTACTTAGGACATAATCTTGAAATAAAAAGATCTGAGTTTCCCTCTTATATTTGTAGAAGAAAACCAAAGTGAACATAAAATAGAAATAATCTTATATAAGGATGATAATTATGGACTTAGCCAAACACCTATATTACTAGGAATTATCTTCCTTGGAAAAGTAAGCCCTTACAAAATCCGTCAAGGATATATAAAAATAACACTTGAAGGAAATCTAGTTATTATACCAAGGATAGATGAACGAACATATTGAACACCTTGAAAAGTTTTGTTATATCATGAAAAAACATGGTATTACTCTTTCTGAAAAGAAAACTGAAATAGCAAAAACAAAGATAGAGTTTCTCGGACTATTTATAAAAGAAGGAGAATTATAACTACAATCTCATATTGGTGAAAAACTTCAAGATTTTCCTGAAGAAATTAAAGATAAAAAAACAATTACAAAGTTTTCTTAGAATATTAAATTATACTAAAGGATTTATTGAAAATTGTGTCAAATTAAAAAAAAAATATTTTCTTCTAAAATTAAGGAAAAATGTAATGTGGTCTTGGGATGAAAGAGATCGCGAAAATATTATGAAGGTAAAAGAAGAATTACAAAATCTACCAAAACTAGTTATTCCACAAGAAGAAGATTTTTTTATTCTTGAAACTGATGCTTCGGATAATTACTGGGGAGCAGTACATAAGGTAAAGAATAATTATAAAGAATATAAATGTGAAAAGAATCGTTCTTGTCTTGAAATACTTACAGTTTATGCATCATGCACATTTAAAGAAGTTGAAACTAGGTATGAAACAAATAGGAAGGAACTCATTGTTGTGAAGCGAGGAGTACAAAAAAATGAAGATTATTTACTGTCAAAGAAGTTCTTAATAAGAACTGATAACATACAAGTTCAAGCATTTTTGAAAAGTAATGTTGATCCATCTATTGCCAATAGATATATAATTAGAATCCAAACATAGTTTTCCTATTTCAAGTTTGATATTGAATATATAAAAGGACAGTCTAACTTTTTCCCTGATTATCTTAGTAGAGATGGAGCTGGAAGAATTAAGAACCAAGGTTCAAATAATTGAAATAAAATTTTATTATTTTGAAATGCAAATACAAAATATGTAACAAAGCTTTTGCAGCAATATAGCCCCTATGTCAAAATATACTTGTACCAAGCCTAGTATCCCTTCACCGGGTCTTGTAAATACTAGCGCTCTCCCCGAAGAAAAAGGGAAAAACAAGATAACGTTAGGAGCCCCTTCACAAGGTATTGCTCAACTTAATGTTTGTACACAAGATATGAAGGACAAAGATACGAAGCATTCATCCAAGAAGGATAATCAAGATGCCAAGAAGGTTGTGAGAACCTCTTCACAAGGGAATGAAATTTATTCCCAAATCTATATTGAGCAAATAAATTCAAAAGATGTGGTGAAGATTTGCCACAAACAAAAATTACCAAACAAAGGTAACCATGAGGAAGTTCTCTTCTTTATTGTTATTTTCAATACACTGTCAGATTGATATCTTGAAATAGGGAAATGGATGAAAACCCTACACTATGGAAAATACAACAAGATAAATTTCAATCTAGGGTCGCCAGGAAATATACTCTGCATATATCCAAGCAAAGATCTACGAAAAATTGCACAACTTCCTATAGATGTTAAAAAGGAAATCCAAAGATTTACTGAAGTTATTAAAAGCACAAATATATATATATATATATATATAGTTAACATGATTCCTTATAGAAGAGCCAAAGGATATAAGAAATAATTGATAACTTAAGTCAAGTTATTTTTGAAAAATAAAAAAAAATTGGTTATATTCTTCAAATAATCATGTAATTTATTCTAATGCAAGATTGTCACCCAAGGAAGCAGATATTTGTGAACTGGACCATACACTAGAAAAAATTATCATCAATGAAGAAAGTGGAAGTGAAACTATACGCAAGGAGTTATGCAAAATAATGTAGGATTATCCAGAGCATATGTGTGAACACTATCTCGTTGAAGATATGAGCCATGCATTACTTGATAGCACAATAATGCGGAGTTCTTTGATTCAAGGATTGAGAAATAATGCAGCCAAATAGTACCATTTATCACTACTTTAATAAAGTTTCTTTATTGAAGAAAAACTGTGGTCACTAAAAATCAGAAGATGGAAGATAGCTGCTGTGACAAGGACCCTTCACTCACTACTTTAATAAAGAGGCAAAAGCTGTGGTCTTTTGTTACAATCCGAAAGATAAGGTGCCAACATAATTGATAGTTGTCAAGATAAAGTGGACAAAAAATAGAAAATAATGGAGGCAAAGATAAGATTTCTTTATTATCAACAAAGGAAGGGTGGAAAATAATCCAAGGCGTCTATAAAAGAAGAGGTTCATGAATGAAGATGTCGCCAGAAACAATTGAGTCAAACACTTGTACTCTTTTATTCAAAACTTGTATACACAACTTGCATTCAAGGAAAATATTGGCAGATAGCTTCAACATATCAAAGTCTGTAATAAGATAATCACTTATGGAGTTCTAATTCATAAGGTGTGTACCAAAGGTGTCTGTATATAGTCTGTAGTATGTACAATGCCAATCTATGAATGAAATGATGTTTGAGTTTTTATCAAAACTTTCTTAAAAATGTTTTCATTAAGTTTCTCATGACCCCCTTGCAGTATTGATATTTTCCAAAATGAGTTTTCTTCTTTAAAGAATTTGTTGCTCAACAGAAAGTCCCATCAAGTCGTTTGATGAAAAGTAGGCGTTTTAAGGATGTTATTTGAGCATTGTTCTAGTTTTAAAACATTAAAGTTTTGGAAAAGTTTTAAGTAAGGTCTTCCTAAAAGGAGTCGAGATAGGGATGAAAACAGAGACTTTGAATACTGTTAGATAACGTCTGTGGAAACATGGCTATTTTTCTAGAGTGAGAAGTGCAACATTGGTTGAAAAAACTTTTTACGGAAGCAGTTGTGGACCCAAATGATTTAAAACATCTAATGATCATTTGATTCAAAAAATTGATTGAGTATATAAAGGCATAGGACGACACTGGAGGGAAAGCCTATTTATTTCTATTTGTTTATTGTAAGTTTACTTACTATCATTTACATGCTTTTGATTACATGCTTTTAATCATATGCTTTCCATGTTTATAATTTACATGCTTCAGTCATTAATTATGAACAATGATGATAAAGAAAATATTAAGAGACTTAGAATAGTTAAAGATAATACATTCAATTTATGATCAAGAGAAATAGAAAAACTTCTCACAGTGTTAAAACAAGAAAATAATCAAGAAAAGTGAGGAAAAAATACTAAATACCATTAGATATCATCAGTACGAACAACAACATCTGATTTGATTACAAGAAAATACTGAAATTAGGTTCTCAGGTTTAGTTTTGAGGACCTTAGATCAAGATAATAGAGTAGTTAGATATAATCCTAATCAACCCGATCATTTGAATTTATGAACGCTTCACAATCATCTACTTCTAGTGATTGTGATAAATTACATGTAAACGATAAAGATATTTCGTTTTTATTAAATATATTGCTGAAAAATATCAAGGTATATATTCTATTGCTCAGTTCAAATTTGAAGAAATATATAAAGATATTGATTACGCTTACATAAATAGTATAGATTTCAAATCTGTAGAAACTGCTAAGAATATAGATGCATTCCATAAAATTGTAAACGAACATAAGAATATAGAAGAAGAAGTTCTGGAGGGATTAGTATTAGGATATATATAACTAAGCAAGATCATCTCAAAACCATTGAAAAATTATCAAAATACAAAGAGTATTTAGAACAATTGAAAAAATTACAAAAAGTCCAAATAGTTAGTCCTGAAATAAACGAATCCAATTATACTAAGGAGAAAATGTGCAAATAATTATTTTGTCCTTTAGCCGATTGTCCACGAAGTGGTCTATATAAAGTGGGCTGCCTAGCATCATCCAACAATGTATTGATCATTAAAAAAAAAAAAAAAAATCCCTCCATCGATCGATTATCATAATAACAGCACCTTTAGGAAACAAACAAGTGCTAAAGCAAACAAAAACAGGAATTTATATTCGAAGCTGTCCACGTGTTCTCTGCCCTCCATATGTTGTCCTGAAAACCGTGATACTCTTCCCCCTCTGATCTCAGTTATTGATCCAACCGGGCCTTTATTTCTGCATTAATTCCACTACTAACTTGAGAAAAATGAAACATTCTTTAATAATAAAAGGGTTGAGAACAATGCCAATGCCAATCCCCGACTATGTTATTGGGTAGGATTCTATGAACTTCCAGGTTTCTGAGTGAGGAAAATAAGTGCTCGTGCAAAATGAGCAGTAATATTTAACGGAATTTCAGATTAGGTTCTTATGTGTGTATCTTAACAAGTATAACCTGTTCAAATTATGAGAATAAGGCTTGCATGTAATCCAATTTCAACATTTCAAATATCAAATATAAACTGCATGACAAACTAAAATAAAATCAGTTATTTAGAAGAAACTATTTTAAAAGTCGGTTTTCAAGTAAATTAGATTTTGTAGATGTTGGAAAAATGTGAAAATGTGAATGAGAAATTTCAACCCATGTAACTCCCATGTCTTTCAATTGATGGTGGTTAAATTAGCCTTGTTAATTGGGGAGTTATGTGTGGTTTTATGGTTGTTAATTGGGGAGTTATGTGTGTGGAGTTATGGTATAACTCCTTTGCATGATTGGGGAGTTATTTTGGAGTTATGATACTCCTTTGCATGCTATATAACCCCTCTCCCTTCCTTTGAAAAATATGAAAAAAGAAAATAATTGTTTTGTCAAGACACATTTGTTCTATATTTTGTCCATAATTTTCTTTTGTCCTTTTGGTGATTGTTCATACATAAATTCGGTTCGTTGGAGTGGTAACATTGTGCTGAGTTAACTACTCAACCTCCGTTGTATCCTGGGAGACAGACGCTCAGACAAACCTCAAGCACAGATTGGTGAGGGGGGCGAATCTGTTTTAAGGAAACTGTGTTTGCACAGGCCTCGGTTCCAAATTTTTCTCGTATTTACAATTTTGGTTTTCATCAATATTTATATTATTGTGGATTCATTTTTGACTTGTTCTTTTGTCAATCAAATTCGACAATCATTTTCCTACAGTAGATTCTTCATTCTACAACGTATTAACTTCTTTTGCTCATGATTCCATGAAGCTAGGCTTACTTCTTACTTCCTTATTTTGGAGAGAAAATGAAGGTTTTTGAGCTTAATTGGAGTTGATTCGGAGAAATTGAAGGCTAACCACGTGATTGAAAAAGTAGTGTTAGGACATATCGGAGGACACTCGAAAGTTTCATTAGTGAAATTCAATATTAATTTGAAAAGTTAAGAGAATTAAATTGCACACATTCAAAACTTGTGGGGAATTATTTTAGGATAATTATGAAGTTTTAGGGACCGATATGGCAGATTTTGGAAGTTGCGGCATCAAAGTTGTAGAAGTAGCTGCATCAACAAAAATAAAGTATCGAAGTTTGTGCAATACTATCTTCTGTAAAATATAGAGAAAAATACTTTTAAGAAAAAACGACATGACATTAACGTTATCAATTTTTAGCAAATAGGCATGCATCAATCTTCAATTTGGTGAAGCATAATATAATGTAAAATACAAAATAATGTGCCTTATTTTCGGATAAAAATGAAATTAACGACTTCATAATTAAATTGAGAAAATCATAAAGAAAATGAATGAAATGCAAAACAAAATGATGTTTCCAAACTTTTTAAAATTTAAAAAGTTGCTACCTTTTCTTTTTGTTGTTGTTGGCTGCACTCTTATGGGTAAGTTTAATCAAATCGAATAAATTACTAAGTCGTGTTAAATTTCAGAGGAAAAGCAAGGCACACACCAGAATTTTCGGTCGTTGACAAGCAAAATATGGAAAATCAAATATATATATATATATATCTATATCCAAATTTCATCCGTTGTCCAAGTGGACAACCATAGACGTAGGCAGATGTCAAGCTGCCTAAGTGTACGTTGGACAACATAAGAGTTGTCCAGCATGGACAACATATTAATTTCGTGTATCTGTCATGTACCTCTTTTGTGGCATAGTGCTTGTACATCCTAGAGGAGCCGTTGCAATTGTTTCAAAATTTCTTTTCTTCCATATCCGATCCCTCCCCATGATAGCGCCAAAACCCCTTCTACAAGGCAAAAAAGTTACAAAAAAATAAGAAGAGATGGAAACAAATGTCTTAAAAATAATGCCCGAAAATTAATCACGTATAATGATTATCTATAATTGTTGCAAGCATAGGTGTAATTAACCAAGAAAAGTTACGTGACATTGGGCGAACACAATAAATGAGAATTTCACACAAAAAATTAATGCAAACTGATCCATTGTGGGTATTCCACAACAACTAAAAATTCAATAATATGACACATCAGCCAGTAGATATCACGTGAAATGCCTAACAAAATGAGTTAGGTACTAACCATTAAAAGATTGTCACTTGTCACTATCTAAAACGACCCAAGTATCCCTAATACCTCAATGGAAATCTATACAAAGTAAGGCATGCGAAAATTCCAATCTCCCTCTCAAATAGCCATTTTCTCTTTTCTCAAATTTTAGCATTAAAATTCAAGTTTAGAAGTGAAAAATCCTGGTTATTTAAGAGATTTATTGATCAAAATCTAAGGTCAGCGAATTGACATCGTCTATGGAAACAAGAAGAAACTATACGAAGCTCAAACCAAGAGATTAGCGAAAACTGTGGGAAAATGAATGAGGCAGAGTTGGAGCTTACCAGAATTGAGGTTTTAAGATATTATCTGTTGAGAATTTTCGTATTATAGATCTAGATGTAACAACAATGCAGAAGCAAGCGGTGAAGTGGGTAAAAAAGGAGAAAGAAATCCAAGAAGAAATGGCAAAAGCAAACTGGCAGCCTATCAGAGAAAGTATATGGTAATTCGCAAAATAGCTTTATCAGAAATGTATTCTAAGTTATAAATAATATAGGGCTGTGCTATACACACCGCGGGGTGTACTGCCCGCGGGGTGTATACCATTTTTCAATAATATAAGTCCGTATCTTCAAATCATTGGATTAATATTCGCTAATCACAAATGTACCGTTCGCATGCAAATAATATAATGGACTAACAAGTTCGAGTTGTCAGACCTACAATGAATGTTTACTTAATTAAACACGCAATTAAATTTGTGGAATAAAGTGATGGTTCACTTAATCCACATGGCATCTTATGATTGACACTTCACTTACTTATGGGATTTGAATTTGAATTTGAATATGAGGGGGAAACTCTTCTTGATTCATTAGACTTTGGTAAAGGGAAAGTGGAGAAGTAGAAGTGAGAGAGAACCAATATATCCGACGAAACCTTACTACCTCTGGCGATCCTAGATCTGGTTGTCATTTCTCGAGGACGATAATGTCATGTTCCAGTGTATTTAAATGGTCTTTAAACTGAGTTCAAACAAGGAACAAGAAGCAAGCTGCCGGAATCGGTTTGGAAGGCTTCAAGGTTGTCGGGAGCTTGGAGCTGCTGGAGTAGTTCTTCTTCAAAGGCTGGGAATGAGCTTTGGAGCTTATTTTGAAATTAAGAAAAATAACTTGAAGCCTTTGTTTGGTAAAATTTGTTTATAGAAGATCACATGGCAACATTTTATTGGACTTTTTTTTTTTTTTGAAAAGTCAATAATTTTGATTGGTCAAAGATTTCGATCCATCATTTTTTACTTTTCAAAAAAATGGACCATTAAAATATTGCACATCCCTATAGGGATGGCGATGAGGGGAGAAATTCCCAACAATGACAAAGATGGGACAGGGACGAGGATGAAAATGTATCCCTGCCCCGTTTAATAAGTTCAATTAAAAAAATTCAAACAAATTAAAAGTGTCATAAACCACCCCACGTCCAAATATATAATTTCAAAATCAAGCCCTACATTTTGACTATATATTACTCTTCATCTCTTACTCTTAAGTCTTATCTCATTTTCTCCAAACATATTTTTTAACATAATTAAATCCGTACTACTTTATAAAAGCTATTATGAGTTTTTTTTTATTAATGTTAATAATTCTTTAGAGTTATTAAATGAGAATTTTGTAAAAAATTATACTTTAAAAAAAGAATTTGTATAATTAAGACTTTAGATAATTATTATAAAAAAGACAT
Organism: Ligustrum vulgare; assembly: GCA_963555705.1. Taxonomy (NCBI): domain Eukaryota; kingdom Viridiplantae; phylum Streptophyta; class Magnoliopsida; order Lamiales; family Oleaceae; genus Ligustrum; species Ligustrum vulgare. The sequence continues at coordinate 52,426,533 of OY743175.1, forward strand.
TAATGAACAAAATATATGTATAATAATAAACGAGGATGTAAATGGGGGATTATAGGCATCCCCGCCCAGCCCCGTTTAGACGGAGATGGGAATGGTAAATCTCTGACTAGGTAAGGATGGGGATTGACATCTTCGCCCCGAACATGCCCCATTGTCATTCCTACATCTCTATTTATAAATAATCGTTTATAAACTATTTACTAAACAGAGACTAAATTTTATAAAAATAACAAGAATGACATTTTTTTTTAGGTTTAAGAAGAGTATGAATGATAAAATATTTGACATTCATGATTTCACTTAATCGTTGACTAATTAATTTCTCAACAAACAAATAAACAAATTATTAATTTAATATGTTAGACCCAATTTTCCTTGTTTAAATAATTTTCTCTTTCGAGTGAAATTTTTCTTAATCGATCAACTTAAGCTACGTACCATATATCTATGTCGATTAAACCTAAATCAATAACATTAAATCTTTGTGAAAGTAGCTAAATTATCACCTAGACTTGGGAGTATATCTATCTCTACAAGATCATATGCACAATATTCTCTCAAATATTTCAGAAATCACTCAACATGTGTTGGATTATAAACTTGACGATCAGGTCCAAATAAGTATCCAATTAAATAAATACAATATATTCAAAGACATATTTTAGATAAATCTTAAGAGAATATCATGATATTTGCAGAGATATTTTGTGGAGACATTTCTTAAGTAATAGATATTTTATAATGATATTTCTAGTTTGATAGATAATTTAAAAGATAATTCTAGATATGTAATTGTAACCAATAGATTGGAAATGAGGTGGCACAATCCTAGTCATTGGTTTATAAGGAGGTGCAACTAGTATAAATATAGGAAAATTCTACCATTTTTTTTTATCAAGTCAAAAGCTAAAAGTTCTTTAAGTAATATAAGTATATAAGTATCATCCTCCACCAAAATTATCTAGTTTCCTTATTCTCTTATTCTTTCTTAAAGCCTCTTTATTTCCAACAAAATAGTATCAGATCAAGGTCTTAAAGAAATTCCTCTATAGTCATGGATACCGATGGTATGACATCCTTTCAAGTTTTACAATTAAAGGAAAGTAACTACAATAATAGAAGTACCAAAATGAAAGCTCTACTAGGATCACATGAGTGGGAAGTCAGGGAAAAAGACTATCCCGAGCCACAAGATTTGGCATTACTATCACAACCACAAAAGAATAGTTCAAAGGATTTGAGAAAAAGAGTCAAGAAAGCTCTATTTCTCATCTATCAAACATTTGATGATGATAGGTTCGAGAAAGTTTCTAATACAGAGTCAGCTTATAAAGGAAGCATGGGAGAAGCTTCAAACATCCTTCAAATGCGAAGAGAAAGTAAAGAACATAAGTCTGCAAACTCTAAGAGGAAAATTTGAGTCATTACATATGAAAGAATTCGAATCTATTTCCAAATATTTTTCATGAGTATTGTCCGTTTCAAATCAAATAAAAAGAAATGGTGAAAGTTAGAAGATGAAAGGATTATAGAGAAGATACTCAGATCATTAGATTCGAAGTTTGAGTCCATCATTGTGACAATTGTAGAAACAAAAAACTTTGTGGTCATGACAATCGAACAACTACAAAGATTCTTGCAAGCTTATAAGGAGAAATAAAAGAAGAAGCAAGGGATCGACCAGGAACTTTTCAAGATATAGATAAAGGAAATGGAAGAAATTCAAGGCAATGGAAGAAGCCAAAATGGCCAAGGTCGAGGTTGAAGCCGAGGAACTAGTTACGATCGTGGTCGAGGTTGGAATTATAATGACAACAATTCCAACAATAACTATGAAAAAGGACAAAGATCAACAAGAGGTCGTGAAAGAGGCAATTCAAACTCGAGGTATGATAAATCTCATGTTAAATGTTACAATTACAAACAATTTGGACACTATACTGCATATTGTTGGAATCCTAATAAGAGTCGAGGAGAAGGCTAGTTATATAGAGTTAAAAGTTGAGTGGATGAAATGCTACTACTAACACATAAAGACAACAATGGAGGCCATGAAAATACTTGGTACCTAAGCACCGGTGCAAGCAATCAAATATGTGGAAAAAGAAGCATGTTTGTGGAGCTCAATTAAAGAGTAAGCGGTAATGTTTAATTTGGAGATAATTCCACAATACATGTGAAAAGAAAATCTAACTCCTTATCTATACTAAAGATAGAGGAGATCAAATGATTTCGAGTGTCTATTATGTGCCCAACATGGAAATCAATATTTTAAGTACATGTCAACTATTAGAGAAAGACTAGAAGATTTTCTCAAAAGATTGTAGTCTTTTTATAACAGGTGACAATGATAAAAACCAAGGTGAAAATTTCGAATAATAGATTATTTCCTTTGAAAATTCGAAATGTTGTAGCAAAGTACCAAACAAAAATGCATCTTTGCTTTGACATCTTCCATTTGAGCATCTAAATTTCGGAGGACTTGGGCTATTATCAAAAAAAGAATATGGTGAAGGGATTACCATATATCAATCATCTTAATCAGCTATGTGAAAGATGTTTTCTTGGGAAAAAAATTCTGAAAATTTCTCCAAATGAGTCAAACTCGAGATACCAAAAGCTGTTCGAGGTCATACACACTGATGTTTGTGGTTCAATCAAGCCGGGCTCTTTAGGTTATTTTTTTCTCTTCATAGATGAGTTTTTATGAAAAACATGGGTGTATTTCTTGAAGAAAAGATCAGAAGTTTTGGAGGTTTCAAGAAGTTTAATGTTACCGTAGAAAGAGAAAGTGGGCACGAGATCAAAGCAGTGAGATCCAATTGAGGAGGAGAATTCAACTCAAGTAATTTCAAGGAGTCTTGTGAAGTAAACGAAATTTGATGTCCTCTAACTGTTCTAAGATCACCAACAAAATGGAATGGTGAAAAGAAAGAATAGAACCATCATCAACATGGCACGAAGCATGCTCAAGAGTAAGAGAATTCCAAAGGAGTTTTAGGCGATGTTGCATGTGCATTCTACTTGTCCTGGTCTTCAACAAGAAGTATCTCAGAAAAGACACCATAAGAAGCATGAAATGGGAGAAATCTTGGAATATCCCACCTAAGAGCCTTTGGAAGTATTTCATACACACATGTACCGGACGAGACAAGAAGAAAACTTGATGACAAAAGTGAGAAACTTGTCTTTATTGTATATGATATTCAGCCACAGGGCTAAAAACTTTACAATCTAGGAAATGGGAAAGTAGTCATTAGTTGAGATGTGGAGTTCGATGAAGAAATCACTTGAAACTACAACTTCTTCCCTACTTTGAAGAAGAGCAAGAGAAGCATTTGATAATGGAGCACGATGAAGTATTTGCTGATGTTGCTCGTCTAGAATCTATAAGATTAATAATTTCAATAGCTGCTCAAAATAGGTGGAATATCTATCAAATGGATATAAAGTCTTCCTTCCTAAATAGAGTTCTTGAAGAAGATATCTACATCGAGCAACCATTATGCTACAAAGTAAGGTCAAGAAAACAAAGTTCTCAAGTTGAAGAATTCAGTTTTTGGGCTAAAACGGTCACCAAGAGCATGGAATAGTCGAATCGATAAATACTTACAAGAAAATAATTTCAATAAATGCCAACATGAGCATGCACTCTATGTTAAGATCGAAGATAAAGATGCCTTAATCGTGTACTTATATGTAGATGACTTGATCTTTACAGTGAATAAACAAGCATGTTTGAAGAGTTCAATACAGCAATGACCAAGGAGTTCAGCATGACTGATATTAGACTCATATCATACTATCTTGGAATAGATGTGAAGCAGAAGGACGATGGCATGTTTGTTTCACAGGAAGGCCATGCAAGGGAGCTGCTCAAGAAGTTCAAGATGAATGACTGCAAACCCATAAGCACACCTATAGAGTGCGGAGTTAAGTTATCCATATATGATAAAGGAGAACATGTTGATCCAAAAAGTTTCAAAAGTTTGGTTGGAAATTGATGATTGAAAAAGCACAACTGGTTTCGTGTTCTTTGTGGGAAACATTGCTTTCACATGGATGTCAAAGAAACAACCAATTGTCACCCTATCTACATGTGAAGCTGAATATATAGCTGCCACATCATGTGTATGTCTTACAATTTGGTTAAAAAGCATGCTATAGGAGTTGAGCATACCACAAGAAGAGTCAATTGAAGTAATACTGGACAATTAAATCACAATTTCCTTAGCAAAAATTCTAGTCTACAATGATCAGAACAAACACATCAATACACGTTATCAATACATGGAATGTTAATGCGAAATTATTTGATATAGTAATCGAACTGGTGGAGACGGTAAAAGCCCCTTTATTCCATTCCTGTGGTAACTGATTATGTCTTAGACAGTTAGGTTCAGCAAACCACATCTGATAATCGAGGACAGTGCAAAACAGCATACCTTGAGAGGTCTATTGTACCAAAAAATGGTGGAACTAACACCTCCACGTCCCAGAATGAAACGGGGATTAGAAAGAAAAGATTCAGTGGCATTTTTTCTTTTTCTTTACTGAATGTCAGGTCATCCTGATGAAATATCGAATAGATTAAATGGGTCCCGAATGGTAAGATGGATGGGAAAGGCTGGTGCGAGCCTTGGTTGATGGTTGACATGGATTGAGACATATTGGTTTCTCTCAAATATATGGTGGACTTGAAGTGTCATCCATTTCAAGTCGTTGAAACGGCCTAACAAATTTCTCATATAATGAAAGTATTTCCACACGAGCCAAATTGGAAATGCCTACCAAATTGTCTAATCAGTCAAGTATTTGTTTGTAAATGTCATCACTTGTAATAATTGTATATTTCATGTGTCAGGTATCTGTGAGAGATGTCAATCAAAGAGGTCAAATCCGAACGGGTGTCAAAGAAATATAATGATTATATCTCCACCTCCCATTTACCTATAAATAATAGAGTTAAATGCTAATTAAATGGGAAATTAATATGAAGAAACCTCTCAACTTTATATTTCGAGAATTGATAAGCAGAACTGAGCCTCAGCTCATATGTGAACTAGACTATTGTTCTGTAGTTAACTAATTCAGTTCGTTGGTGATCTGGGTTCTATTTCATATACAATTCTCATCACACTAATTTCAAGTCATTCAATTTCAGTATTATACGACCTGAAGTACAGTAGGCGAAAGCACTCCTCGATCTCAAAATCCAAAATCACCATAGAATGCCAGAGAATAGTGTATTTAACAGACTTAGAAATCCACGAGAGAGGAATGAGCAAGCAGAGAATCTAGATCAAGCGGGAAAATAGAGACCAAAGGGGAAAGGTCGCTAGTATTAGATGGAAATAAGAAAGGGTACCCAACCGTCAGCAGCTTAACTTCACCCACAAAGCAGCCTCTAATCGCTGCCTCTCCAAAACCATATTTTACTAAAGTAGAGCAGTTGAAGAAAAGAATGTCAAAACTGGAGGTCAAGTAAGAAGGACTTGGCTCTTCAGATTTTTCTTTTAAGAGAGCATCTCTTTTCACGGAAACAATCTTGGCCCAACATTTACCTAGTAAAATGAAGATATCCCCATTTGGTCAAATACAAAGGTGAGATGGATCATGTGTCACACTTAGATTAGTCTATGTCTTGTATGGAACTTCAAGGAGCCAGTGATGCGATTATGTGCAGAAAACTTCTATTGACATTGGGTGACAACACACAGAGATGGTTTCACAATTTGTCCCAACATTCCATATCGAGTTGGACTCAACTAAGTTTTCAGTTTCTAGAAAAATTCATGGGATCCAAAATCTCAACAAATCCAAGAGAAAGTTTATTGACAATCAAGTAGAAGAAGATATAGTCACTAAAGAGTTATTTGAGTCGGTTCAATCGAAAAATCGTGAGCATGGAAAAGTACCAGTTGACACGTTAATGATGGCCTTCCTATTTGGTTTTGTTCTACAAATAAGATTCTGGTGGTCAGTGCACGAGAATGGGCCATGAACTTATCGAGAATTTCTCAATAAGGCTGAGAAGTTTATAAGTGTAGAAGAGGCTTTAGGTCCTCACGATAAAGGAAAAGGACAAATGAACGAAGTGGGAAAAATGAGATAGAGAAGAAAGAAGAGAACTTAAGAGGAATAATTTTGAAAGAATGAAGGATTTCAGACCGACATATCGTTTTTCGCCTTTACAACGGACCAACATGCGGTCACGCACCTCTAAAAGTCTGTAGAGAGCATATTTATGAACATCAAGGAGAAGAATCTCCTTCCCTCAACTAGACCTATGCATCAAGAATCAGCCCAGCTATATAAATCGCGGTATTGCAAATATCACCAATCAGTAGGACACAATACTGATGACTATAGGGATGTGAGATCGAAAATTGATAAATTGATTAAAAGGGGCAGTCTTTGTGAATATGTTGCTCAAAAAAGAGGGGTCAGGAGACAGTACTGGAAATAACCATCCTGATGAGATTCGAACACTTGTGAGCAGGAACAAAACCCAAGTCGATTCGAAAAGAAGGAGACGAGATTTGATCCGAAAAGTGAGATGATAAGTACATTTTATACACATTCCATGCCTTCAAAATAGCCATTTCGAGTAATTTGTGCAAATATCTACTTATTTTTGCATATTTTGTGACAAGATAGGTTAACAGCCAATTTCTAAGTGAAAATCACAAAAGAAGGCCAAACCATGCAAAATTGGGATTTTGGGGATCAAAACATCACTTCTTAGAAGTTAGGGATCGGACAGGTAATTAAAAAGGGACAAACTTGCACATTTCTAGAAAGTTGAAGAACATTGAGTGCAATTTTGGAAGGGCTTATTTGAAAAAAATCAGAAAATTCGAGAACCAAATTGATAGTCCCAAAAGTTAGAAGACTTGAATGCAATTAAAAGTAGTGGGTTGTAAAGACCCGGCCACAGTTACTCCTTGCGACCGCAAGGACCAAGCTAGTTGTGATCGTAACTGAACCAACATATGAAGCAAAATCATTTTCGATTCTGCCTTGTGATCATCAGGGTTAGTGCCTTGTAATCGCAAGTCATCATTTTGTAAAAAAATAAAAATAAATAAATCCTTGGTCCTTTCGGGTCGACTCGGTAAGGCCCAATTCGCTAAATTGTGCATTTTCCGTTTTACTCCCACTTTTGAGGTTATTTTGGGATATTGTTAGGTTAAAATATCACTTTTGTATAAATACTAAACTTCGGGTCTTTTGTTAGGGTGGTTTTTTTTTTTTTCTGTTTTAGAGTTGTATTTTTTTTTTCCTTCAAGTTTCTCTGGGATTTCTCTCTAAAACACACCTAGAATATTTTGGGTATTTATTGTATTGTGAATAGGGAAGATTTATTTCAAAAATCTACTTGAAAGGGAAGGGTTTCTTCATTTCTTGTTTGTAACCTTTTGTATTTAACTCATTATTGAAATGACTTCATTAAATCTTAAGTTTTGTAGTTATTTTATTATGGGTTAAGTTATATTTTGTTGGAATGGTTGATTTTAGCTTAATTTCGCTTAATTAAGTTAAATGTTTGTTTATTGATTTTGAGTTGCTTATTATTTTGTATTTGAATTTGAGATTGTTGTCATACATTTGTTTAGCTACCAAATGTTTGTTAATAGATTGTGTTGTGATTGAAAATACTACACATTTTAAATCAAATTCAAATACCCTAGATTTCATAATTTAGGAGGTAGAGTTATCTCTATACCTAGGTAACTTAATTAATTAATTAATTAATTAGGGCTAGTAGATATTCGAGAGAAGAAATTGACTTGTGTTAATTAATTAGCAAGGGCTAATTGGCATTCAAAAGAAGCAATTGGTTATATTTAGAGATATGAACCTTGTAATTAATTGGTTTTAATCAACATAGAAATATAGTGGGTTAATCAATTAATTAGGTCTAGTTGACATTCGAGAGAAGCAACTGATTTTGTTTAGAAAATCGAACCTAATATATGTTTTAAGGGATTCATTTCATTTACAAAGTGTGGTTTCTATTAAGTGATAGTCAAGTAAAATCAACTACATTTCCTAGTTTTTAAATTGTTATTTCTTTACTTAAGTTAATTAGTTAAAAAATCCAATACCAAATTGAACTCCTTTTATTACTTGACTTTTCAAACAAATTGGAATCAACAAGCTATTAACAAAGAAATCAATCATTGTGGATACGACAACCCATTATTTCTTTACTATTTGAACACGAACCATGCACTTACGGTACACATAGTTTTAGTGAACAAGTTTTTGAAACAGGTATCAGGTCTGCAATCAATCACTTGTGCCTAACCATCTAGAATCATTCAATTTTTGTGAGGAAGAGGCTAGAGGTGTACTTCAGCCGCATTCAGATATCATAGTTATAACAATGACAATCGATGGAATTAGTCGCTCTAGTGTTACCGGGATTCTCTTATCAAATCCCATGTGGTTTCTTGGGGACGTCCCCATCCACAATTGGGACAAACTCCTCCAAGGAGGAGACAAATAATCCGTATATTATGGGGTACTCCATAGGTTACCATCAACCGTAACATAAAAAATGCATGTTAGGGTTAGGACTTGCAATACACAGTATTGTCTACATCTGAGACGTTATGTTGCATGTCCCATGATTCGAACCCTCAATGTCATTTCCTTTATTGACTTGGACATCAGAGTAGGGATGGCAAAATGGTTCGTCGGCTCAAGCTGCTCGAGCTCAGCTCGAAAAAAGCTCGGCTCGCGGCTCGAGATTTGTAGCCAAAGCTCGAGCCTAACTTTTTTTTAGGAGACGGACTTTGGCTCGGCTTAGCTCGAGCCAAAAAAAAAACCCGACACGAGCTCGAGCCTTGAAATTCGATCAAGAGTTCGGCTCAACTTGTTGTATATATACATTTCCAATAACAAATTTATGGATTTTTGTTATAAAATTTAAAAGCTCGGGACTCAGCCCTGCTCGGCTCGAAAAAGCTCGAGTCGAGCCTTATTTTTTGAGACAAGCTTTGACTCGACTTGGCTCGACTCGGCTCGAGCAAAAAAAAAAAGTTCAAACCTTGATTTTCGACTCGTTGACATCCCTACATATGAGCAAACCAAACATCAACAAAACCTAAACTGATTCAATAACAATTGCATCAGAAAATGTGTGCATAAGAGCTCACACGAGGGACTGATAACGAATAGCAAGGTTGAGTAGAGAAGGGAACTGTAATATAATCGAGGATAACAAGCCCTAACAGAGAATATTTTCCGAACGCAAGAAAAGAAAGACGAGAAGAATGGAATCAAGCAGGAATTAAGCCCATCTCCTTCTTATGTCTTGTGGTGCAAAGATCAGTGTAATTAGGTCAAGAACGCTTATCCAGATGCTGACTTCAAGGAGACGGCAAACAAGCAAATTAGTTAGTGATATAAGAAAAATTAATTAGCTATATAAAGAAAATACTTTAGAAATTACCAAAAAACTGAAAAATGAAAATGAAAAGAAGAAAAATAGCACAACCCACCCAATCCGTAGAAACATGTCGACATAATTTTTTTCTTTAATTCCTTTAGCCACTAGCATATATTTATCACATTCGATTCTCTGGATGTCGAATGCGATGAGAACATAATCAAGAAAGTGTCTAGCTTCCAATTTCAGGCCCGAGAATTTTCCATCTTTAAGAACCTGAATCGGCCAACTTGTTGATTCGAGACGCCGGGAAATCTTGAGGATTTTCGACGAATTAACAAGCAGTTCGCATCCAGGATTCAGACTAGGAATAGTGTAACTATGTGCCTGAACCACAAATTGGAGTGGAAGCTCGGTGAGATTCACAAGTAAGGTATCGTGATGGATAAGATCGTCCATTTTTAGTAATTAGGGTTTAGGTAACACAGTCCCCCTCGAGAATGATATAAGTCGGCTTTATTTCACTCATCAAGCTGCCGACGGTCTTTTTCAAGACGGCGGAAGCATTGACTTTATGAATATTCAAACCAGAACATTCTAGAACAAACCTGGACATTTGACGAGAAAACAACAACCTGAGGTCCTAAACCGGTCTAACCCGGCAGAATCGATTTAGCATTAGCCACGGAACCGGTTTAGTCAACGGGATCAATAGGTGGCCTATAAACACTGTCATATTTTATTTTATTTTTTTAATTCTGAAAATATTAATTAAATAATGACTTGGGGCCGTTTTTGGAGCAGGCCGGGGATTATCGATGATAGTGTTTCAGTTGGTCAATCATTCAGGTCTAAATTCACCTAATGGGCCAGAACCTGATGACAAACAACGTATAAATGGTCAAGGCACAACCAAAAATGGGCCATGGAGAACTTCCTATTTCGGGAGGACATAAATTAGCCTCCATTTGATAAACGATTTATTAATCGATTTATTTATCACACATTTTTCAAATTACTTTTTAATCACACATATTTTTTCTCTCCACTTTTCAATCACATATTTTACCTTAAATCATAAATAAATAATTTTATAAATTACTACAGTGTTACCAGATGGAGGCTTAGATAAAATAAGATCTATATTAGTCAAACCGTCGATCTTCGTATTATATTGAGGCAATATATTACCTTTTTCTTGTTCGAAAGATGTTAGGTCTCTGAGATTGTGATTCAAATCCAACTACAGAAAATGGCTTGATTCCGTTGGTTTTGAAATATTTTAGTGTGTGTTCTTTAAACAATTTAAAAATACTACAAATTTCTCAAATTATTTTTTAATCACGCATATTTTTTCTAATTAGTTTTCAACCATATATATATTTTACCTCAAAAACAATAATTAACCATTTATAAATTCTACCTGAACCCCCTAACAAGCCCTTAAACTATTTGATTTCGATCTAGTTCAAAAATCGTCTAGATCAAACTCTGTTATCCTAATTGATGGAATCGATACAATTCACGATCCTAAAAATGCTGAAATAAGGAAATTTAAATCACTTCAAAAGCTGAAGAATCAAGATGGAACCATCAAATTCATTTAAAAGAATTTTATTTGATTTGGGGTTCCAACTCAATAGGTTAACCCTATTGAAAGTTGTAACTCGCAAGCTTATTAATATTTTTGAAATTAAATTATATGAAAACTGTCTTACTGGAGAAAATGGAAATCATAAAAGAATGTCAACCCGGAATTAAGTTTTCGATCGATACACACATACCTTCAGCTGTCTCCATAGAAATCTTGGGATCATTAGGATTATCATCTTCGTTAAACTACAAATGATCTCTTGTATAACTACCAATATAATTTGCTTCTGACTTTTTGTGGGAAATGCTGTATTTTTTTCTCGATGGAGCCCTAACCCACCCAAAAAAACCTTCAGCTGCTCCCATGTCTTTTGCATGCATATTCAGAGAATTCATTTCTTGAAATGGATTATTTTGTGCAGAATACACGAAGACTTCTGGCACTGTGATTTCTTGCCTTTTACTTATACCGAATGGAGGTTGGAGGGGAATTATTCAAATTATTTAGTTTTTTTTTTTTAATTCAACTTGGAAAAAATGGATTTTTAAAGTCTTCCAGTCAAAAAAAAAAAAAAAATGTTTGGAAGGTAGTAGCATTAAATAAACAGTTATAATGGACACAAGATTCCCAATCGAGAAAAATATATAATTGCTGGAATTGCAATTATTGACCCTTAAATATTATATAAATGAAAAAATTTATAGGTTTAACGCGTAAGAAATCAAATTATACTGTTACATGTCTTAAGAATCTCTGTATGATTACCATGTGCAACGCATATATATGATCTTAAAAATGTCAACTGGTTCGGTTCCTTTCATATATATCATGATCTACCCATAACTGAATTGCTTATTTCAACATTTTATTTACATAATAATCTTTTACAATTGATGAGGTGTCAAAAAGAAAGTGAGGGCATTTTATTTTAATTAGCCCTTGTTCGGTATAGGTAAATATCAGATTTTTAGTAAACTTTGATAAAATTTAATAAGATGTGTGATTGAAAAGTTCTGAACCCCATAAAAAGTATGGTTAAGATTAAATATTGACTTTGAATTAGAATAAAATCTAAAAAAAATAGTGCTACCAAACAAGTGCTTAAATAGCATGAGATTTTGACCCAATCAAATCTCGTCGCATCATATGTTTGTAAATAAGTCGGTAAACTAAATTGTGATGTATATATAGCACAATCGAATTTTTCTCAAGAGTGGTCATTTAATTTCTAATATGTCAAACTAATCACCCAACTTCCACGATATCTCAAAGTTAGTCACTATCTATTTCCGTAAGAAACTAACTAACGTAAACATCAAACATAACAATTAACCTTGACGAAATGTAATGGTTCTAATATACCCATGTCTAAGGAGAGCAAAACACTTCCAGTTTGGACCATCATGATGCTAGTTCTGAAAAGAATGGTGAAACATTAATAATTGTATCTCACGTGGCTAATCAGCAAGTTTTAAGGATGAGTTCTATCAATTTTGATAGTCATATATAGAAAACGTGATAATGTTTGTCGAGTGTTTCAAACAATTTGTTAGACAAATTGAAAGACGCGAAACTTCTTCATCTTGATAGTAACAATTCTTTGCACTACTTGGAACCTTCAAGTTTTGAAGTACTTGGTAGTTGAGATCAATATTGATGAACATGTCTAAAGTTCGTTGATTTTTATGAAAACATAACTTACCCTCAGGCCTCAAGTTCAATTATAACAAAAAAAATATCATAAAGAAAATTGAAAAACAGTAATAAATTTAATTTGTCTGTGTCAACTTCGTATTTAACTTACATGAAAGAAGCATCTATCATGCCGATGTCCCCAAAGATGACAGAATTAATTAACAAATGGCAATTACGTACGTTTGATAACTAGGTGGATTAATTTATAAGCTGTTAATTTCTTAGTAAATAGCAATTACGTATGCTGGTAGATTAAGCTAATAGACGGTGAGAGTTTGATGCTGACCTCTACCAGATGAGTCTTTCTAATTGATATTATCTAGTAAAATGTAAGACTAATCTGCAAAATAGGCACGTTTATGTTCAAACGATGTTTCTTTTATAAATAATTTAAACCTCTGTATAGTAAATTTGTTTAAATGAACAATACATTTTTCCAAACTACTTTTTAACATAATTATAGATTCTACAAAATATATGAATAAAAAGTGATTTGACATTTTGTAAACAAGGTATAAAAGGTAGCCAAACATGAAGCCAAGAAATTTAACAGAAGAAAAGGTTGCCCTCACCGTGTAGATTTTTATTATAGGGAAAAAATTATCAGATTTCTGAAGTTTAATTTCAATTTTAGCCCAATTAATATCCAGTTCAGTTGTAGTTTTTTTTTTTTTTTTAATTAAATACCATTCAGTTTTGAAACATTTATGATTTTATTAATATGCTTTAGTGTATAGCATTTGTTGGAAATTTGTTTCCAAATAAGTCGTTCAAATATTTGTTAAAATCATGGTCAAAAGTATGAACTTAAAGTGATGCGAAGAGACATTTCAAAGAGACGAAAAACATGAAATACCTGATGAGATTTCAGGCATTGCAATCTCAAAGTCATATCTCGTTGCGATCGCAGGGGCTTGGCACCTTTTGTTGTCATTTTGTCCAAGGAACATATGTATTTTCGTATATCGTGGATTGATTACAAATATATATTGGATGTTATTTTGATCAAAAATAAATAGAGACATCCATCAATTTCACATAAATTGTGATATCACTTCCACCAACTTCAAACTCATTTTCATTATTTTTTCTTATTCATTTTCTGAGTAATCATTGTGTTTTTAGTGTACTCGGTTTGAGTACTTGATTAATCCGCAAAAGTTATAAACCCTAAGCATCTCGATCGAGAGTGGGAAAATGTACTTTAAGACAGCGATCTCGAATCGTTTTGAGCTTTATTTTTTGTCTTCATCACTACAAGAAAATTGACTTTTACCGACGAAAATATCCGTCGATAAAGAGTAAAAAATTGTTGGAAAAATAATTTTTTGACAACAAAACTCGTTGGAAAGTTGACGGAAAACCCTTCGTCGATAAAGGGTTTTCCGATGGTTACACTTGCCGTCGGAATTTTTCCAACGGATGAATGTATATCAGAAAATTTCCGACAGATTATTTTCGTCGGAAAACTTTTTTTGACGGGACTATTCCGACGGATGAATGTCTGTCGGAAAATTTCTGACGGATTATTTCCGCCGGAAAACTTTTTCCGACGGATTATTTTTGTCGGAAATTTTTCCGACAACATTCAAGAAACGTCAAAATTGTTTACGACGACACAAAAAATTGACAGAAATATTTCCGACGGTTACCAATGCCGTCGGAAAAATTTCCGACGACATTATCAACGAATTTTAATGAAAATTTTTGAAAAAAAAATGTCAATTAATATTTTAAATTTACTTATTTTTAATTTTGTGTTTAAAATTGAGCATTCACAATTTAAGGATACAAAAGATAAATACATGTACACGAATACTTGAATTCAAGTTATACTTAATAATATTTTACGTTATCGGACTATATCAAAAGATAATATTACAAATACTACATTCTTGAATTTAAGTTCAAAATTACTAGTAATTTTAGCTAATTCAGTATCTTAATCCTGAGTTCCAGAACTGGAGGGGTAAAATGAGTTAGGCAAATTTAGTTGCCGGAGCATATCTCGAATCCTTGCTTCAAATTCTGCTGACATTGAATCCTTCAATTCTTCCACTTCTTTACGTCATAATTCCTCTTGCTCTTCTTTGTCCCGAAGTCTTTTTTCTTCCAACTTCTCTAAATCCCGAAGTCTTGTTTCTTCAACCTCCGCCAATTTTTTTCGTAACTCATTTAGTTCCTCTTGACTTGATTGTGTCCTAAAATGCTAGGAGGAGTTCAGTATTTGTGTGGCAGCTTCAAAAGTACCTAACCCATACACTTGACCTTTCCGTAGGCAATTCGTAACATCTTTCCACACATCTAAATGAAATACATGAGGATCTAGTGGATCGAGACCATCGTACTTCTCCTGTACAGCATTAACATATTTCTCCTGCCAAAATAAATTAAAATAAGTACATATAAGTAAATATAATTAATTTATATTGTTAATCATAAATTAATCTAACTTACATATACTTCTTTTGACTTGTCATCTATGAAAACTCCATTTGTACATAATTTATTTGAGTTAATAGTTGATTTATGGGCATAAGTTTTTAATTTTCTATGATTTTTAGGTAATTGGACCAAAGCTCAAACCACTCAATCCGACCAAAACTTGATTGGGTTGGGTTGGGTTTGAACTCATATTTGGATTGTGTTGGATTGATTTTTTATCAACCCGACCATAGTGGGTTGAGTTCGAGTTGGGCAAAAAACTGACCCAACCCAACCCAACCAACGCCCACCTCTATATATAATAATAACACACATAATTTTATAAAAAAATTTCAATATGTAATTATAACGAGCACAATATTATTAGTACGATATTTTTTGTAAGAAGATTATACTTCCGAAATAAAAAGTTAACAGAATTTATACCTTTTCAACACACTTCGGAAACACCATTTCCTAAACTAGTGAGGTCGATCATTAGTCATCCTACAATTCAGAAAAAGTTAAGATGTCATTAATTACATTTCTAGTGGATCAATGAAATGGTAAAAACAAAAAGAAAAAGAAAGCATACCATGTCTTCAATGAATTGTGCTTAATTGTCTCCGCCATATTCACGTGGATCATTGTCATTGTCTTCATCGTCCATAATATCTTTGACATCTAGGATTCCAACTTCCAAAACATCAACTTCATCTACCTTTTCAGGATGGACATTGTTCTGTACCAAAGGTTGCTCATCTAGTTCCATGGACAAAGGAGCGGGTTGCAGAGCACTCAATGTGGGGTCCTCTTGAAAGGCAAGTTATACTAATAAATTACATTCTTGATCTCTTGATATCACTCCTTCTATCTGTGTAAGATGTCTAGCTTTTGTTTTCACAACTGCCCACCAATCAAGTTTGTCTCTACCCATTGAAGGTACACTTGTAAAGTAAACTTGTTGAGCTTGTTGTGCTAGTACGAAGTTATCTGATGACACTAATTTTCTTTTATAGTTGACCTCCACCAGGTTGAATTGTCTATTCACTCCAATATATTGGTTGTCAAACCAATGACACTTGAATAAGGTAACACTATTTCCTACACCAAAATATTCCGACTCCAAAATCTCGTCCAGTACGCCATAGTAATCCTGATCATATTCGTTGTAACAACCTCCCAAAACACACACACCACTGTTCATTGTCTTCTTATAATGTCCATATTTTAACGTGTGAAATTTGAAACCATTTACAAAATATCCATTGTAATATTTTGCCATACGACATGGTCCCGCTGCCAACTGTGTTATGCGAGGATCAACTTCCTTGTTATGTATCACCTGAGATATGAAAATCAGTCAATCCACAATTCAAATTACCGGCATAGGTAAAATTGACTCAACCATGACGCAAAATGGTCATCGCACATACGATCCAATTCTGCAGCATCTACTTACGGATAAGAAGATCTCATCTGTCTTTTAAACTTGCTATAGTATAATGATACAATGTAAATTATTCATTATATTCTTGAAAACAAGTATTTTCATGAATAAATTATTATAACTTACGTGACGTATGGGGATACTTCTTCACAATTTAAGAGCACATATCTAGAAGCAGCCTCATATTCCTCATCATTTAGGCATCGTATATTTTTGGTTTCTTTACCAAGAGATCGTACAGGGTAGGTGAAAATTGACAATCGTCCTAAAGAATGGACCAATCCTCCATCGTCATTCATTGGGGGATGATTCAATCTTGTTTGGACATTATCATCAAAATATAGAGCACAAAAAGTTGAAGTTTCCTCAACTAGGTATGCCTCCACTAAAGATCCTTTCATAGAAGCACGATTTTTCACCTTTCTTTTTAGATGGTTGAGAAACTTGAAAAAATATTATAAAATTGATCCAAATTCAATGATAATTTTAAGAATAACGCATCTTTATGATATAGAAATTGCACATTAAGAGTACCTTTCGAAAGGATACATCCATCGATATTGTACTGGACCTCCCACTTGAGCTTCAAAAGGTAAATGAATTGGCAAGTGCTCCATTGAATCAAAAATGCAGGTGGAAATATCTTCTCAAGTTTGCATATTGTTACAACAATATTTTTTTTCAAGCGCTTCATGTCTTCAACCTTTATGATTGTTGAGCATATATCTCTAAAGAAATGACTGAGCTCCGTTAATGCTTCCCAAATAGGCTTTGGTAACACATATTTAAATGCTATTGGCATCAATATCTACATAAAAATATGACAATCATGACTTTTCATTCCATAAAAATCTGAATTACCTTTAACACATCGCGCAATGTTGGAGGCATATCCATCAGACATTCTTAATGTTGTCATCCACCTACAAACCACCTGTTTTTGTTCCTTTGTCAAGCTATAGGAAGCTTTTGGCTTATAAAATCTCCCCCTCTTTTCAACTATGTGTAACTCTGGACGGTGGCAGTAAAGTTCCAAATCTTTTCTTGCCTTGATGTTATCTTTTGTCTTTTCTTTTATATCCATAACTGTGTTGAATATATTTTCAAATACATTCTTTTCGATATGCATCACATCTAAATTATGTCTTATAAGATTCGTATGAAAGTACGGCAACTCCCAAAAAATGGTCTTCCTCACCCAATTGTGTCTGTGCCCAAAACCTTCAATTGAGTCCCTCCTAAAAGCTTTCCCAGTTGGAACATATGGAAGTCTCTCGATAATAGGTCGCAGTTGCTCACCTGTTGGTGGATCCCGTTGTACCTCATCCTTTTCAATTTTTCCTTTCAAAAATTTATCTCGTTGTTTTCTGAAAGGATGCTTGCGCGGCAAGAATCGACGGTGGCAATAAAAAAAGCAACACTTTTGTCCATTTTTCAACCTAAAAGATTTAGTGTCATCCATACAGTAAGGACAAGATAATAGACCATGTGTACTCCATCCGGACAACATACCAAACCCTGGAAAATCACTAATAGTCCACATCAATGCAGCTCTCATCTGAAAATTTTGTCTTGTGTGTATGTCATAAGTTTCGACCCCATCTTCCCACAACATCTTCAATTCATCTATCAGTGGGCGCAAATAAACATCAATGTCTTTTCCTGGACTTTTAGGTCCAGGGATAGCCATTGTTAAAAACAAGTGGTCTTGGCGCATACACAAACCAGGTGGAAGATTGTACACGGTCATGATAACTGACCAACAAGAATAATGTGAGCTTGTCATGTTGAACGGGTTAAAGCCATCTGTGCAAAGATCAAGACGTATGTTGCGAGGCTCAATAAAAAATTCAGGGTAAGTTCTATCAAAATGCTTCCACGCCTCACCGTGTACTAGATGTGACATTTCACTGTGCGTAAATGCATTATTTGCATGCCATATCGTGTGCTGTGCAGTATGTCTCGACATTTATAATCTTTGAAGTCTCGGAGTTAGAGGCAGATATCGCAGTACCTTATGAGCAACCATGCGCCCAAATCGAGATACTGCATCTGTATATCGTGGATGCTTACAAATGATGCACTCATTCAAGCTCTCAGTCTCCTTGTAGTATAACATGCAATCATTGATACATGCATCAATATTTACAACACCAAGACCTAGACTAGATAACATTTTCTCTGTCTTGTAAAAAGTAGTCTCCAATTGGTTATCTTCTGGAAACATGTCCTTAATGATAGACATTAGACGATCATAACATGCTGTAGGCATATTATATTCAGATTTGCAATTTAAAAGTTGTGACATTGCTGACACTTTGGTATGCTTAACGCAACCCGACCACAAAGGTGTATCGGCTTCTTCTATCAATGTATAGAAGTTTGCAGCTTGCACATTAGGTACATGTTCCTCTTGTTCACCCTGATTGCTATTGGAATATCTATTGCGCATTTTAGGGCCCATTGCATCCATCATCATTGCGTTGAGAGTGTAGTTCTTTGTGCCTTTTCTGGATGATGATTCACATAAATCTGGTGAACTAACACTAAATTGTTCACCATGTACAATCCACTTAGTATACCCACCAATAAATCCATGTTTGCACAAATGAAGTTTTACATCGTCGTACTTCAGAAACTTTCTATTAGCACATTTAGTGCATGGGCACCTTACAGTGTCAACAATATCTGGTTGTGAAAATGCAAATTCGAGAAATCCTTCAAGCCCAGTAACAAATCTTTCTGAAAGAAAGCCATTAACCAATCGAGCATACATCCAACTACGATCGGATGACATGCTACACAAATATGACAACAATTTCATCATAATCACAAAAGTAATAACCGAAATTAAGAATATTGAATAACACTCTAAATTTAACTTAAGCAATTACATTGATTTCATTTAGTATTTAATTAAATGTACACTCTTAAACTATATTAAAACTACTAATCTAATTCAACATTATTAATCTAGTAAAGCACATTTAAATGTACAAATTAATTAACTTAATTTGTTAATTAATTTGACATACATATTAATATGCATAATTAGACTAGCATGCATATTAATATCTTAAGTATAATTTTCATATTACATACAAAATCGAATATAGATATTAAATCTAATATACTTTTTTCAATCTATTACTTCAAGTCTACTATAATTTTTTTCTTAACTAACATATTTTGTATACTTTAAACAAATAATAAAATTGAAATATAATTTTATCCCAATTAATTAAACTATTAAATATAATATACATAATCAATTCTAAATATAATATAAATATTAATATACTTCTTTTATATGACATGTTAAGTATACTTCAAACACACAAAATATATAATCAACAAATGAATAGCACAAAAAACCCAAACATATGTACGAGTACAAAATTATAGAAAGAAAAAAAAAAAAAAAAAAAAAAATTGTACCTTGCTTTCAATGAATAATTGTTTCCCTCACTTGAAAAATAGCTTCCACAACTTTAAAAATAAAATTCTTGTGTTTTTTGAGTTAAATAATGGTAAATAAAGGGTTATAATAGTGAAAAAGAAAGAGAGAGGCCGAGAATGGTGAAAATGAGGTTAGAATAGAAAGATATTTGATATAAACACGATTTCGCATATTAATTTGAGAAGAATCACGGACGGAATTTCCTACGGAATTTTTTCCATCGGAAATTTCCGACGAAAGTTATTATCCGTCGGAAACTTTCCGATGGACCTTATTATTCGTCGGAAATTATTATATGTCGGAAACTTTCCGACCAATTCACAAGTTGTCGGAATATTTGTCTCCAACGCCAACTAATCCGTCGGAAATCACGAAATTTCCGACGGATAAAATCTATCATCGAAAAGTTGCGACGGAAAAGAAAGTCGTCGGAAATTTCCGACGGTTCTTATTTCCCATCGGAAAGTTCCGACGAATTCCGTCGGAAAATTCCGTCAGTAAAAGTCCATTTTCTAGTAGTGCATTTTCGGTGTTCCTTCTATTCATTTTAAGATTTTGTGCCATGTTTATCATATTGTTATATTCAATGAGTGTTTGATTTGTGGTTCTTTATTTGATGTGAAGTCTTTTTGTCTCCTACTGTCATGAGTAGTTTGATAACAATCTAAAGGTACATTTTTGCTCGTGAAGACTAAATTATTTGGAAAATCTCGTTTATTAATGGACGCATACAGATAAGTTTTATTTTCTAATCACGTTATTATATTAATAGTTTTATTGAGACGTGGTTTTTGTACTCTAAAAATGATCAAATTTCATGACCGAATGGAACGTGGAAGAATACATCTTTGATTTATGAATTGCATCTCTATATGCATTTTAAATATGTCTATTCATAGGCGGTACATGAAAGGCAATGGTAATTGCAAGAATCTTGTTTGTTTAAAACTAAATTTGAGTTATAATATAATAAGAAATTCTTCTAGTTTGCATAATGTTTGTTACGTTATTATTTTGTCATTTATAATACATAATATAAAATTATGAATTATGTATTTTCATCTATGGTTGATTTTTTATTTGGTTTAAATGAAATTTGATAATAAGAATGTTATAGTATTTTCGTATTCTCTTATCATGATCATTATTTTATCATGAAATGTTTGTGTTTTTCAAACAATTGAATATAATATTTTAATTGTGTGATTCATTATATTGAGAATATTTCATGTTAGTGAGAATTTAAAAGTATACACCATTTCGATAATTTTGTTTTCATATATAAATGTTGACTCGTTTTATGAGAATTATATTTCTCTTTTACGTTATGCAAGTACCTTGATATATGAATTAATTGGACTCTTGATATTTGCATTGAATTTTTATAAACATGTGAATAAAATTATGTTATTAGTGATGTCATTTTATTATACAGTATGAAATGAAGTTCTAGATATAGTAACAAGTTGGTGATTGCTGACTCTGGAAAAATAATTGTAGAGAGGGCAATGAGTATCCAGTCCTTGAGTACACCAGCGACTTGAAATTGTCACTGCGCTAGTTCTATCAATTACTCAAAAAAATTGAGAAATTTAAAGCCAAGTCGCAAAGTGCATTCGAGAAAAATTTCAAGAAATTAAATTGAATTTGGGCGACTTCCATTCCAGGCTTCTCCATAAGATACCATGGAAATAAAGAGAAACACAAAGCTGCACATAAAAAGCAACATGGTAAGAATTAGCTTCACGAATAAATATAGCTGCTAGATGAAGCTATAAAATAGTGACTCGTAACCGGACTTTTTCTTAGGAACAAAATGTACTTTATTAACTCAAAGTGACCTGCCACATTCGCATTCCTTACCACCATGGCAGCTAAGAGTGTGGTTTCATGGCATCACGTCAACAACGAGAGTACTTCAAAACGAGTCTTTTCTAATACCGCGGTTACAAGAGCTAAGCTATGAGCCTCATAAGTGATTTGTTAAAAAAGGTGCTCAATGTGCATTAAATTTCACAGAGTATGCCTTCCACGAGTGACAGGAATAATTGTAGTCCTCACGCCACACTTTCAATCTATCTAAACTGAAAAAAGATAAGAAAAACGTATAATTATTAAAATAAGTTGGTCCAATTGTTGGAATTATATATGCTCATACAATATAATTCACGACATTTTAAATAAAATTTTAATTGATTGTATTAATATAAAGTTGTATTTCTTCTATAGTCCTTTGGTCAATTAGAAAATATTTGTTGGGTACAAATGTAACTTTTTTAGAAGATAAGACACATAGAAGAATACAAATTCAAAAGTAAAATTCTATTGGACGAGATGTTAGAACGTGGTTCAAACAACTTGATTTCAGATTTACGCATAGAATTAATCTTGATGATTTGAAACTTCCTACAAAATCAATGGTAGTTGATCCTAGTGGGAGAAATGGGCAAGTGGTTCAACCACTATTCTTGTTAAGTGATCCCAATGGACAGGGCAAGCGTATATATAATTATTAAAACAAGCTAGTACAACTATCAAGATAATCCTACTTTACGTGTGGGGTTGCATGCTCCTCTTCTTTGGATTTTTTGTTGCAACACTTCCCGGAAGCATTAAGGCTGCGTTCTCTTTGTGTTTCAGTTTCCTGTTTTCATTTTCGAAAATGTTTTCTGTTTTCCATTTTCTGTGACTTTTTTCGAAATTGCTGAAAACGCGTTTGGTTTGTTATTTCTGAAAACTGTTTTCGAAAATGAAAAGCTGGAAAACGCGTTCTGTTTAAAATTTTGAAGAAAATTATTTCATATTGTTTGTGAATATAAATGAA
The DNA here is from genome assembly GCA_963555705.1 of Ligustrum vulgare. NCBI lineage: Eukaryota > Viridiplantae > Streptophyta > Magnoliopsida > Lamiales > Oleaceae > Ligustrum > Ligustrum vulgare. The sequence continues at coordinate 52,449,380 of OY743175.1, forward strand.
GTAAAGATATCATATTTTGAGTTACACAATAAAAATAAATGAAATAACCCCTATTACACAATTTGGTTATACCAAAAAAGTTCAAAAATTCATGTTGCCCTTCTAAAGTAATCGTTCCACATTTAAGTAGTAATTTTCTCTTCTAAAGTAATCGTTCCATTTAATACTTTATATAGATACATCCTTCTAGTAAGCACTCATAACGTTTAAAATTTAAGTTTTAATAAAATTTGCAAAAATCAATTTACGTTAATTAATTATGCCCTTACAAAATAAGTGTCTACAATACAAAAGTAAAAAAGAAATGTTTAATAATTAAGCACATGATACATCATCAGAAAGATGGTTGAATTTGGAGTTTTACGCAAAAAACAGAGTGCAATTCGGAGTTGTACATCAAAAGTTATACATGTTTGAAGACAATGACCTATAAAGCAAATACGAAAATGACTAAATTGAAAGAAAAGTAAAATTTGTGAACTAATGTGCAACAAAATCTGAAGTTGAGGGACCTAAGTTGCAAATAAATTAGGATATTTTCGAAAGAAATTTCAAAATTTGAAGATTAAAATGACAATTTTTGAAAATCAAGGACCAATAATGTAATTAAAAATGATAAATTTTGACAAATTTCAAAATTTTTTGATTATTTTAAATTTTTTTTTTTTTTTAAAGTGGAATCCGCGTTTTCCGCGTTTTCCACTTACAAGGCAAAAATTTCGGAAAACGCGGAAAACGTGATTTTCACGTTTTCCATTTCCTTTACAAATTTTGAAAACGTTTTCGAAAATGTTTTTCGAAAACGGCGCAAGAGAACGCGTTTTTCGCGTTTTCGAAAATGGAAAACGGAAAACGGCTGAAAAACGTCAAAGAGAACGCAGCCTAAGATTCCTTGAAAAGAAAATGATCCCAACAACTGTGTCAAGATGTGTGACCAAGAAAATTGTATAACCATTTGTCAGTAGACATTGTTACAACATTGTTCTTTACGCATTTAATATAATGTTTGATTAATAAATCTTTACTCGTTTTAGTTTTTAGCAATTTTTTTTTCAAAGATTTATAGTTGTTAATTGCTTCTGTGATAGAGACAAACATAAAGCCTCTTGAATTGAGACAGATGCCTTCCTTGTTGATGCTATACAAAAATGTTGTTAGGCTATTTTATTTAGTAGTTTTTAATTCGTTTCATCTTTCTAGTATTTATTTTGGTAAGAGTTGAGATTTGATGTGTAAACTCTTTGACCGTTTCAATCATTAAAAAACTTACATATCACTACATTATTTTTTTCCCCTATTTGCAAGTAACTGTGTCCATTTCTCAATGATGAAATTGCCAATGAGACGGGCCAAATCAGACAAGAGATCTCGTCTCATTTTGATAATTGACATTTTTGTCTCATAAGGTTTTATATAGAATTTGTAACGATTTAAACTAGAGAAAAGCTACTTGTACTGTAACTACAGTAGAAAAAAAAAATTCAAACTGTGTGGTGCACCAGGCAAGCACAGTCGCAACAACCTAGCTATTTGTCACTTTGTCTACGACCACTGAAGATTGAAGTGGCTGCATGCCTTCCAAAGCCACCTCATACTTATAAATGTCTCCTCTATCCTAATTCTAAACAAATATCTACATGAAAAACTTGTTGCATCTTCCCAAGTATTCGTAACTAATTATCTTTGGTTGATGGGAAAAAAATTTGAAAGCCTTCCACTCCAATTTTAAAGACCACATAGGGTATTCCCTATTGGTTTGGATCAGTAGAAATACTCGTTATCATACATCGTTTTTGCTTCATTTTATTTTAAAAGATGATGTGAACAATTACTAAACTAATTGTTGCATACATGGCCACTCTGTTGCCCGACGTTATGTTGCCCACCTTTCAATAAAGGTGTGCCAAGTGAACAACATCGAACACTTGGTACAATCTCATTGGAAGGTTGTTGCCCACATTGAGCAACAGAGCAATTTCGTTGTTGCATAACTATCTGATATGACTTGATGGTTGACTTAGACAAATAACCGGATGATCATCAAGTCACGAGCAAAACATACCTATACGTTTAACGCAAATTCTCATTGGAATTGTTGGGCATTTGATACACAATAAATTCGGACGATGATGTTAAAACGATCGTGGGATAATTTTATCGATACCTAAATAATTTGCTCAACCCGATGACTACAACTTGGGATCATTAGAACAAACTTAATTATGCCCTTGTCTGGCCGCAAGTTATCTGAATTTTTTTGTCCACAACAGTATTTTTATTAATAAACAATAACCACAACTATACTCATTTGAATTGATCATTATTTCTTCATGAGAAGCCGTTGGATGCATTAAAGACAAATGTGCCCCTCCATTACACTCCAATTAACCTCACCAACCCTCAAATCAATTACTTCTCACTCCTCACAATCTGTCCAACTCAGAGATCCCCAAAATTTCCCAACCCCATCTCCTCCTTCACGATCTATACACTGTAATTTCCCTTTCCCAGCCGTCCCAAAATCTTACTCGAAGTCTTGTCTTCTTCCTCAGCCTTCTTCTCGCGTGTGCAATACAGCAAGAAGACTCACAGCGGTCTCCAAAGTCCCTGCTACAAAGATTCTGTCGACGAAGTGGGAACTCAGGTTGTTCATCAGCCTCACCGGAAGTGACGACTTTCACTGTGATGGATCCTGCGAACTACTCTCACGGACATTACCCGGATTCCATGGTAAGATGGGAAAATAATACTTCACTATTCTTCAAAATTTATTGTGTACTTGAGTTTTTGGAATGTTTACCGCGTTGCTTCCCTGACCTGTGCAGCGTTACAGCACTGAGAATCCTGATTCCTTCAAGGTTCGAGGATCCCGCCCGCTACCAGAAGCCATTGGTCGAAAATCTGCAAGGTGGAATCAGAGAGAGAAGTCAATTTTCGTACAGGCGGTCGACCTTGCCGTGGCAGAAGGACATCGAAGCAGGAAATGTTTCACGAACAAAGGCTGGGAACGAATTAAAGTGTTATTCAATAGGGAGGCTGGCAATAATTGGACTATCTCGCAGCTTAAGAACCATTGGAACGTGATGCTGAAGGAGCACAAGCTTCTGTTCGAGTTGCTTGATTGCACCGGAGTTGAGTTTGGGCTGAATAATGTGAATCGTATTCATGCCTCCGATCAGTGGTGGGCGATCAAAATTCAGGTACTTTGTTCATTGCTCTCTGTTCTAGAAGTTCACGTACTCACAAATTTGATCAGTCCTGTTATTCTGGATTTTCCTTACTATCTTCAAACTTGTCTACTGCATGTAGCAAAGTTTCGTTGTTGTGATCATGTTGTAAGTTGTTTTATGGTTGTGGCGGAATTCTAAGGTTAGCTGAATGATTATAAAGAGACCAATGGAAGATAACACATAAGAGCTGTGCAATTGATGTGAGGAGTTCAAACAATATATAACAAAGAATAAAAAAACAAATATGGGGAATTAGTTTCCAAAATCCACCAGCTAAGAAATAAACGGATTATTTATGTGTATTTTGTCCAATTTGTTTTATGTTAACAACTATGGATCTGTAATACATCATAAAGGTGAGGACGGTACACGTGCTAACCACCACCTCGTCTAAGAATGAAAATGACAAGGATTGATCTCACGTGTATAAGAAATTGTGATTTCGTAAAAATAACAGACTTGTTTGAGCATTATGATGAAATAAAAGAAATTATGCTCTCAAAAATTGCTGGGAAATTGAAATTCTATTGAACATTATTGTCATGCTGATTTTTACTTTTGCAAGAAGAAAAGAGTTTTAGTTGGACATGCAGTGTTTACTTGCTCCTTCAATCGGTTTTTTTTCCGGAAGTCTTATGGTTTGAGAACTGCCTCAGCTGAAAATGTTTTGCAGGAAAATCCCAAGTATGCTAAATTCAAAGATCGTGACTGTGGTGAAATTTACGAGACCTACAGCAGCTTGTTCGGGCAATCTTACAACTCGTCCACATACGCCCTCACGCCGACTAAGATGTCATACCGTGGTTTCGGTCCTGGCCCCGACAGTGATGAGAAAAGCCCTTATGATAAATTTCCAATAAGGGCTGAGGGCTCTGACTCAAGTGACGGGCCAACACATGAAAATGGGAATTGCTCAATGGACATCTCGAAACAACGGAGTGGGGACAAGGGCAAAGGGAAGCAAGCCAAGGAGAAGACCAAGAAGAAAAGGTATGGAGCAAGGGAAGTGACTGCAACTCTGGACCAACTTGCTAGCATCGGGAATAATCTAGAGTCCATGAGCCAAGCCAGTGTGAAGAACACCAGCACGGTTGAGGAGTGCATTGAAGAGTTACTAGACACGGGTATGGTCGAGGAAGGAGGGGAATTACACCTTTTTGCTATGTGGTACCTTGCCAAAGCCGAGAACCATTGCGAGCCGCGAAGACACCGGAATTGAAGGTCAAATTAATTTCCTACTGCTTCATGTGCGACCAAAAGCATATGGCTGGTCATAGGTAAATTTTCAAGGTTCCACGAATGAGAGATTATTTCCCATTGTAACGTAGCTCGATGTACCGTTAAATTCACGCTATTTTATGTTCATGTTTTTAGTCAATCTGTCCACTTATGTAGGTTGTATGTGTTTCCTGCTTAGATAGTAGTCCACTAAGATGTTCTTGTACGTCAACAGGTAGGTTGGTATAGGACAAAATAGTAGTACATGCTATTGCCATATTGCAGGGAATATATTCCCTGCATTTTCTCAATTTTCAAGCCCCATATTCTGTGTACTACTTAATTTAGATCTTGAATTGTTTGGGCAGGATTTCGTAGTTGCCTGTTATAAATGCTTTGTTAAAATTCCATATGTGAAGAAAAATTGGGTTCTACAGATTTTTGTTTGCAATTCCCAGGTATGATACAACACTACTTTTACTTCTACAATACTATTTTTTACCTTCTGAATGAACCGAAACTAATACTGCCTAAAGGTCACACCCCCCCCCCCCCCCCCTTTGAATTTTCCATGTGTCATCTGCACAATTTTTTGTCATGCATGCAATGATTGACCAGTTGCTATTTCCAGATTTGGTATAATTTCCCTTTGTTATAATTTCTTGTATTCTCCTTCTCACTCAACAGAAAATAGTACTTCCTTCCCCCAAATGGTAAATCCCATTTACAATTCACATGTGCCCTCAACAAAATCTTGTAATGCATAACTTGCTTGACTAGTTAAAGTCCATGTTATACTTTAGCTCGTTAATCCTAGAACAAAAATAAAAGGCTTTGTGCAATTCGATTTTCATCTCCACATTACCGTACGTCAACAATTGGAAGCACGTGATGTCAGATTTCGATGACGAATACATGATAAGGCATAGCTCTGAGTCCTAGGATGACGTGGACGACACGAAATTCTTTTACCAATTACAAAATGACATACAAACATGGCTGCGATATTGTCGCATTGCTGAAACTATGGTGAGTGATTATATGTCTCCAAATAGAAGAAATCGGTTTCTGTTTCCAACATCAAGGAGTGGGCACATCTTCATGCTACAGAATATTTATGTTTATCCTCAAACGTTTTATCAGGAGTTTAGAATGTATCCCCCCACTTTCACACATTTCACGCACATGTTGCGAGACGAGTACGGTCTACGGAGTTATCGAAATGTGGACATATACGAACAAGTTGGTATGTTTCTTTGCGTATTGTCACATGGCAACGGATACCTCCAAGTTCAAACTCATTTTGGACATTCCTTGGAAACTATTGGTCGTTATTTCAAGACAGTTTTGCGACTCGTCGTACAATATGCTGGACGTGTGATTAAACCACATCCTGATTATAACACAGGGGTCGCTAACCACCCCCCGACCCTGAACGCTACTCACTATTCCAGGTGAATAATGATACCGATGTTTCATTCATTTCTACGGAATTCATTATAATTAGATTATCGCTAAAATATATCGTATGTGTTATTTATGAGCTACTAATTCACAGGACTGTATTGGTGCAATTGATGGTACACATGTTAGGGCGGTTCTACCACGAAATGAAAGGCAATTTTTCATTGGTCGTAAGGGTATATCGACACAGAATGTGCTAGCGGCTTGTGACTTCAATCTCTATTTTACATTTGTCCTCCCTGGCACGACAGGGAACGCACATGACAGTAGAATCCTTGCTAGATCAATTCACAGTGATGACATAAATTTCCCCGTGCCAACTAATGGCAAGTACTACCTAGTTGATTCGGGCTTCACGCACAGACCTGGGTATATGGAACCATATAAGGGATCAGACATTCGATACCATTTTCAAGAGTTCCACAATGAAACGGACAGACATCGTAGGAGATTCAAAAATGCGCGTGAACACTTCAATTTTCATCATTCATCGTGCCGAAATGTTATCAAGAGAGCCTTTGGTGTGTGGAAACAACGATGGAAAATACTTGATCACATGCCAAGTTACTCTTTTAGAGTACAGACAGCAGTCGTCGTTGCTACAATGGAGATTCATAATTTCATGAGGATCAACGGCCAGCTATACGAAGGTTTCCAACGCGCTGAGGAAGTTGAGGACGACGAAGTGGAGATTGATCTCCCCAATGAAGAAGATGAATTTGCTGGTGAGTTGAATGCGATAGGAGAGGAGGACCAATTGTTAGCCCAAGAGTAAACTAACCAAGAGGGGGGTGAATTGGTTTATAAAACTTTTTCGATAAATAATCTCAAACTTAAAAATCAATGTGTACAAGTATGAGCACTTAGTGTTGTAAGTAACTTAACTATCAATGTAGTGTGCTATAAATGTGTAAACTTAATTGATAAAGCAAGTATAGCACTTAGATATAGTGTTGCACAATATAAATTGATAGAATAAAGTAAGTGCAATGTAAGCAAGTAAGTAAAAGGGATAAGAGAATGCAAACGCGGTTTATGGAGGTTCAATCAACCAACGTGATCTACGTCCCCTGTTACCGAGCTCTCCATCACGAGCAAGGTCAAATCCACTATATTGGTAACTTACAACAAGGAGTACCAAATCCTTAGGCGACTTACAACAAGGAGCACCTACCCTTAACCAATAATCGAGTTTTCACAAGGATCTCGAAACCACAAGATATAATGAATTGAATTTACAATTGAAATAACTCTCTTGACAAATGATATACTCAAATTAAGTACCGAGAGAGTTAGGCTAACACTTCAATAGATAGCAATGAATTAAGCTCGAGTGTTAGAAAAAAACTTTGATGCAAATGATAATGAAAAGTTCAATGAAATCAAACAAAGTTTTTCAAAAAATCTCTTGTTAAAATATTAAATCAAATTAAGTACCAAGAGATGCCACACTTGAATAATTAACAATGAGTTAAGCTCAAAGTGTTTAGGCAATGGAACTTCAATGAATCAAATGATAATGAAAAATGTTGCACAAATAATCAAAGTTCCTTAATTGGAATTTCTCTCTTTTAAAAAATTAAAACAAGTTTAGAACAAATAGAGACTTACACTTCAATTCCAATATAGTGTGAAGATGTTGAAGAAGTTTAAACAATATAAAACCAAGAATCTTCACAAAACTTTCTTCCAAAAACTTTTGATAATTTGATAAAACAAAGTTTAGATCAATCAAAGTTTTATAATAATAATAATAATAGATGAATATAAACCAAGTAAGAACAATGAATTTTTACAAGAAAGTTTCTATAAAATCTTTTCTATGTTGTTGAAAATGAATGTAAATGAGATGGCTATTTATAGATTAAGATATTCAAATTCAGCAACTTTCGGTTGACCATTTCTGGAGTTTCGGTCGACCGAAACATGCATATAGCCGTTACACATTTTCAACCGTTGAACTTTCGGTTGACCAATTTCGGTTGACCGAAAATTGACTTTTGAAAAATATGAAAATTTAGGATTTTTAGGTTTCTAACTTGTTTTTCAAAGTGGTTTAACATAGTATAATCATGATTTAAGATCAAATAACATATGAAAAGCAATATTGACTTTAATAAAAATATTTTATGCAAGTGATGAATTTTCAAGTAAGTTTCTTGATGCATAAAAATCATTTTCGAGCTCGTTAAATGTCATCGCTAAAGATTGAGAGTGTTATACCTTTACATAGGTTAAATCAACTCTTGAACTTGAACTCTAATCTTGTATGCTTGAATTCTTGATCTTCATGTCATGCTTTTCAACTTCAATTTTGATCTTTGAATATCTTCAATTCTTTCATGATCTTCTTTGCGTCTCATGTGCTTGATCACATAGTTTTGATTTATATCATTGAGAGACGATTTGAACATAGAGTACTTTGAATATTTATGATTACATGAAATACTTGTAGCACACTTGTTAATAACACAATATATTCTTGTTTGTTATGATCAAAACAATAAGGTTAAGTTAACCATAGGTCAACAGACATGACTTGGGACCAAATACGGGACTACATGACCCAAATCTTAACCTAGTTAATATTGGATAGGAATGTGAACCGCACACCCCTTGAGTTTTAACGCATGAATTGCTTGATCACCAATTTGATGATTTGTGGGGTGTTTTCATAATCGAAGAGGTGAGTTAATATCTAGACCTAGTAATAAAATTCGGCAATTAAGAAAAAGGGTAGAGATACAAGATTGTGGTTGTTGTAATCATATTGAATTCTTGACATTGAATGCATCTATTTAGGGTTTATTCTGATCATCATAGAGATATGTGGTTGGCATATCTAGATATAACCAATTTAAAATCGAGAGGGAAATTTTGGATAAAATTGTGAATTCGATTAAGGGACAAATTTCGAAACATTGCATGATAAGATAAATTGAACAGGATAACAAAATTACTATCGTGAGTCCCAACATTCTCCCTTCATAAGAAAATCAAAAATCAAATCATTTTAATTGTTTTATTTCAAATTTCATTGCTTTCACTATTTTTATTAAAATTCAAAAACATCGATCTTGACATTTATTTATAGTTTAGGAACGGATTAATCCAAGCTAATAATAAGATAGTCCTTGTGAGATCGATATTCAGACTCAAAAAGTCCACTTTACTATTTGGTTCCGATATCGTGCACTTGTGATATTCTCACAACAACGTTTACAAGACAGTGATGCGAAGTCACGTTTACTAGAATTTGTACTACGTAGTGATTTTTAGAAAAAAAAATGTAACAATTTCCACACTTTCACGTTCAACAAAAAATAAGAAGGGATTTGATTAAAAAATAATAATAATATAGATGGAGTTTTGTGTGTAGGGGTGGGGGGGGGGGGTTCTTTTATTTGGTTGCTAGGAAAATGCAGATTTTGAAAAGTCAAGGTCTTATTATTATAAATCATATATGGTCAAATTGTTTAGTTCGGTACAAGGGCATTTTCGGTGATGTTGGGAGAGTTTACGTGAAAGCAAGTGATTGTGTCAGGGAATATTACAGCTTTTTGACAAGGTTTTCATATTTTTTAATTATAAAAACCAAATTTGTTCTAATGAGCGTAGAATTTTTTTTAATATTTTAATTAATGGGACCATTTCTTATACTTTTTATTTTATTTTTTTTCTTTCTAATAACTTATTTGATCCATGAAAAATCAATCAATTTTTTTTTTCAAATTTATTTTCAATCACACGTTTTTATGGAATACATCACTTTACATATTTTTCAATCACATATTTAAAAATGTATTCAATTTCTCCTATATCAAACAGAAATTAAGCCTCCTTTCGATAATACCGTAACAATATAAATTGATTTATTTATATTTTGTAGGTAAAATGTGTGATTAAAAAGTAAGTGTGTGATTAAAAAGTTGTTTGAAAAATTGTGTTGTAAAAAAATGTGTGCAATTAAAAAACGATTTAAAAATTTGTGTTGTTTATAAATCGATTTATAAATTGTAATTGTGACATTAAGTGTGTGCTTAATAAATTAAAATAGACGTTACACAAATCATACCAACTCAGGAAAATATAATTGAAATGAAGATTATAAAAACGAGGCAGAATAGACAACTCAGTAAAAAAAAAAAAAAATTGTATTTTTCAGTTGAGTCCTCACGTCAACATTTTTTTTATCTGACTTGTCTCTTCAATTAATTAGCTTAAGTTCTAAATGTGTGATTGAAAAAAATGTAAAGTGATGTGTCCCATAAAAATGTATAATTGAAAATGAATTTGAGAAAAAAAATTGATTAATTTATCATGGACCAAATAAGCTATCAGAAGAATAAAAAAAGTATAAGAAATGGATTGTCAGCCAGACAACCCATTAAAATAATAATAAAAATGCGTGGAGCGCACGATAACCCCGTGCTCCACGCTCATTAGAACCAAATTGTTATAAAAACACTATTGTGAACTACAAATATCCAAAAAAATTTGGAGAACTTGCGGCCAGACATGGACTTAATATCAAAACTATTATATTGAAAATAATAAATAGGAGCACATTAGTAAGCAAATAAAATAAATATTTCTCAATAAAAAAATAAGTGTATATAATTAGAACAAACGAAAAAAGAAAGAAAAGGGATAATTGTATAGATTACTTACTTTAGATAATAAAACTGATTTTTACTACCCAAATAAAAAAATTTGAAAAATACTTCATTGTTACTAAAAAAAATTAAAAAGTATCATAAGTATCATAGTGTGATACTAACATATTTGAGAAGTATCAAAAGTATCAGATCGTGATACTTCACGTGATTATGAAGTATTTTTCAGTTTTTATGATTTTATTATAAGTAATTTTTAATTTTTATAAAATTTAAGTAAATTTCAATTTGATCCCTAAAAGTAGTGTAATTATGTGAATAGTCCAAAAGAAAAACAGTCTATATAATTGGGTCGGAGGGAGTATTAATTAATTTAGCGAAATTTGTGCTTAATCACAAGCCAATAATTTCAATAAACAATGCATTAATTGCCGACTTTATGGACTTATCAACAATTGCCAAGATTATATCAATTTGACCCATTCAAAAGTTTCTGGAAATCATAAAAAACTCCGCCATTTGGTAAAGTGTGAATTGCCCTTCATTTTCAGAATGAATAAAAAATTATAAATTATTTGAATTAAGAGACCCCTCCATTGTTTTTAAGTGAAGTGCACGACACACGACAAAGCCAAAATCCTACAAATGCTGTTCATGTTGTCAATGTGCTTTTCCTTACTGTTGTTAAGCAATTTCCAGGCCCCGGAGAGAGAGAGAGAGATTGAATTCTTAGAGGGCACAAGCTTTCCCAGGGGTTAGCTGCTGCAGCGAAGTTGGAAGTTACTTCCGGTCATCGGCAAATAGGTAAAGTTTTCATGCCCTTAGGCCTTAGAAATGAGAGGTTTTCTTCGAAAGCGGGAAGGATTTAGGGAGAGTTTTCGAACAACCTGTTATGTAATTAACAACTCTATTGTATTGGAAAATGGATAGACAAGTGACCGAATTATTCAAAATAATTAAAATACATAGAAACTGATCAGTAGTTCTATGAGAATCATGGGGGCGTTAAGTTATAAACCCCATATTGAATAAATATTAAAACATTCGCTAACTTATAAGGATTTGGATTCCTTATGTTAATAAAACCGACTTTTTAATATGAAGCCTTAAGTCTTAAGTTCTATCAAGTAATTCGATTCGATTAAGATAAAAAATGAGTTCACGAATTTCAACACTGGTTTGTTAAAACAAACCACCATATTGTAGGAGCATGATAAGTGATAAATCTCACATCAAATAAAAGATTAAAACATAGACCAATTTATAAGAATTTATGTAATTACTCTTGATAAGATTGTCCTTATTTCCAAGAACATAAAAATTTACTCGATCATTGTCCCAAAAAAAAAAATATTTTACTCGAAAAACAAAAACTAGAGAAAAAACAGAGTCGCTAGAAGACTTATCCATTGTTTGCAAATTGTTACAAGGGCCATGATACACTCCTCGTGGGAGTGACCGCAAGCCTGGCTGTCACTCCTGCAAGGAGCCTATCATTTTTGTTGTTACGATTACAAATTATCAATATATAGGCCTCTAGATCTCTAGCCAAATTTTGTGTTCTTTGCAAATTTTCATTTTATTGATTAATATACTATATCCTTTCATATTTCATTACAATTATTCTTATCACTTCAAATCTTTACATATTTCATTAAAGTAACTCTTATCATCTTATTAATATAGCATCTTGAAGTAGGTCAAGAAAAGAGCCACTTGAAAATGAGGTCACCTTAGCTTTAGATGAGATGAGATGAGAGTGCCGGAGGAAACTTCGAAGAGAGAAAGTTATGATGCAAATATGCCGGCACAATGCAGAAAGATGACGATTAGTGACACAACCTTGGAAGGATCATTGGGTCCGAAACATAATTCTGTTGGGACGAGCAAGATTGATTCATATCTAGTCCAATCAATTGAAACAAAGAGTAGAGATTCAGACTTTTCCTTGCTACGACTAAGGGAGAATACAAAATATGATCGTCATTCTCGCTCATCACGCTCTCCTTACATGCAAAGCTATGAACATTTCTTTCTATTCTTGTTTTCTTTATTAATAGTTTGTTTTATTCGCGTGTTGCTGCGAAAACTTTATTTGATTTCGTGATAATGTTATCTAGATGCTCTTTATTATTAAGTTAGTAACTTTTTTTTTTCTGGTTGTTTCTCTTATTAGTACTTTGGTAGCTTGCAGGTTTGTATGTAATGAAATCCATAACTTTTAATTTAAGTTGGTGTGATGAATATCGAATTTTTGCTCTCTTTTAGGTCATTGCTGAAAATCATCAGCACTTGCTAAAAAGATATAAAGTGTTACTTAAATAGGTATGGCAACATGCATGTAACTAATATTTTTGTTGGGGATTGGATTTGGGACAATTCCTTAAATCAAAGGATATTTATTCCCACAAAAAAAAAAAAAAAAAAAAAAAATAGCAGATAGAAAAAGTATAAAAGATGAAGAATTTACTAAGCTTTCAATATAATAAATTTTTGAATAATTATATAGAATTTCGCGCATTAAAATTTAAAAGTACTGTACGAAAAATAATATTTTAAATTTTATCGTATCCACCATTTCTATTCTTTAAACAACTCATTAAGAGAAAATAAAAATCACAAGGCTAGGTTTACAATTTCATCTTATAAAAGTATCATTGGTTAATTAATACTCCAAAAGTATCACTGATTAATACTTCGAATTTTTTTTGTTATTGAAATTTATGTTCTTCAAAACCAGTATAATGGTAAATATAAATGTTAATGAGTCATGACAAATAAGACATTAATTAAAAGTATTGAAATTTATTCATGCATTTTGTTAAATCTAATACTATTCATCTTACTATTCCTTTTCTAAATCATTTATAAATTCGTGAAATAGAGATTTAGTCGGTGGTAGATAATTAGTTTATATGAATTAGAATCGGCTAAAAAAAGAGAGAGCTCAATGAGACTTAAACAAATTCAATTTCACCATATTTCGGATATGATTGAGCAAGCATTTTCTTGCAAGATCCATATGGATAAGAAATTGTATAGAGATTGTTTCGAAGTACGATATTTATATTGACCCATAATCAAGAGAAGATTGAGGAAATATCACATCATTAAAGTGAGGATTTTTCACATTACACTAACAACAATGGTGGAGCCAAGAATAAATATCTAACATGAACATAAGCATTTTACATAAATATTAAGATATGTCTAAAATTTAAAACTAAATATTGAACAAACTAATAATGTAAATTAAATTAATATAAGAAAGTTGGAAAGCTAAAATACATATTTCAATTGGGATTACACAATCTTTAATAATATTCAATTTTTTCTTAAAAAAATAATCAAAAATCCCCAAAGTTTAATGAGACCATGGACCCCGCCGGTTCCCATGGGGCTCCGCCACTTATTTATTAGAACACTTAAAAAGTATAGTTTTAGGCTCAAAATATTTTATTGTTCATTAGTAATACAATGCAAACTAAGGATGGCGTTAGATAGACTCCTAGTTCTTTTCACATTTTGAGTTGTTGATCTCACATTATCACAAAGTCTACCACCAAACTTCTCATCAGGAATTATATTATGAAAAAATTATTCGGTTGGTACATTGAATGGAACCTAAAATACGAAGTTTTTAAGAAACATTTGACATTTTCTTGTTCAAACTTTTGAAAATTACCTAAACAAGCAATGTGAGCTACAAACAAGAAGGAATAGCAAGTTAAGGCTAAGTAAAAAGGGTAAATATCATAAAATGATCTTATCACCTGCAGTCATTATGCTCATTATGCAAATTCCTATTGTTTGAAATTTGAAATTTAAAACCTTTTTGTGGAGCTGGTCATTTCCATCCCATTTCGCCAATTTTTCCGTCAAATATGAGTACGTAGTTTGTGGAAAAAGTTCTTATCGTTTGCATTTATTGTACAAATTATCTTCATCGTTTCAATTTTAGCATTTAGACCATCAACGACCTTTCTTTGTATCGAAGGTCCTTATCGTTTATTTTTTCATTAAAACATAATTTTAAAAAAAAAAAAAAAAAAAAAAAAAAAAAAAAAAAGATAGAATGAATAACAACGACAACGACAACAATAATAATCAAAGTCCAAATTTTTTTAAATAGTGCAATTGAGTCCCACTTAAATTGATTTAAAAGATAATTAGCACAAAAATATTTCATCTTCCAAAAAAAAAAATTCACGTAGACAAGTTTTGTTTTCAGGGAAATTACAAGAATTTTTAGAGATTTCACTATTTTTAGCAATTCTTGTATGTATCAACATGTTGCTGATTTCATACACATATATATCATTTGCATTATTTTTTTAATTTTACTCTGATTTTGCTCAAGTTTCTTTTGCCTCACAAAATGATGTTTGAAGATGAGATTTTTTCTTCAATTCAAACACATCCAACTATTTTAATTCAAGTCTATTTAAGAGGAAAATGATTTTTCTTTTTTGGAAGATTAATTTTCCGTACTAACTATTATTTAAATTATTTTAAGAGCCCGTTTGGTAAAACTAAATTTTCAATTTTTTTCTTAAATTCATTTTCAACCACGCATTTTATGGGACTCATTACTTTATACACTTTTTAATCACTTTTCAACCACACATTTTTCCAAAAACTCTTAATTCATCCAAAAATTCCTACACCAAACAGGCTTTAAGTGTGACTCTTTTGCACTATTTAAAAAAATTTATGACTTGACTATAATTATTTCTTTTTTTTTATTAATATTCCTTTATTTTTCATTATTTTATTTGAATAGAGCGATAAATTATCATTTTATAATGTTTTAATGAAAAATAAACTAAAAGGACCTTTGGCGCAAAGAATGTCGTTGATGGTCCAAATGCTAAAGTTGAAACAATAGGGACTGCACTACTTGTACCATGAAGGCAAACAATAAGGACATTTTGCACAAATTACACATATTTGACTGAAAATTTGACAAAATAAGACAGAAATAACCAACTTCGCAAGAAATTATTGAAATGAGTGCATAAATGTCAAACTGGAAACGACATGAACGAATTGCACAATGAGTACAAACGATAGGAATATTTTGTGTTATTTATCCATAAGTGTAAAAGTGACTTAAATCTACTTATAAGTATGATTAAAAAAAAAAAAAAAAAAAAAACCTTAAATCTACTTATAAGTGTTTGTTTGTTTTACGTTAAAATGAGCTATTTTGCAAAAAAATCATTTTTGCACAGGGGAACAAGTCAACAACGGTTGGCGCCAGAGAGGAAAAAATTAGGGATGTAAATAATACCCATAGACCCGATGCTCGTTGAAGACCTGATATAAATGAGCGGAGATTACCCGACTAAATAAGTTCGTGGGTCGGCCCATTTAGTCGGGTATGGAGGTAAATTTTAAAATCCAACATGGGTATGGGTCGAGTGTGAGTTTTACTACAATACTCATACTCGACCCGCATACCATTAATCTTTATCTTTGCATTTAATGACTCTCTCTCCCTCTCTGCTCACTTCTACTTTTATGTATAATAAATAAATAAATAAAAGATAAATATTTTTGTCGGAAAAATTATTATTTATTGCATATTTAGTAAGATTTGTAATAAATATACTGTGTATAAATGTATTATATTGAAAATGAAAAAATTAGATTAATATATTTGAACAAAAATAATGTAATATCTATGTAAATGTATTATGTAGGAAATGAAAATATTGGATTAATATATTTGAACATAAAAAAGTGATATCTATGTAAATGTATTATGTATGAAATGAAAAAAATTGTATTAATATATTTGAACATAAATAAATGTCATATCTAAGTAAATGTGTTAAATTGAAAATGAAATTTTTGGATTAATAGATTTGAAAATAAAAAATCTATGCTATATAAATTTGTTAAGTTAAAAATGAAGATTTTGAATCAATATATTTTGAAAATAAATAAATAAAAATATTGAAATTTTGCTTCCTAATATGTCAATAAATGAGTAGGTTCTTCAATAAATATATTACCAAAATAATTAATTATTTACTATCAACTTTTTACCACCAATGATAAATTGAAAGAAAAATTAATCATTTTGACAAAAATTGATATGTTTAAAGAATAAGGAAAAATAAAATGTATTAATTAATTTATTGGATTTCGAATAAAATATATGTAAGCAACATATTAAAAAATAAAGTTAATTAAAAATTATAATATATATTAAAAGGAAAATTGGTGATAAGGTGGACAAATTTTTAGAGAAAAACGTAAATAAAAGTCAAACTTTGAGTAGCGCGTTACACTGAGTGTAAATTATTTATTTATTTATTTATTTATTAAATTTTCAAATTCAATAACATGTGTTATGTAGGAAATGAAAAAATCGGATTAATATATTTGAATATAAATAAATGTCATATCATATCTATGTAAATGTGTTACATTAAAAATGAAGAATTTGGATTAATATATTTTAAAATAAATAAATATATGGCATATAAATTTGTTAACTTAGAAATAAAAAAATTGATTTAATATATTTTGAAAATAAATAAATAAAATTATTGAAATTTCACTTTCTAATATGTCAATAAATGAGTACGCTCTTCAATACGTATGTTAACAAAATAATTAATTATTTTCTATCAACTTTTTAACCACACATATTTTTTCTCTCCAATTTTCAGCCACTATTTTTTACCTCAAAATCATAAATAAACAAGTTTATAAATCAAACAATATTACCAAACGGAGGCTTAATCATTTCATCATTTTTACAAAAATTGGCATGTTTAAGAAATAAGGAAAAATAAAATATATGTAATTAACACATTAAAAATATAGTTAATAAAAAATTATAACATATTTAAAGGAAAATAGGTGATGAGGTAGGCAAACTTTCAGAGAAAAATGTAAAAAAAAAAAAAAAAAAAAAAAAAAATATGTAAATGAGTGTCAAATTTTGAGTAGCGCGGTATACTTAGTGTACATGCAGTATTTTTTTATTTTGAATAGTTTTTATCTTTTTTAAAGTTTCAAATTCAATAATATTTTATATTTAAATTTTATTTAAATTTTATTTTTTATTTGATATGATTGAATCAAAATATTTTTAAAATTATGATTTAAAAATTATATATTCTGTGCAACGCACGGGTAGACAATTAGTTTCATTTAAAAACTATAAAAAAAAAGTGATTGTGTAAAAAAAAAAAAAAAAAAAAAAAAAAAAAAAAAAAACTGGAACCCAAATATCTATTGATATTGTTAACGCCTAAAAAATTGTATAAATTCACTTGTTTAGTTTGAGCCTAGAACAAGCTTTTTTCAAGTAAAATTTAAATGAATCTCAACATTTAACATATTCAAGTTAATCTGACAAACCCGACTCATATACGATCCATTGCCATTTCTAGGAAAAATGCTTGTGAGTCCCTATGAAAGTCTAAAATCCTGTAGTAAAATGTAGTTTTGACGAAAGACAAACAAGCTAAATGACTTTTTGTTTCTAAATGCACGAATATATTATATTTTTCATATTTATAAGTAAGATTTATTTCGATACAAAAGAGTTACTTTGCAGAACAATGACTAATTTTGAATTTTCACAAATAATAAATAAATATTTTCAAAACTTATTTGTATAGTCTCGTTCTCCTGCGCATGAAGCACAAGAGATGAGAAATGAGCTTTGCCTTCTCAAAATGTTGTCAGCCACTTTTCAAAGTGGCTGACAACATTGTTTTATTTATTTTATTTATTTTTGTTTTTATTTTTTTTATGTTTTCAAGTCATTTTAATTTTAATTTTTTTCTTCCTCTTTATTTTATCTTGTAATTTGTAATCTTTTATGTAATGTGTTATTTTTGTCTTCAATTTTGTTGTAATAAATTTTAATATAAGATCATTTATTAAATTTCATTTGATTTTCTATTTGAGACCCATTATAAATAAAATATTTTTCTCTTTTTTTCAATCATACATTCATCATTAAAATATTATTACACATAAATATAAAAAAAAAATTAACTAGTTTTTTAACACGATAAGCCCCTGTTCGGCCACCATTTTTTGAAAAACAAAATTATTCAACACTCAATCTCAATCATCTACCTTAGTCAAGCCTACCATTATTTACTTTTCAAACATTTTTTAATCACACATTCTCTCAAAAAAATTATTTAAAACCACAATTTTTTTATTTTTTTTTTATATTCATGATAATACCAGTGTACCTATCTTCCTAAGTTTTAATAAAGGTAGGAAAATTTAAATCAATTTATTAATAAAAAAAATTTCAAAGTACTTTTTAATTATGCATTTTCTTTCTCCATTTTTTAACCGTACATTTTACCTAAAAAAGGTCAATTTCTCTTCGCCTGAGACATGACTATCTTCTTGGATTATTTCAATCTCTTTTCGCAGTCTTTTAAGCAAATTTAGTGTGTGTTTGGCCCTCATTTTTTTGAAAAAAAAATTGTGGTTTTGAATAATATTTTTTAGGGAATGTGTGGTTAAAAATGTTTGAAAAGTAAAAAATGGTAGGTTTGATTAAGGTGGATTGTTGAGATTGAGTGTTGAATAATTTTGTTTTTCAAAAAATGGGTACCAAAGAGGGGCTTATCGTGTTTAAAAAGTAGTGAATCTTTTATGTATTTATGCGTAATAATCTTTTAATGATGAATGTATGGTTGAAAAGAAGAGAAAAAATATTTTATTTATAATGAGTTTCAAATAGAAAATCAAATGAAATTTAATAAATGATCGTATATTAGAATTTATTACAACAAAATTAAAGACAAGAGTAACACATTACATAAAAGATCACAACTTACAAGATAAAATAAAGAGAAGGAAAAAAAATTAAAATTTCAATGGCTTGAAAAAAAAATAATAATAATAATAACAAAAAGAAAAATATTAAAACAATGTTGACATTTTGAGCTTTGCCTTTGAGGAAAGAGACTGCTTAGCCTACGTTCGGTTTCTTTTAATTTGTCAAATTAATTGGTTAAAAGATAAAAAAAAAAAACAATAAATTTAATTTATAATATCTTCGTCCCAAAAAGATAGTCCTGCAGTTATTTTCACGAGAATTAAGAAATGGTAATTAGTATAGTTAGGGTATTAAATTTTATCAATGTTTTTCATTTATACCATTTATCTCTTATTTATTGTTTTAAGCTGACTCGCTTTGTTTCCAACAAAAAAATTTGAAAATGCAATAGTGAAGTAGTTAATGTACATTGTACCAAGATATATTAAATAAGGGTACATGTGAAAATGAAAAATTTAATGCATGCTCAATCCGGAAACAAGACTATCTTTTTGGGACGGAGGGAGTACAATTTTTTAAATCACTTTTAATCATTCATATTTTCTCTCTTTAATTACACAATTTATCAAACTAATTTTTAACCTCACATTTTACCTAAAAAACACAAATAAATTCAACACAAAATTTAATTTGGTTCGAACTCCAACCGAACATAGACTTGTAACTGTTCGGCGGCTACAAAGTTTTAAAAAATGGTTTTTTTTATTTTTTATTTTTGCTGGATGGATGGTTAAAAATTGAAGAGAAAAAATATGTAGGGTTAGAGATTTATTTGGAGAATTGTTTAGTTTAAAAATCAAAATCATTGACTTACCGAACAGAGGCACAGGTGCACTCTGAAATGGGGAAAATCGAAGTTGCCAATGTGGGTCATAGTGTCGACATTGATTTGAAATGGGAACCCAAATATGTATGGGAAGCTTTGCCTCATTTTCTACGGTCTCCACTCTCCCCCCTTTGCTCAATTGCTGCTCTGTTTCATCATCGCCTTCTTCTTCGCTACCCTGTCCTTTCCTTCCCTTCATTTTCCTTATCGAATCTCATTAAGAATGTTTAGTTCTGTCTGGGTGTCGTAAGAACCATTTCTTATGTGCTGAGAATGATGTTGTACAAGGGTTCTGCAGTTTATGCAAACATCTTTTTCGATAAAATTCCTGAATAGATAATGGAATCAGCTCTTCCACTTGTCACGCTACTTCGGAATGAGACTCTTCATTCCATTGATTTTTTGGTTGAAGAAGGCAGTTGCCCGATTCCTAGCCCGGGGCCCGGCGGACGGCGGCCGGTTTATTTGTCAAGAATCGTCAACATTTGTCGCCGTCGCCGTCACCGATCAACAAGCCGGTTGATCAAGGTTCTGATCAACCAGAAGTGCACGGGGATGATACTGGAACCTGAAAACTTCTTCCAACATGTGGAGATTTTGTTCAAATTTCAGATAAATGACGAAGGAGAACTTGTACTCGTCGCTGAAGGAATTAAGGAAAGGAATATTGACATAATTCTCCGTCTCAGGTTCATTTTATGAGTCTTTATATGAATTGATTTTATTGATTATTGTTTTTACCATAATTATTGATTATCTGTTTTTACCATGATTATTAAGCCTGTGTGGTGATGATTAAATTCTGATTTTTAATAAATTTTGATTTTGATAAAAGTTGTGAATCCATTTGTGAAGTTGAAATTGCTTGGAGTTTGACTTGATTTTAATTTTCATCAAATTTATTTTTCAATTTACAGTTGGAATATTGGATTTTTGTTGGGAAGGAATAGGATCTGGAGTAGAAGAAAATATGCTCTAATTGCAGATGCACCTGTGGAGTCTCCAATGAATATGCAGCAAACGATGTACCTGATCTATATATTTAATTTTATCTGTATTGAGTATCTGTAGCGCTCCGAGTTCCGTATACCCGGTTCACTACGTCATTTTCTGTCTAAATTTTTCGAATAATATTTTTGCGGAAGAAATAATTGAAATTCATTTTTGGCAACATTAAATAAACTATAATGGCCGATATAATTGAAAACATTTATGAAACCATTTGAAATAGTAAATCGAACCTTTAATATTGTAAAGAAATTGCCAATATCATAATTTCTCAAATAAATGAACTTCTCTAAATTATTCGATTGTTTGGAAAATACGGAAATCATTAATGTCAAACTTTCAACAGTTTAACGATTATTGCCACCATCATTCATCGCTCGCCACCGTCTCCGAAATCTGCAAAACTGTTAAAAAGTAGGGTGAGTATTTCATGGGGGAAATACTCAGTAAACTCATCGCAAATTAATTTAATTTATAAGATGATTAAACACATAAATCCCGGCTCTTTATAAAACGGGCATTGATAGAGCTTCTTTATAAAACTGCTCTTGATAAAACTCATATTGTGCATTACAGCACGGGACATATTTTGCAAATCATAGGCTCTTTGAAAATAGCTCTTTGAAAACAGCTCTTTGAAAACCATATACTTATAAAACACATTTTAATTATGCCAAGCATAATTTTCTTTTGAAAACATAACATAGGATAGGATCGAAATCCTCATAAACATAGGGAGACACAAGAATTTTACCGAACTTAGGTGATAAGAATTCTTATGCAGTAAAATCACAGTAAGTTTTCATCATAACATAGGATAGGATTGAAATCCTCATAAACATAAGAATTTTACCGAACTTCGGTGGCAAGAATTCTTATGCAGTAAGTATACCAAGCATAATTTTTTGAAATTCATAGGGATCAATTGCATCATAACATAAGATAGGATCGAAATCCTCATAAACATATGCGACAGGAATTTTACCGAACTTAGGTGGCAAATCCTCATAAACATATAGAAACATATGAATTTTACCGAACTTCGTGGCAAATCCTCATAAACATAGGAGACACAAGAATGTTACCGAACTTCGTGGCAAGAATTCTTATGTGTAGCGCTACTAAAACTCCGGTCCCCTTAACATATCATAACTTATCATATGGGACCCATAACAATCTTGGTAGATTGATTTCATAGCAATGATCCAAAAAAACATTTTCGTGAAGCATAGGGTATACTTACTTTTCGTAAAAACATAAAGTATATTTTCTTTTCATAAAAACATACTTGCTTTTCATGAAAACATAAGGTATATTTACCTTTCATAAAAACATACTTGCTTTTCTTAAAAATTGACTTTCACAAGTCACATGACATTCATATGAAATCATAATTTAAATCAATTAATAAGTGCGAGTCTACCTTAAACTTGACGAGTGCAAAGTTGAGCGGGAAATGACTTCCATTCTTTAATTCTCCGTACGCTTCGTCTTAGCCAATAAGTCGCCTTAATCTTTTGAAATATATAGTTTAAAATGATAATTTATAATTTAGGGACTAAAATTGATGTTTGAAAGTTTAGGGACCAAAATGAATACTCTTGAAAGTTGAAGGACTAAAATGAATATCTTTGAAACTTGAGTTGAAACTTAAAACGAATATTACTATAGGGCTGAAATAATATATTTTTAAAAATGAAATGGCTGATTAAAACTCATTTTAAAACTTGGAGACTGAAACGATAGATTTTAAAACTTAGGGACTGATTTGAAATAACTTTAAAACTGAGGGACTGAAGTGAATAACTTTTCAAAAGAGGGGGACCAATGCTGCAAAATCTGAAAATCAAAATAATTAAACATTTTATCTCTCTCTCTCTCTTCGATACAATCACAGACAGAGAGCGAAAAGCGAGAGGGAGGCGATCGGCGACTGGGAAGGGCGAGAGCTGGGGAAATCCGGCGGAGGTACTGCCGGCTCAGGTGCGGTGAGTGGCTGCCAAGTCAAGGATTAGATTGGAGGGGTTTAGGTGCGAGAAACAAGGGCGAAACCGAAAAGAAATCAAATCTTAGTTCGCGATTTTCTGGTGATTAATCTGTCGCAGTGGTGGTCTGAGGTGAGGTAAGTACTTTGGGCTTCCATTTCTGGGTTTTGGGTTTTGATTTTGGGTTGGATTGAAATTGGTTTGGGACTGGGCAGTGAACGAAAGTGGTGATGGTGGTGGTGACGGGTTGTGCAGGGTTGGTTGCAGGCGGTGGTTATGGTGTGGAGGCAGAGGGGTGTTGCTGCAGTGATGATAGAAATGGCTATTTAACAGATTGATGGTTTTGATTCTGTAATGGTTCTATGGCAATGGAGTCGGTTTGGATGTTTTGGGGATGATGGTAAATGGTGAGGTGTTGCAGATTGATGCCAATACGATGATGGTGGATCAACAGCTTTGGTGAATTGCGTGTTTAACATTACCCTTTTGTTGATGGTTGGAGACTGATTGCAGATTGAGCTGCATTGGGGTGGTGAGGATGGAAGGCAACATCTGTGGTGGCTGCATTGGTGGTTGCAGCATAGGTGCTTATAGAAATGGCCGGTTTTGGAGTTGAGGCAAAGCTTGTGGATTGATGATGATTATAGTGATTGTCGTGATGGTGGTTTATTGGAGAGAAAAGTGGGAGACATGGGGAATAATTAGTTGGTTTGGTGATGATGATGTCTTGAGGATGAAAGTGGCGGAAATGGTGGAGATAATGAATAAGTAATGGAAAGAAAAGGAAAAAATTTAGATTAGTGGAAAAGAATGGAGTAAAGTATGAGAAATTTGGTTTGTGCGTGTGAATGATTATGTCTCAAAATGTTTTGATGGATGGGTGGGAGAGAAAAGAAGAACGGGAATTATTTTAGTAAGAATTAGTTTAGATATAATTAACTAAAAATTTGACTAACTTTGATTAGAAAACGTATTTAAAACAAATATATTTTGGATTGAAAATACATTTGAGAATAAATAATTAAAACAATATAATTTTAGAAATTCGAAATTTAATTTAAAATCGAACAAACTTGATATTTCTCGACTTGGCTAGACGAACACGTCGCGGCGTTAACTTCAAAATAATGGGTGAAATAGTAGCGACACAATTTTTCTAAATATTAAAATAATTATAATTGCGTAAAAATTCTTGGTCGCTACAGTATCCCCCTTTTTCCCTGGAATTTGATCATTTTTGCTTTGGGTAAAAACTTTTGGAATTGTTAAACTTTGTGTCAAGTTCTTAGCCAGACAAATGGGAAACACTGATTTTCAATTAATGATTTGTGTTCAGTTAGTTAACAGAGTCGAAGGACTGAGTTGATTCAAAGAAAGAAAATATAAATTACAAGGAATACTGATTTTTGGTGTTTTGAAGTATCCAAGCAAGCTACTTAAGTTTACTGAAACAATTTTTTATGAAATTAACATCAGGAAGGAAGAACGTCCTCAAACTGAGAGTGACGATTCTGTGAAGCATGCAGGAGTGAATGCATCAAAGAGGTACTCATTTTGTTTTTGTATTTCTTTTGTCGACATTATTTATTTAGTTTTGGATCATATTATGATTTTCTTTCATTATTCATGCTTCTTAGTGCTCCGACATTGCTTCTGTTATTCGAACTAATGAATTCTTATCAATATACTTCTAATGCAAACTGTAGGAAGGAAAAAGGCTTGCACCTAGATAACGATACAGATGCTTTTATTCAGCGCAAAAATGTGGCATCACCATAGAGGTAACATTTTTCACCTTTAATAGTGAAATAAAGAAAACAGTGTTATGTCTTATGATTTCCATTGCTGATAAATTGGATACGAGAAACGTACACAGGAACTTTTTTAACAAACTGAAATTGAAAAGAGAAACATCAACATCAACTGCCAATTTTCTCATCCAGTTCTCGAGAGTATCATCCTTATTCCTTAGTAATTGTTTTAGACCAGATCATAATTTCATTTGCCCACTAAACCTTCTGTACATAAGTAGAACAATGGTATAACATCTTTGTTAAAGGATTTTCGATTTCCTTTCATTGGATTTTTCTTTACACAGTTGTAGGTCAAACAAAGTGGTGAAAAACGATTATTTTACCCAATCTCGAATTTCTAGAGCATTGCTTATTTGGGTTTTTAGTCTATAAAATTTGCCTTCATTCATCCTGAGGCAGATAAAAGTGTAATGAAAAATATACAAGTGACAGGTTTGTCATTTGCACTACAATAAGGTTTTTATCTGCACTAATATCCATCCATGGCAGCCAATCTATGTCCGACAAATATGTGATTGGGCGTGCTGAAGCACAAGGCATAGCAAGGAGCACCAGGTATGTTTTTGTTTTGAAGCATTTTGTTTGAAATATATCACAATTTTGTTAATCTGTTTGCTAAATTTTAGAGCTTTTCGTCGGAACAACTGATTTTTCTTTGGTCTGTTTAGGGATGTCAACGAGCCGAGCCGGTTCGCGAGCCGAAGATCAAGGCTCGAACTTTTTGGGGTCGAGCTTTTTTTGGCCCGAGCCGAGCTAAAGCTCGCCCCCAAAAATAAGGCTCGACTCGAGCTTCTTCCGAGCCGAGCCGAGCCGAGCCAAGTCTCGAGCTTTTACTTTTTTTCTTATTTTTATAGCAAAAATTCATAAATTTTTTATTGAAAATGTGTATATATAGCAAGTTGAGCCGAACTCGTGGTCGAAATTCATTGTTCAAGCTCCCATCGAGCTTTTTTAGCTAACTTTTTTTTGCTCGAGCCGAGCCGAGCCAAAGCCCGTCTCTCAAAAAAAAAGCTCGGCTCGAAATCTCGAGCCACGAGCCGAGCTTAGCCCGAGCTTTTTCCGAGCAGAGCTCGAGCGGCCCGAGCTGACGAGCCATTTTGCCATCCCTAGGTCTGTTATATAGTAGCTGCTGAAATTGGATTACTTTCTAAATACTCTTAGAATCTTAATCTGAAATTCCTCTGAGGCACCATTGGTATATTATACTAGATAACTATGAACAAAATTAAAGAAGAAAAATCATTTGAAAAACTTGTTTCTGTAATCATATGTAATTTCAGTATTGCGTACTAGTCGTGCCCTTAATTAATTCTCAATTTGCTCAACCTAGCGGGGAAATTAACGCAGGAAGACAAGCACCACTTATACACCATTAGATAGATCCAAACATGATACATTCAGGACCAAAATATCAAATTCAAGTCAAATGGAACCCTTGGAGAGAGAGGGAAGTGGTCCAGATTTTCACCACTATCACTACCAGCAGCATCTTACAGGGGAATTCGAACATGATCATCCACCTTACTCATCCCACATTCCAAAAAAGGACACCTACGACCATGTCTTTCTGTTAGGGTTTGCTTTACTTATGGCCGTGTTTATTCATATCGTGATACTAGGATAAAAATTTACTCATTAAAGGTGTGCTATGTACTGAGTAATTGATAAGGATTTGTTATACTTTTGTGTGATCTTGTAATAGAGAGTGTTTCCTTGTCCCTAGCTTGGACTTTTGCATTGTATGGTGAACTATTCTTGTATTTCAGTATTTGTATGTGTGTATTGTATAAAATTCTAAGTAATGAGTTAAAGCTAAGTTCCATCTCCCCATATGTGTTCTTTACTGGCATTTAGTGTTTGAGGGTATAAATGTAGAAAATTTAGTCGATGAGCACCTGTGAATGGAGTGTTCTATACGTGTGAAACTGTCAATGTCCATATTTTTTATTTAAGAAAATTTTGACTTGAGTGCCAACTAATAAATAATTCTAGTGAGAGTTATTGATGTGATCCAAAGTAGGACCATCATTCTTAAGTCTACTATACCAAATTTCCTTTCAAAAAGAAAATTCGTGAGTTTTCCTACCTGTATTGTGGGATTTCAACCTCGAAAGGTGATGTTTCCAGGGAAATGATCAAGTTACGATGGATGCAATAACAATTTCTTGTTGGGTTCGAGTCAGGAATCAAAATGGATCAATTAAAGTCAAAGGGGCTTAGATGGATCCGGAATGAGAAGCGCGCGATCGTGCCCTTCAAATGGATAGGCGATCGCGTGAAGGATGATGCAATGGTCAGAATGTTCCAGCGATCAATCACGCGATCACAAGCAACATATGTAAAAAAATTATATCACAGATAATTGTTTATCTATGATCCAAAATCATCATACTGAATTATCAAGAATGAATAACTGAAGCGGAAGCGTACCTTAATCAGATATGGTTCACGATGAAAGATTGGGCGGTTGGATCTTTTAAATCAATACGTAGTCCTTATTTTCTCTCTGATGATGGGATGTCAAATAGAATGAACAATACTTATGATTTAGGGATCATAACCGACTTTATATACTAAATTGTCTGTTAACCTAATTCGGCCCATCATGAAATTAGGTAATGACCTGATATCTACACATTAAAGCCCATACATTAATTAGATGCATAAAAGCTCAATATAACAAATTCTTATTAGATCACTTTAAATGGGCTTAACCAAATTTGATAGCCTTTTATTCAATACACAATAATTCACATATAAGCTCACACAATTGATTTAAACCTTACAATCTCCCACTTGAACTATATGTGTAACCTTACAATTGTGTATCAATCATAACCTTATGAGTACTTAGAATTTTGCTATCATTACTGAATGCATCCCCAAACAATCCGGTCCATCAATTATATCAACATAGGATCAAAGCGGCTTTCGCTACATTTATCGTAACTAAACCCATCAATGGTCACGTATATCGACATAACTGAATGACATGGATCAAGTATGGATATGTAGCATGAAAATTACATGTAATGTGATCTTCAACATACCTATTACCAACTGGTCCAGCATTAGTGAGATCATCCTCAAACAAGTTCAGAGATAATAAACCTAAAACCTTACAGCTGTAAATAACTTTAACTTTAAATCGTATCCAAAAGGACAGTAAATGTGTCTAAAGCACCCAAAATACAAACTCCCACTGAAACCAAATATCCTTAAGAAATACAACATCCATATGCGTAATGTGCTCATGAAAGACCTTTGGTGGTAATACCTTAGTAAGCGGATCCGTAATTATGGAGTTTGTCCTAATGTGCTCTTATTGACACGTGTCCACTCTGAACTGTATCCTTCACAACCAGGAACTTATGTCAATGTATTTTGACTTAGTTGAGCTCATGTTGTTACTAGAATATAAATCTGCTGAGTTATTGTCACAATATAACTTTAGTGGTCTTTCTATTTCGTACAGAATACGCAGCCCAGTGACAAAATTTCGCAGCTATATTCGATAATTAGATGCCTGAAAATGCTACAAATTCTGCTGTCATGGTGGAAGAAGCTATAAGTGTCTGCTAGGCACTTCTTCCGGAAATAGCTCCTCCAACTAGAAGATAGATGTAACCTGATATGGATCTCCTACTGTTTTGGCATCTAGCAAAATCGGAATCATAATACCATATGATCTCCAACAGATCCGATTTTCTGTATGTGAGCATGTAATATTTTGTTCTCTTTAAATACCTTATAACCCATGTTTGGCTGCTTTCCAAATGATCCATCACAGGGTTACTTAAATGTCTCCTTAGTATCCTAATAATGTATGCAATATTCGAACGCATACAACCTTGAGTATACATCACATTCCTTACAGCTTAACTATATGGGAGCCTCTGCATTTCTTTAACTTCAAGATCACTTTTTGGGCATTAGTTGAGACTAATTTGTCTCCCTTAACGATATGGGTGTCCCCTGATTTACTGTCATGTATGCCAAACCTTTTAAGTACTTTATCGATATAGCCCTTTTTATGACAGTCCAAGAATACCCCGAGAGCAATCTTGGTGTATCTGAATTCCTAATACACAAGAGACGTCACCAAGATTTTTAATCTCAAAATTCCTTGACCAAAAATCTCATAATTTTATGTGACGTGCATATATCATTGGTGCAAGCAATAATCAACATATAAAATCAGGAAAATATACTTCCTCCCACTGAACTTGTAATATACACAACCATCATCAGCATTAATCTCAAGACCAAATGAGATAATTACTTGATGAAATTTGTATTACCCTTAACAGGAAGCTGGTTTGAGCACACAAATGAATTTCTTTAATTTGCAAACCATATTCTTTAAGTCCACTAACACAAAGTTTTCTGATTGCACCATATAGATCGTCACATCAATGTCTCCATTGAGAAACGTCACCTTAGTATCCATTTGATGTAACTCGAGGTCAAAATGTGCAACAATCATAATTTCCCTGAAAGAGTCTTTCGTTGAAACCAAAGGGAAAGTCTCTTTGAAGTCAATGCCATCAATCTGTGTAAAGCCCTTAGATACAAGACGAACCTTATATCTTTCAACATTACCTATCGAATCCATCTTGGTATAAAAATTCATTTAAAACCAATGGGGTTCGCACCTTCGGGTAATGGGACAAGATCCCAAATTTTATTGTCTTGTACATGCTTATACTCCTTATTTATGACATCAATCCACTTTTGAGAGTTAAAACTTTGCATGGTCTGATGGAATTGATTGGACCATCTTCCACCATTCCATTATTTTTCTTATGTTCTTGGAGAAATACTATTTAATTATCCGGAATAGCATTTTTCCTTTTCTCTCGTGGATCTTCCTAATGTCTTTAGTTATTGAGGTTGTTGAGTTTATACTTCTGAAATTTACCTTATTTTGGATGGGAGGTTCTTCGATATTGTCTAGTTGAGGTTCTGGATATGCTTCTTGATCAATGACATGCATAGAAACTTGCACATTGCCAAAAGCAATAGTAGGAATCGAAACGATCATTCCTTAACTTCTTCCTTAAAGACAATATCTCTAACCTTATTTCTCCCCCAAACTCAACATTCTCAAAAAACATGTTGCAGTTCCCGTTTTAAAAATTGACTTAAGTGTGGGATCATAAAATTTATAGCCCCTCGATCGCTCAGAATAACCAATAAAGTGGCTGCTTACTATTTTGGAGTCCAATTAATTTATGTGGCTTATAAGGCCTAACCTTAGCTGGGCATCCCCAAATGTGGAAATGTTTTAGACTATGTTTTTAGCAGTAGCTTTAGCTGGTACTATGTACGATCTTTCTTTAAATGTCCAGATTTCTGACAAAAGAAACAACTCTCAATATCTTTATGTGGTTTCTTTTGTTTTGGACCCTTAACAACTTTATATTTTTTATTTGTTTACTTGCCCTTATCTTTAGAGGTGTTTTCCAAGTGAACACTTTCAATTTTTTTCTACTTCAACTTTTCTTCCTCTTGCACACAAAAATAGAATGAGCTCATTTAGAGTTCATTTCTCCGTTTAATAGTTATAACTGACCTTAAATTGACTGAATTGTGTAAGAAGCTTACACACTTTGAAATAAGCTAATTGAGAGTCCATTTCTCCCTTTGACAGTTATAACTAATCTTAAATTAACTGAATTGTGCAGGAAGCGATATCAATACCAAATGTACGAGCAAGTCATCAGACAAGTCAAGTTTTAGTGTCTTAAGTTTTGAAGTAGTTAGCAGTGTGATACATCTACATGATGTACTCCCTTATGTTCACATTGTCTTTATACTTTATTGAAATCAAGCTTTGCATAAGCGTGCTTGTTTCAACCTTATCGTTTTTCGTAAAACGTTTCTTAATTTTGCAAGGAATTCCTTGGCATTATTTACCCCCTCAGATAATGTGCCTCTAAAGGCTTCCGAAATGCCTCGCTTAATGATCATTAGACTCATGCGACATGAGCAATGTCACTTCTCAAAGTTCCTCCTTTGATTATATAAACTTTCATCTGTCAGAGGAACATGTTGCTCAATCCTTACTTAGTGCACGGTCTAGATCCATGCAACCAAGAACAATATTAATGTTCTTTGTCCAATTCTTGAAGTTTGTTCCATAAGCACGGGGATTAAATTTAAGCTCGCATAGATACTACTAGCAGAATTTGAAACCGAATATAGAACACTTAAACAAAATAGCTCACATAAGTACCTTATTATGCAAATCATACTTTCAAATAATGGTAGGGCCCATCACAAGATACCAAGCACAATATCAATATTTAGTCTTTGGACAAAAATATTGACTTGTAAGTGGTACTCTTGGTGTAGTGATCAAACACTGACAGTAAGACATGTCAATCAATAAACCTTTCTTTGGACCGATTTATTGATCACAAGTAAAACCAAATAACCGTCATGTATTTATCACTACAAGTTCATGTGAAATTCGAGTCAAATATTGACCTTCCTTTGGGCCGATCAATACCCGCATGAATAACACACAAACGCTTAATTTTCCCTTAATGTAGTGATCAAACGTTGGCAATAAGACATGTTAACCAATAAACATTTCTTTGGACCGATTTATTGATCACATGTTAAACCAAATAATTGCCACATATTTACCACCACAGGTGCATGTGAAATTCGAGCCAAACATTGACCTTCCTTTGCGCCGATCAACATCCGCAACGAACAATACACAGACACAAATACTTTCTAATTGGCAACATGTTGCTTCAACTAACTTACTTTTGAATATTATATCTCTTAAAAGAGTCCGATGTACCAAGATTTGAAACCAAAATCACTGATTTGCATATATTTTTGACTTTAGGATTTGAATTATAGAATTCAAAACTTTAGAATAAAGCAATCCTTAAGTTGCAAGAGTCAATTGTAATATTCTTAAACTTTTGGTGGCCAATTATGAAAAATTTTAAGTTTGAAGAACTCAAATTACAATTTTTTCAAAAACTTTATTGGTCAATTTAGAGAAATTCTAAACTTTAGGTCCCAATTTGAAAGAAAATCAAAGTTTAGGAGCCAAAAAAGAAAATTTTCAATCTTTAGAGACTGATTTTTGAAAATTTTCAAACTTCAAGAGCCAACTTAGAAAATTCCAAAACTTTAGGGACTGAATTAGAAGATTTTCAAACTTTTAGGACCAAAAATGAAAACTTCAAACTTTAAGGACGGAAAATGAAAAATTTCAAACTTTAGGGACCCAATTTAGAAAATTTTCAAACTGTACGGATTGGATTATAAAATCAGGAACTTTAAAAAGTCCAACTTAATAATTTTATAACTATAGGGGCTGAAGTTATAAATCCAAAGCTTTAGGGTTTAAACTTTAATTCATAATAAACAGGGAGGACCTGATGTGCAAATAAGTATAATTTCCCAAAAATTGCACAATACCCCTGAAGACTTCAAATTCACAAGCCAAGTCCCTGCTTCAAATCGCAACAGCTAGGGTTTCCCCTTAGCCGCCGCTCTTAAGCCCGTAATACACGGCGCCAGCCACCACCGCCGCAGCGCCATCGTCGGCACTGCAGCCCAGACTACAGCGTTGCGCAGCGACGCTGTGGACCACCGCCTGTGACGCCGCTTAAATCGTCGCTTGCAACGCCCGTACGATAATGCCTCAAGTCCCGGCGACGGTGTGCTACCAGCCATACATCTCGGTCCAAACTCAAATTCAAAAATTCAAGAGAAATCCATATATTCAATTTCGAAACCATGTATAACAACTCCCATAACCAAATACAAAACCCATATTCTCAATCATCCAAAACGGAAATCCAAACCTGATTTCAACTGATTTTATACACATGATATACAGAAAACAGATTTGCATCACCCAAAATTAAATATGTATATATCTGAATTCAAAACCATAAATATTCAGGAATGAATATTATATATACACACAAAAAACCACAACCTGATTTAATCCATATCTGAACATACTAATCACAAGTTGAAAAAACCCAGATTCAATTCCAAAAAATTGATTTTCAGATCCAAAAATTCGCATATACATACATAATATATCACAAATTAGATTCAAAACCCAATATTAAACAGTAATGAAAGTAATTTATCAACAAAATGCAAACTGAATCTTAATCCATAATTACAAATGTTGAGACCAGGCCCAAAAAGGAGTGCAGTGATCCACCAGCGAAGGTCCAATAGAGGCCCAATGGACCTTGGCCCATGGCTAAAGCTTAAGATGTCTTCTTGGGTCAATTGCCGAGGTGGTACAGCACGTGAACTTCTTTAGCCGAACTGGTTTATGACTAGCCGAGGTGTTTTATGTTTAGACAGAGGACCTCCTTAATAACAGCTCGGATGAGTGATGGGACAATTGATGGAGTCAGAGATGTGACGTTGCCTTTATCAAAAAGTGACAAGCGTTCATCTCCTACCAAACGTAGCAATGATTACTGTCAAAAAGTAAGATCCACTTCTCCAAAAGGGTAAATACACATGTAAAGTCCACCACGTGTCGCGATCCAAAACAACAAATTCCTCTATAAATAGAGCACTCCTCCCGCTTTGTAAGGGGTTAGCAACCTGATACTCTTGACTAAATATTTTATTCTCTCCCTTTTCTCTCTTTTACACACTTATATTTCCCGCACCCAATTTATATCTGTAGCAACCAAGAATTTTTACGCGATTAATAATTATTTTAATAGAAAATCGTGTCGCTACTATTTCACCCATTTTTATTAAGTTAACGCAGCGACGTATTCGTATAGCCAAGTCAAGAAATAATCGAGATCGTTCGATTTTAAATTAAATTCCGAATTTCTAAAAATATCTCCATTTTCTTGATTTAAAGTATATTAAGTCCAAATACTTAATTCAATGTTATCCCAATATTTATTTATACAAAAATTACTTTTATTATTTAAATTAAGAAAATATATGCAAGCATGAGAGGTTCCATTATATGTAATCATGAAGAGCATAATATTTGTATAAAAAATGGAAAAGTATATGAATGATTTATATACTCCATTATATATAATCATGAAGAGCATAATATTTGTATAAATATGGAAAAGTATATGAATGATTTATATACTCCATTATATATAATCATGAAGAGCATAATATTTGTATAAATATGGAAAAGTATATGAATGATTGATAAGACTCCATTATATGTAATCATGAAGAGCATAATATTTGTATAAAAAAATGGAAAAGTATATGAATGATTTATATACTCCATTATATATAATCATGAAGAGCATAATATTTGTATAAATATGGAAAAATATATGAATGATTGATAGACTCCATTATATATAATCATGAAGAGCATATTATTTGTATAAATATGGAAAAGTATATGAATGGTGCTTTACTTTAAGAAAAGGATGTGTTAAAATTAATAGAATTGAATGATTATGTTTACAATATGCCAACTTTATACATCTATTTAAACCCATCTCTTTTACACACAACTCTACACATATACACTTATTTCCAACCTCTTGACAAAATCCACAAGTAAGAGAAATTCAAGGTGGTCAAGAAAGTTTTGGTCCATTTACTACTACACTTCATTTTAATCTTTTAAAAGGTAAGTATATCTTATGTTTTTATGAAAATTAAGTATGTTGTTATGAAATGTAAGTATATCTTATGTTTTTATGAAAATTAAGTATGTTGTTATGAAATGTAAGTATATCTTATGTTTTTATGAAAATTAAGTATGTTGTTATGAAATGTAAGTATATCTTATGTTTTTATGAAAATTAAGTATGTTATGAAATGTAAGTATATCTTATGTTTTTATGAAAATTAAGTATGTTGTTATGAAATGTAAGTATATCTTATGTTTTTATGAAAATTAAGTATGTTGTTATGAAATGTAAGTATATCTTATGTTTTTATGAAAAGTAAGTATGTTTTTATGAAAGGTAAATATACCTTATGTTTTTATGAAAAGTAAGTATGTTTTTATGAAAGGTATTACCTTATGTTTTTATGAAAAGTAAGTATGTTTTTATGACAAGTAAGTATATCTTATGTTTTTATGAAAAGTAAGTATGTTTTTATGAAAGGTAAATACACCTTATGTTTTTATGAAAAGTAAGTATGTTTTTATGACAATTAAGTATATCTTATGTTTTTATGAAAAGTAAGTATGTTTTTATGAAAGGTAAATACACCTTATGTTTTTATGAAAAGTAAGTATGTTTTTATGACAAGTAAGTATATCTTATGTTTTTATGAAAATGTTTGGATCATTGCTATGAAATCAATCTCACAAGATTGTTATGGGTTCCATATGATATGTTTATGATTATGCTAAGGGGACCGGAGTTTAGTAGCGCTACACATAAGAATTCTTGCCATTTAAGTTCGGTAAAATTCTTGTGTCTCCCTATGTTTATGAGTATTTCGATCATATCCTATGTTATGATGAAAATGATCCATATGCTTTCAAAAGAAAATTTATGCTTGGTATACTTACTGGGATTTTATAAATCTCACTCCACGATATTTACCATTTTCAGATAATTGAAGGTTCGAGGCGGTCAACATGGAAGTGGCAAAAGTGGTTAAGATTGATGAGATAATTATGTTGAACTTTATGTAAGAAAATTATGTTCTATTTTTATTCACAAATAAAATTATGGGATTCTAATTATTCTTTTGAATAATTTTACATTACTATTTAAGTCTCGATAATATGATATGAGTCACTTTTAGTGGCACTCGAATGGTCGAGAATATCGGGTCGTCACAGTTGGTATCAGAGCCAAGAGTTTTAAAAACGATTCTGTAGATTTTTGAAATTTTATTTCTTAAAAAAAAAAAAAAAAAAAAAAAACACTATTCACGTGAACAGTAAAACGACGTGCTATTCATGATGAACAGTGAACGAAATCACTATTCATTTAAAAAAAAAAATTTTTGAATTTTCACATGTCAAGTATAGTTATGATTTTGAAAAGTATGATGAAATTTGATGTGCGAATTTCAAGGACAAAATTCATTTTAAGCAAGGGAGTTTGTAATGTCCTGAAAATTTTATGGAATATAATTAGTTAGTGATATGATGTTTATATTGATGTCTTTGATAAATTTCTAGAAGTTCGGGGACTAAAGGAAAATAAGATTTGACGATAAATTTTTATTTGGGTTAATTAGGCCCAATCTTATGTAAAGATGCGAAATGATTAATAATAATTTTTTTTTAAAATATTTTAACTCATCACTCTACTATGTCACTCTCCACGTATTGACTCCTCGAACCAGGTATGTTATATGCTTTGCAAGTCATTTACGATTTTATTAAGACATGTTAAGTATGAAATATTCATATGTTATGAATCTTTAAGTGAAATATACATGTTGAGTATGATATGAATTGATAGAAGCCTAAATTTTAATTTATTCATTTTAATGTAGAATCATGAGACATAGAGGATATTGATATGAATTTTGGTTCATATTAAGCTTAGTAAGATTGACTCAATTAGAAATTAAGTTGGGTTGTAACTTTGGCCCAAAATATATGGAATAATATATTAAACAAACAAAATTGATAATGAATTGTACAATAATTTATCCCTTTATCACTACCTTTGTGTAAAAACAAGGGAAAAACTGTGGATGGTTATTAGTACTTCCTCTTCAAGTTTCAATTTTCGGTTCAATAATTTATCCCTTTATCACTACCTTTGCTTAAAAGTAAGGAAAAACTGTGGATGATTATTGGTACCACTCTTCAAGTTTCAATTTTGAAAAAAAAAAAAAAAAAAAAAATATGATTTACGAATGATTTTCAAAATAATCTTTGTCGTCAAGTTTAGAAATGATGAGCCCTAAATGGACTTTGCATAATTGATTTTAGACATGGCACTAAGTATGAGAAGTCAACAGAAAGGACTAGATAATATTTTCGAATTATTCATCGTTTAGATTAAACGAGAAATAGAAAGTCAGTTTTATGAAGTTATGATGAGATGTTGAGATTATAAGTGATATGATTTTATTGAGATTTTTATGAGAAGAATTATGAAGTTGGAGATTTAAAGTTTAGGCTCTTAATTATTGAGAAATAAGGACTTGATATGGTGATATTAGAAATTCTGATTTGAAATTTCTATGTTGAGGAATTATGAATTGATTTTCTGGAATATTTATGATGATATTGAAGTTTGATGAAATTGTGATCAAATGTACAATTAGTTATTATTGTGAGTTATGAAGTATGCTTACGATTTGGATAAGTCCAAATTTCAAAGGAAAACTCTGCCTAGAATTTTATCGTTTGGAGTTAAGAGCATAGTATGGTATGCAATCACTAAGAGAATTGAAGTTAGACATACAAGTTCATTTACATCACAAACGAGATTTAGTAGATGATAACAGAGATATTATTATTTTCTCATAAGGAGAACACACAAGAGTCACCCTAGAAAGGAAATACATGAAAACACGCAAAAGCAAAAGAAAGCAACATGGGAAATTCCTCAAATTGAGAGATGTGTTTCCGGAGTAGCCGTATCCTACCACCTCTGACCTTTTGAGGAAATAAAGAAACCTTCAAAAAGGTGTGTTTCGAGAGTAAGAATACTCCGTAATCTACCACCTGGAACCTTTGAGGTACACACAAGATTTAAACATTAAGGAAAATCCTAGGAAATTAGAGGGGTGTCTCGAGAGTAAGAATACTCCGTACTCTACCCCCACCTATTCTAAGATTCATAAAGTTAAGTTTACATTAACCGGACTCCATTTTCGCTTGATTCCCCTTCCTTGCGACCAATCTATCTTAACCCCTGCTGGATCTTGTATTGAGATATATGACTGCAGCTTATCCAGTAGTTCATCAATAGTAGGAGCAGAAATAAGAAGCCTTCTGGAAAATGGAGAGATGAATCCCTGTTCCACAGCATAATCAAGAAAGGTTAACAAGCCATCAAAGAAATTGTTAACATTCAAAAGCCCAATAGGCTTAGTATGGAGATCTAGTTGAGCCCATGAGGTAATGTTAAAGATTTCTTCTAAGGTACCAAAACCTCCGGGCAGGGCTATAAAGGCATCAGAACCATATAGCATATAAGTTATGCGTTCATGGATGGATAATGTTTGAACTTCATGCCCTCGTGTTTTTCCTGCAACATCTACCAAAGGGACAGGTATGACACCGATTACTTTTGATTTCTCTGCAAGAGCAGATTGGGAAACACAACCCATTAGACCACTGCTACCACCCCCATACACAAGAGTGATACCTTTTTCCCCCAGTTTCTTTCCAAGATCTACGGCCGCTTCTAGATAACTGAAGCCTTTCCCCACTTTTGATCCACAAAATACACAAATAGTTTTGATCTGTCGAAGTTTTGGTGCTTCCATCTTTGATAGTATAGAAGAGAAAACTTACCAAGAAGATGTGATTTTGGGATGCCTGAACTATGAAATATGTTTGGCTATTTAAAGCCGGAAAAATTTACTCTTTTTGATTGATTCTGAAAAAGTAAAGATTTACTTTTGACAAAATCAGCCTACTTTTGACTATTTTATCAAAGCTTTCATCTTTCGGTGATTTATTTTCCAGCTTTATCAAACCTCGAGAAAGGAAAATATATTTTTACCAACCTTTATCAAAACGCGTGAAAGGAAACAGAAGAATATTTTAAATACGTATCAAGAGATTTACCTTATATCAATGCTGATTTGCCACAACCTCATTGTGTAAAACAGACTGGCAGATAGGATCTTTTGCAGTTATATTTTTGAGACTATAACGATTTTTGTCTTCGTTAAACTGAGCGTATAAGGAGAGAAGTTCACGTTGCACATAACCACTTGGGTGCGTCTCAAGAGTCGGTCGAATATCATCCAAAGACTCCTTACTCAGTCCACCCTTTATGAATTTGATTTTATCATCCCGATTAGTAGAAGAATATCCTACTGTTTTGCAACGAGTATCACAGTTCCAACGAGCACATTTGTAGCAACCATTCAGCCTTTTTGCTCTTCGTTTCTTTGCGAATGTGCTTTTGCCTAAACCAGGCATGTGCTTTGGAAATGTCATAGGTAATTCACCAGATAATCGAACTTTTGCTTCGATCAACCAGCGAACATCTTCTGGAATACCATGAGCCATCAGCAACCTCAACCTTTCGAGCCTAATTCGATAAATTTTTCTCAGATCATTCATAGGAAGATTGGAATAATACTTGCGAATGTTTGAAAGGATGATATCCATTTTTGATGGATCTAACCTCTTCCCAACATGATCTATTTAAAGGTATAAAGGAACTAAGTGGATCCATCTGATATTGATTCCAGCAAGAAAGCGCGGAATAGAATAATGAAAAGAAGAGACAAGAATTAATGCGCTGTTTAATTTTATCGATAAAGGAAGATTTGATGATAAGATACAGAATATTTTCTTGGATTTGGTACTGATATTTTAGGTATAATAATAAGTAATTAAGGTATGGTGTGATGATACGGGAATACGTGAAAGTGAAATAAGGATCGTATCGAATCAGAATTCATAAGTATGTACAAGTGAAAGAAATACCTTGCGGGAAATGTTGTGACAATTAAGTGAAGAATTTTAGTTATTTGGGAGCTAATTATTTATTTGAATTTTGCAGAACGTTTTGGTTACAAATATGGGAAAAGATAAGCTGATGATATTATGTTGATTGATGAATAATATGTTTGGATATATTACATAGGGGATATTCAGGTAACCATTTTATTTACTTTGGGATATTTGGTGATAAGAAGAAATGACTAATTATTATGGTATGATATGTTAGTAAAGATTTATTGAAATTTTAGAGATATTAATACGAATATTTGAGGTCACATGATACGATGATAAGTGACAGGTTACATGAGTACTACAAGACATGATGAAATATCACATACGATTGGGAATTTTCCTTTTGAGTCAGAATTTATGAATAGACAC
This sequence comes from Ligustrum vulgare, assembly GCA_963555705.1. Classification (NCBI taxonomy): domain Eukaryota; kingdom Viridiplantae; phylum Streptophyta; class Magnoliopsida; order Lamiales; family Oleaceae; genus Ligustrum; species Ligustrum vulgare. The sequence goes on from OY743175.1 coordinate 52,489,372, forward strand.
ATATGTCTATTATTGATAGAAAAGTCCATGTTTTTAAGAAAAACAAAGATATGCATTTAGTCAAAGTCCAGTGGGTTAAATATAGTAGCAATGATACTACCTAAGAGAAGAAGAGAAGAGATTCTGATTAAGTGTTCAGAAATCATAAGATCAAGTAAGTTTAATTTCGAGGACGAAATTATTTTAGGGGGGTAAGTTTGTAGCAACCAAGAATTTTTACGCGATTAATAATTATTTTAATAGAAAATCGTGTCGCTACTATTTCACCCATTTTTATTAAGTTAACGCAGCGACGTATTCGTATAGCCAAGTCAAGAAATAATCGAGATCGTTCGATTTTAAATTAAATTCCGAATTTCTAAAAATATCTCCATTTTCTTGATTTAAAGTATATTAAGTCCAAATACTTAATTCAATGTTATCCCAATATTTATTTATACAAAAATTACTTTTATTATTTAAATTAAGAAAATATATGCAAGCATGAGAGGTTCCATTATATGTAATCATGAAGAGCATAATATTTGTATAAAAAATGGAAAAGTATATGAATGATTTATATACTCCATTATATATAATCATGAAGAGCATAATATTTGTATAAATATGGAAAAGTATATGAATGATTTATATACTCCATTATATATAATCATGAAGAGCATAATATTTGTATAAATATGGAAAAGTATATGAATGATTGATAAGACTCCATTATATGTAATCATGAAGAGCATAATATTTGTATAAAAAATGGAAAAGTATATGAATGATTTATATACTCCATTATATATAATCATGAAGAGCATAATATTTGTATAAATATGGAAAAATATATGAATGATTGATAGACTCCATTATATATAATCATGAAAAGCATATTATTTGTATAAATATGGAAAAGTATATGAATGGTGCTTTACTTTAAGAAAAGGATGTGTTAAAATTAATAGAATTGAATGATTATGTTTACAATATGCCAACTTTATACATCTATTTAAACCCATCTCTTTTACACACAACTCTACACATATACACTTATTTCCAACCTCTTGACAAAATCCACAAGTAAGAGAAATTCAAGGTGGTCAAGAAAGTTTTGGTCCATTTACTACTACACTTCATTTTAATCTTTTAAAAGGTAAGTATATCTTATGTTTTTATGAAAATTAAGTATGTTGTTATGAAATGTAAGTATATCTTATGTTTTTATGAAAATTAAGTATGTTGTTATGAAATGTAAGTATATCTTATGTTTTTATGAAAATTAAGTATGTTGTTATGAAATGTAAGTATATCTTATGTTTTTATGAAAATTAAGTATGTTGTTATGAAATGTAAGTATATCTTATGTTTTTATGAAAATTAAGTATGTTGTTATGAAATGTAAGTATATCTTATGTTTTTATGAAAATTAAGTATGTTGTTATGAAATGTAAGTATATCTTATGTTTTTATGAAAAGTAAGTATGTTTTTATGAAAGGTAAATATACCTTATGTTTTTATGAAAAGTAAGTATGTTTTTATGAAAGGTATTACCTTATGTTTTTATGAAAAGTAAGTATGTTTTTATGACAAGTAAGTATATCTTATGTTTTTATGAAAAGTAAGTATGTTTTTATGAAAGGTAAATACACCTTATGTTTTTATGAAAAGTAAGTATGTTTTTATGACAAGTAAGTATATCTTATGTTTTTATGAAAAGTAAGTATGTTTTTATGAAAGGTAAATACACCTTATGTTTTTATGAAAAGTAAGTATGTTTTTATGACAAGTAAGTATATCTTATGTTTTTATGAAAATGTTTGGATCATTGCTATGAAATCAATCTCACAAGATTGTTATGGGGCTCGCAATATTCACAGCCACATTACTCACCATCCGATGCGGCTACTGCCTCCTATTATCAAGATCCGCAAGCATATGCCGAGGTGGAATCCGTGCCTCTCTATGAAGAAGGCCTGGAGCACGAAGCACCTGAAGAACAAGACCAACCCCCAGTTAGACACAGGGAGGCTTCGCCCTCAATATCTGGCAGTGTCTTTAGTCGAATATGAGGGTTATTAAGAGGCAAGCGAGGGGGCCGGACTGACCAAGGTCAAGCCATGCAGCTGAGCCTAGAAATAGGCGGGAGCGAGTTTTGCCACCACAAAGACAGGAGTACGCTCCACCGCCTTACGACCAACACCATGACCAGATGTATTCCGGTCATGACGAGTACAATGAATTGCCGTCATACGAGCTAAATGACGAAGAGGAAATAAGCCCCTTCACCGAGGGCATCCGTAGGTGCCCAGTGCCTCATGACTTTGAAATGCCAGAAATAACAAAGTATTCTGGCCGAGGTGACCCTGACGATCACCTGTTAAACTACCGCGCTAGCATGGAAATAGCCGAAGCCACTCCGGTACTGAAATACAAGGCCTTTACTTTAACCCTGGAGGGAAGTGCGATACGATGGTACAAAAAATTCCCTCCTGGTAGCATCCACAATTGGAGAGATTTGAAGGCAGCATTCAAAAATGGCTTTGTTTCCTCCAACCTTGACCAGCTCCCACTCCAACGCCTTCAGGACTTAAGGCAAGGAAGGGAGGAATCTCTGAAGAGTTACCTAGTCTGGTTCACTGAAGAGATGCACATTTGTGAGAACATCACCGAAGCGGAGATGTTTTCCTCATTAAAAGGAGGGCTAGATATGACCAGCATGTTTTGGAGGGATGTCCGAAGCAGAAAGCCGAGGGATTATAATGCCCTGGTAGATCTAATGAAGGAAGAGATCGTCTCAGAAGAAATGGCTAGGGCCAGAGACAATCATCCTCAAGGGAGATATAATCTTGGGTATCCTAATGAAGCGAACCTCAGGAAAGGAGGGAATAAGGATAGGTTCGGCAGTAACCGAAGTGGAGCGCCACGTCCATTTCCAGGAACCGGGTCCAACTATACAGCAGAGATCACGAAAGCTATCCCAACTTGCACTCCAATGCTCCCTCTTAGAATCCCCCCATGGCTCAAGGAAGAATGGAAAGTAGCCGAAGTGGAAACAGCCAATGATTGAGGCTTACTGCGCCTACCACATGTATTATGGCCACGCAAGGGAAGATTGTAGGGAAATCCACATGCTAGCGGACCAAAAGGCACACGAAAGAAGGGGAAGTGATTTCTCTCCTGACAAGAGGAAAATACAAAAACCAGGTAGTCAAAAGTTCAACCGAGCTGACAGGCGAGCTCCATGGAAGAACCCAACCAAAGAAAGGATTGACGGTCGACAAAGAGATAGGAGCAAGGGTCAGGATGACTCCTCGGCACATACTAAAGATACGGTGGCGTGTGACTAGGTGGTCGAGGTGGAAGTAAAGAGCGGTGCTAGGGGTGGTGCACGGTGGGGAAGAGAAAAGAGAGAGTGGCTCGCGACGAGGAAGATAAAAGAGAGGGTGGCTGACGAAGGGGAAGAGAAAAGAGAGGGTGCCTAGCGGCTGGGAAGAAGGATGATGGTGGAGCTGCTCGGCCGGCCGTTGGTGATGGTGGCAACGACATGATAGGATGGTGGCAACTCGGCGGCTTGAAATGGGAGAGAAGAGCGCGAATACGAGAAGGAGACTGAAAACCTAGTAATATTTCAATTAAAGGCATCGGTTCTTAAATAGAATCGACGCCTTTTATAAAAGGCCGACGCCTATAATCAGTATTATAGGCGTCGTTTCTTACTAAAGAACCGACGCCCCTACTTGGGCGCCAGTTTCAGCGTCGGTTGTTAGGTAACAATCGACGCGTTTTTAAATTTTTATTTACAAGTTTTCCACCGCGTTTTTTGAGGCGTCGTTATTCTCAAAAAACGACGCTAATATGTCTTCTTTTTTTTTGGATAATTCTGTATTAGTGCGTGGACATATAAGAGTTAAAAAGAAGAGTCACAAGAGGTTTTTCAAACCAAAAATAAAAATGGTCTTTATTTTCCGATTTTTTTATAAGTATTTGGAATTAATTTGATCAATCCTTTTTTCTGTCTTTAATGCAGAGAACTGAACCAAGAATTCTCTTTCTTCATCATCAATCAAATCACTATAACCCCTTTTTTACGTCCCCATGTCCCCCCGTGTGGCGACATGTGGGCCAAAAAAATGAAATTCTCAAAGGGCCCCCTAGAATTCCTTCCAGAGCTTGTTGGATATTTTTTATGGATTCTGTCATTTCACTGATTCGTGTCTTAGTAAGAGAGGGAAGGGTTAAGGATTTACCCAGTGTAAGATATCACATTGTTCGAGGAACTCTAGATGCTGTCAGAGTAAATGATCATCAACAAAGGCGTTTTAGTGCGTTGTAGATTCTTATCCAAGATCCACTTACTTCTATTATGTCAATGTTAATCACTGCTGTTGAAATTATGGTTCTTATTTAGTGATAATTATGACTCACGATCAAGGATACTTGAGATTTTTTGCTTCTATGAGACATTTCCTTCAAATTTGTTTTCAATCATACATTTCTATGAGACTCACAACTTTATACACATTTCAATTACTTTTCAATCACATATTCTCCCCCAAAACCTAAATATCCTCAAAATCTTCAAAAAATCATTTACATGAAAAAGGCTTTCAGCTCTGGTTTCATGGAAAATCAAAAAACAAATAGCCGTGTCACATTCACCTGCAGAAGCGGAGAACAGAAGCATGGGAAGCACAGTCTTTAAGTTGTAATGGCTGACGTATATTATTGGTGATCTTCGTCTTCCGTTGTCTCTACCAATTCCTTTATGGTGTGACAACAAAATAGCGCTACACATCAGTGTTTCATGAATGCGCTAAACACCTTGAGATTGATTGTCATGAGGTACGCAATCAATATAAGTCAGGTTTAATTCATCCCCAATTTCTAGCTTCTCATCTCAAGCTTGCTGCCTCATTCACCAAACCTCTTGCTGCTGCTCAGTTTCAGCGTTTTGTATATGTATATATATTATGATTGTATCAAATGCCCATTTAGCCCCCCCAAGTTTTAAAAGCTTCTATTTTAGTCCTGTGTTTTGGAAAACATATTTGTCTTATTCTTTCAGTTTGGAAATATTTTAATCAGCCCCACTATTTCCAAAATATTTATTTCAATCCCTAAACTCTTATTTTCAGTTTTAATAAAATTCCAATTGAGTCCCTAATTTTTATTTTATCACTTTAAAGCCTTGAAATTTTCAATTACTAATTCAAAGCTTTATTTCACATTTTGGCTAGACGAAACGTGTGGACGATTGAGAGTTTGAGGCTACTTCCCGCTCCATCTTTTTACGATCAAGCTAGGCATGACAGATATTTACCACGCTTCACCTTAAGGGGAGATGAAGAAAAATGAAGAAGTCTTTTTCACGTGTTGAAGTCGTATTCACAGGAAGCACGTTTCTCTTTGTTTTCCATTTTCCAGTTTATTTCATTATTACGTGTAGTGCTTCATTCTGTATATATTTTTAGCCATTGTATTCGAACCCATTTTTGAGATCTGATGAATTAGAAATATTCTCTCCCGTAATTGTTCAGCCGAATTCACTTTTCTTCAATCTTTCTGAATTATTATTGCCCTTGTTTGAGCCCATTATTTCAACTTATAATTTGGATTTTAGAAATTTAATGGTTAAAAAGTGATTTGAAAAGTAAAAAATTGTGGACTTGACTTTTTTGGATGGTTGAGATTGATTACTGTAGAAAAAAGTTGTATTTTTAATGAGAAATAATGGAGCTCAAACAAGGGCAAGGTAAGATGTTTACAATAGTAAAATAGGCAAAAGTCTTAAATTGAAGTTTTATTATCAAATACTTGCGGTAGATCGTACCAACTTTCGATAAAAGAAAATTAATTAATTTGAAGGACGCGTTAAAGACTAAATTAAATAAATAAATAAATAAAATGATTTGAGAGGGCACAAACTGATAGATAAAGGGTTGAAAACTTCAAATACGTATTCCTCTCATTAAATACAATTAGTCACCAATTGAAACAATACTGGTTGGTAAGTATATTAAAAAAATGAAGTATACTATTTATTTTACATCAGCAGATGGTAGTTGGGCCTTGACTTATTATTATTATTATTATTATTATTTTAGTGACGAATTATAATGGGCATCATTTTTCAGAGGTATGGAGAGAACAGACTTGCTCTATTGTCCGAGATTGACAATAATTATGTTGTCTTCAAGTGTCCCATTTAGAAATTAATCGGACAATTGGCGCATTTTCATTGGTGCAACAGAGCAAATCTCGTAAATGAGAAAGTGTACAAAAATAGCATATTTTTACGTGCATTCTATTATTAATTCATATTGTAAGCATTAAGGGTTGAAAGTGAGAGCAACACGAATAATTTATTAAGGAATCTTCTTAGGTAACATGATTTTACAGGCATTCTATCATTAATTCGTATTGTAAGCAAGGGTTGAATGTGAGAGCAACACGAATAATTTATTAAGAATCTTCTAATTAGGTATTTAACATATAGTAGCATATATATTCAGGCAAAGATGTCATTTTTAGTTCATATATATAATGCTTCCAGTGTAGAAATACAGCTGAAACCAACTAACAGGAAAAGGAAAAATGAAAAAGACCAAGTCTTCTCATTGTTTTGAAATTCATTTTCTATAGACGCTAAGAATAAGTTATGTTGTATGAATTATCTAGTATCTACTAAAGAATAGTCTTATAATTGAATACTGAAATATTAATCAATGGGTTTGGCGACTACTTTTAAGTTTTAACCAGGTTGATTTTTTATATTGAAACTTTTCATTAAACTCAAACAAGCAGTTCGATCCAACCAAAACTTAAGCAATGACACAAGTTTCAAGATTGATGTTCTTAAACGAGTCATGATGAATCTGTAAAAGGATAAATCTTGGATCAATAAAAGTAAATAAATTATAAATCAACATATATATAAGAATTTTGAATTACTTCTCTTAATTGAGATTGACATTTTAACATTGAAACTCAAATCTTAATATTAGAATTAGAATTAGAATTACATCCCTCTCAGAGATAGAAATTAAATTGCGTATCATAGCAAAAACACATAAAACATTTTTCGAAGTAGAGGAATTAGACGGAGAAGACAGTCGAACGAGCACAACCGGTATGGAGGGATAGAGTAGCAGCAAAGTTGATTAATATATGAATAAAGCTGGCGAATAGAGGCTGTTTAGTGCCTAGAAATGTGCAGAATTAGACCATTGTTAAGACTGGCCAGAGGAGGAATAGTATCAAAATCGCGGACAGTGACCATGTGGCCTCACTGCGTGCAAAGATGGCAGAAGCTACGATATGGGCGACGGTTAGTGGCATGGCATATTGAGGAATATTGGACTGGTTTGGAAATAGTTATATTATTGGAGGGGTTAGAGGTACTCGATTTTGTCGTGAATAAATTATAACATTACTAACTTTTCAAGTGCATAAAAGATGTTACTAGAATTTGGAGTTATTGAAATAAAAAATATGTAAGAAGAAACGAGAAAATAATTAGAGTTTGACTTTTTTTTAAGACTAGGTCTCATAAAGGTGCTAACTTTTTTTTTTTTTTTTGAAATTCGTCTCCCAAAACATAATGACCAATTCATGTATTGGGAGAACTCCAAATTATATGGATCGGTGAAACTACAGATGTTTTGAAATTTCTTCTCAATGCTAGACTCAAAATAAATACCGAATTTATTTGATGCATAATGCGAGTATCCAGTGCATGGATCATGTGTTGTCAGGTTACAAATTTGGAAGCTTGTTGAAAAATTGTGTCTCAAGAGACAATACTGTAATGACCAAGTTATTAAAAGGAAAAGTCAAAATTTCAATGGTCAAATGTCTCAACCTTTGATGAAAAAAAAAAAAAAAAAATTTGGACCAAGATGAGGTGGTGGACTTTTGGTACATATTTATCCAATTCATTCCTTTCCATTTCACACACAAACACATTTACTCACATACACAAAGATAGAGAAGTCGGACAGAGAAAAATCGGGAGAGAAAAAGAGAAAAAAAAAAAAAGAAAAAAAAGAAGAAAGAGGGCATTGTCGACAATGTGGTTTATACTACTATTAAGCTTTTGTTGATTTTGAAAAGTAAGTGATATTTATTTATTTCAAAGTTTTGTCAAATTTTGGGTTGTTAGATTATTAGTTTAAATTTAATTTTAATCAAAAGGGAATTTTCCTAAAAATGAAAAGATTATATTTTATTATTGTTTTTATCAATTATTGAGGTAGTTGATATGGTTAGTCATTGATTTAGATATTATATCAATTTCAGACGGTAACGAATCGGTTGGGACAGCTTACCAGCCGAATTAGTTTGCACGTACATAGATCGTGAGTAGAAAAAATGTAATTATTTTCAAATATTGATAAATTGCTTATATAATTACGTAAAACGTGATTATGTGATTTATATGTCTAATTATATGATTATTATGAAATATTATGAGAATATGAGATTTATTTGGAATTGGAAAGATTGTGAAATAATTATATATTGCAAAAAATGTAAGACGTGTGATGGAAAACATTGAAATGTGAGATGAACATGTGAAATTGGAATCAGCCAGAAAAGTGTCCGTGATTATATGCTTATTCTAGTTCACTGAGACGGCCTTGGCCGTGTTCTATACTGCACCTGAGTGGTCTTGACCGGGTATGATATTACCCTGAGGCGGTCGACCGTGTATGTATAGTTCACTGAGTCGGTCATGGCCGTGTTCTAGAATTGATTATCAGAGGTTTTTGAGACTATCCTGAGAGGCAGTCTATACATGTATGACCAGATTAATCAGAGGGTACATTTTTTGTTGATTTGTTATTGTATGGTCATACCTAGAGATTACAGATGTGATGACAGTATTTTATTGATATGGTGATTTCTATGTCATTGATTTGACTAGAGTTTGATATTTATCAGCATTAAGAAAATGTCTTACATTTTGACTTTGATTGTATATTATTATGTGAATTACTAAGTGATGTAAAGTTGATTTTCGATAAAAAATTTATAAATGAGATAGTATAATGATTTTCGAAATTTTCTACTCACTGAGTTATCAACTCATATATTTCCCACGATTTTCTTATCAGGTAACAGTTGAGTTCCTGAGCAACTTTTGGAGTGAGCCTTTGATTTTGGAGTTGGAGCCACACGACAGTGTTAACTAGTATGACTCATTTCATAGAGCATGTAGTCATTGTTTTGGGACACATGTTCATTTTTGTATTGCACTTGTGCATCACATGTAGATAGATATGGGGCTCACTTTGTATTTTGCGTTCATATGTACAGTTTATGTTGGTTTTAAAATGAAAGTTTGAGAAATTGGCTTATCTCTATTGTGATGGAAATTATGGTGAGTTTGTTGGGATTTTGTGTATTAATTACAGGTTGGTTAGTCCATATTATATAGGAGATAATGTCAAAATTTTTCTTAAAAATAGGTTGACTAAAGTTGCAGTTTTAGTAGCATTTATGGTGGGTCCTACTTTTAGTGGGTATCCATCATCGACGCACGTCACATTTAAGGGCGGGGCGTGTCAAGTACTATTGAAATTAGTCTCTATTTTAATAGACACGTCTAGTGAAAAATAACAATTTTAGGAATCATTATGTTTCATTTGAAAATAAACACATTTTCAGTCATACATTCTATAGTACACTCCGTAAGATCCAACATTTTTTAGGAATCAGTATGTTTATTAGGCTCGCTACTTTAAATGAAATTTGATTTATAATGTGTATTATTGGATTTTCTACTTAAGATGTATGGTTAAAAATTGGAGAGAAAAAATGTGTGTGGTTAAAATGTAATTTGAGAAATTATGTCCATTATAAATTAGAATTAAAATGGCAATCGAACGGACCCTTAATTAGAATAATGCAAGATCCAACAATGAGATTTCTTTGATCTTCCGGCAAATTCAGCCCTGTTGGGGATTAAAACATAGATTTTATAAATCAAAGTTAAAAATTAATTTTAATCACATAATTTCAGGAAATTCACAACTTTTTAATCATACATTTCATTCACTTTTATTAAAATCTATTAAGAATCTAATTTTAATTCCACCGAATCAATGGTATTTTCACTACAAGAATTCGGCTCAACAGAGACGACAAAAGTCGTCTCTAAAGGATCTAAAGTCGTCTCTATTAGTTATTAGAGACGACAAAGTCGTCTCAATGAATCGTCTCTGTAAGTTCGTGGCTGAAGATAATTAGAAAGAGTCGTCTCTATTTCCTCATGAGCAATTGAGACGAGCTTTAGTCGTCTCTATTTGAGAAAATATTTAATTAATTTTTTATTTATTTATTTTGACTCGATTCAATCCCTTTTTAATCCGACCCAAATCTCGATCCGAACCGTCGACCCCGGAATTCTCGTCTCTAATTTTTCGTCTTTTTTGCTCCTTTTTTCTTGAGTTGCCTATATTTGTTTGAATATGGGTTTCTTAGCTTGACTGGTTTTATTTCGTGGAAATTAGGCATAGCTGCACAATACCAGCTAAAATAATTTGAAAAGATAAGTCATTTGTCAAAATATTCAAATCAATTCATCATAATTGTATATTTCTTCAAATGAATCAGAAGTAAACTACTCAACAACACAATGTTTAATGTAATTTTTAAGTACGACACGTTATTATAGCGAATAAAACACATTTAGGGAGCTACAGTGCTTACCCATTCAAATTTACCAGTAACATTTGTAATAAAATAATATAAGCCCATAATATGTGAAAAGAATCATCAAATTAAATATGGTAGAAGAAGTACGTACCAAGTGCTTTCAAGAAATTACTACGTACTATACTAGACCTTGATCTTTCATACTATAAGTGGCATGCACGTCTTTACCTGTTCAATCCTTAATTCTCTCTCTCTCTGTAGATCTCTCTCTCTATACAAAAATGGCTCCTAGATATGGAGAAACCCAGCAGGGAGAAGAAAACAAGAAGGAAGGGGAAACCAAAGAGGATAAAGAAGAGGAAGTTTCTGATCTTCGGAAGGAGGCTTTCCAATTAGCAAATTATTACTTCGTCTTTCAAGGAGTAATCTTTACCGCAATTTATAGTTCCCCAACAGAGCACAAATGTCAATATCATTGGGTTCCAATCACGCTCTCCTTATTTGCAGGCATCCTGAATTTGTCTGCTTTGGCGGCGATCGCAGTGAAATACAAAAGAATATTAGATGAAAAGGATAAGAGATTGTTAAATGGTGGTACATCGTCTACCAGCAGATATGCAAGTATGTGGCGGTTTGTTTACGTGTGGGGTTGCATGCTCCTCTTCTTTGGATTTTTTGTTGCAACACTTCTCGGAAGCATTAAGATTCCTTGTAAGGAAAATGATCCCAACAACTGTGTCAAGATATGTGACCAAGAAAATTGTATAACCATTTGCCAGTAGACATTGTTACAACATTGTTCCTTACGCATTTAATTAATATCATGTTTGATTAATAAATCTTTACTCGTTTTAATGTTTTAGCAAAAAAAATTTCAAAGATTTATAGTTGTTAATTGCAAGCCTCTTGAATTGAGACAGATGCCTTCCTTGTTGATGCTATACAAAAATGTTGTTAGGCTATTTTATTTACTATTTTTTAATTCGTATCATCTTTCTAGTATTTATTTGGGTAAGAGTTGAGATTTGATGTGTAAGTGTAAACTCTTTGACTGTTCCAACCATTAAAAAACTTACATATCACTGCATTATTTTTTTTTCCCCCATTTTTGCAAGTAAGGATAAATGCAGTGCCGTGTCCATTTCTCAATGATGAAATTGCCAATGAGATGGTCAAATCACACAAGAGATCTCATCTCATTTTGATAATTGACATTTTTGTCTCGTAAGATTTTATATAGAATTTCTAACGATTTAAACTAGAGAAAAGCTACTTGTATTGTAACTACAAAATAAAAATTCAAACTGTGTGGTGCACCTGGCAGGTACAGTCGCAACAACCTAGCTATTTGTCACTTTGTCTACGACCACTGAAGATTGAAGTCACTGCATGCCTTCCAAAGCCACCTCATACTTATAAATGTCTCCTCTATCCTAATTCTAAACAAATATCTTCATGAAAAATTAGTTGCATCTTCCCAACTATTCGTAACTAATTATTTTAGGTTGATGGGAAAAAAAATTTGAAAGCCTTCCATTCCAATTTGAAAGACCACATAGAGTATTCCCTATTGGTTTGGATCAGTAGAAATACTCGTTATCATACAATCATTTTTGTTTTATTTTATTTTAAAAGATGATGTGAACAATTACTAAACTAATTAATTGTTCCATAACTAGTGGCGGATCTAGGATTTCATGTTGTACCGAGCTGGACTCTAAAAGTTGTGGGGGGTGGAGGGGGGAGGCCCCCCTCCCGGGGGTTCGGGGGCGGAGCCCCCGAAATTTTTTTTTGACTAAGAGGATTGAAATCAAGAATATTGAGTACCAAATCTAATATAAGGAAAATCATAAATAATAATACATCAAAAATCCAATATATATAATCAAAATATAACTTGAATCACTATTACACTTGAATCTTCAAACAAAGTTAATTACATTCTAATCCTAAAAACACATTTACATAATATTAATATCATTTTTCACAAATCACATTTACATAATATTAATATCATTTTTCACAAATCACATTCTAAAACACATTTACATAATATTAATATCATTTTTCACAAAACACATTTACATTCTAAGCCTAAAAACACATTCACACAAAAAAAAAAAAAAGGCCGAACTACAGCCCAGTACGGGCCTAACCTAGATCCGCCAGTGTGCATAACTATCTGATATGACTTTACGGTTGACTTGGACAAATAACCGGATGATCATCACGTCACGAAGCAAAACATACCTATACGTTTAACGCAAATTTTCATTGGAATTGATGGGTATTTGACACCCAATAAATTATAGTGATGATGTTAAAACGATCGTGAGATAATTTTATCGATACCTGAATAATTTGCTCGACCCGATAAACACTTGGGATCATTAGAACAAACTTAATTATGTACACTAGTACAGAAACAAGAATACGCGTCGGTTGGAAAACGGAATACGCGTCGATTGTAGCTGCGACGTCTATGACGCAGACGCGTAACGTCTCGACTTTAGGCGTCGGTTGTAAACCGACGCCCAAAGTCAGTTTTGGGCGTCGGTTCTAATTTAGAACCGACGCCAAAGTCAAAAAAAAAAAAACTTTGGGCGTCGATTTTAACATAAAACCGACGCCCAAAGTATGTTTTGGACGTCGGTTCTAAATGTAGAACCGACGCATAAAGTCTTTTTTTTTTTTTTTTTTTACTTTAGGCGTCGGTTGTAATATTACAACCGACGCCTAAAGTCCTTTTTTTTTTTTTTTTTTTGCGGGGGAAGCATCACATTTCTTTCATCCATTTCGCTGCAATAGAAATTCAATAATTCAAATATTGTAATTTATCCATCTAATAACTAAAAATCAACAATACAAAATTAAATTAATAATTAGTTGAAACACCCATACATATATACAAACACATCTATAATATAAATACCCATATATATATATATATATATATATATATATATATATATATATATATATATATATAGACATATATACATTTATATACATTATATATAATACATATATATACATATTATTTACATACATTATACATGCATAGATATTATTACATATATATATTTACATACAATATATATATATATATATATATATATATATATATATATATATATATATATAGATAAAAACATATGTATATAAAGAGGGAGGTGGGTCTCTTACGAGATGGTGGAGGCGCGCGGCGGTGGCGGAGGTGCGAGTCTGGTGATTCAGGGAGAGGAAGAGATAAAGAGCGAGGGGAGGAATGTGGTGATGAACGTTGCCGGGAAATGGAGGAATGGTGGTGGTGGTGGCGACGGCGGCATAGTGCGGTGGTTCGGGTGAGAGAAAAATAAAGAGAGAGGCGGGAAGAGATCGAATAGTGAAAAAAATAGAGATGATGTGCGCCTTTTCCGTATAAGTAAATAAAGGAATATGCGTCGGTTCTTGAAGAACCGACGCGGGAAACCGGAGAATGGACGTCGGTTGTAATATTACAACCGACGCCTAAAGTAAAAAAAAAAAAAAAAAAATTGACTTTAGTCGTCGGTTGTAATATTACAACCGACGCCTAAAGTTTTTTTTTTTTCCTAAAAGAATACGCGTCGGTTTTCAAGAACCGACGCGTATTCTCCGGTTTTACGCGTCGGTTCTTTTACAACCGACGCCTAAAATTTTATTTTTTTTTCCTAAAGAATAGGCGTCGGTTCTTCAAGAACCGACGCCCATTCTTCGATTATATTTACAAAAATGCCACCGTCCTTTTATAGGCGTCGGTTTTACTAAAAACCGAATTATATTCCTCATTTTTTTGGTGATTTTTGTACTAGTGGTAGTTGCTCATGTGTAGCGACCCAGAATTTTTACGCGATTAATAATTATTTTAATAGAAAATCGTGTCGCTACTATTAAGTTAACGCCGCGACGTATTCGTATAGCCAAGTCAAGAAATAATCGAGATCGTTCGATTTTAAATTAAATTCCGAATTTCTAAAAAAAAATATCTCCATTCTCTTGATTTAAAGTATATTAAGTCCAAGTACTTAATTCAATGTTATCCCAATATTTATTTATACAAAAATTACTTTTATTATTGAAATTAAGAAAATATATGCAAGCATGGGAGGTTCCATTATATGTAATCATGAAGAGCATAATATTTGTATAAATATGGAAAAGTATATGAATGATTTATATACTCCATTATATATAATCATGAAGAGCATAATATTTGTATAAATATGGAAAAGTATATGAATGATTGATAAGACTCCATTATATGTAATCATGAAGAGCATAATATTTGTATAAATATGGAAAAGTATATGAATGATTTATATACTCCATTATATATAATCATGAAGAGCATAATATTTGTATAAATATGGAAAAGTATATGAATGATTGATAAGACTCCATTATATATAATCATGAAGAGCATAATATTTGTATAAATATGGAAAAGTATATGAATGATTGATAAGACTCCATTATATATAATCATGAAGAGCATATTATTTGTATAAATATGGAAAAGTATATGAATGGTGCTTTACTTTAAGAAAAGGATGTGTTAAAATTAATAGAATTGAATGATTATGTTTACAATATGCCAACTTTATACATCTATTTAAACCCATCTCTTTTACACACAACTCTACACATATACACTTATTTCCAATCTCTTGACAAAATCCACAAGTAAGAGAAATTCAAGGTGGTCAAGAAAGTTTTGGTCCATTTACTACTACACTTCATTTTAATCTTTTAAAAAGTAAGTATATCTTATGTTTTTATGAAAAGTAAGTATGTTTTTATGAAAGGTAAATACACCTTATGTTTTTATGAAAAGTAAGTATGTTTTTATGACAAGTAAGTATATCTTATGTTTTTATGAAAAGTAAGTATGTTTTTATGAAAGGTAAATACACCTTATGTTTTTATGAAAAGTAAGTATGTTTTTATGACAAGTAAGTATATCTTATGTTTTTATGAAAAGTAAGTATGTTTTTATGAAAGGTAAATACATCTTATGTTTTTATGAAAAGTAAGTATGTTTTTATGAAAGGTAAATACACCTTATGTTTTTATGAAAAGTAAGTATGTTTTTATGACAAGTAAGTATATCTTATGTTTTTATGAAAAGTAAGTATGTTTTTATGAAAGGTAAATACACCTTATGTTTTTATGAAAAGTAAGTATGTTTTTATGACAAGTAAGTATATCTTATGTTTTTATGAAAAGTAAGTATGTTTTTATGAAAGGTAAATACACCTTATGTTTTTATGAAAAGTAAGTATGTTTTTATGACAAGTAAGTATATCTTATGTTTTTATGAAAAGTAAGTATGTTTTTATGAAAGGTAAATACACCTTATGTTTTTATGAAAAGTAAGTATGTTTTTATGACAAGTAAGTATATCTTATGTTTTTATGAAAAGTAAGTATGTTTTTATGAAAGGTAAATACACCTTATGTTTTTATGAAAAGTAAGTATGTTTTTATGACAAGTAAGTATATCTTATGTTTTTATGAAAAGTAAGTATGTTTTTATGAAAGGTAAATACACCTTATGTTTTTATGAAAAGTAAGTATGTTTTTATGACAAGTAAGTATATCTTATGTTTTTATGAAAAGTAAGTATGTTTTTATGAAAGGTAAATACACCTTATGTTTTTATGAAAAGTAAGTATGTTTTTATGACAAGTAAGTATATCTTATGTTTTTATGAAAATGTTTGGATCATTGCTATGAAATCAATCTCACAAGATTGTTATGGGTTCCATATGATATGTTTATGATTATGCTAAGGGGACCGGAGTTTAGTAGCGCTACACATAAGAATTCTTGCCATTTAAGTTCGGTAAAATTCTTGTGTCTCCCTATGTTTATGAGTATTTCGATCCTATCCTATGTTATGATGAAAATGATCCATATGCTTTCAAAAGAAAATTTATGCTTGGTATACTTACTGGGATTTTATAAATCTCACTCCACGATATTTACCATTTTCAGATAATTGAAGGTTCGAGGCGGTCAACATGGAAGTGGCAAAAGTGGTTAAGATTGATGAGATAATTATGTTGAACTTTATGTAAGAAAATTATGTTCTATTTTTATTCACAAATAAAATTATGGGATTCTAATTATTCTTTTGAATAATTTTACATTACTATTTAAGTCTCGATAATATGATATGAGTCACTTTTAGTGGCACTCGAATGGTCCAGAATTCGGGTCGTCACATCATGACCCACTTGAAAATGCCCATTTGTATTGGCCCTTTATTGGTTGTTTGTGACTTGGGCTTGATTGTTGTTTGTTGGTCCCATTTTAGTTAGACTTGGCCCATGTTGATTTGTTGACCTAATCCATATATACCACTTGTTCTCTACTTGGAGTTCAGATTTGTTGTCCCAAAATGCTGTCTCCTTAATTGTTCGCCCAATTAAAATTGTACACACACATATACGCCAGTAAAATTGTAAACCTATGCAAATAGTAACATTAGAAAGTGGTGATGTGTATAATTTTAATTGAATGGACAACTAAGGAGACAATATTTTGGGACAGCAAATCTGGGCTCATCTACATCACTATATGTGCATTGTGTCTTGAAACAATAGAGGTGAATAGAGAGGGGCAGCCGACTTAGTGTTTCTACCATTGCAACATTGCTTCTTCGTGATTTTTTCCTCCCCAAGTGATATTGTTTGGAGCACCATTAATCCTTTTGTGGGTTAGAGCAAGTTGTGGCAACTAAGGAGCGTGTTGTTTGGGTTGAGCCTTGCGGTGAGTTGGTGCTCGATTTGGAAGAGAACTAAGTCCTCTTTTAATGTGTTCAAGAACACACGAATTCAATACAAATATTAGTGTAAATTTTCACTAGCATATGCATGTGCACGTGCCACTAGTACAAATTAGGGGGAAAAAACAAGTAATTTACGTCTCATTTTCGAAAAATCGACGCTTATAAAAATGGTGGTGGCAATTTTGTAAATATGTGATGCGAATATGCGTCGGTTTCTTACATGAAACCGACGCATAAAGTGTGCGTTGACAATTTGCGCGATTTTAATTAAAAAACTGACACATAAACTGAACTATATGCGTTGATTCTTGTGTTAAATGACTTTTTATTAGTTTAGTTCGAATGTTAATTTTAGATTGTTGATTTTGAGTTAGTAGATGGATATATTGCAAATTTTGAATTGTTGAAGTTTTAATGAACTTTTAGAATGCTATTTTTTTTTTTTATAAAATATACAATTGAGTCTATACATTTGATGTTGAGGTGTTGGGAATTGATGTCGGATTAATTTTGGAGTAGTTAATGATGCTGAAATTTGACTGAAATTGTGTTTGAGTTTTGGATATGTTGAGGTTGAATTTTTTGGTGTTATTGTTACATTTTGATTCCCCTACAGGCTGGCTAAGTCCAATTTATAGGGGAGATTCCGTCGAAATTTTCGTAAGATTTTATAACTAAAAAATGAAATTTATAATTTAAGGTGATTTCATTCATTTTAATATATTGTGAATAGCTTGATATATATATGTGGTTGGATATGGATCGTAGTTGGATGTATGGAAGACGTGATACACAAGAATATGTTAAAGAAGTTGAAGTATGTATGAAATGTGCTGACGAAAACAAAATAAAGAAAGAGAAAGAAAGAAATGATTTTATGTCCTTGTTATGATTGTAAAAATTTGAGAAAGTTTCGTAGTTCTGAGCAAGTGGAGAGCCATTTGATTCATCCTGAGTTTAAGGAGGGCTACACACTGTGGATATGACATGATGAGAGTATACTTCCTAGGACGAGGGCCGGTGAGAATGAGGGTTTGAGCAATAATGATGAGATTAATGTAGAGAATGACGAGAATGGTCTAAGTAATGATCGGATAGATGAAATGATGCGTGATATACAAGAAGATTTCATTGAAAAGCATCATATATTCGATAACCTATTCAATGATTCTGAAAAACCTTTGTTTTCTGGTTGTAATAAATTCACAAAATTGTCTGCTGTGTTCAAATTGTATAACTTGAAGGAATAGGTGGAGTGATAAGAGTTTCATGGCATTATTGAAACTTTTATGAGAGATGCTTCTGGAGGGTAACGAGCTTCCTAATTCAATTTATGAGACAAAGAAAATATTGTGCCCTATGAGTATGGAGATCGAGATGATACATGCATGTCCAAATGATTGTGTATTGTATCGAAATGAGTATAAGGACTTGCATCTATGTCCAAAGTGTGGGGCATCGAAGTATAAGCGAAAGTATGGAGATGATAATTTTGAGGATAAGAAAGGTTCTCTGGAAAAGGTGTTATGGTACCTACTCGTAGTACCAAGATTTAAACGTTTGTTTGCTAATGCAAAGGATGCTAAGAACATGCGGGGGCACGCTGAAGGGAGGAAAGAAGATGGAAAGCTAAGACACCCAGCCGATTCTCCTCAGTGGAGGAACATTAATATGATGTTTCCCGAATTTGGTGGCGAAGATAGGAATCTTAGGCTTGGACTATGCAAAGATGGGATGAATCCGCATGGTAACGTGAGTAGTCGACATAGTACTTGGTCGGTTCTTTTGGAGATTAACAATATTCCCACTGGTTATGTGTGAAGTACAAGTACATCATGTTTTCATTGCTAATATCAGAGCCTAAACAACCGGGAAATGACATAGATATTTATCTTGCGCCATTAATTGAAGATTTAAGGCTATTGTGGAATGAAGGTGTGTTAGTGTTTGATGCACATAGCCAAATGAATTTCACCTTACGTGCTATGATATTTTGCACCATAAATGATTTTTCAGGTTATGGTAACTTGTCGGGATATACTAACAAATGAGGTAAAGCATGTCCCATTTGTGAAGACATGTTTGATCTTTGGCTGAAAAATTGTAAGAAAAATGTGTTTATGAGTCATCGAATTTTTCTCCCTGTTGACCACCCTTATCGAAAGAAGAAAAAGGCCTTCAATGAAAAATCGAGACTCGAGTTTCCCGCTTGCCGTTAACAGGAAATGAGGTTTATGAACGAGTTAAAAATATTGATGTCATGTTTGGAAAACCTTTTAAGCTTCCTCAGAAGAGTCTTTGTAAGAAGAGATCCATATTTTGGGATTTACCGTACTGGGAACATTTACAAGTAAGGCATTATCTTGATGTAATGCATATGGAGAAAAATGTATGTGACAGTATCATCAGGACATCATTGAACATTCAAGGAAATACGAAAGATGGTACAAAAGTCAGAAAATACATGGTAGAAATGGGGATACTAGATAAGTTAGCACCTCAAGAGTCGGAAAAACGTACATTTTTACTCAAAGCTTGTTATACTTTCTCTAGAAAAGAGAAAACAAATTTTTGTGAGTGCTTAAATGCTGTTAAGGTTCCATGTGGATACAATCATGTTAAAGTGATGGTTGATGATGTTGTACGTGGTGCAAAAGCAAATCCTCTACCAAGTCATCTCAATATAACACCACGGTGGGGGAAGCTATTGGAACCTTCAATCAATGGCCTCAACATCTGGTTATATTAGGAGAGGTAATAATTTTTAATTATATAAAAGTTTCTTTCAAAATTGTTTACTTTGATATTTATATTAAATGAGTTATGATGATAACAAATTTCCAAATGCAGGAAGAGTCACTGACTCGATGTTAAATCTACCCTCCAATTATAAAGGGGTCAAGTTATAGCCTAGCAATAATCCAGGGTCATTTTTCCTAAGGATTTTATTGGTATAATAATATTTTCTAAATTCGAAACCTAAACTATGATTTCAATTGTTTTTAAATGAATAAAAAGATGATAAAATTAAATTGCAATGAAAGGAAAATTTGAGTGGAGTTATTCTTTCGCTATCAATTGGGCTTTTCAAATAAGATTAGTGTGAATTTCTTGAAATCGATAAGATTTAAACATATTCGTACGAAAATTAATCAATTTATTTTACGGCATTTAGTCGAGCATGTTATGTGCATATTCAATACATATCACATCAACGACATCAATCGAAGTAAAATAATTTGAAACTTTAAAACACTCGTTAATTATTATCAATCACAAGAATTCATTCATAACGAATTAAAACATACCCATTGAAGTTAAGAATAACTCCCCTCAAATATAACTTAGCCGAACATAATTAAATTAATGAAATAAGAATCAAGTAAACACTTAACCATTACTCGAACAAAATTCAAATTCGGAAATAAAATTTCACTAACTAAAATATATCTAAAGTCAAACTAGCATCAATAATCTAAATTTATGTGGACTAACAATCAAAATAATTGAAAATCTAAATAAAATGCAATAAATCAAACTAGAACAAATAATCAAAACCGAGGCCCGCTGTATGATGAACCGAGGCTGTTAAAGGTGAAAGAGAGAGACGTGAGGGAAGAGGAGGCTGCGCTGGTTTGCTGTCGAGAGGAATTTGGAGTATGGTTCTCTGTTTGATTCGTCTGGGAAGCGGCTGGTGGAAGTTTAGAAAGGATGGAGAAGAGCTACGGCTGGTAGTGGTGCAACTGAGGGAGAAGGCTGGTGAATGGTGGAGAGGGACGAGATGGTGGGGGAAGTGTGGCTGTGTTTTAGGTGAAAAAGAAGGGAGAAGACACAGGCAGAGAAGGAGAAGACGGCTGGTTTGTTGATGGAGGTAGAGAATGGCGATTGCTGGTTTGGTGGCTGATGGAGAGAAAGGCTGCTGTTGGGACCTCAAACAGAATTCTTGCGGCTGCTGAGTCTTGAAGGTGGAGAGGGAGTTGACACGGCTGAAGTGAGGCTGGGAAACGGTGGAGAGGGACGAAAGTGGCTGGCGGGTTGCTGCTCGGTGCTGCTGCGTAGCTGCTGTGGACGAAGGAGAAAGACAGAGCAGAATGCGTGAGAGAACAGGTTGCGGCTGAAGGTGCTGCTGCGTGGCTGCTGTGCCTTTAGACGCAAACGTGTTTCATCATACGGACAACACAGATATTTACGTTACAATCGACGACTTACTTAAAATGGAGTGGTTGAATATATATATATATCTTGCAAAAACACATGATGTAAGATTGCTTAACACAAATTTATAAATTTCATTTAAATTTTTATCATTCATTTATTTATTGGTTTATTTATTTTTAGGTACCTACATGAGTTGTGTGAGGAAATCGGCGTCAAGTCGGTTGGATTTATATGTCCATCACAAATTGTGTCAATTAAGGTAAAAGATAATTTTGACAGCGTCGTTACGTATATGGCTGAAATCATGCAAACATTGCAATCCAAGCAATACATTCTCGCACCGTACTTCTAAGAGTAAGACTATTAATATACATTCTTTCTTACTCAGTTTGAATCATTTGACATTTAAAGTTATATTTACACGTTCATAATACGTAGGAATCATTGGATGTTGCTTGTGATTTTTTTTCAATCCAACACCGTATACTTCTTAGATTCAGCGGGGTCAAAGAAGCGTAAAATACAAATCAGACCAGCGTTGAATACGTAAGTATTTATATATTTCCTTGATCATGTTTTTTTGTTTGGTATGTGGTGGATAAGTTTTGATAGTTTCCATATAATAATTGTTATCGAGTTTGAGGTGAAATTGATGTGTTTGTGTTGTGATTCTAGAAAAGTTAAAATAGTTTTTAATTTCAGGGTCTCTCTACAGTTGATTATGTTCAATTTATAGAGAATATTCTACCAAAATTTCTATATAAATGTTATAATCATTCATTTTTATTGAAATTTCAGGGCTCTTAAAATATTTTGGATATATGGTGGCAAGAGGAGTATAGGCAATGTAAATTGGAACACAAATTGCGGTATGTCAATTTCAGTGTCTTAAGCAACCTGAAAGTCTGAATGAGACTATTATGTTATGAGAAACATGTATGAGATAGTCACACAATATTTTCAATTGACTTCTTTAGATAAGGTATTATAATTATTGAATACTAAGAAATTGTTTAATTATCCATTTATTAGTTATTAAGAAATAATTAATAATTTATCTTGACTGTTTGTAGGCATTTTATCAAGATTTTTACTCAATGGAGGAGATGGACGAGATTAGAAATTTATGGGGTAAATACTTCTATGAATCTTATATGTAAATTTTCATTTTTTATGTTAATATATATGTGAACATTTGTAATAACTATCATTAACATTACTTATATAATTTTATTATGCATTTCTGTTGATTATTTGTTGGTTGTTGATAGTTACATTTGACGATGAGGTCGAATATAAAATAATAAACAAGATTTTTGGATTTAAAAAAAAAAAGAAAAAGAAAAAAATACAACCGATGTACTAAATGCGTCGGTTGTAAAGTACTTTTAAGAACTAACAACAACTAAAGCAAGCATGAAGAGAAAGATAAATTCGAAGCTGTCCATGGATGGAGAGTGGGTCGGGTAAGGATGATGATCTATGTCCGCTATATGTTGTCCTGAAAATCGTGAATCTCGTCCCCCTCTCTCAAGTATTGATCCAGCTAATAATGTTGTAGCACTCGTGGTTGTATTTCTGTATTAATTTCACTACTAACTTCAGCAAAAATGAATTAACACATTTCTTTTAATAATACAAGGGTTGAGAACAATCCAAAACCCGAAATACACTATTGAGTAGTAATATTTAAAGGAATTTCGGATAATTAGGTTCTTATATATGTGTGTATGTTTTTCAACATGTAATGGTTCAAATTTACAAATAATAAGGCTAGCAGTCCAATTTTAGCATTTCAAATATCAAATAAATATTATATATATGACACACTAAAATAAAATTGGCTATTTAGATGAAAGTATTTCTAAAATCAGTTTTCAGTAAATTTAATTAATTCATAAAATTATGCAGAGGGAATTATTAGTGTGAAAAGAATCAAGGCATATGCTCTCAGATAATTACTAAGAATGAATGCATGAACTCTTGATTACTATCACTACTAAAAACTGCGGCTATAGAGACGGGTTTTTCCGTCGTTGAAGCCATGATTTCCGTTGGTAACAATCTTTATCAACGGAATTCATCTGTTTGTAAATCGGTTAGTGAAAGCCCCGTAGGTAATTTACCAACGAATATTTGATCGTTAGTAATTAGCAACGAAAAATATCCGTTGCTATTTAGCAACAAAATATTTCGTCACTAATCCGTTTGTGATTATTTAATTTTTTTAAAAAGAAGAATCTAATTATTTATTAATATATTTTATTGTGAACTAAAACTATAAAAAAAATTAATTAAAATGCAAAAATAAATAAACAAATATGAAATTACCAAACATCTCTTCTCATTACTCCAAGAAATTACAAAACCATCTTTTTGTTTGATTACAATCCCAGAAACAAGTAATTATCAAACCTATTACTCAAAAATTCAAAATACATCAAACAACAAGAAGAAATCAACAAAAATTAAACCGTAAGTTTGCCTACAATCTCAATAGTAATTAAACAAAACTCATCCTCTAAATTCAACAAAGTACAAGGAATTAGAAAACAAAACACAATTCCTCCTCCATCGATTCCCAGTAGGTGAACTTCAACTTGTCAATCTCCATCATCAGTTGAGATTTCTCCTCCTTCATCAACTTTACAAAGGGTACCTTGTGGAGAAGAAGAGGTGTGAAGCAAATCGGTTCAACCTACCAACCGGAACAACAAAGACACCACCCAGCCAACCTACCAGTCGTGAATGAGCTGAACCCCACACCTTCCCCAACTCGATTATGAGCTCCTTGAGTTGAATAAATCAAAAATAAAGCAGAATCTAGGTGTGGGAAGGATGACCCAACTCATAAATCCAAGTTTCGGATGTCGAGCTCCTCACTCAGGCAGTGTAGAACCCTCGCTGTGAACAATGCACCTTTCTCTAGAAATTGGTAGTAGATATTAAGGAGTGAAGAATGGATAGATGGGGGGATGGAGGATTTGTTGCTGGAGATGATTGAAGAACAAGTTATTCTGGAGGAATACATTATACAAGTCTAGTGTGATGTGTGCATGTAATTACATATTTGGGGGGAATGGAATAAATGAGGGAAAAATTGAAATTTTTTTGAAGAATTGAGAGGAATATTTGAAATTTTTTGGAGGGATTTTTGAAATTCTGAAAATGAGAATCCCTCTGAACCCACAGGCAATAATGTTGAAGTTTCATTTTTATTTATTTTTATTTTTAATAACTTTACTAAAAAAAATAGTTGTAGGTAATGTTTACATTTAAATTTATTGAATTTGCCAACGAATAAATCTGTAGCAAATTTTAAATTTTATTTTGTTTTTTATTAAATTTTACTATCGACAATTAGTACGTTACAATCTTCATTGGTAAATTTTAATATTTATTATATTTACTTTTTAAAAAAAATTATCCACGGATAAACAACGGAATCTTAGTGACGATTATATGTTGTGGGTAATTCCGTTGCTAATATATTTATTTTATATTTATTTATTTATTATAATATTTCGTTGGAAAGTCGTTGGTAATCTGTTACTAATAGCAACAAATGACGTTCGTTGGTAAAAAATCGTCTCTAAAGCCCCCCCCTTTCTAGTAGTGTATTGGGATAACATGAATGAGAAAATTTCTTAAAACAAAACTGCCATATTTTCTTTACTTATTTTGCTAATGGAGCTAGGCTTACCTATTATTATTTCATTAACGCTACCATCCGAATTTTGCCACACCGGGTGCCACCCCCTCCTGGCACCGGATATGGTAGATCTAGTAGCATTACTCATATAGTCATATAGAATAATCCTTCGGTTTATTTTATTGAATAAAAAAATTATTTTGATTCAAAATATCAAACAGTTTCATATTCAACTTCAACCAAAAGAGTCTAAAAAACCTTCTTCAAAATTCTTCTCTTTTCTACTTCTTTAATTTACTATTATTAAGTTCATGTTTTAGATTCTAAATATGAACTAGATGGTGGTGTATGTTATTTGAAGAATCGGTTCTTCCAATTATATTCATCCTAAATGGAATGACATATTCTAAATACATTAATGTTACATGAATAATAATGTTGAACAATATTGTGAACAACACACTCACATAGACAGTGGGGCTCACACCATTTGGGTGGATCCCACCACCCTATATGAGTGTGTTGTTAACAATGTTTTTTTTTTAGTGTACGTTTTGCCATATCTTATTAACACAACATTATAAATATGATCCTACAACTATAGCTACTTTCGTTTCTAGTGATGTGCTACAAATTTACTCTTAAACTCATTCTCAACTCTTGAAGTTTGGAAGATCAATTTTTATAGGTTTGAATGATCAATTCTTGCATCCTTAACAAAAAGACTCACAATAGTGTCATAAACTTATGTGTGTGTTTGGTATTGTTTAAAGAGTTTTTTTTTTTAAATGAATAGTGATTTTTAGGAGAATAGATGGTTGAGATTTGGTTGAAAATTCAAATATTGTTGGCTTGACTTTTAATGGATGATTGAGATTGAGTACTGTAGAAAAAAGAAAAAATTTTAATGAGATTCAAACAAGAGCTATATATCGTTTATGATTTTTGCTACATGCATAACAAAAAGTTGTGTCTATGATCATCGACAAATAAAAGAAAATGCAGAAGGTACCTCTTCGATGGATTCACTTCTCTGTACGTCACAGAATCTTGAGTCTTGATCTCAGCTAGAGGCTTCCTGATGTTCATTACAAAAAAAAAACACACACACACACACACACACATAAAAAAAGGGTTATAACTCTGAGGTTTTCCGTACTTATAAGTTTCCGTTTAAAGTGAGTTATTTAACCTCATTTCATCACAACTTCTTCACTTAATTTTACTTTTGTTACAATAATCATATCAGTAAGCGCTTCCATATTTGTCAATCTAAGAACTTGAGACAAGTTTGAGGATTGTTTTGAGCCAAGAAAAAATGTTCACACGTGGAAAATTGGAGACAAGTACATACCTTGGTGGTGATGTCATCTTGTAGGAATCTAATATGGCCTCAGGGACGATGGCATCAACATTAGACCATATGTTTCTCACCCTTTAACAAATGCATTCACCAATAATAATGTAAATACAAAATGATGTGTCATTCTTTCTAATAAAAAAGAAAGTTAAGCATAAGATTTCCAAACAAGTTGATCAGAAAATCATAAAGAAAATGAAAGGCAAATCAAGTGAATGCTTAAAAGCTTTTTAAATTTTCTTTTGTTTTTGTTGGCACTTTCATGGTTTTCATTGTGTCATTTTAATCAAATTGAATAAATTACTGAGTTCTATTAAATTTCAGAAAACAAGCAAGGCGCACATCAGAATTTTCTGTCATTGAATAACATAATATGTGCCAAATTTTCAGGCTAGTCTTCTCATCCACAAACCCGTTCAGGTGGTGGTCACTGATTGTTGATCAGAGGTCTAGATCGACCGGAATCTCCAATTTTCAGTCTTGCCAGATTTGGGAAAACTAGACAGTTTATGCCTTTCTTTTTCAACTCCGTTTCTGGTGTTTTTGGAACTCGATTTCTCAGTTATTTTCACGCAAATCATACCCAACCTCGCTCTGATACCATGTTGAAATTATGTTGGTCATTCGATACCGATCCAAGATTAGTAAGCTCTCCAAAACACGGCCCCAAATACTTAAGCTCAACTTCACCTCGAACCTCACCTTGGTTGTCACAAATGTACTCTAACCACACCTCGGTAGAGGGGAGAATCAAAACTCAAGACAAACAATAGACAAAGACAACATATACATTACACTTAGTTGGGATGTGTCTAAATATGACTCAAATCAACAAGCCCAAAACATAACAATCAATCATATCAAGTACAAAGTCTATGCCCCTAAAAACACCTCAATTGGGCCTTCCAAGTGGGCTACTATCAAGTCGAACTATTCATTTTGGAGTCGATATAATTTCACGACTGTTTTACATCATCGTCCGAATTTATTAGGTATCAAAAATTCAATATAGGAAATCAAATATATATCATGTGTTAGAAATTGGAGAGAATAAGTTTCATTCAACACTCAAACTCACGAGAATAGTGGATGAAATATGTGTAGTTCTATTATTACTTCAACTTCCCTATGTTTTGAAATGGCTAGAAGAATTAGGATATTCCCAACATGAACCTATTCTAGTACATGTATCAATATTTAATTTCATATTTTCCCTCTATCTAAGTACATGAATAACACCAAAGGTCATACATGTGCTCACTTTAATTCATGCATTAGAACATTCTAGCATTAGATATTTATTTATGGTCTAGCTTATTAATCCACGCCCCCTCTTAAACTTGATTCATTACAAAAATGGACATCCACAACTTTTGAAAAATGTCAATCTTTAAAGGTTTGGTGATATCCATGACTTGGTCTTGAGACTTCACACACTCAAGCTTCACTTCTTACTTGGATAAGCATTCACGTATAAAATGATACTTTGTATCAATGTGTTAACTCGTTTCGTGAAATACCGAGTTCTTGGCCAATGCGAGAGCGGACTTCACAAGTGGCTACGACATACTTTGCTTCACACATAGAAAGAGTCACAATAGGTTGCTTATTAGAATTTCAAGTAAATGCCGAATTTCCCATAATGAAATCAAAGTCGGTAGTGATTTTTTGATCATGAATATCATCAACCTAATCACTGTCACAATAACCAATAAGCTTTAAGTCTTAAGAAGAAGTATAGAAAATACAAAAATCAAGTTTACCATTAATATATAGAAGTATTCTTTTGGCCACCTTTAAATGAGAAGTAGTAGAAGCTTCCATGTAGCGACTTACGCATCCAACACCAAAAGAATATTTGGTTTTGTACAAGTTAAATACCTCAAACTTCCAACAAGACTTGAAAAATGTGGGATTGATCTTCTTTCCACATCTTTGCTTAGAAAATTTAAGTCCACATTCAACGTGGGTGCTCACTGGTTTACAATTCGTAATTTCAAACATTTTAAGAATTTCTTTTGCATACTTGAGAGAGAAAAATTTTATCATCTCTTTGTTTCACCTCAATGCAATAGTATGATATCCAATGTCTGTCATCTCAAATTCTATAGCCATAGCTCTCTTAAATTCTTCAAGTATCTTTGAATTATTTTCGTGTCAATAACAAGTCATCTGCATACAAACAAACAAATAAGAAAAATATCACCATTTTTGTTAAATTTAACATATAGTAAATGCTCATGTGGACACTTGTGAAGTTATTTGCTTGGAAATATTTGTAAATTGTGTTATTCCAAGCACATGGGGCTTGTTTCAAGCCATATAAAACCTTCTCCAATTTCAAGACCTCATCATCATGTCCTTCAGCCACATAACCCAAGGGTTGATCAATGTAGACTTTTGCCTCCAAAAATTCATTCAAGAGTGAAGATTTATCATCCATTTGATGAGTTTTTCGTGGGTTTGGGTTGCTAAAATAATAATTGAAGCCACCAAAGCAAACACCTTACCATAGTCAATGTTAACTTTTTGCTTGTTTCTTTATGCAACTAATTTGGCCTTATATATCTCTATATATAACCCCTTTTGAATTCTTCCTTATTTTGTACACCCATTTGACTCCAATTGTGCTTTTTCTCTTTAAGTAGTGATGCCAATTCCCAAGTATCGTGCTTCTTGATTCCTTAATTTCTTCATATGTGGCATCTCTCCATTTTTTTTATCAAGAGCTGCATCTTCAAAACCTAGAACCTTGCAATCAGCAAAAAGACAAAATTAAGTCAAGCCACTTAAATTTTGTGTCACCTCACAATTGATTAATAGAAGTCCCAAATACTTCTAGTTTTTTGGGGTCTTTCACTTATACTTGCTTCCCCAATTTGTGGATTTGGCGGAGGTCTTGGGTTGGAGTATTAGGCTGCATAATTTCTTCTTCCTCCTCAAAAAAATGGATCATAATTTTATTCACCCTTTGCAATATTCTATTCCCAAGCTCTTTCTTCATCAAACTCAACATCTCTGTTAATGATTATTCTGTGGTTGGTTGAATTGTACAATTTATAACTTTTAGACTTGGATGGTTGATGGTTGGCAGTCCTTTCACCATGCTTTCTTTGCTCATTATTTCGAAGCCATCGAAATTCAAATGTCCAAATCTCATGTGCCAAAGCCAAGAAATATTTTTAGCACAAGATTTCAAACATCTCAGGATATTATTTTGAATGTTCAACATAAACATCATATTCTTCATCATCGGCACATTGGCAATGACAACATTATTGAGTGTTGGATCTAAGGATCATAGAATTTTTCCCACTAAACAATCATCCTTCATATCATCCATATCTCCTCATTTGGTTGAAAGTAGCCAAAATTCTTGAAATATCATTCAAAATAGATTCAGATTCCTTCATTTGTAGGATTCGTATTCTCCTCTTAATATTTGGAGACGTACCTTCTTCACTTTATCAACTCCTTTAAAAGAAGCTTGAAGAATATCTCATGCTTCCTTGGAGGTGGCTGTGCTAGCTAACTTCTCGAACATCTTTTCATCTAAACTTTGATAGATGAGAGATAGTACCTTTTGATCTTTCTTCATGGCATCCGCATCCTCTGCTACCATACCTTGGGCCACATATTCCCAAAAATCATAGGCTCCAAGCAAAACCTTTATGCGAATTGTTGTGATTTTTCCTTCCCAATATGCTGCCAAGAACTCAATTACTGGAGGAAAAAGAATGAAGAACTAAATCCACTTCTATGTGGATTGAATGCGGATAGAATCTACTTTATGTGGATTGAATGTAGATAGACTTCACTTTATATGGATTGAATGCGGATAGACTTCAATGTGGACAGAAAAGCAAATACAAAGAAAAATAACAGGAAACTTGAATTAGTTTCCTCAGTCAATTTTTTTCATCAAAAAGACTTAACACTATAGTTTTGAATCACCATAGAAATACAGGAAATTTCTCCATCTTGTAAACATCATAAAGTTCTTCAAGATTGTACGAAAAATGCACTCTCACTTTCTCAATCTAACTTTCTCTATCCCGAGTTTTCCCCCTTTTCTCCTAGCCATCTATATCTATTTATAGACAACCATCTAACAAATATTGGTAAATCAGATACCAATTGAAACAACTACCAAAAAAGGCTCCAATCAATTAGAATGAGTCAGTAAGAATCAAGTTGCAAACACAGTCTTATCCTACAACCACTAATTTGATGTGTTTAGAGAAATATACAAGAGGCAACAGCTCCACATTCTCCACCTCTGACTTTTGAGGAACACTGATTAATTGAAATGGACTAAGAGCATCTTGCCTGGTTGATGTCAAGACTTTAACTTCAATAGATCCAATGCTTCTTGCTGAATAGAATTACCTTAGTGAGCGAATCTGCAGGATTAATTTCTATTGAAGTCTTGACCACATTCCCTTACAAAACATAGATGCCTTGTTGTAGCAATCATTTCATGACCACCTCAAAACCTTTCACAACTTCTAGCACTCCACCCCGAGCTTTATGCACAAACCAGATTTGTCTAGTGTTCCCAGAGAGATAAGGTTTCTTTTCAGACATGGCATGTGTCTCACTCCACCTAGGATCCTTATAGCGCCATCCCACATTTTTATCTTGAGAGAACCAACACCAACAATATCACAGGTATTGCCATTTCCCAACAACACTTTGCTTCCAAAGTCATGTTTGTAATCGTAGAACTGGTCCTTTCTTGGTGTCATATGAAATGCACAACAGAATCCATCATCCATTCATTTCTCAGGTCCAAATTTGTTACAGCAAGAACCTAGCAATCTGGAAATTTTTCACAATCCCCTTTTAGTTTGCTATTGAAGTTTCTTTACTCCATTCCCCTTTTCTTTCTTTGAGGACATTGTTTACTAAAATGTACTTCTTGGTTACAGATCCAACACAACTTCTTTTCTCTTCTTCCTTTCACATTCAAAATAGCCCCATCCGTCTTGACTTGATTCCCAACTAATTTCAGATCCAATTCTTTAGAATAGGCTGCTGAAGTTACTTCTTTCAATGTCAAGGTGTCTTTACTATATTTGATAGTATCTCTGAGGTGTTCATATGCCTTTGGAAGAGAGTTTAACAAGAAGTTTGCTCGATCTTCTTCATCAATCTTGATTTCAAGATTCTCCAAATCTGCAACCAGCTTTGTGAACTCATCAATATTGTCATCAATGAATTTTGTATCATCCATCTTGAAGCTGTAGAACTTTTGCTTCAAGTAGATTCGGTTAGGCAAGGCTTTTTGTCATATAAAGATCCTCCAGCTTTTTCCACATATCATAGGATGTTTCCTCTGTGATCACCTTCCTTAGAACTAAATCACGAAGACTAGGGATAATAGTGTTTCTTGCTTTCTTGAGAACCTCAATTTTGTTCTGGAGAGTTGCATCCATATCAATCTCCTCCTTCACAGCTTCTTCAAGTCCAAGTTTTCCAAATTGTGCCAACGACTTTTCTCTCAGCAGGTTGAAGTCGTTCTTCCCATCAAACTTCTCAATTTCAAGCTTTGATGAAGACATCGTGAGTTACTCTTTTAGCCAGGAAGTTTCGTTCACGATTAAAGCACCAGTAGCATCAAGAAATTTGAAACTTTCAACCCTTTGATCTTCTTCTTTCCCGATTGGAACAAGGTTCTGAAACCATTGCTATGATTTTTCTTTCCCAATCTGCTGCCAAGAACTCAATTACAGGAAGAAAAAGAATGAAGAACTAAATCCACTTCTATGTGGATTGAATGAGGATAGAATCTTATGTGGATTGAATGCGGATAGACTTCAATGTGGACAGAAAAGCAAACACAGAGAAAAATAACAGGAAACTTGAATTAGTTTCCTCAGTCAATTTTTTTCATCAAAAAGACTTAACACTGTGACTTTGAATCACCATAGAAATACAGGAAATTTCTCCTTGTTGCAAATATCATAAAGTTCTTCAAGATTGTACAAAAAATGCACTTTCACTTTCTCAATCTAACTTTTTCTATTCCGAGTCCCCCCCCCCCCCCTTTTCTCCTAACCATCTATATTTATTTATAGACCGCCAAAAATTTGATGGGTGTCGAATCCAACAAATAATAATATTTTCTTGCTCTCATAAAAATAAATTGCAATGGTGGTGAGCAAGGTCGAATCCACAGGGACTGGTTAGATTTAATTCTTCGAAAAAATTTAAAAGCAATGAATTAAAAATAAATGGGGGTTTTGAATTTTTGAATGCGAAATCAAATTATAAATAACGAGTGCGAAATTAAAATGTTTGGAAATATCAAATTGAACAAATATCCAGCCCAATGTATAATCTCAGTATTGATTCACGGAATTGATCATAGATGCAAAAATAAAATCCTTAAATCATTCTCTAAATTGGTTATGGTCATTGATACGATCTAACAACCTATCTCTCCTTACTTTATCGATAATCAAGAGACGCTCGTTGATTATTTCCCTAATCAATAAACAACCCTAGATACGATCGTAGGATTTAATTTACCAATAGCGTTAATTTCTAGAGAGACGACCAATTCTAACCAACAAATTCACACGCGTGATTTATTTAAGTTAGGTTATATATCTTCATAACATGAGTCAAAAATCAGTTTATAATTAACTATGTTATTTGCCACCTGTATTAGAAAACCTAAACAATTACGGATTTAAATTCCTAATTAGCTAAGTATTATTTTGACAATTAATACAACGTGCACTTTGAATTAATCAATCAAAATAACAACTTCATTCACAAGCAAAAGACATATAAATAGAAAACAGTTGAAGAAACGAATAAATTTAATTAGATCTCACAATCCTTGGTGAATCAAACTTTGAATAACCTTGAACTGGAAAAATAAATTTAGCTACTCATAAACATTTGGAAAATAAAAACTAAAAGAAATAATAATAAAAAATGATATCAAACTCTAGAAATTGACAAAACGCGTTGCAGCCTCCTCTTTCTTCTTCTTTCTTTTCTTTCTTTTCTCCTTTTTCTTCCTTCCTTTCCTTTTCCTTTTTTCTTCCTTCCTTTCTTTTCTTTCTTTTCTCCTTTTTCTTCCTTCCTTTCTTTTTCTTTTTTCTTCCTTCCTTTCTTTCTCTTTCTCTTCTTTTTCCAACGTCCCCTCAAGTCTCACCCAAAAATTGGATCTCTTTTTTCCATATTTTCCTCCTCTTTCCTTTTTGTCTTCTTCCTTTTTAACATGAAGTGTGTCCCAACAATTGTTATCTTCCCTCAACAATCCTTTTTCCCAGATCTTCATTCCTTAATTAAGTCTTCCAATTATACTTCCTTTCTTTTTTTGGTACCTTATTTCCTTAAACATCTATGTCAAATTTTCTTTCTTCCAATTTAACATATTCCTTTAATCCACTCTTAGGTCAAAGTTGTTTCACTTTTTGGCCCAAGTCTCCTCCAATTAAATTGTGTTGTTGGGCCTTCAAATTTCATCCACCAAAACTGTGTAAAGCCCCTTAGTAATTTGAGACAGCTCACTTTCACAACAATAAGGCGTGCCCACGCCTTATGTCAAGTGCTCCTCTGATTGAGTGCTTTTAAATTCCAAGTTTCTTCCTCCTAATTTGTGATATTTGAGTCTGATTGATCTCAATTCCCCACCTAATTCACAAAACATAAAATGATTAATATTCATAATTTAAGCATTTAAAATCAATGGAGTAAGATAAAATATCACAATTTAAATAGCAAATATGCGCCCTATCACCTAACCATCTAACAAATACAGGTAAATCAAGTACCAACTGAAACAACTACAAAAAAAGGCTCCAATCAGTTAGAATCAGTCTGTAAAGAACCAAGTTGCAAACACAACCTTATCTTGCAACCACTAATATGATGTGTTAAAAGAAATATACAAGAGGCAAAAGCTCTACACGAATGCACCAATTATCATAATCATAAATTGTTTTTTGGTAAGTGATGGAACTTGAAATGGAGTTCCATTCATCATCTTTACTTCAATTATCTCCAAACACGGGTGGCTCTAAAACCAGTGTGTTAGAAGTTGGAGAGTATAAGTTCATTCAACACTCAAATTCACAAGAGATTAGTGGGGGATTGTGATTCTATTATTACATCAACTTTCTTATGTTTTGAAATAGAGCTAGAATACATGAGCTCATATAGGATTTTTCCAATATGAACCTATTCTAGTACGTGTATCAATATTTAATTGCATATTTCTCGTCTACCTAAGTACATGAATAACACCAAAGGACATGCATGCACTCTCTTTAATTCATGCATTAATTAGAACATTCTAGCACTAATCTAGATAGTTATGGATGAATCTAGTTTATTAACCCCCAACATCATGTACCTTATTTGAAACATGGTTCTTGCATATTCTGGAGTTGCCTTTGCGATCACTTCAAAATTCCTTTTCATCCATATTCTATTCCTCCCTGCGAGAGTGCCAATACGGCAATACCCCGTCTTCAAAGCAGAAAAGGTCCCAAGAAAATAAGAAGAGACAGAAATAAATGTCTTAAAGTAATGCCTAAAAATTAATTAAGTATTAAGGTTTTTATTTATAAATGTTGCAAGCAAAAAGATAGATACATAGGTATTGAAGTAGTAACAAATCTCACATGGGAAAGTGGAAAATTGGTTTCTTATGTGTCATAAGTGCTATTTTACATTTACTTATGCCATTAGAAGTGGACGTTTGAGAGTACTTTCATGGAATTGATGCTTCATTTTGTTTGTATATTGTCTACTAGTAATCGTACTTGTGCGAAGCACGAAAAATATAATTGACAATTATTTATTAAATAAGTAGTAAAAATATAATACCGGACATAAATAACACAATGAACAACATAAGACATAACTTGCATATACAAATTGTGGATAATTTGTAATTTCCTTTCTCCCTATAAGATTTAATACTTCGTCTAATAGTCTTGTATGAATAACACAAAATTAGAACAAAATGAAATAAAAAAGGCAAGGAACATGCATGCATAAATTATGCATTCATATATAATGAAGAATACTCGAAAAAGTAAAACATAAAGTTGGGACTTATATATTTCTTTTAACAGCTAATTGTTTATTCTCTAATTTTCTTAGTCTATTTAAGCGAGGTAAGATCTGGATACGTGACATATTCTATATTTTACAATTTTGATTTGACGATTGAAATCGAGCTTACGGTTAATTGATTTCTAAAAGTTGAAATGTTTCAAATTTTCAAATCATAAAATGAAATAAGGATGCTATATATAGACATCCATGGAATTAATTTATCGACTGCCCGAATAATACTATAAGTATTAGTATCATCTATCTTCATGTAATAATTGACATTTAAATTAATTATTTAGGTCAAATTGAATTTAGGTAAGAAATGATATATATCATTTTAGGACATAAATGATATAAATTAAAAAGATTGAATATTGAAAAAAGTAAAAAGTATAAGTAGAACTTTTATCTTTAGTATTTGAGATGATTTTACGAATAATATGTTTAGAGTTTGCTATCATTTGTTAGCTTGAATCAAACTTCTCATTGAGATTTTGGATTTGACACTCATATTGCATAATTTTCGACTTCAAAATAAAACAATAATTATCAAATAAATAAAAATAATCTACATTTTGAGTTTTTATAGATGTTTTCTTTTTCACGAGTCCATAAATCATTTACTAAAGTTTAATATAAATTAATTGAACTCTCTTAATTCAGTTATTAATTAAAATAAGTTGATAAAAATATGAAATTTCCTAAAATGGTAGGAAAAAAATAGGCAAGAAACCGTGTGACAATTATATTGTTATTATATGGTTTTGTTCTCCTGCCAGATGTCTGGCAGGAGAAGGTGCCAGACATAGACACAAGGGGGTGGACCCCACATGTTGTGGGGTCCACTCCCTTGTGTCTATGTCTGGCAGGAGAAGGTGCCAGATGTCTGGCAGGAGAACAATTCTATGTTATTATATACTTCCTCCTATCCCCATAAAGATAGTGAATTTCTATTTTCACACTGATTAAGATAACATAATTAATATATGTTGGATCTATAAATTTTCTTACATTTTACCTAATATATCCCTACATTGAACAATGGACATTTCACATTTGTTGATAACAATGCATATTAAATATGATATATTAGACAATTAAGATATAATATACTCTTAATAAAGAAAGTGACATATAATTTAAGACAAATAAAAAATGAAAATGAACATATCTTCGGGGATGGAGGAAGTATAAAATATAAAGATAAAGATTTTTTGGAAATTTTTGAAAGCATATTTAGAGCCCGTTTGATAACGGAAAAATCTTCGTCTCAAATTTTCAAATTCAATCTCAATCATCTACTCTTTGTTAAGCTCACAATTTTTTACTTTTTAATTTTTTTTAAATCACACACATCCATAAAAAAAAATAAAAAATAAAAAATTTACATTACCAAACATGCTCATTAGTCACGACTTTTGAGGCTATTTAAGCACTGCATAAAGACCTCGTCTTGTTTTGCTCAAGGTCCAAATGATAGATTTTTAGAGGGAAAGAAAGAAAGAAAAATCTAGGAAAGTAGGAACTAGGGTTTTCAAGATTACACGTGGAAGAAGACGATTCTTGGTGAAAGTACATCAACTTTCTGTCAAGGCCAATAATTTTTATAAACCCTAAGAAATGTATTACACTTTGAAGTGAAAAATATTTCATGATTGCTACTGCTACATTCAATTAAACCCACTTTGATCCAATATTATTTGTCTCAGAGAGAGTGGCCAGAGCTCAAAATAAGGACTGATCATAATGAATAGGAAGAAGCAGATCTTAACGGATTTGAGTGAGCAATGGTGGAAGATCAAGAACAGTAATAGAGAAGAGAACTGTATTAATTTTCATCAAGGATACAGCATGTCTGAACATTGAAATTTTTCCATTTGAAAACTCCAGGATGATCACTATGAAATTTTAATGCGCAGTACAGACTCTTAAGGAAGAAAAGAAAGACAGGAAGAATATTGGTAATCTAGCAAAGAAAATTAACCCATCTCCTTCTTATTTCTTCTGGCGCAAAGATCAATTAGGTCAAGAAAGCTCATCTATCCAGATGAAAAAATGTTAGCAAGGATATAATAAAGTTTTATCAGCCTTTTTAGAAAATACTTATGAAAATCATACCAAAAAAACTGAAAATGAAAAAGAAGAAAAATAGCACAAACCCACCCCATCCGGAGAAACATATCGATTGACTTCTTTTCCTTAGCTCCTTTAGCCACTAATATATATTTCCCATTTCCAATCCTCTGGAATTCGAATGTGATGAGAACATAATGAATAAAGTTTATAGCTTCCAATCTCAGGCCCGAGAATTGTTCATCGATACGAACCTCGATCGACCAACTTGCTGAGTCAAGACGCTCAGAAATCTTGAGTATTTCCGACGTATTAACAAGTTGTTAAGATAATGATTTTAAGATAATGTATGATTAAAAAGTAGAGTATCTTTTTTTGTTTATATTTAATATTATTTTATTTATAAATGTGAGATTGAAAAGAAGAGAGAAAAATATCTTACATTTTTACTCCTTGTTTGGCCCCTATTTTTCTAAAATCAAATTTATTCAATGCTAAATCCCAATCATTCATCTTAGTCAAGTCTATCATTTTTTTACTTTTCAAACATTTTTTAATCATACCTTC
The DNA here is from genome assembly GCA_963555705.1 of Ligustrum vulgare. Classification (NCBI taxonomy): domain Eukaryota; kingdom Viridiplantae; phylum Streptophyta; class Magnoliopsida; order Lamiales; family Oleaceae; genus Ligustrum; species Ligustrum vulgare. The sequence goes on from OY743175.1 coordinate 52,527,724, forward strand.
TCCAAAATTAAATACTATTCAAAATCATATTATTTTTCAAATAATGGGGGTCAAACAAGGGCTTAATGTTTTTCGAAGAGGGGCTGATCTCATTGAAGACGGAACCGGTTCTATCAACTGGATCAAATAGGTGGCCTATAAGATTCTTTTAATTGTTTTTTATTTTTATTCTGAAAATATTAATTAATTAAATAATGACTTGAGCCATTTTTGATGCAGGAGGCCGGGGATTATACATCGAAGAGTATGTTTCATTGCCAATAAATTTTCAAGAAAAAGGAAATTTTTTTCCTACTTTTCCATTTTTTAGTGTTTGATAACAAAAATTTTACTTGGAAATTTTTTTCCGACCATGTACTTCACGTGCCCATTTTCAAAGGTATTGGGTGAAAATATTTTCTTGGTTTTCACGAGAAAAGATTTTCTATGTTGAATAGAAAATTATTTTTGCCACGTTGAACAAATTTGTTGTTATTAATTGACTTTTTTTTTCAAAAAATAACATTACTATTATCAAGTACAAATGCCCCTACGAGAAGTGGTCAAGACACAACCAAAAATGGGCCACGGACCTTCAAATCGACCGCAGTTTAGAAACTATTGATTTGGTACGATTCGCGTAAATTCATCATCATTTTTGTTCAATACTAAATTAAACCGTTTTGAAACGGTTGATATATGTATAGATAAATGAAGACTGCCTGAAAACAAATCGAACCATTCACTCAATTAACTAAAATAATTACTTGTTGTATCCAAGATATATAATTTATTAGTTAAAATTTTACTTCTACAAATTTATTTATTAATCAACTTATCATGACTTTTTAGAAAATTATGATATCATATTATTTTCTTCTATATATTCGAAAGAATGAATATGGACGTTTCAAATTTTATGCTTGAACTTCATATTTTTTGTTGTTTTAATCTTATGTTGAGGCTATAAATTGTAATTTTATAATGTTTCAATTTAGGTCATGTTATATTGAGATTTTAGACCAATATATGTTTATTTTTTATTTGTTCAGAAGATGTTAGGTTGCTAAAAATTGTGTTTATGGGAAATGCAACTCTCTAAGTCCTTGACAACTATACTGGATGATTGACACGTGGTTGGTGGTTGGTCATTGATCTAAGGGTTACTTGGTTTAGTTTTTTAAAATGGCTCCTCAATTGGATTCTGGATCATGGCCTCTTCTGAGTCCTTGAGTTCTTCTTCTTCTTCTTCTTCTTCTTCTTCTTCTTCTTTGTAATTTGAAACCTTTGTTTTCCCTTTTCTGTATAGATCTGTCAGGTTGGGGTGAGGGCACTGTTGGGTCATATTTATGTTGTAAGAAAGTGGATTCTGGGTTTGTTCTTAGGTGAACACTGTCTTACTGGTTTTCGTATGATTTGAAGAAGTGCGAACTTTCCAATCCATGAATGGATCAATCATTAACTCATCTTGTTTGCCTTTTTTGGGCTATGATAATGAAATATCGAGCGACATCCTTTATTGAATGCTCAACAGGGGATTAGACGTTAAAAGCAGTCCCGAACCTCTAGGGACTTTTAGTTACATTTTGTTAATTTTCTTTCGTAGTAATTATTAACTGTTTTGTGATCTTGGCTTAAGAGAACCATCAAATTCAAGAGCCCTTGCATGCTATTTAATATTTACACTTAAACATATTAAATCTAATTACCCTTAATGTAAACTGACTTACTAGAGAAAATGGAAATCATATAAATTTTGTAACCCGGAAGTACTAGAGATGCTTGTGTTGAGAAATTTCCTTTCTCACATGGAATATATGTTATAACGAAGTTAACACAAAATTGGAAAAGAATCAAGAAGAAATCACAAATTGCAAAGTGACTTGAATCGCAAAGAATGCTGTCCTAAAAGTGAAATTTGCGCCCTCTCGGAATGAGAATGCTAAAGGGCCTCCAAGCAAATTGCTTTAGCAGATTTCAAGCCTCAAACCAAGTATCAAATAGCACAAATGATAAACTTGAAGAATAGGAACAAGAAGAGCAATTTTTTGAAGATTCTAAGTATAAAATTTTGGATGATAATCACTATTGAAAGTATATTGATCAAAAGGTTGTTAAAACCATGAATTCTATACCTATTTATAGAATTCTATCATCCCTATTCGTTGTTCATGCAACTCTTCACGAAAGAGTGCCAAAATTGGTTGAAAATGTGCATGAGAATTTCTGAAAAAATTCTCCAACGGTCGAATTTTCATGCCACGCGATCGCGAGATAGGAGGCACTCGCGATCGCGCGTTGCCTCGAAAAAATGTCCAGTGACCAATATCACTCAACCACGCGATCGCCGTACCATCAACCACGCGATCGCGTGGTTCTTCATTCTGGCCGGACCTTTAGGTCCGGTCCGGACCATTTGGTCCGTCCATTTGTATTTGGTCCGGTTTTTGCACTTTTTGGACCGGTTCCTTATATATTGGACCGGTTCTCGCACTTTTCAACTTTTATATATATATTTGAACAATATTTTCATAACAATCCCCCACTTGTTCAAATATATGAACACAACTTAGAATCATAAACGATGCTACGAATAAAATAAGGTATCTTTCGATTTTAACCTTATATTAGTGCTAATATTGCAAAGTAATATCGAGATCCCAGGTAGCCTTGGCTTTGAACCAGTTATCCCTTAGGACATTACCGGCGATATCGCACACATGAACATTCTTGCTCAATACGTTCCACACAATTTACTTTGACGCGTTAATGGCCTTGCGTCCATCCGAGTTCATGAACTTTTCAAAAAGTAACTCCAAAACTTTCCTTGAAGCGGCACCACTTCTAAGTTCATATAGGAGAAATTCTTACAGTGTCTTGGTAACTTTTAAAGACACTTGTACTAAGTACTGAATTTCTTTAAGATTTGTTCAACCCTCCAAACAGTTACCCCAGCACTTGTATCCTTAAGATAGGGCCTTAAAATAATTTTTTTAAGTGCTGCAACAATTCACTTATCGAATGACTTGTTGTTACCCTTTGAACCCGTAAATTACTCATTTCGTAATGACAGGTAGGGTTGCCGTCATTGGTGAATTTATGATAGGAGTTTTAGCCCCATCCTACTCGATGTTTGTCTTACCAACTCTTTGGTAAGTGGTTTTGTGAATGGATCAGCCAAATTTTCACTTGACCTCACATAGGTAAGTGATATTATTCCATCCTTTATTATTTTTCTTATATAATCATGTCTAAGACTCATATGTCTTGACTTTCCATTGTAGACTTCATTATAAGCCCTTGCTAGAGTAGCTTGACTATCACATAGTATAGATATTGAAGATTCCTTCTTCGTATCCAATGGAACTTCATAAAGAAGATCCTTAAGCCATTCTGCTTCTTTTCCAGTTTCAGCTAATGCAACAAACTCGGATTCCATAGTGGAATGTGTTATAATTGTTTGTTTCTTTGATCTCCAAGAAATAGCACCACCTCCAAGTGTAAACAACCATCCCGATGTTGATTTATTTTCTCCAGCATTTGATATCCAACTTGCATCGGTATATCCTTCTAGTATTGCTGGAAACTTGGAATATTGAAGTCCAAGGTTTTTGGTTCTCTTTAGATAACCAAGAACTCTTCCAATTGCTTTCCAATGCTCAACACTTGGATTGCTAGTAAACCTACTAAGTTTACTCAAGGCAAATGCAATATCCGGTCTTGTGCATTGAGTTGCATACATTAGACTCCCAATTGCACTCGCATATTCGAGTTGTCCAATAGCCCTTTCAACATTCTTTACAAGTTTAATACTTGAATCAAATGGAGTATTTGCCTCTTTAATGTTCAAATGTTTGAACTTTTCAATCACATTCTCAATATAATGTGATTGGGTTAATGCATACCCCAACTCATTCTTGATCACTTTTATACCCAATATGGTATCCACTTGACCAAGATCTTTCATATTGAATGTTGACGATAGAAACCTCTTCGTTTCTTTTATGCCATTCATGTGATTACTTATAATCAACATGTCATCCACATACAAACACACAAATGTAACAAGTTTATCACAACTTTTAATATATAAACATTTATCTACCACATTATGTGAAAAACCAAAAGACATAATTGCATTATCAAATTTCTCATACCATTTTTTAGGAGCTTGTTTTAAACCATATAGCGATTTAATAAGTTTACAAACTTTATTATCATTACCCGGAAGAACAAAACCTTCCGGTTGTTCCATGTAAACTTCTTCATCTAATTCTCCATTTAAAAATGCAGTCTTCACATCCATTTGATGCACATGTAAATCAAATATAGAAGATAGTGCAAATAGTATTCTAATAGTAGTGATCCTAGCCACCGGTGCATAAGTGTCAAAATAATCAATTCCTTCCTTTTGTCGAAAACCTTTAGCAACTAATCTTGGTTTATAGGTTTGGATCGAACCATCGGTATTGTATTTCCTTCGAAATACCCACTTGCAACCAATGGCTTTTGATCCAGTTGGTAAATCAACAATCTTCCAAGTATTGTTGGATGTTATAGAATCCATTTCATCATTGATAGCATCTTTCCAAAATGTGCTATCTCTAGAAGTCATTGCTTCTTTATAGGTTTTAGGATCACTATCAATTTGAAGAACATATGGAATTGTTCTTACTATATCTTCCTTACTTGCTTCAACCAAGTAAAAGGAAATTCTTTGAGAATCAATCTCATCGTGTCCTAATACCTTCTCTTTACGAGATCGCTTGCTTCTTCGAGGTTCACTAGTCTCAATTACATCTTGAGTAGATGTTTCTAGTGATTTAGAAGCCGGAAATTCATTTTGAATTTCTATTGAATTTTGAGGAATATCATCAACGCTTAATGAATTCTCAAAAAATTCCACATCTCGTGATTCTATAATCACATTGGATATTAGATCAAGTAGCCTATATGCTTTACTATTTATAGCATATCCAACAAATGCACTCTTGATCCCTCTTGGTCCTAGTTTTGTCCTACTAGGATTGGTGTTTTTATAATAAGTCAAACACCCCCACACTTTAAAATATCCAATGTTAGTCTTCCGACCTTTCCACAATTCGTAAGGTGAAACTTTAAGTTTCTTAGAAGGAATTCTATTATGTATATGACACGCGGTAAGTAATGCCTCACCCCATAAGTTATTAGGCAATTTAGACCTTGTTAGCATAGCATTTATCATCTCAACTAAGGTTCTATTTTTCCTTTCCGCCTAGCCATTTTGTTCCGGTGTTCTAGGTGCACTACATTGGTGTAAAATACCATATTCTTCACAAAAGATATCAAATTCATTAGAAAAATATTCACCGCCTCTATCACTTCTAAGAATTTTAATCCTTTTATCCTTTTGATTTTCTACTTCATTTTTATATGCTTTAAACATATGAAAGGCCTCATTTTTATGTTTCATTAGATAAACATAACAAAATCTAGAATAATCATCAATGAAAGTAATAAAATATTTATTACCACCCCTTGTTAACATGTCATTAAGTTCACAAATATCGGTATGAACTAAGTCAAGAATATAAGATGATCTTTCTACACTTTGAAAAGGTTTTCTAATCATCTTGGACTTAGTGCAAATTTCACATTTTTCATTCTTTGTAAAATCACAAGATAGCATGTCATTTTTAATCATTCTATGCAAAGTAGAATATCCAACATGTCCTAATCTATCATGCCATAAATTTAAGGAACACACAAAGTAAGAAGAATTTATTTTATTCATTGCATTGTCAATAGTACACAATTTGACCATTCCATTAGTGGAATAGCCTTTACCAACAAAGAAACCATTTCGGGACAATACAAGTTTTCCCGACTCAAAAATACATTTCACGCCCGATTTTCCCAACAAATCACCACTTACAAGGTTTCTATTCATATCCGGCACATGTAAGACATTTGTAAGAGTTACAACCTTTCCGGATGTGAATTGAAGATCAACATTCCCTTTGCCTATGACTTTTGAACAATGTTCATTTCCCATTTGAATTTGTTGACCATCATCAATCTCTTGATAGGTCTTGTATAGGGACTTGTCATAGCAAACATGAACAGTGGCGCATGTATCATACCACCATCCCGGAATTTTTCCTTTGACAGAATTCACTTCACTTATAGTAGCAATAATTTCATTCTTGTCAATGGAATTAACCTTGCCTCCAAAATTGCTTTGTTTTTTATGTCGGCAATCTTTCGCAAAGTGGCCGAATTTTCCACATACAAAGCATTCTCCCTTGGGCTTCTTTTTGAATTTGTTGTTGTTGTTGCTAGTAAACTTTCTTTTGTTTACTTTGGTCACTTTGTTGTTCTCCAAGGCATTGGCTTTAGAATTACCAACATGAGAATGTTCAATCCCATCTCTTGCCCTTGACTCTTCCTCAATTCGGAGATGTTTTTGAATTTGCTCCATTGAAAAGTCTTCGGAGTTGTGAAGGATTTTCTTCCTATATCCTCTCCAAGTAGAAGGCAATTTTGCAATAATTGCTCCTACTTGAAATGATTCCGGAAGTTCTATCTTCACCGCTTTTAATTTATTGACAATCACTTGCAATTCATGAACTTGGGGTAATAGGGGAACATTTTCCAAAAATTTAAAATCGAAGTACCTTGTTATAAGGAATTTTGTAGTTCCTTCCTCTTCGGCTTTGTACTTGTTTTCAAGTGCATTCCAAATCTCTTTTGCAGATTTAGTGTTGGTGTACAAGTCGTAGAGACGATCCGAAAGTGCATTCAAGATATGGCCACGACAAATAAGTTCGTCTTCTTCTCGCTTCTTTCGATCAATCCTTGCTTGTTCGGTATCTTTATTGGACGGTTCGGGCAAGTCTTCCAAATTGGGATCAAGGATGTAGAAGATTTTCAGTGCCGTTAATAGGAACTTAATTTTGTCTTGCCACCTTGTGAAGTTGGTACCATCAAAACGATCCAAGCGAACTAAATCTTGATTCATCAACTTGATTGTAGCCATGGTTGTGTCTCCTTCGGTTGCCATCGCAAATTTTCGCTTTTAGATTGTTGAGAAATTTCCTTTCTCAAATGGAATATATGTTATAACGAAGTTAACACAAAATTGGAAAAGAATCAAGAAGAAATCACAAATTGCAAAGTGACTTGAATCGCAAAGAATGCTGTTCTAAAAGCGAAATTTGCGCCCTCTCGGAAGGAGAATGCTAAAGGGCCTCCAAGCAAATTGCTTTAGCGGATTTCAAGCCTCAAACCAAGTATCAAATAGCACAAATGATAAACTTGGAGAATAGGAACAAGAAGAGCAATTTTTTGAAGATTCTAAGTATAAAATTTTGGATGATAATCACTATTGAAAGTATATTGATCAAAAGGTTGTTAAAACCATGAATTCTATACCAATTTATAGAATCCTATCATCCATATTCGTTGTTCATGCAACTCTTCACGAAAGAGTGCCAAAATTGGTTGAAAAGGTGCATGAGAATTTCTGAAAAAATTCTTCAACGGTCGAATTTTCATGCCACGCGATCGCGAGATAGGAGGCACTCGTGATCGCGCGATGCCTCGAAAAAATGTCCAGTGACCAATATCACTCAACCACGCAATCGCCGTACCATCAACCACGCGATCGCGTGGTTCTTCATTCTGGCAGGACCTTTAGGTCCGGTCCGGACCATTTGGTCCGTCCATTTGTATTTAGTCCGGTTTTTGCACTTTTTGGACCGGTTCCTTATATATTGGACCGGTTCTCGCACTTTTCAACTTTTATATATATATTTGAACAACATTTTCATAACAGCTTGCCAGTCTGTTTATCTAATCACAGAAGACGTTCCTTCAGCTGCCCCCATGGAAATCTTGGGATCATTACTCGTTAGGATGATTATCTTCGTTCCAGAAACATGCATGGCGTGCATCTACTCTGCAAAAATTCCAGCGCTCAAAGCTACCAATATGATTTGCTTCTTTTTTTTTTTGGGATTAAATGCTGGTTTAATTTTTTCTTGATGGCGCCCTAGTCCACCCAAAAAATGCCTTGTTTTCATGCAGCCAACGCATTCACTCATGTCTGTGCATGCAAGTTCTGAGATCGAATTCATTTCTGAGAATTGATTATTTTGTGCAGAACACGCGAAGACATCTGGCATTGATTTCTTGCCTTATACTTCTAAAAAATGGAGGTTGGAGGGGAATTGTTCCAAATTATTGAGTTTTTTAATTCAACTTGGAAAAAGATGGATTTTAAAGTTTTTCAGTCGGCGGAAATTTGTAGGATTTTCAAAAAACTATTTGGAAGGTACTAGCATTAAAAAAACAATTATAATGGACGCAAAGATTCCTATTCGAGGAAAATAATCGCTGGAACTGCAATTATTGAACCTTAAAATATTATTACTATAGGTAATAAAAATCTGTATGATTACCGTGTGCAACGCTTATATATAAATTAGAAAGGTCAGCTGGTAGTCTGGTTCCTTTCGTATCATCGATCTATAAAAAATTAGTGCTCACTATCTTTTAATTTTTATTTATATATTTTTTGTCTATCTGATCACTCAACTTTCACGATATCTCAAAGATAGTCACTCAATCTATTTTCGCAAGTCAAATTACTAACGTAAAAATCAAACATGAGAATTAACCGTTTATGATATGGTTTTAAATCCCATGTCACTATAAGCTAAGCTAAGGCTTAGTTTAGAAGTTTATAACCAATTAGGCAAATTCCAGTTACAAATCTATTTTAAGAATGAGTTCTACCCAATGTAATTATTTCAATTAATATTAGATCGGATACTTTTTGCCCTTGTTGGGCACTGTACAATCTGAGGAGATCCCTAAATTAATTACCTAGTTAAGAGTATGGTAGATATGGCAAAAAAATTCGATTCGACGGGTACCCGCCCAGAACCCGATCTGATGGGGCGGAAAAAACCTACTCCGCGAGCCGGCTGGGCGAGTTCCGAGCGGGTCGCAAGGCGGGTTTGGCCGCCCGACCTGAACCCGCCTAGAATAAATTAATTAATAAAAAGATAAGGAAAAAAACTAAAAAATTAAAAGGGGCGATGGGTTGACTCGCCCCAACAAAATTCGCAGGTCGGTAGCAGAATTGGCAAAGGAAAAACGGGCGGGGGGTTTGTACCCTTACACGAACTCACCCCGTTGCCATCACTAGAGTATGGACCTTTATGATGTCAGCTCTTAAAAGAATTGTGAAATATAATGACTATAATCAATATTACATAGCAAATCGCTAAGTAGGTTTTGAGAATGAGTTCTACCATTTTGTTAATTACAACAAATTTTATGTTAGCGTTGAACGAGATAATGTTTGTCGATTTTTGCAAACAAGTTGATAGACAAATTGAAAGACGCAAAACTTCTTCATCTTGATAGTAACAATATTTCTTTACACGACTTGCTGGTACTTTGATATTTGAATTACTTTTTGAACACGTCTAAAGTTTCATTGATTTTTATGAAAAGATAACTTACTCTCAGGAGTCAAGTTCAATTGTAACAAAAAATATTATAAAGAAAATAGAAAAATAGTAACAAAAAATAATTTGTCTGCGTCAACTTCGTATTTTACAAGAAAGAAGCATCTCTCATGCCGATGTCCCAAAGATGACAGAATTACTAACAAATGGCAATTACGTACGTTTGATAACTAGCTAGGTGGATTAAGATATTAATTTCTTATAGTAAATAGCGGTATGCTGGTGAGAGTTTGATACTGACCTCTGCCAGATGAGTCTTTCTAATTGATATATATTATCTAATAAATGTAAGAATAATCTACAAAATAGACATGTTTATGTCTCGAAAACAGTAAATTCTTTGTTTATAAATTAAAAACTTTTACCATGGACAGAAATAAGTAATGGATACGTCCATAGTAATTATAGCTTCTACAAAATATATGAATAAAAAGTGATTTGTTCTTTTGTTAACAAATTATAAAAGGTAGCCAAACATGAAGCCAAGAAATATAACAGAAGAAAAAGGGCAAGTGTAGACTAAGGGAAAAAAAATATTAGATTTCTGAAATTTCAATTTTAGCCCAATTTAATATTCAGTTCAGTTGTAGTTTTTTAAAAAAAATATGCCATTTCAGTTTGAAACATTCATTATTTTATTAATAATGCTTTGGTGTGGTATTTTCTCCTCTTGTGAATCAAAATATGAAAGTCGTATTGGCCAAAATATATTCGGTTGGTTACAGTTGTGTAGAGGGAAATTTTTAATTGAATAAAAAAGAAAAAAAACTATTAATCAACATATAAGAGTTTAGCTAATTAATTTTCATAACAAGATTGACTTTTCATACAATCCCCTGTTTATATATATATATATTTCGCCTTGTTTGGTAATGATTTTAGTCCATATTTTAATCTAAGTCAAAATCAAAATCAAAATCAATAATTAATTTCAATCATATATTTTATGAGACACACAATTTTTTAACCATATATTTCATTATTTTTTTATCAAAATTTACTAAAAATATGATTTTAATATATACACAGGGCATAGAATATTTTGTATTCTACTTTTAAATCCCACGTCAAATATAGCTAGAAATAAGAAAGTTCTCTTTTTTGGTATGTTTTAGGTGATTTGGACTTGTTAATTGCTGATTTTGGCTGGTAAAAATTGGATAATTCCCGTATGTTGTGGTTGATCACTTCATTGAAAATCGTAGCTTAATGGACGTCAAATTAGACCTATCAAGTAAATAGTGGCCTAGAATCAAGTAATAACATTTTCTTTTGTGATTTTGAGTGTGTCTTGATTTAGGTTTTACTTGATTGTGTCTTTGTATCATAATTTGTATTATACTTGAAATACTTAGATGGGTCGTTACTAGGTGTATTTGTTGTGTTAAGTTTTGTTCCAAATATGACTAGACATTGCGTTGCTTTGGGGGTTTTCGATATGAATTGTGATTTTTTAGTTTGACAACACAAGATGAGGCTAACTAGTAAAATTGAGCATAGGATCATGATAATTATTAAGGCTGTTCTTTTAACTTGTAAGGAAGTTATAAGAAATGGTGCATTTGTTATCACTACTAATGTTATTAGAGATGTTGATTCCTCTATTTCTTTTACTAACACAAATGACATACTTCGTGGTGATGAAAGGACTGTTTATTGGAGACTGTGTGTCATATGTACCTTTCTGTCATAAATGCATATTATATGTATACTATGTATTTTATATGCATTTATGTGGTTAATGTGTATTTGGTAAGTTTCATGATGTGATTTTCGCAAGTGTACGGATCCCACAAGTAATAAAGTGGACCAAAAGTCCGGATATCGTACCCAAGGGATTGAGTAAATTGTATTTTAAGTTGAATTCCTTAATCGAAACAAGAGTTTCAATGGTGATTTGTTGAATGATAATAAACTAAGAATTAAACTAAGAAAGCAATGAAAAGTTGAATAAAAATCAATGAAAGCAAGCGTTTTAGAAATTGAGAATCCACCTTAAATTTATCATCTAGACTTTGACTTTATTGTTTAATCACAATTCATGGGGATTTGAAAATTCATGTTCCGAATGTTATTTAAGTCCTCTCTCAAGGATGCATTAAAAATATTTTTCTAAAAATGTAACCCGACTATATTTCTATGACGAATTAAACACTAGAAAAGCATTTTAGTTGTGTGAACACTTTTTAAGGATAACACTAGGCATATTTGGTATATCTCTATCCCCTATCGGACCTAACGGTAATTAAACATGTTTAACGTTCTCCTACTCTCTCGATTTTCGAAAAACTCCACTATTTATACAAAAATTTGCATAAGATAAAAACCATACTTTAATTACTCAAACTCATAAATCATATAATTTAAACAATAGTCAAAGCATAAAATCCAAATACTAAGGCTTCATCACAATTCTCAACACAAAACGTCTAGCCTAAATACATAATTGAGAATAAATTATAAGAAATATGAAAAGAGATGAGCCCGTTCATCTCCTTGTTCTTGATTCTTCAATCTTCTATTTGGCCTCGCATAGATCCCTCTTCAATTGAGCAGCAAATTCGCATGAAAGCACAATTGAGAATAATAATAATAGGGACCCCTAATTCGTGCATAGCATTAGGTATATATATATATAGTTTTAGGTCAAAAGGGGAGAATAAACCACGAAAATTAGCTCATGGGACGCACAGTCCATTGGGCCGGATAGAAGCGTGATTATGCCAAATAAGGTTTTGTTAACTTGCTGATTCTCGCGCGGCCATGCTGCTTGAAACCTGTGGCCTAGTTGTTCTCCGTCCTATATGCAATTTCCACTTTGAAGCAGTACACGTTAGTCCTCGCCTTTTATTTGTTCGCCAGGCCAGCATCTTCTAATTTGAGAAAGTTAACCTTCGAATTTCAAATTTATTCTCTTTTCTTCATTGTTCTTCCCAATTGACTCCTTGCAAGTCATTCTGATCACAAACTAGCTCCAATAAATCATCCAATTATTTGGTACTTGCTTCATTTGCATTCATTTCTCAATCTTGGATAGTTTTCTGAAATATAAACAAATATTAAACAAATGAATAGCAAATATTCTTAAACAAATATATAAAATTCTATTTTTGGCTCATAAATAAGTATATAAAATACACTTATCAATACCCACAAACTAGAACTTTTGTTTGTCCTCAAATAAAATAAAACTAAACTACAAATTCAAAAGATGCAACATAACATATATTTTTGGGTTTTGTAAATTTTTTTACCACATGACTCAACAGCCCACATCATCATCACACTTTAGCATAAAACCTTGAACAACATGATTAAAATATAATTTTAACTATCCAATGCTCGACTTTAGTGTATGTGTGTGTGTAAATAGCTAAAGATCAAATGCAAACTTATGCAACAATACACTTAACAATGTGTGGCTTTTTATGCAAGAGTAAGCCTAATTCCCATGTGGTCAACTATGATTTCCTAATTATTAACCTTTCATCACTCATGAACGATCACACCTTCTTGCTCTTCTGTAACAACCCGAAAATTTTGTACCTTTTTTTTATTTATCTAGAAATTTAGATGATATTATTTTATTAGAAAATAGCCAATTTCATGATATTGTAACATTTTTAGAAAGTGGAGAAGAAAGTTGCATGAATTATGATATTTGAGGTTAATTGGAAAAATATTATTTTTCTAAGTGGAACTCGTTTAATGGAAATGAGTATAACATTTCTATTTAAATTTCTTTAAATCTAGGAAATGCTTTACATGAGTTAAAAAGTTTGGACGACTACTTTGCTTGAAATTAAAGTTATGGAAAGCATTGGAGCCTTAATTTAACATGATTAGGTAAGTTGGGGATCAATATGAAATTATTGAAAATGTTGATTTATTTCAACCTTGACATTTTATCGAGCGATCTTTGTAGTCATCGTATGAGTTCAATATTGACCCGAGGACAATGCATGTTATACCTATGCAAAGTTTATAGCGAGACGTTGAGATCGATACATTGATTCCATGTTTTCGGGTTCACATGTGTTGGAAAAACCGAGCTATAGCAATATAGTTGAAATATGGTAAGTACGTGCAATTGTCAAATTTCTCTAAGTATGAAAATAGTGAACGAGTGGCCATGTTTGCAAGTATCGTACGAACATTCGGATGATCCGATGTTTTTTCATGTGTAACCATTATAAGGCTTATAGTACGAGCTTTCCAACGATATAAAATTTGACTAGTTTGGAATTAGTCTCGACCCTCGAATGTTAACCCGAAATAAGCCTGTTGAGACATGAGAATTTGGTAGAAATATTATTAAAATAATAAAGGTGGGACATGTGTCATTCCATTTATTCAACTCCTAAGGATATGTTTGGCAGCCTACTTATTTTAGTTAGAAGTACTTATTTAATCAGAATGCATGTTAAAATATTGTAACTGCATAAAAACTATATCTTTATCGAAAAACACTTATAAACTAAAAGTTGAAAAATTAAGAAGGGACAAACATGACCTTACTTCACCTCTATAAATACAACACATAGCCTCACTTGAGCCCTTAAAAACTTGCTGGGAAAGAAATCAAAGGTAAAGTAGAGATTTCTTATCTCTAAATCATGGATTGACAAGGTGAAAATGATGGATTCTTGATTTTATATAAAATTCATCATCTTCAGCCTGTTAAACATAAGATTTCAATACATTTTAGTTTCAAAATCTGCAGAAAAATTAGCCCAGAAACAATCAGCCGAGATTAGGCTACTAGAAGCCTAATTTCTACACAAACGAAGGCATCTAGTAATCTCCTGCAGCAGTAAATTTCTATATGATGGATTAATCAGATTTTTGGTAATTTTTCTGAGGAAAAAAATTAAGCTGTAGACTGTTCATAAGTAATAGATTTTATTAACGGTGTTATACAAGATTTCTAATCACAAAAACTTATTAAATTGTAGGATCTAAAAGTATAAACACCCTAACAAGCAATGAGTAAAGTATTTTTGTGTTTTCTTGCAATTTTTATTATGTACAGTTTAGTTTTTACAGTAAAGTAACATCCTTAACTTATTAGAGTTATGTATTGTGATTGTTTAATATTTAATGTTGGTTTTCATGTTTTTCCTTAACTTTGTCACTTAGTACTAATTTAAAGTTAATTTTTGTTCAATAACTTATGTTTCTTTTGGGATCTAAAGAGCTACTGCAATAATTTTGTATTTTATTTGACTGCATGTTAGATCCTTGATTTTTATGAGAGTTATCATCACCAAGACAATATTGCATGTGTATAAAATGAAGTAAAACAAACCCTCAACTTCAAAAGTGACTTAATTTACCTTAATCTAGCATTTTCAGATTCTTGAATAATATTAGTGCTATAGTTTAAAGTTATTTTCAGATTCTTGAATTCTTGTCTGATGTAACTTATATATTTTAAAGTTATTTTTAGACTTTTGAATTCTTGTTTAAGGCTATTTATATATTTTAAAGTTAATTTCAGATTTTTGAATAATGTTACTTACATATTTTAAAGTTATTTTCAGATTCTTGAAATAGTTTATTTAGAGTACTTTAAAGTTATTTTTTAGATTCTTAAATAATGTGGATTTGACACTTTAAAGGAAGTTTTCAAATTTTTGAATGATGATATTTGTGGAATTTAAAGTTAAATTCAAATTCTTAAATGAAGATAATTGAGTATTTTAAAGTTATTTTCAGACTTTGGATGAATTCATAAACACTTTGTTACAATTATATCTTTAAGTAGATGTGTCAAAGTTATTTTCGGATTCTTTAAATTAATTCCAGCAACTTGTAAATTCATTGATCTTTATAACATATCTAAACTTAAATTTGCTCTTATTCACTTTGAATTTAGCAAGCTTTCCCCCATTGAATGGTAGTTGCTCTTTAATTATCTGAAGCACGTGTGAGCTTAATTGATAAACTTAGTAGTTAAAGCTCCTATTATATTAAATTCAAAGAATTCTATCTTGCACGCAAAGACTTGAGCAAAATTATGTGCTTTTATGTTGATCAAGTGAAGTGTTTAGAAGTTTTGATTTCATGAGCATCAGATGTTGAGATGTAACTCTCATGCAAAGTCTTAAATGTATTCACGTTTCACTCTTTAAACATGCAGTTAGGTTCAAAAGTATACCTAAAAATGTGCATGAATGAGAATAGAACTCTAAAATGTTAAGTATTCACCAGTTTGAGATTCTAGATGCCCAAGGAGATAATTCCTATTGTACCGGAAGGTACTAGATTTGTGCCGGAAGGGTATCAGATCTTATATTTACTAGAATTGTACCGGAACGGTACTAAATTTGTTCCGGAAGGGTATAAGATCTTTATTTATCAGAATTGTACGAGAATGGTGCTAGATTTGTGCGGAAGGGTATCAAATCTTATATTGAGCGCTCATTGAATACTTATTCTCAAGGTAGGGGCCCAAATAAATTAACAAATGAAGTAAGAGAGACCATGAATTACATCATGATATGCATATTCTTTTAATTACATTATGTAATTTGAGAATGATATGTAATATGTGAATTCAAGTATTCTTATATTGAAATTTCACGAGACAAGATGTTTTATACTTGAAATGATTCCTAACAGATTTATGTAAATTACTTATTCTCCTCAAAGTTGAGAGGTAAAACGTGCTTGTATCAAATTGATCATATCTATATAATAACATGCTTAAATGATAATGTGTAGCTTTACTCACTAAGCTTTATAACTTATAGTCGTTTTATGACTCTTATGTATGTCACGGGCTCTAACTATTTGGAGGTTTTGTGTACTTGGGGGAGGTCTTTCTCGGATGGATTAAGTATCATATTATCACTAAGAGAATAGTGTGGGTAAAGCTTTTCCTATTTTGATGTAAAACTAAGGATATTCAGCATTAAGACATATCGTAAAATCAACAAATCATATTTTGAAATGGTTATAAACTTATATGTCTTGAAAGGATAGAACATGGTGTGTAACTATTGTAAGATCTTTAATGAAGTTTATCGTATTTCCTACTTCTATTTATTTGAGAATGAAATTATTCTTTGTCTTGAACTTCCGCTTATCATTTAATATAAATGAAATCTTAAAAGAAGATTACGAAAGAAGTTTTGTAGCAGACTATTAGAAGCCTCCTGCAGCTTGAATTCCAGTGCAGCTTTAGGATATTAGAAGCCTTCTGCAACTTGAATTCCAGTGCAGCTTTAGGATATTAGAAGCCTCCTGCTTGGCTCCCAGTTCAGTTTTGCTATTAGAAGTCTTCTGAAATCTGTTTTTCTCTGTTCAAAGACAAATGAATGAGTAAAGAGTTTTATGTGTATATTTCAATGTATGAATAGTGTCTATATATATAAAAAAAAAAATTCATGGAAATTATGAGGTCGTGACATCTTCTCTCACCGTCCCAAGGTTTCCTTAATTTGAGGCTTCTAAAGGTTTATATAATGCATTTTTTCACACAAGATAGTTAGAATTAGATACATGCATGAACAACAAATCGATGATAACCCAACTCTAACACCTTCAATTTCTAAAATTCCAATCAACAAGCTTATACCAAGCTTTTTTTATTTTTATATGGACGAATTTTTCTTTTATATCTATGTCTTTTACCATCTTTCTATATGACCCTTGTAGCGAGTTTTATGTCGGTGGCTCCCAAGTCAAACGACTTTAGGACATCAGGTTTAAAGAACCCCTCAGACTTTATTACCCGAGTCATAAAGACTTGAATAGAAAAGTTAAATATGTTTTAGCGTCTTATGTGTAAGTTCATTCTTCGTACTTGCTTTCTAATTGACCTCTATAGCAAACTTTAGGTCTCCATTCAAGAAATGAAAATATTAATAAAATGAAAAGTTAAGAAAAACTTGTGTAAACGTCTCTATTCAAGAGACTCGTTTGATGACTTCCAATCTCGTTTGAATTAATGTGATATACGCATGGATAAGTTCTTGAGATGAACTTTGAGAATATCTAATATATTTTTAAGTTCGATCGATGGATTGTTATTGGTGAATTTTTAAAGTTAGTATTTGACAGTAAGTTTCGAAAAAGTAGTTTTAAATGGCATAATTTGGCAAGTCATAACTTCCTCACCGGTTAACCATTTCTTGTGTGATAAATTATACGTAAAGTATGCCGTGGGTACTTTGAAATGGTACCAAGAACTTAATGTTTAGACCTCGTTTGATACCTCGAAACTAAACTTGAACATGCCTCTCGAAAACTAGATTTTGAAACTTTAGTGGCCAATTGGAAGCATATTAAAGTTGAGTAGGTAATTCGTGACAGCATACAAAGTTCGGTGGTCACTTGAAAGTATATTGAAGTGTGTAGCTAAACATTGACAATATATAAAGTTCAATCATCAACGAGGTGAGACGATTCAAAGTTCAGTGGACGCTTGAAAGTATATTAAAATTGGGTGGCTAAACCGTGACAAGCATATAAATTTTGATGGCCACTGAAACAATTAACTCAATATATTGTTAATTTAAGCCTCTGTTTGGTAAACTGTTTATAAATAACACATTTCTCAAAGCACTTTTTAATCACACGTATATTTTAAAATCACATATCTTATCTCGAAAACATAACATTATTTTTTAATAAACAAAAATGTTTTACCAAATTGCTTACTTTTTCTTCCCTTTTGGTTAAAAGACTGCCTCCATTTGGTACATTTAGTTTATGATGCTCCTAGTAGACATTATAAACTATGCTCACCAGCCAAATGACGGATGGTAATACATGTCCTCAAATTTTTTTTAATAACAAACATTTTTCTAAATTACTTTTTAACAAGGCCGGTCTTGGAAGCCTTAAAAATTTGAGGCCCTTATTACTTTCTAGCATAATTAAATGAAAAAATTAACAAATCTATTAATTGGGCATTTTATTCAAAAGCTCAGGTTATTTACTAGACTAAACTATTGTACCTTATATACTTACAAGGGCCTTTACATTTTGGAGGCCCTATGCGATTGTATAGACTACATAGGGTCAGGGCCAGTTATACTTTTTAATCACATATTTTATCTCGGATGCAACACATTTTATGTACATAAACACACACAAAAAATTAAAAAAAAAATAATAATAACTTTATAGTTTTAACAAACGTAGGCAAAGACAACATCTAATAATAGAGGAGAAGGGAAAAGAAGCTCTAAGGGCATATCTTTCAGTGACAAAGAGGAGGGCGGATAGGGCTCAGCGCGATCGGGTGCAGGGTTCGAATCCTGAAATATTGGATTTGTGTTATGTCGCAAGCGGGAGTTACCACGGTTAATAGCTGGCATATCCATAAATTCTCCACCCTGGCTCCTGGAAGGCGCATTCTGCGATTTACCTCCTTCATCAAAGGATCAAGATAGGATCGATGGGGACCTCCAAGGTTGGGGTTCATTTTTTTTTATTTTTTATGTTTTTCCTGGAGAAGGGAAAAGAAAAACGTAATAATAGCTAGAGCCAGCGGTCACTGAGTAGTATTCGAGTTGGCACAATTTGTACGACTCAGGAAAACCAAACAACGCGGGCCCTACGCGTTATGAATCTCACTCACAAATCTCTTGAAGCGGTGCAATTCACGATTCCATTCGCTTGACCTCCAACGACTCATTTCAAGAAAATCATCTGAATTTAACCACAAAATCTCTCTTTCATTTCCCATTTCTTGTTTTTGTTCTTGCTTTCTTCTTCTTTGTTTGCGGTTGAATTTTTTGCTGTGAAATCTCTCTTTCATTTCCCATTTCTTGTTTTTGTTCTTGCTTTCTTCTTTGTTTGTGATTGAATTTTTTGCTGTGATTGAGAAAGGAAAGAGATTATTGAAGAAAAGGAAATGCAGAAGGCGAAGGATCAACGGTCAAGATCCTCAAAACTGACCACCATCCATGGCTTTGCCCAGGCTGGAGATCTCATAGCCTTTCAAAAGTTACTTCGTGAAAACCCATCTCTTCTTAATGACAGAAATCCCGTTGTAAGCTCTCATTCTCTCTGTATATTTGTGTTGTTTGGTTAATGTGGACATGAGAAAGGGTCTTTTCTTTCTATTTGAGGATCTTGATGATTTTCCAAGAACAGGATTTTCTTAAGTTTCCTTTTTTCAGTATCTTCGGCTTTGTATAGATATAGATTAATGATGTTAGGAAAGGCGTGGATCGCGTTGGTCAACAAGTATAGTGGAATTGAGAAAATGCGGTTAAAATGGAACACAAGTATTTACGTGGTTCACCAATAATGGCTACGTCCACGGGCAAGTATAGGAGGATTTCACTATAGTAGGAGAATTACAACAACCTTCTCTCTAAATACAAGGAGATAACAATATTTAACCTCTCTTGTAATAGGAAACAAGGTAGGAAAATACTTAGGAGAAAACAATTTATTTCTCTCTAATTTTCTCTCTACTCACAAATGTTTCTCTCTACTATTTTCACTCTCTATTTTCCTCTCTACTTGGTGCATTTTCCATTGAGGTTTTGCCCTCTATTTATAGGGAAAGTTTGGACAAACAATCAACAATAGATGGAAGAAAAATAGGTGTGAACATAGACTAGATTGTAGGCTAAATTTGTGGGCTACTGGTGGCTTACCAAATTCAACAAAGTTGGCTTACCAAATTCAACAAATGTGTCTTTATTTTCCACAATTCTCCCACTTAAAGTCACTTTTGTTGCAACCTGCCATCCTTCCCACACTTGCCATTCTCATGCTGCTTATGCTTCTGCTAGGCCGATAGAGGATCGGCTCCATGTGAACTTATCAGTGTTGATCGGCTTTGTGAACATATCCGCTAGGTTGTCCTCCGTATGGATCTTCTGGATATCCACACTTCCTTCTTCCACCTTCTCTCGTACAAAGTGATATTGTACTCTAATATGTTTTGTCCTTGAATGAAATGCTGGATTCTTTGCTAAGTGCAAAGCACTCTGACTATCACAAAATAGAGAAATCTTCTCTTGTTTGTGTCCGAGTTCTTCCATTAACATTTGCAACCATATTGCCTCTTTGCTAGCTTGTGTAGCCGCCACATATTCTGCTTCCGTCGTAGAAGTAGCCACGATAGACTGCAGTTTTGAACCCCAGCTTACAGCTCCTCCAGCAAGAGTAAACACATATCCAGTGGTGGACTTGCTTTTATCAGGATCACCTGCATAATCTGAATCTACATAGCCTCTAACATTAAATTCTGATCCTCCATAGCATAATGCAACGTTTGAGGTACCCTTGACATATCTTAGGATCCTCTTCACCATATTCCAATGCTCTCTACCAGGATTTGCCATATATCGACTGACCGCTCCCACTGCTTGTGCAATGTCTGGTCTTGTACAGATCATAGCAAACATTAGGCTACCCACTGCCGATGCATACGGTACTCGAGACATCTCCATCCTCTCTGCTTCACTGCTAGGACTCATACTTGAGGATAACTTGAAATTAATAGGAAGAGGGGTAGAAATTGGCTTACAATCTTGCATATTGAAGCGTCGCAAGATTTTCTTCAAGTAGTTCTTCAGACTAAGCCAAATCTTCCTATTATTTCTGTCTCGGTGAATTTGCATCCCTAGAATCTTGTTTGCGGTTCCCAAGTCCTTCATTTCAAACTCCCTAGCCAACTGTACCTTCAAATCTTTGAGACAATCTTTGTTGGGGCCTGCTACCAACATGTCGTCAACATACAACAGCAAGATAATAAAATTACCATCACCAAATCTCTTGCAATAAGCACAAGGATCTGCACTAAGTCTGTTGTATCCAAGGCTCATGATGAAGGAATCAAATCTCTTATACCAACACCTTGGCGCCTGTTTGAGACCGTATAGAGATTTGTTCAACCTGCAAACCAAGTTCTCTTTTCCTTTTTCTTCAAAACCTTCTGGTTGGAGCATATAAATTTCTTCTTCAAGCTCACCATGAAGAAATGCAGTTTTCACATCTAACTGCTCCAGGTGCAAGTCTAATGTAGCACACATCGCCAATAATACTCGAATTGTCGTGAGTCGAACAACAGGAGAGAATATTTCGTTGAAGTCAGTGCCTTCTTTCTGAGCATATCCCTTTACCACCAGCCTAGCACGATACCGCTCCACTTGGTTATTTCCATCACGTTTGATCTTGTAGACCCATTTATTTCCAATGGCTTTCCTTCCTTGTGGTAGCGAAACAAGATCCCATGTCTTGTTTTTATGAAGAGCCTCAATTTCTTCCTGCATAGCTTCCATCCACTGCGAAACTTCTTGACTATTTAAAGCCTCATGGAAAGTTGATGGCTCTCCATCCTCCGTCAGTAGACAGTATGCAACATTGCTCTCCATAATGTACTCAGAGTGCCAAGCTGGTTCTCTCATCTCCCGAGTTGATCGTCTGATTTCAGGAACTGTAAACTCAGCTTGTTCTCCTTCTTCATGCTCCGGTACTGCTTCAGAAGAATCCCAGACTTCTTGTTCTTCTCTATTTTCAACTTCAACTTCAACCGTAGTAGTTTCTGGTTCTTTTAAAGTGCTATCATTTTCTTGTACCTTGCCTTCCGTGAATATCACGTCTCTGCTGATTATCACCTTGTGGGCAGTGGGATCCCACAGGCGGTACCCCTTGATTCCATCAGCATACCCCAAGAAAATGCATTTTCTGGATTTTGAATCCAACTTTGATGTTTCCTGGGCATTGTACATAACGTACACAGGACTTCCAAAGACATGTAAGTGAGAATAATCGGCTGGCTTCCCTGTCCACATCTCCATCGGCGTCTTCAGATCAATCGCGGTTGATGGTGACCGGTTGATCACATAACAGGCGGTTTTGACTGCTTCAGCCCAAAATGATTTAGCTAACCCTGCAGTTCTCAACATTGCTCTCGTTCTTTCTAACAATGTTCTGTTCATCCGCTCTGCCACTCCATTTTGTTGTGGAGTATATGCCGTCGTGAAATGTCTTTTAATACCTTCTTGTTGACAAAAGGTATTAAATTCATTACCAGTATATTCTCCTCCATTGTCCGTCCTCAAACACTTGATCTTCTTCTCAGATTCAAGTTCTACCCGCGCTTTGTAGATTTTGAAGATTTCGAACACATCGGCCTTCTTCTTGATTGGATACACCCAACATCTCCTGGAGTAATCATCAATAAAAGATAGAAAATATTTTGCACCTCCTAGGGACATAATCGGTGCTTGCCAAACATCAGAATGAACCAACTCCAAGATAGCTCTACTTCTAGTAGTAGAAGTGCCAAACTTCAATCTGTGCTGCTTACTAGTGACACAATGCTCACAAAAGGGTAATGATACCTTTTTGAGCCCTGGAAGAAGATCTTGTTCAGAGAGAATTTTCAAACCACGTTCAGACATGTGGCTAAGTTTGCGGTGCCACATCATTGTTAATTCTTCTGCTGAACCTGCCGATGCAACAAATGCTTCTCCTTCTTGTAAAGTATCTCCTTTAAGCATGTACAAATTTGCAGCTATCTTTTCTGCTTTCATCACTACAAGCGCTCCTTTGACTATTTTCATAGTCCCATCTTGAACATGGGTTTTGCACCCAATGCTATCTAGTTGTCCCAAAGACAATAGATTTTTCTTCAAGCCCTTACGTGCCGAACCTCCTTGATAGTGCAAATTGTACCATCATACATTTTTAATTTGATAGTACCAATACCAACGATCTCCAAAGCATGATCATTTCCCATAAACACTGAACCTCCCGAGATGTGTTCATATTGATGGAACCATTCTCTCCTTGGTGTCATGTGCCATGTCGCTCCTGAATCGATGAGCCAGACATCGGTGAAATGCTTTCTACCTTCAACAACAGTCGTTGCCTCGCTGTATAAAATTTCGCCATCATATGAGGTGCTTGCTACACAACCCTGAGATTTTGGTATCTCATGTGCCTTCCCTTTGGCTTCTTCATTCCTCTTAAGACTCCAACAATCCCTTTTTAAGTGCCCTTTCTTGCCACAGTAATGACACTTGGCATTCTTCTTACTTCTGGATTTAGATCTACCTTGGGTATGACTCCCACTGGGGCCACGTTCCGTTGATCTCCCTCTCATCATCGTCAAGGCTTCCGCCTGCTGTGAACTAGATCTTGCGCCGACTTTCCTCTTCAAGAACCGCAGCTGCAATATCATCGAAGACTAGATCTTCTATGTTGTTAGTTAAGTTGATGATGAGTTGATCATACGAATCTGGTAGACTTTGAAGTAGAATTTCAGCACGTTCGCCTGCCTCTATTTTATGGCCCATTGATGTGAGCTGTGAAAATAGAGTGTTGAGGGTGTTGATGTGGTCTGTCACTGTAGTTGACTCCATCATCCGAAGGGTGTAAAGCCGTCTCTTTAGGAAAATTTTGTTGTGCAATGATTTGGCCTCGTAGAGCTTCGTTAGGGTGTCCCATATCTCATTTGCTGTTTTCTTTTCCGCCACACTTGACAATACTCCATCAGCTAGTGCTAAGTGCAGATTAGCAATTGCATTGCTATCCATCTCGTTCCACTTGCCATCGTCAGTGATATCTGCGGGCCTCTCTCCAATTGCCGCCAAACAGTTATCTTTTCTCAAAACTGCTTTTATTCTCATTTTCCATAACGAGAAATTGTTCCCATTGAACTTTTCAACCTCATACTTTGCTGCCATTTTTGTTCACTTGGTAATAATACCAAGTGATAGTGAACACCGACCCTACGCAAAACAATCTCAAGAAATCTTTTCTGGTGTAGAAGATCAGACAAAGCTGCAACCACAGAGCATACTAAGAATTTCAAAAGATGTAACCAGGCTCTGATACCACTTGTTAGGAAAGGCGTGGATCGCGTTGGTCAACAAGTATAGTGGAATTGAGAAAATGCGGTTAAAATGGAACACAAGTATTTACGTGGTTCACCAATAATGGCTACGTCCACGGGCAAGTATAGGAGGATTTCACTATAGTAGGAGAATTACAACAACCTTCTCTCTAAATACAAGGAGATAACAATATTTAACCTCTCTTGTAATAGGAAACAAGGTAGGAAAATACTTAGGAGAAAACAATTTATTTCTCTCTAATTTTCTCTCTACTCACAAATGTTTCTCTCTACTATTTTCACTCTCTATTTTCCTCTCTACTTGGTGCATTTTCCATTGAGGTTTTGCCCTCTATTTATAGGGAAAGTTTGGACAAACAATCAACAATAGATGGAAGAAAAATAGGTGTGAACATAGACTAGATTGTAGGCTAAATTTGTGGGCTATTGGTGGCTTACCAAATTCAACAAAGTTGGCTTACCAAATTCAACAAATGTGTCTTTATTTTCCACAAATGAATCTGGGGTTTCGGGTGTACTTTATTTATGACAAGATTTATAAGGCTTGTTCCATTTCATGTTGGATTTAATGCTCCGGCGTCTGTAAGAATCAGATGCATTTTGTGCATTTGGCTGCTAAAGGAAAGATTTGATTATGATTGCCATCACCGAGAAATTTATTATATGATTTTATGATGATAACAACGAGAGAACGTGATGATATTGGTGAAAGCTTGAGCCACGTTAGGTGACTCTTCTTTAGTGCATCATTTTGCTTGAGGATGATCTTTAAGTTGGGGGTGGGTGGGGATAGGGATGAGGATGGGTAATTATGCATTAAGATGAGCTTTAAGCTGGGGGTGGAAGAATGAAAATGGTGTCATGATGTGAAGTGAATTAGTGGGACATACGACAAATATGATAAATGAAGTCATTATGAATTTACGATTACGTTGTAGATCCTTCACTGAATCTGTGTGTTAGTTTAACAAGGATGGATTAGTGATTCTATTCTGTTTCTTCAAGGTTGCATGGGGAGCCTTGACCATAAGAATGAAACTTTTTCTACAAACTTCGAATTACTTAAGTTATTCATTGAGCCTTACCTTTTGTCCATTACTCGTGGCAAGGATTGAAGCCTTGTTCCTAATAATTTGGTATCCGTTACTTAAAATTGTGATCAAGTACTGTTGATTGCTATAACTAGTCGAAGGTTCTCGGCAACTACAAGGGACCATGTTGGTTTTTGTTTACCCCTTCCTCTTTAAACCTATTCTATCATAGAGTGTCACCAGCCTAAGTCACAACACCCTAAAATTTATTTTCAATTTTGCCTCTACTTCTCAGTTTGTATCACTTCTATTTGTTAGTGTACTATTCTCATATCTCGTCTTATTCCTTCTACTATGAACTGCATCATTATTAGTTATTCCGTTGATTTCTACTATGTTCATCTCCTGAATGTCTTGTTTTACAAGGCTGCAATTTAATCTTATAGGATCTTCCCGTGACACAGAATTTTTGTTGCATTCCAGAACTTCATTTAATTTTATTTTGACAAGGGTGTGTATGTATGTATATATATTTCCCCTTATGCTAATAGAATTGGTGTTGCATTTATTTCGTTTCTATTAGTCTTCTAGTTTCATGAAAAGACAACCATGACAATTGGCATATCGTTATTTCCAAAATATATGTTTTACTATATAGCCCTTGTTTGATTCCCACTAATTTATGAAAAAAGTTGAGTTTTTGGAGAATGTGGGGTGTGTATTAAGTTGAAAAGTCCATAATTGTAAGCCAAAAGTAAGATTAGTGATGTAGATTGAGTACTATAGAAAAATGAAATGAAAAAAATGGAAACCAAACAGGGGCATAGTATGTTTTTCTCTTTGTACTATAATTGGTCTCGTCAAATCACCTACAAAATATAGTTTTAGTTGTTTACAGAGAAGAAGTTTTCATCACAAACTAATTGCTCGATTTGGATGTCATATTTTCCCAATTTACTATGATGCAGATGGCACAGACACCACTCCATGTTTCCGCTGGTTACAATAATGTTGAGATAATGAAATTTCTTCTTGATTGGCTAGGACCCGAAAAGGTGGAATTGGAGGCCAAGAACATGGTGTGTGATTTTTTATTCTTTTATTTTTTTTTCCTTTTATTGTAATAAGCGCTGTTCTTTTAGAATTTAAAAAATAAATAAATAAATAAAATTCCTGTGATCTCATTATGTAGTTGCATTGAACTAAACTTGGCAGTATGGAGAGACTCCATTGCATATGGCTGCTAAGAATGGGTGTAATGAAGCGGTAAAGATGCTTCTAGCTCGTGGCGCTTTTGTTGAAGCCAAAGCAAATGTAAGTCTTTTGCCAGTTTCAACTTCAACAATTGAAGTTTGATTTTGATTTTCTTATTGAGGTGTTTTTAGCTTATTTTATTTGGGAATCTTTCTGGCAGAATGGGATGACTCCTTTGCATCTGGCTGTCTGGCACTCACTTCGATCCGAAGACTACTCAACTGTCAAAACATTGTTAGAGTCTGAAGCTGATGGCAGTGCTGAAGACAATGTATATTTTGTTTTCTTTCTATGTATCATTTCTTTTTATTTACTTATGTTTTTTGACTGCTCTTCCATGACCTTCTTGTATGCTATTAATTATATATCATTTGAAATGCAGGAGGGCATGACTCCTCTAAATCATCTCTCTCAAGGCCCAGGAAGCGAGAAGTTGCGGGAACTACTCAATAAGCATCTTGAACAGCAGCGAAAACGTAGAGCTATTGAAGCATGTAGTGAGACGAAAGCCAAGATGGATGCGCTTGAAAATGAATTATCAAATATTGTGGGCTTACATTCACTTAAATTACAACTTAGGAAATGGGCAAAAGGGATGCTCTTAGATGAGAGACGCCGTGCTCTTGGACTGAAAGTTGGAACGCGAAGACCTCCTCACATGGCCTTTCTTGGAAATCCAGGAACGGGTATGCTGTCCATATAGTCTAAATTGTCACTCTTTAGCCTTGTTAGTTATAGTTCAAAGACGAATATAACATAATGTTTTTATATGGCTTCAGTTTTGGAAATCGTCACCCATACTGAGATGATTTGGGAGTTCTCTTGATTTTATTGTGTGCTTCCTCATTTTATTCTATTTTTCCTTTTTATTTGCAGGTAAGACCATGGTTGCCCGAATCCTTGGAAAATTACTTCACATGGTGGGAATTCTTCCTACAGACAAGGTAACTGAAGTGCAGAGAACAGATTTGGTTGGAGAATTTGTTGGTCATACAGGGCCAAAGACTAGGAGAAAGGTACAAACTCTTGCATCTGATTTGTCTAATTCGTTGCGGTTTACATATTTTGATTATATATGAGATGCAACATGTAATGATATTTCCAGATCCAAGAAGGCGAGGGAGGCATTCTATTCGTAGATGAAGCCTACCGTTTGATACCCATGCAGAAGGCTGATGATAAAGACTATGGATTGGAAGCATTAGAGGAGATAATGTCTGTCATGGACAGTGGAAAAATAGTAGTAATTTTTGCAGGTTATAGTGAACCAATGAAGCGCGTAATATCTTCGAATGAAGGTTTCAGCAGAAGGGTGACCAAATTTTTTCATTTTGACGACTTCAGTTCGGAAGACCTTGCCAAGATTCTTCATCTCAAAATATCTAAGCAAGACGAGAGTAGCTCGTTATATGGATTTAAGTTGCATCCTTCATGTAGTGTGGACGCTATCGCGGAAGCTATAGAACGAGAAACCACTGAAAACCAGCGCAGGGAGATGAATGGAGGTTTAGTCGATCCAATGCTCGTGAACGCAAGAGAAATCTTGGATTTGAGGCTCAATTTTGATTGCATAGACACTGATGATTTACTTACGATAACGTTGGACGATTTAGAAGCCGGGCTTCAACTGTTGAAACAATGAGTGGGCATAACATGAAAACAAGGAAGAAAAAAAGTGAAAAGAAGTTCAAATGAGTAGAAATGGTAGCCGGATTGTGCTCATTCTCTCTCTCTCTGACTGCAGAGTATGCACATTTATGGGTTTATTTTTTACAAGTTCTTATTTAATTTATATGCCTTATCAGTTTATTTAATTGTAAACTGATAACATAGATTGCATTTATAATTTTTTTCCCTTTCCCTTTAGGTGTGGGAATTGATACTATTTTTGTTGTATTTTATATCTTTATGAAATATTCAATTGCTGGTTTATTGCTATTCCTAAAATTGCAGACATGCCATTACTAATTAGGTATTAATGACAGGAAACACTTAAATTGAATAAGTAAAAAAATTTAGAGAGTGAAACTGAGACTGAAAATTTTAATCTTTTATTATGAAAATGTGGAATTGATAGAAAATAAAAACGAGGGATGGGAGATTTACAAGGAAAATTTTGAATTCTCGTAAAATTCAAAATTATAAATGACTATAAAGATAGAATTAAACTATTTATATACACTAGTTTGCACAATTTTGTTTATACAAATAGCAAATTGAGAGATAGATGACCATGCGAGAAAGAGAAATGGCAATGGTAGCACGCGGTTTGGCTACTGGATAGCTTGAAATGAATTTTGAGCAACATGCGTGAATGTGGACCGCAGGCCCAAACTGCTGACATAGGAGGACAACGATTGGCTGCTTTTAGGTACTGTCGATCTTATTCAAAGTCTTAATTAAAATTGAAATCTACTATAATTTCTCTCTAAGACTTTATTCTGTAATACTGTAGTAATTATAAATTGATTTAATTATTTTATAAGTAAAATGTGTTGTTGAAAAGAAGAGAGAGAAAATGTGTGTAACTAAAAAGTGTTTCAGAAACTGTATTGTTTATAAATTGTAACGATTGCGTTAAAGAACGGAGGCTAAGGTCCTTTTCGATAACATTGTAGCAATTAAAATTTGATTTATTTATATTTTTGAGGTAAAATATGTGATTAAAATATAGAAGGAGAAAATATGTAGATTAAAAAGTGATTTAAAAACTTGTATTGTTTATAAATTAGGTTATAAGTTATATAAGGAAAAATTGCAGCCGCAATTCCAAACCTTTTGATTTTCTGCAGACTTTGCCCAAACCTTCAATTTGTACCAACTGCGGTACCTAACATTTATGAAAGTCGCAGCGGAATGACAAAATCACGGATTCCGTCAGTTCTTCCGTCAATTGACCCAAAAAATGAAAAAATATGATTTGATGACCATTTTTAAGATGAGCATAAATGTCAATACATATTCCTCACCTTTAACACATCAAAAGTACCAGTTAACTGCTTCATTCGTGTTTTGAATACCAAAAGTCATCTTCCTCAATGGAGTTCGATGAAGCCCATGATTCTGAGGAAATGTCAAAAGATATTGCATTTCACCTTCGAGGCTCTCTTCCCGAACCTGTGTATGGTAAGTATTTTCAGTTTTTTATGGAATTTTTTTTTTCTTTGTACTTGTAGAGGACGATAAGTGTTTTCCTTTACCGATATTGAAAGTCCATATGTTGTTCTCCAACCTATTTTCACTTAGGCTTGTGCAATTTTCCCCTTTTTCTGTTGCGTATACATCATTGGTGAGGTCTTAGGGTTTGGCGTGATGATACTTTCTTTTGCATTGTGTTCACAAAAGCAAAATCATCATATTTTACAATAAGGCTACACCA
The DNA here is from genome assembly GCA_963555705.1 of Ligustrum vulgare. Taxonomy (NCBI): domain Eukaryota; kingdom Viridiplantae; phylum Streptophyta; class Magnoliopsida; order Lamiales; family Oleaceae; genus Ligustrum; species Ligustrum vulgare. The sequence continues at coordinate 52,557,721 of OY743175.1, forward strand.
TGGCGGAATCTTATTCTCAAATATGCGAAATTTTGTGTACTAGCATGGTAGAATAAGCCATCTTGACTACGTCCACCCTGATTACTTCAACATGTTTCTTCTGGACAATGTCATAAAGATGTGTTAGCCCAAGAGTAAACTAACCAAGAGGGGGGTGAATTGGTTTATAAAACTTTTTCGATAAATAATCTCAAACTTTAAAATCAATGAGAACAAGTATGAGCACTTAGTGTTGGAAGTAACTTAACTATCAATGTAATGTGCTATGAATGTGTAAACTTAATTGATGAAGCAAGTATAGCACTTAGATATAGTGTTGCACAATGTAAATTGATAAAATAAAGTAAGTGCAATGTAAGTAAGTAAAAGGATAAGAGAATGCAAACGCGATTTATGGAGGTTCAATCAACCAACGTGATCTACGTCCCCCGTTACCGAGCTCTCCGTCACGAGCAAGGCCAAATTCACTATATTGGTAACTTACAACAAGGAGTACCAAATCCTTAGGCGACTTACAACAAGGAGCACCTATCATTTACAATCGAGTTTTCACAAGGCTCTCGAAACCAACAATCGAGTTTTCACAAGGCTCTCGAAACCGCAAGATATAATGAATTGAATTTACAATTGAAATAACTCTGTTGAAAAATGATATACTCAAATTAAGTACCGAGAGAGTTAGGCTAACACTTCAATAGATAGCAATGAATTGAGCTCGAGTGTTAGAGAAAAACTTTGATGCAAATGATAATGAAAATTTCAATGCAATCAAACAAAGTTTTTCAAATGATCTCTTGTTAAAATATTGAATCAAATTAAGTACCAAGAGATGCCACACTTGAATAATTAACAATGAGTTAAGCTCAAAGTGTTTAGGCAATGGAACTTTGATGAATCAAATGATAATGAAAAATGTAGCACAAATAATCAACGTTCCTTAATTGGAATTTCTCTCTTTTAAAAGATTAAAACAAGTTTAGAACAAAGAGAGACTTACACTTCAATTTCAATATAGTGTGAAGATGTTGAAGAAGTTTAAACAATATAAAACCAAGAATCTTCACAAAACTTTCTTCCAAAAATTCTGATGAATTTAATAAAACAAAGTTTAGATCAATCAAAGTTTTATAATAAAAATAGATGAATATAAACCAAGTAAGAACAATGAATTTTCACAAGAAAGTTTGTATAAAATCTTTTCTATGTTGTTGTGAATTGAATGTAAATGAGATGGCTATTTATAGATCAAGAATTTGAGCTGCAGCCAGTTTCGGTCGACCGGTTACACTTTCGGTCGACCGAAAGTTTAAAAAATTTAGCCGTTGCAATTAGCCGTTAAACTTTCGGTTGAGCAGATGTTTCGGTCGACCAAAAATGTAGAAATTTGAATTTTTATATCAAAAATTTTATTTTTCCAAAAACAATTTCATGATATGATTTGAAAATTCATTTTTATGCAAGTGACGAATTTTCAAGTAAGTTTCTTGATGCATAAAAATCATTTTCGAGCTCGTTGAATTTCATCGCTAAAGATTGAGAGTGTTATACCTTTACATAGGTTAAATCAACTCTTGAACTCGAACTCTAATCTTGTATGCTTGAATTCTTGATCTTCATGTCATGCTTTTCAACTTCAATTTTGATCTTTGAATATCTTCAATTCTTTCATGATCTTCTTTGCGTCTCTTGTGCTTGATCACATAGTTTTGATTTATATCTTTGAGAGACGATTTGAACATAGAGTGCTTTGAATATTTATCATTACATGAAACAATTGAAGCACACTTGTTAGTAACACAATATATTCTTGTTTGTTATGATCAAAACAATAAGGTTAAGTTAACCATAGGTCAACAATTTCCCCCTTTTTGATTATGACAAACAAGATGATTTGTAATGATAATATAAGCAATTGAAGCATATAATCAAAGTATAGGGAAATGAGAATAATTGATAAGTTCAATTTTAGCATATATTCCCCCTATCTTATACAAACCAATGAGGCATAATCTAGCATATAATATAATCCTTTTTATGCATATAGATTATCCAATGTCAAGCAAATCAAATCATCACCATATTTTCCCCCTTTTGGCATAAGCAAAAAGGTGGCATTTATCCCTTAATCATGAGCATAGGTGTGATAAGCATAATAATTGGGCACAAATAGAATATCTTGATTGTAATCATATTCCCCCTTAGTGAAACATTTGTAGCATGAAATGAGTTAAAGGGTTTAACAATGCATATTGTGGAAGTATCAAAAGTATTTTCAACTAATTGAATAAGTGGATCATGTGTGGATGAGTTAAAAAGTTTAAAAGTATCAAAACAATTTTGGTCAACAATCATATCACTCTTTTAATCAAAGCCAAAAATAAGTGATCAAAGTAATGTAGTACAAGAGTTTTATGAAGAGGAGAAGATGATTTCAAGTTATTTAGGGATTGTATATGAAAATTTTGAAAATAAAGAAAATCCCTAATTCCAGCCACTTTCGGTCGACCGAAAGTATGTTGGTCGACCGAAACTCTGCAGAGTAAAAAGAAAGGTAGCTGCAGTCACGTTCGGCTGACTAATGGTCGACCGAAACTCTGGTTTCGGTCGTACAGTTGTTCGACCGAAATCTGCAAATGTTGAAATTTACATGTGATTTCGGTTAAATCATGTATGTAACATAAAATTATGAATAAAACACATATTAGCACCATGTTTCATATTCATACACATACCTCTTTTCAATGTAAGAAATTGTTATGAAGTGCAAGAGGTTTTAATCTAAAATGTTGATTAAAAGAAATTTAAATCATTGATCATTCAAAGCCCAAGAGGTATCAAAGAAATTTACCTCATCCTTAATAGTCATGAAGCACATGTTGGCCACTTCATCTTGACTCTCATCTTCATCTTGCTCATCATCACTTTCATCCCAAGTGGCTTGTAGAGCTTTCTTTTTGAAGAATCTTTTCTTGCTTCGACACTCGGTACTTTTGTGACCGGGTTTGTCACAATTATAGAAAACAATCTTTTCATCTTTTTCGTCTCTCTTTTGGATTGGATGATTGTTGCGAACGCCTCTCCACTTCTTGATAAGGATAGCAAGATCATCAAGTTCTTTATCACTTATGTTTGAGTTCGATGAGCATTTACCATGTGATGATTTAAGAGCAATTTCGCGCTTGGCCTCTTCTTTTCCTTTTCTTGTCCTTTCCTTTGTTTCGGCATTATTGAGCTCATAAGTCATCAATGTTCCATAAAGCTCTTCTAATGGATGTGTGTTGACGTCTATTGTGTTTTCGATCAACATCCTTAATGGATTCCAATCTTGGGAGAGAGACCTAATAATTTTACTCACAAGTTCACCGTTAGTAAATTTATGATCAAAGCCTTTAAGACCATTGACAATATCGGTAAAACGAGTAATCATGCAAGTAATGGACTCATCTTGCTTCATAAAGAAATTTTCAAAATCTTTAAATAAAAGATTTGTCATAGTTTCTTTCACTTTGCTTGTACCCATGTGTGTGATTTCTAATGTATGCCAAATATCAAATGCGGAATCACATGTGCAAATACGATTAAATTTATTTTTATCCAAAGCACAATAAAGTATATTTTTGGCTCTAGCATTTAAAGTCAATTTTCTCCTATCATCATCATTATATTCCTCTCTAGGTTTTGAAATAGTTTGATCCGGTTTTCCATCAACCTTAATAACTTTAGTAAGTTTATGAGGACCTTCTTCGATGACTTCCCAAATATTATAATCTATTGATTGAACAAAAATCATCATTCTAGTCTTCCAATAGTTATAATGTGTACCATCAAAGAAAGGAGGACGATTTGTAGAATGCCCCTCAAGATTATGGTTAGCCATTTACTCAAGATTGTAAAATCTTTTAAAAATGAGCACCTAAGCTCTGATACCAATTGTTAGCCCAAGAGTAAACTAACCAAGAGGGGGGTGAATTGGTTTATAAAACTTTTTCGATAAATAATCTCAAACTTTAAAATCAATGAGAACAAGTATGAGCACTTAGTGTTGTAAGTAACTTAACTATCAATGTAATGTGCTATGAATGTGTAAACTTAATTGATGAAGCAAGTATAGCACTTAGATATAGTGTTGCACAATGTAAATTGATAGAATAAAGTAAGTGCAATGTAAGTAAGTAAAAGGGATAAGAGAATGCAAACGCGATTTATGGAGGTTCAATCAACCAACGTGATCTACGTCCCCCGTTACCGAGCTCTCCGTCACGAGCAAGGCCAAATTCACTATATTGGTAACTTACAACAAGGAGTACCAAATCCTTAGGCGACTTACAACAAGGAGCACCTATCATTTACAATCGAGTTTTCACAAGGCTCTCGAAACCAACAATCGAGTTTTCACAAGGCTCTCGAAACCGCAAGATATAATGAATTGAATTTACAATTGAAATAACTCTGTTGAAAAATGATATACTCAAATTAAGTACCGAGAGAGTTAGGCTAACACTTCAATAGATAGCAATGAATTGAGCTCGAGTGTTAGAGAAAAACTTTGATGCAAATGATAATGAAAATTTCAATGCAATCAAACAAAGTTTTTCAAATGATCTCTTGTTAAAATATTGAATCAAATTAAGTACCAAGAGATGCCACACTTGAATAATTAACAATGAGTTAAGCTCAAAGTGTTTAGGCAATGGAACTTTGATGAATCAAATGATAATGAAAAATGTAGCACAAATAATCAACGTTCCTTAATTGGAATTTCTCTCTTTTAAAAGATTAAAACAAGTTTAGAACAAAGAGAGACTTACACTTCAATTTCAATATAGTGTGAAGATGTTGAAGAAGTTTAAACAATATAAAACCAAGAATCTTCACAAAACTTTCTTCCAAAAATTCTGATGAATTTAATAAAACAAAGTTTAGATCAATCAAAGTTTTATAATAAAAATAGATGAATATAAACCAAGTAAGAACAATGAATTTTCACAAGAAAGTTTGTATAAAATCTTTTCTATGTTGTTGTGAATTGAATGTAAATGAGATGGCTATTTATAGATCAAGAATTTGAGCTGCAGCCAGTTTCGGTCGACCGGTTACACTTTCGGTCGACCGAAAGTTTAAAAAATTTAGCCGTTGCAATTAGCCGTTAAACTTTCGGTTGAGCAGATGTTTCGGTCGACCAAAAATGTAGAAATTTGAATTTTTATATCAAAAATTTTATTTTTCCAAAAACAATTTCATGATATGATTTGAAAAATCATTTTTATGCAAGTGACGAATTTTCAAGTAAGTTTCTTGATGCATAAAAATCATTTTCGAGCTCGTTGAATTTCATCGCTAAAGATTGAGAGTGTTATACCTTTACATAGGTTAAATCAACTCTTGAACTCGAACTCTAATCTTGTATGCTTGAATTCTTGATCTTCATGTCATGCTTTTCAACTTCAATTTTGATCTTTGAATATCTTCAATTCTTTCATGATCTTCTTTGCGTCTCTTGTGCTTGATCACATAGTTTTGATTTATATCTTTGAGAGACGATTTGAACATAGAGTGCTTTGAATATTTATCATTACATGAAACAATTGAAGCACACTTGTTAGTAACACAATATATTCTTGTTTGTTATGATCAAAACAATAAGGTTAAGTTAACCATAGGTCAACAATTTCCCCCTTTTTGATTATGACAAACAAGATGATTTGTAATGATAATATAAGCAATTGAAGCATATAATCAAAGTATAGGGAAATGAGAATAATTGATAAGTTCAATTTTAGCATATATTCCCCCTATCTTATACAAACCAATGAGGCATAATCTAGCATATAATATAATCCTTTTTATGCATATAGATTATCCAATGTCAAGCAAATCAAATCATCACCATATTTTCCCCCTTTTGGCATAAGCAAAAAGGTGGCATTTATCCCTTAATCATGAGCATAGGTGTGATAAGCATAATAATTGGGCACAAATAGAATATCTTGATTGTAATCATATTCCCCCTTAGTGAAACATTTGTAGCATGAAATGAGTTAAAGGGTTTAACAATGCATATTGTGGAAGTATCAAAAGTATTTTCAACTAATTGAATAAGTGGATCATGTGTGGATGAGTTAAAAAGTTTAAAAGTATCAAAACAATTTTGGTCAACAATCATATCACTCTTTTAATCAAAGCCAAAAATAAGTGATCAAAGTAATGTAGTACAAGAGTTTTATGAAGAGGAGAAGATGATTTCAAGTTATTTAGGGATTGTATATGAAAATTTTGAAAATAAAGAAAATCCCTAATTCCAGCCACTTTCGGTCGACCGAAAGTATGTTGGTCGACCGAAACTCTGCAGAGTAAAAAGAAAGGTAGCTGCAGTCACGTTCGGCTGACTAATGGTCGACCGAAACTCTGGTTTCGGTCGTACAGTTGTTCGACCGAAATCTGCAAATGTTGAAATTTACATGTGATTTCGGTTAAATCATGTATGTAACATAAAATTATGAATAAAACACATATTAGCACCATGTTTCATATTCATACACATACCTCTTTTCAATGTAAGAAATTGTTATGAAGTGCAAGAGGTTTTAATCTAAAATGTTGATTAAAAGAAATTTAAATCATTGATCATTCAAAGCCCAAGAGGTATCAAAGAAATTTACCTCATCCTTAATAGTCATGAAGCACATGTTGGCCACTTCATCTTGACTCTCATCTTCATCTTGCTCATCATCACTTTCATCCCAAGTGGCTTGTAGAGCTTTCTTTTTGAAGAATCTTTTCTTGCTTCGACACTCGGTACTTTTGTGACCGGGTTTGTCACAATTATAGAAAACAATCTTTTCATCTTTTTCGTCTCTCTTTTGGATTGGATGATTGTTGCGAACGCCTCTCCACTTCTTGATAAGGATAGCAAGATCATCAAGTTCTTTATCACTTATGTTTGAGTTCGATGAGCATTTACCATGTGATGATTTAAGAGCAATTTCGCGCTTGGCCTCTTCTTTTCCTTTTCTTGTCCTTTCCTTTGTTTCGGCATTATTGAGCTCATAAGTCATCAATGTTCCATAAAGCTCTTCTAATGGATGTGTGTTGACGTCTATTGTGTTTTCGATCAACATCCTTAATGGATTCCAATCTTGGGAGAGAGACCTAATAATTTTACTCACAAGTTCACCGTTAGTAAATTTATGATCAAAGCCTTTAAGACCATTGACAATATCGGTAAAACGAGTAATCATGCAAGTAATGGACTCATCTTGCTTCATAAAGAAATTTTCAAAATCTTTAAATAAAAGATTTGTCATAGTTTCTTTCACTTTGCTTGTACCCATGTGTGTGATTTCTAATGTATGCCAAATATCAAATGCGGAATCACATGTGCAAATACGATTAAATTTATTTTTATCCAAAGCACAATAAAGTATATTTTTGGCTCTAGCATTTAAAGTCAATTTTCTCCTATCATCATCATTATATTCCTCTCTAGGTTTTGAAATAGTTTGATCCGGTTTTCCATCAACCTTAATAACTTTAGTAAGTTTATGAGGACCTTCTTCGATGACTTCCCAAATATTATAATCTATTGATTGAACAAAAATCATCATTCTAGTCTTCCAATAGTTATAATGTGTACCATCAAAGAAAGGAGGACGATTTGTAGAATGCCCCTCAAGATTATGGTTAGCCATTTACTCAAGATTGTAAAATCTTTTAAAAATGAGCACCTAAGCTCTGATACCAATTGTTAGCCCAAGAGTAAACTAACCAAGAGGGGGGTGAATTGGTTTATAAAACTTTTTCGATAAATAATCTCAAACTTTAAAATCAATGAGAACAAGTATGAGCACTTAGTGTTGTAAGTAACTTAACTATCAATGTAATGTGCTATGAATGTGTAAACTTAATTGATGAAGCAAGTATAGCACTTAGATATAGTGTTGCACAATGTAAATTGATAGAATAAAGTAAGTGCAATGTAAGTAAGTAAAAGGGATAAGAGAATGCAAACGCGATTTATGGAGGTTCAATCAACCAACGTGATCTACGTCCCCCGTTACCGAGCTCTCCGTCACGAGCAAGGCCAAATTCACTATATTGGTAACTTACAACAAGGAGTACCAAATCCTTAGGCGACTTACAACAAGGAGCACCTATCATTTACAATCGAGTTTTCACAAGGCTCTCGAAACCAACAATCGAGTTTTCACAAGGCTCTCGAAACCGCAAGATATAATGAATTGAATTTACAATTGAAATAACTCTGTTGAAAAATGATATACTCAAATTAAGTACCGAGAGAGTTAGGCTAACACTTCAATAGATAGCAATGAATTGAGCTCGAGTGTTAGAGAAAAACTTTGATGCAAATGATAATGAAAATTTCAATGCAATCAAACAAAGTTTTTCAAATGATCTCTTGTTAAAATATTGAATCAAATTAAGTACCAAGAAATGCCACACTTGAATAATTAACAATGAGTTAAGCTCAAAGTGTTTAGGCAATGGAACTTTGATGAATCAAATGATAATGAAAAATGTAGCACAAATAATCAACGTTCCTTAATTGGAATTTCTCTCTTTTAAAAGATTAAAACAAGTTTAGAACAAAGAGAGACTTACACTTCAATTCCAATATAGTGTGAAGATGTTGAAGAAGTTTAAACAATATAAAACCAAGAATCTTCACAAAACTTTCTTCCAAAAATTCTGATGAATTTAATAAAACAAAGTTTAGATCAATCAAAGTTTTATAATAAAAATAGATGAATATAAACCAAGTAAGAACAATGAATTTTCACAAGAAAGTTTGTATAAAATCTTTTCTATGTTGTTGTGAATTGAATGTAAATGAGATGGCTATTTATAGATCAAGAATTTGAGCTGCAGCCAGTTTCGGTCGACCGGTTACACTTTCGGTCGACCGAAAGTTTAAAAAATTTAGCCGTTGCAATTAGCCGTTAAACTTTCGGTTGAGCAGATGTTTCGGTCGACCAAAAATGTAGAAATTTGAATTTTTATATCAAAAATTTTATTTTTCCAAAAACAATTTCATGATATGATTTGAAAAATCATTTTTATGCAAGTGACGAATTTTCAAGTAAGTTTCTTGATGCATAAAAATCATTTTCGAGCTCGTTGAATTTCATCGCTAAAGATTGAGAGTGTTATACCTTTACATAGGTTAAATCAACTCTTGAACTCGAACTCTAATCTTGTATGCTTGAATTCTTGATCTTCATGTCATGCTTTTCAACTTCAATTTTGATCTTTGAATATCTTCAATTCTTTCATGATCTTCTTTGCGTCTCTTGTGCTTGATCACATAGTTTTGATTTATATCTTTGAGAGACGATTTGAACATAGAGTGCTTTGAATATTTATCATTACATGAAACACTTGAAGCACACTTGTTAGTAACACATTATATTCTTGTTTGTTATGATCAAAACAATAAGGTTAAGTTAACCATAGGTCAACAAGATGTTGGGGTATTTTAAGAAAATGAGATACCTTTATAGAATGGAAAAGAAAAGAATTAGTGAGGCATCGTTCTGGTTGGTCACTGATGCTGATTTTGTGAACTTGGTAAAATTTGTTGGTCAAAAAAGGATAGTGGAGTTGTATTGTTTGCCAATTGTTGAAGTGTTGGAGTTACCATGGGATGATAAGGTGGGTCATGATATAGCCGTGGTAGACCTTGGTACTGATGAGCAGTTGGAGGCTCCAAAAGAGAGAAATGTAATTCAGGCTGAACAGATGGAGCGAAGGCATGTTATGTCGTGGAGGTTTGGGATGAGACATTGGAGGGGAATAAATCGTACATTGTTGATGAATTTGAGAATGAAGAAATGGAAGACAATGACGCACAACCATTTGTGGGATCAATAGTTGAGTCGCCAGTAGTTGAGGAACATGAGGACCCTGTAGTGGTTAAAGAACATGTGATTGATCATCATGCAGATGGTGAAATGGAGGAGCCAGAAGTTGAAGTACAGGTTGATGAAGTCCCTGCAGTGGATGTGGTTGATCATCATGCAGATGGTCAAATGCAGGAGACAGGAGTTGAATTACTAGTTGATGAAGTCCCTGCAATGGATGTGGTTGATCATCATACAGATGAGTAGTTGGAGGAGCCAGAAGTTGACAACACGGTTGATGAAGTCCCTGCAGTGGATGTGGTTGACCATCATGCAGATGAGTAGTTGGAGGAGCAAGAAGTTGACAACATACAGGCTAATGTGCAGGCTGACGACTACGAAGAGAGTCCGTTAGAGGAGTTCAGCGATCTAGATTATGAGCAGGAAGAAGAAATCGCAGTTGATGATCTCGATGATGATGATCCATATTTCAAATTGAGTGAGGCATTTGACTTTGGTGTTGAAAACGAAATGGATCAACAGGAAGACCATGCAGGGAATGAAGAAGATGGTGGAACCGATTATGGAGATTCAGATGAGCTTAGAAGCCTAGCAAGTGATGAAGAACTAGGAGATTTCACATTAGGATCCAGGCAAGAGTCCTGGTTTCATCCTGGCACTGACATGGATGATCTAAATTTTCAATTAGGTAAGCTAATACATATTCATGGTTTAGTGTGTGAAAAATATGGATTCATTAGACTCCAACTTCTAATTCTTCCTGTGCAAGCATGAAATTCGACAACATACAGAATTTGAGAAATGCCATCACACATTATTCGGTTAAAAATGCCAGGCAGGTGAAATATGTGAAGAATGATGGGAGAAGGTTGAGAGTAAAGTGTCGGGATAACTGTCCATGGGAGTTGTATGCCTACTAGCAACTAGATAATACTTTTAGAATTAACACATTCAGAGATAAAAATACTTGTACTATGGTTTGGCAAAATAGAAGGGTTAATACTGGTTATTTGGCCAAAAAATACGTACGCAAGTTCAGGTCTGACCCTAATCTCTCTATGCGTAGTTTCACTGACACTGTCAAGGAGGACTGCATGTATGAGATATCAAAACACCAGTTTTATAGGACTAGAGCAAAATGTTTGGAAGTTGTAAATGGCATTGTTGCAGAACAGTACAAAATCTTATGGGACTATGGGGAAGAGTTAAAGAGAACAAACCCTGGAAGTACATTCATAGTTGAAGGTGATGGTCCTAGGTTCAAGAGAGTGTACATATGTTTAAATGCTTACAAAGAGGGTTTTAAGTCTGGGTGTAGATCTGTAATTGGATTAGATGGATGCTTCTTGAAGACTACACAAGGAGGACAATTGTTAGCCGTGGTTGAAATTGATGAAGATAACTGCATGTTTCCTATAGCCTGGGCAGTTGTAGATGCTGAGAACAAAGCAAACTGGCAATGGTTCATTGAACTCCTGTTGTTTGACATAGGCATGTATAAATGTAGGGCATAGACTTTCATCTCTGACGAGCAAAAGGGACTGGTTGAGTCCATTAGCATGTTCTGTGAAGGGCTGAACACAAGTGTTGTGTAAGACATCTATATAGCAATTTCACGTTGGTCCATAAAGGGCTCACTTTGAAGAGCATGTTCTGGGCTGCGGCTAGAGCTACAACTGTACTGGAGTGGAAGAAGGTGATGTTTGACATGAAAGAGATAAATGAAGAAGCATACAAATGGTTCAATGAAAAACCAGCTTCCAAATGGAGTAGATCACACTTCCAGGTGTACTCAAAGTGCGACATTCTACTCAATAACTTATGTGAGGCATTCAACTCCTCCATAGTCGCTGCCAGAGAGAAACCAATATTATCCATGTTGGAGAAGATTAGACATCAACAGATGATCAGAATGAACAACAAAAGAGAATTAGCTCAAAAATGGGATCACGCATTTGGACCAAGGATTATGCGTATAATTGAGAAGGCCAAGACTGATGCTAGGTTCTTGAAGGAAGGTTATGCAGGACATGAGAAGTTCGAGGTTAGTAATAAGGATGGACTAAGATGAAGTGTGGATTTGATGACATGGGAATGTGCATGCAGAAAAGGGCAACTTAGTGGAATACCATGTGCTCATGCAATATCTGGTATGCTTTCACGAAACATAGGTATATATGAGTACGTCGACACATGTTACAACAAAGAAACTTACCTAAGGTGCTACAACCAAGTGATCCACCCAATGTCAGGTCCAGAGCCATGGTCAGATCTGGGAAAGCATCCATTGGATCCACTCATTAGAAAGAAACAGACCGGTAGACCCAAGAAAATGAGAAAAAGATCCCAGATTGAGCCACCAACAAGAGTGAAGATTGGAAGAAGTGGAATGAAAATGACATGCAAATGATGCGGATAGTCCTGCCATAACAAAAGAACTTGCACCGTAAACTCACAAATAGGTACACAACAAGAATCGCAGGATGCAACAAAATCAGAAAAGCAGAAGGGAAAGCGTAAGGCGTCAACGTCCACAGAGAGTCTTTCACAGACGAAGATGTCCAAGGCCAAAAAAAGGAATAATTAACATACCGGGTGTTATAAGTTAGATGTGGTATTTTGATTGATTAAGGAACTTTTGATTATGTATGCTATGAATGAATCTCTTTTTTGTACTAAATTGCAGTTATGGTATGTATAAATTACATTTTGTTTTAGAATGGAAAAGTGTGCTTTCAAAGTTTATCTATCCAGATTTCGTAACGATGTGTTGTGCATTTTTCTGTTGTTGTTTGGAAATTATGAACACACATGAATCAAAACGTTTGGGACTGAAGAAGCGACAAATTTAAAAGGTTTGGGATTGTAACTGCAACAAACGGAAAAGATTTAGGACTACTGTTGCACCATCAACAAAATGTCTGGGACCTGAAATAGCGTATGTCTCTCTAATCGTCCAATGCATAAAATAGGGAAAAACAAAACATAAATATAGAGATAAACGAAGTTCAATAAAGGACTACTTTCATTACTCTTGGGAAACTTACAATACAACTCCGACACACTAGACACGATACCCAGCTAAAACATAATCACATCCCAACAACCCAGATCTAACTTCTACTAACTCCTACACAAGATCTAGGTAAAGACCCATTTTACAATAACTCCACATACAAATTTGAACAACCAAGTCTTCCACACACTTGGTATTGCCGAACGAAGGGAGATTATTTCAGCTTCCATCTCCCTTCTAACTCGCAGAAACCCAGGAATCAGTTCCTTTGATCTTTCACATATTGGCGGGTCAAACCAGTCAAAGAAGTTACAACTACCTAAATCTTGACGCCTTGCGCAACTGAGAAATCTTCTACCTAGGTTCAAGTTCGTCCATGAAGTTGTCCTTTGCACCGGATAACCGCACCTGCATACATTCATCTCCAACTTCCTTCCTAGTTTTCTCTAAAGATGGCAACGGGGCGGATCGGACCCCGATCCGCCCCGCCCCGAGATTTTTTTGCCCGATCCGGATCTGCCCCGCGATCCATCAAATTTCAGGTCGGGTCGGGGCGGATCGGTCCACCGATCCGTGGACCGATCCGCCAAAAAAAAAAAAATTTTTTTATTTTTTAAATTTTTAAAATATATTTTAAATTAAATCTTTTATAAAAAATTTAGAAAATTTATTTTTTTATTAAATTTTATTTATTTTATTGAAACGAGACGTATAGAGGCCGATTCGCGGATTCAACGGATCGAGTTTTTTTGCCATCACTTATTGTAATTCTTTCTTCAAATGAAGAACATGAAAAATGTGTTTTCTTTAAAATGCAAAGATTGCAGGTTATTCCCAAAAATTAAAGTTTGTTACAAAACTTATAATATTAGATTTTTATACATGATAAAAAAAATTATATTAAAAAAAAATTTCGGATCGCGGATCGGGGTGGATCGGATTAGCCCCGATCCAAATCCGCTCCGTGAATTTTCGGATTAGGGCGGATCACAAAAATTTTGATCCGTCGATCCACGGATCGGGATTTTTTCGGATCGGATCGGATCGGGTCGACGGATCGACGGGGCGGATCGGATTTTTTTGCCATCTCTAGTTTTCTCAGAGTTATTGTGTGTGTGTGTGTGTGTGTGAGAGAGAGAGAGAGAGAGAGAGAGAGAGAGAGAGAGAGAGAGAGAGAGAGAGGATGTTTTAATATGTAAGGAATCAGAGGGAAACAAAGTGTACTTTTGATGTTTTAAGGGTGAGGAATATGTATTGACATTTATGCCCCTCTTAAAAATGGTCATCAAATCAGATTTATTCATTTTTTGGGTCAATTGACGGAAGAACATACGGAATCTGTGATTTTGTCCTTCCGCTGCGACTTTCATAAAGGTTAGTTACCGCGGTTAATACAAATTGAAAGTTTGGACAAAGACAAAGTCTGCAGAAAACCAAAATGTTTGGGACCGCAGCTGCAATTTTCCCGTTATATATTGATAACAAGTAGAATTTAAAGGAATAAAAAATGGGAACAAAAGTACACATGATTAGAGAGGGCAGATGACCCATTTTGGCATTTTGGGCTGGTTTGTTTTCCAACTTTTCTTTTAATTTCATTTTCAACCACTTCATCATTTTCACATTTTCCAATTATACACATTTTTTTCTTCCATTACCAATAGGCTATGTAGTCTTTGTTTCCCAATTTTGAAAAAAAATATACAATTTTATTAATAAATTATAAATATATTGCAAATTTATTACTTTTCTTTATCACAAGAAGTTTTAGAAAATAGAAAACCAGTTCGAATCGAAGAAGACAACGAATCAAGGGTTCGAAAGTCCGATCTATTTCAATTAAAAAATTAAAATTCTTCTAAAAATTACAAAAATTTCTTAAAAAAAATGTTATTTTACAAATAAACAAACATTTACTTATTTAGAAAATAAAATCATACACAAAAGTATCTTAAAAACAAATAAAATAAAATAAAACAACAACAACAACAACAAAAGAAAAATCAAGTTTAAAAATCAGCTAGTTCCCGATTTTTTGATTGAATCGGTAATAGGGTTTTCTGGCCAATTTTTTGATCGATTCCCGATTTTCTTGGTCAAATCGATTAGTTCAATCTGATTTTCTAAACACTAATCACAAGTAAACAAATCTTGAACGAAAAGCAAAATTAAAATAGAGTTTAAGTTGGCTGTTATAATACATAATAAATAAATAAATCTTAGACTATACAAATTGTTAGATGTTTGACTAGGCTTAAGTTACCATTAACGAAAGTAATACTGGGTTTGGAAAGTAACCGAGAATGCTTGACTAGGCTTAAATCACTTAAAAACTCGTTACACATTTTTCAAATTACTTTTTAATTACATAAAATTTTTTAAATCACATATATTTTTTTAATACTAACATGTATCTGAAAATTTTTCTGGATCTGATACTACCTACATCCTCGGTTGGTGATAATAAAATAATATATATGATCACTAATTATGGAGTGATTCTATTAAATAATTATTTGCAATGAGGAAAAAAAAAGTTCAAATTTAAGTCCCTTTCACTATCTTTTGTAGATTATGAGGGGAAAAAAAAGGAAGGAAAAATAAGGGGGGTGGGGGTATAGGTATCTTCGATTGTGAATAATAATCCAATTATCAAACAAAATCTGGCTTATTCGACTTTAGCCGATCAATAAAAAAGCTAGCTGACTAATCACATCAATTCATTTCCTTATTACATTTTCGGTCTCAGCCATCAGCGCTTTAATATTCCCGTCATTCTCTCTCTGAAAAAATACTCATTGATTGATATTACATAAACAAGCAGTTACACTACAGATCTAGAAGGAGAAAAGCTATATAAATATTACACACGTGTGGAGAGAGAGAGAAAGAGAGAGATTACAGAGATAGAAAAGGAGGGTTTTTTCCTATGACCCAGGAAAACCCTAGCCCTTTGTGCATTGTTGAAATCTGGATCATTTTGAGTGAACCCATCTCCTAATTTACTAGGAAATGTGCCCCAGATCTGGGAACAGTACTATTTGTCTTTGTTTTGCAGGTCTTGAGTAAAAGAAAGATTTTGTGTAGAGAAAAGCAGAGGTGGGCTTTTTTGATACTTTACTGGTATTTTGAGTTTCGAATTTTGAAGGTTCGTTTGTCAAGAAACTTATATTTTTTGTTGCTGTGGCATAACAATAATAATAATTAATTTTTATTTTTTTTGAGGCGGACTGGAGTTTCGAAATTACTTTTTCCTTGAATGGTCTAGTGTGGAAGGCAGAAAAGAAGGAAGCTTTGTATGGTCTTGGAGTTAATAAACTAGGAGTTATTGAAGCATATTATGCCCCTTTTGACTGTAGTATTAGCACTTTCACGCGTTCATAATTTTTATTATGTTTGAGTTGAACTTGAGCATAGTGATTTGTGAAAGCTGCTTCTAGGTTTAGAGAAGATCTTGTTCTATAGGAGAAAAAAGACAAGTGCTTTGCCTACAATTAGTTGAATTTAAGAGGTTTCTCACGATTCATTTTATGTGGTTACTTGCGTAGATTTGAGCTGGAGTGGTTGGGGGTGCCTGGAGGCGTCACTATGTCGTCCTTGAGTAGGGAACTGGTTTTTTTAATCCTGCAGTTCTTGGACGAAGAGAAGTTCAAGGAGACAGTACATAAGTAAGTCCTTTTGTTGGTCTATCCTTGGGCATC
Organism: Ligustrum vulgare; assembly: GCA_963555705.1. Classification (NCBI taxonomy): domain Eukaryota; kingdom Viridiplantae; phylum Streptophyta; class Magnoliopsida; order Lamiales; family Oleaceae; genus Ligustrum; species Ligustrum vulgare. Next base: position 52,574,316 of record OY743175.1, read on the forward strand.
ATTTGTTACTTTCCTGTGAAATCTGATTGATTATGTACTTGCTAATGAAATGCAATTAGTGCACAAGAGAATAAAGCATGAGTTATATGAGCTTTGCATTGCGCAAGACTCGACGAAGAACACTCTCGGTTGAACTAAGTTTAATAGTAATTTGCCTCCATTAAGGAGGTAATAAGTTTGAACATGAAATATATGCATCCTTTCTTTCTCATAGGCAAAAAAGCAAAAGAAGAAAAGAAAAGATGGTATATTTATTGTTTTCAGTTCTCCAAGTCACAAAAACTACCAACCAAATTTTGAAACACCTATTGCATGATTACTTTTGGTTTATCTTCTAAAATTCGTTGTTTGCTATTGTTTTGGGTTAATATTGGAATACATGTAAATTGAACATAGGTTGGAGCAAGAATCTGGTTTCTTCTTCAATATGAAGTACTTTGAGGACCAAATTCAAGCAGGTGAATGGGACGAAGTTGAACACTATTTAAGTGGGTTCACCAAGGTTGAGGATAACCGTTATTCGATGAAAATTTTCTTTGAGATAAGAAAGCAAAAATATCTTGAAGCTCTTGATAGGTAAGTTTTGTTAAGTAACCTCTCAATCTTTGGACATTGATAATTGTTATCATTAATTGTTTTTAATACTTTTCAGACAAGACCGAGCTAAAGCTGTTGAGATTCTTGTGAAGGATCTCAAGGTGTTTGCATCTTTCAATGAAGATCTTTTCAAGGAGATAACCCAGCTTCTAACTCTTGACAATTTTAGGTATCAATGTCTTAGTTGATTAGTTGTAGTGTAGCTCTTGATGTTATTAGTAATTCCTTTTTTGTGTAAAATGTCTCTAGGCAGAATGAGCAGCTTTCCAAATACGGGGACACGAAGTCAGCACGAAATATTATGCTGGTTGAATTAAAAAAGCTTATAGAAGCAAATCCATTATTTCGTGACAAGCTCACCTTGCCTTCTTTCAAAGCATCACGCTTGAGGACATTGATCAATCAAAGGTTAGCTAATGTTCTTAAAGGGAATTTGATTTGATGAGCTAAATGTCCCTCTCTTTCTCTCTGTGAACTAAATATATTTATTATTGACAATTGCTTTTGCAATTGGTAAAAATACTGCTAGTGTTTGGACTGTTTTAGAACCTTCATGATGGTTTAGTTGTTTCTTCTTTTCATTTTTCTCATTAAGTTTAGCTTTGTCAAATTTTCTTTTACTGGGATCTGCAGTTTAAACTGGCAGCATCAACTTTGCAAGAATCCGCGTCCAAATCCTGATATTAAAACACTTTTCACGGATCACACTTGTGCTTCTAGTAATGGCACTCGTGCTCCCACTCCTGCTAATAACCCCCTTGCTGGACCAATTCCAAAGCCTGGCGTTTTTCCTCCTCTTGGAGCTCACGGTGTAAGTTGAGTGCTAGCTTTTGCCTACAAACCTTTGATTTCATGTTTTGCATCTCACTTGTTCTAACATTCTTCCTGCAGCCATTCCAGCCAATTGTTTCGCCTCCTCCAAGTGCCATTGCAGGTTGGATGTCAAGTGCCACCCCTTCGATTCCTCATGCTGCTGTTGCTGCAGGTCCTCCTGGTCTTGTTCATGCTCCTAGTCCTGGTCAGTTGTCTAATTGTAAGCATAAACTTTGATGCAATTGTTAAGAGTTTCGTTCTTTTTCTTGAGTTGTTTGATAATATTACCTTTGCTGTGTTGTAATCCTCAGCTGCATTTCTGAAACATCCGAGGACTCCTCCAGGTGGTCCTGGAATGGATTATCAGACTGCTGATTCGGAACATTTGATGAAACGCATTCGCATTGGCCAATTAGATGATGTGTAACCCATTCCCTGTTCTTTCTCCAATTATTGTCTTACTAAATATTGATTCTATATATGCTTAACCTCCATACTGACACACCATGCTATATTTTCTAGGTTCCCTTTCCCGGTCCATCTCATCTTCCTAATATTTATTCGCTAGATGACCTTCCTAGAACTGTTGTACGGAACCTTAGCCAAGGATCTAATGTTATGAGCATGGACTTCCATCCTCAACAGCAGACTGTTCTTCTAGGTTGATCCTCGATTGATTTTTAGCATTTTGCTTCTGCTTCAACTGCTCAAAAGTTCTGATAAGAGTTGTATTTTTGGGCAAGACAATTATCTAATATTGATAATTTTTAGATGACAAATACATGTTGTTGATGTCTGATACATGATTGCCCATTATTTACTTTGCAGTTGGAACAAATGTCGGTGAAATTAGCATTTGGGAAGTTGGTTCCCGAGAAAGGTTAGCACTGAAAAACTTCAAGGTTTGGGATATATCAACTTGTTCAATGCCGTTCCAAGTTAGTATTTTGCTTGAAACTTTAGTTCCTTAATTGCTTTGCTATTTTAATATAATATATATGGTGTAAAAACTCGCTTAACTACCATTCAGACAACGTTTGTTAAAGATGCCACCATATCTGTTAATCGATGCATATGGGGTCCTGAAGGATCTATTCTTGGTAAGGAAAATTGTCTTTGAGCTTTTGAATTACAATCTATTTATGCATTGTTATTACTGTTATTTATACCATTGCTGTTGAAGGTGTTGCTTTTTCCAAGCACATTGTTCAGATATATACGTACAATCCATCTGCAGAGTTAACACAACACTTAGAGGTAAGAATTACATTGTTTTTCTCTCACCCCCCCTCTTCCTTCTCTCTCTGACAACCATATGGAGTTTCAAGTGTTGATGGATTTTCCATGCAGATTGATGCTCATATTGGTGGTGTTAATGATATTGCCTTTGCTCATCCTAATAAGCAGCTAAGCATAGTTACATGTGGCGATGACAAGACAATTAAGGTATAGTTACTTAACCTTGATACTTTTTATAGCATGTTACTTCTTAGTTTTTAAGTGGATTATTATTGTGTTACAGGTTTGGGATGCTGTTGCTGGTCACAAGCAGTATACATTTGAAGGTCATGAAGCTCCTGTATATTCTGTTTGTCCTCACTATAAAGAGCATATTCAGGTAATTGCTCACAAGTAGATTTTTCTGTTTTTTTTCCCTATTACTGATGTCTGCATAAACTTCTTAGGCTTAAATTACATTATTCGATGACATGAGAAACGGCATTCTGGTTCTATTTTCATCTGCAGTTTATCTTCTCTACTGCCATTGATGGAAAAATAAAAGCATGGCTTTATGATTCCTTTGGATCAAGAGTAGATTATGATGCCCCTGGTCTTTGGTGCACAACAATGGCATACAGCGCTGATGGAACCAGGTCTGTTCAAAATCCATTGCTCGTTACTCTTTTTAGATGGGATGCCCTCATGTGATGTAGATGGCTTCATTTTGTTGTATTGATCTCTGGGGCAAAAGTTATGATTTTACTCATTGGTAGCCTGAGCAACATCAAAAATATTTTTGATAAATGTACACATCATACATGAGAATTAGTCTTTTGGTGATACTAGCAGGCAATAAGTTTATCTTGAATTTTATGTAAAATTGCCCAGTATCAAGCCAATATGTTTGTGAGACTTTAAAGAGCTTTAGAAACTGCTGGTCACCGTAAGAAAGCCTGCTCATGTTATGGTTACTTCCATAAATTAAAAGCTCATTCATGGGAGCAAGTGTTGTGTTACACAAAAATATGGTATTTTGTCAGACAAGGTTCTTTCGTAGCATCACAGTGAGGATTGAAAGGTAGGCTAATACTACTAGATAGATATAATACTTCAAGTTGAAAATATAATGCAAGAATGTGGCCAATGCACTATATCAAATTTTATTTTCCCGTTGTGGAAAATGTAGCAAGTTAATGATACTGTTGTAGCAGGCATTCATGTGGAGGTCACACGGGGAAAAGTTTAACAATTTAGAATTGACTGCCATGTATTTGCATTAAGGGGCTCCTTAGGATTTTATTTGTGTGGAAACAAAAAAGAAAAATGGCATCTATAAATCAGAATTCAGTTGATATTTTGTATTCATGAGAACAGTTGGATGAAAAATTCAGGACCGATATCACTGGAATTAGTTCATCTACCTTCAGGATCAATTATGTAAACTTAGTGATTAAATTAAACAAGAAAACTTTAGGAGCATTTAATAACCTAAATGTTCAAAATTGATTATAGCACACTGATGACTCTGCTAAAAGATTAGTGCTGAACTCAAGGTATATTGATATTTCGGCGGGGCTGGATTTTTGCCAACAGTTGACCTTTCTACAGTTTAGTGATGCCAGTGGTTTCTTCATGATAAATTGTTGCTTCCATGCCTGTTAACGGAGCTAATAGCCCTCTAGTCTTTAATCCATGTGAAATATGCTCTAATTGAGTAATTGTACCAGAATTGAATAAGTACAAGTAAATGAATGGTGATTGAAATTGAGAGAATCCGACGAAGACTTGCATGCATAAATTTGACCAGATGTAAGTAGTGTTAATAAAACTGGGTGTCTGTTGTGTAAGCAGTCTCAAGACAGTTTTAACAATGTTATATCATTAAAAGTGAGCTTTATGTTAATAGCTCCTTACTAACATGGGCATTCGATTACTTTAACTCAAACCTGTTTTGCTAACCATGGAAGATTCAGCCATCGTTTGGTTCTTATTAAAATCCAGATTTTAATCTAAGTCAAAGTCTATAATTAATTTTAAGTTTTAACCACACGTCTTATGGGACTCGCAATTTTTCAACCACACATCTCATCAAAATCTACAAAAAGAAATTGATTTTCATCTCCACCAAACAGGGGCTTGGTATTTATTCTTTTTATATCAAAAAATGTTTGCATAATTCCGACTTCCACTGTTTGCTGGCCTGTTTAAGTCCATAAAGGGACTTCTTTAATTTACAAACCTGTCCTTGAATACCTTTATTATATCCCTCAGGAGGCCGCATATACACCTATTCTAAAGCCCCATGTAAAAAAGCATTGTTAATGTCTAGTTGTTGAATAGGCCATCCTCTACCCGTGGCAATAGAAAACTAAATTCTGATCGTGACAGGTTTAGCTACTGGTGAAAAACTCTCAAAGTAATCTATCCCACCCACTTGATTGTATCTCTTTGCCACCAACCTTGCTTTGCATCTATCTAAGGTCCCATCCGCCTTCAATTTAGTTTTTAACACCCACTTAGACCCAATAGGTTTCTTTCCAGATGGTAAGAAAAGCATATCCCTAGTATGATTCTTTTCAAGTGCCTCAGTTCATTTTCCATTGCTTGTGTCCACTCAGCTTTTTTTTACTAGGCTTTGTAAGAAGTAGGCTCTTGGATAATGCTGACATTAGCTAAAAATTGAGTATTTTGAGGACTGAAAAGTTGTGATTTACAAAAGGGATAAGTGTTTGGAGTATATGGTGAAGATTCAGGTTGGACTATGGTTTGTATAGGAATAGGGGGGCTGCAATTTTTCACAAAATCTTGTAACCAGGCGGGAGTTTTCTTTAATTTGGAACTTTTTCTATTTATAGGTATTAACAACTACTGTGACTTGAGGATTATAAGGTGGAGGATGCTATGTCTATGTAGACTGAGTTCTTCTCTGGCAGGTGGTAGATTGTCTAGAGGAGAACCTATAGGTTCCGAGTTATTTTCAGATTCCAGTGGAGCAGGCATCATGATTATTTCCAGATTCCAGTGGTGTAGGTAAAAGTCATGAGATTTCTTGTGGATCAAAATCATAAGATTGGATAGGTAAAGGTTATTCATTGGCAGTTTGATGTTTAGTTTTGAAAGGTAAGATATGCTTATGAAAAATTACATATATGGAAATATAAACTTGTCTTTTTCCTAGGTCAAACACCTTGTATCCTTTTTTACTAGAATTAAAACCAAGTAAAATGCATTTAAAGCTTTGAGGGGAAAATTTATCTTTAAAAGGTTTTGTATTTGTGGCATAACATTAGCATCCAAAAAATTTCAAGTTATCGTATGACGGTGGTCTTTTGTGGAGAATCTCAAAAGGTGTTTTCCATTCAAGAAACTTTGAAGGCAATCTATTTATAATGTATGTAACCATTAGAATTGATTCCCTCCAAAAATATTTTGGCAAGTTAGATTCAAACACAAGTGTTCTAGCTACTTGTAAAAGATGCTTATGTTTTCTTTCAACCATACCATTTCGTGTTGAGGTGTGAAAACACATTATCTTTGATGTAAAATCCCATTTTCACTCAAAAATTGCTTAAATTCAGAATTGATAAATTCAGATCCATTATCAGTTCTAATTCATTTCAAGGACTTATTAAATTGAGTTCTGATTAACTGATTAGTTTCCTTATAGTATATATAACTTGAGTTTCGTGCTTAAGTAAAAAAGTCCAAGTTCCTCTATTATAATCATCAACCTCCATTAAAAAAATAATGTGTACCACATAGTGAACTCCTTTTATAAGGTCCCCAAAGGTCTATGAATCAATTCAAAAATATCTTTAGTTTGGATATAGCTTGTCTTGAAAGGTAGTCTATGTTGCTTTGAAAAAGCACAAATATCACAAGGTGAAAAATCAGCTTTATTACAAGATTTCAATATTTCTAAATGCTGTAAAACATTTCCAGAGACATGTCCAAGTCTCTTGTGCCAAAGAATTAGAGAATTACTTTTGGCAGTCTTATTGAAAACATAAAATTCAAATTTAGAATCTGACAGAACATTGTTACAATGAGTAGAGTTGTATCTGTCCAAAAACGTTAGCTGAAAAGGAAGTTGTGTCCAAGATGTAGAGGTTCTTGACTATCTTACCAACTGCCATAGTCCTCTCAGTCTGAAGGTCCTGCAACAAGTAATGGTTATCAAAGGAGGTGAATTTTATTTTTGAGGTTTCGGCTAATTTGTGAACTGAAAAAAGGTTGCATTTAAAAGTTGGTATATGCAAGGTCTCAGTTAAGATTATTTCATCAGTGAGGTGTATGTTTCCAACATGTTTGACAAAGTTTATAGATCCATCAGGTAATAAACAGGGATTGGAAATGACGTGAGTTTTGGCTGTTTTAGTGTAGTTGAATTAATGCACATGTTAATAAATGCTCTAGTGTCAATTATCCAAGATCCTATTTCTAACAAATTGGAAGCATTTAAATCATGAATGGAATTAATGCACATGTGACGTGAGTTTTGGCTGTTTTAGTGAAGTTGAATTAATGCACATGTGATTAAATGCTCCAGTGTCAATTATCCAAGATCTTATTTCTAACAAATTGGAAGCATTTAAAGCATGAATGGAATCGGGTTTAGAATTGAACCTGAAAAGTCACTCAGATGAGCAACGGTCACCAGTTTTTCTGAAATTGTTCCCTTTCCATGCATCATCTTCATAAGTTCTTGCTGAATCATCTCAACCAATTTTACCCCTTGCAGATCCCCTATCTTGCTATCTGTAGCCTTCTCATTATACATCTCCAGTGGTGTGTCAACTAGATGAGTAGTGTACTTTGGCTTCCCAATTATTTTGAAGCAAAATTCCTTTCTATGCCCATTGGTATTGCAGTGTGTACAAAATTGCTGTTGCTTATCCTTCTTACTCAGTTCAACCTTCCTTCCTCCTCTATAGTTGTGACTTTTAACATACACGGCATTTAGAATGTTATCACCATAAACTACCTCGACTTCCCTATGTTTTTCCACTCTTTGTATCATTGAAAATGCTCTATTAGTAGATGGAAGTGGTTCCATGACAAGGATCTGACCTCTAATATGCTCATATTCCTCATTTAATCCCATCAGAAACTGCACAAGTCTATTGAATGCAGTTATATCCGATACTGCCTTTGCTCTACTACATACACATTCAGGCAAAGGCATAAAAATGTTAACTCATCCCATAGCCTTTTCAATTTTGTATAGTATTGAGAAATAGTCATATTTCTCTGTGTATAATTGTGTTCCATTACAACCCTCAAATCTTTCCTCTATTTCATCCCATAGTTCATTAGCAGTTGAAGTATAAAGAAATGCATCAACAATTTCTTTAGATATAGAACTCAAGATTGAGGATGTTACCAAGAAGTTAACTCAATTCCACTTTTCATATAGGGGTGCTTCAATAGATCCATTAATGAGCCCTAATTTCATCTTTGCTCCAAGGGCAATTCGAACTGATCAGCTCCATGTTAGATAATTCCTTCCAATAAGTGGGTAAGTTAAGTGACATTCCTGGACGTTCAGAGTTGTGTAGCAGTAGCGAATCTCCTTCATTCACCTCGTGATCTCCTTCATCCACCTCGCGATTTCTCTCATTAACCTCACGATTTTCTTTTCCAATCGCAGTTGCAGTGTTCTGTCCATTGGTTGACATCTGTTATTGTTCTTTAGAGATTTCCGTCATTATGTTGCAAGATGAGTTCTTCTATCAACCAGAATAGATCAACGATTTCTTACTTTGATCAAATCCGCTATGATACCATGAAAAATCTAATCAATTAACATTACAATGGGGCATATAAAAACAACAATGAAAGCTGTCTAACTTTTAACAGCTAAACTAACGACCTTTAACAGCTGTATTTACAAAGATATTTACAACGTGTTTTATAATCTCTACATACTATGATGGCAAAATCTTGGGATTGACTTGCATTTATTTATGTTTTGCTGATAAACTCTTCCAGAAAATTCATTATTCTCTACTTCTGATAATATTACCATTTCACCTGGTGGCTGGTATCACTTGTGTGAGAAGACAGTTTTCTTGGGGGTTAGATAGGTGACTGTCATTTTCTTATATCATATTCCATTCAGACTATTCTCTTGTGGAACAAGCAAAGAAGGCGAATCCCACCTGGTTGAGTGGAATGAGAGTGAAGGAGCCATCAAGAGGACATATTCTGGTTTTCGGAAACGTTCTTTAGGTGTAGTGCAATTCGACACAACAAGAAATCGTTTCTTAGCTGCTGGCGACGAATTTCAGATAAAGTTTTGGGACATGGAAAATACCAACATGCTTTTATTCACTGACGCTGATGGTGGATTGCCTGTTAGTAACTCGACTATATGAGGCTCCTACTGCTTGATACACGTATTGTCTTGAATGTCTGGAATTCCTAAATTTTCTCTGTGATTCTATTTCCATTTCAGGCAAGCCCCAGATTAAGATTTAATAAGGAAGGGTCACTTCTGGCCATTACAACCAGTGACAGTGGAATTAAGATCTTAGCAAATAATGATGGGCAGCGCATGCTGAGAATGCTAGAGAGCAGAGCATTTGATGGGGCCCGAAGTCTTTCAGAATCAGTCAATGTCAAAGTAATTTTCCATTTTCTTTTATAGTTTGTTTTATTTTCCATGATACATTTATCTAGTTTTGATTTCTCCTTAGCAACTTTTTCTGCAGCCTTTGATTGCTGGTGGTTTAGGTCCAATTCCTAATGCTTCTGCCTCTGTTGCTCCAATACTGGAACGTAATGATAGAATTCAACAACCCATGTCCCTTGGCAATCTGGTATTCTTCTATCCTTCACCTCACTCCCCCAAATTGAATAGTGAATGTCAAGCAGCTATCCAAATTTTATTCTTTTGCTTTATTTATCTGGACAATCATAGGCTACCATGGAAAGCAGCAGGGTTGCTGACGTAAAACCAAGGATTTCTGATAACATTGACAAAATTAAAAGCTGGAAGTTCCCTGATATAGCTGATCCGTCTCAACTCAAGACTCTGAAGTTGCCTGATCCTCTGACAGCTAGTAAAGTACGTTATAGTTATATCTAGAAATCTGAGGGGAAAAAAAAAAATTCTAGTCTACTTGGGACAGCGTTTGATTTTAACAGAAGACACTATTTTCAAATTTGTCTCTGCTTGTCTTGGTTACTGATCTTGAGTCCAATTTCCTGATGTGTGCTATATTTTTCCCAAGCTATATATGCTTTATTTCATGGTAGTTTTTAGTGCCTTTTACCCCCTGTTGGCCATTATATCTTTTGACCTTACAACGTATATTGTACTGCAGGTTTTACGGTTGCTCTACACAAATTCTGGACTAGCATTATTAGCTCTGGCTTCCAATGCCGTTCATAAGCTCTGGAAGTGGCAGCGCAATGAACGCAATCCATCTGGGAAGGTTAGGATAATGGTGTACATTTTATGTTGATTCATTAGTTCATTATTTCTTGAGTTTTATTCTAAATTCTTTCATATGTACTGTTTTAGTCTACTGCATCCAGTGTTCCCCAGTTGTGGCAGCCTACTAGTGGGGGTCTCATGTCTAATGACTTGAGTGATGCTAAACCAGCTGAAGACTCAGTTGCTTGTATTGCCTTGTCTAAAAATGATTCTTATGTCATGTCTGCTTCGGGTGGGAAGGTCTCCTTGTTCAACATGATGACCTTTAAGGTTTATTAGCATCTTTGCTCGAGACTGTTTGAAAATTCTCTTTTCACTGTGATCCCTTGATGACTTTGCAACATGTGGGTGCATGCTTTTTAAGATAACTAAATGGAATACATATATTCTGAATAGGTCATGACGACTTTCATGCCACCACCCCCTGCTGCCACCTATCTTGCTTTCCATCCTCAGGATAACAATATTATTGCTATTGGAATGGAGGACTCGACTATACAAATATACAACGTGCGGGTTGATGAGGTAAACGTCCTTTGTCTTTGTTTAATACAGGATTGTGTTCAAATTGACAGTATCATGCTGCTATTTGGATTCTTAGTAAAGGAATCTGAATCTTGTATTATCAAAACTAAGAGAACCATTTCTTCTTTTTAACACGAGTCTTAATCACCTTAATCACATATAAGTCCTTGCTCAGGAGAATTTTATTTTTTATTTCACTGGTTACATCTTACGGTTGAAGTAAGGAACAGAAGAAGCTGTGAAGTAAGAAACAGAAGATGCTGTTCAAGTCTCTATTTTAACTGAGGAAGCTGCGCTTGTTTCAGATTAGAATTGTGTCACTTTCACATGTATTTTCCCTTTTTTATTCTCTATAGCAGTGTTATTGCTTCCATGTATACTAGCTTCTCGAATGGTCTAGTCAGGTGTACCTTGAAGCCGGTTTTGGAATTATCTATCACTGATTTTCTAGGTCAGCTATTTAAAATAGGTTAATGATGAGTTAGATGTTTCACATTGTAAGTATGATCTTTAAATGCTCTCTTTTGTAATATATGGAGGTATTGTTGTTCTGTCCCTTTTATTTTTTACCAATTGATATCTTTCTCTAACCATATCCCTTGTCTTTGTAAATGCAATAGGTTAGGACCAAGCTCAAGGGTCATCAGAAGCGAATATCAGGGCTTGCTTTTTCTCAGAGTCTGAACGTATTGGTATCATCTGGAGCTGATGCTCAGGCAAGCTCTCATTGGTGGTCTGCAAAATAGTGTTTCTTTTTAGTTTTAGCTAGTTTTCTCATTAGGCATGGTGTTGATTTGGTAACTATTTGCAAGAAATTTCTATACTAATATGGTTGGTCCCAATCGTGATTGCAGCTCTGCGTCTGGAATATTGACGGGTGGGAGAAGAAGAAATCACGGCCCATACAAGCACCCCCTGCTCTCCAATCTCCTCTGGTTGGAGAAACTAGAGTTCAGTTTCATAATAATCAATCTCATCTGCTAGTTGTTCATGAAAGCCAAATTGCAGTTTATGATACTCAACTAGAATGTTTGCGTTCGGTGAGTGTCATCATTCTTCTTGTTTTGCTGGGAACACACATTATCACTGCTTTTGATGATCTAATCACTGGAATTTATTGGTTGTGAAAACTTCATCATTTTATCCTCGTACTGTAGTTTGTCATTACAATTGACTTCGTTTTTTAGATCATCTATCTTCTTAATACAAAAGAGGTTTTCTGTGATTCTTGGCTTTCTTACGAAATTTTAGCAATCAATGGACTACATCTACATTTAATGGAGATAATATATCCTCTATCTACTAAACTAGTAATCCACAGAAATGCATTCTTTCCAGATCTGAGAACAATTTGTAAAATACCATACCCTTAACCCTCTAGATGTAGACGCCTGTAACAATACCAAAATTTTTGCCTTCTTCTGGAACTTAAAATTAACTTACTATTTCCTTCAATATTCTTCATAACCATTGCATATTCTATGGCCCAGACAAGCTCAATTTAAATGTTATAATCAGCCTTATTGGCATTTGCAAATTCACAAATTGAAAGCAGTTGATCAATACATTACAAATCCTTTCTCTGTCTAACAGATCATGGAGGACAATACTTTTTTTCATTTTATTACCAAATTTACGCCCTAAGTAACATAAGTATCAAAGTGTTATACTAAAATTTAGGCCCCAAGTATCATAAAAATTTGGAAAGACGTAAAATTCAGTAAATCAAAAGTATCATAAAATTCTATGAAGTATCAAGGTCTGATACTTCCTAACGGACTTAAATTTCAGTTTGACCCCAAAATTTAGGGTATTCGTGGTTTTCACTTTTCCAAATTTCTTTTTGCTGTCCCCCCACCTTACCACTTGCTTTCTTTTCCATGTAATTGCTCATCCACATTCCCAAGTATGTCAAAAACATTCAATAATGACTTCCTCCCTTCTCTAGCTTGCTATGAAGGCATACAAAAATATGATGTTACCTAATTATTTTGTATGAACTTCTTCAATACCCAATGCCGTCACTAGAGCAGTCACCTAGTGACAATAAATTCCCCATTTTTCATTGGCACTACTTTCTGGGCTTAGCTGAATATTCTTTTCATAAAATAGTTTTAGATATGTTGTTGAAATTGTTTTCACAAGTCTGGTTAGTAGTACTATTGATAGTTAAAGGAATTTTTCTGTGGTTATAAGAATAGTAGTGGAGAGCCAGGGTTATTGCATTTGCAACATGGTGACCATATATTCTATGATTATTGAGGGGGAATTTTCTGTTCCCCACAATCGGGACCACACCGGCACACCCCTCAGAATCGGGAATCCCGATTCGGGGAACAGAAAAATTCCCGATTATTGAGATAGCTTGTGTGAGTTTCATTGCATTGATGATACGAGACGGTTTGTGTTCTGAGCATAATGGTAATTATTAGGAGTTTAAGTGTGATTTCATGATAAAATTGTTTTTTGTTATGAATTGTTTGAATGTCAAAAGAGGAGTGGGCATAAGAAAACATTAGAACAACTGAAGCATGTGCATGTGGTTATCTAATGTGTGATTAGCATGGCATGTACTACGTGGAGTGTGTTCATTTTTCTTATTAAACTGGAGTGTTTTGTTGCTGCTGCTCTTTACTCCCTATACATGATTTGGACTATGTGTAGCTTACAGCAATACAACTGGAAAATAGTTGTTTCATTTTTTATTTATTTATTTTTTCTCCTCTCCCTGTTATGTGCTTTAACGAATAAATATTCCGTTCCCAATTGGGAGGATCATTTTGGATGATATTTTTTCTCCTCTCCCTGTTATGTGCTTTAACGAATAAATATTCCGTTCCCAATTGGGAGGATCATTTTGGATGATATCTAATTGGGAAGACAATGATGTATCATCATTAAGCTTTAACAATGCATATCTTCCTTCTTTCACATTTACCTATCCGTGAAATTATTTAATTAATTTAAGTGAATAAATCAATTGCAGTGGCATCCAAGGGACTCACTTTCTGCTGCTATTTCGAGTGCAATATACTCGTGTGATGGCTTGTTCATCTTCACTGGATTTTGTGACGGTGCTGTTGGGATCTTTAGTGCTGACAATTTAAGCCTTCGGTGTCGAATAGCTCCATCTGCTTACATATCTCCACCAATTTCCAGGTATGCAAACTGGGGTATTGAATTTACAGTTAGGTTCTCGAGGATTCTTCTAACGTATGTTGATGCATTTTGCCTGCCTTGCATTGTATTATCTTGTAAGATAACTACTCATAGGCTGCAATACAAGTGCATAGCCTATAGTGCTTTTTTGGTATGCAATACTGAAAATGACTGGACAGTATATAATGAATAGGCTCTGTTTGGCAACCCGTTTATAAACTGTTGTTTATAAATAGCGACGTGATGACATTTCGTTGGTCCATATTTTTGAAAAGTAAAAAATGGTGGCCACGAATCTTTGATGAACTGAAATTGTTTACTTTTCAAAAATAATCCAAGGAGATGATGTCCTGTTTTTGGAATATTTTGACTTGTTTAGTTGTGCAGCAGCAATGGCAATGCCTTCCCTGTGGTGATTGCTGCACATCCATCAGATCCCAATCAATTTGCCCTTGGCATGAGTGATGGTGCAGTTCATGTGATGGAGCCATCAGATGCAGAGACGAAATGGGGTGGATCGACGTCTCAAGAAAACGGGGCCTTGCCTTCTATTGCTTCGAGTTCTGCATTGAATAGTCAGCCATCTGAAACCCCTTCTAGGTGATTTTGAAGTGACTCAAAGTGAAAAACTAAGGTTAACACCACCTTTTTTGGCCTAGTATTGTAAAGTTAATATAATCTTCTCTCTTTTTCTCCTGCCCTTTTTAGAGTAAAATATGAGAAAGGTCTTGGTACATCTAGGCCATTGGTGCATTTTCATGGTTTATTCTTTTACTTCTTGCTTCGAATTAAATTCATACATAAAATGCTGCATATTATTCTGCTAAACTTTACTAAGAAAAAGGTTCCTATTACACTCGTTTATATATATTTTTTAGAAAAATACTTTTGGCTAATTTCCATTAACTCTATTCTACACTATAATTATATTAATTTATTATTTATTGCCTCTTTGGTGTAGATAGTTTTTGGAGAATTTTAGATTTTTGAAGAATGTGGGTTAAAAAGTGATTGAAAATTGTGAAAAGTAGCGAGTTCCATAGAAAAAGTGGTTGAAAATGAATTTGAGAGAGAGAATTGATTTGTACCAAACAAGGGCAAGATGTGCAAGTATATGTTGAGATAGGTTAATAAGAGATTAGTGATAATGTTTGGTGGAGATTAGGGTCAGAATTTTAATAGATTTTGATAGAAATTTACAAAATGTTTGATTGAAAAGTTGTAAATATGTTGTTGAAATTGATTGTTGATTTTGAATTAGATTAAAATTTTAATTTTAATAAAAAGAAAAAAAAAGCACTAAACAGCCATACCCAAATAAATTCTGTTATAATATTATTATTACTTGTTTAATCACTCATTATGTCTACTTAAATAATGTCTGAAATTTTACATTATATCAATTAATATTTCCAGAGGACTAAGCCTCAAAACATTATGAAAAATATTCAAGTAATTGAACCGATCAAAGTCCGGTACCAAAAATTATTCACCGGTCTATTATTTCTCGTCACTTTACTTTATAATTTATTAATCTGAAATCTAATCTAACTTTATATTGATTACAAAATATTATGACATTACTTTCGACGTGAACAATGTCGATAAAGAAATGTCGGGTGCGGAGTTAGAAAGATCCCACAATTTTTGCGCCCTACATAATCGAAATTGACCCCACCTTCGAAAATCGCAACAAAATATGAGACCCTGGTGACCCACCTTACCTCAAATGAGTTTTCATAGGTTTTGTTTTATATTGTTAAGAGATGAAATTTTACATCGAAATAAAATATAAATATTGATCAATTTAAAAGTGTTTGAGTTGCTCATCTTAATAAAATTGACATTTTGAGATGGAACTTCAGAGTCTTAATATGGTATTAGAATTTATTAAACTTCAACGTGCAATCTAATTCAATTAATATTGAAAAAAAAAATAAAAAAAATGAGTATACGAATTTCTTGAGCGAGCCACTATCTTGCGGGGCCATCCCAAAGTCTTAGCATATCTGCCTCTCACTAGAATTTTGATATTTGATATTATATACTAAAATTTTGGAAGTGTCAAAAAGTTCCGTAAATTTTAAAAAATATCATATAGACGGGTGCTAAATTGTATTTGCGCTACCTAGCCTTACTAAACGTAACTGCAATTCTTGAGGTGTCACCATAGAGTATATTAATACACATCAAAATTTTAATATGTAGGATAGGAAGATGCGACACAATTAAGCCCCTATTTAGTTTTCATTCTTTTTATCTCATTTTTATACAGTACTAAATTTATATTACATTTTATTTTTGACTTCTTGAGCTCAATTTAAATCACACAATCTCTCAAAAACTTAACTTTTTCCAAAAGTAATGAAAATCAAACAAGCACTAAGAACATCCTTTGCTTACGCGACAGTCGGTACAAACCCAATTACTATAAAATATGATCACCAATTTGAACGCATTAATGCATGGCGTAGCTTAAGGAGTAAGAGAATTCCTTTCTTGGATTGTACTCTACAATCTCTACGCTTTAAACCCAACAGTCAATCCTCCTCATTCTTTCAGCTCTTTACTTATCAACTACGTTTCTACTTTGCAATTTATTAATATCACTACATATCTCTGTCACTGTGTATATTATATATTATATATACATGTCAATGTACGATCCAAAGAGTGAAAATCAAGATGGAAACGGTTCGTGGTGATATTTTGGTTCTTCCATTTTTTGGTCAGGGTCATCTTTTTCCGTGCATAGAACTATGCAAACGTCTTTCTTCTTACAATTACAAGCTTTTTCTCATTATCCCTTCTCATCTCTCCTCCTCTATACCGTCCTCTCTGCACCAGAATCACTCTTTAGTTGAAGTGATCGAAATCCCAGCTTCGTATTCACCTTTACCACCGCCTCCGCCGCCGGAGTTGAGAGAAACACCGCCACCAAATCTTTCTGGACAAGAAGGGTCTGCACCGGGACCCGGACCCGGAAATGGACATGGGTCTGGGCCAAATCACCACCATCATCAAGAATTGGGCAATGGAATTGAGTCCTTTATCAATGACAGGTACAATAATACGGGTCAGACCCGACCCTTATGTGTAGTAATTGACGTGATGATGAGCTGGAGCAAGGAATTATTCAAGAAAATGGAGATACCTACGGTGTCATTTTTTACCTCCGGTGCATGTTCTACTGCTATGGAGTATGCTGCATGGAAAGCCCATGTGGATGATGTCGAACCGGGTGAGACCCGAGTGTTTCCCGGGTTACCTGAAAGCATGGCCTTGAGTTATTCGGATCTTAAAAGAAAGGCTCGACCACCTTCAGGGTTCCCAAAAAGAAGTGGAATGAACTTTGGCCCTCCTGGACCTGGACAACCAGCTCGACCACCTTCAGGGTTCCCAAGAAGCGGTCCAGGTGGGCCGCCGAGTGGAATGAACTTCGGTCCTCCTGGACCGGGACAACCACCGCGGTGGCTAGAAGAGGCGGATGGCTCGACCGCCTTGTTAATCAACACGTGTGATGATCTGGAGAGGCCATTTCTTGAATATATATCTAGTCAAATTGGAAAAACAGTTTTGGGTGTGGGCCCCTTGTTGCCCGACAAGTATTGGAAATCAGTTGCGTCTAGTTCGATTCTTCACGACGATAGATCGGACCGAAAATCGAATTACTCGGAAAACGAGGTAGTACACTGGTTGGATTCAAAGCCGAGTAGGTCTATCATTTATGTGTCATTTGGTAGTGAAGTTGGTCCAACACTAGAAGAATATGCTGAATTAGCAGAAGCACTAGGAGAGTTGAACAGGCCATTCATATGGGTAATTCAACCCGGTTCAGGAAAGCAAGGTCCACCACCCGGGTTCTTTGGTGGGAAACCCGGTCCAGACAAAGATGAAGGGTACTTCCCACATGGGTTGAAAGAAAAAGTTGGGGATGGAGGACTCATTATAAAGGGATGGGCCCCACAGTTATTGATTTTGAGCCACCCATCAACTGGAGGATTTTTGTCACACTGTGGATGGAATTCTACATCGGAAGCAATTGGACTTGGGGTCCCAATTTTGGCATGGCCAATTAGGGGTGACCAATTTTATGATGCAAAATTGGTGATGAGTCATTTGAAAGTGGGCCATATGGTTACAACAAGGGGTGATTTTTCAGAGATGGTAAAAAAGGATGACATAATGCAACAAATTGAGAAATTGATGGGTGATGAAGAGGTTCACAATAGAGCAATGGGGTTTAGGCACATATTTGGGAATGGTTATCCATCAGCATCACTGGCTTCTTTGAAAGCATTTCTTGATCTTATATCTCAATAGTTATCTGCTCGTCGTCACTTTACATTATGTTGGAATGTAAGATACGATGATGAAAGTAATATTTTTAATTTTCATCGTGATTTTTAGTCTATTTTGTATACTATCTTGGAAGCTATTTGTGTCATGTTTTGGAATGACATATCAAATAGCTTAGCTTATTTTTAACATTTATTTTATTTAGTTTTCATGTTTGCATTGATATTTTTTTTTGCTTGACTGTGACAGAGATAATACCCCTGTTGGATTTGTGACTCTTCTTTGAAGACTAGTGTTGGATCGTGCTTCGCACGAAATTTGATTTTTAGTCGATTTTATTAGCGTCAAATATAAATTATTTCAAAGTGTGAAATGTAAGTTAATCCTAACTAAAAGTACCCGTTTGTTAAAATATTTCTATCTCGTGACTAAGCAAACTTATATGAGAATAATAATAAAAGAAATCCATCTTTTTATGTTTTTCCCCTTTTGCTAAAATATTTTTATCTCGTGACTAAGCAAAATCATATGAGAATAATAATAAAAAAATCCGTCTTTTTATTTTTTTTCCCTTTTGCTAAAATATTTCTATCTCGTGACTAAGCAAAATCAAATAAGTATAATAAAAAAAATTCTTTTTTTTTTTTTTTTTTTTACTATTGCCAAATAAGATAAAAAGGAAAATAAATTCTCTTTTTTTTAATTAATTTATTTATTTTTGTGTGTGTGTTTTAAATCAGATAATTAATTTTAAGGTGTGAAAGCAACATATACTAAGCAAAATCATATGAGTATAATAAAAAAAAATTTTTTTCCTGTTGTCAAATCAGATAAAAAGGAAAATAAATTTTATTTTATTTTTAATTTATATATATATATGTCTAGATGCACATAATAAGAAATCTAAAAAAATGAGAAAGATAATATGTTGACTTTCATGTGTGAATGCAACATACCAAAATGGAATAGTGATTACAAAAAGAAGCTCTTATAATATAAGAGGAAAATTGGTAGCTGATGTCATGTTAAGCAGTTGTTGGGTGGGGGATTAAAATTAAAATTAAGATTTTAGTAGATTTTGATAAAAAATGATGAAATGTGTGATTAAAAAATTGTGAATCTCATAAAACGTATTATTCAAATTAATTATTGATTTTAACTTGAATTAGAATCTTATTTTTAATCACTCCCAAACTGGGTAACCATAACCCAAATTCTTGGAGCAGCAGTCCTGTTGTCAGTTTGAGAAAAAGTTATCACGCAATCCTGCAACATGAGAATATCAGACAATGCAAAGTTCGCAAAGGAAATGTCACTTTTGATCAGAATCCCGCGTCTTATTTACTCCTTCGAAATAACTACTAGTCAACGTATACTCATGCATTATCCAACTATTCATCTTAGTATCAATCTCCTCGACTCGAAGGTCCATTTTTTTTAAAAAGTAAAAATTTGGTGGGCGATAGAATATTTGATCAGTTAAAATTATTGGTTTTTTAAAAACAGTTGTAACAAATAAATTTCATCAAATGATTTTGAACGTTGAGAAATAAATGCATAAGATTCTGGTGCGGTTTAGTATTAATATCAAAAAATTTACAAAAAATCCAATTTTAATCTCCTGGGGCTTAGTATGATCACTCTGAATTAGGGGCAAACAAAATAAGTTAAACAATTCGGTTCGATTCTACAAAATAAAAAATAAAATAATAATAATGACTTTTGTTCATTTGGGAACAGAGTAATATTATTCATCACCATTAGTGTTAAACACCAGTCTAGATGACAATCACATGACATTAAATGATAGATTCATTTAAATGTAAAGTCACATGACTCATTTAATTGAACCTATAAAGTGCAGCGAACTGCTGCTAGATAACATTATTCTCCTTTGAATAAAATCTTGTTGCCCTTGAATATCGGTTCCTATAGCCAATAGTTAGTCCCCAAATGATAATGTTGGATGTAGAGTGAGAAGGTTTAGATTAACATTTACATCAATACACACCTGCTATAAAAATGTGAACTAATTGGAACTTGGACTCTTATTGATGCAGAGAGATTCTACTTACTCAAGGCTCGAATCTGCCCGAGAAAGCCCGAGGATGAGTCCATCAGCAAGGTATAGTAATTATTTCCCACTAGACCATGGTGAGAGTCAATATTTTAATGGACGGGAGCGGGTCCAGCTACTAACGAGGGAGTTTGGCCGTTCGTGCGCCAATTTTTTTTTCATTTTATCTTGTAATTTTCGTGTTAAAATCTTTTTTTCCCTTACCTTGTAGTGTCCATTCATGCTCAATCAAATCTGCTCGTGCTGGATCGACTTCCTGAATTCGCCTCTGATAATGGAGGATCAAGAGCTTATCCTAGAGGCGATACATCGCATATGGAAGCATCAAGAGACACAAACGCCTTAGTGGACGATCCATCGGTGTCCATAAGCGATGCCAGTGACATTGAATCAGAGTGGATTGAAGAAGATGAGTCGGGAGTATATATTACCATCAGACTAGTAGTCGATGGTACTAGGGAACTTCGGCATACCAGATTCAGGTAAATCTTAAGAATAAACTTCGATGTCTAATATGAAACTTAGTAAACTTCGACTTTTTGGATGCAGCCGAGAAAAGTTTGGAGAGGTGAATGCAAAGCTTTGGTGGGAATCAAACGGACAGAATACAAAATCAATACCTATAAATGACATATTTTTCACTGAAATTCATTCCACTTTGCTCTAAGGGTTCGTCTGATACAGACATTTTCCATTTGTCCATGGAAAATAGAAAATGATTTTCATGAAAAATGAAAATGATCCATTTGATTCCAATTTTTGGGGGTTGAAGTATTTCCTGTCTTATCTCGATATCCGTAATTTTCCTTAAAAACAAGGAAAATATATATATTTTTTTTTTGTTTAAGAATTCATTTTCCACTTTTACTACACTTTCAAATATCAATTTCATTTTCACAAACACGTCCAAATTCTTTCATTTTATTTTCACATTTTTTCCACGTTTGCAATCAAATGGACTGCCACAAGGATTAAACCCCATATGAAAATGTATGGTGGCAGTTTACAGATTTTCTGATTTAGTGGATTTTTCAGGGAAAGCTGCTATTAATCATATTATTGTTAGCTTACAGTTGATTTATTCAAGTTCTTTTTGGTCATTGTTATATATTCATTAATTCTATGGTCAATCTTATTTATTCATTTTTGAGAATATAAAATTTTCTAAACATATATATATATAAGATATTATGAATTATGCACCTAATTAAAAATTATGTGATGAATATATAATTCATGAAATTGTAAATCATACAAACAACAATAATATAAATTAATCGTTATTCTTGGGGATGACAATGGAGCAAGAAATCCCCGAACCCAACGAAACCGCCCTGAACAGGACGGGAATTTCTCCACAACGGGGGGAATGGGAATTGCTATCAAATCCCATTACCCACCCCGCCCCGTCCCGCCCCGCCCCGCCGCGCTACAAAACCATTCCCTATTAATAAGTTCACTTAAAAATAAAAAACTCAATCCAAACAAATTAAAAGTATTATAAATGCCCAAATATATGTATAATTTCAAAACTAAATCCTACATTTCAACTGTATACTAATCTTCATCTCTCACTCTCAAGTCTCATCTCATTCTCTCCAAACATACTTCTGAACACAATTAAACTTGTACTGCTCTATAAAAGTTATTATGAGTTTTTTTTATTAAAGTTAGTCATTCTCTAGTGCCGTTAAATGAGAATTTTGTAAAATAATCATACTTTAAAAAAATAATTTGTATAACTAAATATTGCTCAAAAACATCAACGTTCACAGGAAATAAAATAATCACTTTTATATCATTTTAAGTCATGAACAGATATCAAATTGAAAAATTAATTGTTCTCTCATGCATTGTCATCATTTGATAACCATAAATATCTTTACTAATTTGCTTGATCATACTTTTATGGTTCACCTGCAAATTTTTTGATATAGTCGAAGAGTAATGTACTGCTAAGAGAAATTTTATGAGATAATCATTATAAAAAGACATTAATTGACAATATAAACGAGGATTACTGACATCCCTTCCTATCCTTGTCTAAGCAGAGATTGGGGGGGGGGGTGATGGTAAATCTCCGATGGGGTGAGGACGGGATTGACATCTCCATCCCGAACTCACCCCGTTGTCATCCCTACTTATTCTAAATAAATTTAAGATCACCTATATAAATCTGTCTTCACAATTGTGCTCTTTTCATCCTATGATCTATAGATTCTATAACCAAAGCAATCATAAAATGTGAATCATTTACATAAGTAGTTTATGTTGTAAACAAATGGAATGCTATACTGGTCAAATTTTATTTTGGTTCAGATAACTCTTTTCCTCCAGATTGCATTTTTCTCATGAATAGTGACTATCTCACCAGACCAGTTAAGATCATTTTCTAAAATCTTAAACCTAGATTTCAACTTTCTTACTTCCACATAACTCAAAGAAGTCGGCAAGCAATCGATAATCCACAATTAAGAAAGTTAACTACACACGACTACCAAAATAGGGTTTCGCGAAAATTAACATTTGCTAATTTTTTTTAATCTGTCACGATGGATAAAATGTGCTCAAGCGCTTTACTGGACAAGGAGAGGCCACAAGTTTCAAATCCCTACAATACACCTTATGAAAAGCACCTTAGCAGGCTATCAGTGCCTATCCCAACGTAACATCAAATCCATTTTTAACCCATCAACATCTTCATGGTACAACGTGAATGCTCCAGTATTATATTCGACCTCAGAGCACCCAAAAACAAACCAAACGCTCAAAATAAAATACCCTTAAACTGCTAAAGTACATAGTCTCCAAACCGCTAGAAAAAGAAACGCAAATAGATTGAACAGAAACAACATTGAACATCATAACTCCACCACAAAAGCCAAGAAAATAGGGAGTTACAAGAAAACTTATCATTAAATCATTCCAAAGGATAAATGATGTGACATAAAACACAAGCCCAAAGCCATTAGCCAGTCAGTAGAACAACTGAATTCTACAACTAAAAGACCCACAGCTTTTAAACTGGATCTTATTATTAAATCATGCTCATAATAGGGTCAAATACCACGGAAGTTGTAAGGTGAACATATCTCAAGTGAGCCAAGAGATTCGCTCCAAATAACACAAACTGAGCCCACGTGAATAAAAACAAACATCTAAAACAAGCCCATGTTTCGAACCAGTATTATAGTAATTTTTATCAGAAAAACCAATTATACTCAAGAAGAAAGAACTGATGCTAAATGGAAAAGAATTTACTTGGGCAGCCAAGCTCAGCTAGGGTCATCTGCACAAACGAACGTAGATATAACATTTGATCATCTATAAAATGTCAACTGAGTGTTTCCTTCACTCTGGCACTATCTTTCTATTAGCTCTTCCAAAAAAATTCATCTGCAGAAATAAGGACAAACATACCAATCGACCATCTATAACTTCTCAGCTGAGTGTTTCCTCATCCTGCTACTTTTCTACCATAAGCTCTTTCAGGAAGAATTTCCTTGTTTCGTCCAATGGACAAATCAGATTTCCTATGCCCTCCTCCAGCCTTCATAGGTGGAGGCACCAACTGCTTTACAAGAGGTCTACCAGAGCTTACTTTCATGTTTGCTAACTTATTGGACACATCAGAAACTCCACGTGTCTTCCCCAAGAAGCTGACTGCTGAACCAAAAATGTAAACGTTACTTAAACAAGATAGGAGAGTTCAAACCAATTAAGAGGAAATGCTAATCCAACATGAGAACGGGAAAAAGTTCTGCACAACTGTACTAATTTAAAACAATTAGGGTTTGTTTGAGCCCCATTTTTAATGAAAATGAATGTGTAATGGAGATTTTTTTGGAGAACGTGTGGTTGAAAAAGTAGAAAAAAACTTTTGGTCTACATGTAAGGTTATTTTATTGAGAGAATGTATAGTTGAAAATGAATTTGGAGAAAATGAGTTTTTAAAGAATGAGGTAAAAACATGGGCTTAATAACACCCTTCTAGGATATCTGGTCATCTACTGGAAAACAATGGTGCAGCAGCACAACATAATGCAAATTACAACATAGATATATCATATATGCATGCATTCAACAGAAAGTTATACAAACCCTAAGTGAAGGTGAAATAATTAAATCTTACAAGTCACAAATGTTCTTTACCATTTCCAAGGACTGATGAAGAAAATCAGCAAACTGCATCAAAGATTACTTATCATCCCAACCGATTGAGATACCAAATATGTAACTAATCACAATAGGCGACACTACCAATATACCCATATAAAAGACTAAACTCAGAAAAGTGAATTTGAGATAAAAGCTACAATAGTGAAATCAAAAGAAAAGTTAAACTGCAAACTTCAAATAGCCAAATTGAAAAATAATTGAAGAAAAGGAATATTAATTAATTGTTACATCGTACTACCTGGTCCATTCATTGCAGGTGACCAGTGTCTTGGCTGTGGCTTCACATTGCTCTTCAAGCTCTTGTCATTCTTACTCACATCCTGCGCCACATTAATAGGCCAAAGAGAACAGGGAAAAAAATTAAGAAGGGGAAAGAAAAAGATACTAACATATAGTTAAAAACATTTCCCTGTGTCTGCATCGGTGAAAGCACATTATTTTAAAATGTGCATTCTGACTTACCTGCTCATTCATGTTCAGCTTCCTCCGTACACCTGCAAAAGAAAATATGATCAAAAAGACATTTTGACTCAAGAGTCCTCGTTCACGTTTTTTGCTATAATAATAGGCTAATAGCTCCGAGGTCCAGTACTCAGACAAACACAGGCAATCACAGGAGGGAGGAGGGTGTGCGTGTTTTTGCAACCTTTTAAAAATATAAAAGTACAGAACAAATATTAATCACCAAAGATGACAAATATCATATCCTAATATAGCACCTGCATTCAAAGATGTGCATGATTTGACAGAGTAGTTCTTCAAGGGCTTCGGGTTTGATAAAGTCCCTGGATATCTTCTACCACATTTTTGTTCCAAAGCTCCCTTCGTGCCAACTGCGAAAAGTTCGATGATCTGTTACTTAAATACTCAAATCAAAGAGAAGATTAAAATATGTTTCGAGACATACCAGATGGAGGTGTTCTTGCAACAGCAGCTTTACAGTGTAATGTTGGTGGAACATGGAAGCAACTCTGCAACAAAAATAGAAACAAATACTCACAGCTAAGAAATTTCCATTCGAAAGAAAGCAACCTTGTCAGTTACCCAAGGGGTAAGGCTATTCTTTTCCCTGCAGTAATGCATTAAACAAACATTATCTTCCTACAAATGGGAAAAAGTTGCTACCTGGAAGAAGGGATGTTGAAGGGCCTCCATGGCCGTTGGCCTCTTGCAAGGATTCCACGTACAAAGTGACTACATTAGAAGATTGAAAAGCAATGAAACTCAATAGTGAGAACATGATATAATCAAAGCAGACTCCAGATTTGGAGCAACAAATCATGGCATATAAAAGTCATTATGAGTGTTCATTCATGTATTGAAGAAGGAGAGGAGATCAAGATCGATAACCAGCAAGCATCACTTACTCCAATAAGATTAACTGCATCCTCGATAGCACGTGGTATTAACGAAGAAAGAGGTACGCTAGCAACCTGCCACATCAATGACATGTAGACAAGTAGATGAGTTATATCAGTTTAAATATATAAAAATTCAATCCACAATGTTGAACAAACTATAAAATTTTATACTTCAGGCCCAATTATACATCACTAAAACATGTTACCAAAAATTATTTCCGAAGAGAAGCTAACATTTATAGAAATGGAAAGAGATGAAGAAGAGAAGCAATTTAGAGAGGAATGTAGTTTATTCAATAATCAAAGTCTAATCATTATATAGAGTTTAAAAGTAGGAAAATGACTAAAGATACAAAATATAACTGATAACTGTGATTTTACACTTATTCGGGCAACCAAAATTGGGCATTTGAGAGTACTTTTATTGTGTAGTTACGGGATTTTGTGTGTTTATTGATTATTTTAGGAGAAAACCCGGTGTTGGACAAGAACAGATGAGAAGGAACGAGATTTGATGATAAATGATTGAAGTTGGACGAATTCTGGAACTCAGGGGCCAAAGTATCAAGTTGGAAGTTGAAGGACTAAAATGCAATATTGGAGGACTTAGTTGGACAAGAAATGGAATTGAGAGACCAAAATGTACAGAAATGAAAGATGTTTAACTTTGCGAATGCAACATTCTAATTGCTTGTGGTTGCAAGGAAGCAAATTGGAATTACTGAATAATCATGTGATCGTACCACTTTTCACCGTGCGAACTGCGAACTTGCGGTTTAAGCGAACAAAAACCATAATTCTTTTCCAACTAGAATAATAAGAATTCTTTTTATGCTTATCTTCATTCCCCGTCAAAGCATATTCCCCCAATCCTCGTAGATGGCAAGATATAAAATTTAAACGTCTAAAGTTCAACCAACAATCTTATAGAAGTTCAAAATATTAAAGCTGGAGGCCATTTATATCACTAGCAAGAGCAAAAAAAAAAAAAAAAAAATTGTTCTCAAAGAAAAACATAAGAATTTTCTTTCTATCTCAATCATGTCCCTTCATCTCACTAGATAGAGATATATGCCCCAAGAGTTTTACCTTGTTAAACTACTGTTTTTCATTTGCTTTGATTTCATATTTTTGAAGAGAGGAGGTAGCGAAGTGAAAATAACCTAAAAAAAGTTTCAGACTACTATTTCACCAGTTTTCTCCATAAAAAGAAACAACTCACTTGTGGAAAGTGGTAGTTGATGGCATTAGCAAGTTCAAGTCCCTCAGGCCACTCACTCTTCGTTGGGCTTCCTATTACACAGCATATCTTATATATCTCATCTGCTTCACTACACCATTAAGAAAGAAAAAAAATGCTCATAAGATTTGCTCAACAATATTCAAAAGTATATATAAAATTAAAAAGAAGCTGAAATAAACTTCCCCAAAATATGTACAAGATAAAAAAAAAAAAAAAAAAAGAAGAAATCATGTAAGGTGAGGACCGTGAGGCTTATAGTTGGACATTCATACAAATTATACTCTGCAATCCACATTTTCATTTAGCTCAGAAGGGATGGAGGCAAATAACACTAAAACCAAGACACGCAAACTAAAAGTTGCTTGTGACTATATATGGTGCATGTTGACTAATACAAAAATTCTGATGCTTTATCAAGCATCAGTCGTCAGAATAAGAAATTTTAAGCAAAAAATCACCCTTCAACTAACATATCATTCCAAAAAAGCAACAAGGATGATTTTCCTTAAAGAGGATGAGAATACCTTGAGCCTGGAAATAAAGGGCGTAGAGTAAACAATTCAGCCATTATTGCACCCATTGCCCACATATCTGGTGTTGCAAAAACAAAATAGATTATAGTAAAGAAAAAACATGAAGAAACTTCTCAAAGAAGCAATTCCATTTTCATTGTATACTCACCAACTGCAGGACCATATATTTGTGACTGAAGCAGAACTTCAGGGGCCCTGTACCTGCAAGTAAACAATATGGCACATCTATATAAAAACACATAGCTCGTTAGAAGTAACTACTAACTACACCTGGACATAACCACCTACCAGCGCGTTGAGACATATTCAGTGAATGGAGGTTGAGAATTGATCTCACGAGCAAGACCAAAATCAGCAATTTTTATAACATCCTTAGAAACCAGCAAGTTCTCTGTACAAATCACAAGCGAAAAATGCACAAGTCGTCAATGACAAGAAATGATCAAAATACTCAAAGCAACTAATCAAACTTCACAAATAAAAGAGAGGCAGGAAGTTATCTCCGGATTATACTAAACAGTAAACAATTTAACTCAAGCAATATACTGCCTTAAGTCCCAATTATCACCTATTCGACAACACGTTTGCCTACTCATTGTTTTAACCAGGGCGCAGGGCCCTACATTTTGAGGTGCACTTCATGTAAGACTTCCATCAAACATCTTGTGGCTTGCACCTTGAATGCCATTTGCAAGACTTACACTTCGACTTACATGATGCAGGCGTCTCAGTGCCACCAAGATGTGCGCTCAATTTTGTCGCATTTCCAGAGTTTTTATTGTTGGTCTCAGTTTTTATTTTTTTAATATCCTTTGAAGAGATTTACAAGCTAATTTACCATACAACTGAACCCTAAAAACCCAACAACAAATAATTGGAGAAGAAAGCAAGATGCAAACGAGCCCTGACCTCCAAAAACTAAAGTGAAATAAGACCCTATTCCCAATTGAGTTACAAGTTTCACACGCACAACCAATGAATAGATACCTACGAGACCAACCTTTCAATTTTTTCTTTCTTTTTTGTTTTTCTCCTTGTCCCCGTGATTTTGTTTCTTTTTTCCCCTTTATAGGGAAGTAGAAGGGGAAGTGTAGTATGAGAAAAAACGACAAGAAGAAGTTCATATTGATGAGGATGATAGGTGGCGAATCTCTAAGAGATTCTATTCATAAAGATGATACAAGAGACGTTTAAGTTTTTATTAGTATTAGACTACAATTAGTTAATTGATTACTAATTTGATGATCTATTATGTGCTATTTATTGATCGATTTAGGTTTATTTGTAAGTTAAACTTTCAGTTTTTTAACTGGTTTTGTTATGGATTCTAAAGATAGTTTATGGTTTATCACAACATGCTTCAGAATCTTATATTTTAAATTTTTTAATAATATTGTGGAGGTTTTCACCTCAAAAACATCAACTGTAAAAGATTCTATTCATAAAGATGATACAAGAGACGTTTAAGTTTTTATTAGTATTAGCAATAGATTACAATTAGTTAATTGATTACTAATTTGATGAACTATTATGTACTATTTATTGATCGATTTATATTTATTTGTAAGTTAAACTTTCAATTTTTTAACTGGTTTTGTTATGGATTCTAAAGATAGTTTATGGTTTATCACAACAATGATCATGCCGTTTGGTAACACTATTTGGTTTATAAACTTGTTTATTTATGATTTTGAGGTAAAAAGTAATGGTTGAAAATTGGAGAGAGAAAATATGTGTGGTTAAAAAGTGGTTTAGGAAATTATGTTGTTTATAAACAAAAAAGATTCTTTTACCAAACGGATGCTATATTGTGGAAACTTTCTCCTCAAAAAACATCGAGTGTTTACAACTCACTTCACAGATATAGCAAGAGGTAGAAACTCATATAATGGCTACAGGAATCCCCCCTCCCCAACCACCAAAAAGCATTATCAATAATTACCTGGCTTGAGGTCACGATGAAAGTACCCATGTCGATGCATGTATGCTAAACCTTGAAACACTTGGAAGCACCAATTTTTAACTTCAGATTCAGAAAAAAGTTTGCTTCTGTCCTTCATAAGCTGGTATAGATTGCACTCCTGATAATATGATGCAACATCTATGTTTATATGTGAATAACATGTAAAAAAGAAATAGATATCTACATACGGGAAAGAAATGCATACCATGTACTCAAAGACAAAGTACAAGATGTCATTTTCCCTAATAACTTCCTTGAGCTTCACTATATTTGAATTCTTCATTTTCCGGAGTGACTGCCAAGAACCTTTTGTTAGCTGTACATAAATAGAAGCCTAAACCAGTCAACAGGTAAGCAAACTGTGTCACCTTTACTTCTCTCAAATTTATACATTCTTCCCATGAATAATATTTCTTTTTCATTTTTTTGATTGCAACCTGCAAATTCAGATTATTAGTTTGAAATAGCAAATTTAGATGGAAAGACTTTTCCCGCACAATATTTTATCTTCAGGGACAAGAAAATCAAGTAATTCAATAAAAATCCACAGCCATCTGAAAGACTGAAAAAAAAAAACATACCACTTCACCAGATTGCTTATTTATAGCTCTCCAGACATTTCCAAATGTACCATTACCAACTTCCTTAATAATCTTATACCTGCATTAGCCATCATAATAATCAAAATGGAGGATGATGGGAAGCTAACGAAAACCTTGAGAAGCAGTTATAAGCCAACGCACCTCTCCATTTTTGTGATTTCAACTTCTCGTGATACTTTATTTGTTCGAAAGTGAGTGTACATGAAAAAAGAAATAATAAAGTTTCTATGTTCAACGGATTGCGAAAGAAAACTACAAAAGGACCAGGTTGATTCAGCAAAGTCCAAATTAGTTATCTGCTGTACTGCACATCCATGCAAAACCAGTTTGATGATGAATGATGGGCTTCACGGCCTTATCCATGAACTGTAGGAAATCAGACACCCAATAATTGCAAGGCAGAAATGGCAAGAAGATGGGAACCACAGAGCATCTTGACACTTATTCAAACTAACAGAAAATGACTTTCTCAAACGGTTAACTGGTATAACTCTTAGCTCAAGAAATGATACTGCTTCCAAACTTGGTAACAAATCAAATTCAGAAACACTAGGAATCTGATGCAAATCTTCAGATGACTGAACCTTACCACTTGTTGCAAACCATTTATGTCTCTGCACAAATACAGTGCTGTGGAACAGCTACTAATTTCCAACAAACAATTTTCCTTTGTCTACTTGCCAAATTCAGCCCTGTGGTCAAAAAGGAAAATTAACAGATACAAGAGAAACATCTAAAAAACATGCAAAGGTAACTGGGTGGTGAGAAATAGCAGCTAAAGAAAGTACCTTGCAAAATCATTTCCAAAGGATCTCAAATGGATGTTGTACCAGCAATGCACTAGCAACAAAAAATTTGCAAGAGAAGACTAACAACAGTTGCATTTTACATCATTAACATCATTTCAAATAAACTAAGGCATGCGGCGCAAGTCTATGCTTTCACTAAAGATCCAACATCCTTCTTAGGAGGAATATTTTGGCATCCTGTACTTATTATTTAAGAAAAGCTGTTCACTAAGTGCAATTGACAAAGGAAACAAGAGGAAAATCTCCAAGGATGATGAACCGCCTATTGAGAACTTTTTGTAATGACAATATCCGGTGCTGGTAGCAATCCAACCACAGACACACTGGCTCCATGACATAAATAATATCAACCCCTTCAAATGGTTATCTAACACGACCTGACAGCATAAATAAAATATATTAATACGTGAACCAATATGTTAGGAGGAAAAATAAAAACTCACATCCAGAGGAGTGGGGCTAAAATTTCAATTTGAGCAGGGCTATCATGTAAAAGAAAATAAAAAATAAAAATTTAATTATGGGGAAAAACTGAGCTTAAGACCAGGGGAGCCCCCTTCCACCCCTGCTCACATCAAGCCATATATTTCAATAAATCAACTCAATATATATGTAACCTGGCATAATGATAGCCTCAAAAACTAAACCAATTTCAGAAATCAGAAAAAGAACATAAACTCTGTCAAAGCTACAAGTAAAAAACAATTTAAAAAAAAAAAAAACAAATGAATTGCTTGATTGGCTCTTTTAACAGTTGAAGGCAAATTAACCTTACTTCCTCATCTTGAGAACTCATCAACCATTTCAATAATAAATACATCAAACAAAAATTCCTCATAACAAGAGCAGGCAACAAATATTTTATATTTAAAGATAAAACGTGAATATATAATCATTTGTATTTCAAAGGAAAAATACACAATACACTATGTAATACATTCATGGGATTTCAAAAAAAAAAAAAAATACATTCATGGGTATTAATTTTAAGAGCAGAATGTCATGGCCCGGTTTTTTCCCTACTCATGTGGCACGGCAAGGATCATACATCATCGGACTATTCAGGATGTGCACTGACATAGCCTATGCAATTGCAGGTAATATCAATAAGTCCCTTCCCAAAGTTCTGTTATACATGCATCGTAGCTTGTTGGCCTGTGTGTTGGGGAAGGCTAACCCGTATGCTTGCGAGCATCTCTGGTGCCGAACGGCAAGTCCATTACAGGTGGTATTAGAGCAAGACCGTTCGAACATTGCATTGTTGGAGTGGCAGACCAATGACGTGGGTTCTGCGGCAACGATTTTGGGTCATCAAAGGCATGACTTTGCCAAAGAGCAAAATGGCAAAACGGCGTCAATAAGCTAATCAATTGAGGGAGAAAAACTTTGGGATGGCGCAAGAAAAGACATGGTTAGTGCAGTCGTGCTGCACGTTTGTTTCGTTGAACATGCCGGAGGAGCTGCGGCCATGAGGAGCGCCGTCCAACCGAGGGACTAGTGCAGAGGGCACAGGATGAAGGTTCGTGTCAAAGGCGGTAAGTACAGGAGCACTGCGAGACAAGGTGCGGGGGGGTCACTATGGGCTCTCGCCCGCTAAAGGGGCGGTACCGTAAATGTGGAGAATTTGACAAGTCCTTTGAGGTGGAAGATCAATTGAAGAGGAAGGTCATGTGTGGACGCGAGGCAAGCGCACCGCTGCGAGGACGCTAGCAGATTGGGTGGAGGAGCATGTCACGGCCCGGTTTTTCCCCTACTCCTGTGTTACGGCAAGGATCATACATCGTCGGATTATTCGGGATATATTGCACTAACATGGCCTATGCAATTGCAAGTAATATCAATAAGCCCCTTCCCAAAGTTCTGTTATACATGCATCGTAGCTTACTGGCCCGTGTGTTGGGGAAGGCTAACCCGTATGCTTGCGAACATCTCGGGTGCTGAACAGCAGGTCCATTACAAGAAGGTTCTATTCTAAACTATGTTGATCAATACACTCTCAGCGAGAAATTACATTCCAGCACTTCTGCTACAGAACAATGCGCACAATTTTGATGAAAACTACTACATACAATACAGATGAGAACTCTAAAAGAAATGCCCAAACTGTAAATATAAATCAAAATTTTAAACTAAGGCATCCCCCACTGATCTTTCCCTACACCAACCCCATATTCGGTAACATAATACCTACAAAATTCCTCCCTCCATTATATATACACAGACATTCAATTATATAGTCAAATTAACCAAAAACTCAATCAAGTAGATTGAATCACAAATACTCCAAAGAATGCAAATTCTTCAAAAGAAATCCTAAATATAAACCGTTAACCCTAATTAAAAACACAAAATCATGAAGAAGAAAAAAATAATTATGAAACGTAAAATTAGTCAGGATTAAATGAGAAAACGCAAATAATATATAAACCATGAACTCCTCATCAAAATCTAAATTCAAAAATTCCAAAACAATTAAAAATGCAGAAATTCAGATGCAAAAGCAAAACCCACCCAAAATTTCAAAAAGCAAACACAATGCTTGATCCCTGAATATAAATCCAATACCCACATCAATCAAATATCTACACCAAACAATTCAAACAAACATGTACTTGCTCGATCCTTAAATATCCATCCAATGTCCAGACCAGCCAAAATCAAAACATCTATCCCCTTCCCCCAAGCGATACAAACAAATACATAGAGATATACCTTCGGAAAAAATAGCATAAGCCAAGGAGAAGAAACCTAGAGATGCCACTATTTCTCTCCGTTCCTTCCTTTCTTTCTTCTCCTATAGTAAGTATGTCTTTATGAGCTTATGTATGTATCTCGTAACCACCCCCCTATTTATCTGGGATATGACGTGGCATGGCAACTCTCATGATGGAATCTTGGCTTCGTGTGCAAGCAATAAACGACAAAGGCCGGGCCGTAAATTGTAATTTTCTGCTATTTTCGCATGTGCTTATGCTTGCGGTTATACATATTTGTGCAAACTCCTCTAGGGTCCCTTAATTTTTACGAGTGTGGCAGTCATGTTCTAAATCTTCTATTTGTGACACTCGTGTCCCCCATCTTTTTACATTGTTCCTATGGTGTCATTGGCTGACAGAAAGAACAAAATTGTATTAAAATATTTTCTTCTCTTTTTTTCTCAAAAAAATCAAATGGTAATTGTTCAAATTACATTAATGTAGCTCTTTTTTGGAAATAATATCATTTTATAATCAAACATCTGGTGCTTTTCTTGTGAAAATTGAAAATAATTTTAGGAAAACATTTTTAATTGACATTTTTAGTGACATTGTGACATCGCGATCACCACCAAATGTATGTACGTTATGTCACAAGATCACTTAAAAATATCAATTAAAAATGTCTCACTAGAATTACTCGAAAATTAATGTATACAAAGATAACTTTGATCAGATTGGATATTGTGTGCCGTGTTAATAAATTATGGATTACTATTTTGGTGAATTAATATACCTTAATGAGCTTTTGCAATTGGTAATTTGGTATTGAACTTCAAATTTTCTTCCGCCACTAATGAATTTTTAAAAGTTCTTTGAGTTGCAAGTGAACTTACTAAATATTATTACATGTCACCGTGTCAGTTGGTGTTTGAAAGTTAACAAATTTGATGAACTTACAAGAATGTTATCTTATTCGTCATTCAATTTATCAATACAATTAGTTTGTTCACTTTTAGCATAAAACAAATGACGGAGTGACAAATGTGATAACATTTTGGTAAGTTAAATGGCAACTTAAAAGGATTTTAACAATCATTCAAAAAAAAAAAAAAAAGTTAAAATTTAATGACAATGCGAAATATCTGACAATTGAAATATTTAACCCTAATATGGTTATCACTTTGGTTTGAAGTATAATCATTTTTAATTAATTCTTTAATATTTAATAGTTAAAAGTGTTCTAAAAAGCGTGGAGCCCAAGAGTTAAGTTTTTGAAGCTTAAGCGGGAGTAAGCGTTAAAAAACGTTTTTCAATTCTTAAATATTTGATTTAAATTTTACTCATACTTGAACAAGTAAAAAAAAAGGAAAAAAAAAAAAAAATGGCAGCTGCTCGCATCGGGCGCGCACAATGCACGCTTAAGCTCGCTTCAGCACGCATTGTGCGCTCTTATGCGCGCACTGTACGCGTTTCGCGCGCGTTTTTTAGATAAAAAATTTTAGAAACGTATTTTTCTCGTTTTTCGTTAAAGCGACGCGCGAGAGGCGGGCACAACACGTTTTAGAACATTGGCTAAAACAGTGTTCCTGACGTGACAAGTGAGTTGGATTAGTCAAAGTAAGGTGGTGTTCTAACGTGATTCAATCTAGAAACATGTTTTGCTTTGCTTGACCTCTTAAAGTATCTTCGATAAATAAATAAATGTTTATAAATACTAAATAGTAGTAAACAAATTAGCCTCCGTTTGAAATTGTTTATAAATAAATTTATCAAGAACATATTTTCTCAAATAATTTTTTAATAATACACATTTTCTCAAATCATTTTAATATATATTTTATTTCGAAAATATTGTTTGAAAAAAAAAAAAAAAAAAAACAACACCAACTACATTTACCAAACGGAGGCTTAGAGCTTGTTTGGTAAAGGAAATTTTTTAACACAACTTTTCAAACTCAAAATCAACCATTCATTCTTAGGCAAGTCCAAATTTTTTTACTTTTTAAACATTTATAAACCACACATTCATTAAAAAACAAAAATCAAAAAAACTATCATTACCAAATTGGCTCTTAATGATAGATGAAGAAATTATCGCTAAGGGCATCTCCAATCCTATCCCAAATTTGGGATAAAATTTCAAATTTGGGATAAAATCTTTTCCAATGGTACCCCTATTCTCACCCCAAATTTGGGGTTATGAATAGTGCAACCCCAAATTTGCGGTTGCACTATTTATAACCCCAAATTTGGGGTTGACCTTAATTAATTACCAAATTGTCATTTTCTTATTTAATTTAAATGTTAAACATTATTAATTAGTCTAATAATTTGTTGTTATAGTAATTATCTTAATTGTAAATATTATAATAATTATTATTGTAATTCTACAATTGTTAATTTAATTTTTCTTAGAAAAATTATTTTTGTTCTAAATAATAGTAATATTTTTTGTTAATATTGTTACAAAATCGGCATGAATTAGTTTGAATAATTAAAAATATTGAAATTTTATTTCCAAACGACATATGTCAAATGAAGCTACATATGCAACAATATCGTTTAATTTAGGGAATTTGTAGCCACTAGGCGTATTTTGTTGTTCAACTTAGAATATTTTTTTTTCGAAAGAAAAATTACTATTTTTAATTTGGTTCATTCTACGCATTAGTTATTAATTAACAAATTTATAATCAAGGTATAATTATTAAAAAAAATAGAAGAAAATTGGGTACTATTCACTTAACCCCAAATTTGGGGTTAAATTGTTGGAGATAGAATTTGAGTCTACCCCAAATTTGGGGTAAAGATTATCCCAAATTTGGGGTAAACCATTGGAGATGGCTATTCTAAAATTTTGTGAATAAAATGTTTTTAAGATTATGTGATTTTATTTTACTAAAAATCGTAGACTTCTTTCTAATCAAATATTACATTTTTTTTTAAAGAGACGGTCCAATAAATGTTTCAATTTTAGAACATTATTATTACGAATTTTCTAAATTTATTATGATGCGAGACAACACGACTCCAAGAATCATGGATTGTCATTTGATAACTTATTTATAAACAACACATTTCTTCAAATCACTTTTAAAACACACACATGTTTTAAAATCACTTTTCAATAACATATTTTAATTCAAAACGAATAAATTTTTTATTTATAAACAAAAAACTTTTATCGAACAAAGGGAGTCAAAATTCGTACTAAAAATTCAAAAGATTGATATTTACGTTACATACTCTATAAATAAATCCGACCCTCTCGCTAAACATTCATTCCGATGATCAAACCGATAACGAGAGCAAAACAAGTACATGAGATCGATGACAGCTCTTAATCAATGTTGTTGAAAGTTAAATTTTAAAAGATCGTCAATAACCTGGAAAGCATGAGAAATTCAATACAATAATTAAAGAATAATGCAGTGAGTCGTCTATAAAATACAAAAGATAACACAGTTTCCCATGACATGACAAGTATAGACGAAAAACATCTACTCGGTATTTACATACTGAGTTTGTTTGGTAGTGTTAAAATTTTTACCACAATTTTTCAAATTCAATCTCAATCATCCATTTTTAGTTAAGTCCACCATTTTTTTACTTTTCAAACATTTTTAAATCATACATCCATAAAAAAAACCAAAACAATTACAAAAATTAAAAAATTTCACATTACCAAACAGGCACTAAATTCTACCAAATTTTCACCACAATTTATGGACATAAACATCACTGTTGAATAAGACATCTCAGCCACTATTGTATTGCATATTCAGGACTTGTTTGATTCACATTAAATTTATCTCTTTTTTCTACAATACTTAATTTTAATCATCCATTAAAAGTCAAATTCACAATATTTGACTTTACAACCAAATATCATCTATCTATTCTCCTAAAAATTATTATTCATTTCAAAAAAACTCTTTTTAAATAATATCAAACACACACTCAAAGAAATTCATGTCCGCCTTTGTTGGGTAAAAATTGTTTATAATAAACACAATTTTCAATACCAATTTTTAACTACACATTTTTTCCCTCTCCAATTTTTAACCACACATTTTACTTAGAAATACAAATAATATCAATCATTATTATTTATAACAGTTGCTGAACATGGCATGCTACATTGACTAAAAACTACTTACCCTTTGTTTGACAAACCTATTAAAAACATGTTTTTAAACAATATAATTTTCCAAATTATTTTTTAATCATACAAATTTTTTCTCTCTATTTTTTAACCACGTATTTTATCTTAAAAATATAAAAAAAAATGTTTATAAAAAAAAAACTTTTAACAAACAAATATCAATAGAGCATGTTTGATTAAAGTGAAATTAGGGTCCGTTTGATTGAAAAGATGGAAAATGGTTGGAAGTAAAATAATTTTCAGGGAATTGAATTTCTTGAAAAATATTTTCGTGAAAATATCAATTATATGTGTTTGATTGGTATAATTTTTTACCCGAAAAATATTGAAATTTTCTACGATTTGGTGTTTGATTCGCTTTGTTTACATGGAAAATAATTATTTCATTATTATTATTATTATTATTATTATAGGCATGAGTTTCTCACAAAATGGACGAGAACATATGAGCATCGGCAACCAAGCTCTCCTAAGCAATTGATGGGTGTCGAATCCAACAAATAATAATTTCTTACTCTTATAAAAATAAATTGCAATAGCGGTGAGTAAGGTCGAATTCACAGAGATTGGTTAGATTTAATTCTTCGAGAAAATTAAAACAATGAATTAAAAACAATGGGGGTTTTGAATTTTGAATATAAAATCAATTTGTAAATAAACGAGTGCGGAATTAAAATTTTTGGAAATATCAAATTAAATAAACATCCAGCTCAAGGTATAATCTCAGTATTGATTCACATAATTGATCATGGATGCAAGAATAAAATCCTTAATTTATTCTCTAAATTGGTTATAGTCATTGATACGATCTTACAACATATCTCTCCTTACTTTATCGATAATCAAGAGACGCTCGTTGATTATTTCCATAATCAATAAACAACCCTAGATACGATCGTAAGATTTAATTTACCAATAGCATTAATTTTCAGAGAGACGACCAATTCTAACCAACAAATTCACACGCGAGATTTATTTAAATTAGGTTATATGTCTTCATAACATGAGTCAAAAATCAATCTATAATTAACTGTGTTATTTGTCACTTATATTAGAAAACCTAAACAATTACGGATTTAGATTTCTAATTGACCGAGTATCATTTTGACAATTAAAACAACGTGCACTTTGAATTAATCAATCAAAATAACAACTTCAATTCACAAACAAAAGACATATAAATAGAGAACAATTAAATGAATAATTAAATTTAATTAAATCTCACAACTCTTGGTAAATCAAAACTTCAAATAACCCTGAACTGGAATAATAAATTTAGCTATCTATAAACATTGAAACTTAAATAGTTAAAAAAATATTTAGACAAAAGAAATTAAATTCCAATGGAAGGAACAGGTGCCTCCTCCTGGGAATCCTTTTGCTGCCGAGAGAGTTTTTTTCCTTCCCGAAGTGCCTCTTTTATTCTCCTCCCCTTTATTATGACTGCTGGGTCCTTTTTTTTTTTTTTATTTGAATGTTGGGCCATTTTCTTATTTTCAAAAAGTCAAATGCTGGGCTATTTCTATTGCTTGCTGCCCTTTAAAAAATTAGTCTAACAACTGAGAATTTTCTTTCTCCAAATTAGGTCCGTCTCCCCCAATTTCAAGTCTCGTGATGCACTTGCTTTGTCCAAAGAAAAAGTCAAATTGAAGCCCACTAGGAGAAAAAGTCCATCCGATTTCGTGAAAAGTCGGCCACTACTTGATACGACTAGCCCAATGTTTCATCTTCAAAAATCCACTTTTGCAAGTCAAGTTTTCATGAAGTAGTAAGGCGTGCCCACGCCCTAAGTGAAGTCCTTCTTTGATTGTGTACCTTTGAGTTCCAAACTTCTTCTTTTCAATTTGTGATATTTAGACCAATTTGATCTAACCCCTCCATCTAATCCACAAAACATAAAATATGATTAATATCCAAAATTTAAGCATTTAAAGTCATTGAATTAGGAAGAAGTATCACTAATAAAACAACAATTATACACCTTATCAGCAACCTATGCCGGAACATCGCCTGTGAAGGCCGTTTGGAAGGTACTCCATCACCTCCGAGCTCCGACCGCCAATAAATACCATTCTATCATATTACTCGAATGCCTCTCTTCGAGCTCCGACGTCGAGGAAACGAAAAAAAAAAATTCAACTTACGGAGAATGCTCCGCCTCCAGCGAAGATGAATTACAAGGGTCTTGTATGGGTTACTTCCGGAAACTGCACACTGTAGCTAACAGCTTGGATTTTTGTAGATTCTACATGGTATTGTTGCTGTAAATTGTTTAATTTGATGATTTTACTTTTAAGTTTTTTATTTTGCATATTAATATGGATTGGGATTTGGAAATTGCCAACTTGGAATGGAGAAGAGAAGGGGAAGAAGGTGACGAAGTAAGATGTGGGAGTAGTCACAATTTTTTTTTTTTTTTTTATATAGATTAAAATGGATTGGGATTTGGAAATTGCCAAATTGGAATGGAGAGGGGAAAGAAGTGAGATGTGGGCATGGTCTTAAATTTTTTATTTTCTAGATTAAAATGGATTGAGAATTGAAAATTGCTAAATTGGAATGGAAAACGGGGAAGAAGTGAAGCGTAGCTGATATTCTTTGTTTTGCCTGGAAAAATTTTTCTATACCCAACTCAAAGAAAATATTTTTCCAATTCAAAAAAAATATATATATTTTTTCTACCAAATCAAAGAAAACAGGGTCACGTGATGTAAAGAAGGAAAGCATTTGGCCTGGAAAATTTAGTCCATCAAACAAGCCAAAAGATGGAAAATTGGGTAAAATTTTTCATTTTCCTGGGAAAATAAAGGCAATCAAACAGGGCCTTATTGTCTTGCTTTTAATAAATATTTTTTTATGGATGTGTGGTTTAAAAATATTTGAGAAAATAAAAAATGGTAGACTTGACTTAGGGATGGTAAAACGAACTGCGAAAACCGTGACCCGCGGAGCCCCGCCCCCATTAGGGGCAGAATCGTCCCGCATAAATGGATTCGTGGGACGGATACGAGCAAAAAAGCTCTGCCCCGATCTAAACAGGGCGGGGACGGTTTTCCCCCCGCCTCTCCCCATTTCGCCTCGCCCCGATTTTTAATTTTTAAAAAAATGATGCATGCTTGACTAATTAAAAAATCAATGCCGTGTGAAAATTAACTGATCCTTCAATATTTTTATTCTCAATCTTTATTTTATTCTGCATTTCCTCCATTTTTAATGAATGACAAGACAAAATTGTTCATTCAATGGAATAACTTTGAATATAAAAATGAATTATGAAAGTATAAGAAAGATAAAAAAGATTAAAGAAAATAATTCAGTCTTCTCTAGCGTAGTGTAATTTACTATATCTCTCTCCAATCCAACATTGTTAGTTGTAGCAAGAAAACTGCAATGTAGATGGCTAATTATTTTCTTCAAGTAATTTTATTGATACAGTGTATAATGGCAAAAACCAATTTTTCCACTAATATAAATGGTTCACTAAATGGGGCGATTTGTCTACCCGCCTTGCCCCCGCAACCCTCCCTGCTTTGACCCGCCCCGCCTTTAAGCGGGGCACGGGATAGATATGGGGCAAATTATCCAAGATCGGGCGGGGCGTGGAGCACGCCGACCCGACCCGCCCCGTTGTTATCCCTAATTTGATTAAGAATAAATGGTTGAGATTAAGTTTAAAAAGTTATGAAGAAAATTTTTGCTTTAACAGACAAGTTCATAATTAATAAATTGGAAATTCAAATTCCCATACCCCCTCCCCGTCCCCCTTCTCCAAGAATTCAATTCCATGAAATTCAAAGAAAATGTGACCTTTTTATGAGTTGGTGAAATTCAAATATGTATTTGATTGGAATATAAAAAATTTGGGTGGATTTTACCAAGGCAACCTAGTGTCGCATTAAGCCATTGTGTCACCCGAGGTGACGTGATCAAGCACGAGAACACTCGTGATAACAGACATATCCATGTCCAAGTCAAGTCTAGAAGATATGGCCTCATCAAAGAACAAAGAGGGGTGAAAATAGAATGGTGCAACATCATAATATACGTGGCTCGATGTTAATCGCCTACATTCGTTGGCTCGTGTACAAGCCTTTTTGCTTTATTAAATAGAGTTCATACAATAATCATTTAAAACTTACCGACACTGAAAGCTAAATGTTCGAATAGCATCAAACCTCTCAATAACATTATAGACATCGAAAAAAGTTCTATTCGTGGTAACTATACTATCAACTAGTGTTAATTAGATAATATATTTCAATTTTGTTTTAATCGAGTGACTACATTTTATTTTAATTTAATTTCAATTAGATAACTCCATTCAATCCTATCGTTTGGACCCACGAAAAATGATGACTTGGCAATCAATAAATGAATGCTAGTCTTTATACCAAGTCGTCAATTTTATGAGCGGCACTGAAAAAATTACCTTAATTGAAATGAAATTAAAGTATAGTTAGTTTTGAATTAAAGTAGAGGTATCTAACTGAAAATTAAAGTAAAATATTGTTACCTAATTAAACAAATTTGATATATAATGGAATTTATCCATAGACAGTGGAGCTTGACTTCCAAGAACAAAAGCCTTCATCTCTCTCGCCCTACATCAAATAAGATGATTTCTAATCGAAGGGAAAATAAGAAGAAAAAAGAGAATTACATATGAAAAATAAAAAATAAATAAAAATTGGATAGGGAAATATAAATATTTTACAGTGCAGTCGGCTAGGAATTTTTTTGAAATGATTACAATTTATAAATTACACAATTTTTCAAACCATACATATTTTTTCTTCAATTTTTAATCAAACATTTTACCTTAAAAAAATAAAAATAAAAAGTCAAATAAATAAATAAAAAATTCAAAAAAAGGACCACCGAACAGTGTGTTAATGTGTTGAATGCCAAAATGAAAATTGTAGGGCTCAGATTTTTCACACGTAGCCACTGTAGCGAATGGAAGATGACACCAGTGCCGTGGCAATCAACCAAGTTTCAACTTTCAATTGATTAACCATTCCGATTTGATAGTCGAAAAATACTTCACCCCTTTTCAACTAATAACAAAATTTATTTCTAGATGTATTTTTAAAAAAATAAAATAAAAAAATCAACCTTTCAAATTCAATAAAATGTACTCAATATTGATAGACTACCTAGGAATAAGAGCACATTAATGAGTGGAATGGCTTTGGCAAAAGTCACGTCTTCTTGTTTACTAATGAACCACCAAAAATAATTGGGGAGCCATATGAATAAGATGTGAAGAAAAGTATAATATAGTTAGGTCATGAAAGGTTTGCCCCAATATTGGTGGTAACACATCGATAACATGATATTAACATTCTATCTTTAGCCAATTATTA
This sequence comes from Ligustrum vulgare, assembly GCA_963555705.1. Classification (NCBI taxonomy): domain Eukaryota; kingdom Viridiplantae; phylum Streptophyta; class Magnoliopsida; order Lamiales; family Oleaceae; genus Ligustrum; species Ligustrum vulgare. The sequence goes on from OY743175.1 coordinate 52,617,368, forward strand.
TAGTTATATACCATGCACTTTGCACTGCACCATTTATCCTTTTCCGTTTTGTCATTTCAATTGAAAAATTGTCGAATTCGTCTTCGTTTGATAAATAGTTTATAAACAACATTTTTTTTCCAATTATAGTTTAACTACACACATTTTTCTAAATCACTTTTCAACCGTATATTGTATCTCGAAATTATCACATTCTTTGTTTATAATTTTTTTTTTTTCATTTTTCACCAAATAGATATAAATACAAATTGTCGGGTGGGGGCTGAAATGTATCCTATTGCTTGTGCGCTGGATGCTAACCGCCGGTGCACGTGTTTATAATTGAAAGGGTGAGTGGGCGACTTTGCCTTCGAATTCTTTCAAAATCTGAAAATCACATTTTATGCATTTTTTCAAAAAATAAATAAAAATCCAATAACAGAAATGCACGTTATTAAAAAGCAATAAGGGTGTCTTTGATTGTCCATATTTTACATGAAAAATGTCTAATTAAAAAAATTAAAAATTGTCGACATTTCTTCATACTTCAACACAACATAACATAACACAAGAAAACAACTTCTTCATTTCTTCACGACCACACCACGTAAATGGTGCGGCCACTATCCGAGGGTGCCACCTCATTGGGTGGCCCACATCACCCAATAAGGCTCCTGTTTCGCCTCCATTAGGATCCGTTTAATTGCGATGATGGAAAATTGGTAGAAATAAAATATTTTTCAAAGAACTGATTTACCTAAAAATTATTTTTGTGGAAAATATCAATTTGAAGTATTTGATTGGTTTAATTTTCTAGATAGAAAAAGTAGAAATTTTTCAAATGTTGTTGTTTGATTGACATTATTTTCAATGACAAATAAAGTAAAATTTAGCTATTTAAATCAATTTTTTTTTTGCTTTTTTAATACATTTGTACTTGATAATAATTAGTATTACACTCGTGTGATGCACGGTCATTTGTTACTCATATATATCGAATTTATATTTTAACATATGAAATAAATATTTGATTAAAAATGAGAAATGAAAGAAAAAAATTACTTACAAAAAATGGTACAATTACACGTATTTTAAATTTTTTTACCATTTTTATGTTTACCGTTCCAGAAAATATCTTTAATTATTGTAATTTAAATTTATTTAAAGCTTAAAATGGGAAAACAAAACTACACTTAAATAGAATTTGTAATAAGTAAAATATAGATGTATCTGTGATATACACTCAAAGTTTTATTAAAACGAAAAGAAAAAAAAAATCGATGAACGCTCCTATTTCATCCTTATCAGACCAAGAAACTTTAGGACTTGGAAAACACGACCATTTAAAAATTTGCATTCAATTTGATTATTTTAAATTTGAATATTGTCCAAGATGAATATTAAATAGTCAATTAATATTACTTACTATTTTAGGAAATATGTTTTAGGCTGAAAAATTGGCAAATACCTGTTAAAAAATATGATTTTTTTTTTAATTTCTATTTAGATTATTTTATTAATATAATGTTGGTTGTAAAAAAAATAAGGTTTTGAATAAAGGGTACCGCATAGGGCTAATTTTTTTTTTTTTTACCAAATGGCTACAATTGTAATAATTTGGAACTTGAATGACTAAAAAAAAAAAACCTTCAATGACAATTTGCATAGCTATTCAATTTTAATTATTATTAATGTAATTAATATTTCAAAATATAATTTATAGATTATCACAAGTTAATTTATCACTACCTGAATAGTAATATTAGAATTTGGACTAAATATTTTAATATAATATTTGATATTTAAATATATTAAAAAATATTTCATTTCATATTTACTTTAACATTACAAATTAAATACACATGATCATATATTTAAATTAATGTAACAAATTAAGCAATGTGAAATGTTAGTTTTAATTAAATTTTACCTAATGTATATTGCAAATACATTTAACTTTATATACCAAAAAATCATTTATAGATCTCAATTTATAAAATAGGTGTGGTTGTTTAACACATAAGACATAATACTTTATCACTTACTATATGGAATTCAAAATTAATTTTTTCGAACATTCTTTCGGAATCACACATTCTTTGAAAAATCATTTTTAAAAATTTTTCATATTACTTTTTAACTACACATTCTAAAAATATTACTTTTCACAAAATAAATTTTCAAAAAATGAAAATCAAACAGATAAGTTCTGTATAAATTAGTTAACAAATTTTTTTTAAAAAAAAATAGATACAAACTATCAAAATATTCAAAATTTATTCAATAATATTCAATACAACATGACTTTTCATTTTATACATTTTAAATAAATATGTTTGATCACATCCTATTTTGGAATAGAATGAGTTTGCTAATATGTCTTTATTTTTATTTTGATAAAAATTAGTTAAACTAATTGTTAAAATCTGTAATATCTATTTTGCATACTTTGATTATTAAATCTATAATATTAAACATAAATAAACGAACAAAATGAGTAAATAAATAAAATTAATTTTAAAATGACAAATGAATTGATCGAAATATGATGTTGTAAAAATTATTTTGATTTAATTGAATTTACTTAAAAATTTTCGGATATTTATTATTTCTTTTAATTTGATAAGAAAAACAACTCGAATTGAAATTAATTATTTTGTACCAAATTAAATTTAGTTGAGAAATTACTATAAATATCATTGTAGGACTTACATAAAACAATTTTGAATTAGTAGGACATTGAGAAAAAGTGAAATGTGCAAAATAAAACTTCTACTTTTAATCTTTGACGCAATTTTAGGGATGACGTATTTATAGTTGACTCTTACTATTGAGTTCGCATTAAAGTTCTCGTTGAGATTTTTGATTTGATACTCATATTGCATATTTTTCGATTTGAAAATAATAGTATAATTATCAAAAGTATTTTGATTCAATGGAATATTTCTATTTTAGGAAAGGCAGTTTAGGCGGAAAAAGTTTCAAAACTTATTTTTGGGAATTGTCTTGCCTTATCTATATATAGTATGATAATTTTATTTCTTGAAAACAAAATAAGTCGATCAATAACAACAAAAAATATGATCAAACATGACAAAATTGATTTGCCACGTAAGAAGGCAAATCAAAATCCAAGCAAAACTGTGGCAATAGTTTTCTAGCTTTTTGGTGCAAATGGGCGCATGGGTAGGGAGGGTGGAAATAATTTCTTAGCAAAAAACTGGCTATCAAACAAGGTAATTTGATGGAAGTTGGAATTGATTTGTATTCTTCATGACAAAAGTGTGGCAATCAAACATGCCCTTCATTAACATATTTTTCTCTCAAATATTTTCAACTACACATTTATCAATAAAATAATATTACATGTAAACCAAAAAAATCCCTACTTTTTAATGACACTATTTTTTTTTCCCGTGAGTTTCTATTAATAATAATGACTTCGATGAAAATTTATGAAAATGTATTGATTATACAAATTATGTCAAATAAAAACTATAGACAAATTAAATAACATTTTATTACAAAATGTTATCGAATTTAAAACTTTTGAAAAAATCAAAATAGGAAAATAAACAATACCTCAATGTACCGCACATATTATAGTTTGGCACTTAAATAAATTTTTGGTATTAAATTTATTTTGACTTTTATTTATGTTTTTAGCTGAAAATTTGTCGGTTTCAATACCAATTTTCCTTTTAATGTATTTTAAGTTTTGATTAAGTTTATTTTTTAATGTATTGCTTACATATATTTTATTAGAACTTTAATATATAATAATTAATATTTTTCTTTTTCATCATTTTTTAAAATATGCTAATTTTTTTTCAAAATTAAAGAAATTATTCAATTTAATTTAATTTATGCATTGTTAACAAAAAGTTTAATATTAACAAATTAATGATTCTTGTAATATGTATGTTGAAGAACATATTTATTTAATTGATGTTTTAGGAAGTAAAATTTCAATGATATAATTTAAAATGAATGAGATATTGATGAAAAGTATAAAATATAAAATAAACTTTTAAATTTGATCTTTGGGACATTTTTATGGACAAAGTGTTTATAGTTTGCTCTCACTTGTTATCTTATATTAAACTTCTTGTTGAGGTATTCAATTTGACACCTATACTACATATTTTTCAACCTCAAAATAATGTAATAATTATCAAAAGAATAATAATTATTATTAAGAGTAGTTTATAGATAGTATTATAGAACTTAAATTATATAATTTAAAATGAATTGGATATTGAGGAAAAGTAAAAACTTGTACGTTTTGATTTTTGAGACGATTTTAAGGACAATATATTTTCAGTTTGCTCTCACTTGTTATATTATATTAAACTCTATTTGAGATCTTGACACGATATTACATATTTTTCGACTTCAAAATAATACAATAATTATTAAAAGAATAAAAATAATGCAAAAAATAGTTTATAGATAGTATTATAGAACAAATTATATAATTTATAATTAATGAAATATTGATGAAAAGTAAAAAATATAAAAAAAAAAATTTACACTTGATCTTTGAGACTTTTTTACAAACAATAAGTTTACAATTTGCTCTCACTTATTAACTTGTATTAAGTTTTTTGTTGAGATCTTGCACATTTTCAACTTCAATATAATACGATAATTATCAAAAGAGTAATAACTATTACAGAACAAAAAAATAGCTTATACATTAAAATAAATTAAAATCTTGATTTCATTATTAGCATTGCACGGATTCTAATGTCATTAATGACACATGTACGATAATAATTGTCAAAATATTTATTACATTATTTAATATATGTGCTCAAGCCAGCTTCTCGTTAAGGGTAATACAAATTTTATCAATTAATTATCTTGTTTGATTAGAGATTAATGTTGTTGATGATTGTGTGCATTACAAGTTCAGTGGGAGTAAGTATATCTTCGTAGTTTTATATGTTGATGACATATTGCTTGTCACTAATAATATAGGTATGTTGTATGAAACCAAGAGATTTTAATCAAGGAATTTTGAGATGAAAGATCTCGGTGACGCCTCTTTTGTATTTGGGACTCGATACACTGGGATCGATCTCGGGGTATTATTGGATTGTCACCAAAGGGGTATATCGATAAAGTAGAGGTTTGGCATGCAAAACAGTAAATAAGGGGACACATCTATCGCTAAGGAAGACAAGTTTAGTCTCAACTAATGCTCAAAAAGTGACATTGAAGTTAAGGAAATGCAGAAGATCCCATAAAGTTCAGCTATAGGGAGAAACATGAGCTTGACAAAGTTAAAGCATATAGAGATCAAATTCCTGGTTTTGAAGGATACAATTCAAAGTGGACACGTATCAATGAAAGCACATTGGAACAAACTCCATAATTGCTGATCCGCTTACTAAGGCATTACCACCCAAGGTCTTTCATAAGCACACTGCTCATATGAGTGTTGTATTTCTTGAGGATCTTTTGTTTCAGAAAGAGTTTGTATTTTGGATGCTTTTACATTAAACATATTTACTATTCTTTTGGATACGGTTTGAGGTTAAAGTTATTTTCAACTGTAAAGTATTTGGTTTATTATCTCTTACCTTGTTTGAGAGTGATCTCACTAAGGAATAATGTTGGACCAGTTGGAAATAGGCATGTTAAGATCACATTACATGTAATTTTCATTCTAAACATCCATGCTTGATCCATGTCATTTAGTTATGTCAATATACATGACCATTGATGAATTTAGTTACAATAAATGTAGCGAAAACCGTTTTGATCCTATATTGATATAATTGATGGACCAAATTTTTTGGGGATGCATTCAGTAATAATAGCAAAACTTTGAGTACCCAGAAGGTTATGATTGATACACATTTGTAAGATTACACATATAACCCAAGTAGGAGATTGTAAGGTTTTAATCGATCATGTTGACTTATATGTGAAATATTGTGTATTGAATCCAATGCTATCAAATTTGGCTAAACACATTTAAAGTGATTTAATAAGGATTCAATATATTGAGCTTTTATGCATCTAATTAAATTATGGGCCTTTACATGTACAGACCAGGCCATTGTTCCTAATTTCATGATGAGTCGAATTAAAATTTGTATATACGATTATGGTCCCTGAATTACACATACTATTCATTCTGTTCTGACATCCTATCATCAGAGAAAAAATAAGGACTACGTGTTGAGTGGAAGACTCAATCGCCGAATCAATCATCGTCAACCATGTCTGATTAAGGTTGCTTCCGCTTCTGTTATTAATTCTCGATAATTCCAGTATGATGATTTTAGATTATAGATAAAAAATTATCTTAAATGAATTTTCCAACAATATAATCATTTTTTTTGTTGGTGCAATGATTTAGAGGAGTCTTGATTATTTAGTTTTGTTAGGATAAATAGTAGCTAATGTTATGGTTTATGTTTGTGTAAATGCGTGCTTCAGTGGGTGGGGTTGCAAGAGTTTGTTAATTCCTTTGATGTTGCCTCCCCTATAGCCACATATATTTATGTGTGAGTAATTCTAGGGAGATATTTTTAAATGACATTGTGAGATGGTGCACATACATTGGGTGGTGAAAAAGTAAGTGGTGAGATAGTTATCTATATCACCCAATGTATATGCACCATGTCACAATATCACTTAAAAATGTCAATTAAAAATGTCTTCTAGAATTACTCTTTGTGTATATTTGAAGTGATTTTGATGCATTATGTAAAATCAAAAGTTTGTTCTGTTTTGTATAAATGGGGTTTCGAAAGTTCTTGCATTTAAGTAAAGAAACTTGGCATGCACCATAAATACTGTGCAGGGGATTAATAATGGAAATTGGTTGTCACACTAAGTCATTGTATGAGAGATCAGAAGGGAGCATATATTTATGTATGAGTAATTCTTGGGAGACATTTTTAAATGATATTGTGACATGACGCATATACATTGGGTGGTGAAAAAATAAGTGGTGAGATAATTATTTACACCACCCAATGTATGTGCGCCATGTCACAATATCACTTAAAAATGTCAATTAAAAATATCTTCTAAAATTACTCTTTGTGTATATTTGAAGTGATTTTGATGCATTATGTAAAATCAAAAGTTTGTTCTGTTTTGTATAAATGGGGTTTCGAAAGTTCTTGCATTTAAGTAAAGAAACTTGGCATGCACCATAAATACTGTGCGCAGGGGGATTAATAATGGAAATTGGTTGTCACACTAAGTCATTGTATGAGAGGTCAAAAGGGAGCATATTTAAGTAAGATACTGATACTTGAACCACATTGATTAAGAAATTGATTCTTGAAGATTTTTAGGTGATGATTTAGATAATGCAGGGGTTATAATATTTAACTTTTGCTGACTAGCCATCTGGTGTTTAGGTGACTGGACATACGAGGATTGGGGGTGGCTGCTTTGTTTGGCAACTATATTTTGTTTATAAACAAAAGTTTTGTTGTTTTTGAGGTAAAATACGTGTTTAAAAAGTGGTTTGAAAAAATATGCGGTTAAAAAGTTATTTGAGAAAATGTGTTGTTTATGAACAAGTTTACCAAACAATTTAGAATTTTTTAACATATTAGCAAATTTTGTGACTGTTTCAATACTTCGGGAAATCAATGATCCACTAAGTGGTCCTATAAAGCCCTTGAGTTTTAGATTATTGCATACATTTTAAAGCAGATGAGTTGTTGTACGAAATGGTGTTGATGAATAAAATTAAGAAGACAAGAATGGTAAAAACTACCAGATTGCGTATTGAATTGATTGATTAATGTACATCAGATTGAGTTATATTTATAACACTTTACATCAACAAAAATATAACAGAAAAACTGAAAATAATTAACAACTAACAAATTAACTGACTTAACTAACTTTTCTTCTCCAGCTCTAGTTTGAGCTTTTCTTCTTTCTGTTTCAATTCCATGCTTTCAATGTGAGATGTAACACTCCAACACCCCCTCCCCTAAAGATTAACATGTATGTTAATGATGTTCATCTTGCGAAGATTATGATGAAAAGGTAGTCTGCCAGTTGTAATCGTGATGGAATGTGGAAGAGTTTAATAACATTCTGCTTTAATTTTTCTCTAAAAAGATGACAATCAATCTAGATATGCTTTGTTCTCTCTTGTTGAACTGGATTTGTTGTGATGGACATTGTTGATTTACTGTCAACATATAACAAAGTCGACTAGGAATATTGATATCCTAGTCTTGTAAGGCATACAAGAGCCATTGAATTTCACATGTTGTAGTTACAAGAGCTCAGTATTCTACCTCTACAGATGAACGACTGATTGTAACCCGTTTCTTTGATTTCCAAGAAATCAATGAATTGCCAAGAAAAATTGCAAAATCAGTGACTCTTCTTCATGTGTCTATACAACCTACCCAATCATTTATGAAAATCCCTTTAATTGTAAGACTGAGGAAGAGGGAAAGAAGAGACCTTGCCCTGGTGTGGCCTTTAGATATCTCAGTACTCGAATGGCTACTTCTTGATGATGACTGACAGCAAGTTGTGCTAAAAGCTGACTAAGTACTTGTACAGAATAGACTAAGTCAAGCCTAGTGAGAGTTAAGTAGAGTAATCTGCCAATGAGTCTTCGGTAACGTGATGGATCTTCACATAAATTTGTATCAGTAGTTGATAGTTTGAGATTAGACTCCATAGGGAAAGCAACGGGTTTGGATACAGTTAAACATGTGTCCTCAAGTATGTCAAGTACATATTTTCTTTGGCATAATGATATACCGTTTTTGGACCTTGTAAGCTCCAAGGAAAGAAAATATTTCAGCTGACCTAAGTCTTTAATGGTGAACTTTTAGTTTAAAAAGGTTTTAAAATTTTCAATTTTCAGAATGTTATCACTTACCAGAACACATCATCCACATAGACTAATAAGGCCATAAAGGAATTATCAAATTTCTTGACAAACAAAGAATAGTTAGAATTACCTTGAACAAATTCATAGAAAATGAGGGCATTGGATAACTTGGCAAACCATTGCCTAGAAGCCTGCTTTAGGCCATAAAGGCTCTTCAAAAGTTGACAAACTTTCTATTCTCCTTCCACAGCCATTCCAGGAGGCAAGTCCATGTACACTTCTTCATGTAAATCTCCAAGTAAAAATGCATTATTAACACCTAGTTGATGGAGATGCCACTTTTTGACTACTGCTACTAAAAGGACTTATCAAATGGATGTAATCTTGGCCATAGGAGAGAAAGTGTTAAAGAAATCTTGGCCTTCTTGTTGAATATACCCTTTTACCACCAATCTAGCTTTATGCCTTTCTATAGTTCCATCAGCCTTATATTTCACTTTGAATACACATATATAACCAATGGTCTTCTTATTTTTATGAAGAGTAACGAGTCCCAAGTTTTATTCAACTTCAGAGCATGAATTTCATTTTTTATGGCAGCTTGCTATTCAGGTAGTCTAGAAGCTTGTATGTATGTTTTGGGTTCTATTGAGTATGTGATAGAGGTTAAAAAGGCTTTATGTGATGTAGAGAGTCTACTTGTATAAAGAAAATGATGAAGAGAATAGAAATTACCTTTGTTAGAGAGTAATCAGTTGAAGTAGATGCTTAAGTTACACTTTGAGAGGTAGAGACATTACCACAATAATAGTCCTACATTTATAAAGGTTTTTTTTTAAAAAAATTCTAGTTGATTTTTTGTGCTACAAGTCTTCTGGACCAGTAGAATTAGGTGTATGATCAATATTGGATGGGAAAGAAAGTGTAGGTGAATCTGATTCATTATGTGCATGAGGTTCAAAGAGGGAATGGAATTGATATGTGGTGATTTAGGTTCCATATTTTGATATGAATCAAGGGATGAATTGGTATGAGTTGAATCTGGAAAGGCTTGTGAAATAGGAAACATAAAAGAACGAGTTTCAATATTTTGTGTTAATGCTTGGAAAGGAAAAATTGTTTTCATGAAATGTGACATTTCGAGAAACAATAATCTTATTGGTGTTAAGGTCCATGAGTTTATAACCCTTAATATCAGAGGGGTATCCCAGGAATATGCATTTTGTGGCTCGAGTCAAATTTCTGACTATGACTAGTTAAGGTTGATGCAAAGCAAAGGGAGCCAAAAACTTTTAAGTGAGAGAGATTGAGTGTTTTGCTAAAGAGTTTTTCAAAAGGAGTTTTATTTTCAAGTAGTTGAGTGGGAATTCTATTGATTATGTGTACTAAAATAAGTACACAGTCACTCCAAAAATTAATGGTAGATTTGCTTGAAAATACCATATTTATGTGTACTACAGTAAGTACACAGTGCTTAGTAAGTGTTGATGTTTTCTCTCCACAACACCATTTTATTGTGGAGTCTCTACACAACTTATTTGATGGAAAATACCATATTTATGATAAAACTTGGTGAGTAAAAATTCTGGTCCATTATCAGATCGTATGGTTTTGACAGAAGAATCAAATTGGTTTGCTACCATTTTACAAAAAGTTTTGATTAAGGATTGTACTTCTAATTTAGCTTTAAGCATGTAAACCCAATTACACCTTGTGAAGTCATCGATTATAAATAAAAAATACTTGAAACCAGAGTAAGAAGCTGTGCTAAAGGGACCCATATGTTACAGTGGATTAAATCAAAACTTTTATTAGAATTACTTTTTGATACAGGAAAAGGAAGTCTTCTTTGCTTTGCTAAAGGACATATGTCACAAACATTTGTACAATCAAGAGTGATAGAATAATCTATTTCTTTGAGGGAATGCAATCTTTAATTAGATACATGGCATGATCTACAATGCCATTTATCTAATTGTTTGTGATTAGAGAATAGAGCAAAAGGTACAGAGCAAGGCTGAGATGACTTGCATGATCTGGTTTTTAAAGGCACAAAACAAGGCTGGAATGATTTGCAGTTACTTATTTTTGGTGAAGCTTGAATAAGATGATAAAGTCCTTCTTTCTCAAGAGAAATCCCAATCATCTTCTTCATTGGCTGGTTGTAAAAAGCAATGAGAGGCAGTAAAAATGGTTGACCTATGGTTAACTTAACCTTATTGTTTTGATCATAACAAACAAGAATATATTGTGTTATTAGCAAGTGTGCTTCAAGTGTTTCATGTAATGATAAATATTCAAAGCACTCTATGTTCAAATCGTCTCTCAAAGATATAAATCAAAACTATGTGATCAAGCACATGAGACGCAAAGAAAATCATGAAAGAATTGAAGATATTCAAAGATCAAAATTGAAATTGAAAAGCATAATATGAAGATCAAGAATTCAAGCATACAAGATTAGAGTTCAAGTTCAAGAGTTGATTTAACTATGTAAAGGTATAACACTCTCAATCTTTAGCAATGAAATTCAACGAGCTCGAAAATAATTTTTATGTATCAAGAAACTTACTTGAAAATTCATCACTTGCATAAAATATTTTTATCTAGGTCAATATTGCTTTTCATATGTTATTTGATCTTAAATCATGATTATACTATGTTAAACCACTTTGAAAAACAAGTTAGAAACCTAAAAATCGTACATTTTCATGTTTTTCAAAAGTCAATTTTCGGTCAATCGAAAGTCAACTTTTGGTCAACCGAAATTGGTCAGCCGAAAGTTCAACGGTTGAAAATATGTAACGGCTATATGCATATTTCGATCAACCGAAACTCCAAAAATGGTCAACCGAAAGTTACTGAATTTGAATATATTGATCTATAAATAGCCATCTCATTTACATTCATTTTCAACAACATAGAAAAGATTTTATAGAAACTTTCTTGTGAAAATTAATTGTTCTTACTTGGTTTATATTCATCTATTATTATTATAAAACTTTGATTGATCTAAACTTTGTTTTATCAAATTTATCAAAGTTTTTGGAAGAAAGTTGTGTGAAGATTCTTGATTTTATATTGTTTAAACTTCTTCAACATCTTCACACTATATTGGAATTGAAGTGTAAGTCTCTATTTGTTTTAAACTTGTTTTAATCTTTTAAAAGAGAGAAATTCCAATTAAGGAACTTTGATTATTTGTACTACATTTTTCATTATCATTTGATTCATCAAAAGTTCCATTACCTAAACACTTTGAGCTTAACTTATTGTTAATTATTCAAGTGTGACATCTCTTGGTACTTAATTTGATTCAATATTTTAAAAAGAGATTATTTGAAAAACTTTGTTTGATTGCATTAAATTTTTCATTATCATTTGCATCAAAGTTTTTATCTAACACTCGAACTTAATTCATTGCTATCTATTGAAGTGTTAGCCTAACTCTCTCGGTACTTAATTTGAGTATATCATTTGTCGAGAGAGTTATTTCAATTGTAAATTCAATTTATTACATCTTGTGGTTTCGAGAGCCTTGTGAAAACTCGATTGTTGGTTAAGGGTAGGTGCTCCTTGTTGTAAGTCGCCTAAGGATTTGGTACTCCTTCTTGTAAGTTACCAATATAGTAGATTTTGCCTTGCTCGTAACGGAGAGCTCGGTAATGGGGGACGTAGATCATGTTGGTCGATTGAACCTCCTTAAATCGCGTTTGCATTCTCTTATCCCTTTTACTTACTTACATTGCACTTATTCTTTTCTATCAATTTATATTGTGCAACACTATATCTAAGTGCTATACTTGCTTTATCAATTAAGTTTACACATATATAGCACACTACATTGATAGTTTAGTTACTTGCAATACTAAGTGCTCATACTTATATCCATTGATTTTTAAGTTTGATATTATTTATCGAAAAAGTCTTATAAACCAATTCACCCCCTCTTGATTAGTTTACTCTTGGGCTAACAAAAATGAGAGAAAGGTTAGATTGGTTAGTGAGTTTGGAAACAAATAACGGATTGAATGAGAAATGGGAAACAAACAAGATATTATGTAAAAATATGGAATTTGATAAGCACATAGTGCCAATATGAGTAGCTGGAACTATGGCACCATTGGGCAGATTTATGGATGCATTAATTGATTTGGGTGTAAAATGGTATAAATGTGGTGAACATATCATATGGTCTGTTGCACCTGTGTCTAGAATTCAGTATAGGTTGGAATTTGGTTTAGAAGTAACATAATTACAAGAAGGTAAATTTGGTTTAAATGTGGATTGCACCTTACCAGAAAAATGAGAGGTGGTTACAAGGTTAACAGCTAGTTGGACATTATTTTGGTTGGAAAAGTTAAGTTGTGATGAATTTGCAAGTGCCATTATTTTATTAAATTCCTCTGGAGTCAAATAAAGCTCTTGTTGCTCATTACTATCATGATTGAAGACCTCTAGAGTTGTAATGGCAGCATGAGCAGAAACAACATTCCTTCTTCCTTTTGATCCATTCCAGCCAGGAGGATAATCATGAAGTTGAAAACATTTTTCAATTGTGTGACCATTATAGTCATAATAAGTACACTGTGAAGTAGACTTCCTTGCTTTGTCTCTGAAAGATCTTGGCTGATGATTATGTTGATTGAATTGCTTTGCCATCTAAGCATGAGTCTTATTGTATGAACCAGAATTTGTAAGCTAGCTCTGACTTTCTTCTCGAAGCAATAGAGTTCACTTTAGACATTCCCTGCAATAGAACCATTAACAGCAATTGGCTTCTGATAGAGGCATAGGAATCATTTAATCCTACCCAGAATTTGAGTACATAATCAAATTGTTGTCTGATATGTAGAAAATTGAAAAGTTCACAAGTGCACGTTGCCATCTTACCACATGTACATGTTGGAAATGGCCTATAACTAATGTATTTGTTCCAAAGAGTCTTAAAGGTGCTAAAATATTCCGTCACAGAAAGAGCACCCTGATTGATGCAGCTCAAAGATTTCTCAACATGGAAAACCCTTGGTCCATCACTTCTTAAATATCTAGTCTTAAGTTCATTCAAAAACTCAACATCAGACACCACAAATAACAAGTTATTTCGTATATCTTTTGAAATATAATTCATTAACCAAGAAAGAACTAGATTATTTGCTCTTAACCATGCTGTGTATTTAACAATTTGATCAGTGGGAGGAGAAAAAATTGTACCATCTATATATTGTAGATAGTTCTCTCCATTGAAGATTTCTGATACTAATAAAGTGCCAGGACTGTCACTTGGATGTAGATAATACGAACCGGATGTATCATTTACCTCGGTCCCTCACTATGAGGATATTGCGAATGAGTACTGATGTTTCCATCGCAGGGTGGGAAGGCAAAATTATCATTACAAAAGGGAAGTTCATGGTTGTGGCCTTGTGACAAATAGGCTGAAATAAAATGAAGATGTGTGGTAAATGTGGTTACCTGAAAATGCTGCTAAGAGCTAGATGTTAGAACCTCAAATAATTATAGATTGTAACAAATGATAAAGAACATACAAAGGTGAAAGGGAATCTATGAAAACATTAATGGAACAAATTTTAGATATACGTAACCATTTATAGATTTTTCTTGAACGCTGTTTCATCACAAGTTATCTCTCATTTCCTCCTTATAAACATGGTCAGACTAACTTCTTCACTTAATCAAATCTCTCTCTCTCTCTCTCTCTCTCTCTCTCTCTCTCTCTCTCTATAGATGTTTTCCCCCTCGTAATATTTCAAGGGAGTTTTTGGAGTATGGATATAGATATACTTCCTTGCTTCTTCATAACTGTTCTTGGAATTCTAAATAGGAGTCAGGTTACATGGAAACATGTATTTTAAAATAACTTATGGGGAACACGTATAACACCATGTAGATGATTTGGACATAGCTATGTTGCTGATATATAAGATTTTTCATATTATCTTATCTTATGAACTATTAGATAATGACGCCATTTACGGTTCAGAAAATCCAAAGGTTTTCTTGGTTGCCAAATTTTTTGTTTGAATAGTATTTTTATGAAGTGAACAAAAATTTGAAGATAAGAAAGTTATGTCTTTTTTTGTGTTTTCATTTTACTGCTCTTTCTTGAGATGTTAGATATATTACATGGACACTTCATTAGGGTAGCGTTTCATGAGTTTGACACGTGTTGATAGTGACACTTCTCGGACACTTTACCGTGATCATTTTTATTTATTAAAAATATTATATATTTTTAATTTAAAATCATTATTAGATAATAAATTGATACTCATATTTAAAATATTTCAAAAAAAATTAATTTAAGTATAAGACTTAATTTATAATTTGTACTTTATAAATGAATAATTTAATCAAGGTGTTGAGGACGTGTCGTGTCAATGTTTTTTTAGAAATCACGTGTTAGCGTGTCCGACACATATTGTTCGGACGTGGGTGTCTGTGTCGGTGTATCATAGGATGTTATTTTCTGGTACGAATGTATGTTGTATCTATGCATATCAAGTCTCCATCATCATATTTGAGGATATATTATGCAGTATTCTATGTTGATGCTACTTGGTCTTGTTGATAATTTCAATTTTGTTTTGTCTTGTTGATAATTTCAATTTTGTATCTATCTTGAACTTAAATTTAGACAATTGAGAGTATTTTAGAATGTAATATTGCTAAATTGAGTGTTTATTTTAATTGTGTTAGAAAAACTCGAATTTAGATGCATTTGGAGGCCTAACGAAGAAAAATGACCAAAACTGTGCAAAAAATTCAAAGTGGGACCAACTTGAAAATGTCCAAAAGATGAAGGATTTGTGTTGCAATAATGAAAGGACTTAACTGGAGTAAAAGTGGAAATATGAGGACTAAATTGAAGAGGCAAGAAACATGAAGGATTGAATGTGCAATTAATGGAATACCAAGTTGTGAGGAATGGAAGTAGCAACCGCAGGTTGTAAACTGTAGCGCCCTGAGTTCTAAATACCCGGTTTACCACGTCATCGTCTGGTTTAACCTTTGAAATAATAATTTAGCGGAAGAAATAGCTGAAATTCATTTTTGACAACATTAAATAAACTGTAATGGTCGGTAAAATTTGAAAACATCTATGAAATATTTCAAAATAATGAATCGAGCCATTAATAATACAAAACATTTGGCAATGCCATAATTTTTCAAATAATTGAAAATCTCAAAAATATCCAAGTTTAGAAATGCGGATAATCAAAGTAAGATTCTCGATTATTTAATGAATATTGCCACAATTGTCAATCACTTAACCCTCTCCAAAATCTGCAAGTATTGTTAAAAACAGGAATGAACATTTCATAGAAATACTCAGTAGACTCATCGTCAATTAATTAATCTACATTATAATTGAACACATAAATGCAGGCTCTTTAGAAATCATATGGTGTTGGTAGTCTCTTCTCGTGCATTAAAGCACATGGCTTCTCTTTGAAAAATCATAGGCTCTTAGAAATCATAGGGTGTGGGTAGCTCTTCTTCTGCATTAAAGCACATGGCTTCTCTTTGAAAAATCATAGGCTTTTTAAAATCATCGGGTATGGGTAGTCTTTCTTCTCGTGCACTTAAGGTACATAAGTTATACATAACATTATCATTTATTTTGCAAGATATTCTCTTCTTTCTCATGCATAAAAGCATATAAGTTATGACAAGCATAATAACATAAATATTTCCGAAGAAATATATTATCGTCTCTTTTCATAAAATAAATTTCACATAATTCACTTAACATACACATTCACATGCGATCATAATTTAAATCAATTAATAGGGGTGAGTCTACCTTAAACTTAACGAGTGTGGTTGAGCGGGAATGACTTCAATCTCTTAAATCTTCGTACGACTCGTCTAGCCAAATAAAAAATAATTTAAATTAGTCTTTTGAAACTTATAGTTTAAAAATGATAAATTAAAATTTAGGGACTGGAATTGATGATTTGAAAGTTGTGGGACTAAAATGAATACTTTTAAACTTGGGGGACTAAAATGTAAATTTTCAAAACTTGGGTTGAAGTTTAAAACTGATATTAAACTGTAGGGATTGAAAGAATTGATTTTAAAATGAAAGAACGGTTTTAAATCATTTAAAAACTAAAGGGGCTGAAATGATTAGGTTTAAAACTATAAGGACTGATTTAAATAACTCTAAAACTTGGGGCTAAAATGGAACTTTTCAAAAAATTAAGGACTCATTTAAAATGCTATTAAAAATTTTCAGGCTGAAATGACAGATTTTTAAAATTAAGGGATAGAACTTTAAATATTTGAAATCATGGGTCAAAATGAAATATTTGGAACATTGGGGACTAAAGTGAAATTTTCAAAAAATCAAAATTATAAAAAAAACAAATCCACATTCTCTCTCTGGTTGTAACACAGAGAAGAGAGGGGAAAGGAGGTGCGGCGCCCTCGCAAGTCCAGCCCTCAGCCGGCGCTTTGCCCGTGAAACGCCGCCGCAGAGTGGCGGCGAGCGACGGGCAGGAAGTGTTCAGATTTGTGGGGTTCTTGTGTGTGATTGGGTGCGAAAAATTGAGGTAAATCGGGGCATGGAGGTCACAGTTTTCGGCGAAAATCCAGTCAAAACAAACCGGAGGTTGAGGTATGTGTTGGGCTTCATTTGATTCTTGAGTTTATGGGTTTTGATTTGGGTTGAGATTGGAGCACAAAAATGGGGAAATACGAAATGGACAGTGGCTTGTGGCAACCTTGGGTGGCGGCAGTTGATGGTGGTGGTGGTGATTCAGCTGTGAGCTGCAGGCGGCGGCTGTAGGGGTGGTGACGGTGGTTGTTTGTTCGGGGTAGAGTCAGTGTTGGTGGTGATGATGATGGTTTGGAGGTGAGTTGGATGTGGCGGCTTGCGTGTGGCGGTGGCTGAATGTTCAGATGATGGTTCGGTTGTGGTGATGATGATGATGATGATTCAAATGGTGAGGTGGTGGTGGTGAAATGGGCAGCCTGAAGTTGTGAATGGAGTTCAAGCAGAGGAGGTTAGCGGCCAGTTTAACGTGGTGGATTTATTGTTGGAAGTGGTGGTGATTCTTGGGCTTTCAGGTAGATTCAGTCGACCATGGGTTGTGTGCGAGGTTGGAAAACAGTGTGTGGTTTGTACAGAGGGGGAGTGGCTGGTGATGTATAAGGAGGGGGTTTGGGAAATGTGAGAGCAATAGGGTATGAGTTGGAGTTAGTGGGAGTTGGTGGAGGTATGAGTTGATGGAATATGTTGGGAATCTTATGGGATTTTGATACCCAAGAAACGGAAATCGAGAAAAATAATACGCGTGAATTCGACTGAGTTGGAAAATGGATCTGATAAAATGAGCTTAACGCAATTTGGACTTTAAAACGATTTTGAAAGAAATAAAATAAATAAAATGATATAATTTTATAAATTCGGAATTTATTTAAAATCGAATTGAACTCGATATTTCTTGACTCGTCTAGATGACACGTCATAACTTTAAATTAAAAATGAGTGAGGTCGCAGCGGCACGCTTTTCATAATTTAAAATAATTATTTAATACGTGAAAATTTTCTTGGTCGCTACACAAACGATTAGACCCTTTATGCCACAAGTAGATCGCGGTTTGTCGGGATTATTTCCCCCATACACAATAAGATTCCAAAATAACAAACTAGCAACCTATAAATGAAAGCAAAAAATAGATATGTAACTCGAATTTTTGCGCCCCCAAAACTTGAACTACACATTAGTTCCCAATGTGAAAAGACAAGTATAAGGAGAGACAGTACCGGTTTCTTAATGATCAGTGGGAGGTGGTTGTGGATCTTGTGGCCATTGAAAAACGTCTCATAAGCATTATTATTTCCTAATGATTTTGATGATCCTCCATTGAACAGAGTGTGGTAAGGATCAAATCATGAGGTGGCTATAAGACGGCTATAGGAAGGGTATGATGTGATCTTTATCACACTTCGTTCAATGGAGGATCGTCAATGTCAAGATCACGAGGAAATGATGATGCCTATGAGACATTTTCAATGGCTACGTGATCCACAACCACCTCCCACAGATTATTGAGAATACTGTACTATCTCTCCTTGTACTTGTCTTTTCACATTAGGGACTAATGTGCAGTTCAAGTTTGGGGGAGCAAAAATTCGAGTCACATATCTATTTTTACATTCATTTATAGGTTGCTATTTATTTTGGAATCTTATTGAGTTCAAGATGTAACTTAATTGAAATTGTACGATTCATGAACTTTAGACAATGATGCTATGCTTGTATAAGTTCATTCATGCTAGATTTTTAATTGAGCACATAGTCGATGACACGATCCCAATCGGGGAATCTCGACAAAAAACGTGGAATAACACAATTAAAACCTAGGAAAGATCTAAATCAGATTAAACACGAAAATAGACAAGAACACAAGGAAATAAATAACCGAATTAAAGATAGATCGACGATAAAACCTTGACCCGACAATCACGACGCAATTAATGACGATGCGGATTGAAGAACCAAGATTGGTGAACGCCACAAGGGTTGTCAATTCCTTGATAAGTTCGTTGGGTGAACGCCACAAAGATCGGATCTTTGATAAGTTCAAGAAAAGGGAATAACTTAACCTTTAACAAGAGAATCCTCTATCAATTTTAATCAATAACCCAAACTGTCTTTACAAATGAATGAAATATGATAATATAAAGCAAAACTGACCTAACCCTAGTCCTAGCCGCAATTAGGGCTCAAATTATGGAAATAAATGATTAAAAACGGAAAAATAACAAAATATGCAAAAATCTGGGAAATTAGATTTACGGCCGTAAATGACCTTCTGTTTAAAACTTACGGCCGTAACTATGAAACTCCGTAATTCTTCATTTAAACCCGAGGCGGAGTTACGCCCGTGAGGATTATTCTTTACGGCCGTAATGAGGCTTCTGGTCATCGAACTTTGCCCCTTTGATTCGGCTCGATCCATTCGCCTTCTCGGCTCAACTCCAACATGAAACTTGCTCCGTTTTGCACGTAGATCACTGTCATATTTCCGATGGCTCGACTTCACCCTTTGATGCCTGGTCCGGATCGTATCAGTCAACTTGATTTTTGTGTAAGTTGGTGGCATACGATTAGGAAGAATTGATAACCCAAGACTAACTAACTAAGCGGGAGTGAATTTATTTTACAAAATTTTTTCGATAAATAATCTCAAGTTTGAAACAATGAATCAATTATGAGAACTTAATGATGGAAGCAACTAAATTATCAAGGTAAAGTGATAGGAATAAGTGAACTTAAACAATTTACCAAATAACACTTAATGAAAGCATTGCACAATATGAAATAACGAGATAAAAACAAGTGCAATGAAAGTAAGTAAAAGGGTTAAGAGAGTGCAAACGATGATTTAAAGATGTTCAATCAACCAACGTGATCTACGTCCTCTGTTATCGAGCTCTCCGTCACGAGCAAAGTCAAACCCACTATAATTGTAACTTACAACGAGGAGTGTTAAATCCTTAAGTGACTTACAATAATGAGCACTTATCCTTATGCGACTTTACAACAAGGAGCATATATCCTTTACAATCGAGTTTTCATAAGGATCTCAAAACCACCAAAATACAAATGATAATTTTACAATCGAACAAACTCTCTTAACAAATGATATAATCAAGTTAAGTATTTCATTAGTTAGGATAATACTTCAATAGATAGCAAATGTTTAAAGTTCAAGAGTTCATAAAACTTTAATATATGATATGTGAAAAATTAGCTTGAATCAAAGTTTATCAACCAATAATCTCTCTTAACAAATGATACAAGTTAAGTATAAAGTGAGATATACACTTCAATATAAGTGTTTGGTGATGAAGAACACAATCAATAATAAAAAATAGATAGGAGTAGTGAGTTTTCTTCAAAATAGAATCTTTGATAAAAATGTAAAAAAAATTATCAATCAAAAAATTCTTTGTAATAAATGAAGTAAAATATAGAATCAAGTAAGCTCAATAATTTTCAAGTGAATAAATACTCTTAATTGCTCTTATAAGTTGTTGGAATCGAATGCAAGAGAGATGAGTATTTATAGAACAAGAAAAATAGGTTTAGACACTTTTGATCGATCAGTTCTAGACTTCGGTCGACCGAAGTATAAAAATAGCCGTTAAGAATATTTGAACCGTTGGACTTTCTGCTGAACAAACTGTTGTTTTCGTTGAACAAACTTTCGGTTGGTCAACATATTTTGGTCGGCCGAAATAAGAAGTTTTTGGAATTTTAATTTTATATCGAAATATTCATTTTCCCAAAATCTAATTCGTGTAAAAATATTTATGTGCAAGTAATGATTTTATGAAAAAGATTTGAACTTTATGCACTTGCTAAAAATTAATGAGTCAAACCTTTACATATAATTTGAAGTTTTTAACATAAAACTTCTAATCTCTAATGTTTAATGTTTCTTGTTTTCTTGCAGTCTCTTTTGCTTGTACCTCAAAAGATGACAATTCGAGCATTTGAATACTTACTGAGATATATAAGAAAAACTTAAGAATTGAAACTTGTTAGAATTACAAGTAATCTTGTTATAATCAAAACAATAAATATATGAATAAATCATAGGTCAACAATAATAA
Organism: Ligustrum vulgare; assembly: GCA_963555705.1. Lineage (NCBI taxonomy): Eukaryota > Viridiplantae > Streptophyta > Magnoliopsida > Lamiales > Oleaceae > Ligustrum > Ligustrum vulgare. Next base: position 52,638,841 of record OY743175.1, read on the forward strand.
GTTGCTAGTTTGGAACTGATGTTAAATATCCGGGAAAGATACTACTTTATCACTTGACCAATTAGATAGATAGTTTGTGATAGTAGAATTGGTGGTAGTAATTATTTAGGGATGTGTTGATTCCGTGTATGCAAAATTATGTATGAAGTAATCTTGAATGATATGCGGAAGCTAGGTAATGACTAAATGTTGATAATATCTAATATCCATTATTTAATTCTTGCATAAAGTAATGCATCTTTTCTCTCTCTTTACAATATTTTTTATTCGAGTTCTTAAGTATGTAAGGATTCTAATAACTCAATAGAACTACAAAGAGATGCATAATTTCATGTTCATCTTGTTCTCCTTCACAAACTGGTCACGAAGTTGATGAAATGTGTGGTTGAAAAGTTAATAAAGTGTATTCTTGAAAAGTTGTGAGTTGAAATGTATGGTTGATACTAAATAATTGTGAACTTTTACTTGAATTAAAATATTGGTTTTAAGTTTCACCAAACAAGGGCTTAGTGATATTTAGAACTTATTTGATAATGTGAAATTTTTTTATTTTTGTAGGATTTTATTTTTATTTTTATGAATGTATGGTTTAAAAATGTTTGAAAAGTAAAAAATCGTGAGTTTGACTAAGAATAAATGGTTGTGATTGAGTTTGAAAAATTGTGAAAAAGTTTTTATCTTTACCAAAGATACTCGAAGATGTAACATGCACTATGTTGCCTCAACGGTTCATTCTAAACTATGTCTAGTTATTTCAAGTGTCTATTTATAAACTAGAACAAGAAAGAAGAAAAAGATGAAATCTTATTTACATATTTATAGTATTTATTTATATCGGTGCTAAAAAATATTTCAACTAACTGAAACTCTTAAGTATTAAAATTATATATATCCACGATAACTTTCAAATATTTAAAAGAAACACAGTAAATAAATAGGTACTGATATTTATTTTGACTAGAATATTTCACTCATTATAAATTATAATTATGCTGAAAAATTATTATATTTGACATGACTCGAGGCATTCACGTCCATCTTTGATTTCTTGTGTAAATAACTAATTCGTTGAAGATTGGAAGCATGCTTGTTTGTTAGTGATCAAAAGTCGTAATTATATTTCTTAACGAGTATTGCGATCTAACCAACCTCGCATTTGCTGTTACCTTTGGGGTTGTTAGACATATTTTCATGAAAAAATTGGTAGTTTTTCTTATAAGTAGATAAAGGGGTAATAAAAATGTTCAAAAAAATGTGATCTCGTAAAATAAATGACTAAAATAAATTGTTGACTTGACCTCAACTTTTTTATAATTTTTGAACTTTTCCTAGGAAGAACTTGATCCCACCAACTAGGTCCCATTAGCCATGACACGCACACTTTTATAAAGTATATACACACCATATTTGATTAATTTTTTAAAATACCTTGATAAAGTGTAATACGGCCGTGTTTTTCCTAGATTTTCTTTATTGATTAACAATCTATCTACATCATCTTCTATAAAAAGGATGAATAGATGAGAATCTCTTGAATACCCATTTTATCTTTATATAAATAATTATCTACTCAATATATCTTTACTTTTTTTTAATAACATTAAAGAGTTGATTACATTAATTTATTGTTTAAAAATTTAAATTGTTATAATATAATTTCATATTCTTATTTTTTTTATTTACTTAGTATTATTAATTTACCATCGACATTTTATACAATGTTGTAGTATAATTTTATATTATTATTCTCATATTATTATATTTTTTATTTATTTAGTTTTTTAAAGAAAATAAGAAAAATCATCCTTTAATAAATATTATTAGAATATAGTATATTATTATAATATTTAAAATATTACATCCAAAATTTCAAAAAAAGTGAATTGTCTTTCATAGTTTATATTTTACATATTATGCCTCTCTCTGGTACTGTGATTTTGACTTTTAAAGGGGGGGTCACATTAGATTATACACTACACGGTCTATCATTTTTTTTTTAAAACCAAAATCATTGTGCAAACAATGAATTTACTGTACCATAAATGGGAAAAACACGCTCCCAGACACACGCTATGTTATGAATGTAATGATCATATGAATTTTAATACAAAATATTACAATTTCATTAGTCCGTCACTTATATTTTATAGATTATATGAAAAAAATATTTTACAAATTTTAATTCACACTTACATTTCTTTTATTTTATTAGAATTTGTCATAGAGAAAGTTAGAATTGGTCAGCTTCGATTAAGCAATAGGTAATACAAATTAATTTTACTAAGAGAAATTCTTAAATACATTGTTATCAAATAGACAAATAGTATATGACCACATAAGTTAATCTTGAAAGGAAATTCTTCAGTGATGCTCCGAAAGAATTTGGTTCCATCCAACGATTTTTTTTATGAGGCAAAAATGATTTATTGTGATTTGAAGACATCCATGCAAAAAATAATCATTGGATAACATATTAGAAAATAATTTTCTTCTTCGTATCCTATTAACTCCAGTAAATGGTAAATGATATATTCATTGAGATCCAAGATGAACAATTTTTAGCATGTCTATATTTTTGCAATGATCATTAACAAGACTTAATGATAAACAATGTCTACTGTTGAAATATAAATTCATGAACATGTATCCTTTCATGGACAACTATATGTAAGACGTTCTTGTAAAGTTTCAATGCAAACTATAAAAAGTCTTGATAAAAGCAGAAATAAGAAAAAAATTGTGAGAAGTTAACAAAAATTATTATGTACAAAAAAATATTATTTTTCTTTTAATAATATTTGTTTCCTTAACTATGTTTAAAAATAGTATTAATTCTTAAAAAAACATTACGCTTCACGTTCATCAAATACATAAGACGTGCAACGCACGTCATTACTACTAGTTGTAAGTAAAAGTACATATATTGTAAAATTATGAGAATACTTTCTTTGGAAAAGGGAGATGTAAATCGATTGTTATGATTAACGGAAAGCAGAGCGTTGTGTCTAAGTGGAAAATGAATCGAGGAAGTCTACTTCTATATGAACTAAATTTTTTTGAGAATGCTACACGAAAGATGAGAATTGGCTTATGGGTATTGGAGTTAAAGAATAGAATAGATTTTTCATTTTTATTCTGAGTCGACCACGAAAAGTTCTATTCCAACAAGAAGAAGATTCATAATTCCGTTATTCATTTCCTCTTCTTTCCCAAATCAAATTCACGAATGAGAATTGAAAATGACTATAATCAACGGAAAATATAATTCCGCTCTAAAAATAATAATTTTATTTACGCACCCTAAATTAAAGTGGTGAAATTCAAAAATAATAATAATAATAAAAAGGACCTAATTGTATTTCTTTATCTTTTCTACTTTTTTTTTGAAAGTATCTTTTCTACTTTTTGAAAAAAATAAATTTTGTGATGTTTGATCCCATTTTTTTTTTTTTTAAAAATCAATTTCAACCCCACATTATCTTATAAAATAATCTTACACACTAAGAGCCAGTTTAGTGTAGGATATTTCGGAAGAAAATGAGTTTTTTGAAAGATATGTAATTAAAAAGAAGTTAAAATGTGTGAAAGTGGTGAATCCCATAAAATGAATGGTTAAAAATGAGTTTAGAGAAAAAAAATTGTTCAAAATTACTTGAACCAAACAAGGATTAAATTAAAACTTTTATCTATTTTTATACTTTATCCTAAAAATCACTATTACATGACCCGTCCTCTCAAATAATAGAGCTCAATCAGGGGCTTAAAGAACACAGACTAAACAGCACGCACGCACGTAGTACATGCACGTGAGATAGTGGATTTTGTATGAGAGGGCGACACTAATTGCCTTCTTGAACTCATCCTCTTCACAGCTGACAGCTCCCCCTCTCTTCAGTTCTTTCTATATGTCTCATAAAATTATCAGCAAGATCTCTTCAAGGCCAACCTGAAAGTAGCGGATTTTGAATTTATTCAAATCTTGAAAGCAGAGCATATGTGCACAAAGTACACACAATTTTATATCAGAAATACAAGTTTCTGAACTTTGTATGTGTATTTACAGATAGGGATACGCACTGTAGATTGTAGAAGGTACTTTTTTCTTTCTATCTTTTTCTGGGTTTCTCTCTTTGAACATTTTTGATAAGTCATGCTTTGTTTTACAGTTCTGATTTTTGCGTTATGCTATCAAATTTGCAGAATTAATTTATCTCTTTACCTATTTTTTTATTTTCCAGAAAAAAATTAAAGATGTTATTGGGTTACTTATGAAATGGGATTTCTTTAATTTGTGAAATCAGATCTGATTTTAGACATGGGCCACTCTTTGTCCTGAAATTTATGCAATTATAATGTCAAAGATTTAACATTTAAACAATTTTACATATAAAAATTTCATATTTTTTTGGTGCTTTCGTCTATGCCTGACTATATACTATATCAGCTATTTTTTCATGATTTTATATGCATTTTGGCGAGGTTGTTTTGGGTCTTTGTGTTTGAACCTTTTTTTCTTCCAAAACTTTTTTAAGGTACGATAAAATTATTTCAATACTGTTTTTCTATTATGATATATATGCATGCATCAGCATATCAATGTCATTATGCAGCTGCCTTAACTTTCTTGAGCTTTTGTTGGATTTTTCGTGGTTACAGTTGGGAGAGATTGATTTAATTGGCTTCGTTTTTCTTTAACTTTTGCCGACTTAGTGGCGAAGAGGGCCCTCATTATGACAAGAGAACTTTATAAAGGGTCCCAACATCACGTGGAAAATTTAAAAAGAAAGTGACTTGTAAAGTGTAACGTGTCCCTAGTTACTGTGAGTATAGTTTTCACAGATCTTAAAGCTACGCCGTAGTGGCCGTCTTGACCACTAGATTGGCGTAAGTCCCGGGTTTTCTACGACTTTTAATTAAGGGCGTGTTTGATTGCACAAGGCGGAGAAGGAAATAAATTCCAACTTCCTTGGAAAATAAAAACCAACCACCCATCAAAGAATTGATTTTTCCCTTTTTTTCTTTTTCTTTTTTTTTTTTAAGAAAAAAAAAGGGTATTTTCCAAATGATGGAAAATAATTTTCATGAAAAATGTTGATGATCAAACATGACAGAAGTTAGAATTTGACACCTACCCTCAAGTTTCTTGTCTATATTTAGGTTAATTATTGTAATTTGTGCTTTTCACGAAATGAATCTTTTCTTCAAGCTGCATTTTAATTTGCAGTTGCTGCTAAAAGAGATCATGTAATTGCATTACTTTTTTTATCTGTTACATGTGGTGGACAAATTTGCATTCAATTTAAAATAACTCTTGTTCTTTGAACATTTCTTTCGGATTAAGTATTGGTGATAAATAATTTTATTGGATGCTAACTTTTGGTGATTGCATGGGCCAGCAATTTAATCAATATGGCTAAGAAGCATTTGCTTTTCTCTCAATAAAGTTTTCTCTTTTATAATTGGAACATTTTTATTTGGAGATCACTGTTGAAGGTTCATAGTCATCTTTTACCATTTTTCTTCATTTTAATTTTTATCTCCACCAATTAGAAATGGATTTTGAATTTTAGATATAAAAGAATTACGCCTCTTTCTCAATTGATATAGATTTATTTATATGCAGTAATTTACAACTATTCTTGTGAACGCATGTGCAGATAGTAAATACACTCTTAGACCATGACTCCTAAAGATGGTAAACCAACGCATCAACCTGATAAAAATTTCGTGACAGTCCCCATGGCTATAATAGTTGTTGTGTTATGTGGGGTTTCATTCTATCTTGGTGGAATGTTTTGTTCGGAAAAGGACATATATGTAACCAAGGACATGACTAAGGCTATTGAAACTTCCACCAAAGAAATGTCTGCGTGCCCTCTCCAAATTAAAGAAGTAACTTTTCCTGAATGCAGCAGTGACTATCAGGATTACACGCCGTGCACAGATCCAAGGGTACTTTCTATGGTCTATCTCATTGTGACTTTAAGGGTCTTTTTCTGGATTGGGGATTTAATTTTCTAACTGTATATTATTAGAATTTAATGTGGATGACATAGTGCTACTGTTACAGAGGTGGAAGAAGTACAGTACTCACCGGCTTACTTTTCTAGAGCGTCATTGTCCTCCGTTACATGAAAAGAAAGAGTGTTTAGTTCCACCACCTGATGGCTATAAGTTTCCTATAAGATGGCCTAAGAGCAGAGATGAATGTTGGTACAGGTAATAAGTATTTTCCTAATGTTTTAAAGCACTTTTGATTATAAAGAGGTTTGGAATTTTTTCTTTTTCTTTTTGTGTGATGTATTTTAGCATTCATAATTCAGGAATGTTCCCTATGATTGGATAAGCAAAAGAAAATCAGATCAACATTGGCTGAGGAAAGAGGGGGAGAAGTTCTTCTTTCCCGGTGGGGGAACCACGTTCCCCAACGGTGTTGGTCCCTATGTCGATTTGATGCTAGATCTGATTCCAGGAATGACAGATGGGACTGTCCGAACTGCTATTGACACTGGGTGTGGAGTGAGTCCTCTTCATTATATACTTCATCCATACTAAGAATTTAAATTTGTTTCCCCCATATCAATTGTACGTGATAGATCAAAATATTCTTATGTCATCATTAGCACTCTACATCATTTGTCACCATCCTTGAGACCTTATCGTGTGGATTTGAGGTTCATTGATCTTCCTATCAATGCTCAAGGAAAGCAAATATGTTTTCATAATTATAAAGTTAAGGAAAACTTATTAAGGTGTAAATTTGTTCTTTTATGGTAGTATTTGATAACAGCCTTCAAGATGCTTACAATTGTTAATTTATGGGTAGACTTGACTTCGGATCAATACAACTAGAAGTGCCAGAATCCCCTACGGAAATCATCATTGTACAATTTGTACATTGTCTTTCAAATATCGCATAAGAATTTTGAAGTGCTGTACGCATGCTTGTCAATATTGTCAGTGTACTTGTCATAACTCATAAGAATGATTGTCTGTTTCCTTTTTGTCATTTCACTGGGGGCTGGGGAGTTAGGTGTCATTTATCGTTACAGGTTTCCATGAAGAAAGTTATTCAATCCGAAAATGATACAACTTCTTATTATTTCATTATTTTTCAGGACATTTTAGATGTCTTGAGATTTGAACCTCTTCTTGCACACATGTTTAGGTTGCCAGTTGGGGAGGTTATTTATTAGACCGCGGGATTCTAACCGTCTCCCTTGCTCCAAGAGATAATCACGAGGCTCAGGTTCAATTCGCTCTGGAACGTGGAATTCCTGCAATTCTGGGTATCATCTCAACACAGAGACTTCCTTTCCCTTCAAATTCTTTTGATATGGCACACTGCTCAAGATGCCTTATTCCGTGGACTGAATTCGGTACTACCCCACTCAATTAGAGCTTAAATATTTTTTTTAACCATACTTAATAATTTAGCTTGTTACAATTTTTTTTTTCTTCCTCGCCTGCCTGGGAACATCCACATTTTTCCCTATAGGAATTCAGTGCAGTTAATTGAATATGAAGTTTGAAAACCCCTTTTCAACAATGTCAACAGCAGCTATGATTCTTGACACGCTTGGAAGTCATCTAAGCTTCTGTTTGGTGAACTATTTATAAACAAGTTTATAAACGACACATTTCCCCAAATCACTTTTCAACAACATATTTTATCTCGAAAACATTACATTTTTTGTTTATAAACAAAATTTTTTTACCTGACAAAGGCTTGCATCTTTCAGCATTTTATATTTTTTTACGATTATTATCAAAATTTTTACAGGTTATGAATAACACCAGGTTGTAGAAAGAAACATCAAGTTGCCTTATTTATTCTATTTTGCATTGCATTACCACTTCAATCTAGTGCTAATGATGTTAAATTTGTCACACGAATCTATAAGCTCGTATGAATGTAACATCATTAAAAATAGATCGAAGTGGTTATGCAGTGCGTATATTAGATTAAAATAATGGATTGTATGCATAGCTGCATAACATGGTTTTCTTGCAATCTACTGTCTACCCTAACTAATTAAAATACCCTCATTTTCAGGTGGTGTTTACCTTCTGGAGATTCACCGTATACTGCGGCCCGGAGGCTTTTGGGTACTCTCTGGCCCACCAGTGAACTATAAAAGACGCTGGAAGGGATGGAACACAACCATTGAAGAGCAGAAATCAAATTATGAAAAGTTACAGGAGTTGCTAACTTCAATGTGTTTCAAATTATACAACCAAAAGGGTGATATTGCTGTTTGGCAGAAATATTCAGAGAATAGCTGCTATAAAAAGCTCGAGACCCCTGACATTTACCCTCCGAAGTGTGATGACGGAACTGAGCCAGATTCAGCCTGGTACACTCCACTTCGGCCATGTGTCGTAGTTCCAAACCCGAAGTTAAAGAGAGTAGCTATAGAGTCCCTCCCGAAATGGCCACAAAGATTGCACACGGCTCCAGAGCGTATCACTGATGTTCGTCGAGGCAGTGCTGGTGCTTTCCAGAAGGACGATAGCAAATGGAAGTTACGAGTGAAGCATTACAAGAAGTTGCTCCCTGCAATTGGGACTGATAATATAAGAAATGTAGTTGACATGAACACTATGTATGGAGGATTTGCAGCTGCTCTGATTGATGATCCGTTATGGGTAATGAATGTCGTTTCTTCATATGCTGCAAATACGCTTGCTGTGGTGTATGATAGGGGCCTCATAGGAGCTTACCATGACTGGTAATTTTCCCGAGACTTGTAAATACAGTACAGAATAAAAAAATAATGTTTCCAGTAAATTCTATGATTGGAAGTTATATGTTGAATTACTTAATTTTGTTTCTGTAGGTGTGAGGCTTTCTCAACTTACCCTCGAACGTATGATCTTCTTCATCTAGACGGACTCTTCACAGCTGAAATTCACAGGTAAGGCGCTGAAAATGCCTATCCGGATATTATTATTTTTTTTTTTTTTGGGGATAATTTACAATTTTTAACTTTTTACTGTGCAAGAAAATAGTAACATAAATGTCCATTTGTTATGGATATTTTGGGAGTTAAATTCACGCTGACTGAGGGGCTTTGCATATATGTTCTTTAACCATTATTTATCTATAACTCAGGCAAACCATTGGGGTGAAATATTTTTTTCTCCTATTATTGTCTCCTCGACTTCTTTAAATTGGGCTGGGTGTGGGTAAGACTAAGAGCCTATTTGGTAATGTAATTTTTTTCACCTGAACCTTTCAAACTCAATCTCAACCATCAATTCTTAGTCAAACACACAGCTTTTGACTTTTCAAACATTTTTAAACCACACCTTCGTCAAAAAAAAAAAAACACAAAAACTTATAAAAATCACATTATCAAACAGGTTCTAAGACATCAATAAGCTAGTTACTTTGGTGGTTGCCTTTGAGGCATTGGTGTATGGATAAAGCAAAATAAATTGAAGCTGAGGCTGTGGAACTAATGTTCTCGATCTCATGTACATATCCCACTGAGCTAATAGTTGACTCGTCGTGTAAAAATTTAAGCTATTGGAGAAAAGACAGATCTATTTATTTAAATTTAGTCTTCACTGTAGTCTGTACAAACTTACGTGCTGCTTGAATTTAAAATTTTCATTAAAAGCCTGATGATATGTGCATAATTTTCATCAATGCATATATTAGGATGAACCTCATCGTTTAAAAGTTTAATGACATGCTTATTTTAGTGCATGTTTGGTGTAAGTAGTTTTTGGAGAATTTTGGATTTTTTTTGGATAATATATAGTTGAAAAGTTTGAGAAGTTGTGGAGCTCATAGAAATGTGTGATTGAAAATGAATTTGAGAGAAGCTGGAAAAAATAAGTGAGAGCAAACAAGCTCTTAATTTCAATTTTCAGTAATGAGGTCTATCTATATTAAAATACATGATCAATAAGGATTGTTGTTTTGACATAACTTATTTGCTTGGATAGGTGTGAAATGAAGTATGTTCTCCTCGAGATGGATCGCATCCTCCGGCCAAACGGATATGCAATCGTCCGAGAAACCAGCTACTTCGTGGATGCCATTGCTACCATTGCTAAGGGAATGAGATGGGGATGTCATAAAGAAGATACAGAAAAAGGCGACAAGATAGAGAAGATATTAATTTGCCAGAAAAAACTCTGGTATTCTTCCAAGCAAAGTAGAAGATGATGAATGAAGAATATATTCATTATACCATAGGAGATAAGTAATATGATTACTCAATTGCAATCATATGTTATGTATAATATTCAAGTTCGAAACATTTGAATATTTAGCTATCCAATATCATGATTTTTGCTAGTTTTTTAGTGCTTTATTGATATAGCCCATCCTTGGCTTAGCTAAAAACTAGTAGACAAACATGTGCACAGCACGTGACGTCTAATATTGTGTTCATTCGCGTGGTAATGTTTCGGAAATCTGTTATTTTCAAATAACCAATTAATGTAAAGTTTAAGGATTTTGAGATAAGTAAAAGTGAATGAATGATATGCATTTTAAATTACATTATTTGAAATCATAAAAAATTGTGTTTGAGACTAGGGGAGATCCCTTCCACCCCTGCTTATATGGAGCTCTATATTTTAGTAAGGGAACTTTGTATATATGCAACACGATGACATAATGAGAGCCTCAGAAACTAAAGTAAATTCAAAAATCAAAATAATAACATAAACCCTGTCATTAAAATGTAACTGAAAGTACTAAAAGGAATACATAAATCTTGTATAAGATAGGTAATGCAGTGAAGTCTCAGGAATATGAATAGTGACTTCATTAGATATGATACCATTTAATAAAAGTTACAGAGCTGCAGCAGCATTACCATTACCAGCATCTCTATGAAACTGATGGTCGAGTTGATGACCAGAAGAGTAATAATCCCAATAAAGTCTTGCCAATCTTCCCTATAAATATTAAAAATATAAGTGGACTGATAATGAGAAATAAAAAAGACAGAGGGTGGGGCTTGGGGGGCAAATTTTAAAGTAAAAATCATTTTCAAGTATAAAAGTATCACAACAGTTTGATTCATTGTAGTATCTATGCATATTAACTTTATTTTCATTTTCAAAATTGAAATAAATAAAGGACCCAAAACAAAATAAAATTGAAATAAAAGCATAACTTGACATAAAATAGCAAAAGATAAAATGAACAAATTAAGGGGAAGTGCAAATGCTTACTCCTCCATTCCTACTTGGACCTGCCTTTCTTAACATTAATGATTGGCGTTCACATAAAGATACCTGTAGAATCCAGGAGAAAATAGAATTATGAATGTATAGAAGCGCAAAACGATATGATAAACTAAGAGGCTTAGGGCTACTAACGTCACCAAGAAATCAAGGATCAAAAAATAAAATATTATTTGGTATTTGATACAATATCCTGTAGTTCTAAAGCAAGAATTATAATTCAAGGATGCAATTTTCAAGAACGATGAATTCAATTTGATTTCAATATTTATTTGAAAGATTGGAGTTTTAAATGTCCAGTTTACTTCACAGGTTTGGTGCCAAGTGGAAGTGGGCAACTTTAGTTTCCACAACAGTAATTTTCCCCAAGCGTAAGCATCAAAAATCAATATTTCCTCACCCCTTAAAAGTTATTGATCTGAATGTAAAACACATAAATAAATAATAAAAACTGAATTGAATAAAATTGAAACTACAGAATTTAGCCATACATTTACCATTGCTACTCGTATCAATTCCAACAATTCCATGAGATAACACAACTTCATATTTACTGGACAAGGCAAGTTTGACTTTGATCAAGCTTAATTTGTTTAAATTATTATCTTCTTTGGAGATCCTTGGTTCCCCAAGTGTAAGCATCAACGTTTCCTCACTCCTTAAAAGTTATTGGTCTGAATGTAAAACACATAAATAAATAACAGAAAGAAATAATAAAAACAGAAACTACAGACTCAAGAATTTGAGTTCAAATTAAGCCATACATTTACCATTGCTACTTGTATCGATTGATTCCAACAGTTCCATGAGATAACACAACTTGATATTTACTGGGATCAAGCTTTATTCAGATAATTATAATCTTTGGAGATCCTTAGTTCTTCTTATCAAAAAGAGTGGGATGAGAACATGATGTTTTAGATAAAATGCCTATCAAAGATGTTGAAGAAGAATATACAAAGCTAAAAAGAAAGCCACGGGCTTTTGTTGTCTTCTCATGGGAATGACTGAAGATCTATTAGGCATGACAAACTACACGATGCCCTTATTAAAAATAAGACGTTTAATAAATCTTGAAAAAAAAAAAAAAAAAATTGAAATGTGGCTGAAAAATTGATAAAAATTGTAGGCTTCTTCAAATGTGTGACTAAAATTAATTGTTAATTTTAACTTAAGTTTTACCAGAATTAGGGATGAATGTCTAGGTAGCTTTTGTGGAACTTCTTCCAACAAAAGAGAAGCAATCATGGTTTCCCCTTTGTTTTGATGAACTCCATGCGTACTTGGGTGGAACGTTTTACATTGATCTCTTTATTGTTTATTGATTGAAATGATCAGTATAAAAAGAAGACACGTACCAGCCTAATCTCCGAAGATAAAAAGGAAGAAGGAAAATTGAGATTAGTATTCTCATTTCGATAATCCATTACAAAATTTAAATTTGGGATTACTACTCCCATTATATAACAGGTGACAAAGAGGAATGTAGTTGCTCAATTGACCCAAGAAAACAAATTAAAACAAAATAAATTGAAACAATAGATGAACAAGAAAATCAAGTATGGCACATTATAGAGATGAAGTCACATAAGCTTTAAAGAAGTAAGGAAGTAATGGACCCTACAATAGGTAAGCTCTATGGCCTCATAATAAACACAAAAAGAAGCAAAGTCAAAATCAGAATTGGGTCAAGCAAACAACTACCTCCTTCATTGTCTACAAACATAAAGATATCAACTTTATGTATAAATACCATTTATTTATGAGATCATTTATGTTTGAACAACTTAAGGATTCTTATAAAGTTTTTCAAATTACAATTTAATAACCAAAAGATAAACTTAGAGTAAGACTATGGCTTAAGAGAAATAATTTGGGAGGGACTAAAAAATACTTTGAAGAAGATACATGCAAATTCAATTGAAAAGGAACTACAATTGATGCAGGTACGATGAGTTAAATCCTTCAGAAAGTTAAAAATATCAACTTTCTGATGCCAAATAATAAAAAGGAATAGAAGAAAAATCTTCCGCATAAATATATAATTTTTAAAGCTGAATATAGGTAAACCAAAACAAGTACCTACATGGATACATGAAGCCAACCCAATGCAAGCTCCACGACTTTAATGTTCTTGGTCTCAAATATAATTCAAATTTGATTCAGGACAAATTCAGCATGTGCTCCTCTTAAAGTATGCCCTGCTTCGGTCACTATTGTGTGCTGAATTCTTAATTTTGCATTTTAATATATGCATTATTCATATAAATTCTGTTTCCATGGTGGATGATTAAAGAAAAGATTTAGTAATTTATTCACTTTTGCAATTGATGGATACTTCCACAACATAATTTGATTATGGGAATATCCATGAGTGCTTATCAGCTCTTTTACATTTTTATTCCAAGCTGGATTGCATACCTACAAAGTAAATTCTTGGATTGTATCACTTACCTACCTAGCTACCTCAAGCTTTCTGAAACAATTTCACTATAAGAGACATGAATTGAATGTAATTGTTTGATAAGCTAATTAACTTTCAGTTAAAAAATTTTAGATTTAAAATAAATCATTCTTTTTGTTGTAAGAATTTAGATATAAGAATTATGGTAAAAGTAAATTCTTTCACTCTTGGGCTCAGCCTAAAAAGTTAACGTTCCTTTTATGCCAATATTAGTTAAAACTTTTTCAGTACAAAAACTAACTCAGCTCTAATTTCTCACTGATTTTAAGTGCATTTATTTAAAATTGAAACACTTGAGAGGTGACAAACATGCTTTAAACCACCTTAAAATTTAAATAATACAGATTGAAGCATTTTAAAATTGAGAAGCAAAATTTGGACAATACAAAGATTCCTTTCAAGATTAAAATCAATAAACCAACAGAATCATCAATAGACAAATAAATCCTAGCATGGTGATCATCAAATAAAAATAAGCGAAACCCATATCATAAACTCAATTTAAAACTGAATTCAAAAAATAATAACAATCAAATCATGAAATCGCCTTTCAAGTAACTCACCTCCGATGAAGTAAAAGATATTCTCTGCTTCGCTTTGTGTGCACTGAGAGAGAGAGAGAGAGAGAGAGAGAGAGAAGTTTGTAAGGAATGCGAATACTATATTTGCAAACCAAAATGATGGTAAATTAATTCAAAGAGTCACGTACCATTCAAATAGAGAAATGTTGATTCCAAACAACTTCAATCCTTTCATACTCATCAAATGCTTTATATCTGCATAAATAAGTCAAATTAAGATCAGAAATTTGCTGCATTTTGATTTTAAAAATCCCACTAAAAAAAAAAAAAAAAAACAAAGTGTTGATCTTTATCAGAAAAATAAGTCATACTTTAAAAGAAATTTCATACACTGTCATTGAAGCTCCTTTGCCAAGAATCTCATTGTACTGCAGCAAAATAATTAGAGATGAAATCCTAAATTTCAGGTCCAAATACAATTTAAAAAACTGATAGAAAAAAGGGAAAAGTTTAAGAGGAAGAAACTAAAAAAGAATACAAAATACTCAAACCAAACACAATATAAGCAGCAGGAAACAAAAAAGAGTACAAAATACGCAAACCAAACACAATATAAGCAGCACGAAGAACCCCTGTCGATACTCAAACCAGATACAATATAAGCAGTAGGAAACAAATAAGATTACAAAATACTGGAAAAAAAAAAAAAGCAATCAAGAAATTGTTAACTAAAATCATGATATAAACCCTAATCGAGATAAAAACGACGTCAAAGTGGGAAGACAAAGCGTCACCTCGATTTTTTTGTTCAGATATAAGTGGGAAGGAGACGACGCCCAAATGTAAGCGAAAAACTAAATTAAGGAAGCAAGATAGCAAGTTTTTTGAATTTTTTCTTAGATACCCAGTCAAATGTCAAAGATCTCTACTTCGGTCCGAGCTCAAGTTTTGTTAAGTACCCATTCTGAAAAGTCACACCAGTTCAAATTAAAGGTGACAATTCTATAATCTTCATAACTATTTGTCAAACAATTAGTTTTTAAAATGAAACATACTTAAAACATTCAGATTTGTTTTAAGCAAATCATTGCTTTAAAACATTATTATAAATGGTTTCCCATATACTTTGTTAGCGTGTGCACATGAGTTAAAAAGGAACACACCAGTGTTATGTTGTGGTTCTGCCTCGTCATCACTTTCTCCTTTATTGATGTTATCTAGTGGCATTTAAGGAAAATTAAAGCATAAATTTCAACAAAATTCATCACAAATTACATCAGGTAGTCAAAGGACAACTTTATCTCCTTTTTAGGTATTTTTTAGTTAAGAAACAAAATTAAACACTAATTTTAAGATGAAAAACCTGCTCCTCAAATATTTTTGAAAGCTTCAAGGCTTTCTCCTTTTCAGCATTTCTTTTCTCTTCTAGCTTTCTGCTCTTGTCTGTCCAAAATTAAATTGTTGAAGTGGAACCAATGCAATATTCTATAGAGTGATTACTAATTTTGACAAAAGAATCATTGTTCTACATCAGAAAGTAGTAAAAATACAGATTATACAGGATACTTTTTAACAAATTAGAAAGTTATAGAATTGTCATAGAAATGTTAATGATTCATATAATATTTAAAAAATAAATAAATAATACTACCATTAATAAGGGATGGGATTGCATTTCAAGAAACTAAGAATGAAGCAGCAGGCATTAAATGCTGGTTGGAAGATTCATCAGTATCAGCGTCAACATTTTTTATTTTTTGTCATGAGAACTTTGGAATTGTCATCATCAAAATAATACATTCCCTTGTACCAATAAATAAATAAATAAAAAATAATACATTCCCTCCTCGGTGATATGCTTATCACGAGAATGATTAGTTTCTAATCTTGAGTTATCGTCCTTCTCCAAATCCTTACTCCAATCATGACTCTACTCCTTATGTTTACGACTACTTCTATCTCTATCCCTTTCCTTTTCCTTGTCTTGGCCTGCCTACTTTTCCTTCTACCTAATTCTTTCCTTCTCTTTTTTTCTCTCCAAACAGATTCTTTACCCATGTCCTCGTCATTTTTCCTATCCCTATCTTTGTGCTTTGTTTCTCTCCTTTCCCCGCTCCATCTCTTTTGTCCTCCCCCTATCTTTATCCTTTTATCTGATCATCCTCTCTCAATTTCCTTCTACAATACTTTATAACTCTCCCTCTCATTTCCCTGTCCTTATAGTCTTTATCTCTCTATTTTTCAATGTGTTTATTTCGATCAGCATCCTTCTCACCCGTACCTTGTCCCATGTCTTGTCCTTTCCCCGCTCATCCTTATCCTCCTTCCTATCTGTACTCGATATTTACTCTCTCTCTCTCTCTCTCTCTCTCTAAATCTTTACTCTCTTTCTCTGTTTCCTTCAAAAAAAAAAAAAAAAAAAAAAATCTAACGCTTTTACATTTCAGAGTCTCTACTCCTATGCTCTTTATCCTCCTTCCAACCATTGCTTCTGACCTTATTACGTGCGTTGCACGTAACGATTTATAGTTATGATCAATCACGTGGCATTGTAATGGGAGAAAATATTATTTGAATAGTAAAGAGTAATGTTAAGAATCATGCGACTATACTTACAGGAGCATTCGAGACACGGAAATTTGAATTGAAATGGGAAAATTTTATTTTAATATAGAATTGGGTAATAATATTAGATAATTAGATTGATAGAAACACAGTAATGCTAATGATATTGAGGTGGATGTGTATGTTGGACTGTAATAGAAAGAAAAGATGAAAATTTTAAACTAAAGCATAATATTTAAGAGAAGGTTAATAACTTATTGTTTTTGGGAGCTTTGAGTTAGAATTATAGCTGGTATAATGAGGTATTATAATATTATGACTTACATAAGTTGAGACTTGAACTTGGTGGGATTTGAAGCTGATAGATGAGATAGTTGAGGATGTAAATCCAAAGAAAGAAATGGAATAGTGAACATAAAAAAAGAACACTGAACCTGCCAAGTAGTTTTTCCTTAAAGCTATTTATAAAATATAGCCTACTCATTTGACTGATCACCATAAAGCAAAATGAGTAAAGACTTTATTCTGGCAAGAAATTAGTGAAGAATTAAAAAAAAAAACACACAATTTTAAGGAATGAAAATAAGCAAAATAAAAGAGATATTCATGATTTTATCATAATAATAATTATATTAAAAAAAAAATCAAGATTTACATCTGACTAAATTGATACAAAAGGATTCAACCAAAAATCTAAAACGGCATTGATGGAGTTGGCAAGTCGAGAAAGAAAAAAAGATAAATGCACAAATAGGTTCTTTATAGTTGAAAATAAATCCTATATAATAATAAAAAAAAAATCACAAAGAAGTCAAGAGAGCCAATAAATTTTGAAGAATGTCACGGATACAAAGAAACCAAGCTATAAATCAAGATGAAAGAGATCCACATCCATGTGAAAAAAGAATGTCTTAACTGTATAGTAATTAAAACTTATCAAAAAACTTAGTTTAGGATACATTATACTTTTAAAATTGAGGATTTTACTCTTCGACACGGTACACATGCACGTATATTTTTCTTCACTCTTTTACTTCGAATGTGAATGTTCCCATGAGAAAGGAATATTAATATATTAGAACTCAAGCTCACTTATGAGTAAGAGTTTCTCTTAAGAAAGTTAATCTTTTCATTTGGTCTTAAACTATAGTCCCCCAACTAGATAAGATAATGAGTTCCTCCAAAAACATGAAAAAAAAAATGTTTGTGAAGAGTCTAACATTATAAAAACGTGAAACATAAAAGTATTAACCAACCCATATAAAAAGCTTAAAGCTAATAGTCGCATCTAATAAGACCTTACTTCTGAGAGAATAACAACATACATAGAAAACCATCACTGATTCAACATGATTTTTCAAAGAGAATAATAACATACCATACTGATAAAGATTATTGTCCATTTGAACAACAAACTAATGTGAAATGTATACTTTAATTACTTGATAACAAATTAAAGAAACTAATGTGTATGTGCATAAATAAAAATATCGAACTATAAATGTAAAAGAACCTTACAATAAATCTCAATAAATACATTTCCTGCAATCAATATTGAATTATGTGTTTGATCAACTTAACCACATAACAAACCACAACAACTTTATCTTTTTAGATTAAGATTAAGATGCCTAAAGCTTTAAACATCTTCATCAATATTATTATTGCATAATAGAAAAATAATTTAAGAAAAGGTAGATTAACTACAAGATGCTCCTAAAAGTAAATGAATGAAACAATTTTTGTACCGTGACTACAGTTAGTCCTTCCCAGCTTAATTAGTGAAATGATTCCCAAGAAAGAATAGATGTTCTATAACACACCTCAACCAAAATACAAGCAAAATTCATTCCACACATCAATGTATAAGCTTTGAGATGACATTATGTTCAGAATCACTCAAAATAACTAACAACAATGTTCTTGCGGTACCATCTGTACAGAAAATACTGTAATAATCCTCTTAGAGCATTCTTCAAATGTAAATGATGGAAATGAAAAAAAAAATGCATAAAACGACCACAAATCCTCACTGCAAAGTTGCACACCTTGGAGCAAAGTTACGAAGAATTCAAAATATGTAAAGAATTAAACATGAAAAAAGAACAAAGGGAGACAAGAAAAGCATTTACAAAATAAAAACCACTTAGATCATCATTATACTAAACTATTTTGACTACCTATCTTGACTGTACCTTTGTTTCCAGAAATGAGCATTGAAGTTTTGAAAAAAAAAAACGTGAAGAAAAATCCTGAAACACGAAGGGAAAAAAAATCCACAGACGGCAACACAGATCTTCTAAGCCTACAATTCTAGATTTTCGAAAACCCAACTTTGAATCCGACAATTTTAGACCTTCGATTTCGAAACATAGATCGGATCGGGATTATGATAGTGAAAAGCCTAGTTTTGGTTGCTGAGTGAGAAAATGAGATTACCTTGCTTCCGATCTCCATCTCCAGTACCGATTTGTCGAAGACCACGAAGTGGAAGAGGCGTAAACCCTACGAACCGAAACTTCTGGAACCCCACAAATGACGCCCTTTCTATCGACCACCAATATCAGTCCGATGATATATGAAAAAATAAGCGTATTATGTCCTTGAAGGTGAAAGCGCATTCCGATTTTACTTGCGCTATCTCTACAGAAAACAAATTAGTGAAACAATGAAACACAAATGAAGTAAAGAAAATTGACCGACGAAGAAACGGAAGAGACAATAACCATAGCAGCGTCACCTATTTCTTTTCTTTTTTTTTTTTGGTTCAGAAGAAGGTTGGAAGGAAACGACGTCGACGAGATGACGGAGGCGAAACGCTGAAGAGAGGACGAGAATGAGAGAAAGGAAATGACGGAAGCTTCTAGTTTACTCTGGGTCAAAAGATGAGAGAGTAAAGGAAGAAATCGCTTTTTGTACAAACCAAAGAAAAGATCAGAGAACGCGTGTTTCACTTTTGCCTAAAAATGCTAATTTTCGTCCTTATGAATAGTAATGATGAAGTGAAATTTATATATAGTAGGGATTAGAATTTTAGTAAATTTTGATTAAAAAAAAAAAGTTGATAAAATGTTTTGGTAGAAATTAATTTTTGATTTTGAATCAGATTTTTTATCAACTTTTTTAGTTGAACCAAACGACCCCATAATATATAATCTTTGTGAGCTCAGTGCCTTTTCAGTGTTTGACTGGGAAAATTCGCTGTCGAGGCCAAAAATTGGGCCGTATGATCCCTCAAGTTCGGTTAAAGACCTTGGTCAATCAGGGAAGTTTGAGTCATCCGAGCCTAGGTTGTGTTCTCTCTCTCTCTCTCTCTCTCTCTCTCTCTCTCTCTCTCTCTCTAATTTTTTTTAATATTTAATAACATTATTTTAGTCTCCGAGTCAATCTAGAGTTGACCCTCGACAATCAGATTGATGGTCGGCCCGTATTTGAAACATTGTTAAATATAAAATGTTTACGAAGTTTTAATGATAAATAAACTTAATTTTGGATAAGAATGTCCTTCAAATGTTTTAAATTTGAATGTTCAAATCCGGCTAAACAGTGAATAGACGTTTCAGTTAAGAGAAATGATTTTCTTCTCAAGAAACTAGAAACGTTGGACGTTATGCATTATAAGTTTTAATGTTGAGACGTTTTGTACAATGAATGTCAAATTTAGAGACATATTTAGGGATGACAATGGGACAAGTTCGAGAGGGGATATTCAATCCCCATCCCAACCCGTCGAAGATTTATCATCCCCATCCTCATCCTATCCCGTCCAAGTTTAAATGGGGCGGGGCGGAACGGGACGGGGCGCCTATAATCCTCATTTACATCACCATTTATATATATTTGATCATTAATGTCTTTCTATAATGATTATCTAATGAAATTCCTCTTGGCATATAAATACTGCACATCACTCATCAACTAGATCAAAAAGTTTGCAGGTGCACCATGCAAATTAGTAAAGATATTTATGGTTATCAAATGATGACAATGCATAAGATAACAACTAATTTTTCAATTTGATATCTATTCACGACTTAAAAGAAAATTATATAAAATAATTATTTCATTTTCTGTGAACATTGATTTTTTGAGCAATACTTGGTTATATAAAATGATTTTATAAAATTATATAAAATGATTATTTCATTTTCTGTGAACATTGATTTTTCAAGCAATACTTGATTATACAAATTCTTTTCTTAAAATATGATTATTTTATAAAATTATCATTTAACAACTCTAGAGAATAATTAACATTAATGAAAAAACCCATAATAACTTTTATAGAGCAGTACAAATTTAAATGTGTTAAGAAGTATATTTGGAGAGAATGAGATGAGACTTGAGAGTGAGAGATGAAGAGTAGTATAGAGTTGAAATGTAGGGGTTGATTTTGAAATTATATATTTGGGCGTTAAGTGGTTTATGACACTTTTAATTTGTTTGAATTTTTTTTAGTTGAACTTATTAATTTTGATGGTTTCGTGACGAGTCTGGGTCGAGAACGGAGATTTGACACCAATGCCCACCCCCACTCCATGGGCATTAGTGAAATTAACACCTTAGTTGTGTTCTTTTGGCCTATCATCTTCATTTATATATATATATATATATATATATATATATATATATATATATATATATATATATATATTATAACAATAAAGTTTTCAAATAAAACACCACACAGTTTCCCGCCTTTTTATACCTGCCTAAAATGGAAATTCATGATTTATAAAGATTAAAAAAAATTGTGATTATCTATATAAATTTCAAAATTGCTCTTATCTAGAGAATATAAACGGTCATTTTGAAAATGGTTTTACCTCATTATTATTATGAAAATTTGAAATTTGACATGCTAAAGAAAAATTGAAAATTTGCTCAACACAAAACTCAAGATTAACCATGAACTATCCAAACATATTTTAAGCATCTTGCACCATCATCTATTTCTTATCAACTAACGAAAAAAAAGTAAAAAGAACGAATGAATGTTATATATTGAAAATGAAAGAAAATCGAAAATATTAGATGATATATTTTCATGTAGTGTCAATTCCAACACAAAGAATGTGACCTAAAATAAATATTATCAAGCATTTATTCATATAAATTGAATAATCAATATTTTATTTTATTTCAAATTTTGAATTCAGGTAAAATAATAAATTTTTATTTTAATAAAGTTTCATAAGTAATAAAAAAATGAATTCTAAATTTGAAATAAAATAATGAGCTTATGAATTATTGTCATCATTTGGTAAATTATTTTATTGATAAAATGAGTAGTTAAAAATGATTACTTTACAATGATAATAAGTTAAAAATAATGTTGATCAAGAAAAAACAGAATATATCTACCAAATATTCGCTCAATGTTTCGAGTCAATGAAGAAAACTACAATAAAATTATATTGCTAATTCAGATTAAATCGATAAATGATTAGGATAATATTATCAATTATTTTAAATTGAAATATCACTATATACTATTAACGAAAATTATTTTAACATTTCTTCAAATAACTTTTTAACCACGTGTACTTTTTGTAACACGTTTTATTTCCATTGTTTATTTTTCCATAAATAATCTTTTATAACAAGACATTTCTTGATAAACGTCTATTTGATAATTCGTTTAAAAAATTTGTTTATAAATAGCGACGTGGGAATATTCCATTAGTTTATTTTGGAATATCGAAATAGGTGAACAAAGAATTGCTTCCGTCAAGAATTGGGCATTTTATTTTTATTTTTTTTAAAATTGTCGAATGATGTGTACCACGTGGACGGGTATAAACGAAGCCCATAAAAAATACGATAAAAATTATAATCTATGTCATAGTTAACATTTATAATTTTAATTAAATAACCAATATTTTATTTCATTTCAAATTCAGGTAAAATAATGAATTTTTATATTAGTAAAGTTTCATAAGTAATAAAAAAATGAATTCTAAATTTGAAATAAAATAATGAGCTTATGAATTACTGCCATCATTTGGTAAATTGTTTTATTGATAAAATTGGTAGTTAAAAATGACTACTTTACGATAATAATAATAAGTTAAAAATAATGTTGATCAAGAAAAGGCCGAATATATCTACCAAATATTCGCTTAATGTTTCAAGTCAATGAAGAAAACTACAATAAAATTTGTAGCGCTCCGAGTTCTAAATACCCGGTTCACCACGTCATCGTCTGATCTAGCTTTTAAAATAATATTTTAGCGAAAGAAATAACTGAAATTCATTTTTGGCAACATTAAATAAACTGTAATGGTCGATAAAATCTAAAACCTTTATGAAACAATTCGAAATAATAAATCGAGTCATTAATATTGTAAAACAATTTGCAATGTCATAATTTCTCAAATAATTGAAATTCTCAAAATTATCCAATGTTTGGAAATACGGGTCATTAAAATAAGATTTTCAACCATTTAACAACTATTGCAACAATCATCAATCACTTGTCACCCTCTCCGAAATCTGCAAATATTGTTAAAATAGACATGAGCATTTCATAGAAATACTCAGTAGACTCATCGACAATTAATTAATCTACAATATAATTGAACACATAAATGCAGACTCTTTAGAAAACATAGGGTGTAGGTAGTCTCTTCTTGTGCATTAAAGCACGTGGCTTCTCTTTGAAAAATCATAGGCTCTTTAAAATCATCGGGTGTGGGTAGTCTCGTCTCGTGCACTTAAGTCACGTAAGTTATGCATAACATCATCATTTATCTTGCAAGATATTCTCTTCTTTCTTTCTCATGCATAAAAGTATATAAGTTATGACAAGCATAACAACATAAATATTTCCGAAGAAATACATTCTCGTCTCTTTTCATAAAAATGAATTTCACATAAGTCACATAACATACACATTCACATGTAATCATAATTTAAATCAATTAATAGGGGCGAGTCTACCTTAAACTTAACGAGTGTGGTTGGGCGGGAATGACTTCAATCTTTTAAATCTCCGTACGCCTCGTCTAGCCAATTAGAAAAATAAGTTAAATTAGTCTTTTGAAATTTATAGTTGAAAAATGATAAATTATAATTTAGGGACTGAAATTGATGATTTGAAAGTTGGGGGACTAAAATGAATACTTTGAAAGTTGAGGGACTAAAATGAGTACTTTGAAAGTTGAGAGACTAAAATGAATACTTTGAGAGTTGAGGGACTAAAATGAATACTTTTCAAAACTTTGGGTTCAAACTCAAAGATGGATATTAAATTGTGGGGATTGAGATAGGTGATTTTAAAAATGAAGGGCTGATTAAAAATCGTTTAAAAACTAAAAGGGCTTAATTAAATCATTTTGGAACTTGGGGACTAAAGTGCAAATTTAAGAAAAACTTTTAAATAAAACAAATATTTCTCCCTCTCTCTCTCTCGTTCAGTTAGAGGAAAGAGAGACAGAGGGTGCGATGGCGATGGGGGGAAGGGAAAAATCCGGCGGGGGTGCTCTGTCTGCGCCAAAGCCGAGGGTTCGCCAGCGCAACGCCGGCGCAGCGAGCGGCAAGCGGTGAGGGTGCAATAGGCTAGGTTTTGGGGCTGATTGGGTGCGAGATCGATGGCTAAACCGAGGCTGGAAGTTGCGGTTTGGGCTGCGAAAAAACCAGCGGTACAACCGGCGGCCAAGGTAAGTGATGTGATCCAGACCACGAATACAAGCCCGCACAAAGATCCGTTGATGATCAAAGGAGGACTGATGACTCGATTGGAAACGAAGAGGACCAACGAAGCAATGGACAAGTTAGTACAAGAAACAATGACCAAGACAATGTTCGTGTCATCAAAAGAAGCAAGTTCCACGTTGGAGACGAGTCGAGACGACGAGTGGATCAACCTCATTCAAGCCGCCGAAGGAAATTTTGAAGTTTCCAAGTTACAGCCGTAACATATATTTCTTACGGCCGTAACGAACTCACTGCTGAAATTGATATTGCGAGAAATAAGGGATTACGGTCGTAAATGCTGAGGATCACGGCCATAATTAAGGCACTGCTCAAAAACTGGAATTTAGACATTTTTGACTTACGGCCGTAAGTAATATTGTTGTCACGGCCGTAAATGTGAATCAGTAACAAGGTTACGGCCGTAAAGAATAAGGTCACGACCGTAAATGTCAAAACGCGTAAAAATTCTATTTTTTGTTATTTTTATTTTTTTCCATATTTTAGCAATCCTAGTTTAATTAGAACTCTTAGACCAGGTTTTTGACCCTATTTATAGGAATGTAGTTTTCATTATTAGAGACAACTTTGATATTATTATTGTGAGGCTATATTACTTTCAACAACCTTATTCTTCATTGAATAAAATTCGAACTTGCGAGTTATTCTTGTTTATTCAAATCTCGGTGAGAATTAATATTACATGTGATCAAGAGGTCAATATATCCCTGTGATTGTATTGGTTGCTTGGTTCAATTAATTTTAATTGGATCCATAAATCGTGGTTTTTTGACGTTTTTGGGTCGATTCCAATATTTTGTGGGTTGCGTAGCTACAATTGCTATGTGGTTTGCATCAGTAAGTGCTTGGGTTTTGTCTATTTCTTTGGTTTGAGTTTGATTTGGCGGAAATTTGGTGTGGGTTTGGTGTTGAGCAGTAGGCGGCGGCAGTGTGGTTCGTTGGTGGTTGGTGGTGGTGCTGCAGGTGGGTTGTGGTTTTGGGTGGTGATGATGAAGCCGGTGGTGATGGTGGAAATGGGTTGGGTTTTGGCTGATCGTGGTTTGTGAGTGGTGGTCGTTGGTGGAGGTTTGCTGCAGTGGTGGGGGTGGTCTCGAGTTGACGTTGGGTGCGTGGCTGTGAGCTGGTGATGATGATGGTGAAGGAGGTGAGTTGGATGTGGTTGGGCAGTGGTGATGTGTAGGTCGAGGGGGTGATGATGATGGTGAGTGGCGTGATGGTGATGATTTGGATTGGTTTTGGTGCGTGGGTGGTGGTGGCTGCGATGAGTGGTGGTTCTTACCGTGAGCTTGGGGTTGCTGGAATGAGGCAGCTGCAATGGCTGCGTGAGGAGGCTGCAATGGAGCTTGAGACGGAGCTGGGAGGAGGCTGTAATGGAGCTTGCACTGGGACGGTTTGGGGTGGTAAGATGATGCTGAGATGGGTTTGGAGGGGTAGGTGATATAGAGCTAGGGTATGGCGTGGTATGGGATTGATGTGATAGGTGGAAGTTGGTAGTGTGAAAATCTTGACAAGCAATGCACGTAGTTCGAGGAAGATCGTGCGCGAATTCAACTGGGTCGGTAAAATGAAACTGATAAAATGAGATTGATGTAATTTGGAATTTAAAACGATTTTAAAAATAATAATTTAAATAAATAAATAAAATAATAAAATTTTGGAAATTCGGAATTTAATTTAAAATCTAATGAACTCGATATTTCTCGACTTAGTTAGACGAATACGTCGCGACGTTAACTTAAAAATGGGTGAGATCGCAGCGGCACGTTTTCATAATTTAAAATAATTATTCAATACGTGAAATTTTTTGGTCGATACAAAATTATATTGCTAATTCAGATTAAATCGATAAATGGTTATGATAATGTTATCAATTATTTTAAATTGAAATATCACTACACACTATTAACGAAAATTATTTTAACATTTCTTCAAATAGCTTTTTAATCACGTGTACTTTTTGTAACACATTTTATTCTCATTGTTTATTTTTCAATAAATTTTTTTTTATAACCACACATTTCTTGATAAACGTTTATTTGATAATTCATTTAAAAAATTTGTTTATAAATAGCGACGTGACAATATTCCGTTAGTCTATTTTGAAATACCGAAATAGGTGAACAAAGAATTGCTTCCGTCAAGAATTGGACATTTTATTTATTTATTTATTTTTAAATTGTCGAAAGATGTGTACCACGTGGACGGGTATAAACGAAGTCCATAAAAAATTCGATAAAATTTACAATTTGTAATTTTAATTAACAATACGTTTCACAATTACACCACTTTGAAATAACACATTTCATTAATTTTTATATAATATATATGTCAAATAATGGTGAAATTCTAAATTTTATCTCGTGCATCGCACGGGGGCGAGTACTAGTTACAAATTATAATTCAATTTATAATGTAAACAAATTTTCAAATTACTTTTTAATTTCACAAATATTTTTCATCAATTTTTTAATCACGCATTTTACAAAAAAAAAAAAAAATTCCGGCAGTCGAAGTCACAAAACCCTAACAACTGTACTGAGCTTTCGCTGCCGTTATATATAGCAGCACAGCACTTCAACACTAAAACCCTAGTCTCAAATTCTTCATCTGCTTTCATTCAACATATACGGCCCCCTTCTATTTCATCGTCGGCGCCTGATTTGGTTCTTTTTCTTCTTCGCTGCTTGTGTGCCAAAAGTTTTGAGATTTATCTTTGCTAAATGTGCTCATTTCTTTGGTTCAATTGTGTTCTACACTCTCACATCTGGTTGTACCTTGATTATTTTTAGTTTTTGTTTCCCTGTGTGATATGCCCTACTAGCTTGATATACTTGTGTTGTACACTACGCATTGGGGGTTGTACCTTTGCTTACTGTTAGTTCCTGTTCTGCTTGGTTTGGATGTGAATACCCATTTATTGGTCGGTGTCTCTGTTATTGTTCATTGATCTTTAAATGTTGTGCCTGTTGAATTATTCGTCTTTCCACTTGTTTTTCTTATTGTTTGGGTGCCTGAGCGCACAAAAAAAAATGTACCTGGCTTCGCATCGTGCTTCAGAGCTCGTACCTTATTATTTGTTTAATGCTCCAGAACTTGTACATTTCATTGCTAATTAGGGCAATATGTACAAATCTGTTTACTTGTGTTGTGCTTAGAGTACCGAATTGGTTAATTTGATTCTGTAGACATCACTTGCTTAGAGGTTGTAACTTGCTTAATTTCCATTTATCCCCATCTAAGGCTGCGTTTGATAATAGCGAGGGTGGAATTGAATTCTTGGAAATTGAAAGTTTAATGTGTTTGATTGTTTTAATTTTTTAGGTAGAAAAAGTAGGAATTTTTCAACTTTTATTGTTTGATTGACATTATTTTTCATAGAAAATAAAGTAAAATTGATCTATTTTAATAAAAAAAATATTTATTTTTTATTTTTTTACACATTTGTACTTGAAAATAACAATGTTCATTTTTAGAAAAAAAATAAATTAATTAATAACAACAAAAATGATCAAATGTAACAAAAATGGTATAAGATTTTTCATGAAAAATAAAACTTACTCCCCATGAAAAATGAATTCATTCAAAACAGGGAAAATGAATTTCATGAAAAACTTAAGCAATCAAACAGCACAAAGTTGAAAAATTACATGAAAAATCATATTTTTTATGGAAAATTATGGAAAATTACGGCTATCAAACACACCTTAAGTATTTTCTTGTAACCGTTTAGCAAATTATGTATCAATTTCAGTTAGTTAATTTCGTTTCACACATTGCATGGCGAATTTCTATAATATTTATGTTAAATTTGCATTGTTTATTACTTGTGGGCGCGTACTTGGTAATTAATGGTGATCAATTAGCCAGTCACATTAAACGATGCGATATGTGAATGGTCAGTAACTCACCTATATAAGCTTGTGTTTAGTGGCCTTTAGTATGTGAATTGTGCGACATATACATACTGTTATTCCCACTTTTCATATTGGCCATTGACACTACATTTCATCTCTAGTTTACGCCCATAAATGTTACACAATCCCTTCACATTGGGGTGGAGTTCACAAAATTTGAATTTTGTGGGGATAGACTTATTCACGCCCATAGATATGAATGCATTAACTATATAATGAGTTTACCGAGCTACAACAAAATAAGCCTTGTGCTTCAGAGTTGAGACCCGATTGGGATTCAGTCATTTAAAAAGTACTCACTCTATTGGAAAAAGGATAAGGTTGGAGAAATTCCCACATGCTTGATCACTGACTCAATCAGGTGCGCGGGGAAATTAAAAATTAAAACTGTGTTTAGTGAATCATTATATTTTCTGAAACATGAGCAACTCACACATCAGTGAAAAGGGCTGTGATCTGTACAAATAGTCAGTAAATCAAGATGCAGGACTTCTTTACAGGTTTATATGCAGCTTCTTCAAAGTCCTCTCGAGCATTATCAGCTAAGATCAAGGCAACCAACCAGAAGAGAGTCAAGTCGAGGGAAACAAAGGCGCCTCCTCCAAGAAGACTTGTTTTGCAGATCGTGATGAACATTGCGAACTTGATGGAGCTGTTCGGTGATTGTCGGTCAGAACAGCAAAGCTGCAGCTAATCCAGTTGTTCCCTTTCAATTTCAGCAGACGAGCAAACTAAGAGCAGTTTTTCCTTACTTTTTAGCTTTTTCTTATAAAAAAATGAAAAAGTTACTAATTTAACAATTTCAATATGAATAACTCATTTCCAAGTTTGATAGACAAACCTAGTTATTTATTTTAAATCTTACATAATTTACTTGTAAGTAAATTTGTTAAGCTTGGTCAAACAGATGAGAAAATAAACAGTGAAGAAGAAGGAAAGGAAAGGAAAATAATAAAGTTGAATGTATGAACAACAACATGGAACCTTCAACAGGTACTAGAATTTAAGTCTTAGGTAAAACATTGATCTCAATATAGAAGCTCTTGAAACAGAGGACTGTGCTGTTGTTTGATTTCGATCGTGGAATTTAGGTGGAAAGAAAACAAGTTTTAGGGAATTGAGTTATCTGGAAATGATTTTTGTGAAAAATATAAATTGAATATATTTGTTGTTTGATTGACATTATTTTTCATAGATATTTTGGCAAAATTGAGTTGTTTTAATCTTTTTTTTTTTTTTTTTTTTAATATTTTGAAACATTTATACTGGAAAATACTGATTTTAATTTCTATAAAAAAAAAAAAATCAAAATGATTTGGTGGAAAATCTTTTCCCAGGAAACCAATTCATTCAAAAGGAGAAAAAGAGTCACATGACCCTTGCTTGGAAAAAAAATTGCTATCTAACATGGCAAAAGGTGGAAATTTTTGCTAAATTTTCCATTTTTCATGGCTCTTAGGTTTGATAGGCATTCAATTCCTTAGAAAATGAAAAATCTTGCCAAGTTTTCTAACTTTTGTGGGGTTTGATAGCTCAAATTTTGGGGTTCGTTTGATAGGCATCCAATTTCATGTACAATGAAAAATTCAAATTTTCTAACTTTTATAGTGTTTAATTAATAGTTCAAGTCTTCTAGGGAATTTGTTTTCTAATTAAGGGTCACGTGACCCTCTTTTCCTTCTTTTGGTTGAATTGGTTTTCCATCCTATTCGATGGGAAAAGATTCTCATTTTGATTTTTTCTCAGCAATTAGAATTTGTATTTTCAAGTATAAGCCTCTGCTCGATGTTGATTTTAAAGAACTTATTTAAAAAAAAATAAGTATTTTAATAGTGATTTTTAGAAGAATATGTAACTAAAAAGTAGGGAATTGACATTTGTTTGTTGGACGAGGGTGATGTCTTGAACACTAGACTCGATTTTACGTCATTTGCCCACCTGTGCTCAATATAACATGGCGGAAATTTGTAAACGCTTTTGTGCTTGAAATACCTCAATATACGGCAGCACGGGATGCCCTCGTTCTAGAATAGCATACATGTGCACATTGCTATGTCATCCTCTATGTAGTAATGAAATGTCTGTCTTCGACCATGGTCATCCCCCTCTCTTTGGCATTTGGCCTCATATGTCTTAAAACCAATCAAATTATTTACACAACGTATCCCATACGATGTGCTTTGAGCAAGCTCCTCCTGAAATAGCATGCTTTCGTGTACTCCTTAGTCATCTGCTCTTCCATCACGAAATGCTTCATCAATCGAGAATACTGACTCGAATCACTGTGGTCTGCGTGTTCCTCGTGCCTCTGGTGTGTAATAGAACCGTCAAACCGTGTTATAAAATCCATCAAGGAGTGTTGTCAATTCACGTACCGCTTCATAAAAAATGGTGTGCCTCGACACGTTGGCTGCTCGACATCCCACCTGAAAAATAATCTTTCATGTACACCGACTGATGGAATATGTTCATTAGGATACCCTTATGCAATGCATACAATACGGGTCCCAATTTCTCAGGAAAATTGTATGTAATGTGCCACAAATACATTCGATGGACTGAAGAAGGGAAAACATTAGATACAGCAAGACCACTTAAAAGACTCTGTTGTCTCATCGCTCAAGAGGCCACAACCAAGTAAAATTGTCTGACGATAGTGATTAATTCCAACAAATGGCCCAAGGATCATTTCGTATTTATTTGTGTTGTACGTTGTGTCAAACAATACAGTCACTGAATATAACATAATTGTTTCGTGATTCAGAAAATCAATGTCTAAAAATTCCGTCACGAAATGTCTTGTGTGCAAAGAAATAGTTTTTATCTCATTGCTTCTTATTAGCCATGTATTGTATAAACGTTTTTGCGTCATGCCCCATCAACTCCAGACGTTGGTCCCTTTGAGCGTTTCTGACGTTTCGCTCGAGGAATCCCATTGACGAAGGCCCGCCTACCTCCACGATTCGGATTTGTTGCCATGTTGGTACATTTGTTGCGGAAAATTGTTCATCTTGACACCTCTTTGCCTTTGGAAATTCACGATGTGAGTGTAAAAAGTGGACATCATCTTGTGAGCTCAAAGGGTGGTTATGTTGCTCAAAAAAAAGATGTGACACCCCATGTGTCAGCACTTAAACGCTTCGTCATCGACATCTTAGCCTTACACTCTTTTCTCGTGTGCGATCGATTTTTTTCCCTTTCTTGGTTTTTCGTGTTTTTTATTATTCTGTTATCGAAGATCGATCTTTCGTTGTTATGAACAAGTGCCTCTGTTTGTTAAATTTTTTTGTTGTTTAAAAATATGTTTTTTTATGTTTTCTAGGTAAAATGTGTGGTTGAAAAATGAAGAGAGAAAATGTGTGTGGTTAAAAAGTGATTTGGGGAATTGTATAGGAAAAAATATGTTTAAAAACATGTTTGTCAAACACAATGTAAATTGCTTTCACCAAGTCTCGCCAATGTCCTTTCTATTCTCACTACTATGATGATGCACGCTAAATCCGCCTGCTTTAACGTACGACGTACGTTGTGTGTAATTCGAATGTTTCATCGATAAAAGAGAATCTCTGTCCTTTCCGTGAAAGTAGATTGTTAGTTACTTGTGGCACGAACACGTTGCTTTCGCTATCTATTTACTTGTCAAATTTTGGAACAAAGAAGAACAAATAATTCTATTGAAATTGTGGAGAGTATGACAAATTTTGGTATTGAAATCTGCAGCAATATGAAAATTTTTGGTGTGAATGTTGAGTACAAAATGAACATATATATAGTGTAAAAAAAATTGCTTTTGTAGTGAAAAAAAAAATATTAATAAAAATTAAAAATTAAAGTGATCGTTGCGTTGGCAACTGTCACCTTTTTAGGTGATCATTAGCAATGGTCACTGTTGACGTCTCTTTTTGTCAACAAATAAAAGTAGTTGGATCTTTCAAATTGATAAACGAATTGTATATTTTTGTTTAATTTGTCTAAGTATATAGCTCTCAAACAGAATTATTTACGTTGTAATAAATTTTGAAATATTGCAAGAGGTGAGAAAAGCAACAGATCGAAAGCGAACTGAGATTAAAGTTACATAAATTCACGTCCAGTTCGATACCGATCTGACAGCCAGGTCGAATCCACGAAATCAAATGACAAGAGTTTTGAGGGGTTTTTTCTATATCACATACCCTTTAATGAGCATTTACCACTTCTATTTATAGTAGTTGAAGAGTTAAAACATAATCATTACAACATATCACTTCTGCGGTATGTGACTGACAATGACTAATGAAATTGCTGACAACATGTCACAGATGATTACACTGACATTTCCCAAACAATCATAATTACTGACACATAATGCGGCTGATTTGATGTATTAGCAGCGCCGCCAGTCTCACTATGCTCGGAATTCACCTCGGTCAATATAACCTCGGCATCAAGTCACCTCGTTCATGGCAAATCATCTCTCCCTCCAAGTTGATGTCGGCTCCAAATTCACCTCGGCACCTTATCAGCTCGGTCAATGCAAATCACCTCTCCCTCAAAGTTGAGGTCGGCTCCGAATTCACCTCGGCGCCAAATCAGCTCGGTCAATGCAAATTACCCTTCCCTCAAAGTTGAGGTCGGCTACAAATTCACCTCGGCACCAAATCACCCCGGTCAAAATAAACCAGTTGCCATCTTAAGTTGAGGTCAACATATTGAATCCACGTCAGCACGATAAACAACAATTGTCCCCTCGAGATCGGTCCAAAAAAAACTTTGCGGACGTATCTCGAAATCCCAGTAGAACAGCCTTCCAATTGACGTCGCCTTTAATTTTTATCGGATTCAAATTGCCAGGTGTCGTTGTGTGAATGGTGTGTCAGTTCTCGGATCAAGTGTCGCCGCCTCCATGATGACAACGCGTCTTGTCATTATGACTAATAAATGGCCTCTCTCTCTTCTCCCCTTATAAATAGGGGCATTCTTCTCATAAGAAACCTATTGATTCTCTGAAATTCTCTCTGCCAATATCAGATAGCTTACTTAGACGACCTGTAATTAACCTCGTTATCATATCAGATCTTCTATTTCTTTCGTCAGGTGAGGTTGCTTTGACGTTTCTTCTCTGTTTTCTCTTGTTTTGAAATTCCTTCCCCCCCTTTTTTTCTAACTGTCCAGTTCGTTGTAAGTACTATATAAGGATGAGCGATAGTATTAGTTTTGAGGAAAGTGGGGTGAGGTCGGAAAATAGGGGCAAGGAGGCCGAATTGTCTGTGTCCTGGGAGGAAAGTCAGGAAACCCATTGCCTTTTTCAGAGTGAGGGGGGTGATGATGAAATTCCGCAGCCCATACCTTTAGCAATTGTACTCGAATCCCGTTCTCTCCTGGCCAGTTCATTTCGGTACCCTTCTACCGCCACATTCCAGCGACCTGACCCTTGTACTAGTTACAGTTCGGATTTTGCTTGCAAGCATTTCCGATCTGAAGCCACTGAAAACGAACTACAAATTTGGAAAAATAAATATAGAATCTCAGGATACGTACATTTTTTCCTCCCCGAAAGTTACGAACGAGCTGACCAGCCACCTAAAGGTTGCGTAGCAACTAATTTCCAAATTCTAGAGGCAGGCCTCAGGTTTCCTCTTCCGTTCATTATAACTGACTTTCTCCGATCTTGGGGTGTCGCCCCCACCCAAATTCACCCTAATGGTTGGAGGTATATCCTTGGGTTCATTTACAATCGCTTGGGATACAACGACCCCTCAGTAGATGAATTCAATTTTGCATATCAGTTTCGAGCTGATGGCAAGAAAAGGGGGTGGTTTTATACGATGCAGAGGTCAGTATTCGGTGGTCGAAGATTGCTGATTGATTTGCCTGAATCAGTCCGCTCTTGGAAAGAAAAATGGTTCTTCGTTGGGGGAAATTGGATGAGCCCCTATCGTAGTGATGGAATCAGTTCGACCATTCCCGTTCTCTATAGGGATAAATTCAGTAAGTCTTTATATCTGGGATATTTTCGAGCTGAATTGTTCTAATATTAATCATCTCGTTTTTCGCAGAGGTGAGAGAGGCAAATTTGGACCCTCAAGCCATTGAAAGGATTATCCATCTGACCGACCAACCTGATCACTTCAGATCGATAAAAGAGCTTCTGACTGAAGAACGGTTGTTTGAATCAACTCTTACTTTTGTTGATCCATCTGATTATTACCCTCCACTTCCAAAATGTAAATTTCAGATCATTACACTACAGTTTAACGCCCTGTATTCTTGAGGTGTATACTAAGGACATTTACTTCTGTGTAACTTTTTTATGTCAGCCCGCAAAAGTAGAAAGAAAATGGAGTCAATAAAGGCCAAGAAGCTTGCAAACGCCAAGGCTGAGGCTCGCAAGAGGGCAGCCCAGAAAGAGACTTCAAGGGCCTCACCTCCTCCCAAAGAGCGTCTGATTGACCCACCTCTTCCAAAGAAATCCAAACTGGCTGAGGTCGCCAAAGAAAAAATTGACGTTCCAATCCCACCACCTCAAACTTCTGGGGACCAAGCTGGGTCTTCTCAATCTGCCCTGCAGGGGGGCTCGTATCTGGGAGTGCATCCTGTAAGAGCTGAACTGGCAAGCTCTCTAAAAGGGTCTCACCCCAAAATTTACAGGGAGTTTGTGTCAGAAGCCAACTTAACTCCTATGGGTTATTGAAGGTTCCCATGCAGACCAAGGTGGCTATGGACGTTCCGGCCAAGACCTGGACACCTCGTCAAGAGAAGTTTAGCGAAGATATGCCCTTGGACGACCTTTTAGCGACCGGTACTGCACACGTCGGTCAAGCTTTGAATTATCTTTGTCGAGCTCAATCTAGATTAAGCGAGGCGGCCTCAGACACCAGAAAGTTCAAGAGGCTTGCCGACGACGCCAGGAACATGTTCGAGGCAGAAGTGAAAGCCAGGCATGAGGCAGAGGCCAAACTGAAGGAGGCCCTTGACGAGGTGGCCAAACTTAAGGAGACAAACCTTG
Organism: Ligustrum vulgare; assembly: GCA_963555705.1. NCBI lineage: Eukaryota > Viridiplantae > Streptophyta > Magnoliopsida > Lamiales > Oleaceae > Ligustrum > Ligustrum vulgare. Next base: position 52,674,220 of record OY743175.1, read on the forward strand.
AGCTATCCAAGTTTAAGGATGAAGTGCTCCCCCTAAGGGAGGAGGTGGCCTCTCTGAAGGGTAATGTGGCCCAACTGCAGGTCGCAAAAGAAAAACTTTTAAAGGAATTGGACGAGGCCAATACTATTGAGGCCAGTTTGAAGAAGGAAAAAAGTGAGCTTGAGGTCGCTGTCCAGGGTTCATACAAGGAGGCCGTGAAAAAATTCAAAGATTCAGTGGAATATGAACACGATGTGGACGAGACCTACTATCTCACATTCAAAGAGATAGTAGAGGAGTTGGAACAAAAATGACCTGAGGTGGACATTAGTTTCTTAAAAGAGAAACTCGAACTGGTCTACAAAAAATATTTGGAGCTGATGCCTGAAGAGGTCGATGAAGAACCTTTACTCTCTCCACTCACTGAATCTCAAATCAACCTGCCAGAAAAGGTTGTCAATCTTGAAGAATAGTTACACATTTCCAGTTCAATGTTGTCTTGTAACTATCGATTTTGTTCCTCTTGAATAGTATAAAGAAGAATTTCATTCTAGCACTCATTACTTCGAAGTCAAACAAAATGAATTATAAACGAAATGCAGAGGTGAATTGTAAACGAGGTGAAAACTTTAGCAAATTTCAAACGTTAGTTCACTCAATATGAAATGCAGAGGTGGACTTTAAACGATGTGAACACTTAAGCAAATTTCAAACGTTAATTCACTCAACATGAAACGCAGAGGTGAATTTTAAACGAGGTGAACACTTAAGCAAATTTCAAACGTTAATTCACTCAATATGAAACGCAGATGTGAATTTTAAACGATGTGAACACTTAAGCAAATTTCAAACGTTAATTCACTCAATATGAAATGCAGAGGTGACTTTTAAACGATGTGAACACTTAAGCAAATTCAAACGTTAATTCACTCAATATGAAACGCAGAGGTGAATTTTAAACGATGTGAACACTTAAGCAAATTCAAACGTTAATTCACTCAATATGAAACGCAGAGGTGAATTTTAAACGATGTGAACACTTAAGCGAATTTCAAACGTTAATTCACTCAATATGAAACGCAGATGTGAATTTTAAACGATGTGAACACTTAAGCAAATTTCAAACGTTAATTCACTCAATATGAAACGCAGAGGTGAATTTTAAACGATGTGAACACTTAAGCAAATTTCAAACGTTAATTCACTCTATATGAAACGCAGAGGTGAATTTTAAACGATGTGAACACTTAAGCAAGTTTCAAACGTTAATTCACTCAATATGAAACGCAGATGTGAATTTTAAACGATGTGAACACTTAAGCAAATTTCAAACGTTAATTCACTCAATATGAAACGCAGAGGTGAATTTTAAACGATGTGAACACTTAAGCAAATTTCAAACTTTAATTCACTCAATATGAAACGCAGAGGTGAATTTTAAACGATGTGAACACTTAAGCAAATTTCAAACGTTAATTCACTTAATATGAAACGCAGATGTGAATTTTAAACGATGTGAACACTTAAGCAAATTTCAAACGTTAATTCACTCAATATGAAACGAAGAGGTGAATTTTAAACGAGGTGAACACTTAGCTCGGTACATTCTCACCAAAACACATCGTTTGTAGAATGGAGGTCGGTTATTTGTCAGCTCGGTATTTTTCACCAAAACACGTCGTTTGTAGAATGGAGGTCGATCATTTTTCAGCCCGGCGTCTCGTAGGGAATCCACTTCGTCTTCATAGATTGCCTTGTAATGTCGATGATGTCCTGCCTTACAGGTACTTATGGATCATCGACCAAGGTCTTTGTCTTGTCTCCCATGGAGGTCTTTCTCGTCTTCCATACGGATTGCCTTGTGATGTTGATGATATCCTACCTTATAGGTACTTACGGATCATTAACTAAGGTCTTTGTTTTGCCTCTCAAGGAGGTCTTTCTCGTCTTTTAGACGGATTTCCTTGTGATGTTGATGATATCCTGCCTTATAGGTACTTACGGATCATCAACTAAGGTCTTTGTTTTGCCTCTCAAGGAGGTCTTTCTCGTCTTTTAGACGGATTGCCTTGTGATGTTGATGATATCCTGCCTTATAGGTACTTACGGATCATCAACTAAGGTCTTTGTTTTGCCTCTCAAGGAGGTCTTTCTCGTCTTTTAGACGGATTGCCTTGTGATGTTGATGATATCCTGTCTTATAGGTACTTACGGATCATCAACTAAGGTCTTTGCTTTGCCTCTCAAGGAGGTCTTTCTCGTCTTTCAGACGGATTGCCTTGTGATGTTGATGATATCCTGCTTTATAGGTACTTACGGATCATCAACTAAGGTCTTTGCTTTGTCTCTCAAGGAGGTCTTTCTCGTCTTTCAGACGGATTGCCTTGTGATGTTGATGATATCCTGCCTTATAGGTACTTACGGATCATCAACTAAGGTCTTTGTTTTGCCTCTCAAGGAGGTCTTTCTCGTCTTTTAGACGGATTGCCTTGTGATGTTGATGATATCCTGCCTTATAGGTACTTACAGATCATCAACTAAGGTCTTTGCTTTGCCTCTCAAGGAGCTCTTTCTCGTCTTTCAGACGGATTGCCTTGTGATGTTGATGATATCCTGCCTTATAGGTACTTACGGATCATCAACTAAGGTCTTTGTTTTGGAAACATCCATTCAGATTTGTATGCTTTGAAAAATTAAACTCTTTATTCATTTGATTACATCTCGATTGACATCAGAAAATATCCACGTTCCATTTTACATCCTGTCCTACTGGAAATATTTCTTCAAGGGTTCTGCGTTCCAGGGGTGTCGAAGCGGAATTCCGTCAAGTGACTCTAGTTCGTAAGATCCATTGCTTACGGCCTTCTTAATTCGATACGGACCTCCCCAGTTTGGTCCCAGAGGCTCACGCGTCGTGGTCGTCTTCCTTAACACCAGATCCCCCATTTGGAACTTCCTCGGCCTCACCCTGGCGTTATTATACCTCGCACTCCTTTGCTTGTATACTGCATTCCTAACCTGTGCTTGTAATCGCTTCTCCTTCGTAAGGTCCAATTCAGCAGTGAGGGCACCATTGTTACTTTTCTCATTGAAGTGAGCAACCCGAAACGATGGCATACCCACCTCTATCGGGATTACAGCTTCCGTCCCGAAGGCCAAAGTGAACGGGGTCTCTTTGGTTGATGTCCTATGGGTTGTCCTGTAGGACCACAATACCCCTGGTAGTTCTTCCGCCCACGTTCCTTTCAGGTTTTCGAGTCTGGTTTTTAGATTGTGCTTGATAATTTTGTTCACTGCTTCGACTTGCCCGTTGGACTGAGGATGGTTCAGAGTGAAAAAATGCTTCTTGATGCCAAGCCCTTCACAAAAAGATTTGAACCTTTCGTTGTCGAACTGTTTCCCATTGTCTGTCACAATGGATTGCGGGATTCCAAACCTACAAATGATTGACTTCCATATAAAATCCGTAGTTTTCTGTTCTGTGATTTTGACCAGCGGTTCAGCTTCTGCTCATTTTGTAAAATAATCCACTGCAACTATGGCGAACCTATTCCCCCCTTTTTCCGTTGGCAACGGCCCGATCAGATCTACTCCCCATTTAGCAAACGGCCATGGGCTCATCACTGAAGTCAGCTCTTCGGGAGGGTTCCTCATAATCGGGGCGAACCTTTGACACTTGCCGCATGTCTTTACAAACTCAATTGCGTCCTTCTTCAAGGTAGGCCAAAAATACCCCTGCCTGATAATTTTGAACGCCATCACTTGTCCCCCTGTATGATTCCCGCAAATGCCTTCATGGATTTCTTTCATCACATATTCAGCCTCTTCATTGTCTAAACATTTCAGCAATGGAAGGGAGAATCCTCGCTTGTACAAGTCATTCCCAATCATAGTGTACCTCGCAGATCTGATCCTCAAACTCCTGACCTTCACTTGATCAAGTGGCGTCGTCCCTTCTCGTAAGTATTGGATAATTTCATCCTTCCATGTCTTCTTCAGAGAAGTTTGCAAGACAACTGAAGGTGACGGGTTTAAAACTGATTGGGCCAAGGTCTCGATCGATATGCTTTCCAATTCAGACGTCCCTTCGCTTGTCGCTAAGCGAGCTAAAGCATCAGCTTGACTATTTTTGGATCGAGGGATCTGGATAAACTCTGCATGTCTAAACTTCTTCAACTCTTCCAAAACCCTTGCTCTGTACGTCTTCATCTTTTCACCCCTGGCTTCATACATTCCCTGGATTTGGTTGATTATCAGCTGTGAGTCGCTGTGCAGGATAATGCTATCAACACCCATCGCTTGAGCCATATCCATCCCTACGATCAGAGCCTCATATTCAGCGTCATTGTTGGTTGCCTCGAAATCAAAACGGTAAGAACTGCAGAAGAATTGATTATCAGGGCTGATTAGGATGACTCCAGCCCCTGCCCGGTTTCCTGCTGATGAACCGTCAACGTATAACCGCCAGGTCGCATCTACCTCCGCACAGCAACTTGAGTGAGTTTGTGTGAGCTCCACCATGAAATCAGCCAAGGCTTGCCCTTTGATGGCGACTCTAGCTTTGTACACAAGATCGAATTGCCCCAACTCTACTGCCCATTTCAATAGTCGTCCAGACATCTCGAGTTTTTGTAGCACCTGCCTTAGAGGGTAATTTGTCAATACTTCAACCTGATGCTCCAAAAAATAAGGCCTCAATTTTCGAGTTGACATTATCAAAGCATAGGCTAGTTTTTCCATTTCAGAATATCGAAGTTCGGCGTCGTGCAGGGCCTGGATGACATAGTAGACTGGTCGTTGAACTCCCTGCTCAGTTCTCACCAGGACTGCACTCATTGCCAGTTCTGAAATGGCCAAGTATATAGAGAGTACTTCTCCCGATATTGGTTTGGAAAGGACAGGCGAGGACGCCAATTGCTTCTTCAATTCTTCAAAGGCCGTCCGGCATTCCTTCGTCCACTCAAAATCCTTGTTCTTCCTGATAACATCAAAGAATGGACGGCACTTATCCGTAGATCTTGACACGAAACGGCTCAAAGCTGCTATCCTTCTAGTCAGACTTTACACCTCTTTAAGTTTCCTTGGTTCCCTCATCTGCATCAGCGCCTATATTTTATCAGGGTTAACTTCGATCCCCCTTTGGTTTACCAGGTACCCCAAAAATTTCCCTGATCCTACCCCGAAGGAACATTTCTTGGGATTCAGCTTCATTCTGTAAGTTCGCAGTATTCGAAACATTTCATCAAGGTGCTGGATATGGTCTTCAGCTCGGATACTCTTTACGAGCATGTCATTGACATATACCTCCATTGTCTTCCCAATAAGATCTTTGAACATCTCATTCACCAAACCCTGATACGTTGCTCCAGCTTTCTTTAAGCCAAACGACATCATCTTATAACAATAGAGTCCTAGATCCGTCATAAACGAGGTATGTTCTTCATCTGCTTCGTTCATCGGTATTTGGTTATACCCCGAGTAAGCGTCCATGAAGCTGAGGAGCTGATGTCCGGCCGTAGCATCCACCATTTGATCTATCCTGGGTAGGGGGAAGCTATCCTTAGGGCATGCTTTGTTTAAGTCAGAGAAATCGATACATAACCTCCATGTCCCATTGCTTTTCTTTACCAGCACTGGGTTAGCTACCCACACAGGATAGAAAGATTCCCTGATAAACACATTGCTAAGTAATTTCACCACCTCTCTTGCTAGCGCTTCATACCGTTCAGGGTTAAGTGACCTCCTTTTCTGTACCTTAAGTTTGAAATCAGGATTAACGTGGAGATGGTGGCATGCGTGTTTAGGATCAATCCCTTCCATGTCCGAGTGAGTCCATGCAAACACATCCGAATTCCTTTTCAAAAAATTGATGAGGTCGGTCCTGATAGGCTCCATTAACCCGTGTCCCACTCTGAATTTGACATCAGGTTTGGCATCGTCAACTTTCACAGCATCCAACTCTTCCACAGGACCTGACTGACCCCTATCCTGTGTACCTCTTGGATCCAGCGTTTGCAACTCTGTTATCGGCTCGTCTTCTCCACTTGGTTCCGCGATGGGATTTTCTTCTTCCCCCATTTGGACATTGTTGGAAGCGAAGCCTGAATTGTACTCCCGCGCAACCCTCTGATCCCCCCTTATGGTAGCCACCCCGTGTGGTGTAGGAAATTTCAGACAATAGTGATAGATTGAAGCTGCTGCCTTAAGCTCGTGGAGGATCGGTCTTCCTAATATGGCATTGTAGTTCGTCATGACGTCCACTACCACGAAGTCGGCAATCACGCGCCTTTGACAAGATCCTGTCCCCAGTTCCACCAGTAAAGATATTTCACCTTTTGGAGAGATGTAGTCACCCGTGAAACCCTGAATCCTTGTCCTCCTTGGCCGCAAGTTACGCGGGTCAATTCCCATTTTTTCAAAGGTCTTCCAGTATAACACATTCACAGGATTACCGTCATCCACCAGAGTTCTGTGGATCTTTATACCGCTCACCGGCATCGTGATCATCAAAGCATCTGAATGTGGTTGGAGCACCCCCCCGGCGTCTTCCTCAGAGAAAATGAAAGACTCTGAATCATCCGGCATGATTGCATGACTACATATCTGATAGCTATTTCGGGCTTCTCGGGCGAACTTTCGTCTTTTCCTCTTCGACCCAATCTGCACTTGATTCCCGCTCACAATGGTACGTATTTCATCAGGCCGGTCTTTGCCGTGGGTGTCTATCCCATGATGAACGGCGTACTTCTCCTGTTGTTTGAATTGCCTTCCCGAATCCCGTGGTCCAGCAGCGTATTCTTGTAAGCTTCCCCTCTTTATTAACCTGTCAATTTCGAATCTCAAGTTCTTCGGCATTCATCCGTGGTGTGCCCCACTGACCTGTGGTATTCGCAATACCGGGATGAGTCCAAGTTGTTTGGGCTCTGCTTTATCGGCCTGGCCGGCGGAAATATCCCCTTATCTTTCTCATTCATGAAAATGACCTCAGTTGATGCATTTAATGGGGTGAGCTCACTTCTCTGCTCAGGATTGTATGGACGGAACCTATCCCCCGGTTTGTAATCTTTCTTTTTCCCAAAAGTATTCTTTTTGAATTCTTTCTTATCATCCTTGCTTTCCTTCTTGTTTGACACCGCGGCTGTATTATAACGACCTTCTTTGGGACCTGACGCCTCCTCGGCGTTGATAAACTTATCCGCCCTGTTAAGGAACTCCTGGTACGTGCGGGGTCCATCCTCATGTACTGACCACCAGAAACGAGTCTGCGTTTGTAGGCCTGACAGAACAGCCATGAGAAGCGCGTCATCCGATATTCTTTCCATTCCCATGATCTGTCTATTAAAGCGACTCAAATAGCTCTTTAGTGATTCATCATTCTCCTGTCTAATGGTCACCAAGCTCTCCTTCGGCGTGGTAGGAATTTTTGACCCCATGAATTGCTTCAAAAACTGGCTACTTAGTTGAGACCAACTTGATATGGAGTGCTGAGATATATTGCGGAACCACCGTTGAGCCCGGTCCCCAAGAGTTAGAGGAAAAGCCCTGCACATTATTGCGTCACTTGCCCCTTGAAGCTCCATCCATGACATGTACTGATCCAGATGCGAAACCAGGTCAGTCTCCCCATTGTACCCGGCGAGATAAGGCATCTTCATTTTGCTCGGCAGAGGCTGTGACAATATAATCTCCGTGAAAGGTGATGTCCTCTTGGTAGATGGTTCTGTTGATCCCAACCCTTCTTGTTTTGCCTCCAAGTCAGACAGTCTTTTCTTCAATTGCTCAACTTCGGTTTGATCCGGTTTGCTTTATGGGAAAATCGGTGGCCGACCCAAGTGAAGAGTCGAGCTGCCAGCCGGCTGGTTCTCTGGATTCACTTTCTTCATCGGAGATCTGTCCCCTAGTCCGTACAGCCTTACTCTCCTCTCCTTTTTCACCCCTTCTCGCTTGACTCGGTTCCATCCAACTCAGCGACTTTTGACTCCGTACATAAGGTGTGCTTTCGCCCACCGCACTCCTCGTGTTATCAGAGCGTCCAGTTTGTTGTTCTTCGAAATGTGAGCGTCCACCGGACCTTTGTAGTTGTGATTGCACTTCATGCTCCTCTTGGTGATGACCCCGGTCTTGATTTCTCCTCATCTCTTCCATTTCTCTTTGCATCCTATCAAGTCGATCTAAGACCATTCCCATGTTGGCCTCCGCTGGGGGTCGCGAAACGGCGGATCTCCTGGACATACCGGAATTCCCCTGCAAACCCTCACCACGATGTACCCGGTGACTCCCTGAATTTTGCCTGTTGCTCATTATGATGCAGGAGTAAGTATGTGATTGCTGAGTACAAGGATACGGGCCCTCCTTCTAGCGCCAATTTGTTGACGTCTCTTTTTGTCAACAAATAAAAGTAGTTGGATCTTTCAAATTGATAAACGAATTGTATATTTTTGTTTAATTTGTCTAAGTATATAGCTCTCAAACAGAATTATATACGCTGTAATAAATTTTGAAATATTGCAAGAGGTGAGAAAAGCAACAGATCGAAAGCGAACTGAGATTAAAGTTACATAAATTCACGTCCAATTCGATACCGATCTGACAGCCAGGTCGAATCCACGAAATCAAATGACAAGAGTTTTGAGGGGTTTTTTCTATATCACATGCCCTTTAATGAGCATTTACCACTTCTATTTATAGTAGTTGAGGAGTTAAAACATAATCATTACAACATATCACTTCTGCGGTATGTGACTGACAATGACTAATGAAATTGCTGACAACATGTCACAGATGATTACACTGACATTTCCCAAACAATCATAATTACTGACACATAATGCGGCTGATTTGATGTATTAGCAGCGCCGCCAGTCTCACTATGCTCGGAATTCACCTCGGTCAATATAACCTCGGCATCAAGTCACCTCGTTCATGGCAAATCATCTCTCCCTCCAAGTTGAGGTCGGCTCCAAATTCACCTCGGCACCTTATCAGCTCGGTCAATGCAAATCACCTCTCCCTCAAAGTTGAGGTCGGCTCCGAATTCACCTCGGCGCCTAATCAGCTCGGTCAATGCAAATCACCCCTCCCTCAAAGTTGAGGTCGACTACAAATTCACCTCGGCACCAAATCACCCCGGTCAAAATAAACCAGTTGCCATCTTAAGTTGAGGTCAACATATTGAATCCACGTCAGCACGATAAAAAAATAGAAAATAAATGACTAATGGTATGTTAACACGTGGATGGCGTGCGAGTTAAACCCACACCCCATCTCGTGTGTAATCAGGATATGTAAAAAGGGGGCCCTTTATCAAATATACTGATCCCACACAAGATGGCATGTGGGTCCACGTGTGGGCTTATCATTGGTTCTTTATTATTATTATTATTATTATTATTATTATTATGAAATTAGATAAATAGTCACCTTTAGGAAGGTGATCGTTTTGTGACCGTTGCCAACGCAACAGTCACTTTAATTTAATTTTATTCTTCATTTACTACAGCATGTATTTTTTTACTTTATATATATTCATTTTGTACTCAACATTCACACCAAAAATTTTCATATCGTTCCAAGATTTTAGCATCAAAATTTTCATACTCTCCACAATTTCAATCGAATTATTTGTTCTTCTTCTTCTTTGTTCCAAACAAGTAAATGGATAGCGAAAGTAACGTGTTCGTGCCACAAGTAACTCTCGATCTATTTCCACGAGAAGGACAGAGATTCTCTTCTATTGATGAAACATTCGAATTCTACAATACATATGCTATGCAGGAGGATTTAGCGTGCGTTATCATAGTAGTAAGAACAGAAAGGACATGGGCGAGAAGCAATTTACTTGTTCAAAATAAGGGAAGACCGATCTTCTATGGCATAATGACAAAAGGCACGAAAAATCAAGGACCGGAGAGAGAAATCGTTCGCACATGAGAAAAGAGAGTAAGGCACAATCTTGATGACAAAGCATTTAGGTGCGGACACATGAGGGTCACATCTTTTTTTAAGCAACACAACCACGAGCTCACAAGATGATGTCTACTTTCTACGCCACACCGTGAATTGATAGAGACAAAGAGGTGCCAAGCTGAACAATTTTCTGCAGCAAATGTACCAACATGGCAACAAATTCGAATAATGAAGGTGGAGGCAAGAGGGTCTTTGTCAATGGGATTACTCGAGCGAGATGTCCGAAATGCTCAAAGAGACCAACGTTTGGAGTTGATGGGGGCATGACATGGAAATGTTTATACAATACATGGCTAATGAAAAGCAGTGGGATGAAAACAATTTCTTTGCACACGAGACATTTCGTGACGGAATTTTTAGACGTTGTTTTTGGGCAGATTCTGAGTCACGAAACAATTATGCTATATTCGGTGACTGTATTGTGTTTGACACAACGTAAAACACAAATAAATATGGAATGATCCTTTCGCCATTCGTTGGAATTAATCACCATTGTCAGAGAATTTTACTGGTTGTAGCCTCTTGAGTGATGAGACGACAGAGACTTTTGAGTTGTTCACAAAGTTCTGCAGTCCATCGATTGTGTGTTTGTGACACATTACATACAAATTTTCTGATAAATTGGAACCCGTATTGTATACAGTGCATAAGGGTATCCTAATGAATATAATCCATTAGTCAGAGTCTCAGGCGAAGTTCGAAAGCAGATGGTGGACATTAATGAGTAGCACTGCTTTGGGCAATAATGAATAGCTATGGAATATGTATGAGATACGGTATGGGCACTCTGGGTATCGGAGTACATGAAAGGTTATTTTTTCAGGTGGGATGTCAAGCAGCAAACGTGTTGTTGCACACCATTCATTCATGTAGAGATACGTGAATAGGCAACACTTCTTGATGGTTTTTATAACAAGGTTTGATGGTGCTATTGTGCACCAGAGGCACGAGGAACAATATTCATGCTACATTGATTCAAGTCAGTGTCCCCGATTGACGACGCATTTCGTGATGAAAGAGTAGATGGCTAAGGAGTACACGAAAGCAAATTTTTTGCTATTTCAGGAGGAGTTTGCACATCGTAGAGGATATGTCGTGTAAATAATTTGATTGGTTTTAAGACGTATGAGGCCGAATGCCAGGGGGATGACCAAGGTCGAAGACGGACAATTCATTACTACATAGAGGATGACATCGCAATGTGCACATTTATGCTATTCCAGAATGAAGGCATCACGTGCCGCCATATATTGAGGTATTTCCCTCACAAAAATGTCTACAAATTGTTGCCATTTTATATCGAGGAAGTAACCCCATCATGAACTAAGGGTAAAGGCAAAGTACCACATGGGATACTTCGATTAGGGATCCAGAATATGTAAGAGCCAAGGGAAGGAGAAAACGAACACAATCCTCGAAAGAGATATCAATGAAGCGAGCAAACCGTGTATGCGGATTCTGCAGTAGACCTGGACTATCGTCTCCATCTCTACTCACATGAATCAGAGGATGCAGGAGCATACTATACACAATCCTATTCACATGATTCATTTCAGGAAGAACCCTTTTACCCATGTCAGACGGATGCCTACCAGCCTCCCAACTTCTTCGACTATGATGACGATAGATCGTGGGAATGAATCATTGAAATTTACTTGTATTGTTTTCATTTCGCAATGTTGTAATGTAAATTTGTATCAATTCAAGTGAAATTTCGTTTGTTAAATCACGTGATTCATTATTTGTAATTTACGACAACAAATTAATGATCAAACCACAATCAATTTAGAAAAATTAAATAAAAATATTTAATTTAAGTCCACAAATAGTGTTGGTAATGGGTCAAGCCGAGCCAACTTGGCCCTTTAAGCTCCCTGCTCAGGACGAGCCGAGCTCATGGCTCATGTTAGACGAGCCGAGATTCATCTCGGCTCCTTCCTTAAGGCTCACGGCTTGTGGGCCGAGCCACGAGCCATGTATATAATTTTTTTTTTTCAATTTTTCTTAAAAAAAGGGCATTTTGTTTCCAAAAAAAAAGAGCCCATGAGCTCGTGGATTGGACGAGGCTAGTCACTCGTGGCTCTTGTTTTAACGAGCCGAGTCGACGAGCAACTCGGCCTATTTGCCATCTTTATCCACAAAGGTTTAATTTTAAAAAAAAAATAGAAAAAAAGAACAATGAAAATAATTAACTTAGTCAGATTTTATGTGTAAATAATTGAATACATTCTACAGAATCGAGAACTTGAAAGTTTCCAGAAATGAGAGGAGATTCGTTGATTGGTTGACTTGGTTTTTATTTTTATTTTTTTCCTTTCGACCTGTTCAAAGTAGAATTAAATTGTTTGAAAAATATATGGTACGGGCTTTGACAAATGAAAACCCTTCAAATCAAACCGAACAAACTATGCAAAAAAAGGGGTTAATTACACTAATTACTGCTTTAATGTAATCAAACTGATATTTACGGCACCAAAAAAAAAATGAAAAATACGAATTCCCTTATCTCGTGGCTATGTATTTACAGACTGCCCGGCAACCTCACCCATCACCACCACTGCCGGCAATCTCACCCACCAACACCACCGTCAGTGCTGATATAACTCTACCACTCTACCCCCATCACTGTCGACGCCACCTCCGACGATTATCACCCAATAAATTTCAGATCCCAAGCCCCAATCAATGTCGACATCACCACCAGCCTTAATCCACCACCACCATCAACCACCACCACCATAATTTACCACACCACAATAGTATTTCTTCTAAAATTTCAAGGAGAAGGCCAGTAAAGAAGGCAGCAAGCTCATTGGGATTTGCAGTGGTCTTAAAATTTGGGACTTCAAAGAATACTTTAAGCTCTGATCCGAACAAGACTCCTTCATAAAATAATTATTTCATCATCTTCAGAACATAGTTTTATTATAAACTGACTCGCAATTAGAATGAGTTGTCCCTGGCAAGCAAATATTTCGAACCGTTATCTCTTGGATTGTATCCAAGAAGTTGCATCAGATTAGAGGTTGAACGAGCCATTTCATACCAGTCTTTCTGTCATTTTGTGCGAGTGTTGCTGTGGGTAATGGCCTGGGGTTTTGAAATGAGATGGTGACAGTGAAAAGTTGTCGTGAATAGTAAATGAAAAAAGTGTTTGATTCTTCGACAAAGTATTATAAAAATTTGTAAAAGTATCAAGTTATGATACTAAAAAAAGTGTATAAAAACTGTTTGATTTTATGTCGGAAATAATGTATTATAAAAATTTATAAAGTGCCAAGCAATGATACTAGAAAAAATTGAAAAGTATCATAAATATCAAATTGTGATACTAAAAAAAATTGAAAACGTATCAAAAGTTTCATATTGTGATACTAAAAAAATTTCATAAGTATCATATTGTGATTTGAAAAGTATCATAAGTATTTTTTAGTTTTTACGATTTTATTATAAGTAATTTTCAAGTTTTATAAAATGTAAGTAAATTTCAATTTGATCCCTAAAAGTAGGGTATTTTTGTAGATAGCCCAAAAAAAAAAATTGATCCATCGATCTGAAGACGCCATTCGATCCGATTGGAAAAACTCTCGATCCGTGGATCGACAGATCGGATTTGGATCGGGGGTAATACGATCCGTGATTTGATTTATTTTATAAAAAAATAAAAAAATTGCAAAAAAATTAATTATTAAATGTATTGACTTATTTGTCGTTAATAGAAATAAATAGTCTTAATATTTGTTCCGAACCGAATCCAACCCGATCCAAATTATTTATTGTTTGATTGCGGGGTGGATTTGGATTGGTGTGTGTATATCACTTCTTTTATTCAAGATATATCTCCACCCAAATTCACTTTTTAAATAAAACATAATTTACTTCAAAAGCAGCATATTTTTGTTCATAAACAAAGAACTTTTACCAATTAGAGGTATAATATTTATTATATCAATGTATATTTTCAAAATATTTACTTGTTAGTTGGCTTTATAAGATTTAAAAAAAAAATAATAATAATAGTTTATTTATGATGATAATTTTTTAATCTAAAAATGAAATTGAAAGTTTAAATTTTATGGTTAATCTAGTATTAATTTTTCTTGGTGGACTAGATTTTATTATTTTACCAAGGATGATGAGAACGTGAACTCCCAGTCTCCCAACAGATATCATAATTTTTATGCTTATGTTCAAAAAGTTTCAATTTAAGTGTTATTATGAGGAGATTTCGAACAAACTCATTTATTTTTTTCACTTGAAATATTTGAAATATGCTATTGTTATGTTGCTAAAAATGTGATTTGAAACCAAGTCAAATTGCGAGAAAATGTAGGATCATGTTACATGTACAAATTGATATGGGGGGACACACACAATAAAATATTCATGGATCCCTTCCATGTGTGGAGGAATTAACCAATTTGTATACATTTGTTACACAAGTAGTATAATCCAAAAATGTATAGTTTAGTTTGAAATTTTACCAAATTGTTTCAACGGTCTTATTTGATTTGAAAATAGTTCAAAATAACTCAAATAGAACCTTACTCACCCCTTAAAATACCTCGTGTATTAAAAGGAAAAAAAGTGAGTATATAGAAATTCTAAAAGATAATAAATTTTATTTTTGGAAATATTGATATATCATAAATATAATTTAATTAATGGAATTTGTAACATATATTTAGTATTTTTTAATTTGAATCCAAGGCACTAGAGATTGCTTTATTTTTTTAACATGAAAATGTACAATTTCATTATGTTATGCTTGCGAGTAATTGTGAGGAACATCTATATATAATGAAGACATTAAAAAGTTTCATTGAATAATGCTTAATCAAAGGAAAATGTTGAAACTAATTCAATGTAGATTATGCAGGGATAACTCAAACTATAGACTCGCAATCCCTTCGTATGTAATTTTCCTGTAGTATTAGATTCTATACAGAAGTTGTGCCATTACTGTCAACTTTAGCAGAAGACATTTACAAAATGTACACGCTTAAATCATACAAGGACAGAGCCGCCTTCATACTCATAGGATAGAAACTGGGAGAAGTCTAAAGTCATTAATTTCACCAGAATAAAAACTTATCTATCTGATAAGACAGAGGCACTCCAGGAAAGAATCGCATCCCGAGCAACAGATGGTAACTCTGTAAAGAGTAGAAAACTCACACGTGAAATTAAAGAAGCGAATATTTCATAATGCAATCATTGACTGATGTCAAATGAAGATGAATTATGATAGATGTACAATCTTTTTGTACAACATTAGTTACAACTCATGATGTGGCAAAGTGTGGTGTATTGATTTTGAAAATGATGTGATTTGTGAATTAACATGATTGTGCCATATAGAATTGTAAGTCAAAAGTTGTAAAAATGTATTGTACATGTATCATGGTTCAATGAAGATTTACCTCGTGCTACTTGGAAAGCTACTGAAGGCACATCTATTTGGTCCTCGAGCAATCTATACACATCTACAAGCTATACATATGGACAGTAAACTTTGTTACGTTTCCGCAGTCTGATAAAAATAAATACTTTTCGGTCATCATGTACCTCTTGAACGTGAAGTTTGGAGTCCTCTGTTAAAGCAAGAAGAAGCTTCCTACGAATTCCTTCGTCTATTAGGAAAAGCCGGGCCCCATCCTTGATTGTGTCTGTGAGATCCAATTTCCTTACTTGCAACTCTCTATACCTTAGCCGCCTGAACATCAAACAGAGCACAAAGGACATAAGATTGCAACTAGAAAGGCTTTTACTGCTCAAGAGAATAAAATAAACAAATCAAGCAACCAGGAAATGAAAAGATACAGACGTGTTATTTCCTTGCAACGCAGGGTTGCTGCTCATTATTGCGACATTTTCTTTTGCTAGAGTAATTAGATTCTCTAGTCGTTTCCACTGGAAAATACCGTCTTTAAACAGAACCTGACAACTCAAGCCAGGGACAATAGTAAGAACTGTGAATGGATTGCCAACAACAATGGCACACACAAAGTACCAGAAACATTTTCCAAACAATTGATATGGAAAATGAGTAAATAAAACAGTGGATCATTTTAGCCAAAATGACAAGAGACAACCAAGAAACCAAGTTAGGACTAAACTTGTTAAGAAGGCCTCTCCATCAAAAGTTCAGAAACTCATACAACTTCATTGCACTGTAGTAGCAGAAAGCTTTCATTTTTTCTAATAACTGTTTATAAATTTTGGAAGCAACATTTTATGCAGTCGTGCCATCCTAAAAATGGGCAGCTTTCATTTTTTCTAACAAGTGTTTATTACGATGGCATTGCTTTTTGTTTTTTCTCATACAAATCATGATTTCTATCCATAGCAGTTTGATTTCAGCTTAGAGAACTAGACAAGGAAAATTTTAGTTGACTAAGAACCAGTTAATCTATATAAATGGCATTCTGAATAGCCAAAATTGAACTTATCAGAACAAATAAAACTCCATATGGGTAAGCTGCAGGTTGATGTTTATTAATAGCATACCCACTACTAGAAAAGATAAAATATCAAAAAAATTGTTTTTCCTTTTTCTCCTTTATTTGGATATGAGACAGCAATATATGCTGGTCAAAAGGCATTTTGAATATGGGATCTGGGAGACCATAGCTTGCCCATGTCCTCACATTAAAAATATTTGCTCGAAGTGGTTCTAACAATTTGCAACGGCTACAGATGCTAGAAACATGTAAAAATTATTAGGAAACTAGAAGTGGAAATTAGGCCCTGCACTGTATCAACTAAAATAATTAGAAAAAATACATCCCTTGTAAAAATATTCAGATCACATCTTTTTTAAAGATAATTAGATTCAATACATTGTCAATCATTGGTACAAAAAGTGACACCGTTTGCGACTTTTTTATAACAGAAAATTATGTCACTTTTCAAATGAAAAATCTAAATATTTTTACAAATGATGTATTTGACCTAAATATTATCTTTTTTTAGTGTATTTGTCTAAATATCCCAAACTAGAAAATGTAAAGAGTAAGACCACAGGATGTTAACTAACCTGAATAAGCCTCTCACGTAATGCAGGATTAGGATCTGTCAAGAGGCGCTTTGCCACGTATGGATAGGCAACCTAGAAATATGCTTGTTTAGCAATCATAAATAATAAGTAGCAGAAATGACCAGCATGTTTGAAAAAGGTCACGTTATGCTATAATGCCACATCATCTGAGAACAACCGTGTTGCTCACTACTCCGCATTCACTAACACTAAGGCGGTTTCGAATCCTTGCACCCACCGCTTATTATTCCCCATTTTGACATTAGGAAACACACCACAACATATAATTGAATAAGGTATTCTATGCTACTGTATAGTGTATCCATAACAAATAAAATATAAGTACTCGGTCTTATTAACATTCAACATCAATGATGCTGGATTTAATCTTCACAAATGTTTGCCTCTCGTAGAAATGTCGGATTGATTTCAGCAAGAAATATTATTAATTATCATTACTATGAAAATCAACAAGTGCGATTGACAAGCTTGGAGGTGAGATGGGTTTTCCGCAGTCTATTGATCTCTGGAGGATGGAGATTAAGTTGTGGAGAAAAGAGAGCAGAAGCCCAAGAGGCTTTAGTAGTGGGGTCATATATCGTGTTTGGATGTTTCTGAGTGCTGGACTAGAAGTAATTGCAGATGATTTAGTGTGATGACTACGAAAGAGGAAAGTCGAAAGGATTTCGCAAAATATTACAGTGATTCATAGCTTTTATCAAGTTTCGGCTTAAGCTGTTACAGAAGCAGTGATGCATAAAATCGGCTCAACCCATTTCCTCATGTTTTGCCCCTTTCCAGTGAAAGACCTCGAAATGTTCAAATGTTTCATATACTAGCTTAGTACATCATTTGATTGTGCAGGAAGTCCCTACTCCGAACCTGACTCGGACCCTGCCAATGCTCGAGCACGAGAATTCCAGACCTTTATAGTGGAAAATGTGAATGCATTGTTGGGATTTTTTGGTCCCAATCAAACCTCGGGGGCAATGATAATACACAGTGTCGGATTTTAAGCTTCGTAAGCTCTCTGTCCATGATCGAAGTATTGCCCAATCTCCACAATTAGACAGTCCACGTGCTAAGAGATTAACTGCCTACGTCGAGATTTTAATTGGGTCTCGACCCTGTTGCTCGATGGGTAGGCTTCGGAGACGACCCATTTAATTAGGGCTTCCCTAATTAAGTCCTAAACCTATATCTACCCACCACCCCCCCTTTTGGCTCGATAAAACACTCATTTCTCACGACATTCTCTCTTCTCTCTCGGTGATAGCGGCTGCCCCTTTTCTCTTCGTGAGAACCTGATTCTTTTCTCTGTGAAAAGCCATTACCTTACTTCTCGCCCGTAGCTTGCACGTTGCCTTCCTCTTCGTGGGTGTTGGCTCTTGCTTTCGTGCTCTCTTGCGGTGTAAACCGCGACCTGCGTTGGCTCCGTGTTTGGGCAGACTGTGTTTGGTTATTGCTGTGGTTTTGGTCCTTGTTGTGGTCGTTCCTTGTTGGGTCTACTTTGTGCAGTCCCTAGTTCGGCCTCTACTGTGGTTCCTCTGTGCAGCCTTGGTTCGGTGTGGGGTTGTGGGTGTGTTGGCAGTGGGTTCTTTGGCCGGTGTTGAGGTCGTCTTGGAGTGTTTTCTAGCCGTTTGTAGTGGTGTTACCATTGTGGAGAATTGGCAGAATTTGAGCCCTCGATTTTCACCTCTTTCAGTCGGCTAATTTGGTGCAATAAAGGGAGTTATCATTACTTGCTTTTATTGCTTATGCATTGATTCAATTACTTTGCTAATCATATTGTTTTCTTCCGCTGGATTGTGATTGATCTCTATTACTTTGTGTTTTGCGAGGTCGGATTTAACAACATGCATTTTACATGACCAAATGAAATGCACTTTAGACAAGAATTTAAGAGATGTGTGTGTGTGAGTGAGAGAGAGAGAGAGAGAGACTTAACCTCAAGAAATTTAAAATCTGGCTTCAGTGTGAAACAGATGCCTTCTTGAGTCAATAAAGAACGGATTACAAGAGAGAACCTCTCTGGAATCCGGATGGGATAATTATAAACTAGTTGGTTAAATTTGCCTGCAACAAAATAACTTTTCTTTTGTTAAGAGTCAGATAGCAAATCAATTATAAGCAGTACTAGCAGCATATGAGAAAGTTTTTATTGACTGCTTAGAAAATATTAAAGCATACAAATCTACTGTTAATGAATGTGATTACAATGATGCATTATAGAAAGTTATAATTTAGTGTTGTCAGTGCCTTTTTGACAAGAAATCGTGAACTTTTGATGACAAACAAAGAAAAGTTCTTTTATCTTTTGTAATGCAGCCATTTAAAATCCACGAAGAAAGAAGAGACTTAACCATGCACCGAAGATTCCAATAAAACCGTTCCAACTACATAATTAAAACTATAAGCAATTACTAAGTTGATATGTACCTTATGATTATCTATAGTATTAGTAAATGTGGCACTATGCTTAAAAGTTAGATATCAGAAACAACAATAACCAACATTGGCAACTAATGGAACATCTTCAAGTATAAACAGAAGCATGAAGAGGACCTGTAACACTTCTGAAATTGAAGTCAGCGAGTCCCTTTCCAACAGAATTTTGCCAAATTGCTTCCAATGCTGGAACAATAGGTGTGACATCAGTTCCACTAGCTAGAAAACCTAGCCTGGTAAAATCATTGGCCATCTCAGCATAGTCCTCATTTACAGCATGGACAACAGCATCTATCAAAATTTGTTTATTTTGCTGAAAAGGAATGGCAAAAATTAAGCTGGAAAAAGATGTCCCGTTTTCAAGATAATATCAAAATGAAGTAAAAAAATGGTGGCAGAATGTAAAAACAAAAGCAGACAACTAGGAAAGCAGGGCACATGTTTCTCCGTACAAGCGATATAAAAAACGAATGTGAGTAGGAATAATTGCATCATCATTCTACTAGAAGAAATACTTGAGATATAACTTGTGGAGGTGGATAGGCTAGAACATATCATAATAGTTGCCAATATATCCATCACCTGCCTGAGAGATGCAGAAAATGCAAGTCACTGACACCTCCATTGAAGACCTGTACTCTTAAAATCTTATGCATTATGTGATAAACACTTGCAAATTTCAAAAAACGCCACCGACAAGAAAAACATTTTTCCAGGTTTCACTTCTTTGAGAAACATGGACATTCAATATTGTCAATCTATTCCCAAAATTGGAAGCAGACCAGATATTTAAAATACAACTAGTATGTACTACCCTATTCTGTCATATAACATAAAAAAGAAATTGGCATCTTACTTCCCTCCAAGAAAGGGCTTGTTCCCTGTCGTGATATAATCTCACTCATTATTAAAAGAGGGCCCGCTCAATCATATCACAATTTGACATAACTTTTATAGATTCACCAAGGCGATACGCAGGAGGGGAGGAAGGGAATTCTGCACTTGAATAGTTTTATGTAGGCTGGTGAGATTCATTCAAATCTCACACAGAGGGTCAGGCTCCCACATACCACGCACACCTCCCTGGGCTCCCCTTAATGTGGAAGGCCCTGTCAAGGGCAAATTCCATAAGGGAGAAATATAAAATAGAGTTCATGTTTTTGGAAACTTTAATATTTCCTCTAAAGACTTTCTTCACATATATCACAACTTAAAAACTAATTAAATTGAGACAATGGACTAGATCTAACATTTTTAGGTTTAAGAATCAGGCTATAAATTCATTTGGGAACAGGGCTTAGTTTGTTGTAGTTGGTGAGTCAAACATACAAGTCCTCACTTCACTTATCATAAAGTTTTTAAATTTGCAACAACTTAAAATTTAGAACCATTCTTTAAATAAAAATGGCATATAACATAACAAACCAAAGTTATCCTTGTCCTTCAAAAACCAATCTCAGCCCATGATACATCACGCCTAATCGAAAACGATGGTTTTCTTGGTAAGATTTAGCCTCCGTTCAGTAAACTTGTTTATAAACTTAATTATAAACAACAAATTTTCCTAAACCACAAACATTTTTTCAAATTACTTTTCAACCACATATTTTACCTCGAAATCAGAAAATTCTTTGTTTATAAACAAAGAAAAGTTGCCAAACAAAGGCTTAATAATTTTGGACAACCAGTCTATGTCTATATGCTCAACCGCACCCAAAAAAAAAAAAATCATCTCACCCATCCAACACATCACAGATAAAAAAAAATAAAGAAAGAAAAAGATGAAGTGAAGTTTAATAAACATATTTAGGGCACAATACAGGTCTTAACAGGATATCCGTGCCGAGGAGGAAATGGAAAGTGGAAACACCCACATCCAATTTAGGGAAAACTACAAAGTGGTAAAGGAAAACAATCAGAATACCATTATTCTTCCAATCACTGAAATATTATTACCTGACTCAGCACAGCTACATTTCCAAAATCTACATAGGCAATACGTCCATCACGCATGGCAAAAATATTTCCCGGGTGTGGGTCACCATGAAATAGACCAAACTCTAGCAACTGCCGCAAAGCAGCACTTACTCCAATGGTCAAAAAACCACCCACATCAATTCCTGCATCCTTGATGGCCTGAATTCATGAAGAAGGATTAATAAATATACATCTTACGACCTGCATTTTAATAGAAGATCGGAATTCAAACCTGAGGATTGGTGCATCGAATTCCATCAATCCACTCCATTACCAAGACACGTGAACCAGAAAGCTGCTTGTAAACCAAAGGAATTTTAACCGTAGGATCATCTTTGAAATTTGCATAAAAATCTTCAATGTTAAGGGCCTCCTGAAGAAAAAAAAGGAAAAGGGTGTCGGGATACAAATAATGTAACTTCACAATTGTGTAAGGAGCAAAATTATGAACGGAAGGCTTTTGTAATTCTTGTGAATATTGCAAAAGAAAAAGCAATTATAAAGTGCAGCCTAGTCCTTAACTTAATTCAATTGCTAAAGTCGATTAAAATACGTAAACATTTCTGAGCAAAAATTCTAATGTAGACACATTATATTCGTTAAGATACTTGAATGCACACACGAATAATACTTTACTTGGAAAGTAAAGAGTTGCATGGCAATACCAAGGTATAATCAAGCTCCTCCAAAAGCTTCTCACCAAATTCGTCAACTATAAGCTCTGCATTACAACCCAGTTTTTGAAGACTGAAGCCATTCAAGAATGAAGCCAAGGTACGGAAAAGAAACAGATCTCGATATATAATAGGCTCTATTCCAGGCCTCTGCACCTGCATACAAAATGACACATTTAATCTTTTGTTCATTGTCAAAGTCATTAATATGAAACCACCAGAAGGAAAAATAAAATAATCCAAATAATAAAACATTGGGAAGATGACAGATTTAGAATTGTTTATACAAAATAATGTGACGTGAGGCAATTATATTTCCAGAGTAAGTAAAGTCTTCTGCAAAAATGCATAACCAATAACCCACACTTAGTTTATATCATTAACACATTTAAGTTCTCTCAACCACTAGACAACATTGAAATGTCATCCTTGAGAATCCAGTGGAACTTAAATAAATTCCTCAACAATGTCTCACGCCATAAATATATTGTCTTAATTCCATTATTCATCCAGTAGACACCCTATTACGGTCCCTCATCATTCCAATTACAGGTAGGCAGGTCCTAACTCCGTCTTCAAGGTTTAAGTTATTTCCATTTTGTATTTACCTAATTTCTTATTACAAGTCCAAACTCCTATTTCTTGCATAGCTGGTCACGAGCCAGAGCACACGAGGAGGATTACGGTACAAACAACGTAAAACATTGACAAATATCATGACGTGAATCCTAAGAAAAAGGACTCTTGTAGCTATCCTAAACAAGGCTTAATTTGTTTTATTGTTGTTTGTATCTACCTGATTTTATTTTTCAATATTCTTTTTATATTTTTAATCTTTTTGAGTATTTTACACGCCCTAGAACAGGGAATTATTTAATCAATATAAATGACATTAATTTGGCAACGCATGTCCTTTTTAAGCCCAGGATGGATAATCCATGTACTATTCTATAATTTTAGGTTAGGAAAGAAGTTCCTTTCCATTTCCACTTTGATACTCCTCGACGATAAGCCCATAATTGAAAAAAGATTTCTAGTCTAATTAGTTTTCTTTCCTTACCTTAACTATTAAAATGTGACTTTGAGGAGAAAAAGGAAAGAGAGAATTGCCAGAAAGGAAACACCTTTTTGACCAAAAGTGGCCTCAGATGGTCCTTAAGGGGATCGCTAAATCCACTTTGAACTTTGGTATCTCTCTTGTTTTATTTCTTTTTCTTGTGCTCCAACTGGAGCTCATCTATAACAGTCCATAAACACAAGACCCTCTCCATTAACCTCATAATCACTTTCCATCAAACTCGTTCTTTATACTCGCATTCAAATACACTACACACAACAACGCATAATCTCGAAATAATACAATCTAGGACTCCATGAACTCTCTCTATCTCTTGACTAGCAGGAAATATGGGAAATAAAGAAAAAGATGCAAACGTACGACAGATCTTGTAATAAGTTTCACAATGTTCCAAAGAAAAGGAAAAACATCTTGAAGTCCAAATGATACTTTTTTTCCTCATATCCACTCTCGCGGATGAGATGGGGTACTAACAACTTAGTACGCATAACAAAGCCCCTAGAATCTGCACTTTCATTCGTCAGAATACACGAAATAAGGAATAAACAAAAAACTTAAATCCATATTTTACTTTGAATAATTATAAGAGTTCTAGACATACCATGGTGCATCTTCCTTGTTTTTGTGTTACCAGCAAATAAAATTTTAAATTCTTAGCAAGGAAGCATGTTTCTTCTATCAAAATCGGAGGGCAACAAAATTCACAACACTAGTTAAATTCTCAGTCATCTTTCAACATAGTAATCCTAAAGCAGCTCTTCAGAAACCAGAATAATAACCATTAATTTACCTAAAAGCGGAGCACACATTTAACAAAATTTGCTGAGAGCGTGTGACCTTGATATGTAATATCCTTTCTATATAACTCATCAATATCATCCATAAAAGTGGAATAGAATAAAATATAGCCCTGATTGAGCCCCATTATTTAAAAACTCGTTTCTTTCTCACTCTCATTTTCAATCACATATTCTCCCAATAATATAATTTTACAAGTAAACATAAAACTTTAATCAACTTTTTAACCACGCATTCTCAAAACAATCACTATTACAAAATCAATTTTCAAAAAAAAAAAAAATGGAGCTCAAACAAACCCATAATATACAAGAACAGAATGTGGTTTATTTTTAATGTGGACACTCACTTACATTCAAACTTCAAAGTAAGCAAACGTAAGCCACATAAACATGCAATATATGCTGATCATATCATCTAAGAATTTAAGCTCTTAGAGAGAGGACATATATATTTATTCAAATGTTTTCTTCAACATGCTCCCATGGCTGGATTCTTAAGGTGTGACGTGAACAATTTTCTTAAAAGTTCTTTTGTTTGGTTATAATATCAAGGTAACCATCTCCTCTAAAAGCATAGAATGGTATCAGATCCATGAAGAAGTATTGAGTTCAAATCTTGCATCACCAACTAATGAAATTTATGCACACTACGGCCCTTGATCCAAAAATGAATCTCTGCATATGAAGGGACATGTCAAATACAATATTTAAATGAATATATGAGACCCTCTCTAACAGGTTAAACTTCCGGATGTGATAAAAACCACCTGTACATCTTGATGAATAAAACAATTTCCAAAATATTGCCTAGGAAAGTTAAAAATGATGTTGGATAATTACTACTACCAACCCCATAGACAAGCCCAACCCTAAAGCAGTAAAAGATGACAAGTAATGAAAGATAACAAGAATCAAGAAGATGATGATCGACCTTAATAGCAACATCCTCTCCAGTGGCACGGAGAGTAGCTCGATAAACTTGACCCAAGCTTGCAGCTGCTATTGTCTCTGATGAAATTTTGCTGAACATAGCTTCAAGGGGTTGGCCTAGTTCCTCTTCTATGATGTCAAAGGCAACCTATACCACTTTTAATGACTTGTAGCTTAAGGAAGGGCTTTAATGACAGCATTATATAAGAAAAATGCATCATCACAGAGATCGCCATCTAAGTACCTGATTAGGGAAAGAAGGAACATCATCTTGAAGAATGCAAAGTTCACTCATATAATCTTCTCTAATAATATCTGGTCTATTTGCAAGCACCTGTTAAAGGTAAACTAACCAATATTCAAAATAAGGTGGAAAACAATAACAGAAATGCGTCCAAACATCAATATTGCATGGTCCAGAATGGAATGTCAAAGACTACTTAAAGCAGAAAGGCAATATATTTCTGCCAATAACATCAGAATATAGCAATTATAAAAATCTGCAAATCCATAACGCCCTAAATGCCATCTAATCTAATGATGTTCTCTTTTTCAAATAACATAGTTAACTCCACGAATACTCAATGTAATCCAGTGAGCACTTTTGACTTGTGGATTTCAAAAAGAAAAAAGAGAAATAAAAGAGAAGGAAAATTACTTCTTTATCATTCTCACCGCTTTATATTAAAAGTTCAAGAAATGTTTACATATATAATTAGTGTGCCAAGTGGAACATAATATAGTGGCACACCGGTTTCAATGAGTGTAATGAGAGTGTTTCGCTTCCCAGCATCACTTAGAGATTTTTATTCAACTACCCGTCCTGTATTAATCATGAACTTCACTCTCTCCTCATGATCACCAGTAGGCTTATTTTGTATTGTGACAACTCAAGAAAGGTCACAGTTAACGTCATTGATCATTATATGAACATTTTTAAATGACCTACAACTCCTATTCAATATTTCATTTACTCCCTCTTTCCAAGTGATGTGCAGTTATAACTTGCAACAAATCAACAAAAAATATGAGGCTTAGAATAAACCTACAGACAAAATAGTAAGAGGGGGAATACCTGTCCAGCTTTGATGAAAGAAGGGCCCAAATCACACAAGAGATTTCGAAGCTGTCGAGCACGAAAAGGAACAACCTCTTCATCACGACCTACAGTATAATCATACACTAATGCAGACCAATAGAGCCCCAGCTTCCAGACTATCTCTATTCCTCTACCGATCAATGACAATGTTGCCCCTCTTGATTCCAACACTTTGTTCCTCACCTATATAGTTAACCAAATTATTGATAAAAAAATAGAAATCAACAAATAAATAAAAGCAATAGCACTTTTAAGTATTTAATAGATAGGAAATGTTGGTGCAAAATACTTGAATCTGTGATATATCTAAAGCAACAAGTAGTGTTCTTGTTGGGATACCTTGCTGTTGCTTATCAATTCTTACTTTTTCGGAAACAGTCAATCAAAATAAACAACACTAAAATAACAAAACTATCAAGGAGAAACAATTGTCAAATCGTGATAATAAATATGGTTGAAGCCATATCAAGATACATAGTTTAAATCATGAAGAACAACAGACCTTGTTGTACATCATGCATGTCGTTGTACCTTTACCAGCATTATAATTTTTCAAGACCCCACTCTGTTTAGATTTTATTTCAGCCTATGATTTGGCAAGGGTTCTACTTTTCGTAGAATAGCTTCCAAGGAAGCCACTCTGAATCAGCTTCATCGAAAAGCTCTTCTAATCCAACGAAGCACTTCCACAAATTATCTAAACAAATCCAAAAGTGGATTTCAGTCTCAAGCATCTTTTGGCTTTTCAAAAGCCCTGCCAAAGAGCAATCAATTAAGCTCTTAATTTTTATTTTTAATATGTTCATCTGTTTCACAGCTTGGAATTTCATTCCTTTCGTTAATGGCCTAAGCATTGATGGAAATTTTCAATGGGAACTTGATGCTTACAGAACGGGAAAACTGCAGGGTGGGAAAAATCCAATTTTCTTTTTATGTCCAAGATTCCTTGCTGGCATGTGTTACTTTAATCAACCTCCGAACCAGATTACAAAATGGCATGTGTTGACTTCAAATAATCCATGTAATCAATTTTAGTCCGGTCAAATTATCAGCAGCTGCCAATTGTTTTATTGGCAGGGATTGCTAATAAGAAAACGAAAGCGGTTAAATTCAAAACAGTAGTTCATAAATAATCATATAGACAACTATGACCTAATTGTATATACTATAACAAATAAATATACTGGTCCATCAAAATAAGTCACAGAAATGAAAATTCAATCATTATTAAGAAATTGCGTATGCTCCAATAATTACTTGATCTTTTCTATATTGAGAAATTATTAAAACCAAAACATTAAAGCCATTACATACTGATTCGGGGGTGTACTTGCGGAAGGGAACACAAACACCGCGTTCAATATCCAACTGGTCCAAAGCGCTGTTACTGCTTGTCCTCAAACTCTGCCTATCAAGTTCTACCGACGAATTGCCATTCAGGGCCCGAATTCTAGTTACACTCCTATTGTTATTTCTTGCTCTGAAATCCAATTTGGAGAGGTTGTGGGCTTTGGGTTGAACGATCAAAGGGCGTAATAATGATGAAGATGAATTACATATATAATTTGTACATGTTAATTCCATATTGCAATAATAAGTATATAGAGAATCGAAATTCAAAGGGATTTATATATTTATGTATATGTTGGTTTTGGATTTCAGATCATGCAAGAAGGATTGTGTGATGCTCCCCAGAGCAGGAGATGTACACGAAATGAAGTATTTATTGTGCGGACTGCTTTACTGACTTGTACGTTGTTTTGACATTTTGTTTTCCTACTTTGGACATTATCCATTATCCAATAAAATATTATTTATTTTTATAAATTGAAAAAATGATGAAAGTGCAACATTACGCCCGATTTGATCATGATTAAAATCTAATTTTAATTTTAGGTCGAAGTAAACAATTAACTTTAACAAATCATTTTATGAAATCCACAACTTTTCAATCATACATTTCATCAAAAAAAAAAATTTCAAAATCTATTAAAAATTTGATTTTAATCTATATGAAACAAGGCTTATATATTGTTTATAAATAGTGAGGTGACAATATTTTGTTGTCCCCGTCTCGCTGAAGATTATCATTTTCGTCCCCGCTTCATCCTCGCTGAAACGGGGACGGGACGAGGGGAGGATGAGGTCTTGAGCTTGAAGTTGAAAAGTTTGGAAACGCGTCCATCCTCAGTACGGAGATACTCCCTCATACAAATCCTTGCTACATATTTGTTTTTGTCAAGGATTCCTCGCCCAATTATCATCCCTATTTGCCATACAATATACATACTCCGCACGAAAATAACTCGATCGGTCTCTTACAATTGTACGGCAACACTAACCTCTCCCTTTGCTGGTCAAACCGATGCATTTGTATCTAACTTCATACCATGACATCCGGCCACTTACTCGGTCCCCTACCAACTAACCCTTCTCCCTTGTTCCTCTCTCGAGTTTCCACAACTTGTGCATCTCTTTCATTGTAACATCCCGCAACCATGTCTTGTTACTCCACGCGAAACTTTTTATTACGGTCTAATAAAAAAACCATGCGATGAGTACAAATTTTGTGTATACTCGGGCCCTCACGAAAGCTTCAAATCCTAGCAATTTGACAAACATAATCTCCTAACTAGGTGTGTAACCCTGAGGACCACTTTGAACTCAACCCCTCGTGAAGGTCTTGAACCCGAACACGTGAATACTATCACATATTATATTTTGACACCCCGAGGAGGTCCTCAACACCGACCATCATTTATACCCCAAGCATACCATTTGTCCTCAAACTTGAGCTCTTGAATATTTAGTCATGTCATATTTTGATACTATCGGACAACATATAAACCTCGAGTATACCTATGAACCATGAGCATACATTTGACCCATATGGTAAAATGCCATGCTCGGGGCTCTTCAAACCCGGATTTTTTTGTTCATGCACAAACAACTAAAGCACCTCGAGCTCGAGGAATTAAACAATTGTGTCATACACTAAAGATCCCCAAGGAGACTAAACCCTCGAGGAGTACATGATCCCCGAGCACTACCATGACATGCACACATAAAACTTAAGTGGTCGAGGGCCCTCAAGCTTGGGCTTATTCGTCCAACATAGGTTCGAGATCATCATTTTCAAATAATAATCAATGTCTCGACTTCAATAGGATTCCTGGACCACAAGTCCTATCCCAACATGGCCACTGAGATCGTGCAACCTTAACCTAAATCTGTTATTAAGACTCCTACACCTTTCATAACTCCTAAGTGTCTATATAGGTAAATTAATTCTACTTGGATTACTCTACTGGTTGCCCCTATAAATATAGGGTCTCGAATCATTACCACTAGCGGACCTAAACTGGGGCATACTGCGAAACGTGCCCCAATAATTTTTTACCCTTTTTTAAAAAAATCAAAAATTTTTGAACTCTTTCAATGAAACTAACGATTGTTCGACGGCTCTAATTGTCATTTTTTGTGTGTTTTATTAGGTAAAATGTGTGGCTGAAGATTGGATAGAAAAAATGTGTATGGTTGAAAAGTGGTTTGAGAAATTATATAATTTATAAATCAATTTCTTTTCTATTTCTGAACACAGTGTAAGAACCTTCCTAGTGTACAAATAGACAAACATGTGTTGACCATCTTCTTCTTTTTTATTTTTTTGGAAGTATATTGTTTGTTAAATATTTGTTTATCATCGTGATTTTTAACTTGTGTATTTGCATTGCAATATGATTTATGAACCGATGTTTGTTGAAATTTATTTATTTGTTTGTTTCAATTATAAATAAATATTTTAAACATAGAGAACAATTGTAAGAAAATCTAAAGTACTTCTTCATTTTTCAGTCTCTTCCTAAAAAAATCAGGGGCCCTATAAGGTCCGCCTCGAAAAAAACTTCTATCTCCGTGCCTCCACTATTATAAATTGTCTGCGTCCGCCAAACCACCACTAATCATTACACATGTATGCATGTTTTATTATTTTTTCTAGTTTACAACCGCATGCTTAATATATTTCTCTCTTTTTAACTTAAGCATTGGAAGGGTGACGAAGTCACACCTTACTGCCTGTGTTTCAAGTACTAGGAGGTCCAATTCGTACTTGTCCACTACTCAAGCTCGGAAAAATTCTAGGTACAAATTTTTGACGTCATCGTCATGGTATATTTCTTTTACGTTTTGCTAGGGTTGAGGCCATGTCGGTGTATGTCCACTAAAAGGTCCCTTATTTAATTCGTCGCCAAAAAACTCTTTACATGATCTCAAATTTCTTCTAACAAGCATGATTAGCCTTTTTTTTATATAAGTAATAATAAAAGAAAGTATACTCGAATCTTGTAATTTTTTTGTTTAAAAGACTATAATAACTTTTAGCTAAATATATACTTCTTACAAAATTTCGCAACAGATGTTGAGCGAAACGAAATGTCATTACTTCATACATTTATTGTACAATGTTTGTGAAAGTGCTACAATTTAAAATTTCAATCGCATATTTTATCTAAAAAATATAAATAAAAAAAAATGTTTTTAGAGCATGTTTGTTAATATGATTTTTAAAAGCGTGCATGTTTTTTTAATTATTTTTTGATGAATGTGTGGATTAAAAATATTTAAAAATTCACAAATGTTAGGTTTACCAAATGGGCTTTCACTTTATTTTCTATTTCCAACACAAAATGCAAATTCAGAGGCCTAAAACCCCATTGCCCCATTGATCACCATATGGTCGAAATCTCAACTATCATTCCTTCCCTTATTCCCTTTCAATCCTTTTATCCCAACCAAATCACATTTCTTTGATTGGATTGCCGAAAACATTAATGGACAAAAACAATTATAGCGAAAACCAAGAGCAAGAAGAACAAGTAGTAAACCCATGGGAAGTTTCAGCAAAAGGCAAAATCGACTACGACAAGCTCATTGAAAAGTTTGGTTGCCAGCGCCTTGATCAGTCGATAATTGATCGAGTTGCCCGCCTCACTGGCCGGCCGGCCCATGTCTTCCTCCGCCGTGCTGTGTTCTTCGCCCACCGCGACTTCAATGAGATTCTGAATGCCTATGAAGGAGGGGAGAAGTTTTATTTGTACACTGGACGTGGACCTTCATCGGAGGCCCTGCATTTGGGCCATCTCGTTCCTTTTATGTTTACCAAGTAATTGAAACTTTTTCCTTTTGTTATGTGGCTAGAACTGAATTCTAGAGCCCTTTTTATTGTGGGGTATTGATTTAATTAAAAATGCATGAAACACAGCAGGCATTGTAAGGCCTCGTGCTTCTATGTTAATTTCCGTTTTTACACGTGAAGGGTCCTCGTATGCGAGGCATGAATTGATTTTTGGAGGATTTTCTGT
The DNA here is from genome assembly GCA_963555705.1 of Ligustrum vulgare. Lineage (NCBI taxonomy): Eukaryota > Viridiplantae > Streptophyta > Magnoliopsida > Lamiales > Oleaceae > Ligustrum > Ligustrum vulgare. Next base: position 52,705,573 of record OY743175.1, read on the forward strand.
TTAGTGCTATTTGAATTAGGCTAATTGGATGAATAGGGCTTGATTGAATTGATAATTGAAAATACAGTAGAAGTCACGAAACAGGATGTAAAAGCCACTGCCTGAAAGGTCCAGGCTTTATTATTTCCCACAAGTACAAGTTTGTTCCTTTTGAATGAATAAGATTGTATTCTACAGTAATTGAAAGTATTTTGTACGATCCTCAGAAATCGCCATATTCAAAGCAGGAAAACCAATTTTATACATTGCGCGGCAATACTGAAACTTTGCCAGGAATAAGGTGAAGGGTGTTCAAGCTTCATATGTTCAATATTTACCGTTTTGAATGAAATTTTATAGAATGAGACGTTGGAAATTATTATTTGTTTAAGGTAAAATTCATTTATGCAATGCAATATGTACAGTCATTACATCTTGCGCCTTCATTTAGGTGTTGACAAGTATCATTTGAAAGAAGATTTAAAAAGAGAACTAGACAACTAAGCATCTGTATTGTTTCTTTAATATACTGTGCTGGTCGGTGATTTTAGGTACTTGCAGGATGCCTTTAAGGTGCCACTCGTGATACAGCTAACTGATGATGAGAAGTGCATGTGGAAGAATTTGACAGTGGAGGAGAGCCAGAGATTGGCACGTGAAAATGCTAAAGATATAATAGCTTGTGGATTTGACGTTTCTAAGACATTTATATTCTCGGATTTGGATTATGTTGGTGGGTAAGTAGTTTAAATAGTAAGTCAGTTTTACATATATTTGTCTTTTTCAAAGTGGAGTGAAGTTAATGGACTTTTTGAACAAAGGTTGCGCAATTGTGAATGTCTTGGTCACATTGGAAATAAATGTATGTCTCCTATTGGCTACACACACACACACACACATACTGCAATGCTGTTTCTGATTCCCAAATGAAATTCTCTATTCATGTTCAAACAAACCAACCAGATCCGTTGATGAATCCTTTATTGCTCTGGATATAATGGCACAGTTCTCTAAATGTTGGTTTCTCCGGGAAATTTAATTATTGAGATGTTTTTAATTGATTTTCGAATAGCATTAAAAGGTATCTGTGCGGATTTAACCTTATGTTTCTGCTTCTGTTTTGGCATACCTTGAAAGGCTGGGGTGGGGTGTAGCTTGGGTTATTGTCTACGAAGGTTGTAGCTTCTGATTGTTTCCAAGATGCAGGAGTTTGTCCTATAGCTCTGTTCCATTTGCTCAGCCTTCTAAGAAACATTTGGAAAAAATTGAACGCAATAATTCCTATGAAGAAAATAATATTAGAAAGATGAAGGGCTTCATTCATATTTGTCCCTCTTACATTTCGGCCCTGGGTAGAGTTTTTCTGATTTATGCTTTTCACATGTCCTGGAACCTTTTCGTGTGTGGTTATGTTCATAGACATGTGCTTGTCTTCATATGCATTCCCAGACGATATGAAATGCAAATAATTTGCTCAAGTTAGAAGTCATAAAGTATGACATGGACCGTTATATATTCTTGCTTAGTTTTGTTCCTTAACTAGATGACTTCTCTTATTTCTTTGATGACCATATTTTGCAGTCATATATCGGATTCATTACTTGTTCAATATCAGGACTACTGATCTTACACGAGAATTATTTTTGCAGTTCCTTCTACAAGAACATGGTCAAGATTGCGAAATGTGTTACATATAACAAGGTGATTAGGGGTTATGGGAAAATTTTATGTGCTTTACCCTTTCTTTTTCATTTCTGTTAAGCATCCATAAGCTATATTGACTAGACTTCTGGCTCGTAAACCTGAAAAGAAAATCTGGTTGATTTTGTAGGTAGTTGGTATTTTTGGTTTCACCGGTGAAGATCACATCGGAAAAGTTAGCTTTCCACCTGTTCAGGTAGAACCTTTTCAATACCTTTCATGGCTGATTGTACTATTTGAAGTTCCGAGTTATAAAAATTGTAACAGTGGTTTTGGAAACGAATTTTAAGCTTTTATTTTCTAATGAAAGAACAAATTTGTTGCTAGGGAGAAATTGGGACTAAGCTAAAATGAAATTGTCTAAGATGCAATGAGGATTACTATAATGTTTCTGAAAGATTCTTGTCTCCTCTCAAACCATACATACCATGCTGTAGCAATCATAACACAGTACCATAATTTTGTTCATTTTCATATTTCCAGAATCTAACATCGAATATAATAAATCAACCAAAGATGTGGACAGGATCATCGAATATAATAAATTAATCAAAGATGTGGACAGGATAACAAACTCTACAATGATACCAAACGCTCAACCAAGTCAACGTAGTGGAAGTATAGTACATGAAAAGATGAGAATGCATATTGTTACTTCACCAAGCATCTTGCACAAACATCAAAACTTTGAATTCCAAATGAAACACTTCACTGGGAACATCGAAGAAGCTTGGGACTGCAAAATGTAGGTGAAAAAAGTTTACATCAACACACCAGAACTGTGAAGGCTTGTACACTCTAGAATGAAAGACAAATTCTACCGTATGCCAAAATATTGCTGGATCATCCACTTCCAGCTCATTGAAATCGCTGAGGGAAAATAAAGTAAAATAGAATAAAATAAAACTCTGAATTGAATACTCTATTAGAACTATAAAAACTGAGAGATGACAGGCATGGAAACAAGATAATATACAGTGATGATCAATATACTTAGACCACCAATTTCTCCAACTTAAAAATATTTTATAGTTGAGCACAAGAAAAGAAAAAGCAAGAAAGCAACTGCTTGAGTTATTGGTCCTTGTTGAATTGTTTATAGACCTTATGTGTATATTTCCTATTAGTTTACCAATATAGCATTTAGTAAATGTTTGGGATTAGAGTAGTAAATATGTAATATTCATTGTATATACCTGTTTGGAGTAAATGAAAAATTAAGTTCTCTAACCAAGAAACTTCATGGTATCAAAGCCAAAGAAATAAAAAAACCCTAGCTGTGATTTCTCCCTTCCAATCACTTACCCATTACTGCTCAGCGCCGACGACGAGACCGTAGGCTGCGGAACCTTTTTTTCGAAGTTTTTTGACTAGCGACTTCTTTTTGGCACGAGTTTCCTATGTGATTTTTATCCTATGGATTTCTGTCTTGTGCAAATTTTGACTTAGAGCTACTGCTTCGGCTCAACTCAAGTGGTCAACTCCATCATCTTCTTGGGTTGACTCTCCGGAAAAATCCCCCATAGCTCAGTGACCTAGTTTTTCAACTAAGTTTTGCTGTCTTCTACCTTTTTTGTGGCATTGTCTTGTGATTTCTCTTCTGTTGAAACTATTTCTTTTTGAGACTAAGATTGTGACGTCTTTAATTCATGAGACATCTTCTCTGATTCACATTAAGTTGGATGTAAAAAATAATTGTATTTTATCAAAACTTTAGGAATGCACATTATTGATAGTAGGAACACATATCATATAGTTGGTGAGAAAATTGCTCCAAGTAAAAGTGACTATGAGTATGGTGAGTGGGTGACCGATAATGCCATTGTCAAGTCTCTTGGCTAATAAATTCTATGATCGATACTCTTGCAGCATATTTTGTTCAGTGATACTATCAAATATATATGTGGACGATATGATTGTTACCTGGAGTAACCCCAGTGAAGTTGAAAGACCTCGGGTTCATCTGACAAAGGAGTTTGAAATGAAAGACTGGGTACTCGTATTTTTTGGGCATTGAAGTATCACAATCCGAGTAAGGACTTGTACTTTCCCAACATATTATGTTCTTGACCTCATATAAAAAAAGTTATGTCAGCATATTGTCACGCCCCACGAGTTTCATGGTCGAAACTCCGCACACACACAGACATGCAAAGTAGTTCAAGGCATGCGTAAGGTTGTAGGACAAAGACGCATGTGGGATGCGATGTCTTGGAGAGACCAAGACAAGAATGGCAAGGAAGGGAGGCATTTGAAGGAAATGGAAGATTGATTGCGGGACTTGATCAATGTAGTGCGCTCTGGAAAGATCCGTGGTCGAGCTTTGAAGAATGCCTCTTGCATATTAAAGGAAGCTTGTAAGGAACGTAGACGTGATGTGTAGGTACGAAACAATATTAATGCTGAATCTTGAATGTCCTAGACAAAGGAGGAGGGGTCGAGAAACATCTAGCCTCGAGCCGTCTACAGAGAATTCCAGATAATAGCATGTGATAAATGTGTTAGTACCTTTCGTAGATATTTGCTTAGAATTCTTTAGAGTGTATTTTATAAGTTGTAGGATCAAGTAAATCATAACCGTTTGTTTGATGAGGCTTAGCCTATAAATAGGGATTTAGGGTCATTTTTTAAGTCTTGAGAGTGATATTTCCTTCAAGTGTTGTAAGAGCATTCTTATCTTAATAAAGAGTGTTTTCTTTAACTCTTTTGCTCCTTTTTTTCTTACTCTTGCCTAAGTCCATTCCTAGTGCAAGATGGAAACATAAGGTCGACTTAGCATAGACCCGCAAGCAGCAGAAGTTTGAGATGCTAAGGCCACGCGGTTGCTTGAAGATTTGCAAGCCCATGACAGTGTGCTCCTATAGACACACCTATTAAGGTGAATCATGTCTTATCTACTCGGATCAGATTCCTACAAATAAGGAGAGATAACAGAGATTGGTAGAAAAAATTTATCTTACTCACATAAGATCTGATCTGTCATATGAGGTGAGTGTTGTGAGTTAGTTCATGCATAACATAGGTGATCAGCACATGAGTGCAATTAATTGTATTTTGGCATATTTAAAGTCCTCTCCGAGCAAGGGCATCTTGTACTCGAAAAGAGAGCATCTAGAAATTGTGAGTCACACAACTCTGATTTTGCTGGATCTAGATTGGATAGAAAATACGTCGGGATGTCTCATTTGTTGGTGGAAATCTTGTTACTTGGAGAAGTAAGAAACAAAATGTGGTTTCACTATCTAGGGCGGTGGCAGAATATCTTGCTTTGCATAATGCAATTACCGAGCTTACGTGGTTGAAAATTCTTCTTAGTGAACTTGGTTTTGGTCTTGCTGGCCTATGTTACTCTTTTGTGAGAACACCACTCCTATTGGGATAACAAACAATCCGGTACAAGATGAGTGAACGAAGCATATTGAGCTTGACATGAACTACATCAAAGACAACTTTGACTCAAAGAATATAGAAATCTCATGCATTAAGAGTGCAAATCAACTGGTCAACATCATGACAAGTGAAGTGGCTAGTTACATCAATATCCAAGTTGGACATGTGTGATATTATGCACTAACTTGAGGGGGAGTATTGATTGTGTATAGACCTTATATGTATTGTTTTTCTATTAGTGTACCAATATAGCGTCTAGTAAATGTTAGGGACTAGAGTAGTAAATATGTAATATTCATTGTATATACTTGTTTGAAGTAATTGAAAAATTAAGTTCTCTCTAACCAAGAAACTTCAGTCCCATCAGGATAAAAACTCCCCTTCATAAAAGAGCTCTAACTTGCACATTTCGACTTCACTTATGACGTTTCTTCTGGAAAGAACTTAATTTTCTATGTGTATTGTATGAAAATAACTTCTTGGCAGGACATCTCTAATCGTTCATGTGCTTGTTTTGTTTTGTTTTCATTCAGTCCCTGCAAGAAGTCTACATCACATTTTCGTCCTCTCTCAATTGAGGAGGTGACCATCGTCACATGTGGAGCTCTTTGAATGACACATGTGGTCCCTGTTATGAGTGTTGCTTTAATCACTCCATTCCAAACTTCCCACCAGCTCTGTGCATCATTATCCCCTGTCTACACATTCTTCCTTGGGAACCATGTTAATTTTTTCCGGAGGGTCTTGAAAATTTTGAAGCTTAATAATTGGACAAAAACATGTTTGGATTACATAAATAACATAAAGCAAGGGCAAAGATTAACATGGGCCTTGTGGTGGAGACTGCTACTCTCTCTCTCTCTCTCTCTCTCTCTCTCTCTCTCTCACACACACACAAATAAAAAAATAATAAATAAACACTCCTTTTCATTTTATATGCATATCCTATTAACGGGTTTAATGTGAGAATGTGGAATCTCTCTTTCTTCTGTAACTCTGCTAAGGGTAGAGACTTAGAGTGTATCTTGGGAGTTGAAGTTCAGTCTATTATGAAATTTCAAGATGTTTGCTTTCAGAATTGACCTTTGTGAATTCCTATTTCTGTATCTTATGATCATTTTCCAGCTATAGTAGTTATTTAACACTCCCCCTGTAATTTTTTAACACACTGCTCTCTGCCATACTCTGGCAGAAATTTGCATTATTTGCTGTCCACATATTGGGTTGGATATTTATTTCCATTCACCTTTTTCTTCATCTTCGGACTGTTACCTTTTTTAAGATGAAAATTCATCATCCTCTAATTATGAGTGCTTCCATTAGACAGAAGACCGAAAGGTCCAAAACCAATGAAAAGCTTCATTAAAGGGTTAAAACTCCTTTTATTTGTTTGCACTTATGGGATGATGTTATAACAGTTCTTGAGCTACACTAATTACCCAATTCCCCAACCCCCGATCTTATAGCCTTTTTAAGTTCATAATTCTATAATTTCAGGCTGCTCCATCTTTTCCGAGTTCATTTCCACATCTCTTCACTGGTAAAGATAATCTTCGATGTTTGATTCCCTGTGCAATTGACCAGGTTTATCCTCTTTCCTAATCAAATATCTGTATTAGTTTTTTGCTATATTCTACCAAAAATCGTTGCCACTGGATATATTTTTGGGATATTATATCGGTGAAACTAAATGACATTGTAACAGTTTGGCTGTGCAAGGATCATCACATATTTTGTACTTAACATATCCACTTGTGGTTTTCCCCTTGATAATATGATTTTTTGCTAGAAAGGGAAGAGGAACTTGTCCACCTTTCTGGATATTGCTTGTTCATTCCAGGACTCTTTCTTCATTCCCTTGTTGTTCTATTTGATATCCTTATCTGTTTTTGCTTATTCTTAATTTTTTTATGGCATTAACTTCCATTTGGTGATTTTTCAGGATCCTTACTTCCGAATGACGCGAGATGTTGCTCCTCGGTTAGGTTATCAAAAGCCTGCTTTGATAGAATCATTATTCTTTCCTGCACTTCAGGTTTCTTTCTATCTTCTAAATAAAAAGTAATGATATACAATTAATATCAAGCTGTCTAGAACGTACAACTGCTTGGTAAGTAGCTGATTTTGGCCAATTTCTCTTATAGGGTCTTGTTCTGCTAGAGAAGTACTCTTTTTTTCATTTGAAGCTTTTTTACCTCAACAGTTGTGGTTTTATCACCACATGTTAGGCGTGTCATTTCATATTGTTAACCGCTCTTTTAAATGGATTATTAAGCTTCAAATATTAAACAGGATCTTCTGGATTGGAGTACATTTCGAGGATGAAAGAATTAATACTTGGACATTTCATTCAGAAGTCAATATGTGTCTTTTAGATACACATACACTACTTTTGAGTTGTGGCCATTATAGGAAAAATATGTTTCACATGTTTACTGCATGTCTACGCTGTGGTCTTCTAAATTCTTAAGCACTCATCATTTAGGTCTCCCAGAATTCCAGCAAGACGTGTTAGGTTAGTGTCCATAAATGCTGTGATCCGTGTGAAAAACAATGTCATCATCTATCTGATTTTTTTGACACGTTGCATTGCTTCGTGAGTGTTGTATCAATATTCATGTATCTTTCCTAAAAAGACTTTGTACTTTTCTATGCAAAATTTATATTGGTCTCCTACATTAATTGTAATTGTATCATTCTGAAAAAAGAATAAAATAAGTGTAGTGACTGTACAAATTGTAATCGAAAGTCAATTTGAAGAAGAACTAGCAACCTTATTCTGAAATTATATTTTTTTGGAGAAATAATTCTCCACTTAACCTCATAAGCCATCAGTTAGCTGGTCCATGCAACTTTCCTATCTCCATCTCTATTTATATGAAACTTGTTTTTGCAATTGTTTCAGGCTTAAAGTTGGGCAATTGCAAGTTGTTGTTAACCTTTTATGTTGCTACAAATGTGCAGGGAGAGACAGGAAAAATGTCTGCCAGTGATCCAAATTCTGCCATCTATGTGACTGATTCCGAGAAGGATATTAAGAACAAGGTTCTACTAGAAATTCTACGTGTATTTTTGATTAATCTTACTCATTGTCATGGGGAACAGTAATTTATCCAATTTGCATACTTCTCTGCTTGGTTAACATCTATGATTGCATATATTGTCCGGCTTCTCGTGACTAAAACATATTTCGGGAGAGTTTTATTTGTTGTATGCAACCATGCAGTAATGTACATTTCACTACTTGCTAGTATGATATCATTAATAAATGCGGAAAGTAAAAGTAAATTCTTGTTTGAATAATTATTTTTTTAAAAGTCACCCAATCCCTTTCAAATGTAACAGCCCGGTAAACCATAATCAATGATAAAATGATTAACTTAATTGTTAGTCTAACAGTATGTTACTTGAGATCATCAAACTATAGCTAGGTCATCACCTGGTGAATCCCTCTCGAGTGCTGGGAAAGGTGGAATGGATATTGGACTAGTATACTGTATATCTATACAATTTGCAACAGGGTGCCAAACCACTCTAGCACTCATTCTCATCCTTGACTGTGATCTTTTATCCATTGAATCTCTTACTGCAAAAATCACATAATAAATCTTTTAACATCAGTTATTGAGTTATTCGAGCAAGCTTGATTTCCATATTTTAACATTGTTTTATGGTTGAAGGTTCCTTTTGGTTATTAAACATCAGCTAAGGTTTTCATCAATCCATATTTTTTATATTTTAAAATTCTCTCGGCATACTTCTTCATGTTGATTATTGTATAACATTTCAAATTAATATTTACTTTGAGAGACAGAAAAATAAGCCCATGTTCATTATACATGTGATATAATTCACAAGTCTTGTAGCAGTAGTCATTCATGAGTTCAAATCTAAAACTGTATTTGATTGAAAAGATGGAAAATTGGTGTAAAGAAAATAATTTTCAGGAATTGAATAGCCTGATAATTATTTTTGTGGAAAATATTAATTGAAAGTGTTTGATTTGATTAATTTTCTAGGTGGAAAAAGTGGGAATTTTTTCAAATTTTATTGTTTGATTGAAATTATTTTCCATGACAAATAAAGCAAAATTTAGCTATTTTAATCAATTTTTTCACACATTTGTACTTGATAATAATAATAATATTAATTTCTAGAAAAAAATAAGTCAATTAACAATAACAAAATGATTAAACGTGACGAAAAGTTGCCTTGCTAGTTGGAAAATATTTTCCTTCCAAATAGGTAAGAATTCATGTGCCTCAAAAAGTTAGAAAATGTGGTACTGTTCATCAAAGCTGGAAAACATTTTTCTAGGAAAATTTTTGCAATCAAATGGGGGCAGACATGGAAAATGTTCAAAGATTTGCCTACTTCCATGGAAAATTTTGTGTATTAAACACAGCCTAAATATTTATTCTGCTGAACCCATTGGGAATGCTTTATTTGTAGTAGTGTAGTTAATTTGGCTAATGGTAATTTTGTTCAGATAAACAAATATGCTTTCTCTGGCGGGCAAGACTCTATTGAAAATCATCGCAAGTATGGAGCAAACCTTGAGGTACTATATAATTTATATCATCTACCTGGTAATCCATATAGTGAAAAGATGTACTATATTTTTCAATTAACATGATAGTTTTGACTTGTTTTCGGGTTTCGTATTTTATCTTCTAGTTATGTTTTTGGTAGCTGGGTAGTTGTTTAGCGTGACACGGTTTTTAGGCGTCGTTTAATAAAGCTTTTGATAGAAAGATTTAGCAGTTTTTTATAAAGTTGATGTAATATGTAATTGAAAAGTATAGAAGTTGTGGGTCTCATGAAATATGGGGTTAAAATTGAAGTTTGACGAGTTGAAAAATCGATAAAAATTTATCTAATTTTTACCACACAAGCTTGTAATACTCTTTTGTGCAAGCGTGTTTCTTTTAAATACTTGGGATGAATCATACTAATCTCTCTCTCGCTTTCCTCGTCGATGTTTTTAAGGTGGACATACCAATTAAATATCTTGGTTTTTTCTTAGAGGATGACGCTGAACTTGAACATATTAGGACGGTAAGATTTCAATGCATCTACTGTGCAAGTTGCGACATAGACTTTTGGTGGCACTGCCTTTGAATTAATTTTTACTTATCCTTTTCCATTCTTACACAATCACATGTTAGTCTCTTTTTCAAATAACGATTTATAATCTATCAGGAATATGGAGCTGGTCGTATGCTAACAGGTGAAGTGAAGAAGCGGCTTACAGAAATTCTAACAGAAATGGTTGAACGACATCGCAGGGCCAGAGCTGCTGTGACAGACGAGGTAATTGACAAGTATTTTTTCATCTAACCTTGCAATATTGGTTCAATTAGTTTCATCTCAAATGCCCTTCAAATAAATTGATGCTGATTCTGTAAATCCTTGGAACCATAAATTGTAGGTGAGACCAATTTAAGGTTTTTGTTCTCTTGTTATATTATAGTTGATTAGCGTTGGGAATAAGAAAAATAAAGTAACTTTGCATAACCCGGCGCTCCTTGTTTTCTTGGATATATTTTTCCCTGTAAGCGTTTTATCGTATCTGAATGGTGGTCTAGAAAATTAAGTTCCCAGGCTCCATTAACTTTTTGTCTTCTGATAACGCGGCTGGTTACAATTGCTACAATCTAGCCACTGCCTAATAGACGGAATTTAGAAAAGGAAATAGAGGTTTGTCAAGTTTTTCGGTTAATCTCTATTGGAAGTTGTAGAACATGTGAAATCAAAATTTTCAGATATTTAGCTGACTAGGGGCTATGCATTTTCTTATAATTTTTTATGGTTATGTTCAATTAGTTTGATGTCTTTTATTTCCTTTGATTATCCAGATGGTAGACGCATTCATGGCAGTACGGCCACTTCCCAGCATGTTCAACTAAGCCTCTGTTCGGTAAGTTTGGTTTATTTTGATTTTTTTGGTTTTTAAACTACACAATCCCCCAAATCAATTTCTAACCCTACACATTTTCTCTCTTCAATTTTTAACCATCCATCTACTTAAAAAACAACAAAAAAAACTATTTTTTTTCTTACCTTCAGCCGCCGAACGGAGGCTAAATCGGAAGGAAGTGATAGTCGAGTTCTATGTGTTTGGTGCAAAAGCTATTGCATATCTTACTCATCGATTTGAAAGAATACTTCAAATCAAAAGGTATTTGTTCTTTCATGTTTACACACCTTGTCATTTATACAGTCTAAATCAAGTATTTTCTTCCTTTTCTAGCATATGGTATGATAGAGTGAACGGAAGCAATTACTGATTAATTTAACTTTTGCATTGTTTTTTTAATTTGAAATTATGTCTAGCTTTAAGTGATTTTTTATCTATTTAAAATTTAAAATTGATTATAAGAAACTCCCAGCCATGGTTACTCAAACATGTCAACTAGAAGAAAACATGTTAAAACGTGTATTTAATGTGTCACTATATATTAAAAGAGACGATGAAAGGTTAACATTCATTTTATGTCATGATTTCATACTGCGTTTGCCTAAAAATTAAATTAAACTTTATTAAAAGAAAGGATGCGAGGGTTACTATTTTGTTCGTGTTATACTTCGTGCTGATGTTGCTAAAAAAAAAAAAAGGTCAATTTAAGGGCTGCCTCGGGAAGGTTATCGTTCATGCAATAATATTTCAACACATATTCAATAATAAAGCACAGAAAATAAATCAAAATTTCTAACTATTTAAAAAAATTCAATCCTGAACTAATTCCTTTATCTAGAAATGATCAACTGAGCCTTCAATCAAATTTCGGCCTGTGCTCGGTAAAAAAGGGTTATAAACTAGTTTTTGTTTTTACAAATTTCAATACAATTTTTTAACTACACATTTTATTTCTCTCCAATTTTTAACCCTCTAATTACCTCGAGATACGCAAAATAAACCAAAATTTTGGTTTATTCTTGCCGCCGAACTCATCATGAATAACATAATTTATCAACTAATAAGTCACAAAATTTAACAATATTGTATATATTTTAAGCACACGACTAAATGACATTTTATAAAACAGGTAAACCTGCAGTCCGTCATCAATGACAAAATGCATCATTGCAGAACTTTAGGGTCGTCATATTTGTGTTTCGATTTTGAATTTTGAATTTTAGTTATTTGTTTTGGGATTACTGAAAAAACATTCTCTTTGTAATTTTGGAACATTGTTTTCAAAAATAGAAAAGTGAAAAATATGTTTATTTTGTAATTTTTTGATATATTTATTTTGTAATATTTTATATGTAAAAAATGGTTGATTTATTAAATTACATTAATTTTAATGTTAATAAATTAGTTAGTTCTCTATATCAATAAATTTATCATTAATATTGTTTCAGCTAAACAAAAATTCAACTTCATACCAACAAAATCTATATAATGGCAAAATAACATAAGAACTTCAAGGGAAGAAAGTGTCTCACATTTACCAAAAAATAAAATAAAATAAAATTTAACATGGATCTATATATAATGACAAAATAACATAAAACTTCAAGTGAAGGAAGTGTCTCACATTTAAAAAAAAAAAAGTGAAGGCAGTGTCTCATGTTTAAAAAAATAATATAAGTCTCACATTATAAAAAAAAACTCTAAAATGCGCGTTTTGAATTTTTTAACACAAAATATCTAAAAAACAATAAACTCGTTTTGAATTTTCTTTGTATTTTTTTTTTTTTTTTTTTGGAAAACACATTTCTGAAAATAGACGAAGTGAACACGTTTTCGATATTTTCAAAAATCGAAAATTCAAAATGAGCTGAAAACAGCAAAGAGAACATGGCCTAGACTTTCGTCACTAGACTACCTTTGTTTTGAATAAATAAATAAATAATGGAAAACAAAATATATACACTTTATAAATCACATAAAATCTACGCTAAAGCAACAACAGCAACGATCTTTGTATATCCCTTCGCCATACATGGGCATTCAAAAATTCTTGATAAAACAAAAAAATGGAAGCAAAATCAAATGTCATGAAAGGTAAATTTTAGAAGTACACAATTTTAAAAAAATTGAACTTTACGGCATCATTATTACAATTCAACATGTTATTAAGTTTGTTTTTGATATTTTTTAAAAATAATTTTTGAAATGAAAAGTGATTTTTAAGAGAATGGATGATTGAGATTTAGTTGAAAAGTCAAATATTATGAACTTGACTTTTAATAAATAATTGATATTGAATATTGGAAAAAAAAAAAAAGAGAAAAAAAGAAACAAATAAGGACTATAGCTATTGACATAACAAACTTCGTACACAGAAGACTAGAATAGGAAAAAAGTTATGTGAAGAAGAGTAGTAGGTTTTGCCTTTTCTGTGAAAGTCATTTTTTGGGGGTGTCAACAAATAATACAAGTAGTTGGACACTACAGCTGTATATATCATTAAATGCAAAAACATGGCTTTGAAGACATTTTTTCACGTGAGTGTGGATGTTTACCTAGTATTGTTTAATACTCTCTGCTCACCCGTCTCACAAAGATAGTCTATTATTTTTTTTTCATCCGTCGCAAAATGATAGGTCACTTTCTTTTTTATAGTGAAGTTAATATTTTATATCTCATTTTCCTCTTATTTAATGTATTTTTTATTAATCAAATTGAATTTATACTCTTTCATTTCGTGGGAAACTAAAAATTTTATTAGGAGTATATTAGGAAAAGAGATTGTAAAACTTTTTTTTTTTTAACATTAATTGATATTTCTTAATTCTTGTAAAAATGGGTAGGGGTTATCTTTATTGGACGGAGGAAGTAATTAATTTCTAAAAAATCTCTCTTTCAAAAGAATTCTTCAGGAATGTCACGTTGAATTAGCCTATGTTTGGTAACTTCATAAACAAATTTATAAATCACATATTTTTTTAAATCACATGTTAACCACTCATTTTTCATATAATTTTTCAACCACATATTTTATAAATAAAAATTCTTATTTTATTCTAAAAATTCTACTAACTGGAAAATAGTAAACTGTTTGACGGATGATTTTTATTTACAGTCAAGAAATTTAAGCATTTTAATGTAAAATATATGGTTAAAATAATTTTAAAAAAATGTGTGATTAAAAAGTGATTTGAGAACACACATTCACAAAAACATACATTCCCTTTGGACTTTTTCTAGTCTATTGCCTTGAATATAACAAATAATTAGTGTTACATCCGTGCGATGTACGATCATTATTACTTACTTATATCAAATTTATATTTTAACATATGAAATTAATACTTAATTAAAAATGAGAAGGGAATGAAGACAATTAATTACAAAGGTACATTACACATAACTTAATTTTTTTTTTCAATTTTTTTACTGTTCGTATAGTTATCGTTCCAGAAATTTCTTTAAATATTATAATTTGAATTGATTTAAAACTTAAAACGAAAAAGAAAGATTACATTTAAATAGAATTTGTAATAAGTAGAAAAAATAGATATATCTGTGATATACGCTCAGAATTTTATTAAAACGAAAAGAAAAAGAAAAATAGATTGATGAACATTCTTATTTTATCTTCTTTCATTTTCTATTCTTAAATAAAAATATTTATGCGATATTGACAAATTTTTATTCTTTTATTTTTACGAATTTAAAAAAAAAAATTTGATTTTCAAGAGGGGAAGACGGACCAAGAAATTTTGAGACTTGAAAAATGCAGCTATTTAAAAAATTACATTCAATTGGATTATTTTAAATTTTAATTAATTTTGTCCAAAACGAATAATAAATAGCAAATTAATACTATTAATTACCATTTTAGGAAATGAGTTTAATGATAATGATTTTATGGATAATGTATATTTAAGCACCTGTATGAAACTTATTATTTCAAATAATGTAGTTTGTAACAATAAATTTTGATACAATTAGCTTTTAAAAAGTATGAATTTTTTTAATTTATATGTAAATTATTTTATTAATAGAATGTTAATTGAAAATGATTTTTAAAAAAATGAAGGTTAGAATAAAGTGTACTGAATAGGGACCAATATATATTATTTTTTTTGTTGCCACAATAGTAATAGTTAGGAACTTAAATAACTTACTACTTAAAAAAAATACTTCAATAACCATTTGCATAACTCATTTGTATAACTATTCAATTTTAATGATTATTGATGAAATTAATCTTTTCAAAATATAATTTCTAAACTATCACAAATAATTTATCACTATCCGAATAGTATTATTAGAATTGGTACTAACTATTTTATTACAATAATTGATATTTAAATTTATTAAACAAATATTTTATTTCATATTTACTTTAACATTACAAATTAAATACTTGTAGTCATATATTTAAATGAATATAGCAAATTAAACAATATAAAATGTTAATTTTGATTAAATTTTAATGAATGTATATCACAAATCATTTAATTTTATATACTAAGAAATCATCTATGCATCTCGATTCTTAAAATCGGCGCGATTGTTTCACAAGACATAGTACTTTATCACTTACTCATATAGAATTGATTTTTCAAGAATCAATTTTTCTGAACATTTATTCTAAATCACACATTCTTTAAAAAATTATTTTTTACAATTTTTCATACTACTTTTTAACTATACATTCTAAAAAATTATTTTTTCACAAAAACAATTCTCAAAAAATCAAAGTCAAATAATCAACAACCAAATAAAGTTGGAGATCACGAAATTATACGAAAAATCTTATACCTATAATCTTTAAAAATTTATTGAAATTAAGAATGATTAAAAAAATATTGATCATTCTATTGATATTATTAACTAAAAAAAATCAAAGCATTGATTATTCAATTTTAGTATTCGTTCAATAACATTTTCTATATATTTATAAGCAGTGCATTTTTTGACCACATATATATTTTAAAAAATATGATTTTTAATATTAAAAATAACAAATGATTTGACCATTAATAATTAAAGCACAATTTTTATATTGATGGCTACACATAAATTTTATAATATTAAGATCAACAAATAAATAAAAAATAATAATTAAATGATAACTTTAATACTGATATAACAAAAAATATTGATTAAACTCATTCAGTATTAGTGTTAATAATAAAATTAAAATTGATTAAAAAAATATCAATCATTATTTAATTATATATATATATATATATATATATATATATATATATATATATATATATATATATATAAAAGACAATAAATGCGTTCATATTTATCCAGATTTTGCATTCATATTAGACATACATCCACTTTGTATTCACACTAATCCACTTTGCATTCACACTATTTAATTTTATGAGAACTTACTATATATGGAAACGAAAATTGGGCGAGAAAGTGTTTTTAAAAACTACCCAACCTTTATATATTATAAAGATTGCTAGTAGGGGGGAAGCAATGTTTACTTTAGTCTCCTATCCATTTATTTATGTGAAAATTACACTCTCTCTTACAGGCATGCAACGGAGCAATTTCGCTCTATCATATCCTATATTTCAACTATCAATTTCAAGAAAAAAAATCGTAAAATAAAAAATTAAAGTATTTACATTAAAATCAGGAGTATGAATGGCAACGGGGCGAATATGGGGTGGGGATGCCTTTTTCCGTTCCCATTTAATCGGGGATGGGACGCGGAAAATTTCGTTTACATCCTCATTTGTATTTTTTTTTTTTTAGTTTAAAAATAATTTTATGCAGACAATATAAGGAAACATGCATAAATAATCCTAACTTTTTCTAAATCTACTAATCTTTACACATTATTTGGATATTAATCGAAAATATATTCATCTTTATTTGTATCTTTATTTTATATTTGATTAGATGAGAAAATACAACTCGATAAGCTTAATAACTAATAATCAGTAATAAGTATTAAAAGTTTATGACTTGATAAGTAATAAATTTTTGGTGCAAGAAATTTTGACATCATAGGACTTTTGTACAGATAATATATGACTTTTTATGGGCTTTTTAAATTTTAATGGAACTTGTTAATTGTGGATCGGGGACGGGGTGGGGATGAGGATAAGACGGTCATCCCCGTCCCTGGTTTGGGGATGCTTTTTCATCCCCATCCCCGCCTTATCCCTGTCTTTGTCGGGGATTTTCTACCCCATTCGTAGCAGGTCTCCATCGGGTTCGAGTATTCTCAGCCTTGCTACCATACCTAATCAGGTGATTATTAAAAATTTAATATTAATAATAATATTATAAAATAAATTAATTACCCCACCCATCATATCACACTGCACCGCATCGCACCGCACCACTCCAAACCTAAAATTATTGTAACTTCATTATATCTCTATCTCCTCCCTCCCTCCCTCCCTCCCTCCTCATATCACCACACTTTCGGTGACGGTGAGTATCGCTATACCTCTAGATACAACAAGCACTGACTACCTACACAATGACGCTTGTCGATGGCAGAAGCAGCGATGGGTTTTGAGCAGGGAGATCATCTCTCGAAGCAATAGTGGGGAGATCATCGCACACTCGTGGCGCTTGATTGCGTTGTGGCCTGCTGCACCGGCTCTCCTTCGCTGCTACGACGATCATATTCTTCGAGGCCTCTGCACTACCTCTTCTTCGCGGCCGGTGCAACCACCTTTTGTTTTCTTTGTGCGATGCTTGATTGGCGGCTTTTGATGGTGTTGGTTATGGTAATGGCAATGGTGGTTGTGGAGGTGGCAACGGCGACCGCGACGGCGATGACGGGTAACTGCACTGATAATGGTGGCTTCTTGTTGTCTTTCTTTGTGTGATGCTTGATTGGTGAGGAGATAGTTATTGGTGGTGGTGTTTGTTATGGAAGTGACGGCGACTGTATGTGCCAATGATCGTGATGGTGGGATTGTTGAGTTGGTGGTGGTGGTGTGTGGAGGTGGTTGGTGGTGGTGTGTGATGGTGTTTTTTAATTGAATATCTGTGACCTAATATTTTGAATATATTTGTGATTGAAAAATAAATTGTGACCTATTAATTTATAATTTGTGACCATAAAATGAGTTTGATCCAAAAGATTTGTGATTTGTGGTTGAAAAATAGTCATGACCTATAAAATTGATAATTTGTGACCTATAAAATTTGATATGTGATCGTTGCCATAAATTATATGTTATTTGTGAACTTAAATTGTATTTTTCTGTGACCTCAATATATTCAATAACTTAATTAATAAAATTAATTATGACTTGATTTTAGAAGTTTTAAAATATTTTTGCTAATTATGAAATTGTATCATTTAAACACATTACTATTTATGATTGTTTCTTTTATTTATTCATTCTGATTTAAGCCTCCCTCTGTTTAGCATATTTATAAATTTGTATTTAGGCTGCTCAGTAAATTTTCAAGAATTAAAATAGAACTATGCGTGGGTCCAATTTTGTTAAGGAAAAATAAAAATTGTGTGTGAACAATCGTTTTAAGATCTTAGCTTTACTTTCCAGAACAAAATGCTGCCACCGTGCCACGCATAATTATGGCCACCAAATCTTGAGATTGAATTCAATTCTTTTTTTTTTATAAATTCTTTTCAAAATGAACTCACATTATCATGAAATTTGAACTCGTGAAGTTTAATAAAACGAAACTCTAGGTGGTACGGTTGATGTATATGTATCTAAATACGTCAAGAAAGTAATCGAAAGAAGAAGGAAAAAAATCGATAAAAATCTAGTGAATAAAAAAGACGATAAACTAAGCATGATCCATCTCTGTAGAGAGATCACGTGAAACAAAGGCCACATATGCATTTATGTTTCTTATAAATGCGGGCATGGTCTGTTCTCTCTAGACGGGTCGAGTCAAATAACAGCCACCCACTTGTTGATATTTATTTAATTTTCCTTAGAAAATTAAATGGAATGTGTGTCAAGTTGATCATAATAGAAGGGGAGAAAGAAGTTGGGGGGAAAGAACCTTGAGTACAAATAAGGCTACTTTTATTTTATGAACCACTCTGTCTACCTTTTCTCATTTATTATTCTCTCTCTCTCAAATTTGATTGCGAAAGTCCAAGTATTATCTTCCATTTCTTATCTCTATGCATGCCAACCTCACATAAAATATCGCACCATTTTTTCAAGTTTTGATGTATTTTTATTTCGAGGAAAAGAAGGACGTATGGTATTTACATATTTACATGAACATCTCTATATTTATTTAAGGTATAATAATTATTAATTACTGTCACTGTCACTCACGATCTCAAACTTTTTACTTATAAATATATGTGGCCCAAGATCCTCTGGACGGTTTCTATCCGGATCCTGAGGTTTATTAATTGACTAGAAAGTGTATTTTAACTAATTTTGTAAGGCCTTATCACATCAATTAATTATTATCTTTTACATCCCCACCCCACCTCACCTCACCTCACCTGTTTTGGAATATTTTGTATATAGTGACACCAAATAAATAGAATAATAATATGTAAATTCGTGTCGAAAGTTGGACAGAATAACGACAAGGAAACAAGAAAAAGGGAAGAAAAGAGACAAAGTCCAAGCAAATATTGAATACTTTATCCATAAGTCGAATTTGTCCTGCAACGGTACCTACGATTTATGGCAATTAACTCACAAGATTCAACAACGACTACTACTAGTGTTTGTAGCACTCCAAAATACAAGTACAACGAACCAGGATTTGACTTTGTACTCCAAATAAAAATGAATGAGAAGAACAAAAAATTATGCAACAAGAATGCAATAATTTTGTTTAATGGAAGAGGAGATAATGATATTATGTTTGCATATCATTGATGTGAGGATTATGACATCTCAAGTGTTCTATTACAGATTAAGAAGGGTTGTGGATAAAGTGATGTGAAGTCAAACCATTCATCACTTCGAAAAGATACAATTGTTCGGACTACAATGCAATCGTGTAGTTATAAGCACTGCGATCGCATGACTTTACATGAAACTGAAATTTAAATAAAACAGTTGACGTCTGATCGCTTGGTTAAAAATTCGACCAACTCTTTCCTAAATAGTTGACGTGCGAAGTGGCAAACTAATTTGCTAAACGGATCGGATCGGGTTTGAATATTTAGCCGAAATTAATACGAAGTCACTTTAGTTAATTTTTCAACACTTCATCTATTTCTCGAATTATTAAACAAATGTCCAACAACTTAACATCACGTTGCATCACCTCTCCTCAAACCAAATCTAAATCAAAGGTCTTACGATCGCAAACAAGTAAAAAGTTTGGAATCACAATTATAACAAATAAAAATTTAGGATTAAAGTTATAATAAATTGAAAGTTTGAAGGGACAACTGTAATTATCCCTATTTTTAGCCCATTTTTGGTAAGGATTATATTCTAGAATTAAATCTATGCAAGGTAAAAGTTTTTTATTTATAAAAAATGTGATGTTTTCAAAATAAAATATGTAGTAATTTTAAAAAAATATTTGTGATTAAAAAGTAATTTGAGAAAATTCAACCGTTCGGATCAGAGGGGTTAGATTTTTTTGAGTTTTTCATGGATTTCGAGGTAAAATCAATGGTTAAAATTTGAAGTGAGAGAAAATGTGTGGTTAAAAATTAATTTGAAAAATTATATAGATTATAAATTGATTTAAAAACCAAAATTTGAAAGTTATCGAACAGTGGCTATTTATAAATTTGTTTTTGTTTATAAAAACTTTACCAAACGGCAGTTAAAGAAAAAAATATAAAACTTTGTGCACACTTGATGACCAGCATCCAACTTTTGCCTTTTATTATCTTTTGACCAATCTTTCCATTTTCCATCATTCAATAAAGTAATGATGTCATCACTTCTACATCTTTAAAGAAAGAAACTCTTACCATTTCCTCCCATCACCCGCAAACTCAACCAGAATCCCATGTCTTCTACAAAAGTTGAACCAGAAATTCTCCACCACACAGCCGCCACCGCCGATTTCAAACGCCAAAAGCACCACCACTATCATAACCACAACAACAACCAGTCTTTGTTGCCTGGACTCCCTGATGATGTAGCCCAGACTTGTCTTTCTCTTGTACACTCTTCGATTCTTTACTCAGTCTGCCATTCTTGGCGCCGCCTTATATATTCACCGTCTTTTCCTCCTTTTCTCTCGATTTATGCTCTATGCGTGTCTACAAAATCAGAAGATCAAGCTTCCAATCATTCAACAGCTGTTGAATTCTCATGTTTTGAGCCGATTTCTTGTAAATGGTTGTCCCTTCCACCGCCACCTCTTCAGATTTTGTTCCACCACCCTTCGTTTATATCCCGGAAACTTCCAATTCAATCCGTCAGTGTTACAGGGAATTTAGTTCTTCTCGCCGCCACCGACGACCAATTCCTCCCTGCCCTTTCTCGGCCACTCATTTTTAATCCATTGTCCCAGCGGTGGAGTTATGGCCCCCCATTCGCCGCCCCACGACGGTGGTGCGTAGCTGGTGCATCACGCGGTGTCGTTTACGTAGCGAGTGGAATCGGATCCCACTACAATACCGAGTTGGCTCGGTCTGTCGAAAAATGGGACCTCAAAAATATCAACAACAATAATTTTCGATCACCGTTAGAGATTGAGCGAACTTGGAAATGGGAAAAAATGGGAGGATTGAAGGACGGAAAATTCAGCCGTGAAACCGTTGATGCAATTGGATGGAGAGGCAAGCTCTGCATGGTGAACGTAAAAGGCGATGCAGCCAAGGAAGGCAAAATATATGACTTAAAAACCGATTCATGGTCGGAGATGCCGGAGGGGATGCTGGTGGGGTGGCGGGGCCCCGCCGCCTCCATGGATGAAGAAACCATATATGTAGTGGATGAGTCGAAAGGTGTATTGAGAAAGTATGATTCCGGCGGGGACATGTGGGTGGAGATAATGGTGGATGATAGGTTTAAAGGTGCACAACAAATAGTGGCGGACGGTGGCAAAGTGTGTGTATTATTTGGTAATGGCGGTGGCTTTGCAGTGGTGGATGTGGTGGCCCAAGCTCCTAAATTTTGGGTTGTCGATACTCCGGCGGGGTATGAAGCTGTAAGTATTCATATCTTGCCTAGAATGAGCCCCAATGTAAATTAAAAACTTGATTGCCATATTTTTTTGGGAAAAAAAAAAGGTTTTGAAAAGTAATTTTGGAAAATTGTGTAATTAAAAAATTGCTTGAAAAGTAAAAGTTGTGGGCTTAACTTTTTTAGATGGATAAAATTTATTACTGTAGGAAAAAATATATTCTTTATGAGAAAATATAGTTGTCAAACAAGAGCTAGTTGAGACCATAATTAGCATATTTTCTATATGCTCTTCTGTCTTGACCAATGTTTTTAGAACTGACTCGGTCATCGATTCGATCGAGGGATTGGGTCAAGGGTTAGAGGGTCGACTCGGGGTCGACCTGTTCGTTAAAATAATAATAAAAAAATTAAAAAAAATAAAAAAATCATAGATTTTTTAAAAAATAAAAAAATCATAGATTTTTTTAAAAAAATAAAATAAAACCCGGGTCAACCTGGACCGGGTTGATCGGGTCTTTGACCGAATTTGATCAAAACGAGTTTTTGGGATCACCAGACCCGATTTTAGCTCGGGTCGTCGAGTTTCGAATCGATCGGGTTTCTGGTCGACCCGATCGGTTGGATGGATCGAATTTGACAATATTGGTGTTGACTCTTGGCAGACTGAGACTCATTAGGACGTGATATCATACACTATAGGTTCTAGAATGTCTTTTTGCTCTTTTCCTTTAGATTTGCTCTAAAACAATTATTAATTTAGCTTGTGTTCGACAACTGTTATAACAGATAATGATTTGTTTTATTTATATTTTCTAGGTAAGATGTGTGATTAAAAATTGGAGAGAAAAAAAATGTATGATTAAAAAGTGATATTGAAAATTGTGTTGATTATAACAAAAGTTTACCGAACACACAATTATTAATCAAAATTTACAAAAAAAAATCTCTGTTATATAAATCAAATCGACATTTCTAGTTGATACAAGTAATTCCTAGTGTACTCCCCTCACGCTGTGTGTTTAATATTTTTAAAAAGAGTTTTTTAAGTGATTTTAGGAGAGTGGATTATTGAGATTTAATTGAAAAGTCAAATATTATGATCTTACCTTTTAATGGATTGTTGAAATTGAATACTGTAAAAAAAAAAAAAAAAAAATTGTAAATAGAACAAACAAGTGCTACTTGTAGAACCTGAGTGCATTGGGCATCTCCACACGATGTGAGTGTGAGTTTACTTCCTCCTACTCTCTATGGACTCGTGTGTGGGGCCATTTTCTCACAAATCCTAATTTTCCTAACTATTATAAAAGAAGAGAAACAAAAACACTATTTATTTACTATTCATAAGGCTTATGTAATTGTGATGTCATCTTTCTTTCTTTTTTTCTTTTTTTTCTTTTTCTTTTATTTTTATATAATAGTGTTATCCATTTCTTTCTAATTTAACTTATTTATACTATTCATTTACTATTTATAAGATCGATGTCATCGTGATGTCTTTTTTTTTTATTACAGTGTTACCTATTTCTTTTTAACTACTTATTTATATTTATGTAATATAATAACTAATAACTTATTTTATTTAATTTCCAAACATATATAAAAGAGGTTAAGGACTTCATTATTCATTTATTATTCATAAGCCTGATGTTAAAATTCATAAATATCCTAATATTTTATCTTCTATTTTTAATTTAGAATTTATTTTGCAACTATCTTTTTTCATATCAACATGCAACATCCATGCTATGTAGTACTCCCCCATTTCATTCAATAGTCTTTACTCCTTTTTCCGATGAACACCATTTTTCAAATCACCGTCATCCAGAAACTGCTACAGGTAATATGCATTTCCCAAATTACCACCGTTCACCATTTCTATTTGTGTGGTTCTTCCTTTTTTGTATGTAGTACTTATTCAAGTTTTGATCGATTGCCCAAATCACCATTGTTCACCATTTCTATTTTTGTGTTCCTTTTTTGTATCTGTTTTATATTCAAGTTTTGATCGATTTTTCATTTTTCCTTTTCTCATAAGTTTAGAACTTAATTTCTCTTATGAGACATTGTTGATTATGATTTAAGTCAGAAAAATAAATGAAAATTGGTCACAGCTTGTGAGTCTAATAATGATTGTAAACTCTAGCATATGTGACCTTATTCGAGTTTTAATATAGTGTTCAAATTCTAAGTAATATTTTTTAGGAGACTTATTTTCTTTCGACCCATCGACGTTATTACATACACAATTATTATCACATCTCGTGCGTTATCACCGTCATCCAGAAACTGCTACAAGTAATATGAATTCCCCAAATCACCACCGTTCACCATTTCTATTTGTGTGGTTCTTTTTTTTTGTATGTAGTACTTATTCAAATTTTGATCGATTGTCCAAATCACCATTGTTCATCGTTTCTATTTTTGTGTTCCATTTTTGTATTTGTTTTATATTCAACTTTTGATCGATTTTTCATTTTTCCTTTTCTCATAAGTCTAGAACTTAATTTCTCTTACGAGACATTGTTGATTATGATTTAAGTCAGAGAAATGAATGAAAATTGGTCACAACTTGTGAGTCTATTAATGATTGTAGAATCTAGCACATATGACCTTATTCGAGTTTTAATGTAGTGTTCAAATTCTAAGTAATATTTTTTAGGAGACTTATTTTCTTTTAATCCATCAACGTTATTACATACACAATTATTACCACATTCCGTGCAACGCACGGGAGACCACTAGTATTATAAAAGAGGCTTTGAAGTATCACAATTCATTTACTATTCATAAGGCTTGCATCATGTATGATATCATAAAGTTTCCATATTTTCACCTTAACCTATAAGTTATAACTATTAACTATAATTATAATTACAATTAACTAAACTATATATATATATATATATATATATATATATATATATATATATATATACATACTATTCATATATTACTAGGCATCATCAAATGACTTCATAATGACATAAATTGAGGTTTCTTTTTTTTCACATTTACTATTTCATTTATCTATTATTTTTCTACTATTGTAAGGTACATTTTGGTCCTTATTCTTTCTAATTCAAGACATCTTTATCTTTCATAAGTTTCTAAAATTTGTTACTTAGTTATCAAACTTTTCAACTCTCAATTAGTGATCGAACTTTTCAATTATCAATTTTACCTCCCTAAACTCATGAATTTTATGCAATTATTGTTTCAAAACTTATTTATCCTGCCCTATCCTATCTTTCATGTCTTAACTTCCTAACTTACTTATCCTAATCATTATAAAAGAGGCTAAGGAATATCATTATTCATAATGCTTTCATCATGTATGATGTCATAAAGTCTTCATATTTTCAACTTAACTTATAACTATAAAGTATGATTACAATTAATTAAACTAATTATTATATATATATATATATATATATATATATATATATATATATATATATATATATATATATATCACATCCTAACTATATATATTAAAAAGAGGCTAAGAGAATATACTATTCATATACTACTATTCATAAGGCATCATCAATGACTTCAGAATGACATCAATTGGGATTTCCTTTTTCCACATTTACTATTTCATTTATCTGTTATTTTTCTACTATTGTAAGGTACACTTGGTCTTTATTCTTTCAAATTCAAGACATCTTTATCTTTCATAAGTTTTTAAAATTTGTCATTTAGTTATCAAATTTTTCGACTGTCAATTTTATCGTTTAGTCATCGAACTTTTCAATTATCAATTTTACCTCCATAAACTCATGGATTTTATGTAATTATTGCTTCAACACTTATTTATTCTATCTTGTCCTATCCTAATCATATCATATCCTTCCTATCCTAACTTTATTAATATTAAGTTAAAAGAGGTTAAGCGAAAATACTATTCATCATCTACTATTATTAAAGCATCGTAATGGCATCAATTGAGATTTTCTTTTTTCGACATTTACTATTTCATTTATCTATTATTTTTCTACTATTGTAAGGTACACTTTTGTCCTTATTCTTTTAAATTCAAGAAATTTTTATCTTTCATAACTTCTTGAAATTTACCATTTAGTCATCAAACTTTCCAATTGTCAAATTTGTCATTAGTCATCGAACTTTTCGTTTGTCAATTTTACCTCCCTCAACTCATGAATTTTTTGAAGGCTAAAAAAGGCGTAATAGCAAGATCTTAATATCGATGTGAAGATTTTGCACATTACTTATTTCGTATTTTCATTGTTTTTGTAAGATTTCATATGTTTCACATCTAAATCCTAAATAATCAACTAGGTTAAATAATGATATATGGATATTCTGATTTAAAACAATTTTTTTAGTTAATGTGTAATATATTTGTTATTATAACAATCTCTTTTTTATCTTTTTCTTCATCTTTGTAATTTTTTTATCCTTCGATTCTATTATAAACAAAATTATTAACACATTTCGTGCATCGTACGGCCACCACTAGTCTAAATCAAATAGGGCTAATCTAGAATCTGTTGGATATTGGTTAATAAATCGAGAATTGGAAATCGATTAAAGTGACTTCGTGTCGACTTCGGCCAAATACACAAAAGCTCGACTCAATCCGTTTGGGCAAAATTGTTTGCCACTTCGCCGCTTCGGGGCGTACAAACGGGGCTCGGGGGCAACGCCCCCGAAAGAGAATTTTGATTTCTCTGTATGTATTGAAGGGTATATTTGACAATTCGAAAACCAATATCGGATGAATGGGAAATTACGGAAAAGGACGAAAATCAGGTCAAAATATTTGACCGTGCGGCCGCATGGTTCGTAAACCGTGCGACCACACGTCAATTTATTTTTTGGATTTTTGAGTAAGACCGTGCGATCGCACAGTCTATAACCGTGCGGCCGCACGGTTGTCCGTCCAGAAGGTGCCTTTTCACAAAGGTGCATTGTTTGGAAAGGGTGCATGGTTTGGCCTTAAACCATTTCGTCCACACCATTTTATGGTCTATAAATAGGATCTTTTGGGTGTCCTATTCCTCACAATTTGATATGCAAAACATCTCAACATCCTCACTTCTCTCCAAAATCAATTCATTTCATTTGTTTTGATTTTCATTCATTGCATCCTTTGGAGTACATAAACCTAAATTTGGTTCGTTGTACTTGTGTTTTGAAGTGCTACAAACACAAGTGAAGCCGTTGTATCTTGGGAGTCGATTGCCGTTATCCGTAGGCACCGTTGCGGGGCAAATTCGACTTAAGGACAAAGAGTCCAACACTTGCCTCGACTTTGTCCTTATTCTTCTTCTTATTTTTGTTTGTATTTCATTGCCGTTACTCTGTCCAAATTTCTACTCGGATTTACAAACTTTCATTATTTGGCGTCACTATTCACAAATCCACCCAACAGAATCTTCCTCTCTATCTTTGATGGGAAATGTTGAAGAGCCTTGAAAATTGGAATGAAAGTGTTATCAAGTTAGTGTAATTTATTGATTTCAATGTTGATATGATGAATAAAATAATTAATGATTATCACTTGTATGAATGTACAATTTATGACTATGTGTGGTTCTTGGATAAAGATTATGCTACAGTCACCTTGAGGGTTTACACCCAAGGTGACCGTCCCCTCACAAGTGGGCTTCACTATCTTCTTGTGAGGAGGGGGTCACCTCAGAGGTAAGTCCCGATATGCTTTTAGCATTTTTCCTTGGATAATAAGATCTTCAGTATTTGGTTGACATGAAAGTATCATAAGATTAACGTGACAAACATGTTCACAAAAGCATCAGCAATGCACAAGTTTCCTTAATTAAGATTTTTGTCTCATTCAATTTTCTGGCAAGATTTTTAAATAGGCAACTTTCACGGTGTATTCAAAAGAATAATGTTCAGGGGCATATCAAGAGGTCCGCGTTTACGTCTGATCACTCGTAATAGATCCCCAAAAAAAAAAAAAAAAAAAATTACATTGTAATTTTGGGGTCAAATTCTTTCACACTTTACCCTTATAGTGACAGTTCGTGTTGGATCAAATTCGCTTGTAAAGAACAATAGTGGGAGCTAGGAGTAGTCCAATTTTTTTCCAAAAATTTATGAAGTAAATAGTTTTTCTTTGAAAAGAATTGTTTTTGGCTTTGTTCTTTAGTAAAATTAGGGGTGTATGTGATTTGGTTTGGTTTTGGTTCCAGAAGAATCAAATCAAATCATGAATCGATGATTTTTTTTTACTAATGAAACAAATTAGTTTTTTTTTTAAAGATATTGAACTAAACCAGAACCAAACCGCTCGGTTTGGTTCTGATTTGGTTCCATATCTTTATAAAACCGTTTAGACTTATAGTTATAGGTTAATATGAAGGTATGACTCTGCTCATTTTGTCGTGGCGCCATGTGAGTTATGGAAGAAATTTGCAATTTGAGTTTGGGTTGACTCCTGAGAATTGACGAATTGGGCTGGGATTATATACATAAATTTTAAAAAATAAACATAAACGTCGTCGATAATGATTAAGGAATGCAACGATTGTCGTGTTATAGGAGTGTAAGTAAATAGTGTGAATGCGTGTCTATAATTGAAAAGAGGATAAATGAATTAGAATCAGAATTTAGATTTATGATTTAAAATCTTTGTCTAATAGGAAATGAGGTAAAATGTATGGTAAATAACATTTTTATACATTTCACATTTATAATTTCATATTTGAATTTTTTGTTGAGATGAATACCCACTGATTTTTGTGTATGTGTGTGTGTGTGTGTTGAGTTTGGTAGAACCGAAACTAAATGGTTCTTGATTTTTAGAACTAAACTATTATTTTTTTAAGTAAAACAAAACCAAATCACTTGGTTTTGTTTAGTTTGATTATTTTTGTTCACCCCTAAGTAAAATTATATATATATATATATATATATATATATATATATATATATATATATATATTGAGTTTGGTAGAACCAAAACTAAATGGTTCTTGATTTTAAGAACTAAATCATTATTTTTTTTTATGTAGACTTTGTTTGGTTTGTTCGATTATTTTTGTCCACCCCTAAGTAAAATAATCTCCCCATTCCATTGTAGTTCCCCCTCATTCGGATCTTCTAGCTCCGTCCTTGCTTGTAATCAGTCCAATTCCTAGTAAAAATCAATGGATCAAATCCGTTCGTGCTGGAGTGTTAAAAAAATTTATAACCTACAAGACATCTTGTATGGAGACAATGAAACTGAACACATTGATGCATAAGATTTGGATGGTTCTCTAAATAGTCAAATTCACTCTTTATACATAAACTTGTCACAATTTCACACACCTTTTTGAAGGGAAGCATATAAAATAAAATGGACAATCATTCCTTCATTAATTAGCCGTTTCACCTGCAAAAGAGAATGAGGTCTCGTCTTATTTTTATTTCTACTGTCTGGGGGAATGGAAATGGTGAGCTGAGTGGTTTTCCCAATAATCAAAGAACTGTCGACTAACTAAATGCTATAGAAGAGGTAATTGAAACGAGTACTCCTACAATATCTACAAATCCATCCTCATTCATGTCAACGCGCGTTACACATATTTTATAGAAAATTTTGATGTAAGTTCATAAAATGTGTGGTTAGTCTCGTGAATTATATGATTGAGAATGGTTCACTTTGACGACTCAATTTATACCAAAGAGGAGCATAATAAGAATGATATTGCACCATTGGTAGTAGAACATAGATGGATAGAGATATGTATATGTATATTTAACTGTATGAAAATAGCGTGATTGCAAAAAACCCTAGGATTTGAGATCGCTGTATGTCGCGTGATATGCTTTTAGCGCGACTTTGTTTCTCAGAAATCACAAAAACCATGAAATGATCAAAATAATTATTTTGTTAAAATATGTCCTTAATAAATACTTGAAATTAATGGAGATCTTTAATTTCAATATAGCTACAGTTTCTTTTTTTTGCATTTGATGGAAAAATATTCATGAGAAATTAATAAAAAGAAAAAGAAAAAATCTCATATTTTTTAAAAATATATTACTAAAAACCTGGATTTCTGTATCAACTGCAAAATCAAGGAGTTGAGCTCAAATTTCAACTTAAAATTAACACACTTAAAACCAATTAGCGATTTTTTCATTATAGGATATAGGATTAGGATGCCCAGTCGAGTTAATATAGAACGATGAACAGACAAAGGTTTCTCTTAATTTCTGTACTTGTGAGAAGTAAAAAGGAAGATTGCATTCTCATAAACATCGCAGTGAACTTTTTAAAAGGAAGATACATTCTTATTCTTATAAAAACATGGTAGAGAAACTCTTCAATTTGATTCAAACATTGAGTCCGGATAACATTTTTCAAAGTACTCAAGACACAAGCAACCCTTTTTTTTACAGAAACAAAGGGATTACTCTGAATTGCTTGCAAGTTTTTCTTTTGGATGCTTCGAGGCGTAGTGATCAACGAGCTGGTTATGATTTGCTAGCTGCACCTAAAAATCCAAATCCCAGAATATGTAAGAACTTTCAGCATTAAAACCTAGAAAATTATTTTTTCATGAATTAAAAGCCATTAAGGAGATCACAAACAATGTAGCTGAACCACGGCATTCAGAAAGTGCTGCAGACTCCAGTAGAAAAGTAAGAGAGAACTTATAACTTAGATAGCTTTAACAAAGAACTCTGGTCTAGTTTCTGTGAACTCTGAAACCTCTTTAGATGGATACAAGGATACAGTGGCAATTGGAAATTTTCTTCACAGAATTTTAGATCATCAAATTAAGATAATTAATATGTAGTCATGATCAATAGGCTCAGGCACTAATGAAAACTAGATTTCACTCCATACAAGCGACGCTGTGAAAAAGGTAAAACAAACAAATTGCACTGCAAAAATACAAAAGCATGCAGGTAAAAACAAAACTAAATCATAGTTTCAAAGCCAAAATGATGGACAATAATCTTCAACAAGAGAAATGACTCCACTCTATCTGCAATAATGATATTTCCAAACATGTCCTGCAATCCCCACAGAATGAGATGTCCAAGATTATCCTCCTGAAGAGCCTCACTGGAGACACTATACCAGGAGATCCCATTTCCTGGAAGACACGTTCAAGATGTTCTATTTGGTGCTTGATAAATAAGTGTTTACATGTTTATCAGTTACATGGGTTATCTAGCATCAACAAGGTACGTAATTCAAATCACCAGTGATGTGAGCAAAAGAAAACCAATTTCAGTGGCTGGATGTAGCTATTTAAGTACACGTTCTCAGTGATTTTTGAGAACTCTTGCAGTAAGTGTTGAACCAAATCGTCTAAAAGTTTAAGCTTTTAAGGAGAAGACACTTTCATATAAAGGTAAGTTCAACACTTATCTAGCAAGAGTTCTCTTTATATGATACGGATTCCAAGATTGTGTGCTCAAATCACAAATAACATGTGTACAAAACCCTTCAGCCTCACTGGGAGTGCTCCAATAGCTAGGATGAAAAGAAAACCCAAATCATATAAAGGTAAGTTCTGCAATCGAGCTTTAAGAGCAAGAGTTCCCAATAGTTGTATTTGGGAAATTGTGCTTACTCATCCATATTTGTATGTTGAGAATTTAGAAGTGATACATGTGAAGCTGCGCACTCATAAAATTGGATGACTAAGAAGAAGAAAACAATGAAATTTCTTATGATGGAGTTCATTGAACAAATGTCTTCCAGTGGCATATATGGCAGGTTGTTAAGGAATATAAGATACTTGTTACGGTGTTCAACAAATTTTCCTCTTCGCTTTTGGATTCATAAAATAGGTATTCTGACTCGAGTAACAACATAAAATTGAACTTCGTATGTCCTGGCCCAGTTAACAAACCACTTCATAGCTTGAGAAACACCGATAGACTGAAAAAGAAACAGCACTAAGAAAATAAGTATACTATGTGGTAAGCTAAGAAATCTACAACCTTCCTTTTCCTTCTCAAAGACAATGACAATTGCGTTTTAAAAAAGTTTTTAACACAACCTTTTAAATTTCCTAAGCAGACAAACTCATTTCTGATCTTGTTCAGTTTTGTTCATCCATTATTTATTCCCCTAAAAGTTAGGTTAAAAACCCTCTCTTTCATGGAATATATCCACGAATATTGAAACGTTCACCGACACATGGATTTGAGGAAAAAAAAAATAGAACTAAAAGAAGAGCTGATTCAGCAATGAGTCAATAAGATTCATATTCAATATTGGGCTACTATATTATATTGTTCAATACCTCATTAACCCATTTTTATGCTACTCACATTAAATTAAGCCAAAGAACCTTGTTCCCGATTTCATCAGATAAACCAATTCAAAAACTTCATATGACTATTCAATTGTGTATAAAGTTCATTAAAAGTTGATTAATCTTTAATCAGTTTAACAATAAATTGTTAACAGAGTAACAATCCGCTTGGATGAGCCAAGCTGATGCTCAAAAGAAACATCTTAACTAAAGAAAAGCCCCATTAACTGTTTTATTCAGTTTCTTTTTCTACCCATTATAAATTAGCAGCAAAGATAATGAAACCCGGGATGATCTGATTATTAGTGGTTAAAATTGTACCAGAACAAATTAATTGATAAATAGAAAACGAGGATTAATTACTTTACAGATCGGGCAAATGACTTTGAGGCCATCAGCACGGGCCTCGAGCTGAGACCCTTTTCCTTTCTGATTCTTCTCTGCATTTTTCCTCTGCGCCTCGATCTTCTGCTTTCCCCGAGTCATCTCTCTATAACTCTCTTTGTTGTAGGTACGGTTATGCGGGCTTCAAAATTTGGAGAATAGGGACGAGTCAAACGAGAATGGGATGGGGAGGGTTTGGGGGCCGGGTCAACTCGTGATCCCAAATGAGTCTGTATCAATCTTGCTATAATCACAATCTCACCCTCACCCACAATGTGAGTGTGAGTAGATTGTCACCTACATTATAGGTGAGAATGTAAAAATAGAATTATCCGTGTCAGTATTTGCCATTTGGCTCGAAGGAAAATATGCATGGAAAAAGATAATGTATTATAAAATACTAGTTTCACACAGTACAATGCACAAACATATTTCATTGATAAAGTATAATGTAACATCAGTTCAAATAATATTTATTTAAGCGTTGTATTAAACTAATTAATTAATTTTAAGCTATGTAATTGTTCAAATCGTTACCTTATATTCCTGTCCTAAGAACTCAATTTTGTGAAACACCAATTTAATCACGTATGAAAAATTTTCTCGATTCATTTTGCCCTAAATTCAAAACAATTTCAAATTCAAAATAAAAAAAAATATGATAATTCCCCAAGAATCGAAAATATATAAAAGTATAATAAGCACGATATATATATATATATATATATATATATATATATATATATATATATATATATATATATATATATATATGCGAGTGAACATTTTAACATACTCTTATTTAAACTTACATTAACTTATTTTTAAAATACTATTATAATATCGATAGGTAAATTGCGGATTAAAAACCAAATCAAACTGCAAATAATGGTTTGGTTTGAAAATAATGTCTTGGTTTGATTTGAAAAAAAATCTTAACTGCACGAAATGGTTTGAGCCAAACTACAAACTCAAAAAAAAAGAAAAAAAATGAAGAAGAAGGTAAGTGCTCAAGATACTTCCATAATAATTTTTCCATCCCCGTCAATTTACGAGAACTCTTAAATGAAGCAGCTATGGCTTCATCTAAGTACAAGCTTAAGAAATAAATACAGAAACGATTCACACCATTAAAGTTATAGGTAGAATGAATAAGACTACTCTAGGATAAGTTTAAATTGCATATGAGTGATTTCTACTGTTACATAGAACTTCAAAGGTAGACGAAAATGCCTTAACATTCTCTTTCAAGCTTTAACTTAAACTGTGGAAATTGTAATGTTGCTGGATTGTGTCTATGTCTAATCCTTTCAGCTTCACTATAGATTCCACATGTCCCTGCAATGTATTCAGTTCCCTAAGCCTGCACCAAGAATGAGGATTCCATCATTTTCTCATACAGAATCCTAACACGAGAACTACTTCAACTTACGCGCAAGTGTTTTTAGGAACAAAAATTATATATGAACATGAAAATGTGACATTACTGACATGACACTTATTCTTTGGATGATGAAGAGATGCTCATGTGATGAAGTACATGACCCACATCTTCATCATCCAATGTCGAAGCGCCACCTCGACATTTTTCATTTCCATTTCTCAATTTTATGTCCACGTAGAATAGCTCTTTTAGGAATTGAATGATAAGCTATAAGCAGAATACCAACTTGACAACCTTAGCACGTCGTTTGGCCA
This sequence comes from Ligustrum vulgare, assembly GCA_963555705.1. NCBI lineage: Eukaryota > Viridiplantae > Streptophyta > Magnoliopsida > Lamiales > Oleaceae > Ligustrum > Ligustrum vulgare. The sequence goes on from OY743175.1 coordinate 52,739,988, forward strand.
GCTCTGCAATTTCTGACAGTCCAGATAATCGCTCTTCTCATTGAAAAAGTTATTCGTTTCCCTTGGTTGAAGATCGTGTAAAGATATCTGTGCAGTAGCTAGGGGTGTAAACGGATCAGATATGGATCGAATCTGCCTTTATCCGATCCGATAAGAATAATTCGTAAATCTGATCCGATAATCCAACGAATATTTGATAGTTAAATCTATATCCGATTTGCTACCTTATCAAATATCCGATCCGATTATTCGATTCAAAATTATTTTTAGCATAATTTTTTAAATATTTACATATTAATGAGTAAATTTACTCATATAATTAATTATAATTTCATATTATTCATAAAAAGTAAAATCATAATATCTCAAAAAATTATAACAATATTTATATATTACAAGTTTTAAAATGAATATTATAATGTATAATAATATTATGTTAAAATTATACTTTATAAAATACATTACAAGATTTAAAATAAAAAAAAAATTATACGGAATAAAATTATATAATAATATATAAAATATATTATATTATTATAAGAAATTCGGATCGGATTGTTATTGGATCAGATTGGCTTATATCCATATTTGTTTTATTTAGTTAACGAATTATTGGATTCGGATCCTTATCGGGTTATCGGATTGAGACCTTAAATCTATCTCTCATTAATTTCATCGAATTTCGGATCGGGTTCAGATTAAAATCCAATCCATTGACAGTTCTAGCAGTAGCCCATTGTGCTTCTCTCTCTTCTTTCCCATAGTTAGCCATTGTAGTGAAGGCAATTTGTTATCAAAGATCAAGCAATGCAATTGCTTAAACAACTTAATAAATACCATAACATGACGTACTTTGCTCTCCAAAAGATTATCCCAAGCCTTTCTGCCCAAAACATAACGAATGCAGAACCTGAGGATGTCAAGTGGAACATAGGTTACAATACTGTAAAGCCAGACTAGATCGGCCAAACCCCATCCGCATCCTTCGATCTTTGCGAAATCCCAGTTCGCACCTGTAATTTCAATTTATTTATATTCACATGAGTACAGAGTGAAGGATGGAGTTTTGTAAAAGATACTTAAAAAGGAAGAGATCCTTACCATATATACGTACCAATTGTAAATGTGAAGCATGCATTTTTCTGTAGTTATGCAAATATTTGAAGAATGCTGAAATACGTTTCTTGGGGAGTATTTGCAGAAATGGGGAAAATGAAACTGTCAAAGATAAATGGAAAAATAAATTTGAGGAAGAATAAAAATGCAAAATAAAAAACTGTCAAACCATGAAATGTGTGCCAACCGTTTCACATAGTGCGAGGGTTGAAATGTGTTTTTTAAGCAAAGAAAATGGCAATATGACAATATTCCTTAATAATATGAAAGTGTCGGGTGTCAAAGTTAGTGGTTGGTTAAGTTTAACTAACAATTCTAATTTATTTTTTTAAAATAATGAACGTGTAGATAATAATTCTCCTTTTTAAAAAATATAATGGTTGTGTAACACAGTGTTCTCTTTTGTGGAAAAATAATGACTCTAACTAATCATTTTTTTTTTATTAAAAATAATTTAGTATAATTCTTCTTTTTAAAAAATAATGACTGTGTGACAAAATTTTTTTTTTTTTTTAAATAATGATAGTGTAACTAATAATTCTTTTGTAGAAAAAATAATTTAGGGGACAATTTTAACTCATTTTCCAAGTTAACTGTTAACTGCAAGTTTATATGCCAACAGAGATTCTAGGAGGGAAAAAGATCCCAAAGTCACTGTTGTCTTTAGTGTATATATATAGATATAGATTATACTATACAGTGGATGATATTTGTACCTCTTTAACTCTATATATTATTACTTTATGTATCTCTATTTTCCTCTGTATATATGGGAGTTCGATTTATAATAAATCACAAGTTCATTCCCTTCTTTATTTTTTTTCTCTATTTTCTATCTAATTCATAACATATTATCAGTACGATTATCTCAAAATATTAGTCAGAATGTAATACATTTTATAAGTATAATAATCTGTTACGTGTACCAAAATTAATTTGGTGATACGTGATTTTTTTTTTTACACATATGCATAGTAACGATGCCGAATGTTATTCTTCTTGTAAATCTGAATTCGAATTGACTTTCAAATTGAAAGTCTGATTTTTTCTGGAACCTTTTTTTTTTTTTTTTTTTGAAACTGATTTTTTTTCAATTCAAATATGGGATTTTAGCCTCAGTTTTGTAATATTTTAGTGGTTTATAAATTGATTTATTTATAATTTTGAGGTAAAATGTGTTGTTAAAAAGTAGAGTAAAAATATGTATGGTTAAAAATAGTTTGAAAAAATGTGTGGTACAAACCATTTACCAAATGGAGCCTTAATTGTTATATACAATAACAATGTCTTTTTTTTTCCTCTTTTTCCAAAAAACATTGATATTGGACATATTATAATCAGTTTTTTCGGATCTCGAGGTAGATGTGAGGTTAAAAATGAGAGAGAAAATATGTATGATTAAAATGTGATATGAGGATTTGGATCAATTAAAATCGATTTTACCGAACAGATACTTAACTCATGTTTGGTTTTGTATAAATCTTATTTAATTTGAAGTCAAGATCAATAATTAATTTTAACCACACATTTTATGAAATTAACGATTTTTCAACATACGTCTCTTCAACTTTTATCAAAATTTACTAAAAAAATTATTTTAATCTATACCAAACAAGGTATTAATTATCTTGCAATTCTGATTCCAAATTGACCACTTTCCAATTCAATTATTATTATATGAATTCCAATTTATTACTTTCCAAATGCTGTATTCAATTCGTATAGAACAAATCTGACTTTTGAATGCATAATTTCTTTATGTTAATTGTTTAATGTTTATATATTATGTTGTTGCTCCATTAAATTAATAGTTTATTACGTTGTTGCTCTTAAAGTAGCGTAATTGTACAATAAATATTTTAGAAGAATATTAATCGTAGAACTGACATCATAAATAATTTATTGTTATTCCTGAAGTATCATAATATTATAATTAATATTTTAGAAAAATATTATTTGCTCCTAAAGAGCATAAATTACATTGTCAATATTTCAGAAGAATATTGACTTGTTATTCTTGAAGAAACAATAGCAAAATACAACATGCTCCCAAAATAATATATATATCGAATAATATGTCATAATGTTTATATATGAAGGAAAACATATAACTTATGTGATGTAGACATTGGTTAATTGATTAATTATTATGCGATCATATAATATTTAATCACATTCTTCAGAATTAATTTTATCTTCTTTACTGTGTAGTTATTCAAATGGCAGACATCACTAAACTCGAGTTTATTGCAGTAGACATATCTGACAAAAATTATCTATCATACGTCCTAGATGCTGATATTCACCTTGTCTCGAAAGGTCTAGGAGAGGCAGTAAAAGAAGCGGATAAAGAATCTCTTCAGGACCCTGTAAAAGCACTTATATTTCTCCGTCACCATCTTAGTGATAGATTGAAATTTGAACATCTTACTGTGAAAGATCTACGAAATCTTTGGAAAAACTTAACTGAAGATTTGATCATCAGAGGACTATAGTCCTCCCCAAAGCCCACTATGAATGGATGCATCTTTGTTTGTAAGATTTCAAAATTATCAGTGAGTACAATTCTAAATTGTTCAAAATTAAACTCGTGGGGAGAAAAAATCGTCGATGAAGATATGTTAGAGAAAACTTTTTCCACTTTTCGTGCCTCGAATGTGCTCCTGCAGCAGTAATATCGTGAGTATGGTTTCAAAAGGTACTTAGAACTCATATCATGTCTGCTTGTAGCTGAACAAAAAAATCAAATGCTTATGAAAAATCATGGGTTACATCAAACTGGTTCTATACCATTGCTTGAAGCAAATGGCATCGCATTTCCTAAAGCAAATGCAATAGCAAATCATTGTCATGGACGTGGAAGACCATGGACGAAATTACCAGCAAAACTACAAGTAACAATTTTAAAATGCACAAAGCAAACGAAAATAGCATATCCAAAAAGGAGCATGATGAAAGTTGTTTTAGATGTGTAATGAAAGGGCATTTGGTACATATGGCAAAAAATCTTATGGGTCTTTATCAAAAATTAATCAAGGGAAAAGAAAAAGTAGAGACAAAGTTCGCTTATTATGATGGTCTAATTGATGTGACTCATTTGAACGTCCTTGACTCAAATTGCAATATTGATCATTTGAATGGAGGCAATGTGCTTGATAATATTGATTAGTTTAATTTTCAGTATCTTTGTGGTTAATTTGAAACAAAAGTTAGTTTAAATTATGTTCTTACTTAATCTTTAAGGTTTAAGATATTAATATTGTTAAAGCGTTTTTTTAGTTGATTAATAGTGTTGTTTAATTTTATTTTATTTTTGTAAAATCAATGTTCTAGAATACTTATTTTGTTATCTTTATAAATTCAAGATGAATTGTTAGGAAATTTATTTAGTCGATAGTGCAACTACACACACTATTCTTCAAGGCAAAAAAAAAAAAATTGGACTTAACATTATAAGAAAAATAATGTTAATACAATATCAGGTACATAAAAAATCGTTGAAAACTCTAGGAGAGCTTGTATTATTTTATCAAATAATACAAAATTATATATTAACAATGCACTTTATTCTAGTAAATTTAGAAGAAATTTGCTTAGTTTTAAAGATATTTGCTACAATGGATATCATATTGAGAAAATGCATGAAAATAATGCAGAATATATTTACATAACTTCTTTTATATCTGGAAAGAAGCATATAAAAGAATAACTCTAGGCATTCCCTTGTGGTGTGTATTATATATCCATAAAGATGATTGAATCAAACATTATCATGAGCTCGAATAATTATATATCCAAAAAAAATTATACTTTGACATGATAGACTTGGACATCCATAAGCAATAATAATGCGCCGAATAATTAACAACTGAACATCCTCTAAAGAACAAGAAAATTATTTTACCTAATGATTATCTGTGTTGCTTGTTCGTAAGGCAAGTTAGTCATTAGACCTTCCATTACAAAACTCAATATTGAATCTCCAACTCTCTTGGAGAGAATTCAAGGAGATATATGTGCACTGATACATCCAACATGTGAATCATTTCGATATTTTATGGTTTTAATTGATTCATCTATTAGATGATCCCGTGTTTGCCTGTTTTCCACTAGGAATGTAGCTTTTTCTCGACCACTTGCTCAAATTATAAAACTACGAGCTCAATTCCATGATTAGATCACAGATATTTAATGATTATTGTATGTCAATTGGGATTGACGTTGAACATTCGGTTGCTCATGTCAATACACAAAATGGATTAGTTGAGTCGTTTATCAAATGTCTATAATTAATTACTAGACCATTACTCATGAAAACAAAACTTTCAGCTTCTGTTTGGGATCATGTTATATTATATGCTGCACTATTAATTCGTTTAAAACCAACTACGTATTATCAATATTTTCCTTTGAAATTTGCATTTGACCATGAACCTAATATTTCTCACTTAAGAGTTTTTGATTATGCTGTCCAAGTTCCAATTTCACCCACAGCGTAACGAAGACTTGGAATTTATGTTAATTTTGATTCCCCATCGATAGTAAGGTATTTTGAATGTTTAACATGTGATTTATTTACTACACGATTTGTAGATTGTCATTTTGACGAGATGACTTTTCCAACCTCGGGAGGAGCAAAACAACCTCCTGAAAAATAAAGTAAAATTTCTTGGAATGAAACAACTCTGTCTAACTTTGATCATAACAGCAATAAATGAGAGCAAGAGGTTGCAAAAATCATTCACTTGCAACAAGTTGCAAATCAATTACATGATGTGTTTGTTGACACAAAAAAGTGACAAAGTCTTATATATCAGCAGAAAATATTCTTGCAAAAGATATCCCTGAAGGACAATCTGTAGTAGCAAATGAATCTCAAATATGCTAGAAACGTGGTCGAGCAGTTAGTGCTAATGACTCCGTACTTCAAAAAAGAAAGTACAAGAGAAAAGCAAAACAAAAACTTTGGAAGAAGTAATATTGGAAAAGATTGAGCAATCAAAAATTGAAAATATGGTTTCTGCGGAACTACAAGTATCCGAAAACAATGAGATTTTAATAAATTATTTATTATTTCATAAATTATGGGAAAGAAACTATATTGTCATAGATGACATTTTCTCCTTTAATGTGGTTCTTGAAATAATACAAGATATGGATCTTGAACCACAATCTATTAAAGATTGTCAAAATAGATATGGTTGGTCAAAGTGGAAATAAGTCATACGTGTGGAGTTAAATATCTTAGAAAACGAAAAGTGTTCGGACCTGTAGTTCGAATACCTGAAAATGTAATTCATGTATGATACAAATGGGTTTACATAAGGAAGATGAATGAAAACAATGAGGATACAAGATATAGAGCTCGACTTTTAACTCAAAGTTTCTCTCAAAGACCAGGAATTGATTATATGAAAACGTATTTTCCCATAATGGATACTATAACTTTTAATTCTTAATTAATTTGATTGTGTCACAAATGCTTGATATGCACCTTATGGATGTAGTTAGTATCTATATATGATTCACTTGATAGTGACATATACATGAAAGTCACTGGAGGAGTAAAAATTGCAAGAAACAAATGATACATATCCGAGAACTATGCTCTCTATTAAATTGTAAAGATCAATATATGGATTGAAACAATTTGGACGCATGTGGTATAATCGTCTTAGCGAATATTTGTTGAAAAAGGGTCATAAAAATGACGACATTTGCCCAAATGTTTTCATAAAGAAAAAAATTGTGGATTCGCAATTATTGCAGTCTATGATGATGATAAATCTAATTAGGACTCTTGGAGAGCTCAATAAAATTACAGATTATTTAAAAAATGAATTTGAGATGAAAGATTTAGGAAAAAATAGATTTTTTTATCAATCTTCTTTCAATATATAGTTCTACACCAACTCAAAGACATTGAAATGCTGATAAACACATTTTTCGATACCTAAAGGATACCGTTGATGTACGATTATTTTATTCTCAAAACTTAGGATCTTATTTAGTGGGATATACAGATTCATGTTATCTCCCTGATTCACATAAAGCTAAATCGCTAATAGGACATGTGTTTACATGTGGTGGAACGGCTATATCATGGAGATTCGTGAAACAAACATTGACTGCAACATCATCAAATCATTCAGAAATTATTGCAATCCACGAGGCAAGTCGACAACATGTATGACTGAGGAACATGACCCATCATATCCAAGCATCATGTGGATTAAATTCTACAAAAGATAGTCTAACAATATTGTATGAAGATAACGCAACTTGTATTGCACAACTCAAAGGAGGTTTCATCAAATGAGACAGATCAAAACGTATCTCTCCAAAATTATTCTATACACACGACTTCAAAAAACTGGTGATATCGATGTTCAACAAATTCGTTCAAATGAAAATTTAGCTGATTTAATCACAAAGACACCGCCGACACCTACATTCAACAATTAGTTCATGAGATTCAGATGCATCGACTTAAAGATTTATAGTGATCAGCATCAGAGAGAGTAGCTGTACTCTTTTTATTTTGCTTAGGTTTTGTCCTACTGAATTTTTCTAGGAAGTTTTAATGAGGAAACATTTACTTTAATACTTAAAAATAACTGTATTTTTTTTCGTTTGATATTTTTTCCCATTGAATTTTTATCAAATAGGGTTTTAATTTGACACGTATTTTTTAATATGTCATTTTAGGGGAAGTGTTAATAAATATTCTACTATATAGTGAATGACGCTTGTACCTCTTAAACCTTAAACGTTATTACCTTATGTCCCTCGTTCTCTCTTATATGTATGAGGCTCTGGTTCATAATAAATCACAACTTCATTCGCTCTTTATTTCTTCTCTATTTTCTCTTTAGTTCACAACAAAATTGAATAGATTCATGGTCCATTGTTTTAATTTCTAAGGAAGTGATGTTCACTAATCTCGTAAGACTCAACCTAAACACTAAGTTTAGGTCCAAGTTTTGATAAATATGGCCCCTAATTAATTTGGGACATTGAGGATCAAGTACACCCTCATCACCTCATATACCCCGAACATTTCCTTTAACCGTTAAAGAAATTCGTCGTTTTCGAGCTTACCTTGTCCGAGCTAATGGGTTTTCGTTTATTCGGTATCAACACATAGATATCATATTTAACCCACCATCCTATTTCCAGTAGGATACTGATTCCATGAGTCATAACCTAATCTAACCACTGTAATCCTACAACCTTACCCAGATTCGACCAACAAGACTCCTACATCTATTGGACTTCCTAAATCTGTTAACCACATAGGAAACCCAGTCCTACCCTTATTGTGTTGTTTGGCTATATAAATACATGACTTTGGACCATCACTCAAGTACAAAATTATTATTCAAATTCATAATCTTATGCTTAATATTTTTCTCTATCTTTGCTAACTTAAGCATCAAGGGGCGACGAGAATAAATCTCACCACCTTTGTTTTAGACATATGAGATCTAGATCGTGTTTGTTCATTGATCAAGTTTGAAAAATCACAGGTGTAGACTTTTGGTAGCATCATTGGCGTCGTATGTGGGAACGCTTCTAAAAGCCATGGTTAATATGCATTCAGGACCTCCATCAATGAGTTCATCTGCTCAAGCCCCACCTCCTCCTAGGGACACACAGGTCCCTCCGAAAACACAATTAGGAGTGCGTAAATCGCAACCCCAGCCTACGGTTGCCACGCAGGCCATATTAGAAAATCTCTACTAGCAAGTTGCCACATTGATTTAGGTATTAACTCAACATAATCAACAGCCACAATTGACACCTGAGGACGAGAACGTCTCGCAAGCACGACCTCAAAACCAAGCCTACAACGATGGTAAGTCGAGTTCCTCGGGAATACCTTCACCACCTCATCTTGTGATAAACTCAAGGACTATAACCATGACTCGTATCAAGCGCACAAGAACGATCCAAGATGGAATAACAGCAGAGATACGATAGAATGCTCAAGCTTTAGTCGGTTTTACACCTAACACATCGTTCATACCTGAGGTCTTAGCTTATCCGCTGTCAGATTTAAATATCCCAGAATCAAAGAACATGATGGTAAGATTGACTAGGTGAATAATCTCAATGTGTATTTCGACGTCATGAACTTCCATGTTGCCCCATATATGTGTAAGGAATTTCCATAAGCATTGATCAACGCTGCAATGGATTGACTTCATTGGTATTTTTTTCATTTTACTGCAAGTGAGCTGATTAGTAATTTTCTAATTAAAAAATTAAATACAATTCGGTCCGACTTAAGCATTTTTTAAACATTGAAACCTAAACCAAATAACTTCGAACAGTTTGAATTTTTTTTTTTTAAAAAACCAAACCAAACATATAGATTTTTAAACCAAATTAAAACCACTTTAGCATTTCAATTTGATTTTGTGGTTTGATGGTTTATTTATTCACCCATAATATGTAAAATAGGACAAAATGTGAATATTAATAAAAGAGCATTGTTCGTAACACATGAACAAGTATTGCTAGAATTTCGCACGAACGAATGTGAAAAATATTGGAATCCACCAAATAATGAGAGAATTGAAAATATTATTAGTCAAAACGGATGTAGGATTCTCAAACTCTAACCAAATATTTAAATATTCAAAATGAAATCCTAATTCTATAGACAAGTTTAAATAAAAATTAATAAATGATTAAATGTCGGAAATGCCCTTAAATTGACACAACATTAGAAAAATGCTAAAGTAGAGTCAAGAGACCCCTAAACAATGAAACTTGACCTTGAAAGTTTACTTTTCAAAGCTTTGCAGAATTAAAAAATACGTTCAGATTCTGCTTTCTCGCGTAAACTGACACCTAAACTGAAAGTTATTCGTATTGGGATCGATACTTTTTTATTAATTTTCCTTTCCAATAGATTTATGATTTTCTCTTATCCGAAAAATTATGACGTTCTTAGTTTCCCATTATGACATAATAAAAGTGTTTTACAATTTATTTAATTATTTTGGAAGTTAAAGAAATAAAAATGGAGTTTTTAATTAAATGAAAAGTTACGAAAAACGTATTTAAACGTCTTTCTTTAGAAGATTCGTTTGACTACTTCCGACCTCCGGTAAATGCATAATTCATATGTACAGATAAGTACTCAAAGTGAACTTCGAGAATCTGAAATCCATTCATCATTCCGATTAGCTTACAACTCTCAGCAAATTTTCAAAGTTGGCTCTTCAACGTTCGACTAGGAAAAAACAGCTTCAGAGGGTCAACTTTGAGGCGCCATAACTCTTACCTCACTTAACCAAATAGTGTGAAACCAGTTTCATATGAAAGTACTATAAGATAACTTTGAAATGAGACCAAGAACACCCAATTTGGAGTTCGTTTGCTACCTCAAATCTAAGCTCAAATACAGTCACTTGAAACTGGGAAAATCTGGGAAAAGAAGCATGAGGTGGCATTTTGACTTCATCATCGGCTATAACTTCCATGAGTCATCCCCTATCTTGCTTGAACACCTCCTACTTGCATTGGGGAAGCCTTACACCTCCTGCTTGGCCTTTAAAATAATCTTTCTTAACTTAACTTTTAAGTAATGCTCCAATCCTCTACACCCCTTTTTCTTCTTCAAATTGTGCAACCGTATATTCTTATAAATACCTGAGCTCTTGAATCAATTTCTCAAACAAAAAATCTGAGTCGAAACGTTGTAGAAATAGCCTTTCTTCTTCACAAACCCTAGATAAGGAAATTATGTCAAATGTTGTTTCAATCCGTCCCAAGTCTTTCTTTTTTATCACCCAACTTGTTTTCTCATAGCAAGGTCAAAGCAAATGATTTTGGATCAAAGCAGTCAAGAAATATGGATTTCAAACTCTAAAAATACGCTTCGTGTCCACACCTACTGGTTTTGTGTCGACACCATGTTCATCTGAGCTTAAAAATAGCATTTTGACACTTTAGTGTCGACACCAAATCAGGTGGTGTCGACACCAAACGGACTGCCCGACGACATAACTTCATTCAGCCATAACTTTTGATCTACAACTCCGATTTGTGATCCGTAAAGTCCGTGAAACTCCAGATTCAATAAACTTTCCAATGATATATTATATATCTCGTGGATACTTATGTGCTAAAATTTATGTTCTTATTCCTTCACCTACTCTGTGCCGAGGAAGATTTTCATTCTAAGAGAAAACAATCCTAGGAGCTATTCATGGATTGATTCATCCAATAAACTGTGAGTCGAATATGTTTACTTGAATTAGTTGAATATGATTTGGATATGTTTACTTGAATACGTGAGTAGATTATGTATATTTGGATTTGTTGAATAATATGTGAGTGGGATGTGTTTATTTGGATTATTTGAATAATATGTAAATTAGGTTATGTGATTATAAGTGAGTGGATATGTTTATATGAATTATGATTCAATTATTATGTGAGTTGAATTTGGTTATTGAATCATTGAATTAAGGAACTGAATATTCCATATACCTTATTATGTGGTATAATGTGATAACATGATATGATGAAATTACATTCGGTTCATGTTTTGGAAATGCAATAACATTTGATATATGAAGTATCATGAAAGAAATTTTATGCATACAGAAGAGTTTTTGTACATATGGATTATAGATTTGAACTCTAGCCCCTCGGTAATCAATGTATTGTTTTGGATATCGATGTTGATGATGTCAGGAGCACCTCGCAACTTGAGGGTTGTGAATAACGACATGGTGATCTAATATCCCTGTTGGAGTCGAACATGATGAAAGATGACAGGGATGTAGAAGTACTAGAGGATGAAATAGTCCTATGCAATTAGAGATGGCAATGGGTAGGGTATGGGGCGGGTCTGGAAAACCCATACCCTACTCACTATAGATTTATAATACACATACCCTACCCATATACCCACTTAAGAGTTGCGGGTCGGGTGCGGATAGGATGCAGGTATACTTTTATACCCATTTAAAACTCGTTACGTAATTTAATTTTAATATTTTTTTATATTTTTTTTGGCATTGATAATGAAGTAAAAATATAATAACATCCATTGTCAAAAAATAAATAGACTTCAATTGTTCAAAAATAAGCAAATATCAAATAGTTTACTTGTCCAAAATTATATACTGTTAAAATTTAAATACAATAATTTTTTGAAAAAAATTAATGGGTATATGGGTTAGATATGAGTTTTTCTACAATACCCATACCCTACCCATACACATGTCGAGTTTTTAAATCTATACACATACCCTATTCACAACCCATTGGTAGGGTAATTTCTGCCCATTTGTGTCGGGTACCCAACGGGTTTTGGATACGTGGGTATTATTGTCATCCCTATATGCAATCTGATGTGTTATGGTCATTTTATCGATATCCGGGTTATGGAAATGATAAGAACTTTGGGGTAAAGGAGATAATCTATAATCGGGTCCTGAAAACATTAATTTTGAAAAGAATATACATATGCATCAATTACTTGTAATGTTGAATTATGTTTCAATGTGTAATAACACATGTGCACCATATTCTACTCACTGAGCAAATGTATGCTCACCCTACGTCATCTAACCTTTCAGATTGGCGGGGATCTTCAGATAGCTTGACAGAGAGTGCTGCGCTAGGTGACGACCTGTGAATTGTGGACTTACAACCGAAAATAATTTTTATATTTGAACTGCCACACTTTTATTGAACTCGAGATCTTTATAGAAATGTTTTAACATTAATATCGTTAATTTTTATATAAATGAATTTTATTTTAAGTGGAGGGATTTTAAATGAAAAAGTCTTGAAAAATTTGAGCATAACAAGTGGTATCAAAACATTATTCTTGAAAAAGTCTTTAATTTTTGGGCCGTCACATTCTCTCCTAATTGTCCACATCAACCTTCACCAATTGATAAGACAATTTGGTGCCTTGAGAGTAATCAAGTTTCATACTATCATATCATATATGATAATTTTAAAATTAGTTTTAATTAATAAAATAATATTTATTAATTTACCCCACCCACCCATCAAACCCCAACCCCAAATTCTAATTCAACATGTAAATCTAATTCAACATCCACCAACTCACAGAAATCATCCTTTGTCAACGTATAATCCTACATCCATCACCTGATTTAAGTTCGAACCCACATCGCTGTCAACGTTGCCGTTACCAGCCACTGACCATCCCCACTCATATCTGATGATGAGTATGTGGAGTCCCAGCATGCAGTCCCGGGGAGTATGGTCCTAGTCGCTCTCTATCTCCCCCCCATTATCTGTCTACCATCTAAAATCGGATGCCAGCGATGAGACTTCGTCCAGATCCAATGATCTCCCGTTACCTCCCACTCATTCCATCGCGGTGTTGGGAAATAGCTGGTGGTGGAAACCTAGCATCTCAGTGGCGCCGTCAAGGAAGAGAGTATGTGGAGTCCCTTCGACGGCTTTGAGTCGATTATGATGTCTTTATCAAGTGCCACCCGCTTTAGTTTGTGGTGTGGTGTTACATCATATTTGGAGGATTTTTGTGCGGTTTCAATGGATAAGGTAAGCATTCGAACAACCTGTTTGAAATTTGAATGTGGAGGTGTCGACTTGGACAAAAATTATCGGGAAAGGATTAGCCAAACAGATTTGGGGATGGCTGCTGCTATTGCTGTTAGATGAAATTGTATAAGATTGATTATTCTCTCTTTCTTGAGGAAGTCGGGGTGGTGGTTGTGCAGTGATGGGATAGTGGCTGATGGCCGATGGGCAGAGCCGTATTTGTGATTTTGTAGGCCTGAAACAAACGGTTGTATTTTCGAGATATAGGCCTTGGGCTTTACGGGGGTTCGGGGGCAGCGCCCCCGAAATTTTTTTTTTTAAGGAAAAAACTGAAAATAAAATGTAACACCCCAAGTTTAAAATCTTAAACCTAGACATGTTAACTTCCTTTCACATTAAATGCAGAATTAAAACATTTCAAATATAAATATTTCACTTATCTATTACAAGATTCTACAAAAAATTTGACAGAGTCTCCTCTATAAATTGGACTTAACCAACCTGTAGAGGAATCTCAAAATATTTTAAATCATGAAACACAACTCATTCAACATCCAACTTTCTACAATAATCCAAGATTTATCCCAAACTCCTCAACATAATTAAATTCAAATCATGATCTTCATTTAACTAAATGGAGAATTGCTAAACTACTAACGAGATAAATAACTCATCAAAATTAAATTCAATAAACAATTAAAAGAATGAACTAATAAAAATAACCAAAGAAACCATTTATGAAATTTCAATAAAGATTAAATTCATATTCACATAAAACAAACTATACAAATTCACCATAAAATTGCAAAAAATAAAAAGTTCAAAAGTATTAATTAATATAAAACGACCAACAAAATATGATATTTCATATACTTAAAGTTTTATAAACAAATCCCAATTTACAACATAAAAATCAATAATCACAATTCACAAACAAACCAAATATTAACCAAAATCTCAATTCACAACTTATAACTTAATAATCACAATTCACACATCAAATCAAATATTTACCAAATCTCAATTCATAATTCACGAAAGGGGAATATGGGGCTCACAAGGGACGACATTGTAAAAACTTAAATGTAACATTTACGCATAATTTATAAATAACACTTCAATCATAATGAATCAAGATTTAACCTCATTACCAGAGAATTGCGAATTGTTCAAAAATTGGGCAGTGGTCACTCGTCGGTCAGCCGAGAAGACCATTCACGAATCACCAGTTACTCGGTTACTCCTTAGGGCTTAGTTAGAAGCTAGAAATTGAGAAACACAGATTCAAATTAGAAGTTGGAAATTATGAACTATAAAAAATTACAATTTACAAAACCAAAAAATCAAAATTTATAACTTACCAGTGGACCACCAAGCTGGAGGTTGGAGTCGGCCGGAGGCAGTGCAGCCGACAAGAGGAACTACCTGCAGCACTGCTGGAGTGCTGGAGTTCCGACGGAGACGAGGACAGAGGACAGAGGACTCAAGAGGAACTACGTGCAGGCGCAGGCGTGAGCTGTGCTGTGGCTTGTGCGCTGTGGGCCTGTGGGGCGTGGGTTGTGGCTGTGGACGGTGGACCTGTGGTCGGTCGAACGAACACTGGTGGTGGAACTCGGAAGCTCGGAAGTAGGAAACTAGGAATCGCCGCTCGCCGGACCGCAGGTGGCTGGCCTTCGTCTCGTCGCCAGTCGTCGCAAGAGTGGTGGGCAGTGGGCTCAGCTCAGCTGTGTCGTGGTCGTGTGTTGAGAGGGATTGGAATTGGATTGATTATTGGATTTGGATTATCAGATTTGTTATAATGGATTGGTTGGTTTAGTATACTGATTACTGGGTAGTAATAAGTTGGGCCGGGCTGAAAACTTGGGCTACTTAAAAAAAAAAAAAAAAAAAGGCCTGTGGGCCCTGAAGCGGCGGCCTCTTGGGCCTCTAGGCAGGTCCGGGCCTGCCGATGGGGGTAATGAGGCAGTGGTGGTGATTATAGTTTAGTGTGAGACAGTGATGGCAAATGTCGGGGTGGTGTTGTCTGCGAAGGGATAAATGTGCATTTTAAATGTCACATGTCACAGTTATAAGAAATATGTCACAAGTCATATTCCATATATGATGAGAATTCCACATCGAAATCTGAGGGTTCTTAGACTGGTTGATAAGGTGGGGGCTGACATCCTCTCTTGGGTGTTCTTTTAGGAGTGAATTAGGTGATCCCTTATCTAGAGATGGCAAACGGGTCGAACCGCTCGTCGGCTCGGCTCGCAAAAGCACGAGCCGAGGGCGGCTCGGCTCGTCAAATGAATGAGCTCGTGGACGAGCCAAGCAACCTCGAGCGGCTCGCCGGTTCGTTTAAAACAAAGAAAAAGAAAATTTAAACGTTTTTTGTTATGTTTTTTTCGTTCGAAAAAAAAAAAAAAAAAGAGAGCTCGGCTCAGCCCAGGAGCTCGCGGCTCGTGGGCCAAGCCGAGCTCGGCCAGGGTCAAACGAGCCGAGCTCATTGCTCGGTTCGTCCGTTTGACGAGTCAAGCAATCCGAGCCATGGGCCGAGCCGGCTCGACTCGGCCCATTGGTACCTCTATCCTTATCAAATAGTATCAGAGCCAATCCTCATGAGATCGGTGTGGCGGGGCTCCTCTCGTAATCGTCTCCCCCATTCGAGGACGAATCAAGGAGTCGGGCACAAGAGATATTATTGTCGAGATAGATGCCCAATTAGTTTACAACACTCTTCGACGTTCTCTAACAGACATTTCACATTTTGGTATGAGAATTGATGATTTTCGAAATCTTTGCAACGACATTACCAGTATATCTTTCTCTTGTGCAGGCCCGAACCTGATTAGAGGCTGGAGAGGCAATTGTCTCAGGCCCACAAGCCTAAAAAAATTTATGGGCCCATTTTTTCCCATCCTTGCAGGCTGCAGCCCATAGATAGACCCAATGATAGCCAAAGCTAAGTACTCAACAGACTACAACGAACCCAATTTCAATTGGGACATTTGCAAAAATACCCGTATTTTTGTATCATAATTGAAATTTACTTCATTTTTAAAAAAAAATTGAAAAATACTTCATTTTTTTTTGTTGGAAAAATACTGTTTTCACAAGTATCACAACATGATACTTTGAAAGTGTCCTATGATACTTTACAGGTATCACAACATGATACTTTGCAAGTATCTTATGATACTTTACAAGTTTCACAACACCATACTTAAAGTATCATAAGATACTTGTAAAGTATCACAACATGACTTCAAATTTTTAGTATCAAAATATGAAACTTTATTAATTTTTTTTGATACTTTGGACGAAATTGTAGTATCACAACTTGAAACTTTACACTTTGATTATGATACTTTGTCTCTAATATGGTGGTGAAGGACTCCACCGGCGACACTACCAAGCCCACTGCCCACCTCACCGACGCTGCTACCCCAACACCAACTGTGACGACCCGAATTCTCGACCATTCGAGTGCCACTAAAAGTGACTCATATCATATTATCGAGACTTAAATAGTAATGTAAAATTATTCAAAAGAATAATTAGAATCCCATAATTTTATTTGTGAATAAAAATAGAACATAATTTTCTTACATAAAGTTCAACATAATTATCTCATCAATCTTAACCACTTTTGCCACTTCCATGTTGACCGCCTCGAACCTTCAATTATCTGAAAATGGTAAATATCGTGGAGTGAGATTTATAAAATCCCAATAAGTATACCAAGCATAAATTTTCTTTTGAAAGCATATGGATCATTTTCATCATAACATAGGATAGGATCGAAATACTCATAAACATAGGGAGACACAAGAATTTTACCGAACTTATATGGCAAGAATTCTTATGTGTAGCGCTACTAAACTCCGGTCCCCTTAGCATAATCATAAACATATCATATGGAACCCATAACAATCTTGTGAGATTGATTTCATAGCAATGATCCAAACATTTTCATAAAAACATAAGATATACTTACTTGTCATAAAAACATACTTACTTTTCATAAAAATATAAGGTGTATTTACCTTTCATAAAAACATACTTACTTTTCATAAAAACATAAGATATACTTACTTGTCATAAAAACATACTTACTTTTCATAAAAACATAAGGTGTATTTACCTTTCATAAAAACATACTTACTTTTCATAAAAACATACTTACTTTTCATAAAAACATAAGATATACTTACTTGTCATAAAAACATACTTACTTTTCATAAAAACATAAGATATACTTACTTGTCATAAAAACATACTTACTTTTCATAAAAACATAAGGTGTATTTACCTTTCATAAAAACATACTTACTTTTCATAAAAACATAAGATATACTTACTTGTCATAAAAACATACTTACTTTTCATAAAAACATAAGGTGTATTTACCTTTCATAAAAACATACTTACTTTTCATAAAAACATAAGATATACTTACCTTTTAAAAGATTAAAATGAAGTGTAGTAGTAAATGGACCAAAACTTTCTTGACCACCTTGAATTTCTCTTACTTGTGGATTTTGTCAAGAGATTGAAAATAAGTGTATATGTGTAGAGTTGTGTGTAAAAGAGATGGGTTTAAATAGATATATAAAGTTGGCATATTGTAAACATAATCATTCAATTCTATTAATTTTAACACATCATTTTCTTAAAGTAAAGCACCATTCATATACTTTTCCATATTTATACAAATATTATGCTCTTCATGATTACATATAATGGAGTCTTATCAACCATTCATATACTTTTCCATATTTATACAAATATTATGCTCTTCATGATTATATATAATGGAGTATATAAATCATTCATATACTTTTCCATTTTTTATACAAATATTATGCTCTTCATGATTACATATAATGGAGTCTTATCAATCATTCATATACTTTTTCATATTTATACAAATATTATGCTCTTCATGATTATATATAATGGAGTATATAAATCATTCATATACTTTTCCATATTTATACAAATATTATGCTCTTCATGATTACATATAATGGAACCTCTCATGCTTGCATATATTTTCTTAATTTAAATAATAAAAGTAATTTTTTGTACAAATAAATATTGGGATAACATTGAATTAAGTACTTAGACTTAATATACTTTAAATCAAGAGAATGGAGATATTTTTAGAAATTCGGAATTTAATTTAAAATCGAACGATCTCGATTATTTCTTGACTTGGCTATACGAATACGTCGTGGCGTTAACTTAATAAAAATGAGTGAAATAGTAGCGACACGATTTTCTATTAAAATAATTATTAATCGCGTAAAAATTCTTGGTCGCTACACCAACCACCACCATCATCATCAACTCCACCAGCACATCACCACAACCCCTCTCTGCCACAACCGGCAACCACCGCACCGTACACAAGCATCACCACCACAACTCACTACAACTCACTACCACAACCACCATCACCACACCACTTGCACTACAGGCGCCAATCGTTCAGAGACGAGAAGGCTTAAAATCGGGCAGTAGTAGAAGTTACAGAAGATTGCGTGAGGAAAGCCTGATTCCTGGTCATCTTCCCTCGCCTTCACAGTCGCAGTTTTCGCCCCCTTCTCCTATGGTGGTACAGCGGGTTTATTTGATGAAGTGGTGATTGTGGTTCGGTGCAGGTGGTGGTTTGTGGTTGTGCGGTTAGTCGGGCGGATGAAGGTGATGCAGCAACGATTATTTCGCTTTGGAGAAGAAGACAACGTAATTTTCAGTTTTTTTCCTTTGAATAGTAATTTGTCAATTGAGCCAAAAAATGAAGTGTAGGGTGCAATTAACCGATTTCAATTTCTTTGCTCACGCCGGACCTACTGCCTGAGACATTGGGCGATTCCGTCAACTTCTTCCTTCACTTCACCGTCTCCCTAAGTACTACGACCCTGACTTAGCCTCCCACCATCTGTGGTCTCTGCTCTCACTTCTCAGCTACGTTTTTTGTTTCCATTGATTACTGATAAGAAATCTAGAATCCGCAACTCCCAAAAACCTTCAACCAAAACCATGTAAGTCTCCAATTCACGTACTTTTTCGTTTTATTCGTTTATATATCACCCGAGAAGTTAAATCTTTGCTGGATTAAAATTCACAGACTTCCGATTAATGTGCCCAAGTTTGGATTTTTTTTTTTTTTTTAAAAATTTATAATTGTGTGTTTAAGCCTCTGTTTGGCAAAAGTAAAAAAAAAAAAGTTTTTAAACAACACAATTTCCCAAATCATCTTTTAACCACACATATTTTCTCTCTCCAATTTTCAATCATACATCTTACTTAGAAAATATAAAAAAATATGTTTTTAAACACCAACATTTTAACAAACAGAGGATAAGATGTTGATGGGTTTTTTGATTGTGTGTTTAATTTAAGACGTTGATGGGTTTTTTGAGGAGGAATTGGCATTTGGATTTTAGGCTTTTAGCTCAGCAGGTGCATTTCGAGTGCTTTATTATTTTCGAAACAGAATGCTTTATTATTTGATATAATATAATATAAGTATTTGGAATAATATTTTGTTGGTAGTTTAATGTTAGTTAATATTGTAGTAAAAAAAAAAAAAAAAAAAATTGTTAGTTAATACTTTTGATTTTTTTTTTTTGGCAATTTTATAGTGAGTTTACATATATTTTATATTTAGTACATTTATCTTCAGTTTGAATTTTGTTTTCAATATTTTTTATAGGGAAAAAATTTCGGGGGCAGAACTCCGTCAAATCCGCCAAGGGGCCCATTTTTCATAGAAATACATTATAAGTGATTGAAAATAGTTTCGAAAAAATGTATGTATGAGTAAAATATAGTTTAAAAATTTGTATTATTTATAAATATAATTATAAACATGTTACCGAAAAGAGGCTAGGAATTAAGCCTCATTTTGATTTTAAAAAAAAAAAATTATTTATAAATAAATAATGTGACTTTTTGAGGTAAAATATGTGATTAAAAATAATTTATAAAAATATGTATAGTTAAAAGTAATTTGAAAATTTTGTTATTTATGAAATAGTTTATCAAACGGAAGCTAAGAATTAGGGGTGGGCAAAATAATCGGAACCGATATACCGAACTGGATTCGAACCGAACCGAAAAATCGAAATCGTATGGTTTTAAAAAAATAAAATAGGAAATCGATTTTGGAACCGAGAACTGATTGGTTTTCGGTTCGGTTCTCGGTTCCGCCTTTAGAACCAAAAATCGAAGTTAGAACCAGTCTTTGATCCTTGTTTATTATTTTTTTATGACCTTAATTGGTTGTCCTAAAACTAAAAATCAAAAGAATTTGTAATTTTTTTTAAGTAAAGTGAAAATGATTAATTTCTTTTTATGAAATTTGTTACGTCTTTACCTCATTGTAACTTTTAACTTCACACTTGGACTGAAATTATCAGTAAATAAAAATCGAATGAGACTAACTTATTAATAAGCGAAGTTGTAAATGACCACGATGAAGTTAATTAAATATTTAAATACAAATATAAAATAATTAATAATAATACTTTTAAAACTCATGATTCATCCCACAAGTTTACTATATTGTCATGCTCTAAAAACATTTTTCGCCATATGTTTCATATTTTTGTTTATGAATATCTTTCGTTTTATGGAGAATCCTATATTTTCTTTAAGGTGAAATAATTTTCGAAATCCTTGATCTAGATATATTAGGTAGAAATTTAGTTCAGGTTATTGGCTCACTTCCCGAGACCTGATGCTACTCGATAAGGCTCTCGAAAAATAATTATTATTGTAGAACCGAATTAGAACCGAACCTAAACCAAATGGTTTGGTTCTTGCGATTCAATAGAATCGAATGGTTCCATTTTACAAGAACGAAAAAAATATGATTCAATTCTGATTCTTGAGATATTCGAATCGAACTACCCGACGCCCATCCCTACTAAGAATATTAAGTTGGCGTGGTTCCCTGCTTTACCCAAGAACAATTAGAACAAAATATGGATGAAATTTGATTGGACCATGTTTCGATAATGTGGTGTGGTGGAACATCGAATATTAAGTTGGCGTGGTTTCCTGCTTTCCCCAAGAACATTTAGGCAACGTTTGGTACGCACCATTTTCTGGGGAAAATGATTTTTTTTATGTCATTTTCCATCTTTTGGACGTTTGATTGCACTAAAGCTCCTGACAATTCATTTTCCATCTTCTACCTTCACGCGGCCATTTTCCAATCAATTCAAGGATTTCCTTTTCAGCTTTTCCCAGCAAGGTAGGAGAATTTATTTTTCAGGTAAAATTTTGTACCATTTTCGTCACGTTTGATCATTTTTGTTATTGTTAATTGATTTATTTTTTTCACAAAAATTAACATTATTATTATCAAGTACGAATGTGTGAAAAAATTAAAAATAATTTTTTTTTATTAAAATAGCTATATTTTGTTTTATTTTTCATTGAAAATAATGTCAATCAAACAACAAAAGTTGAAAAATTCCCTACTTTTTTCACCTAAAAAATTAAAATAATCAAACACATAAAATATCCGATTCCCAGGAATTCAATTTCCTGAAATTCATTTTTTTCCCACTCAAATTTCATCATCGCTATCAAACGCAACCTTAGATCAAAATATGGATGAAATTTGATTGGACCATGTTTCGATAATGGGGTGTGGTGGAACATTTCGATGATGTGGTGGAACAATCTCAATTATTGTTATCACTATTATTATTATTTATCACTCAGAGTCCAAAATTCGTTTGATTCCTGAGGGATTGGTCTTCCTTCTGATTCGCCGTCCAGGTAAATTTGGGACTGAAATCAAGTTTTAATACTTGAGATTTTTCTGAATGAAATCAGGTGTCAAACTTTGTTCACCAAGATTTTTTATGGATAGAAATTAAAATTAAATTTTAATCAGAATTAAATATAAGCTGTAATCGAGAGCGAGTGATATTTTTTAGTACTAGAGGACCATGTTAAGGATCTCAAGTTTAAAGAGTGGAAACTCACTCTCTATTGTTAAATACATTCAAAATGTTCCAATTTCCAATGTTCCTACATTAACTTTCTATGTTACATATTTGATATCATTGGTCATTCAATAAATAAATATTAAATAAATATAAAGAAAGAAAGAAAATAAAGATTTTTATAAAAAGGTAAAATAAAGAGTTTGTTGGAGCTTATAAAAACTTTGCTCTTTAAATTTAAAGATGTTCTCTATTATATATAATATGTTTTTTAAATATAAAGAGTTTATTGGAGATGCTTTAAGACTTGAGTTTTCATCTTAAAAGGTAAGGGTACTAGCCGAAACCATTATAAATTTATTTATACTTTCATCTTTATTCAATTTTATTTTATCCCTTAACATAAATAAATACTATTAAAATTAAATGCTCGACTTAACACTAGCGGAATCTTAATTTGAAAATCTATTACGTTCGACCATCCAGAATAATGTAGCGAAATAGATTATAGAAGGAACCAAGATAATGGCTTCTTTGTTTGGTTCTCGTAACATATCTTATTCGTTACTTTAGCAAAAGATATAAAATGAACGGTCGTAACAAGAGAACCTAATCTAGAGGACTCGCGACTCGAAATCATTATGGTTTCACTTTCCTTTTAGCTTGACCTTTTTGTTTCATTTCTAAAATGTCCTTTTCAAGTAATTTTCCAAAACTTTTATTATTTGAGAATAAAGGATAATTGCAATAGTAGTCTCAAACTTTTTATTTTTCGTTGACTTTATCCAAATCTTTAATTTGTGTTAGCCACCGTTCAAAAACTTTAAAATTGTCTTAGCACAAGGACAAACAAATAGTTTTCGTCCACAAGTTCTTTAGTTGAACCGAACAGTGATTTTGACTAGAGTTGGCAAAATTCACCGTCGCCCCCCGATCCCTATGGAAACCCACCCCAAATGGGACAAAAAAAATCCCTGCATATTCGAGGATGCCGGGGGGGGGGGGATGGTAGAAATTTTTATACTCGAGTTAGGGTCGGGGACGAGGAAGGGGAAGGGGAAGGGGTCCACTCCCGAACTCGTCCCGATTTATAAAAATATTTAAAAAAATAATAATTAGTGCAGTGCAAACTGCAAAGATGGTGAATTTCCTATTAGCTATTGCTTACTTGTATGTTGCTATTGTATGCTAAATTTTCAAAACTTGAAATCCTCATTTATTTTCTTCCCCAAAAGAATAAGGATTAGTCAAAACTCAAAACATATATAATATATTGTGGCATAAAATTAAACGATGAATCAAACAAAGATGTAGAAGTCCCCGTCCTGCCCCACCTCGCCCCCGGTACCCGCCCCGTTTCATTAAGGCAGGATTGGGGGGGGGGGGGAGAGGGGAATTCCCAAGGGGATGGAGACGAGGATTCCATCCTCATACGATATCCATACCATTGTCATCACTAATTTTGACTACATTATTAATTATTTCAATAAGGATAAAATAGTAACTTTGCATTATAAACATTAAACTAAAAATTAAAACTAAGAAATCATCTTCTTCTCCTTCATCTACCCCTCCTCATGAAATCAAAACCAGAAAATCATACCTCGGGGCATAATTCTATTGGTTGAAAGGTGGGAGTGAGAAATCTCAGCTGAGCTGGCAACTGCAGAGTGAGAATTCGAATCCTACCTTTGGTATGGATGACGCTCCTTGCAACACAGTTAAACACCAAGCTCTCAACCCTGCTTCATTGATGCACATCCCGCGATTTACATCATCTACAGATCCCCAGAGCATGAGTTGTAAGAGCTCCTAAGGTTGGAGTTCAACCTTTCTCCAAAACCAGAAAATCACCATCTGCAACTGGTCTCACAATGCAAACCGCCACCACCATCACCACAAACACTAACTGTCGATGTACCAAAAGCTTTGTCTTAACTGCTTCTTCACAACCAAAACCTATTACAATTAACCATTGACATCACCATTTTGAATTCCTCAAATTCAATTCTACAAAACGTATTCAATAGAGTTGAACAATAGATTACAAACCTAGACTATTACAAGACTATAACTAGAAATACCAAACCCTAAGTGTAACCTAACAATGTAAATGACTAAACTAACCTTAATATAAAACCTAAATAACAATAATATTCAACACCCCCGTCAAACTCATGATACTATCGAGAGTTTTCAAAAAGGCTTACAAAACTGAGAAAGCAACTAAAACATAATTCTAAATGTAACGCCGAACTCATCACTGTAAAATCATCTAAATAATGTAAGTATTGCTTTCTCCTGCAAGATTTACACTCCTCTTATCTGTCAGGGATAGAGTACTCGGCACTCTCCCTCCACGTAGGGCTAAGACACGTTTACAAGTCCATCAACCTAAGTTAACAAAATCCAACCAATTTGATAATGCGAGATTGCCAACCCCAAATGCACCATTGTGAAAGATCAGAGAAGAAGGAGAGAATACCAATTCCAGATCTAATGGACTAGTTCCAGACTACCTGGACCAGATTTCAAAAGACAGAAAGAAGCAAAGAGACATAACCAATTTCAGATTTTACTGGACTAGATTTCAGAAAACAAAAAAAGAGAAGACTGAAGAATTTGCAGAGAGGAACCGAAGAAATACTATGAGAAAAGGTACGACAAAAAGAATTCCACATTGGGCCTAAATCAGCAAAAACCACCAACACACAGCCTAACTACACAACCTAAATAAATCAACCAACAAAATGGTCCATTAATTAAGATCAACAATCAACCCATGTATAACCCAAGCCCCAGCACATGTCCAAACCCAACATCCACAACAAAAGGCCCAAATAACGCCAAACAATACATCACCAAAACTCTCAGCCAAGCCCTAGCCCCTGAGTGTCTGCTCCGCTTCTACCTTCCCTCAACACCAGTCGACGGAACTAACACGACCACCACCACTACCGGCTAAATCCACCGGTAAATCCAAAGAAACACTATTTTCACCGCCTTCATAGTTTCTCCACCAAACTTCAACAACCCCACATATTCAACCTCACAACCACAGCACCACCATCTCGCAACAAGCAGATACAGGACATCAACACAACAAGTCCTAGCCTCAAACCATAACTCATAACCCTAAAAATGGAGGAAGACAACCACAGCACCATCAGCAAACAACCAATGCACCAACCCAAACACCAGTCCACATTACTGCAATTCAAAAATCTAAAGTCATCTCCTTCCACCAAGTCAGCACCATGTGCATGTGACACACGGCCGGATTTTTCATTTATTTTCGAGTTCTGATGCCAACACGTAGATCATAAAACAAATTGCGAAAATATTTTTATTTTCATTTCATAAGCCGGTGACGTAAACGACGTTACTGGTCTGGGATCACTTTACTTTAAAATAAATTACATTAATTTAAAGAGTAACGATAAAATATATAATATAAGATCTTGACTTTAAAATATTTTAGATAAACAGTAAAAATAATAAAATACCAAGTTTGACAGTTCAAACACAAGACCTTATTCAGTGAGTCCACAACTCACAAATCGTCACCTAGCACAGCACTATCTGTCTCTCGCAGTCTGAAGATCTGCGCCAATTTGTTTTTCATTTCTATTATTTCCTAAAATATTAAATATGTCGTGGAGTGAGCATACACATGCCTAGTGAGTGAAGTATGGTGCACATGTCCTATTGCACTTAGACAAGCAGACTTTACATATTCATGATTCGTGCAAGCTTTACTTACTAAATGAGTCAAGCCTATATTCATATCTCCTACTCGCGTCATATATTCAAGACAGGGCTTATATTCAAGATCAAACCCAAGTCAAGTTCAAGTTAAGTCATATGTATTTCAAGTTATAACCAGTCAAGTCAATTTCATATATTTACATCAAGTCAAATTCAAATATTCTAGCCAAGTCAAACTTCATATAATTAAGATCAGCGTAAAAACATGTCTTTTATATTTAAACAGTTAATTTCTGTACTTAAGTCATATAATCAAAACAAGTCGAGGCAAGACATGTATTCAAGTTGGGTCAAGATAATATATTCAAGTTCATATGCATTTGCATATTAATCAAATCAAGTCAATTTCATATATTCACGTCAAGTCAAATCCAATCCCAAGTCAAGTTCAAGTCAATTTCGTGTATTCAAGTCAAGTCAAATTCACATATTCTAGTCAAGATATCCAAGACTAATGTCAATGCATGTATTTTCGAGCGAACATGACTTTTAATGGGGCCCATATTACAATCAACTACCATCCTGAGTGCGCACAAGCAGGGAATGTAACCTCGAGTTCAAGCGTGGAGTTTATTCCACGAGTTCTTTTACAATCGTGGTTTCTACACCACGGGTTTCAAGTAGGGAGACAAGATCCCTGAAATTTATTAATAAGCGTAACCACATCGTGATCCAATTATTGGACTCCGTTGCACGTATATCAAGACAAGCGGGGTAGAGCGACTGTAGTACCAAGAAATTCCTTTCTATGCAATGCATAAGGAAAAACATTAAAATTCTTTTAATGCAATGCATAATGAACACATATTACGAAGTAATATTTAAGATCACATAATCAAGTACAAGTCCAGTCAAGCCAAGTTAATTCAAGACAAGTTCAGGAGTTACTCATAGACAAATTAATATATTCAAGATAATATTCAAGTGAGACAAGTTTACATATTCGAGAGTTACATATAGACGAGTTAAGTCGGGTCATTAGATAGTTTTCTAATATAGAGGTTCATCATGAAGGTGCAATTGTAGAGCATACAACTTATCTCTTTGTTTATGTCAAGATAATTACTACGAATAGATCTCTAGTTAGTAGATAGTTTTCCGATACAGAGGTTCACCACGAATGTGCAGCTGCAGAGCATTCGACTACCCAAACCTTATTTCATATCATTCAAGATAATAATAAGATCACAATGATATCATGACAAGATTAATGACACCATAACTATTATATGAAATTATACGTAATCAAGTAGACAAATAAATATATTCCATCCACCTTGATCTATAATGGTTGGAAAGAAGTTCTTTACTATATATAGTATTGATGTTGTCACATGTATTGATAAATGTTGTCCGTCTTGATTTTTATTGTACGTGTATCGATACATGCTTTAGAGGTACTTGCAGAAATTTCAGCGTTCTGGGCTTATTTTCTGGGCTTTCTTCAAGGCTTTAAATATAATTTGATTGTTTAGAACTTCATTTCGGATATCAAGAACGTGTTATTAATTAACATATCTTGATTCCAATAAAAGATAACTTTATACAAGAATATTTTTGGAGAAATAAAGGGAGTCATTCACGGTTTTGTTGGCTTGATATTTGGTGTGTTATTTTCATGACAAGCGAGGCTCTATTTATAGGCAATTAGGAAGCAAGAGCTGGCCCTAAGCAAGTAGGAGCTGGAGGAATTACAACATGCAAACGAAGAGTTGTCATTGCTACAATGGCCGACTAAGGCAAGCTAGTAAGGAGGAGGTGGAAGGTGGAAGCCTAAGATCAGCCGTATAAGACAAGTCCCAGCCACCTCATGCTTCCAAGTTCCAGATTTTCAATTTTGTGCAGCCAAGTTTGAGCTCAGATTCGAGACATCAAATGAAGTCGAAATCTTGGTTTCTTGATACCATTTTGAAGTACCCACGGAGTACTTTAACATACAATTTACGGTGCAAGAAACGGATAACTGAGGAGAAAATTATAGCCTTCCAAAGTTGGTCATAAAAAGTGTTTTTGGATTACCCATTTTACTGTCTTAACTTTAAAAATTCATCGATGGCTAACCATTGGTAGAAATGACAAACCGTTTTCATTTTCTTGAAGTTCACTATGAGAAATTGCTTGTACATATATCACATGTAATCAAATGAGGTTGAGAGTGATCAAACGAGTCTATAGAAGATATGCATAAAAATACGTTTTTGTCTTAACTTTTATCATTTAATATTTTCGTTTTTCTTCCGTTAAATCCCGTTTTTCTTTATTTTCATTCCAAAATAATTACATAAATTATAAAACACTTTTATAATATCATAAATGACATTAAAATTATTGGATCGTTACAATGCAGCTACCATCTTCATCAATAGACTCCTGAACTTTTTGACAGAAAATGAAAATAGACAGAAAACTTGGCTGAAAAATAGGCTGGGCAAGTGGCACACGGATGCCACTCGTCGAAGACGAACAAAACCTACAGCTTCAAAGAGAGAGAAAGGTCAAACGGCAAGAAACAACAAGGGACTATTTTTGGAAGTCTGAAAACTAGGCAAAGTATTTTGGCATAAATAAAACAATAGAAATTGGCCGGAGATGACCAAAACTGAAGAAGAAACTAAGCCAAGATCTTTGACTCTGATACTATGTGAAATGTATTCAATAGAGTTGAACAATAGTTACAAACATAGACTATTACAATACTATAAATAGAAATACCAAACTAACCTTAATATAAAACCTAACAATGTAAAGGACTAAACTAACCTTAATATAAAACCTAAATAATAATAATATTCAACAAACTCAACATTTCTATTTCAGCCCTACAAATTTCTTTTCCTTTAAATCAAAACCCATATAACTCTAAACATAAAACCTCATTACAATTTCAATTCTTCACTTTTTCTTCCCTTTCGAATTTCCTGTGATTTAGCTACAATTTATAGTGTTGAAATCACTTAAGAATAGAATCAAAAACTAGTGCAAGTACAAGAATTTGTTGAAAATGGTAAAGACGATGTGGAATTTGGTGGTTGCGGCAATTGGTGAACACCAGTTTTTGAGGAAAAAATTGGGTTGCGCTATATATATGAAAGAGTATACAATAATGATGTATTTGGTAAATCAAATACCATGGTCTAATAATCGAGCATTTTGATTAGTTGGTAATATTAGTATTAGTTGGGAAGTTTGTGAAAGATTCCTGTGAAAAGTTTCATTAACGCCTAATTCGTGTCAAGTAGACCTTGTTGTCACAATTCTTAATTCATGAGTTGTAGGGAGGGATTTATGTCACCACAAACAGAGACTAAAGGAAGTGTTGGATTCAAAGTGGGTGTTAAAGAGTACAAATTGACTTATTATACCCCTGAATACGAAACCAAAGATACTGATATCTTGGCAGCATTCCGAGTAACTCCTCGACCTGGAGTTCCGCATGAAGAGGCAGGGGCTGCGATAACTGTCGAATCTTCTACTGGTACATGGACAACTGTGTGGACCGATGGACTTACCAGCCTTGATAGTTACAAAGGGCGATGCTACCATATTGAGCCCGTTCCTAGAAAAGCAGATCAATATATCTGTTATGTAGCTTACCCTTTAGACCTTTTTGAAGAAGGTTCTGTTACTAATATGTTTACTTACATTGTAGGTAATGTATTTGGTGGAGATTATGGAAATTGGAGATTTGTGTGAATTGAAGAAACTTGATGTACTTGGAAGAGAAACGGTTGAAGATGAGTGATGAAATAGGTGATTATGGGGTGAAGACAGATAATAAGACATACAGACGTATGTAATGTCCTTTTAACCTAAGCAAAAAGGAAATTATTATTATTATTATTATTATTATTATTATTATTATTATTATTAAGTAATAACTTTTTTATCTAAAAAGAAATATATTGACTACAAAATCTTGTTGAACCTTGGATCAACACATCTCAGCTCATTCATTTTCAACACATCAACCTTCCTGCGCACTTGGACAAATGTTCGCTCAAAATAGTGTACCGCAAGCGCACGGGTCTCGTACAAGTAATAAAGTGGACTTTTTGAGTCCGGATTGTCGATCCCACGAGGAATGTATACTCTAGATTATATAACTTTAATTAATTTAATTCTAACAACAAAAGGAAACACACAATTAAAAGATGGATTTTTATAAATTCTAAATTAAAGAAACTAATTTTAAACCAAATTAAAATAAGGAAAATGAAAGATAAAATAGTTGGGATTCATGATTTCACTTAACTCTCGCTTAAGTAATTTCTCAACACATGCAAATTAATAAATTACTCATTTACAATGTTAGACCCGATTTTTCAAGCTTAGTTAATTACCTCTCTCGAGTGAAATTAACCCTAATCAATTGGTCTAACCTACTATATCTCTATGTCGATTAAGGCCCAATCAATTGCATTAACTCTTTGTGAAAATAGCTCAATGGATCATCTAGGGTTTAAGGTATATCTCTATCCTTAACAAGAACCTAGAGCATTTGTTATTTGGTCTAAAATGCATAATATCTCTCGATTATCATACACTTCACAAAACATATATTTGGTGATCAATCAAACACATGGAATAATCTCAACAACAAACACACATGAAATAAGCTCAACATTAATAAACAAACATTAAAATTACTTAAACTAAGTTAAGCTATATCAATCATCCCAACATAAAATAACTAGCCCATTATATAAATATTGCACAAAAGTTGAGGTTTACAAAAATACATCACAAAATATAGAAATCAAAGATTAAAAATACAAGATAATGAAATAAATCACTTCCCTTGATTTTTGCTCCAAAATTCCTTCAATAATGTTTTGAATCTTCACCTCACTTCTTGCTTCCTTGCTTCAATGGTGCTAGTAACTTAGAAACAAAAATAATCTACAAACTAAATTACAAACAAAAAAAAAACAAAGAAAAGAAAAGGAAAAGAAAAGAAAAGAAAAAGAGAGAAAAAGGGAAGGGGGCTAGGGTTTTGTGGTTGAATAATGTTCAAGAATCTTGAAACCCTACTCAAAAATGCCCAAAAATACCTCTTTTCGCGTAGATCCGCGAAAAATAGCATATGGGCCGAACCGGGTCGCACCGGGTCGGCCCAGATTTTTGCTCCAAATTTTGACCACGCGATCGCGTGGTTGAATTCCTCGCGATCGCGTGGCTGACTTGAAAACTCTCGGGTTGGAATATATGCTTGATTCGCGATCGCTATCTGATATTAACCACGCGATGGCGTGGTTAGTCGGCAGGCCCATCCTTCCATGATTTGCAATTGGGTCCTCCAGCTTCTGGTCTTCTTCAATTTAGTCCTCGAATTTGACTTTTATCACAAATATTCCCTTGAAATATTTGCATCTTTAGTCCTCCAACTTTCTGGGATGTTGCAATTAAGTCCCCGAACTTTTGATTTCTTTCAATTAGGTCCTTGGACATCAAATTTGCTCATCTTTTAGCTTGATTGCACTCCAATCTTGTCCATTTGATTTCCAATTGAGGTTGTACCTAATTGTACAAGATAAACACAATATATAAGTAGATATTTGCTCAATTTGTCAATTAAATTGTCTATTTAAAAGCACAATAAGTGTGTAAAATGCACACTTATCAACAAACGAGGTCAACAGACAAAGAAGGCTAGGGCGACTCCCATTTGCACTCCGATACTCAAGTCATGACTTATTGTGAGCAAAATATAATTGGATGCTTAAAATATGTGTAAAAAAAAAAGAGTGCGAGTGAGAGTATTGTGTGTAATATGTTGAATTACTAACCTCTTTCTTTGTGATAATTGCAATCTATTTATAGAAGGAATTGATGTCTAAGATCGTGACACGTGTTACTCTCAGGGTGTGTTTGATAATACCATTTTCCATGAAAAATGTCACATCCGAGAAAATATTTTCTTACTTTTGCTGTTTGATTGCAAGTTGAAAATGAAATTCGTTTTCCATGGTACAATCGCTTCAAGCACTTTTTGTCAATTGCATGAAAAATGATTTCTCATGAGGTAGTGGTTTTTTATTTTCCAACTTACATGGAAAAAGTTTTATTTTCCACATTTGCGAATCAAACACACCCTTAAGTCTTAACACATGGAAGAATTCCAACCCTTTATGAGGTGAATCATTTCCTTGATAATAATCATCACCTCTTGTTGTGGAGTCGTGACTGTTGTAATAGAGTACTCCTCTTTATTAAAAGACATTGTCACATCAAGTCGTCTATTGCAGACGAGTCACACCTCTTTGATACATTGAGCAGTCTTGTCATATTATTGGATTATGAACCTCGATTAATACCAGTCCGATATTATGAGTCCGACACATAAGAGTTTAAACAGTTTGACATTGTCATGTGTCCAGAGTCCTGACATGTATCTGGATTATGAAGTGATGACTCTTGTAAATATGAATCCATCAAATGGGGTCCGACTTGCAAGTCCGACGTGATGATTGGATGTCCCGTGAATCTCATGGTGGCTCCTATGAATGACGTGTCATGTCAATTTAGACATGATCGTAACAAAGTACATTAATGAAATTGAATTGCGTATCTCCTCTGATCAACCTGCCATATAGGTTCTCTATATCTATTGCAGAAATATTTTAAAGAACTTAGCCTCACTTACAATGACTCTCACTATACCTAAACGAAAGAGAGTTGAATGACGTATCTACTTAGAAAATAAGCTAAACATATCAACTTGATTATTAAAATATTGAGGAGTACGTTTTGTATCGGCGTGCCTTATATAAAATTACGTAGGATTTTAGAGTCATCACGAAAGATTAATAGTTTAATTATAATCTTGTATGTCGAGTCTACTAAAATAGCTGAATACATAGCAGTTCATGCTTGAGGAGTCGTTATATGTTTACCATTTTAAGTTAAAGTCAATAATTAATTTTAATTATATATTTTATACGATCTATAATTTTTCTTTCACACATTTCATCAACCTATATTAAAAAATTGATTTTAATCGTCAAACAAGGAATACGTTTGGAAATGGTCCTACAAATAGACGAGAACCCTTTATGTACAGTACAGCTGATTATGATATGGACTCGTTCTTATCATCTCAGTATAGAAGAAGTCCCACACTCGTTTTCGCCTGAGACGGACAGGGTCCCACTCTTTGTTAGCACGTCAATCTCCAATTCGAAGCCCCATTTATATCCGGCTATATACCCACGGCGTTAAAGAGAGATAATCAAAATCTATGTACGAATTTGAGCAATCCAAAGCATAACCCACCTTATCGCCCACTGCGAAACCATTTACTGCTTTGTCCTGTCTGGCCGGAAAACGAGCTGAGAAGAGGGAACCAAGAAATCGGTAAGGATATACACGTTTTTACTGTATGGATTGATCTGTTTATGTTATTTGTTTTTTTATGTTTGAATTGATGATATTTTTTGATGGGTAACGCGATTTAGTACTGTCTTTCAATGATATTGATATGATTATTTCGAGAGATGGGGCTATGGGATACTTTTTTGTTCTGAATTTGGTGCAATAAGACTAGTGCTTCAATTATTGAAATTTTGTTTATTTATCATGGTTAAATCGATCTTTTTGTACTGTAAAAATAGTTGATATTATTTATCATGGTTAAATCGATCTTTTCGTACTGTAAAAATAGTTGAATACATATCGGATTTTATTTTTTCATAAAAACAAATAATTGTAACTGCGATTTTATTTTTTTAATCTTGGGCTTCAACCTTTTGAGGATATGTCTCCGTTTGGTAACACTGTTTGATTTATAAACTTTTTTATTTATGATTTTGAGGTAAAAATAATTGTTTAAAATTGGAGAGAGAAAATGTGTGTGGTTAAAAAGTGATTTGAAAAATTGTGTTGTTTATAAACATATTTATAAACAAAAAAAGATTTCAT
This sequence comes from Ligustrum vulgare, assembly GCA_963555705.1. Taxonomy (NCBI): domain Eukaryota; kingdom Viridiplantae; phylum Streptophyta; class Magnoliopsida; order Lamiales; family Oleaceae; genus Ligustrum; species Ligustrum vulgare. Next base: position 52,774,307 of record OY743175.1, read on the forward strand.
TACCAAACGGAATTGTTTCTGTTTTCATACGTACCTCCGTTAGGTAACACTGTTTGGTTTATAAACTGATTTATTTATGATTCTGAGGTAAAAAGTAGTGGTTGAAAATTGAAGAGAGAAAAGTGTGTGGTTAAAAAGTGGTTTAAGAAATTGTGTGGTTTATAAACTAGTTTATAAGCCAAAAAAGTACATTTACCAAACGGTATAGCAAGCGATGGAACTATTACATAATATACTCCTACATTGAAAAACATGATGCTTATTAAGGGTATATTCGAAAATTAAGACATCAATATACTTCAACAAGTAAAGTGACCTATAATTTGGTAAAAACAAAAAAGGAGAGAACCTAATTTTGTGGGACTGAGTGATTATTCACTTCAAAACGAAGCAAATTTTCCATCTCCGTTTGATAAAGAAAATAAACTGATTTATAAATCAATTTATAAATTACATAATTTCTCAAATGACTTTTTAGTTACACATATTTTCTCTTTTCAATTTTCAACCCATATTTTGTACTCGAAATCATAAATAAATCAATTTATAAATCACAAAGTCACCAAACAGAGGATGATTTTGTTAATATTTTCCACCTCTTGAAATTACTTTTTCTCTTCTACCACTTACCGCCACCTCCGTCACCTTTCACTGTCAACCTCGCGACGCAGCAATTAACCAGGTGATGGCCGAGGTTGGTGGGCACATGGTGATAAGTCCAGCTGTATTTTATCATCTACCAACTAAAGAATTCCCATCGCCATATGAAATTGAGTAGAAGGTGGTGGAAGACTTACAACTAATGCATACATGGAAATCAAGGAGGTTACTTGGTGGTGAAGGAATTTGAATATTCAAAACTTATCCTCTTATCACCTTATCAATCCAACTAATATCCAACTCATGGTCATGAACAACTAAGCATGAGTTATCATTAAAGAAGAAGAGTTCAATTCGGATTTGAATTCCGAATGGATAAGCATTATCCTTTTGCAAGAGAAGTTCGATTTGAATTTGAACTCCGACAACTAAGCGCAAGTTGTCAATGACGGTGGAGGATTTCCATTCCTATAAATAGATGTATTCTCTTGTTATGAAAGTATGCTTTCTTCATTGTCAATGACGGTGGAGGATTTCCATTCCTATAAATAGATGTATTCTCTTGTTATGAAAGTATGCTTTCTTCATTGTACAATTCCTATCCAATGAGAGATAGGGAGAGAGAGAGAGTATCCATTGAGAGATACTCCAAGAAATAAGAGAGAGATAAAGGGAGAGGTTATTTGTGTATTTGCAATTGAGTGCGTCAACTCTTGTAAAATTCTATTTAAGTAGAAATAAAAATTGTTTTTCCTCTTTTAAATTCCTCTTTCGTGATCAGAGAATCACAACAAGTGGTATCAGAGCGCCAGGTTGAGCGTTAAGGTTGGAATTTCAGCTCCAATTTGATCAGATCAAGCCATAACAAAGCCAAGATGTTAATGGAAGAATCATCTTCTGGAGCTACGATTAAGCTTACTGCCACCAACTATACACTGTGGAGACCTCGGATGGAAGATCTCCTCAGTTGTAAGGATTTGTATGACCCCATAGAAGCCAAAGGTGAAAACCCCGATCCTGCTAAGGAGACGGAGTGGAAGAAGTTGAACAGGAAAACTATTGGTTAAATCCGACAATGGATTGATCATAGTGTGTTTCACCACGTTGCACAGGAGACGGATGCATATACCCTTTGGAAGACTCTGGAGGATATGTACCAGGCCAAGACAGCTCGAAACAAAGCCTTATTGATGAGGCGTTTGGTGAATCTGAAGCTGAAAAGTGGAACTTCAGTTGCCGAGCACACCAGTGAGTTCCAGAGCCTAGTGAACCAGTTGTCATCTGTAGAGATGCCGCTTGGGGACGAAATGCAAGCCATCTTACTTCTTAGTTCTCTTCCTGATAGCTGGGAGACTCTGGTGGTTTCTCTTAGCAACTCGGCTCCAAATGGAAAACTTACCATGACTATGGTCAATGATGCCCTTTTTAATGAAGAGGCCAGAAGAAAAGATGTCGGCACAGACCAGTCACATGCCTTCGTCACGGAAAATCGGGGGAGACAGCAAGGAGGTATTCGAGGCAGGGGGAGAGGCAGAAGCAAAAGTAGGGGCAGATCCACAGATGGAAGAAAGCCTTCTTATGCGTGCTACTATTGTGGTCAAGAGGGTCACATGAAGAAGAACTGCAGAAAACTTTTACGAGAACAGGGCCAGAAAGGACAGAGCAGTTCACAGCCGAAGAATAAAGATGGAGAGACGCTAGTCACTATCTCAGGTGATGTAGCTATTTGCTCCATCCAAGAGGAGACATGCCTTCACGTTTCAAGAGAAGACATTGAGTGGGTGATAGATACTGCAGCATCTTACCACGCCACTCCTCTCAAAGAATTCTTCACAACATACAAAGTTGGTGACTTTGGTGCAGTGAAGATGGGAAATACCAGTTCCTCTGAGATCGTAGGAATTGGTGATGCTCAGATACAAACGAACACCGGATGCAAAATAACTTTGAAGGATGTCTGCCATGTGCCAGATCTTCGGCTAAATCTACTTTCTAGGTTAGCCCTTGACAAACTGGACTACGAAAATCACTTTAGTAACGGCACATGGAAAATGATGAAAGGCTCCATGATTGTCGCCCGAGGACATATTTGTAGTACTTTATACAAGACTCATGTGAAAATGTGTGCAGACAGCCTTAACACAATGGAACGTGAGGCGTCTCAAAATCTGTGGCACCAGAGACTCGGTCACATGGGTGAGAAAGGATTGTCTATTTTGACAAAGAAAAAACTTATCACTGCCTCGAAGGAAGCTGCGCTAGATCATTGCAATCATTGTTTATTTGGTAAGCAATACAGAGTCTCTTTTAGTTCCTCTACAACGAGAAGATCGGAGTTGCTCAGTCTGGTGCACTCTGATGTTTGTGGTCCCTTGGAGGTTGAATCACTAGGCGGTAACAAATATTTCCTGACATTCATTGATGATGTTTCTCGAAAGGTGTGGGTATATTTCTTGAGGACGAAGGATCAAGTATTGGATTATTTCAAATTGTTCCATGCCATGGTGGAGCGTGAAACAGGAAAGAAGTCGAAGTGTCTCCGTTTAGATAATGGAGGCGAGTACATATCCAAGGAGTTCGATGCCTATTGTAGAAGAAATGACATTCGACATGAAAAGACAGTCCCACGTACCCCACAACATAATGGAGTAGCCGAGAGAATGAATCGAACAATTATGGAAAAGGTCAGAAGTATGCTCAGTATGGCTAAACTGCCAAAGTCATTCTGGGGAGAAGCTGTTCGAGCCACCTGCTACTTGATTAACAGATCACCGTCAGTACCGTTGAATTTTGAAATTCCGGAGAAAATATGGTCTGGTAAGAATCCCTCCTATTCTCACTTGAGAGTATTTGGTTGTTTAGCCTTTGTACATGTATCCAAGGAGCTCAGAAAGAAGCTCGATGCAAGGACTACTCCATGCATCTTTATAGGCTATGGAGATGAAGAATTCGGATACAGATTATGGGACCCAAAGGCAAAAACGGTTATCAGAAGTAGGGATGTGGTGTTCCATGAAAACCAGACATTAGAAGATATTGAAAAACTCACAGTATCTTCTAGTCCTTATTCCAGTGCCCAGGATATTGTTCCAGACCCTGCACCAGCACAATTTGCCACAGATAAATGATGCGGTGCGTGAGGAAATGCCAGAAACAAAAAATGAGGATGAAGAAGAGGATATTGATCAGGGGGAGCCACAACCCTCTTCACTAGAAGTTGCAGGACCATCACAAGTTTTAGATGATGGTGTACGTCCTGAAAGTGAAAATCCACAATTACGAAGATCTGAGCGAGGTCGAATTCCCTCAACAAGGTATGCGCAGTCTGAGTACATTCTGGTTACTGATGAAGGGGAACCAGAGAGTTTCCAGGAAGCACAATCTCATGTGGATAAAGATAAATGGCTGCAAGCAATGAAGGATGAGATGGAATCATTGCAGAAAAATCAGACATATGAGTTGGTCACGCTTCCAAAAGGAAAGAAGGCACTACGAAATAAATGGGTGTTCAAGCTCAAGAAAGATGGCAGCGGAAAAATAGTGAAGCATAAAGCTCGGTTGGTTGTCAAAGGATTTCTACAGAAAAAGGGAGTAGACTTTGACGAAATATTTTCACCAGTTGTAAAGATGGCCTCAATTCGAGTTATTCTTGGATTAGTAGCCAGTTTGGATTTAGAGCTTGAGCAAATGGATGTCAAGACATCATTTCTTCATGGTGATTTACATGAAGAAATCTATATGGAGCAGCCAGAAGGTTTTGAGGTTTCAGGAAAAGAAAACCTTGTTTGTAAACTCAAAAAGAGCTTGTACGGCCTGAAGCAAGTACCACGGAAATGGTACAAGAAATATGACTTGTTCATGGTGAATCAAGGATATAAAAGAACTGCTGCAGATCAGTGTGTTTATATTCAAAAATTTTCAAATGGTAATTTTGTTGCTATTCTACTATATGTAGACGACATGTTGATCGTTGGAAAAGATGCAATAGAAATTAGCAACTAAAGAAGGAACTCTCGATGGCCTTTGACATGAAGGATTTAGGCCCAGCTCAACAAATTTTGGAAATGCATATAATTCGAGATAAGAAAAAGCATATGTTGTGGCTATCTCAAGAAAAGTATGTTGAACGAGTAGTCATGAGATTCAACATGCACAACGCAAAACCTGTCAGCATTCCACTAGCCAACAACTTCAAGTTGAGCAAGAGTTCATCTCCCTCATCCAAGAAAGAGATGGAGGAAGTGTCATTAGTACCATATTTTTCAGCAGTAGGAAGCCTAATGTATGCAATGGTGTGTACTAGGCCCGATATTGCTCATGCAGTTGGCATTGTGAGTCGTTTTCTTTCTAATCCAGGAAAGGAACATTGGGAGGTAGTCAAGTGGATTCTCAGGTACCTCAAAGGTACATCGAAGACATGTCTGTGCTATGGGGGAGCTGATCCGATTTTGGAAGGCTATACAGATTCAGATATGGGTGGAGATCTTGATGGAAGGAAATCTACATCAGGATTCCTATACACTTTTGCAGGGGGAGCTGTGTCATGGCAGTCAAGACTACAGAAGTGTGTTGCTTTATCCACAACAAAAGCAGAATACATTGCAGCAGCAGAAGCTGGAAAAGAAATGTTGTGGCTAAAGAGATTTCTCCAAGAATTAGGAATCAAGCAGAATGATTATAGAGTACATTGTGACAGCCAGAGTGCTCTGGACTTGAGTAAGAACTTAATGTATCATTCTCGCACAAAGCACATTGCACATTGACATTCGTTATCATTGGATACGAGAAGTGATGGATCAACAACTGTTGAGACTAGTGAAGATCCGCACAAAGGAGAATCCAGCGGACATGTTGACAAAGGTGGTTTCAAAGGAGAAGCTAGAGTTATGCAGAGACATAGCTGGAATGGTTGGCAGATAACAATTGCCTCAAATGCAGCTGGAGGGGGAGAATTGATAAGTCCAGCTGTATTTTATCATCTACCAACTAAAGAATTCCCATCGCCATATGAAATTGAGTAGAAGGTGGTGGAAGACTTACAACTAATGCGTGCATGGAAATCAAGGAGGTTACTTGGTGGTGAAGGAATTTGAATATTCAAAACTTATCCTCTCATCACCTTATCAATCCAACTAATATCTAACTCATGGTCATGGACAACTAAGCATGAGTTATCATTAAAGAAGAAGAGTTCAATTCGGATTTGAATTCCGAATGGATAAGCATTATCCTTTTGCAAGAGAAGTTTGATTTGAATTTGAACTCCGACAACTAAGCGCAAGTTGTCAATGACGGTGGAGGATTTCCATTCCTATAAATAGATGTATTCTCTTTTTATGAAAGTATGCTTTCTTCATTGTACAATTCATATCCAATGAGAGAGAGAGAGAGAGAGAGAGTATCCATTGAGAAATACTCTAAGAAATAAGAGAGAGATAAAGAGAGAGGTTGTTTGTGTATTTGCAATTGAGTGCGTCAACTCTTGTAAAATTCTATTCAAGTAGAAATAGAAATTGTTTTTCCTCTTTTAAATTCCTCTTTCGTGATCAGAGAATCACAACACATGGGCGTGTGTGCTGTCGTGTTCGACTGTGTGACAGTAACGTAACCTTATTGCAAGGGACAGTTTCCATTGGCCTGGAGCTCTGTAACTACTAGAAATATTTTCAAGTTTCTAGAAAAGAGATACATGGTTAAGCTCTGTTCAACAGCTCATTAATTCAATTTAAATTGATTGATTTGGATTTTCTAGATAAAATGTGTGGTTGAAAATTGTAAAGAGGAAATGTATGCAGTTAAAAAGTGGTTGAGAAAATTGTGTAATTTAAATTCTAAATGTGCTTTAAATGGATGATAATAAATTCTGCCACAGTTATTGGTGAAGTATTTATTGAAAAAGATTGTCTTGGCCCAAAATTAGATTGACGTCCTATTCTCAAGCTTTGATATATATATATACGGATTTATTGCTCATTAGCATTCCCATGACACTTGAATTCTGGTATGGAATGAGAAGACTATTACAAGTTCATCACAGCGTTACATGCAATGAATTATGTAAAAGTTGTTATCAAGTATATGTGATTATGATGTTTAATAATTGGTTTTCTTGATTCGCAGTTTCGCTTCGTAAACACATCATAATGTGTAGTGGAGGATCTGAGGCGGATTTGATCAGCAGTCTTCCGGGAAGTATTATAGAGAATATAATTGGATGTTTGCCACTGCGGGATGCAGTGAGGACGAGTATTTTGTCGAGAGAATGGAGGTACAAATGGGTAACATGTCCAGAACTCGTGTTTGATTTCTGGTTCGATCAGATGTTCCTTGGAAATCACAAACTCGAGAAACTCGTGTACCTGATTCTAGAACTTCATCAAGGACCCTTGATTAAGTTTGCCCTCCAGGTCCCTGCTTTCAGGAGTTGCCCAGATATTGATCAATGGGTTGATCTTATGCCAAAAAACACTATCCAGGATTTCACTCTCCACATTTCTCGGGGGGATAACCATGAATTGCCTTCTCGTATATTCACTTTTAACCAGCTAAGGAAGTTGAAACTTTATAAATGTGTATTAAACCCTCCATTAGGATTCAAAGGATTTAATAAGCTTTTGAATCTCGATCTTCAGAATGTTGACCTTGTGCCTCAAACATTTGCAAGCTTTATCTCAGCTTGCCCAATGCTTGAACGGTTGAGGATGATTGATTGCACGAATTTCGATTGCCTAGAAATTGAAGCTCCCAAATTGAGGTCTCTAGAGTTTCATGGGGTATTCAAATCCATCTATTTCGAAAATAGCCCTCTTCTTGTAGAAGTTATTATATCTTTCTCTGCCATTGATTTCGGAACGGGAAAATGCTTCTCGTCTAATTTAATCGCGTCTTTAAGTTGTCTGCCTTCTCTCGAGGAACTGCATCTGCAGGCTTTTGCCTTGGAGGTAACGATATTGCAATCCTAAAGTAACGTTTTACTCTCCTAATACTTGTTTCTTTCAATTATTACTCTCTCCATCATACAAAGATGAATTCGTTTTCCTTTTTTGTTTATCTTAAATTATATGCAACTTTCCTTATTGAGAGTATATTAATGTTAATATATTTAATATGCATTATTATCAATGAACATGAATTATCCATTATTCAATATATGAGTATATTAGGTAAAATATAAGTAAATTTATGGTTCCAACATATATTAATTATGTTTTCTTAATCTGTGTGAAAATAGAAATGAGCCTATCTTTATGGGACGGAGGGATTATTATCTATTGGTTCTAATTTTTTGTCCGCATTTTTGCTACTAGGAACTTGCTGAGGATGGTTTACCTAAGAAACTTCCGGTCACGCTGGAAACTCTGAAAATTCTTCACCTCTCCGATATGTATTTCGAAAAAATTGAGGAGATCTGTTGTGTTCTTTGTTTGATTAGAAGCTCTCCCAATTTACAAAAGCTTAAAATTACAGCAAGTCAAATTCTATTTATGTTCCTTTTGCTTAAACATTTTATGAGATTTTTCTTTTCATATGGAACCTATTTAACGAATGTCCTTCAATTTTTAGGCTTTCACTTTCGATGTTGTGGAGTCTGTGGGAGAATATCTCCGAGCACAGAAAAGCTCCGATTGCATGTTGGCTCAGCTTAAAACGGTGGATATGCTACTTTTCTCGGGGGTGGAGCCTGAAATGGAATTCGTTAAATATCTGTTGGCATCCGCAACTGGACTTGAGGAAATGGCGATTTTGCCCCATGCTGGAAGCGTCTCCGATGGAGGTGAGTCGATATTGAATGAACTTAATCAGTTTCCTCGGGCATCTGCGAAAGCAGAGATCGTTAATGTAAAAAATGAATCATGATATTTTTCTTGGTACATTTTATTCCTTGTTCTATAATTTGGATGATAAGCTTTAAGGTTGTAATATTTTGTAATTTGTATGTCCATTTTTTATGTCTTGTGATGTAGTATGGGTGTGGTTGTAAATGTCAAATTTCATCTTACCGGAATGTTTCTGTAAATCATCAGTTAAAAAGTAATGAAATTTCAACTTCTTCATGGGATTGAAAATTCGATATTTGAAAAGCGAAACTTACATCAGGTCAATTGAAGGAAGGAGTAAAGTTATTTGAGAAAAGGAGTCAACTTGTTTTCTTTTTCTTCTCAAACTCTTTATGCAAACCAATTTCGGGACAAAGATCTTGTTATTTTTCCTGTAATATGTGTATTTTTTGAATGTTGAGTGAAAATAGTTAAGACCATTATGGTTTGGTTCTTTTGAGTGTATAGTTCAAAGATTCTGTTTGAGGGTTGTTGGTGATTCAGGTTAGATCTGTAGTTTCCTTTTGAAGATAAGTTTTCTTGTGGCTTAATCTTTGTACTGATTGAACTATTTTGTATCTTGATCTCATTTTTGGTGTTACAGTGCAATCGAACATTACCATGTTAATGGATGCTCAACTCGGGATTAGGTGTTAGAATTGGTCACCAAACCTTTGAGACTAGCTACAAAAATCAAAATCGTTGTATTCTTATTCTTGTTCTGATTTCTGAAAGTTTTAGTTTCCGCACCATATTAATTTTGGAGTTTATATCGTTTATATTGTGTGTTATGGGCATTTCAAGTTGATGTACACAAAAAGTAGCAACACCCGAGGAAGTTTAGGGGCCTTGAACCCGAACCCGAGCGCATGAAAAATTGAAAATTGTCCCTATAACATTACGATACCCTCGAGGAGGTTTCATAACCCCGATCATCATTCATACCCCCGAGGACTAATTTACAATTATCGAGGCTAGATATGTCCGGACTTACTTGACCAGCGGATGCTCGAGATCTTAGATCTTTCAGACGAGCAAGTCTCCTATTTGAAGTGAGACTCTAAGTTCGCAAGTCCTAATCTAACTTGATCACTGCAATCCTACCATTATTAAGACTTGTAATACTAGTAGAACTCCCAAGTATCTCAACCACCGAGGTAACTTAATCCTACCCGAGTTTTGCTAGCATCAAATGGACAACGAGGTTACACCCCCACCGCCTTTATTTCAAGTATTTGAGATTCTGCGGAAGTTCACACGTGCGAATTTTTGGTAGCATCACAAGTGTTAATATCTTCTCGTTTAGTGGAGAACAGTTCCCTCAAAACGATTAAGCCCGCTTCTTCAATAAACATACATAAATAAATTCCGCATGAAAGACAAAACAAATTGTAATTAAGGTTCAAATGTAACAAATTCTGCAGATTAATATGAGCCAAATTAGCAAAAGCACAAAAAGAAATCAGGGATTGAAATTTCGAATGCATTAGAAAGGTGCAAGACAGTTTAGATAACGAAATTTTAACTTATTTTTCCCCTCAAACAACAGTTGTAAACAATAAATATTTGCATGGCGAGAGTGTGAGTCTGAGTGTACATACGGCAAATACAGCAAATGCACAACTATATATATATAGAAATCTACACACTTCAGATTTACAGAATCAAATACTTTCACAATTTATATATAAATTCTTCTATATATTCCCCATACAATTACTTGGTGATATATCTTCTGAATGGAGTTGCCCGCTTCGCCAAGAATAAAATGTTGTCTCTGGCAATCTTCCAGAAAGAAGGAATCGTCGAAAAGTAGTGGAATTTATGGGATAAATTCTTACTATGGTGATTATGGTTTGGATGATAAATTTCAGAGTCCTGAAAATGGGGCTTTTCCCCTAAAACAGCAGAAAATTATGGTGCGGGAAGCCATTAAAAAGCATGAGAAAGCTACTAAGGAAGCCAAGAAGCGTTTAAAATTTGGTGTGAAGTAACCAGGGAAGTGCAAGGATTGAAAAGGAATATTGGTTAAAGTTTTATTTTATTTTTTTCAGATTTTCTGGGTTATTTTTAGATGTTGGATTGTATCTCATTATATTATTCAATTATTATTTAAATTCAATGTATTCCGTTTTTGTAATAAATAAATATATATTAAGGGTAACTGAGAATCAATTTTGAGACATGAACGTCGCGATTTTCTCTATTCTTGCCTCTTGGAGGTAGTCAGGTAGATGTAGTTTAGATGATTAACTTCTATTTTTGCAGTTATAATTTTCTCATTTGAATTTGTGTTTTTGTTCGATTCTCTTTTGAATTTCCCTTTGGTAAACGATTTATAAACCGATTTATAAATTACACAATTTTTCAAATCACTTTTTAATCATTCAAATTTTTTCTATCCACTTTTGAACCATATATTTTACCTCAAAATCATAAATAAATCAGTTTATAAATCACTACAGCATTACTAAACGGTTAAAAACGTAATGACGATTTTTATTTTTATTTTTAATACATGTGTTGATATTTTATTATTTCATTTAATCAAGAGTCTTTTTGATAATGAAAGTTTTTTTTCTTAACCTCATTTTCAATTACACGTTTTTATAAGATTTATTGCTTTCTTACTTTTTAATCACGATTCAACTACATATTCTCATAAAAAAAAATTCTTCTTTTTATTACCAAATATGCTCTAATCATCTAATGTATGTAAAGCCTCTATTTGGTAAACTGATTTTATAAACGATTATTTATAAATAACGGCATAGCAAAATTTCTTGGATCCATTTTTATAAAAAGTAAAAAATGATGTGTGATAATCTTTGAACAATCGAAATTATTGATTTTTTTAAATAATTGTCTAATAAAATGCTGACACTTGACAATTTGTTTGGTACAAATTTTAATAAATTTTACAGAAATACCATTTTTACAGATGTTTTTATACAGGTGCGTTTACAGATGTCTCACTGTAGTTGAAAAAATGGTAGAGAAGTCGGCGCAGACTTCTTTGCTACAGTGTCATATTTGTACGCCTTCCTGTATACTCATCTGTACGAATAGCGCGATTGTAAATTTTAATTTAAGTTAAAGACAATAATCAATCTCAATTATATATTTCATCGGATCAAAACTTTTCAAGCACACATTTCATAGCTAAAAATTTAATTTTAATTTCTACCAATAAAGAGTTTATAAACAAAATTTATAAATAAGATACTATTCCGCGCCTATTTAAACGGATTTAAATTGATTTATTTGAGTTTTTTTTTTTTGGTAAAATGTATGGTTAAAAATTGAAGAGATAATATATATGTAGTTAAAAAGTGATTTTAAAAATTGTATAATTAAAATTTTGGTTTAAATGGCAGCGGAAGACCGACTAAAATTTACCGGACAAATCCAAATGATGCTGATAGGAAAAGTCAATATTTAGAGAAATATTACTTGTACATGAATTTTAATAAGAAGGTTGACATAATGCATATGTGTCACAATCTATCATTTCACACGTCACATTAACTTCTAAATCAACACATACAAGCTGTCAAATCATTTTTTGTCAATTCTTTTGTCAAGATTTTAGTACAACTAGCATTAATTCAAGTTGGTCAGAAAATTTCCATGGGAAGATATCAATGCTCTAATGATCACGTACATGCACATACACTTTTAATTAGGTATCGGCGCCTCACCTCCATTCATGTCACCATTTGAGTGCTTGTGATGACACCCTCGTTTCAGAGTTCAGACCCTTTAGCTCTCCTCATTCAACACTCGAAAAATCTACGTGCTCTTGTATATCTACTTATATTTCCTACTTTTGAATGTTTGATTGACAAAATTTCACCGAAAAATATTTTTCAAGTTGTAAATTTTGCCATGTTTTCAAGAAAAAGATTTTCTCACCAAATGTGTAAAAAAACGTTTGATCATTTTTGTTATTGTTAATTGATTTTTTTTCTAGAAATTAACATTATTATTATCAAATACAAATATGTGAAAAAATTTGATTAGATTTGCTAAAATTTGCTTTATTTATCATGAAAAATAATGTCAATCAAACAATAAACTTAGAAAATTTCTCACTTTTTCTACCTAAAAAACTAATTTAATTACACACTTTCAATTAATATTTTCTACGAAAATAATTTCTAGGTAATTCAATTCCTAAAAATTATTTTGTATCCATCTATTTTCCATCTTTTCAATCAAACACACCCTTAGAAATTTCCCTTTTCATACTAGTGATAAATAGTTAAATTATTTTCTAATTTATGATTGAAAAAAGAAAAGATATTGAGATTATATTTTTTCTACATAATTTTTAGTTTTAAATTTTTATAGTAAAAAATCCCATAAAATTCAGTTAATCAACTGAAATTGCAAAGATCACATCATCATCTCTTATATGTAATAAAATAATATTAAACTATATAAATAGAATTAGTAACAAAATAATTAATATAACTGATGAGTATAAATTTTATTCACACCCGAGCATTTACAAAAGTCTCAAGTTCGAGCTCTTTGACAAAATATAGTCTCCTAATCAAATGTGTAACCACGAGGACCACCATGAACCCGAGGAGGACCTCAATCCTGACCACGTGAATATCACCCTATAATATATTTTCTATTCCCGAGGAAGACCTCAACCTCGACCACCATAAATCCGAGGATGACCTCGAGCCCGAATACATGAATATTATCCCATATTACATCTTGATACTCCCGATGAGACTTCAACCCCAACAATCATTTATATCCCGAGCATATCCTTTGTATGGATGGCAATGGGGCTGGTTCGGGGCGGGTCAGGGCCGCCCCGCTAAGGACTCGAAATTTTTTTTTTTTTTTAATAATAAATAAATTGGTAATGAAATTTTACGTGAAAAATTTAGGCGTTGAACTAGTTAGAGTTTTTAAGTTTGAACTTTAAAAATAATATGTATATACTTAAAGAAAAAAATCAATAAACAATATAATTGTATAGTTGTTGTATATTCTCATATCCCTAAATTCCACCAATGTTCAATTCTTCTGGATTTCATCAAATTTATTTTAGTTTCTCATTTCATTAAAAAAAAAAAATTATTTTTACCGGGTCACGGGGCGGGGCGGGGCGGGGCGGAAAACCCGCCCCGCGGACCCGACGGGGCGAGTCATTTCGGGTCCTCTAGGTTTCGAGTCCTTCGAGTTTTTTTGCCATCCCTAATCCTTTGTCTTCATCCCCGAGCACTTGAATATTTAGCTAGTCATATCTTGGTACCCCCGAACAACATATGAACCTCGACGCCGAGCACTTAAACATTACACCATATTGAGAACCCCGAGGACTTGAACAACCCCGAGGAGAATATAACTCCCAATCACACTTAAAATGCCCGTGGCAAAAACGTTGCCCCGACCACTCATAATACCCCCCGAGGATAGAATACCCCGAGTACATATATCTCACCAAAAAGGTGCATGATGTGCTCGGGGCACGTGATGCTCGGGTCACGTCTCTCATTGATCGGGCATGACTTGATCTGATACGTGGAGTCTACAACCTCCTAATTCCAATAGAACTCATCTTCCAACAGAATCCTATTTGGGTTTTATAACCTCATCCCTAAAAAATAGGAGGATGATTCCTAACAGGACTCATGCAATGCAGGTATTTCAATCCTATCATAATTCGTCCATATATCACTATAAATACATGGCACTCAATCATAATTCAGGTACACAATTATCTCTACAATTTATAACCTCTTGCATAAATTTTCTCCTTCCTCTTTACTGACTTAAGCATCAGAAGGGCGACGATGACACATCTCATCACCTTTATTGCAGGTATTCAGAGATCCAGTTCGTGCTAGTTTATTGCTCAAACTCGAAATATTTCAGGTGCGGTTTTTAGCATCATCAATAACTATTAATTAGCCTCATGTCTACTATATGAACCACGGTAAAAGTAAAACACGGACTGGTTTAGTTGTAATAAATCACAAAAACTCTGTTATTTTTTACCATGAGTAGAAGAACATGAACGACAAAATTGTAAATTTATACTAGTACTAGATTAATAGTCTATATAGTTATTAATACAATATTGTTGACAATCTGTTTCTTTCAAATCTGTCGTAGGCAAGCCTAGTTCTCAAGAATAGCATCAAACTTGAGGTCAGTCCCAAAATAGAAATACAACCCCACGATACAAAAGTCAAGAAATAGCATTTTCTTCCCATGCAAACCAATGAGTCAGTCAGAAGCCCTGGCCTAGACTCAGCATTAGAATCATAAAAAGTAGCAGCAAGAAAGCCATAGACAAGTGAACCAACAGGGATGTTTGTGATTAGAATGTTGTGGTTGACACCTACACTGTTTGGTCCAAAGAGTTCAGAAGTTACTGAAACAGCAGCAGCAAATATGAATCCGGAGCTTAATCCGATAAGGGCTGTGCCAGCTTGAAGTGCCATCTCCTTGCCTGTTGCAGCGAGCAAGAAGAAGGCGATTGGCGTGGGCAAAAGCGCAATGACCAGCCACCCAGTTCTTGCGTAGTAGAACTTCCTGCAGACATGGACATATTTCATAGCATCAGTACTCCATTATGCATTAGATCCTATCTATTGAACCACCTCATCTATAAGGTTAAACCATTACGGGGACATTTTTTTTATTATTAAAACTTATTTTTCATGATGCCCCTTACTTGAACTTAATTTTCAAGATGCCCCTTATAGTTGATGTGACGTGACGTGACGTAAAAGTCAGATTCATTTTTTTATCGAAGGCCTAACAAGTGGATGCTTCCATAAATGGTTGGCAGTTAAGGCTTAAATTCAAGACCTCTATGTGCTATGTGGCTCAACAATATGTATTCAAGTGTGAATTGCATAAGCAAATTATCTTCTACCCGTCTTACTCCCTCTGTCAGCGTCAGGAACTTGAAAGCAGTATGGCAGTCAAGGAAATGGAGGAGCTGGATCTCAGGCTGTGTTTTGTCATTTGGGAAAACTGGTAATTACTAATTAGAAATAAACCATTCCTATGGTAATGAACATGTTCATTTCTAGTTCTAACTCAGAAACCCAACTCTATGAAGCCAAACATGAAGTCAGTTTTATTTACTTACGTTCTTATGAAGTCCGGAGTTGCTGAAAGCAAACGGCCAAAGAAGGAGAAGGATGAATACATTGTGATGAGCCTGGAAGTCATTGAAATCTGTCCAAGTGATTGTGCTATCTGCCCAAGATTATTACTGTACACAAGTCCAATTGTGCCCCCACAAAAATATGCTAGATAGTATAACCAAAAATCTATCCTAGAAACAAGCATTTTCGCCTTATGCTCTTCGCCAAGCATTAACAGTCGATCTTGGCCTAGTATGGTATCACAAGAACACCCTTCATTGGCTTCAGTGTTTTGTCTAGACATTTCACGAACAGAATCCTCATTATTAGAAGTATAGATTAGTCCACTGGCTGCACTATTCTCCCGACTAAGGAGCTCTTTATGTAGTTCAAGATCATCAGCATCAACAAGCACAAAACCCGACCCCTCAAACTGGAATCTCTTGTAAATTGTGCGCTTGAACCAATCTCTAGCATAGATAATACCTGGGATACCTAACGGGAGAATGAGGAGAAAAATGGCACCCGCAAATAGAAAACGAGCAGTTGATGCATTTGATGAGTGGAGGAAGAGAAGATAGAGGCCTGTGATGATGGCCAGTAAGTTCAACTTGAGGAATGTTAATTTCTCACGTTTGACAGAATCTGGGGAGAGAGGATCTACAGGTGGTTGGCGAAGAATGGGGATTACTGCTGCAATGGATGTGAAAAGGGGAATAAATGCATTTAGAAGAAGATATAATGAAGTAGATGAAGGGTTTAGTGATTTTGCAGCAAGGTTGTATAACGCTGCACTTACTCCATTAAAGCTAACTGTAAGAGCAAGAGCAAGCGGTCGAGTACATGGGAAATTCTTTATGCAGAGAACAAAACATACTGTGTTGAACCAACAGATGCTACATCCAGCTAATAAGCATAATAAAAACACCTGCAACAGAAAATTGGACAGTCAATCGAGTTCATGATCACATTTCTAGCATTAGTCAACGCTGGAACAGCTAACAATTATGGAAGACAGTAAGTTTAATCAACGATGTTAGATATACTAATTTCACTGAACAATAAATAAGCTGAGACGATCAGTTAAAGATACATATTTATGATTTTTCTCAGCATAGAATTGATCTTAGATTCGAGAGAAGCAACATGCAATCAAAATTGAACTTCTTTTTATTTACAGCTTAACTTTCCTAATCATTTTTTACCATTGTGGTAAAGATATAAACATCTTTATGTTCTTAGCAGATGCAAGCAAACATGATTAAGTTGCATCGTTGAGAAAATCCAGAATATATTCGAAAAAGAAAAATCTATGGACATAACTACTATTTGTTTTGTCTGTATCAGGCCGTTGTTTCTTTGTTTAAGAAATAATAGTCTTGCTAGAAACAATATAAAACCCTCAGCATTGCCTTTGCTTTTGTTTTCGTAATTGATATTAATTAACCAATGCAAATATGCGAATGATATATCAGCATATCGTTCAAAAGGAAAAGGTGGAAGGAAACAGTGAAACAAACAAAGAGTTGTGATCACCAATGCATTAATCGTTTTGAGGCCAGGAATTTCTCTGCCATTAATACAACTCAATTATTGTCCAGTACTGACCAGAAGAACAGGCAAAGGTCATCAGAAAGGTTTGGTTGGTGGCATGTTTCTCTATTTTCCACACTAGATATTATCACCAAATTTTTAAGAAAAACTTCTCACCTTCAGATTACTTTTTCAAGCTTAGTTTGGTCAAACATCATTTTCATCCACAAATTCTGTAGGATCCCAGCTTCTAAACACTTTTTTATCCAAAAATTCCTTCGAAACAACTACTAATTATTTACGAATAATGTTAAATGATCACCGGTCTAGGACTATGTAACAGGTGATTTTATAGGCTAATTAAACCTTGTTCGACTTCCTTTCATTTATTTCAAATTATTTCTCATACTCATTTAAAACTAGACATTATTAACAAAATAAAATATTCTGCACATAAATCCAATTTTTTCTTAAACACACATTCTATGAAAAACTATTATTTAAAACGTTGTTTTTACACGATAATGACCATCAAATATGACCTAAATGTATGGACTCAAGACCTACAATGTTATTGGTCTTATCATTTTAGAATCAATTTGGTGAAGATTAAAATTAAATTTTTAGTTGAGTTTAATAGAAGTTGATAAAATGCGTGGTTGATAAGTTGTGGAACCTAAAAAATATGTAGTTAAAATTAATTGTAAACTTTGACTTAGATTAAGGTTGTGTTTGGTAACAGTTTTTTGTTTATAAACAAATAACATAGTTTTTTGAGGTAAAATATATGGATGAAAAGTGATTTGAAAATATGTGTATGGTTAAAAAGTAGTTTGAAAAAATGTATTTATAACCTTTTTTATAAACAAGTTTACCAAATGTAGGCTAAAATAAAGATTTTAAGTAGTATCAGGAAGGGGGTTAATATCACATTATATGGTGATCGGGTCAGATGAACATAAATAACATCAATTATAATCTTTTTTTAAAAAAAAAAAAAAAAAAAATCTTTACCAAACACATATTGGTGGATATGTTTGGTCATATATTGTTTAATCACCTTCGTTGATATCCATTGATTTAAGGTGACTATATTGTCAATTACATTATCAGCTATAAAGTTACATACATCAGTTTATCAGCGGACACTGATTCGATTACAGTAACCAACTTGGAACAAAATAAAATTTAAAGTCCCTAGTCCCTACTTAAATCTCCCAACAAGTACAGAAAAATCGTGTTCTTAACACCGAAAATATTTATTGAAAATGAGTTAGAAACAAAATCCGAATGAAGAAGAAAATAAGTAATAATGAAACAAAAAGAACAAAACAGGAGGTGTGTTAGCCATTCAGCAATATACAGGGTAGAAAATAACTAACCACAAAATATGGCAGGGCGATGATATTCCTAATGACAAGCCACTGCACACCATACCCAATCAATCCCATTGCCGCAGCCAAAAACATAACCATCCACAAAGGAAGATACATCAACGCCAGCCCCGACGACCACCCCAATGCCTTGCCGAGGTCCGACGCCGTCGCCAAGTAGTTCAACTGCACTTGTGATATCCGTAATACCGCCTTCAACTCCGACGAATACGCCGAGAAGTCGAAATTCGTACCTGTAAACGCCTGAATCCATATAGTAGCCACTAAAATCATCCACTTTCTAGATTGACCCGCCATAAACCTCCGTGCGGCGATTTGGGAATCAATTTGCGTCTAACTGAGTGTCTATTTATACACGCACATTAATTATCACACCATATAATGATCGATACAGTGAACCGTACGCTAACAATATTTCATTTTTGGCCCGCCGTTTTTCTACTTTCTATCTATGGTTGCCACTTGGCGAAAAATGAACCGATTGTTTGTTGGAATTTTCTAGACTAATCCACGATTTTTTTTCACAATAAGAATTAAGGGTGTTTTTGATTGCGAAGATGAAAAATAACTAAAAAAAAAAAAAAATTCAAGTAAATTATTTGTGTGAAAATTATTTTTGCGAAAAATATGAATTGAAAGTCTTTGATTAATTTGATTTTCTAGGTGGAGAAAGTTGAGAATTTTTCAAATTTCTTTGTTTAATTGACATTGAAAATAAAGTAAATTTTAGCTATTTTTTTTTTAATTTTTTTTAACACATTTGTACTTGATAATAATAATATTATTTTGTAAAAAAAAAATTTAATTAACAACAACAAAATTGATCAAACGTGGCAAAAATAATTTTAAGTGTAACATGAAAAATCTTTTCTTAACCAAGCCAATAAAAAATATTTTCCACCAAATCCTTGAAAATGGACGCGTGAGGAAGGTCCAAGAAAAAGTTTTTTCATGTCAAATATTTGCAATCAAACACGAAAAAGTGAGAAAGTAAGAAGGATTATTCTAGTTTCACAATCCTACACACAATGTGGGTATGTCATTTACTCACATTGGGTTGGGAATTTTGTGGATCCCAACTCAATGTGGGTGAGATTGTGATTGTAACAAGATTGAAATAGGAAAATGTTTTCTTTTTCCATGAAAAATTATACCTAATCAAAGATTGTGATTGTAACAAGATTGAAATAGGAAAATGTTTTCTTTTTCCATGAAAAATTATACCTAATCAAACATACCTAAGAGCCTGTTTGGTAACGAGAAAATTTCCACATCAACTTTCAAACTCAATTCCAACAATTTATTCTTAGTCATGGACGTAGTTTTTGACTTTTCAAATATTTTTTAAATCACACATTCATCAAAAAATAAAAAAAATTACAAAAACTTCAACTTTTCGGATTACCAAATATGCTCTAAAATAAAGGGTTTCCTAAGTAAATATTTATGTTGTGTTTGATTGGAAATATGTAAAATAGATTGAAAGAAATTAATTTTCGGAAATTGAAATGCTTGTAAATTACTTTCGTGAAAAATATAATTAGAAGTGTTTGATTGAATTGTTTTTTAAGTGAAAAAGTGGCGATTTTTTTTTTTTAAGTTTTGTTCTTTTACTAAGTGTGTGTTCCGCAACTATTATAACACCTCGTGATTGATGTTATTTATGTTTTTTAAGTAAGATGTGTGGTTAAAAAATGATGTTGGAAATGATGTTGATTATAACACCAACTTTCCGAACACATGCTAACATTATTATTTTCCATGACAAATCAAGCAAAATTTAGCTATTTTAATCATTTTTTTCTCATATATTTATACTTGATGATAGTAATGTTAATTTTGGAAAAAATAATGTTGTGTTTGGCGACTCTTTAAAGAGGATTCAGGAGAGGGAAGATTTTTTTATGTTTTCGAGACAAAATGTGTTATTGAAATTGGAGAGATAAAATGTGTGTGATTAAAAAGTTATTTGAGAAATTGTGTAATTTAAATTGTAGTTTAAATGGTAGTTTAATGCAGTCGTCGAATGCAGTACAAGTCAATTAACATCAACAACTAAGATCAAATGAGGCAAAAATTATTTTCCATACAAGGTGAAAAATATTTTCTCAACTAAATTCAAAGAAAATATTATTTGTTTTAATGGAAAATCACGAAAATCGTGATAGGATATAAAATATTTTTCATGGCAAAAATATACAATCAAATACACCAAAGGTGAGAACAATGATTCTGTCCAAGTGAGGGGACATCCTTTACCAAGATTGAGGTCTTAAGTTCGATTCTCCTGAGAGAATTTGGGTGGGTTTGTAGTTTTTTTTTTTCTTGACTTTCATATTTTTTATTTCCACATAACTCGAAATTTTTTCAAGAAAAATATGCCAAGAGGATTAACCCAGTTTTGATCTAAATCAAGAAGCAATACAGGTACAAAATAGAGACACCCCTTTTCTAAGTTGAAGACACATGCCCCCCTTCTTGTATCCATTTTTAATACAATACAAGTTGCAGTCTGGGAATTGAGAGCATGGCCCTTGAATCACCAGCCAGGGTTCTTCACATCTTACGGATGTGAAGAGCAAAGCCATGCAAATTAGTCCAATGAAGAGAGATTTTCGAATAGAAGAAATTTTCTCGATTTCCATTGCATAGATGTATGAAAAAATGAATATGGTGGATTTGTAGTTGTATATAGGAATTTGTCCAAAAAAAAAAACACCAGAAGGTGGAAAATGAAAATATTTGCACATTCCAAGGTAAATATAGGTATATTAAACATAGCCTTAAAGTCAAATTCAATTTCAACCATACATTTATAATTAATATAAACTTACTTGAAAATTTGTACATGTTGGCAACATAACTGCGTTAGATGCGAGATCCACATGGACAAATGTGGTCCCCCAGCATAGCTCAATTGTTAAAGGTTGAGGTGACATAAAAGTTTACTTTGTTGGCAGCTACAAAATGAGGGTTCGAATTCTACAAATGCTTTAGATTTGTCCTATTTGTTGTGAAACTCAGTCGACAAATTTCAGACCCTAGATAACTGAGGCACATCTTGCATTTTATTTCATCCATAAGGTGTTAGGAGCGGGTTATAGCGACCCAGAATTTTTATGCAATAAATAATTATTTTAATATTTAGAAAATTGTGTCGCTACTATTTCATTTATTATTTTGAAGTTAACGCCGCGACGAATTCGTCTAGCCAAGTCAAGAAATATCGAATTTGTTCGATTTTAAATTAAAATCCGAATTTCTAAAATTATGTTATTTTAATTATTTATTCAAAGTATTATTTCAAAATCATATTTTCAGTCCGAAAATATATCTGTTTTAAATACGCTTCCTAATCGAAGTTAGTCAATTTTCTAAGCCATAGCCACCACCCACAAATTTCTTTTCAGCTCCATTATTATCAGCATCAATCCATAGCCACGAACCTTCATTATATTAAACCATAATTGTACAAGCAAAGCATCTTCATCATTATCATCATCTACCCCATCTTCATTTCAATACTCATGGCACAACTCACACTTCCATGTACTTAGATTCCACAATACAATATATATAAGCATACATCTTCATCACCATTCAGAAATCAAATTCAACCCACTATATCACCATTATCATCTCCATCTTAGCAACTACTGCACAAACCATTTACACTGCAATCAGTATCATCACTGTCAAGTTACCACCTCCAACTCATAGTCCGAACCATCACAATGCAATCCAGCCACCACTGTCTGCACTCATCGACTGCAACTTCATCACCACCACCGGATTTCCACCACTGCCCAAATCACCCTTTTTACACCATCAGTCCACTGCAGCACTTCAATCATAACCAAAACACCCAACTGCCATCAACCAATCGAGTCTCTGACCAACTCCAATTCAGTGCCAAAGCCCCAAATCAAAATAAAACCCAAAACAAAAACCAAGAATCAATTTACCCATAGCACTTACCTCGAACTCCAATCAGTTTTGACCGGAGTTCCACCGGAAATCGCATCTCCAAACTCAGCCTCCAGTGTCTAGGTTTCACATCAAATTCGCTCCAAATCGATAACCAATTACTGAACCAGAACAATACCTCTACCGCCGACTGATTGACCGGTTTTTCGCCGGAAAGTCGCGAATTCAAAACCTAGGTTACACTTCGATTTCGCGCCTAACCTCGCACCTGAAACCAAATCAAAACTTCCACCCTTTTCCCGTCGCTCGCCACACCTTACACCTACGATTCGCCGGCGTTCCACCGGCTGTAAACCGGAATATTCCTCCCTCCCTTCTCTGCGTTCTGAAACGAATGTGAGTAGAGAGAGAGACGGAGTGCGTTTTTGACAGAAAGAGAGAACGGATCTGAGGATATATTTTTAAGTTTTTCAGAAATTTGCACTTTGGTCCCTACGTTTTCTGAATGATTTAAATCAGTCCCTACAGCTTTGAATAGTTTATTTCAGCCCTTTTAAAGTTTTAATGTTATTTCAAATCAGCCCCTCAAGTTTTAAAAAGGTTTTATTCAGTCCTTTTAGCTTCAAACTTATCATTTCAGTCCCTGCTGATTTACTTTTAAGCTCAAGTTTCAAAAGTATCAATTTTAGTCCCTCAACTTTTCAAAGATATTCATTTTAGTCCTTCAACTTTCAAAACATCAATTTTAGTCCTCAAATTATAATTTATCATTTTGAACTATATATTCGATAGACTAAAGTGACTTATTGGCTAAGACGAAGCGTACGGAGAATTTAAAGAAATTGAAGTCATTCCCGCTCAACTTTGCACTCGTCGGATTTAAGGTAGACTCGCACTTATTAATTGATTTAAATTATGATTTCATATGAATGTCATGTGACTTGTGAAAGTCAATTTTTAAGAAAAGCAAGTATGTTGTTATGAAAGGTAAATATACCTTATGTTGTTATAAAAAGTAAGTATGTTTTTATGAAAAGAAAATATACTTTATGTTTTTACGAGAAAAGTAAGTATACCCTATGCTTCACGAAAATGTTTTTTTTTGGATCATTGCTATGAAATCAATCTACCAAGATTGTTTTGGGTCCCATATGATAAGTTATGATATGTTAAGGGGACCAGAGTTTTAGTAGCGCTACACATAAGAATTCTTGCCACGAAGTTCGGTAACATTCTTGTGTCTCCTATGTTTATGAGGATTTGCCACGAAGTTCGGTAAAATTCCTGTGTTTCCATATGTTTATGAGGATTTACCACCTAAGTTCGGTAAAATTCCTGTCGCATATGTTTATGAGGATTTCGATCCTATCTTATGTTATGATGCAATTGATCCCTATGAATTTCAAAAATTATGCTTGGTATACTTACTGTGATTTTACTGTTATTATGATTTTACTGCATAAGAATTCTTGCCACCTAAGTTCGGTAAAGTTCTTGTATGTTTATGAGGATTTAAATCCTATCTTATGTTATGCTTTCAAAAGAAATTATGCTTGGCATAATTAAAATGTTTTTATAAGTATATGGTTTTCAAAGAGATGTTTTCAAAGAGATGTTTTCAAAGAGTTGTTTTCAAAGAGCTGTTTTCAAAGAGATGTTTTCAAAGAGATGTTTTCAAAGAGCTGTTTTCAAAGAGCTATTTTCAAAAGAGATGTTTTCAAAGAGCTGTTTTCAAAGAACTATTTTCAAAGAGATGTTTTCAAAGAGCTGTTTTCAAAGAGCTATTTTCAAAGAGCATATGATTTGCAAAATATGTCCCGTGCTGTAATGCACAATATGAGTTTTATCAAGAGCCGTTTTATAAAGAAGCTCTATCAATGCCCGTTTTATAAAGAGCCGGGATTTATGTGTTTAATCATCTTATAAATTAAATTAATTTGCGATGAGTCTACTGAGTATTTCCCCCATGAAATACTCACCCTACTTTTTAACAGTTTTGCAGATTTCGGAGACGGTGGCGAGCGATGAATGATGGTGGCAATAATCGTTAAACGGTTGAAAGTTTGACGTTAATGATTTTCGTATTTTTTCCAAACAATCGAATAATTTAGAGAAGTTCATTTATTTGAGAAATTATGACATTGTCAATTTCTTTACAAAATTAATGGTTCGATTTACTATTTCAAATGGTTTCATAAATGTTTTCAATTTTATCGGCCATTACAGTTTATTTAATGTTGCCAAAAATGAATTTCAACTATTTCTTCCGCAAAAATATTATTCGAAAAATTTAGACAGAAAATGACGTAGTGAATCGGGTATACGGAACTCGGGGCGCTACACGGGTAATGATGACCGTCAAGGTTGCAGTTCAACCTTTTTTTTTTTTTTTTTCATATGGACAACTGTGAAATGTCCACCAACCACGTGGATAGGTTGACAATATAACTCTTACCCACCGTTTGAAAAGGGAATATCAACTATGTCAAATTACCATCATATTTTAAAGATTTTCCCAAATTTATTTGTTATTTTATAAATTTGAAATTTGATAGATTTATGTGGCGTTCTATTTGTATTTTATTTTGTATTTTCATTTTCGAAAATGTTTTGTGTTTCCTGTTTTTATTTTTGTTTTCAAATTTGCTGAAAACGCGTTTGGTTTGTTATTTCTGAAAACTGTTTTTGAAAATGAAAAGTTGGAAAACACGTTCTGTTTGAAATTTTGCAGAATACTACTTAAACTATTTTTAATTAATTTGCTTGCAGAATACTTCTGACTCAAACTCAAATTTCATTTCACAATACAATGAAAACATGGTTATATGCAACACACTAATGTAAGCATTAAGAGTCTATATTAACACAACTTGATTAGGTTTATTTGAGGAAGCTCTAGTTCTATTAAAATTCAGAAAATGCAAGTTCTGTCAAAATCACCAGAGTCCATTTATCAAGACATTTTTTGAAATATAACAACAAGAATTCTCACTTTTTTTTGTAATATTGGTATTGAATTCAATAAAACTTTATTTAAGCTTAATTCCAAGTTAGAATAATTCTAAAAAAAAAAAAAATCTTTATTTAGGCTTAGTTCTAAGTTAGGATAATTCTCCTTAAAAAAATAAAAAATATTTATTTATACTTAGTTTCAAGTTAGGATAATTCTAAAAAAAAAAAAAATAATAATTATATTAAGCTTAGTTCCAAGTTAAGATAATTCTAAAATGCCTTTTCGAAAATGGTAAAGAGAACGCGTTTTTAACGTTTTCGAAAATAAAAACAGAAAACGATCTCAAAACAGCAAAGAGAACATGTCCTTAATTTTTGTTTGAAAAAAATTACTTGGTCCCTATTTTGTACAACTATAAATTCTAATTTAACATAAATAAAAGTAAAAAAATTAGTTTTAACATTCTATTTTATAAACTTTTATCAAAATCTACTCAAATTTAATTTTTATTTATATCAAATAGGGACTTAATATGTTGTATTAACTGATAAGACATTTAAAAAAACAAAATTTTGCTACTTAGACAATTTTGTCATTAGCAAAGTCAAAGTTAACAACAGTGTTGTTTTCAAGTTTTAAACAAACCAAATTATTAAAATATGTATCATGCCAAAGTAAATTTTGCTCGGTTGTTTGGTAAAAATTACAAAAAATATAAACCAGACTGAAATAAAACTTATACATAATAGACGATAAGGTGTAGAAAAATATCTTATAAGAGAATAAAACAAAATTGGCATTTATCATATGTTTGACAAACTTAAAAAAAAATTGTTTTAAACAATACAATTTTCCAAATCATTTTTTAACTACACATATTTATCCTTTCCGTTTTTCAACCACATATCTTACCTCGAAAAACATACAAGAACACGTTTTAAATACAAAATTTTCAACAAACGGAGCATTAACAACGTCATTCAAGCTAAAAAAAAATCTGGAAGAATGGAAATTGTTATAATCTATAAAAGATTGATGAAAAAATTAAAATTTGAAGAAGAAAATAATTGCCAACGATATTCCATTCTTCTTTTAATTTCCTCTAAACTTTATGTTTTTCTAATCACTGAGGAAATAAATCATTTATCGATTCTTATGTTAAAATTTGTTCTTAAATGAAATTGACTTATCAAACCATCAAAATCAACTTGTTTTTTATTTTTAAGAATGCTTAATTATTCATTTCAATAGGATAAACATTGTATCCTAAACTTCAATTCAATAGAAATACAAGGTTTCAAAGTATCCAATAAAAAATAGATCAAATTTCATAATAAAAGGAAAACATAGGAAATATACCGGAAGGGTAGTGGCGAGGTACGCAATAGGAGCCTTACAAGTATTTGCTAATAGCGTTGGAAACTTCATCAAAAAGAAGATGATCTGAATTTGCAACCGATGTTTCTACTTCCGTATATCCTCTGACTTCTCCACTACACCATGCAGCCTTACAGTATTAATTCATCCTTACAAACTAACGACTACTGAAATATGAAGAGTTCTATTTTGTATTATCGAAATGAATTAGATGTTTTAGAAGAATGAATGAATCATATTATATTATATGTTAAATGTGGAATGGTGATTTTTTATTTATTCGAAAATACGTATAGGCGAACATGTAAATAAAAAAAATGTTAATGATAGAAACGTAAAAAAATGTTATTTATAAATAGAATTTTATTGTTATCAACATAAAATATGTGGTTGAAAAGTAATATTTAAAAAATGTGTATGGTTTTGTTTCAAAAATAAAAATAAAAAATGTGCATGGTTGCTACATTCATTTCTTTCACAAAAATGATATCATTTGTGTAAATTGTCCAAAAACTATATGGTCCAATCTCCATTTTCTCCTTCCTTCTCCGGTTCCTCCTAAAACCCTGGTTCTTCCATAAACCAGTCAAATTGCCTTGGTTTGGTTTCTGGGACCTCAAACCCAAACCAAATATAAGACTCCCCCACCCCACCCCTTTCCTTCGTGGCCCCTTTTACGCCTCTCACTATACTCATGGCCCTTCCGCCACCACGGCCACCGCCTATTACATGTACATAGTTTTAGAATTTTACATACACATTCATTCATATGGATATGAGGAGATTCAAAAACCTTAAGGCCGCCGCTATCACCAGTGAAGTATTGTTACAACCCATCAAACGCCCATTTACAATCTCTTCCTCCACTGCCCCGGAAAACCTGAAGCCCGAAAACCGGAAGTCTTCGAAACTAGAGGTGGAAGAAGAGGGCGCCCCAGTAGAACCCGGGGCAGTGCCAACACAGGCAGCATTTGATCAGATATTGTTCAACAAGAAGAAATGGGTATCCTCCATTCTCTCAAGCCCACATATAAATACATCTAAATGGAAACATTTACTAACCCAATTAACTCCTCATCACTTTGATGCTATTTTCTTGGAAATTTATCCTTTGATTGATCCTACAATTGCATTGAAGTTCTTTTACTTCGCTAGCGCTTCTGCTGGCTATAATTTCACACTCAGATCTTATTGCCTTTTAATTCATCTGTTAGTGAGTAAGAATCTTGATTCTGCAGCGCGGTTGCTTTTGATAAGATTGATTGACAAAAAGCTCCCGGTGAGTTTAAACCACAATATTGTTGGGAGTATGCATAAGGAGATTACAGTTGTATTAGCAAATTTGTATGCAGGATCTGATAAATTTAATGCTGGTGTTAGGACATTTGATATTTTGGTTCATGTTTATGCTAGTCAATTCAAGAATTTGGGATTCGATGTTGCAGTTGACGCGTTTCGTGTTTTAGCGAGCAGGGGGTTGTTTCCATCCTTTAAGACTTCTAACTTTTTGCTCAGCTTGCTCGTCAAGGCGGATGAGCTTGAGAAGAGCTATGAGGTATTTTATCTTATTTCTTCGGCTATTTTGCCAGATGTTTACTTGTTTAGTACTGCAATAAATGCGTTGTGCAAAGGAGGGAGGGTCAATGATGCAGTCGTGTTGTTTAAGAAAATGGAGGATTTGGGTATAGCTCCAAATGTTGTTACTTATAATAACCTCCTGCATGGGTTGTGCAAAAAAGGGAATTTGGAAGAGGCTTTTCAGCTCAAGGAGAAAATGGTAAATAATGGTGTGAACCCAAGCCTTGTATCATATTGCGTGCTTATTAATGGTCTGATGAAACTCAAGAAATACGACGAAGCCAATTTTATTCTAAAAGAGATGTCAGTCAAGGGGCTTGTTCCAAATGAAGTTGTTTTTAACACGTTGATTGATGGGTATTGCAGGATTGGAAATGTTGCAACGGCGTTGAAGTTAAAGGATGATATGTTATCCCAAGGCATTAGTCCCAATTCAGTTACTTTTAATACTCTTATTAATGGTCTCTGCATGGATAATCAAATTGATCTAGCAGAACAGTTCTTAGTTGAAATGGTATCCAAAGGCTTATGTATAAACCCTGGTACATTTGGTTCTGTTATTCATGGTCTGTGTAAGTATTCAAAATTAGACTCTGCATTGCATTTCACTAGGTTAATGGTATCTAGGAATTTGAGGCCAAATGATAGGTTGCTAACAACATTAATCCATGGGCTTTGCAAGAATAGTAAGCATTCAAAAGCTCTGAAACTATGGTATATGCTACTAGATTTAGGGATTGCAGCCAATACAGTGACCTCAAATGCACTTATATGTGGACTCTGTGAGGTGGGCAACACACAGGAAGCTAAAATGCTGCTAAAAAATATGTTGAACAGGGGTGTGGGATTGGATGTGGTTACATATAATGCACTCATTTATGGATGCTGCAAAGAGGATAAACTGGGGAGTGGCTTTAATCTGAAGGAAGATATGGTCAAGCAAGGAATATCTCCTGATATTGTTACATACAATTTACTGATACATGGGCTTTGTAGTAAAGGTAAACTGGATGAAGCTGTTGCACTTTGGCATGAATGCCAAAGAAATGGTCTTGTTCCCAACATTCACTCGTATGGGGTCATGATAGATGGTTTCTGCAATGCTAAGAAAGTTGAGGAGGCTACAAGTTTCTTCAACACGTTGCTCAGACATAACATTGAACCAAATTCTGTGGTATATAATATACTTATTAAGGCATACTCTAGGAATGGAAACATGATAGAGGCCCTTAAACTGCGCGATGAAATGAGAAGTAAAGGCATTTCGCCTTCACGTCCCACCTATTCTTCTCTAATACACGGAATGAGCATTTTGGGGCATGTTGATGGGTCAAAACATCTTCTGGATGAAATGAAAAATGAGGGCTTGCAACCTGATGTTTTCTGTTATACTGCACTTATAGGTGGTTTCTGTAGGCTAGGTCAGATGGATGAAGTGAAGAGTGCTTTGCAGGAAATGTCGTCATGCAATGTACAACCAAATAAGATAACATACACAGTCATTATTGATGGCTATTGCAAGTTGGGTCATATGAAAGAAGCTTCTGAGCTTCTGAGTGAAATGATTGGCAAAGGAATTGATCCAGATTCAGTTACTTATAGTACACTGACAAACGAGTTTTGCAAGGAAGGGAAAGTAGAAGAAGCCTTCAACCTTTGGGATCACATGTCCCACAGAGGACTAAAGTTAGACGAAGTTGCACACACCTCGTTGGTTCACTGCTTGCCACAAGCATCAGGAAATGCTGATCAAAATTGAATGGGAATTCCAATACGGTAGGTTTTTACCATGGACATGCTATTGTTTTGTACCTGATCCTACAGACATATAGTCATTCTTTTCAAGAAAATACATATATCTACTCATTTATTCATTTATGCAGCCTTCTTTTATTCAAATGTGGTTAGACTTTTCAATCATAAGCTCTGGACAAGCTGGTTCTAGTGTAGCTGACTGTATTAATAATTTGCAATTCCCTTTTAGGAATAATTTGGCGCTTTTATATGATATATTCAATAATCAGCAGTGGTTATTATAGACACACCAATGAAGAGATGTCATTCTTCAACAGGTAATTAACATGCTTTAAACATGTTATACTTCATGTGTATTTCTTTTTCCTTTAAGATGTCTGGTAAAAAAATATGTTAGGATGTGATTTTTTAGAAGTAAAAGAGTGTACATTCTCATGGAGGTATTAAGATAACATAAGATGACAATAACCGTTTGAAAAATTAATGAGTACAGAAGAAAATACAGAATTGTCACATGGATCATCCTCCAAGATTCAGCAATGTCCGAACTATCTACAATGGATCGAGATCTATAAATCATGTAGGTGCATGTACAAGTGAAGTTGCAAATGCAGTTTCTGGGGATGGAAATATAATATAGTAGTTGATTATTACCGTTGAAATAGGATCAATTCCCTACCCTTCCTCCTGCTAGTTAAGGTGTTGAAATTTGATCAGTTGGTTAAATATATATAATTCTGAAATTATTTTATGAAGCCATTGAATTGCCCTTGGTTGTCCTACCCATTTGTTATGTTATTTCATTTTGTTTTATTGCTTTATCTTCCAGTGCTCTTATTGCAACTAATGATGTTATCAATTGGCTGAAACTCATTCAATACCTTAGTTTAAATAAAAAGATTATGCACATATGAGGAATTTTTATATCATAAATAATATGTGCTTTTGCATTGGTGAAATGTGTGCCTTGCTTTGTGCTTGTTCCTCAGGAGGCCTTGCCATCTTATTGACCTGGAACATTTAACAAATATGGTTTATTACATCTCGGAAGTATTTTCTTAACTGCTTGATCAACATTAAGATCCTGAAGTTAGTTTGATATTTTGATGAAATGATTTATTATTTATCTATATAAACAAGTTCTTCATTTCTGGATGTGTTTATATCATTTTTAATTTATAAAAACTGTATTACCTGTTTCTGCAATGCACGCTATGATATCGTTGTTTCTTTCTATTAGTCATATATGTTCCTTGATCATAACATTCTTTTGAAAATATGAACATCACTGAATTTTTATGTGCTCGTTTCTTGATCAAGTGAATTGGCATTGTTATAGAGACCTGCTCGGAAACAAGTTCTCCTTTCGGGTGGTCATGTCGGAGGAAAGATTGAAGGGTAGGAGGGTGCTCAAATTTTAGCAGGTGAAAATAAATTACATTCAACATCTGATTTTGTATTTCTACATGGAAAAAGCAGAAAAATATTATTGATTTGAAGTCCAATGAAATCGCCTACCAACATTTTCTTGCATATTTTCTTATTGACACAGTCAATGTCTTGAAAAAGCTAAATTCAGAGGTGTCAAGAACTCTGCCACTCTGTACATAAATTTACGCGTGCTTGGGAGATGCCTAGGCTCGTTGTATAAACATTCAACTTTCAGATGCTATGGGCTTCAAGGTATTGTATTCTGATCTCCCTCTCTATCCTTCATTCATCTGGACTGTGAGGAATTTGTGCTATTTGAACTGCCTTCTAAAAGCTGATGAAGCCCTTTTTCTCCTCAACTAGTTGGTAGCGCGTGCGTTGCACGTGACTTTGTAATGATATTATGAAATTTATTTGAATGTCTTGAATTGAATATCTTCTTAATACACATCAATTATTTTTAATATATTTTTTCTAAAATTGTAAAATTAAAAGCACGTATTTACACGTTGATTATCTATTAGATTAATATTGAGTCAGTATTTTCGTCAAGACAACAATTGAAAAAGAGACCAAACTTGCTAACAAATTGAAGTTGACTCGACAAGTATACCTTGGCATGCTACTCATTTATTATTTTTATGTTAGCTGAATCATCATCACTCATGATGGCTTTTGGCTGGAACTTTGACGTAGGATATTATTACATAAGCTCGATCAATTTCATGTTTTAAACATAAATTCATCTTTGTATTTTTCATGATCTGGATGATTGCTTGGATGCGAAAGTACACCCCTTTTTCTTTGTAACTTTATTTCATTCTTACCCCCCCCCCCCCCCCCCCCTCTTCCCTTCAACACCAGTGCATGTATTTTAGAGATGGATTTCAATCTTCATTATTTTAAATTGTTGCTTTTATGGTCAGATGAACTTTTATATATGTCATCCCTGCAAATTTATCACAAGCACATGGTTAGATGATGGTTCTCACTTCTTACAATTCAATGAATATCATCAAGAATAATCACATGGTTGACCTGGGTTTCTTGTCATTTCACATCGGCAGAAGAAGTGGCGAGATAAAAAGAGACTTGCTATATTTGGTAATGATTTCCCTGTAAACAGAACTAAACTTCTTTCAGGTTGGTCAGTTTATGCGCTTTCAATTTTTCTTTCATTGTTTTGGAAGTCCAGAACAATGTATTCATGGGACTTAGTTTGGAATTTTTTCCCATAATTTGTTTAATTTCATACAACGGAATCACATGGAGGGCAGGTTGTGCTCATTATATACTTTCTGAACACGGTGCTTTATGCGCCTTCCATTTTCATCCTCTTCGCTTCTTATTTATCTCTTAGGAAGTTTCTGTTTACTATTAGTTTAATCTATTGAAGATAATGGCTAGGTTGGTCGATTGTAGTTTTATTATTTCTCTGTGAATGGTTAAAGGCCTTAAATCAAGAGTAAGTGGTTTCAGAATAATTTTTTAGGCTGTGTTTGGTGGCATGGCCTCAGGGCCTTAGAATTAGAATTCGTGAAAAGGTGATCCAATCATAATTGAGTATTTATTTATCTACGTTCCAAGCCTGACCGTGCCACCAGCATTTCAGAATTCCATATTTTTTTACTCCTTTAGTACATAGTTGTTGCTTTCTGTACAAGAGTTGGATCACGCTTATAATTGAATGGTCAATCTGTTTATACTTCCCAATAAATGAGTTCAGGTAATAATGTACTTTATTTTGTTTGGTTTGACTGCCAGCTACTATCTATCAGAATGTGAGCCAGCGTTAGCTAAGAGAACCATATCATTGTACGTACTGGATTATGATTTTTTATTTTATTTTATTTTGGGGTGCATGTCATTTGGCAGGTTATTAGTTTTGCTTGGTTTATAACCTCTTTCTACTGCACTTGGTTGGTTATATAACCTTTTCATCTATAGCTATTAGAGGGTTTGCCAATGGAAAACTATATGTGATAATAATGATAATTTGATACTACTTGAAGTATTGGGAAACAATGTTCATACCGAAGCAAAAATGATCATTATTGTTATAATTTAAAATTCTTCAATGCACGTCAAGTAGTAATACCATGAGTTAATCAGGAACATAGTAGTATTCTTGCCTTTGCACAATGTTGTTGCTGACATTTGAGTCCAAACCAAATATTCTCTGTCCAAATCAAGAATATAACAATATCTTGACTTTGCACAGTTTTATTGCTGACCTTATCTGTGGCCGAATCAAATCTTCTATCGTGATTCTATTATTTATGTAAAACTGTAAATGATATATATAAATAGATAAAGGCTTAAACTGAAAAGAAAAGCCACTTTTTGAGGACCAAGCATGCTGGGGTAGCTAACTAATAATTTAAGACAACGTACTACATGATCATTAGCCATTAAACCAACTCTTTAATATAGCCTCATGTTTTGTACCGATTAAAATCTAGATTTAATCTAATTCCAAGTCAATTAATTTTAACCACACATTTCGTTGGATTCACAACTTTTTAGCCACATATTTTATCAACTTCTATTAAAATCTACTAAAAATCTGATTTTAATCTCCACCAAACACGGGCATAATGAATAACCTTTGCATCTCATTGAACATAATTGTGTGATTCTCTTTTGGAAACAATTTATTCTCTTCACATAAAAATCTCAATGTTTTCAGGAATATATATACAAACTGTTTCGCAATCAAACTACCTAATAATCATAAATAAACATGTCAGTAAGGATATGGTACAAGTATCCAGTACTTGTTCATTCTATCTAAACAAGGAAATTTTATTCTAATTGAAGGTTAATAAAAAGGTGCTCTTGTGGTGACTGGTTCTCTTGAAGGCATTTTACTCAGTCTCTTAAATTTTCATTTCGTGTTATGTTTTGGCTTTTATTTCTTTGTGCCAACCATTACAGTGAGCTGTGGTAATTTGGGGAGTCATTTCAATTATAAGAGAATAGCAATTGAGAAAAGCTTGGCAATGGAACAACACAGAAAACACAATCGCAGAACAATAGCTGAATTGAGAGAGAAATTATCTATGCATTTCCATTGAATCAATTTCCGTACATAGGTCCTACAATTTTTTTATACAAAAGGGCCACAAAGAATCTGTTAATAGATTCTGTACAATAAAATAAAATAAAAATCTCTCAGCTGTACAGGAAATCGTACTCACAGAAAAATGGATTAGATGAACACTCTAGAAAATTCTAGCTACATTCCTTCTTGTAGCCTCATGTGGTCCCTCTTGCTGCTGCTAATTTCTTGCAGACCCTTCAAGCCTTGCTGACATTCTTTTTGTGCTTGCTGCTAATTTCTTGCAGACCCTTCAAGCCTTGCTGACATTCTTTTTGTGCGCTTGCTGATGGTTTAATTTGGCTAAGTCATGACTGCCTCATTGGCATTTCTTCATTTCATCTCATCTTTCAGCATAGGATATGGTTGCAAACTAGTGGGAATAATAGTGAAAAATAGAGGAGAAAAAAAGATAAGATTCTAGAAAGATCATCTGTAGGTAATGATTTAAACATAAGTTTCTCCTGTAATGCTGTTGCATACTTTGTATTGAAATCTATGCCCTCAGTTTCTTTTTGTTTTGATGAAAATTAAAGATCGAGATTATTATCTCTCCTTTAAAATAAAGTTTCTAGTCTCCAGTATGCTCTTTTATTAAGGAGCTCTTGAAGCGTGCCTTCAAGTTTTGCAGTAATTGTAGTAATTCAATTTGTATATTATCCAGTGACAACCTTCATTATTTTTACATGTTATCAGTTGGGAATGAGAGGAAAAAATGCGTTTCTACACATCTTGAATTCTGTTTCACTTCTAATGCTCCGTTTAATCACAAACCTATTGAAACGTTGTCAACAAGGTTTCTACTTCCATGCCTCTCTATTTTCCTTTGTTAATTAAAGAAAATGTTTGAAGCAGATAACTTTCTAGCAGGGATGGATGATCGTACATGTCTGGTTAACCCCATTAGCAATAGGTGATTTTATCAAGAAATTTGACAATTTGATCAATGATCTTGTTTCTCATAATGCCTATTTATGTCTTAATATTTGTTTGGTAAAAGTTTTTGTTTATAAACGAAGAATGTGATGTTTTCGAGGTTAAATGTGGTTGAAAAGTGATTTGAGAAATTTTGTGTGTTTAAAAAGTGGTTTGGGAAAATGTGTTTATAAAAAATTTACCAAACAGAGGCTTAGTCATGAGCAAGGAATGATTATATGATATTTTGTACCATACAGGTTTGCTTCTAAAGGCTAAGTCTGGAATATATTTTTTCAGATGAATCTTACTTGAGTAGGCAAGGAGGCTTATTATAACTTTTGATGATTCAGCCAAGCTGGAAAATTAAGGTGAGTGAGTGAGATGTCAACGTTACAAATTATGATGCACTTTTTTTCCACTTATTTTTAGTAAGATGAATCAAAGAACAAAGGGGAAAAGGAAATTATTGATAACTTGCTATTTTTATTTTTCTCAAGATGTTGCACAGAGAAAAAGGAAAATGTTGATCACTAACACTAAGCCTACGTTTGGTAACTTGTTTCCCTAAACCACTTTTTAACCACACACATCTAATTAAATCACTTCTCAACCACATAATTTACTTCAAAGCATTACATTCTTTATTTATAGATTTTTTTTTTACCAAACAGATGCTAAGTTTTGCGTTTATAATACGAAAGAAACACAATCTTATTTAATATTTACCATAAGCTAAGGATTAGTTTGTCATTCCAGGGTGCAGGAGATTAATATTTTGTTGAAGCATGGATCATAACTAGGAAGTGAAGCCAGCTCAGAATACAAGAAACGAGGTCTAACAATCAAGTTACTGGCTTATTGGGAGAAATTTCACATCACACGATGAAAACTGAAAGGTACTTGCAATCCCCCAGTGAATGGTTGAATTTTAGTCTCATTAAATGCTTCGGTTAGCGTAATTTGTGACTTGGATTGGATTGGAAAAGTCCTCAACTAGAGGTTTTTTGACTGCCGCCAACACTTGAACCGGAAGGCTTCTATTGTATTTGTTAGATGAGAAGATAGAACAGACATGTAGCAAGCTGGGTGATCGGTGAAGAACAATGGGAAGGAAAAGACACGAGATCCCACTCTTTCTTCTGGTAGAGGAAGGTAGACAATTCAAATGCCAGCTTAGCTTCAAAGCAAGTGCTTTGTAACTGTGGATAACCATATTGAGTCGAACTTTCGATTTCAACTTTGATTGTATGTGCAAATTGTCATTTGTTGTTGTCAAAGCATTCACTTGTCATAATGATTTTGTCAGAGACGTACATGAGATTGCAATTGTAACTTTTCTCTTGAAATGAAAATCTAGAGTGACAAGTCCATGTAGCTCTCGTACTATTTACTGGTCTTTCATCATTCTTGTTTCGTCAGCAGTTTTTTTAGCAGAATACATTTTTCCAAAATCAGTTCTGATAAGGGTACCAAGTTATTGTACCCAACATGGAGAAGGTGGTGGGGTGGGACCCATATAAGGGGTTGATGTGTTAAGATTTTATTGGGTAAAGGGTACCAGTTCCCATGATGGGTATCACTTACCAGGTTATTGTGAGTTTTCGACATGAGCCAATCCTATATGGTTTTAATTGGACAGTCTATAGTTAAACTGGTAATTTGTACAACTTCACTTTGACATATAATTTTTTTAGGAGCTGTCTTACTTTCAACATGTTTGTAGTCATCTTATCCTTCCACAACTTCACTTTGACCTATAATATTTTAGGAGCTTTGTCTTACTTTCAACATGTTTGTAGTCATCTTATCCTTCCACACATTTTTTCTGTATGAACCCTTTAATTAAATCTCTTAAACGTTTCCGAAACAGCCTACTTTTACTATGGGAACCAAGTTAACTATTTAAAGCGATTAAAACTTTCTAATAAGATTAACTTGTTATAGAATTTAGATACAATTTTAATGAACATAAGTTGGAGATCGACGTGTCGCTAGTTCCGTAATATGGAGAAATACTAACTTGCTATACATTTTAGATACAATTTTAATAAACTCTCTTTGTTATTTTAAGGTCGTTTTGAATTTTTTTAGTTTTTCAAAATAATAAAAATACGTTATCTTCTCCATTTTCAAAAATGCATTTTCGAAAATTAAAAAAAAAAAAAATTGTAAAGAAAATGCGAAACACGGAAAAAACCATTTTGAGCATTTTCATGTAAAACACACCCGGAAAACACTTCTTTTCACGAACACCGTCACTTCTTTTCACAAACACCGTTGTGTTTCAATTGGTTGGGTCTCTGAATTGGGTTATGTCATTGGCTCGAATCTGATTTGAGCAAAAGCACTAAAGATTTTTTTTAATCTCAAAATGTTTTAAGTTTGTTTGGTATCGTTTAAAGAGTTTTTTTTTTTTTTTAAATAAATAGTGATTTTTAGAAGAATGAATGATTGAGAACCAAATAAGGGTTAAATAAAATGTTTGGCTCAAGGTTCGAAATTGAATTATCAAATCTATTAGTCAAGATTACAAAAATAGATAAATATTTTTACTTTTTTCTTCAAAACCATACAACTTATGGGACTAACAACTTTTTTTTTTCCCACTTTTCAATCACATTCTAAAAATAAATAAAAAATCATTTTTTCCGGTTTAAGTTTTTTCCCAACTTTTAATTATCCAAATTTTAAAAATTGTAATAATTATAGTCATATACTCATTTTATATTATTTCTAGAACATTTTAGTTTTCCAACTAATGACAAAAACATTTAATTTATACAACCTCTTTAATTAATGTAAGAAGATTTTGATTATTAAAAAAGTGGTAATTTAACAATTCATAAAACAAGAAATAAGTCTAATAATTCATGAATCAGGTGTGAATTCTTTTTTTTTTTAATATTTACCAATAAATCAACCCCCCTCCACCCCCAGATCGTGCATCGCAACCAGTCAAAGTGCTATGTTTTGCATTTGGAATCTGTGGACAATGGTGATATTTGGGAGCCGACGGTGCTATAGGTGGAGGTGGAGGTGGAGGTGGCGATGCTTCTTCAGTGATAGTGTCAGAGCTGGGTGCTATAGGTGGCGATGTCTCTTTACTGATAGTGTCGATCGAACCAAGTGAAGAAGAAGAGTTATGACCAAATTTAAAATTCGATCTTCGGCCAACCAAATGGCAAACCAAGGCCACCAATTGAACCACAGCATCCAGGAGAACCTCCGACTGGAAGTTGGGTAGAAACAGGTGGTGGCAGACGGCGTATTGACCGAAAAATTAAAAGTGAAAATCGGACCTAAAAACTTACATTCTGGCCAGACAAAAACTCCGATCAAGAAACTGTTTGCACCGTTGGCTTCGGGACGTCGAGTAGTACATTCTTGTGCTACAAGCATTTTTTTTGGGCAAAAATTCGACACGGCTACTGCAACTGTCCGGTGGTGGCTCCGACGAATTTTTAGGACATAATCATCTACAGGACCTGCAGAGTCCATATCCGAAGTCTATTTCACCAAATTCATTTTGTTCGATCAGTTGAGGTTAGTAAATGGGACACTTATTGTGTAGTGTGGTCACTGGTGATTGTATGACGGTGGTCACTGGTTGTGCAGTGTGGTCATTGGTGATTGTGCGATTGTGCAATGTGGTCACTGGTTGTGCAGTGACCACACTGGTGGTTGTGTGACGATGTGAGGAGTTGGTGGGGGTGGGGGTGGTATGGGCAGTGATGGTGGCGTTGGCATCAGTTAAGGTCACATGTTACACTTTGAGTTCACTAATGTTTCAGGTCACAACAACACAGGTCACAAGTCTTTTACATAGGTCACATATCAATTTCAATTAGTCACAGGTTGTTCGCTCAAAATAGTGTACCGCAAGCGCACGGGTCGCGTACAAGTAATAAAGTGGACTTTTTGAGTCCGGATTGTCGATCCCACGAGGAATGTTTACTTTAAATTATACAACTTTAATTAATTTAATTCTAACAATAAAAGAAACACACAATTAAAAGTTGGTTTTGGAAAATTCTAAATTAAAGAAACTAATTTGAAACTAAATTAAAATAAGGAAAATGAAAGATAAAACGTGGTTGGGATTCATGGTTTCATTTAACCGTCGCCTAATTAATTTCTCAACATGCAAATTAACAAATTATTCATTTACAATGTTAGACCCGATTTTCCAAGCTTAGCCAATTACCTCTCTCGAGTGAAATCAACCCTAATCAATTGGTCTAACCTACTATATCTCTATGTCGATTAAGGCACAATTAATTGCATTAACGTTTTGTGAAAATAGCTCAATGGATCATCTAGGGTTTAAGGTATATCTCTATCCTTAACAAGAACCTAGAGCATTTGTTATTTGGTCTAAAATGCATAATATCTCTCGATTATCATACACTTCACAAAACACATATTTGGTGATCAAGCAAACACATGTAATAATCTCAATAACAAATACACATGAAATAAGCATTTAATCAAATAGCAAATATTAAAATTAATCCAAGCTAGGTTAAATTCATTCCATAAATCCCAACATTAAAATTTAGCTAAACATGTTGGAAGAAAAAGCGATAGATGAAAACATTACAACCCGGAGTTTGGAAATGGTGGAATTTGCATCAATGTCCTCCAACTATCAAGCTATGTGCAAATCAGTCCCTAACAATGTTTTCTGTCCATTTCAGTCCCTGCATCAATTTGAACCAGCAATTCAGTCCAGCACCTCCAGCAAATTTCCAGCAGATTTCCAGCAGTCTTCCAGCAGTTCCAGCAGCACCAGCAGT
Source organism: Ligustrum vulgare (assembly GCA_963555705.1). Taxonomy (NCBI): domain Eukaryota; kingdom Viridiplantae; phylum Streptophyta; class Magnoliopsida; order Lamiales; family Oleaceae; genus Ligustrum; species Ligustrum vulgare. The sequence goes on from OY743175.1 coordinate 52,814,613, forward strand.
CTTCCAGCAGATTTCCAGCACAACAGCAGCACCAGCACAGCAGCAGCAGATTTTCAGCACAGCAGATTTCCAGCAGCTCCTTCTCCAGCACCAACAGCTTTCCAGCAACTCCTTCAGCTTGCTATCGCACCAGCAGCAGCAGCAGGTTAGCAGCAACCAGCTGCAGTCCTCAGTGCAGCCTCCTTTTCCGGCAGCAAGCAGCTGCAGCTTCCTCCCAGCAGCAGGTTTTTGATCTACAGCACTAGCCTGCAGTGTTCACAGGCAGCAGTCAGCAGTAGCAGCAGCGTCACCAGCTGCTCCTCTGGTCCTCCCCTGGCTATCTCCTTTCAGCAGCTGCTCCTTCTCCAGGCTGCAGCAGTAGCACCGGCAGTAATGTGTAGCAAGCAGCAGCCTCCTTCCTAAGTTCAACTGGTGTTCTCCTTCCTCGCTGCTGCTGTCACCAGCAGTAAATATCCACCTTCCCAGGCTGCCCCCAGTTGTGTCTTCTCCAGCAGCAACAGCCGGCAGTAGCAGCAGTGTCACTCTGCTGCAGTGCCGTCTGCTCTCCCTTGGCGTCAATGGCAGCACCAGCTGCCTTCCCCCTCAATGCCTCCTTCCTCTTTTTCTCCCTCGCTTGTATGTATATATCTCCAATGTATCCTCCTGTCAGCCTGCTTTTTCCATACTCCCATCATCTGCCCATGCTGCCAGCAGTAAGCACGTTCCAGCCATGCTCTCCTGTCCTTGTCTCTCTAAAATTGCACATTTGGTCCTTGAGTTTTGGAAGTTGAGCAAAATGGTCCCCAAACTCTATTTTTCTCTTCATCTATGTGCCCAGCTCAATACTTCTTTGGAAAAATATGAAATCAGATTTTAAACTGCTGCCAAGTCCCTCAACTTTGATTTTTCATCCCAAGTCCTCAACCTTTGACACTTGTGCACTTTGGTCCCCAACTTTACTTTTTGTGTGCGATTGATCCATCTTCACTCAAATTCATCAATTAAGCAATCATTTCGCTTTCTATTGTGATTTTCTCCTTGAATTTGAGTAGTAAACCTTGGTTCTCAACTTTTTGGGATGTTGCAATTTAGTCCTCAAACTTTCGATTTCTCTCACTTTGGTCCTTGAACGTCAAATTTGCTCATCTTTAAGCTCAATTGCACTCCAATCTTGTCCATTTGCTTTCCAATTGAGTTTGTACCTAATTGTACAAGATAAACACAATTTATAAGTAGATATTTGCTCAATTTGTCAATTAAAGTGCTAATTTAGGAACTAAATAAGTGTGTAAAAACACACTTATCACACCCCCAAACTTGAGCTTTTGCTCGTCTCGAGCAAAATTACCTACTAGTGCAATCAAGTAACGTGAAATATAGATCAACAAAGTTGGATAACTTGCAAATTACTCATGAGTGTAAAATTGTATGATCAATTCAAAAGTATGATTCCAAACAATGCTACCAAAAAGAAGTTTAGCTTATCCGATGTTCGATCGGTGTGTATGTGTGCATAGTCACTTTCAATTGTCAATTAAGTTTCGAGAATATTGATGAGTAAAGAGGTTTCAAGTCAAAACTACCCACCGTTAGTGGTCAATTCTTTTTCTTTCCCACTCGTGACATTCATCCCCTTATAAATTTTTTTCTTTCCTCTCCCGGGATGCAATTCTAGAGGGTACTCTTAAATCACTATTTTCTTTTTCCACTCTAGTTTGGGTGTGTTTTACCAACAATCTCGACAACCTAGAAATGCAGTGACTCTCCACTAATGAGTGTTTCGACATTCAAGTTTATACCAAGCAATTCAAACCCATTATTCATCTAAGAGCCCTTATGCAAGTACAAATGCATGATTTCTAAAAATTAACGTGATGAATGCTCGTGTCTTCCCCCACTCCCTTAAGCTTTCTAATTGACCCATGTAGCGAGCTTTAGGTCGGCAACTCCCCGATTGTTTTAAGATCAAAGGGTACCAGGTTTCAAAATACCCCTACGGACTTATTAACTCGAGTCAAAAAGGCTACGAAGTGAGGTAGACTTATTAAGCAAATGCAATGATAATGTGCTTTTTTTTTTTTCAAGTGTTTGTGTGAGTACCCTACTCATTAAGCTTTCTAATTGACCCATGTAGCGAGCTTTCGGCCGATGACTCCCAAGTTTCAAACTTAAGGCACCAAGTTTCAAGATACTCCTACAGGCTTAATTACTCAAGTCAAAAAGGCTTCGAGATAGGGCAATGCAATGCAAAAAATTAAAATGGGCTTAGAATTTTAGCATACGGTCATTACTTAGCTTATACTTGGCGAAATACACTCCACACAAAATTTATTTCCAACATGCATGGAATCACCACACGTCTAGACCGTCTCCTTCACCGGGTCAACCACCCCCAAACTTATCTTACATTCGGATCAAGAGATTTAGAGTTTTGGGAAACATTTGATAGGTTGATAAAAATTAAAAATACAAGCTCACAACCTAATTCTTCTACTCCATTAACCTCTTCACCCTTTAACAATTCCCAACTTCACCAACAATCAATCATGACTATTGTGCTCAAGATAATTATGATCTTGCATGGATAAGCATTTTATAAAAATAGACACAAGTAGCATATTGGTCATAAATCATGAATCAATAACAATTTTAAACATCAAGTAATCCTGGCCACAGCAAGGCTATCTAACATGTCAATACACAATAAGAAATCACCCCCAAACTTGAAATGCACATTGTCCTCAATGTGTAAAATAGAATCAAAGTAAGAGGAAAGAAGTTACTAGACATCCCAAGAAGTGGTGGGGCAATAATAAGTAGTCTTGGGCATGTGAACTCTCATAGCAATCACCAACAATCCACCCCCAAACTTGTGTTGAAGCCTCCAATCAATTGAACACAAATTTCTCTAATGAGGCATTTCATCGAACACCTTGTGAGCATCCTATGAAAACACAAGAAAAGAGTAGATAATAAGTGGTGAATGATCCAAAAATTTAAATTACATTCATCATCTCGATTCTAACTCATAAATCCAATGTAATTTGCCCATCCACATCACATTAAATCACACTTGAAGATAAAAGACAATATGAACCAAGTGATTTAAAAATGAGTTTTAAGCAAATTTTGACTTTGAAAGTTTGATATGAGTATATGTTAGAATTAAATGAGAATGCATTGGAGCTATTTCACACTACCCAACTTGAGGAAGATAAATGTAGAAGATAGAGACTTGGCCCAACCAACTTATTTGCAAGAAAGTAAATAAAATGCAAGAAACTAAATAATATGCAAAAATAAAAATAAAGCAAGTAAAGGATAGAGAATGGGTTGCCTCCCATTAAGCGCTTATTTTAAAGTCATTAGCTCGACTCTCCGCATAAGCACTTCATGGCACTCTAAATGAAGCTTTTGATGTCCTGCCCATTGTACTTCTTTTGGCTTTGCCCCACTCTTCATTTGATCGAAATACTTGCACCTTGCCCCTTCCAAAGTCATGGGACTTGCCTATTCCATCCAACTCGAACTCAAAAATGTAGACTTGCTCCTCCTCAAGTGGCTTAATCACAAATTCTATTATTGGACAATCAATGAAGTTGAGAGAATTTGATTTGATCTCTTCCTCATTAATTGCCACTTCTCCAAGTGATTCTTTTGTGATTAAATCATCATTCTCTTCAAGCTCATCTCCATTTGTTGATGTCTCCTTAGATTGAATGACCGATCCAAAATTTGAATCCATGGGCAACGGCAAGTTTTTCCTATTAATTCCCAAGAGTGGGTTATACCCCCACATTCGGAATCCTTCCCAATACATGGCATCCCCCATTAGCATATCATTCTCATCCAAATTGGCAAGCTCATTGTAATACTTTGCAAGTACCTTCTCATTCAATAATGGAGGACCATCTCCTACAAGAGTGATGTCCTCATCCCAATCATCAGGTACACAATCTCCCAAGAGCATGTAACTCACATCCGAAGTGTCAATTGCTTGTTTTCGGTATTTCAAATATTGTCTAAACCCAATAAGTTTCGACGTAAGCAAACTATTTCCCGAATACAAGCATTGTCCATTACAATGCATCTTGTAACAAATTTCACAACTTGAATATTCTTCAAGCATGTATTCATCACCCATGTTGAGATTGTTCAATGCAATTACTTCCTATTTTGCTAGTGTTAGAATCAAATATGCATAGAAAGAAAACCAAACACAAGAGAGATTAGAATTGTGGTGATTAACCAAAGATAATAAAATAAAACATAAAACAAAAATAATTACAAATTGTTAAAACTAAAATTAACTAAAGTAATAATCAAAGTAAAAACATTCCCCGGCAACGGCGCCAAAAACTTGTTCGCTCAAAATAGTGTACCGCAAGCGCACGGGTCGCGTACAAGTAATAAAGTGGACTTTTTGAGTCCGGATTGTCGATCCCACGAGGAATGTTTACTTTAAATTATACAACTTTAATTAATTTAATTCTAACAATAAAAGAAACGCACAATTAAAAGTTGGTTTTGGAAAATTCTAAATTAAAGAAACTAATTTGAAACTAAATTAAAATAAGGAAAATGAAAGATAAAACGTGGTTGGGATTCATGGTTTCATTTAACCGTCGCCTAATTAATTTCTCAACATGCAAATTAACAAATTATTCATTTACAATGTTAGACCCGATTTTCCAAGCTTAGCCAATTACCTCTCTCGAGTGAAATCAACCCTAATCAATTGGTCTAACCTACTATATCTCTATGTCGATTAAGGCACAATTAATTGCATTAACGTTTTGTGAAAATAGCTCAATGGATCATCTAGGGTTTAAGGTATATCTCTATCCTTAACAAGAACCTAGAGCATTTGTTATTTGGTCTAAAATGCATAATATCTCTCGATTATCATACACTTCACAAAACACATATTTGGTGATCAAGCAAACACATGTAATAATCTCAATAACAAACACACATGAAATAAGCATTTAATCAAATAGCAAATATTAAAATTAATCCAAGCTAGGTTAAATTCATTCCATAAATCCCAACATTAAAATTTAGCTAAACATGTTGGAAGAAAAAGCGATAGATGAAAACATTACAACCCGGAGTTTGGAAATGGTGGAATTTGCATCAATGTCCTCCAACTATCAAGCTATGTGCAAATCAGTCCCTAACAATGTTTTCTGTCCATTTCAGTCCCTGCATCAATTTGAACCAGCAATTCAGTCCAGCACCTCCAGCAAATTTCCAGCAGATTTCCAGCAGTCTTCCAGCAGTTCCAGCAGCACCAGCAGTCTTCCAGCAGATTTCCAGCACAACAGCAGCACCAGCACAGCAGCAGCAGATTTTCAGCACAGCAGATTTCCAGCAGCTCCTTCTCCAGCACCAACAGCTTTCCAGCAACTCCTTCAGCTTGCTATCGCACCAGCAGCAGCAGCAGGTTAGCAGCAACCAGCTGCAGTCCTCAGTGCAGCCTCCTTTTCCGGCAGCAAGCAGCTGCAGCTTCCTCCCAGCAGCAGGTTTTTGATCTACAGCACTAGCCTGCAGTGTTCACAGGCAGCAGTCAGCAGTAGCAGCAGCGTCACCAGCTGCTCCTCTGGTCCTCCCCTGGCTATCTCCTTTCAGCAGCTGCTCCTTCTCCAGGCTGCAGCAGTAGCACCGGCAGTAATGTGTAGCAAGCAGCAGCCTCCTTCCTAAGTTCAACTGGTGTTCTCCTTCCTCGCTGCTGCTGTCACCAGCAGTAAATATCCACCTTCCCAGGCTGCCCCCAGTTGTGTCTTCTCCAGCAGCAACAGCCGGCAGTAGCAGCAGTGTCACTCTGCTGCAGTGCCGTCTGCTCTCCCTTGGCGTCAATGGCAGCACCAGCTGCCTTCCCCCTCAATGCCTCCTTCCTCTTTTTCTCCCTCGCTTGTATGTATATATCTCCAATGTATCCTCCTGTCAGCCTGCTTTTTCCATACTCCCATCATCTGCCCATGCTGCCAGCAGTAAGCACGTTCCAGCCATGCTCTCCTGTCCTTGTCTCTCTAAAATTGCACATTTGGTCCTTGAGTTTTGGAAGTTGAGCAAAATGGTCCCCAAACTCTATTTTTCTCTTCATCTATGTGCCCAGCTCAATACTTCTTTGGAAAAATATGAAATCAGATTTTAAACTGCTGCCAAGTCCCTCAACTTTGATTTTTCATCCCAAGTCCTCAACCTTTGACACTTGTGCACTTTGGTCCCCAACTTTACTTTTTGTGTGCGATTGATCCATCTTCACTCAAATTCATCAATTAAGCAATCATTTCGCTTTCTATTGTGATTTTCTCCTTGAATTTGAGTAGTAAACCTTGGTTCTCAACTTTTTGGGATGTTGCAATTTAGTCCTCAAACTTTCGATTTCTCTCACTTTGGTCCTTGAACGTCAAATTTGCTCATCTTTAAGCTCAATTGCACTCCAATCTTGTCCATTTGCTTTCCAATTGAGTTTGTACCTAATTGTACAAGATAAACACAATTTATAAGTAGATATTTGCTCAATTTGTCAATTAAAGTGCTAATTTAGGAACTAAATAAGTGTGTAAAAACACACTTATCACACCCCCAAACTTGAGCTTTTGCTCGTCTCGAGCAAAATTACCTACTAGTGCAATCAAGTAACGTGAAATATAGATCAACAAAGTTGGATAACTTGCAAATTACTCATGAGTGTAAAATTGTATGATCAATTCAAAAGTATGATTCCAAACAATGCTACCAAAAAGAAGTTTAGCTTATCCGATGTTCGATCGGTGTGTATGTGTGCATAGTCACTTTCAATTGTCAATTAAGTTTCGAGAATATTGATGAGTAAAGAGGTTTCAAGTCAAAACTACCCACCGTTAGTGGTCAATTCTTTTTCTTTCCCACTCGTGACATTCATCCCCTTATAAATTTTTTTCTTTCCTCTCCCGGGATGCAATTCTAGAGGGTACTCTTAAATCACTATTTTCTTTTTCCACTCTAGTTTGGGTGTGTTTTACCAACAATCTCGACAACCTAGAAATGCAGTGACTCTCCACTAATGAGTGTTTCGACATTCAAGTTTATACCAAGCAATTCAAACCCATTATTCATCTAAGAGCCCTTATGCAAGTACAAATGCATGATTTCTAAAAATTAACGTGATGAATGCTCGTGTCTTCCCCCACTCCCTTAAGCTTTCTAATTGACCCATGTAGCGAGCTTTAGGTCGGCAACTCCCCGATTGTTTTAAGATCAAAGGGTACCAGGTTTCAAAATACCCCTACGGACTTATTAACTCGAGTCAAAAAGGCTACGAAGTGAGGTAGACTTATTAAGCAAATGCAATGATAATGTGCTTTTTTTTTTTTCAAGTGTGTGTGTGAGTACCCTACTCATTAAGCTTTCTAATTGACCCATGTAGCGAGCTTTCGGCCGATGACTCCCAAGTTTCAAACTTAAGGCACCAAGTTTCAAGATACTCCTACAGGCTTAATTACTCAAGTCAAAAAGGCTTCGAGATAGGGCAATGCAATGCAAAAAATTAAAATGGGCTTAGAATTTTAGCATACGGTCATTACTTAGCTTATACTTGGCGAAATACACTCCACACAAAATTTATTTCCAACATGCATGGAATCACCACACGTCTAGACCGTCTCCTTCACCGGGTCAACCACCCCCAAACTTATCTTACATTCGGATCAAGAGATTTAGAGTTTTGGGAAACATTTGATAGGTTGATAAAAATTAAAAATACAAGCTCACAACCTAATTCTTCTACTCCATTAACCTCTTCACCCTTTAACAATTCCCAACTTCACCAACAATCAATCATGACTATTGTGCTCAAGATAATTATGATCTTGCATGGATAAGCATTTTATAAAAATAGACACAAGTAGCATATTGGTCATAAATCATGAATCAATAACAATTTTAAACATCAAGTAATCCTGGCCACAGCAAGGCTATCTAACATGTCAATACACAATAAGAAATCACCCCCAAACTTGAAATGCACATTGTCCTCAATGTGTAAAATAGAATCAAAGTAAGAGGAAAGAAGTTACTAGACATCCCAAGAAGTGGTGGGGCAATAATAAGTAGTCTTGGGCATGTGAACTCTCATAGCAATCACCAACAATCCACCCCCAAACTTGTGTTGAAGCCTCCAATCAATTGAACACAAATTTCTCTAATGAGGCATTTCATCGAACACCTTGTGAGCATCCTATGAAAACACAAGAAAAGAGTAGATAATAAGTGGTGAATGATCCAAAAATTTAAATTACATTCATCATCTCGATTCTAACTCATAAATCCAATGTAATTTGCCCATCCACATCACATTAAATCACACTTGAAGATAAAAGACAATATGAACCAAGTGATTTAAAAATGAGTTTTAAGCAAATTTTGACTTTGAAAGTTTGATATGAGTATATGTTAGAATTAAATGAGAATGCATTGGAGCTATTTCACACTACCCAACTTGAGGAAGATAAATGTAGAAGATAGAGACTTGGCCCAACCAACTTATTTGCAAGAAAGTAAATAAAATGCAAGAAACTAAATAATATGCAAAAATAAAAATAAAGCAAGTAAAGGATAGAGAATGGGTTGCCTCCCATTAAGCGCTTATTTTAAAGTCATTAGCTCGACTCTCCGCATAAGCACTTCATGGCACTCTAAATGAAGCTTTTGATGTCCTGCCCATTGTACTTCTTTTGGCTTTGCCCCACTCTTCATTTGATCGAAATACTTGCACCTTGCCCCTTCCAAAGTCATGGGACTTGCCTATTCCATCCAACTCGAACTCAAAAATGTAGACTTGCTCCTCCTCAAGTGGCTTAATCACAAATTCTATTATTGGACAATCAATGAAGTTGAGAGAATTTGATTTGATCTCTTCCTCATTAATTGCCACTTCTCCAAGTGATTCTTTTGTGATTAAATCATCATTCTCTTCAAGCTCATCTCCATTTGTTGATGTCTCCTTAGATTGAATGACCGATCCAAAATTTGAATCCATGGGCAACGGCAAGTTTTTCCTATTAATTCCCAAGAGTGGGTTATACCCCCACATTCGGAATCCTTCCCAATACATGGCATCCCCCATTAGCATATCATTCTCATCCAAATTGGCAAGCTCATTGTAATACTTTGCAAGTACCTTCTCATTCAATAATGGAGGACCATCTCCTACAAGAGTGATGTCCTCATCCCAATCATCAGGTACACAATCTCCCAAGAGCATGTAACTCACATCCGAAGTGTCAATTGCTTGTTTTCGGTATTTCAAATATTGTCTAAACCCAATAAGTTTCGACGTAAGCAAACTATTTCCCGAATACAAGCATTGTCCATTACAATGCATCTTGTAACAAATTTCACAACTTGAATATTCTTCAAGCATGTATTCATCACCCATGTTGAGATTGTTCAATGCAATTACTTCCTATTTTGCTAGTGTTAGAATCAAATATGCATAGAAAGAAAACCAAACACAAGAGAGATTAGAATTGTGGTGATTAACCAAAGATAATAAAATAAAACATAAAACAAAAATAATTACAAATTGTTAAAACTAAAATTAACTAAAGTAATAATCAAAGTAAAAACATTCCCCGGCAACGGCGCCAAAAACTTGTTCGCTCAAAATAGTGTACCGCAAGCGCACGGGTCGCGTACAAGTAATAAAGTGGACTTTTTGAGTCCGGATTGTCGATCCCACGAGGAATGTTTACTTTAAATTATACAACTTTAATTAATTTAATTCTAACAATAAAAGAAACGCACAATTAAAAGTTGGTTTTGGAAAATTCTAAATTAAAGAAACTAATTTGAAACTAAATTAAAATAAGGAAAATGAAAGATAAAACGTGGTTGGGATTCATGGTTTCATTTAACCGTCGCCTAATTAATTTCTCAACATGCAAATTAACAAATTATTCATTTACAATGTTAGACCCGATTTTCCAAGCTTAGCCAATTACCTCTCTCGAGTGAAATCAACCCTAATCAATTGGTCTAACCTACTATATCTCTATGTCGATTAAGGCACAATTAATTGCATTAACGTTTTGTGAAAATAGCTCAATGGATCATCTAGGGTTTAAGGTATATCTCTATCCTTAACAAGAACCTAGAGCATTTGTTATTTGGTCTAAAATGCATAATATCTCTCGATTATCATACACTTCACAAAACACATATTTGGTGATCAAGCAAACACATGTAATAATCTCAATAACAAACACACATGAAATAAGCATTTAATCAAATAGCAAATATTAAAATTAATCCAAGCTAGGTTAAATTCATTCCATAAATCCCAACATTAAAATTTAGCTAAACATGTTGGAAGAAAAAGCGATAGATGAAAACATTACAACCCGGAGTTTGGAAATGGTGGAATTTGCATCAATGTCCTCCAACTATCAAGCTATGTGCAAATCAGTCCCTAACAATGTTTTCTGTCCATTTCAGTCCCTGCATCAATTTGAACCAGCAATTCAGTCCAGCACCTCCAGCAAATTTCCAGCAGATTTCCAGCAGTCTTCCAGCAGTTCCAGCAGCACCAGCAGTCTTCCAGCAGATTTCCAGCACAACAGCAGCACCAGCACAGCAGCAGCAGATTTTCAGCACAGCAGATTTCCAGCAGCTCCTTCTCCAGCACCAACAGCTTTCCAGCAACTCCTTCAGCTTGCTATCGCACCAGCAGCAGCAGCAGGTTAGCAGCAACCAGCTGCAGTCCTCAGTGCAGCCTCCTTTTCCGGCAGCAAGCAGCTGCAGCTTCCTCCCAGCAGCAGGTTTTTGATCTACAGCACTAGCCTGCAGTGTTCACAGGCAGCAGTCAGCAGTAGCAGCAGCGTCACCAGCTGCTCCTCTGGTCCTCCCCTGGCTATCTCCTTTCAGCAGCTGCTCCTTCTCCAGGCTGCAGCAGTAGCACCGGCAGTAATGTGTAGCAAGCAGCAGCCTCCTTCCTAAGTTCAACTGGTGTTCTCCTTCCTCGCTGCTGCTGTCACCAGCAGTAAATATCCACCTTCCCAGGCTGCCCCCAGTTGTGTCTTCTCCAGCAGCAACAGCCGGCAGTAGCAGCAGTGTCACTCTGCTGCAGTGCCGTCTGCTCTCCCTTGGCGTCAATGGCAGCACCAGCTGCCTTCCCCCTCAATGCCTCCTTCCTCTTTTTCTCCCTCGCTTGTATGTATATATCTCCAATGTATCCTCCTGTCAGCCTGCTTTTTCCATACTCCCATCATCTGCCCATGCTGCCAGCAGTAAGCACGTTCCAGCCATGCTCTCCTGTCCTTGTCTCTCTAAAATTGCACATTTGGTCCTTGAGTTTTGGAAGTTGAGCAAAATGGTCCCCAAACTCTATTTTTCTCTTCATCTATGTGCCCAGCTCAATACTTCTTTGGAAAAATATGAAATCAGATTTTAAACTGCTGCCAAGTCCCTCAACTTTGATTTTTCATCCCAAGTCCTCAACCTTTGACACTTGTGCACTTTGGTCCCCAACTTTACTTTTTGTGTGCGATTGATCCATCTTCACTCAAATTCATCAATTAAGCAATCATTTCGCTTTCTATTGTGATTTTCTCCTTGAATTTGAGTAGTAAACCTTGGTTCTCAACTTTTTGGGATGTTGCAATTTAGTCCTCAAACTTTCGATTTCTCTCACTTTGGTCCTTGAACGTCAAATTTGCTCATCTTTAAGCTCAATTGCACTCCAATCTTGTCCATTTGCTTTCCAATTGAGTTTGTACCTAATTGTACAAGATAAACACAATTTATAAGTAGATATTTGCTCAATTTGTCAATTAAAGTGCTAATTTAGGAACTAAATAAGTGTGTAAAAACACACTTATCACAGGTCAATGGTAATATGTTCAAAGCACTGGTCATATGTCGTAATTTGAGGTCACATGTTCAAGCCAGGGTCACAATATATTCCACAAGTCATATGTTGTACTTTGAGGTCACATGTCACAATTTATACATTTCAAGTCACTTGTAAAACATGTCACTAACCATAGTACATTGGTCACATATTAATTTCAAAAGTCAAAGATTCAAGGAGTGTTGATAAATGGGGCACATATTCTGGGCAATCCTGAACTAAGAATTTTAGTATGTTAAACTCCTGCTTCTATTTTCCCATCCCGCATCTATAATCTTGAGTTGTAGAAATTTCCATCCTCCATAAATTTGTGAAGTGATATTTTTTTTATTTGGTGACGATGGTGTGGTGATGCGTCGGAGATGGCAGTGATTGTTTATCGGAGCTTAGAATGTTATGGCGCTCGTGAAGGTGATGGTGATGGTGGTGGTCATGGTGACGGAGATACGAGTGGCGACGACGATGGTGGTGGTGGTTGGAGGTGGGGGTGGTGAAGTGTTGATACGAGATCTAATTTGTATATTATTTATTATAATTTTTTTTTATTTCCACCTCATTCATGAAGTTTTAAACTTTTTTCTTTAAGTTTGAAATATGGTATAGACTTATAGTAACCACCTTCTTTGTTTATTATTCCCTTAAAAAAATTCCAGCTTTACAAAAGTATACATTTTAGTGCTATTTGGGAGAAATTTTTAAAGGCGTAACCTCAAACATGGACCAAGCCGGCCCAATATTACTGTTTCCAGTCCGCTCATGGCCCAGTCAGGCTCAGCTCCAATGGCTTCCCGACCAAGTGACAATTTGAATCCCCAAAGACTGCCATATTTCACGCACCCATGAATGTATTATTTGTACATCTTCTCTCGACATACATTTTACATTTACTCTTATTTACTCTTAACACTAGTTTTTAAGTCTACTTTAGAAAAATGCAATTATTATCACGAATATCTGGATCTGAAGTCCTAATTATTGAATGAATACGCCTATATTTACAGCAGATCTTTCAATTGATTAATGCCGCGTTGATTACAGTGACTCAGTGAGTGAAGAGGATTTGCTGAGATGGGTTCCGGCAGTAGCAAACAAAATGCACCTGACGCAGCGGCTTCTGCAGAACCATCGTCTTCTTCGGCTGTTGTTAGGAGGAGTCGATCTTGTAGAAGTAGAGTGTTTCAAGCTTCTTGTCTCCGATCTCACCACTCTGAAATCAATGAACCGCAGGTACTTTATCTAACCCCATATTGAATTTTTGAGTAATATTTTGTGAATATTTAATACTTGTTGCTTTTTATTGGTGCAGTATAGATGTAAATTTTGTATTTCAATTTAGTGGGTTCGTGGTTTTATGTTAAATACTCAATGATGTTGTCTGATTTCTATGTCAAGATTTGATTCTTGTTTAGTTCTTGAGCATTTGTGGATGGTTTTAATGCTGCATTTCTGAAAAGGAGTATCTGCTTCGTATTGGTAGCACCTAATATGCCTATTTTGTTCTGGTTATATTATGAAAAATGAATTAAAAAAAAATGGTGATTTATTTTTGTAATGAGTTCGAAATTAAAAACCACGGTGTTTGAACTGATGAAGATTGGACACCTTAAATAGCATCAACAATATACTGAAATTTCTATCCACAACTTGGGATCACGTGCATTGGAATACCACTTTGAGTGTATTTTTTCATCAAAATTACTTCCGTCTTTATGTAGTGTTCTATTGATACTAGTTGGTTCTTTAGGTGTCTGCTTGCGAAAATGGAGAAAACAGTAAGAATGTTCGTACAGTAAGTGAGATTAAATCAGACTCGAATGAAGTTCCAGCTGAATGTCACCACAATGATAAAGTTGAGTCGGCTGAGGAGATGAACTATCTGACCTCCAATGTTGAGCTTGATGACTGGGCTGAAACAAGCTTCTCTCATAGTGTACCTCGAGGAGGTAGTTATTCTCGAGCTTTCACCTCTCGATTACTGAACCCTACCAGTCGATTCCTTTCTCGCTGCAATTTCTATCCTGGTAATCTGAGCTTCCGGCTAAGCAGATCGAGCAGTTTAGGCTCCTCTAGAGCTTACCCTGCACCTTCAACAAGCTTCACAATTTCAAATGATGGAGACCGTTCAAATCCCTCTGGTAGAATGTTGGATAGAAATGAGAGGTCACAAGGTTGTGACTTCTTTCCCGCATGCTTCTCCAATCAACCTCCCACATTGCAGCATGATGATTTACCATCTAGTAACTTACATTTCAGTCCTCCAACTACTGACTTCTCTGATGATTTGCAAGATAATCAGCGCATAAGAGCTAGTCAAAATGTGTTGATAAATAGAGATGATACACAAACAGAGTGTACTCTAAATTATTTCTCTTCTGAAAATGTTTCCAATATTGAGGGGATGGGAATAAGACATGCTGATAGTCGGATTGCTGCTCGAGAACCAATAGAGAGGAACGTTCGGTTTAGTAGAACACTAAGTGTCGGTAGACTTCGTGACAGAGTTCTTCGTCGATCATCAGTTCCTGATATGGGTTTATATCCTTTTCAGCAAGACAGGGGAGTAAGACATGCTAGTCAAGTTAGTGAGAGACGGGATTTAAGTCATGAACCAGGACTAGCAGCATCTGAAGAAAATGTCTTTGCGGCACCAAATTCATCTAGTCATGCACTGTCCAGTATGTCTAGCTCTTCATATGGAAGTCAAAATCATGATTTTGAAACTTCACGAGCAAGAGAGACGAGATATCATAATATCCTGGAGCACAGATCAAATTTCCTTGAGCGCAGAAGAAGAATAAGATCTCAGGTCTGTTTCTAATGTAACCATTTATCTGTACTTTATATGCAGTGCATATCTGTCAAAACATAGTTCCATTGATGAGAATTGGCAAAAAGGTGGCATGTTTGTTCTTTGTGTTCATACTGATGTATAAAATCAGTTTTAGTATATTGCATACTCAACTCACTATCTTATGGGATTAGACAGTTTTAGACTTTTAGTATACAATTCATCAGATACTGTTGACAGCTCCTTCTGGTAACACATAAATGTGGAAGAGCCATTTTAGATGCCTCTTCAACTGTTGATGATCGGTATCTTAATTGTTTGTGAGCCCTCTTATGTGTGTTATCTTAGTTGTTTGCCCTCTTATGTGGAGTTAGTTGTTAGTATTTATCTCCGTCCGATTCCTCATACCTTTTACATTTCCCCATAAGGGAGGCTGTGTGCTGATCATCAGAAACTAAGCTCAGTCAGATTTAAGCACATGTTGTGCTGATGCCCAATGCACATATGGTGATGAAGCATGATAAATAGAATAGAGGATATATGCAGAAGAGAGAAGAAGGAAAAGAATGGAGGAGGAAATTCAATATATCTCCATAATAGCTGTTTGTAGTGAAAACTGGGAAACCTACGAAACCTGGAGAATAGAAAATTTCCTAATTTAAAACTAGCAACACTCAAAATGAAACTAAAGAAAATCAATAACAAAAATTCAAATTATTTCTTATTTCTTTGGTTAAAATGCATGTCTAGTTCATTAACGTCTTCCCAGAATATCATTAGGATCTCCATTACATTGTCTTCCATGCTACACTCGTCCTGAATTGCACACATTTCTAGCACAGCCTCCAACTCACTGACACAGTAGTTTGGTTAAGAGTGCCAAAATGTTCCCTTCTATGATTAACTGATGCCTACCACAAAGCTCACAAACCATGCTAGGGACACTTACATGTACCTATCTACACCTCATAAACTCGAACATCGGTGAATTCACAAATATTCTAGTTCTTCATAGTTATATGACAGCTTCTCGTATTTGGATATATCATCTTGGACATTATCTTCTCCACTTAAAACGTTAATCTGGATGTGAAATACCTTAGGTACGTGCTCTTCAGCGATTGGGAAGCCGTTTCGAGAATTTCCCTGGCCATGAGAGGTCTTGCATCTTATCTGGCCAACATCGAACAGGTTGTTGCACTTGTCGCATTACCAATCGAGAGGCTAATCCAAATGATGATAATAATGCTAGGGCTAGCATATCAAGAATTGTTATGTTAGCTGAAGCGTTGTTCGAGGTAATGTTACTCATCCTTGTTTCCATTCTGGACCTATCTTTTATATTACTATCATAAGACGAATCTTTTGCATTCATTTTATTAGGTTCTGGATGAAATTCACCAGCAATCTGTTGTCTTACCGTCCCGACCTTCTGTGTCTTCCATTGGATCCGTTCCCGCACCTATTGAAGTTGTGGAATCCCTGCCATTGAAGCTATTCAGTAAATTGAAAAAGCATCTCGGTGAAGAAGCTGCACAGTAAGTAAATAAATGTTTAGATTTGCCTTACTTGGGAAGTTTGGAAATTCCATATGCTAGTTCTATGATGCACCGACATGACAAGTTAATTAAAATCTTTGAAATTCTCCTTTTTATCCAGTATAAAACTATAAATTGAGTTTTATACTTTTTCTTGTTGAAATTTTTTAACTGAGTGTTTACTTGTTATTTAATAATAATTTTGAGTTAAAAAAAATATATGATTTTTCTTATAAAGAAAGAAGAATGACCATAATAGAGTGTCGGAGGAGTGTCGTATCCGACACGTATCGGACGGGGACCCAAACAAAGTGCTAGTTTCACTAAAATGGTTGTTTCAAATAAAAAACACCTGGATATTTTGTTCTTCTTGTTCTCCTCTTGATGGATATCTTGAATTCGGTTTTAAATCGTTTTCATGTTCGTTTACCTTATACTTCAATTTTAATAGATGTTACATATGCCTTGTTGAGTACGAAGAAGGAGATAATGTCCGGACACTTCCTTGCCACCATGAATTTCATAGAACATGTATCGATAAATGGCTCAAGGAAATTCACAGGTACCTTTCTCAGCTTGCTTTCAGACACTCGTTTATCCACAACAAGGAAAAACAATGTTTAGCTAATTGTTATATTTCAGGGTATGCCCACTTTGTAGACGGGATATATGCAGACCTAATCCATTAGTCAGTGGAGTCGACGCCTTTTGAAATGTTTGCTAAGTGGACTGCACAATGCTACATTGAAGTTAAAATCTTGTCAAGCATTTTGTTGATTTTTTGGGCAACCAACAACATTCTTGGCGAGTAAAGTGATCTATCTTAGTTTCAATGAAACAAGTTGGTGCGATGACTTGAGAAGTTCAGTTCTGTTAAATCGTTTGATGCTTCATATAGTTACAATGAACCTGATGCTATTTATTACACTTATCCCGATGGATATAACATATATGGACTTGTTTGCTAATGATTTTCCCCCCCTCAAATTTATTTTACACATTTTTTTGGAATTTATCACCTTTAGCACCACAAATTGTTGGATTATTGTCTCAAATTATCAAAAATTAAAGGACTTAAATTGTAAATTGGAGAAAAAAGGCCTTTTAATTAACTGGCAAATAGCAATAGGATTGAAATCCTATTGGAAGTCAACAATTTGTGTCGTTTTGCTACAGAAGTTTACGTATCCTAAAGTGGTGGAATTAGAGGTAATTGATTGGAAGTCTTTTGGAGGTAATTAATAACATTTGTTCCTCTACAGTGACGTGTTGGTGGTAGAAATTGAATAAACATCAGCCAACAATTAGATGAGCAGTTGACTTAAGAAAGAAATCTCCCAACGGAATTGAACTACAGGCCATGACGTGAATTAGTATAAAATTATGTGTTATTCTATTTTGTTGTAACACATTGATGAGAGAGTATTGTGACGAAAAATATAGTTTAGCTTTTTTGTTTTTCTTGATTTCTTTGTGGGTTGTATAAAGAAGTAGAAATTGGTAAATGTGGTAAAGTTTGATTATTTTTCTTACAATACTTGAGAGGTTTGGTGAGTGGAAATTTTATATAATTGTAACAATGAATTATATAATGAAAAGTTTTAGCAGTCCGTAAATTTTGCGTTGTTATTTTATTTTCTTGTTGACTCAATTATTTCTTGAACATCAAAATTCTTGTGGGGTTAATTAGAGAGAGAATATGTGTGTAATTCTCAACATTGGTGAGGTCGACAAGGAAATCGACGTCTAATTAACAGAGTATCAGGTGGTTCGAAAATATTTTTAGAGCAAAAGAAAATATGTTTGGAAAGTATAACGTGGAGAAATTTGACTTGGAGATCAATTTTGGCTTGTGCTAAGAAAAAGTCATGGATGTATTGATTCAGATGGAACTGCAGAAATCTTTGAAGAAAAAACCAACCTCGAGTACGACATAGAAACTAAATCCAGCATGAGTGATGAAGATTGTGAAGATATGAATTTAAAGGCTGCTAGCATGTTACAACTTTGTTTGACAAAAAATGTTCTTACAAATATTTATGGGATATTTGCTGTGAAGGAA
Source organism: Ligustrum vulgare (assembly GCA_963555705.1). Taxonomy (NCBI): domain Eukaryota; kingdom Viridiplantae; phylum Streptophyta; class Magnoliopsida; order Lamiales; family Oleaceae; genus Ligustrum; species Ligustrum vulgare. Next base: position 52,832,876 of record OY743175.1, read on the forward strand.
CCGTGGGAAAAACTGGAAGAATTGTATTAGATGAAGAGTTTGTCAAATAACTTGTATCTGAAGGAGCGATTTCATTCTTTGAGAATAAATGTAGGTATGAAAATCTTAGACCATCTTAGTGTTTTCAATAGGATTGTTTCTGAACTGTAATCTATTAGAGCTAAGATTTGTAACGACCCGGGTCCTACTTAACGGGTTGTCCCGACCGTTAGATCGACGACGTACTGTCCCCACTGTATCAACACAAGTCTTTTCAACATGCTTTGCCATCACTCGCACGCTCCTCGAGAAACTTCCCAGGAGGTCACCCATTCTAGAATTTTTTCAAACCAAGCACGCTTAATTATGAAGTTTCTAATGAATGACTTTCGAAAAAGAAGGTACACCTTGTCAATATGAGTAGTACTATCATTTTTTTAAAATTTTCCTGGCCTGGGTGTTACAATAAATGTAGAAACCCGAAAACTTTTATCATATTTTTTTGGACGACTTACTATCGTGAACCTAACCCATGAACAAACATTATGTTTGGTCCACATAAGATAAATAAAGCCCAAAGATAGTTCAAACAAGTTTATCATATATTTTATTAAATTATTTTAAAGTTTAAGGGATTAGGTTGCACAATTTATTTTATAGAAGGATACAATTTCTTCTCTCAAAAGTATAAACAAAAATGGAGGAACTTATATAGTTTATTTGGTCATGTATAAACTTTATTGTGTTTATTGAAAAGTTTGGGACTAAAGGTGCAATATAGTTTAATTTTAAACCCATTCTCTCTCCTTCTCCTCCTGCATGAAGTATATAGATACATATACACAATATATATACGTTCACATTTAAATGGAAACCAAAATGCAAGGAAGATAAAGTGAAAGAAAATGATTAACACATTTACCTCATTTAATCACCTTTAAACACTCCATAAACCTCCACTTAAAACACCCCATTACACCATTTATAATGATTACATGAACGAGGCCCGTTTCGTCTCTTCAAGGGGTAGGAATGGTGGTTTCAAATTTTTTCACCCATTCACATTCCTTCCACTATAAAAGAAGTCTTCTAAGGCAGTGTGCAAATTTCATGGCTTCAAATATCACAAACCCACGAAAAAATCTCATTTCTGGGAAGCTTAGGTGGCGTTCTGTTTGTATTTTATTTTGTATTTTCATTTTGGAAAATGTTTTGTATTTCCTGTTTTTATTTTTATTTTCAATGTTGCTGAAAACGTGTTCTGTTTGTCATTTCTGAAAACTGTTTTTGAAAATGAAAAGCTGGAAAATACGTTCTGTTTGAAATTTTGCAGAATACAACTTATACTATTTTCAATGAATTTGCTTCTGAATTATATTAAACAATCTATATTGTTTAACTTTTTTTTGGACCAAATAATAATGTCATTAATGTTCAACTCCAAAAAAATATTATAAGAAATTAATAACATAATATTCAAGTCCAAATTACTTCCATAATACATGTAACTCTAATTACTCATACAGAGTTTGATTAAACAAAATAAATTTAAAAGTCATCTTGACCTTGTGGAGTAATCAGTCCACATTTGATTCAGGCACATTTCTAGGATTAATCATAGGTCTTGCCTGCTACAATTCTCATGTGGTACATTTCTAGAATTTTAGTAGATTTTTGTGCATTTTGATAAATTTCATTTAACTTGGTTTGTTTTCTTGTATTTTGGTACATTCGCACACTGGTACGATTTGCGCATTTTGGTCGATATCATGCATTTTGTATATTTTGGTGAATTCTGGTATATATAGTGTATTTTAGTACATTTTGAAGCATTTTTTAACATTTCACACATCTTGGTTAGCACAGTACAATTGACATTGTTTTCGTAAATTTTAGAGCTATTTGCGCATTTTGGTAAATTTCTTGGGCACAATTTGAAACATCTCACAATTTGGTACATATCGCGCTTTTGGTATTAGATTAGGCATCTTGGTGAAATTTTGCTCTTTTTTGGTAGATTTAGCTTTGTTTAGTAGAGTTTTGCGTGTTTGGTACATTTCGATTCCATGCAGTTTGGTGCATTTTTTGAAATATAATAATAAGAATTCTCACTTAATTTTTTTTTGTAATGTTGATATTGAATTTAATAAAACTTTATTTAAGCTTAGTTCCAAGTTAGAATAATTCTAAAAAAAAAAAAAAAATTAATCTTTATTTAGGCTTAGTTCCAAACTAGGATAATTCTAAAAAAATAATAAAAAAATAAAAACTTTATATTAAGCTTAGTTCTAAGTTAAGATAATTCTATAAAAAAAAAAAAAATTAATCTTTATTTAGGCTTAGTTCCAAACTAGGATAATTCTAAAAAAATAATAAAAAAATAAAAACTTTATATTAAGCTTAGTTCTAAGTTAAGATAATTCTTAAAAAAAAAAAAAAAAAAAAAAAAAAAAAAAATCCCAAAACGCGTTTTCCGCGTTTTGGACATTTTTTGTCGAAATACACACAAAACGCCCAAAACGATGTTTCGGGCGTTTTCCGTTTTGTGTACAATTTTTTTTTTGTTTTCCAAAATGCGTTTTCGAAAATGGTAAAGAGAACGCGTTTTTAGCGTTTTCGAAAATAAAAACAGAAAACGACCTCAAAACAGCAAACAGAACAGGGGCTTAAAGTTTAAAGCAAAAAGGTGATCGGATTTTGTATAGCCGGTTTACCGTCGGAAGACACCATTCACCGTCCAAGCTTTTATATCCAACACTTTTGAATTGAGGTAGGTAGATGTTCAAGTTGTTATTTCATTTTCAAGTTATGAAATTCTCAAATGTTATGAAAGTATGATACCTTCGGGTATGGTGTTTCGGCACTACTATAGATGAATGATCATTCTCCGGCTCTACGTGTTATGATAATGCTATAGAAATTTGGATTTTTCCGGAAATCCATCTACGTGCAACGGTATGAAACTATAGTTGAGTTTTCTAAATTTGATAATGAAATGCACATATGACATCTATTGAGTTTCGACTCATGGGTTAACTCCATTTGATTATTGTCCAATTTTACGTATTTTAGATATGTAAATAAATGAAAAAAATACAATTTTGAGATATAAATTTTGTCATTTAGAATAAAATTTATTAAAGATTAAATTTGATTTGTTTAACTCTAAATTAACTTTAATTGCTAAAAATTTCATTTATTTGATTACAGGTATATTTTGGACAAGTTCAACCCAAAAACCCCTAATTTAATGGACCGAAAAATCCCATAATAGAACCAATTCCCCAACCTACTCTCTCGCACCGTAACCTTCAGCCGCCATCCCAGTCTCCCTCTCCATATCTTCCTTCTTCCAGCCACACTTCTCCCACCATCTCTCTCTCTCTCTCGCTGTCTTCTTCTCCAACCGACCATTAAGCCCTCAGTCATCCTCTTACCAGCCGCAACCTGTTCTCTCACTCTCTGCCTCGTCTCTCACTTCTCTCTCACGGCCAGCACTCCCTCTTCCACCAGACCCGACTCCCCAGCAGCTCATCTTCTTCAGCTGCACCAACTTTAACCCCCAACAGCCTGCTCCTCCACTTTCACTTCACACAACCGTCTCTCTCTCTTTCGTTCCCACACATCACGCCAACTCTCTACTCTCAACCCACCTTAGTACCTCAACCACTAAACCACCGTTCCCAGCCAACAGCCGAATTACAGAAACCTTAAAGAGCCGCAACACATCACCAGCCGCACCGTCCATCCCTCTCTCACCACTCGGCAGCCTCTAGCATTCTCACACAACCAGTCGCAAGGCACATAACACACAGAAGCCTCGACAACTCTCCAGCCCCGCAACTCCAATCTTGGCCAGAAACCAGCTCTCGCACAGTCCAGCAACCACACTGGATCAGCAGCCTCCGGTCTTCAACTTCACGCAGCAGCCTCTGTTTTGGTTACTTGTTCTAGTTTAAATTATTGCATTTTGTCTAGATTTTCAATTGTTTTGATTGCTAGTTCACATAGATTCAGATTATGGATGTTAGTTTGATTTTAGATATATTTTAGTTATTGAAATTTTATTCCCGAATTTGAATTTCGTTCGAATAATGGTTAAGTGTTTATTTGATTTTTATTTCATTAATTTAATTATATTCGGCTAAGTTATACTTGAGGGGAGTTATTCTTAGCTTCAATGAGTATGTTTTAATTCATTATGGATGAATTCTTGTGATTAATAATAATTAACGAGTGTTTTAAATTTTCAAATTATTTTACTTCGATTGATGTCGTTGATGTGGTATGTATTAAATATGCACACAACATGCTCGACTAAATGCCGTAAGATAAATTGATTAATTTTCGTACTAATATGTCTAAATTTTATCGATCTCAAGAAGTTCATACTAAATTTAGCTGCAAGCTCAATTGATAGCGAAATAATAACTCCACTCAAATTTTCCTTTTATTGCAATTTAATTATATTCTCTCCAAATTCATTTTAGAAAAATTGAAATCATTGTTTAAGTTTCGAATTTAGCAAATATTATTATACCAATAAAATCCCTAGGAAGGAATGACCCTGGATTATTGCTAGGCTACAACTTGACCCCTTTATACTTGGAGGGTAGATTTAACATCGAGTCAAGTTTTTGTGGCATGAGGTCGCAGATTGAGGATCGAACGATGGAGATGCGAGATGGTGTTAAGTGCCCGAGGTTTTCTTTAAAGACAATGGAACGAGTAATCTATATATATTTTTTAAAGTGTTATGCACTAAGTTTAAGTATCTTGTCATGATAATGGATGTTTAAATTGTTATGTTAAAAACAAATATTTTATGTGGAATGTTTGTGCAACATAAGGATTGGAATTTGGGGTAAAAGAAAAAAAAAACAGTGTCGAAACAATTCTGTCAATTGTTTCAAAACTTCATATCTTATTCATTACTTGGTGTTTTTGGATGAAACCAATTGGGTTTGATAACTTAATGAGTTAGCTATCATATAAACTAGGAATCAAGACATTCCAAGGTCGGCATGAATTGTTATATCACTTTAAGTATAGCTGCATAGTTTAGTTTTCCACTGGAGTCGTTACAGTGTTTTGAAAATTGTTTTAGTACTACGCATCTCGTCAACGGAAGCCGATATTTGGATATGTTGTACGTTAGTGAGTCTTTTATATATAGTTAAAATTTCATTGAAAAAATAAAGTGGTTTACCATGTCAAATGAATTTTTTTTTCATCAATGCTTGTAACAAGTAGAGAATAGGATTTGCCTTTTCTTTTCTTTACATGAAGGCACAGCAATTCAAATCTCACGTGAATAGTGCCATGCATTATGGTACTGTTCATACAATTAAAAAAAAAAAAGTTGCTTTTAAAAAGAGGAGGAATAAGTTTGAACCTTGCACCTTAAAGTTAGATAATGAACCTTTTATCACTTAGGTTATAATTACTTTCATGTAAGACAATGCATTGACAATTTGATATATTTTTGAAATTTGGCCAAAACTTGTTTTCTCATGATCTAGACTTAATTAAAAAAGAATAAATAAATTAAAAAATTCCCTAAATTTTCACCGTTAACGTTTTCCGCAAAATAAATTCATTAGTTTATTAATTTATTTCTAAGCTCACGGTCTATGATTTAAATGCTTTTGTGACGTTTCAACCCGTGCGGGTTTGGGACGTTACAAGATTGATGAAGAGGATAAGGTTCATCTGGTCTCTTCCATTCATATTTGAGCACATCATGCTGATTTTGATGTACGAGAAATAAACGATGATTTTTTCAGAAGTTAAGTTGATTAGGTTGAAGTGACAGTTCATCTGAAAACGCTTTACTTGTTACTGAAAAGTGGTAGAGGTAACTCCATGAAGAAGAAGGTAATGTGTTGGAACTGTAGTAAATCTAGTCATGTGAGAAGAAATTGTCCAAAAGGTGGAGCAGAGTCGGCTAACTGTTCAGAGGTAGATAATGCGACTCTCCTGGTGGAGGGTGATGATGATGTACTTTAGTAAGATGGGACTTCCTTATGGTATGTGTAGCGACCGAGAAAATTTTATAACAATAAAAGTTAAATTTATTTAAATTGTCGCTACGACTTCACCCGATGAGGCCGTGTTCGTCTAGCCATATAAATTATTTCAAGAAATAGATTTAAATTCCTTTAAATCTTTAAGTCCAATTTGCGATTTTAAATTTGTCCAAAATTATTATTTCATCCAATTCTTTATTTTAAATCCAATATTCAAATTTTCTTTATTTTTGATATTATTATTTTAAACCCAAATCAATACAGGATGAGTAACCCCAGCCAAATACATTTCTTCATATTCTAAACCGACCAATTTTTTTGTCATTCAATAGCAGATTTATTCATCATCATTGCACACAAGAGTTACAATCCTTTCAACTTCCAAGAATAGTCTATAATTCAAGTCCAATACCTCCATTCTTCCCTCACACACACGCTGCAACTTTTGGGTAAGTATGTCCCTGCTCCCTGCCATCAATCCAAATATCCATCAAGTGCCATTTCAATTTTGTCCATCACAAATTTTTGTGAAAAACATCACCACAGTGGTTCCAAGCACCTCATAGTCGACCACCACTCACACTCGGGCTATATTACTTCCAAAATCACTTTAACCCGACACTGCCAATTTCAAATCCACACATTCAGCATAGCCATGGATGAAACCTCAATCACTGAATTCGAACTTTTCACAAGCCACAAATAGTTTGCAATGATTTCACGCGAACGAGCCACTACACACGAGCCCAACCCCACCAAAACGCCACCACACGCTGTCCACAACCATCCATCGCCACTGACCATCTCCAAAACCTCAAAAGCCACACCCATCAACTCCCAAACCACCACAAGAACCAAGAGAATAAGCCAAGAAAGCTAATACTTACCTCGACCGAGCATTGATCAGAAAATGGAATGCCCAATTTCGAACCCCCAGCTTCGGTCTTGCACAACAATCGGACCCAAACCTTCAATTTTCTCATACCACCCCCACCGGCTCTACTGCCCCCTCGCACCGACGGCACAACCACCGACACCCAGCTCGCCGGTGGTCTCTAACCCGCTCGCCATCTCTCACATCTCTTCTCTCTCGGTTATGAGAGAAGAGAGAGATATTTTGTTATATAAATCAAAATTGATTTTTTCCAAATTACCCCCTTAAGTCCCTTATCTTTCAAAAGTGTTTTAAGTTCAACCCTTTTTATTTCTAAAATATTTATCTTCAGTCCCCAAGTTTCAAATACAATTATTTTAGCCGCTGCAGTTTTAAAATATTTAAGACAGCCCTTTTGTTTCTTAAAATTTAATTAAGCCCTAAACCTTTTTAAAATTTAATCATGTTAAATTGTCAAATTAGTCCCAAATATTTTATTTTATTTTAAATACTCAATTTTCCAAAATCTCTAATTCAAAATTTATCTTTTTTGGCTAGACGACGCGAACGGACGATTAGAGACTTGAAGGTTTTCCCGCTCGATATATATACTCGTTAAGCTTTGAGGTAGACTCATACTCAATAATTTATTTAACTATGATCTGCATGTGAATCTGGAATTATGTAAATCATATATGATGTTATGTTCATGTGATTAACCATGAGGGGTAAGACGGGTAAATGCTCTCCCGAAAATGGTGTACAAAGAAGAAATGTTATATGCGCTATAACTTCCATGCATAATTGCATGTTGAATTAAGACAAGACGAGGCTACTTTCCGCACTTATGTGAATATGCGATATGTTATGATGTTATGAGAAAAATATGTTAGCATGATTACATGTTTATGTGCAATTTATGGATTAAGTGAATTATTCGGTTATGAGTTTACTGAATATTTCTTAGAAATACTCACCCCGTTATTAACAATTTTTGCAAACTTCGGAAGCGGTGGCGAGTGATGGACACAAGTGGCAAAGAAATAATTAAATGTTATTTTAATATTAAAATTTCGGTTTATTTTAAGTCGAAATTTATTTTATACGACTATGGAGAATTTGGATTTTTATTTCTATGAATGATTGGAATAATATTTTATGAAAAATTTAAAATTTCAATTATTCCCGCTAAATGAATATTTTTTTGAAATTGAGTTTGAGACGATGAAGTGGCGTTTCGAGTATTTAGAACTCGGGGCGTTACAATATGAAGCCAGTTGTCATAATAGATGATGTGTTCTTACTAGTGAATACATGTGTTTGCACACGAGCATTGGTTTGACATTAATGCAAAATGTGTGATGAAATTGATGTCGATGGCTGATGAGTTCCTAAGGAAAGCCAAATTTGGAGATTGCACCATAATTTTTTAAAAAGGTTGATTTCAATATGAGCCGATGAAAAATTCGGAGTTCGTTGATAATTCTAAATGATTATACTCATATGGTTTAGTATGAGACCGTCAAAGTGTGTCAAAAGCTTACCTATTTTCTTCAAGTATTGTGAACAAAAAAGATGATAAAGTTCTGGCTTGTTTTCGATAAGATGGAGATCATTGAATTATTGTCTCAAATTATCAAAAATTAAAGGACTTAAATTGTAGAAGGAAGGAAAAAGGCCTTTTAATTAACTGGCAAATAGGATTGAAGTCCTATTGGAAGTCAACAATTTGTGTCCTTTTGCTACAGAAGTTTACTCGTTCTAATTAGAGGTAATTGATTGGAAGTCTTTTGGAGGTAATTAATTACATTTGTTCCTCTACAGTGACGAAATTGAATAACATCAGCCAACAATTAGATGAGCAGTTGACTTAGGAAATAAATCTCCCAACGGAATTGAACTACAGGCCATGACGTGAATTAGTATAAATACGTGCATTATTCTATTTTGTTGTAATACATTGACCGGAAAGTATTTTGAGAAAAAAAGTAGTTTAACATCTTTTTTTTTTCTTGATTTCTTTATGAGCTGTATAAAAAAGTAAAAATTGGTAGATGTAATAAAGTTTAATTATTTTTCCTACAATATTTGAAAGGTTTGGTGAGTGCAAATTCTATATAATTATTATAACAATTTATTTATTATTATTTAATGAAAAACTTTAACAGTCCGTAAATTTTGTGTTGTTATTTTATTTTCTTGTTGGTTCAATTATTTTTTGAACATCAAAATTCCTGTAGGATTAATTAGAGAGGGAATTTGTGAAATTTTCCCAACACAATTTTCTCTAATTTTTTTTTCTTCGTTCATTACCAAACCGACTCTAAATGTAACAAAGATAACAGTTCCGCTATGTTGTCCACCGTAGGCAACATAATAATTACTCACATCAAATAAAAATCAGCCAAATGTCGAATATTAAATATTAGAGACACTTGAATATTTTACATTGATGATGAACAATTGTTATGTTATCCATGGTGGCAACTAGAGTTGTCAAACGGGTCAAACCGGGCCGGCTCGGCCAATTTGACAGTGGCTCGTTCGAGCCCATGAGCCGGCAAACGGGCTCGTGTGGGAACGAGCCGGGCCAAGCTTGCTCGTTCCCTACGAAGTCGACCCAAGTCCGGCTCATGGGCTCGTCCTTACGAGCCGACCTTCGGCCGACTTTAACGATTGGAATAATTGAAAATATAAAAATTTAAATAAATCCTCCTCCTTTAATTTGGGCTTGAGACCGACTACATTTAATTTTTTGTAGGCGGAGTTAAAATTGCACACGAATAAAATGTTACGTGTACATTTTTTTTATTTGAATTTGAAAGAAAGAATTAAAAATACAGAAAAAGAAAAATGCATATATTATTAATTATTTATAGCAAAATACATAATTGTAAAGATAATAATTAATAATAAAAAATAATTTACTCATCAATACGATTGTTCTCCGAATTCATCTGCCAAAATTTCATTTATACTGTTTTGTAACATTTTCTCCGCAAACTGTCAATCCTTCAAGCACATTAAGATCTCTAGTATGTCTTCTTTAAACCTTGACCTATATTCAGAAGCCCAAACGGTTGGGCAGACCGGCTCTTGAGAACGAGCCCAAATGGACTGGCTCGCGAGCCGACCCATTTTCGACCCGTTTGACAATTCGTTGAGCTAGTCCACGAACTTCATGAGCTGAATTCGAACTGCCCAATACCCAAATTTTTTGTCCGATTCTAGTCCAAGTCCCTTTTTTTACGAGCTGAACCGAACTTTTAACGAATCGAACTGAACCGAACTCACGAACTCCCAAACTGTCCAGCCTGTTTGTCACCTCTATGAAAAATAGAACGTTTTCCACAAAAGTAATAATAATAATAAAGCTTACCAAAGTAGGTTCGTTGATATGGTATCCAATGAAAATTTCTTGAATGCGTGCTCTGTTTTGGAAACAGTTTTAATTCCTAATAAAAGAATATTTCTATTACCTATTCAAAGTGAAACTTTACGATGTGTTTGGCCGCTCAATTGTGGTTTTTTGTGTTTTTTTATATTTTCTATGTAAAATATATAATTGAAAATTAGGGAAAGAAAATATGTAGGATTAAAAAGTAGTTTGTAAAATTGTGTTAAAAAAAAAGGTTTATAAACCTTTTTTTTTACTCTAACCGAACACTTGTAAAAATTTACTACTGTGAATAGGGGTGGGCGTGGGTTGGGTCGGTTTTTTGCTCAATCCGAACCCAACCCACTATGGTTGGATTGATAAAAAATCAACCCAACCCAACCCAAACATGAATTCAAATCCAACCCAACCTAACCCAATCAAGTTTCGGTCGGGTTGGATTGGGTGGTTTGGACTTTAGTCCAATTAAATAAAATTCTTAGAAAATTAAAAATGGGAAAATTACATAAAACCTTGTGTTTCAAAGATGCAATTCAAAAATAATGTGAAGGAAATCTTTTTTTCAAAATTCAGGTATTAATTCATTTAGTTAGGTGTTTAATAATTAAAAATAAATATAATGATATATATAAGATAAATATAATTATATACTATATATTATATTAAAACTAATATAATATTAAATCAAAATTTCAAATTTTGACGTCACAACCTACCACCACCCGCCCACCCCACATCACCCCAAACCAAATTTTTTTTTTTTTTCCTTTCGATGTTTTCCTATCATTCCCCATCTCACCCCAACCTCACTCGATCCTACTCCGTCTCATTACAAAGTGACAAATTGATATCACCCTAACCACATCCCCGACCCCACCCACCCACCCTTATCCTGCACACCCCAAAAATAAGTTTATTTTTATTTTTTCTCGATGTTTTCTTACACTTCCCCATCCCGCTCCACCCCAACCCACCCCACCACCCACCCACCCACCCTTATCCTGCACACCCCAAAAATAAGTTTATTTTTATTTTTTCTCGATGTTTTCTTACACTTCCCCATCCCGCTCCACCCCAACCCACCCCACCGCAAAGTGACAAATTGATCTCACCCTTGCCACATCCCCAGACCCCACCCACCCTGCCCACCCATACCATCTCACCACCCATATCCTACCCCACCCTAAAAATAAGTTTATTTTTATTTTTTCTCGATGTTTTCCTACACTTCCCCATCCTACCCCAATCCAACCCCACTCCACTCGACCCTACCCTACCCTACCTCATCGCAAAGTGACAAATGATTTTATCCCAGTCACAGACCACCACCCCACCCCACACCAAAAATAATTTTTATTTTTTTCCTTTCGATATTTTCCTATCATTCCCCACCCCACCTCATCTTAAAGTGACAAATTGATCTCACCCAAACCACATCCTCCTACCCCACCACCCACCCCGCCTCACCACCCATATCCTACCCCACCCCAAAAATAAGTTTATTTTTATTTTCTCTCGATATTTTCCTACACTTCCTCAACCCACCCCACCCCATCCCACCCCAACCCAACCTAACCCCATTTGACCCTATCCTACCCCATCTCATCGCAAAGTGACAAATTAATCTTACCCTAGCCACATCCCCCGAACCCACCCACCAACCCCACCTCACCACTCATATCCTACCCCACCCCAAAAAATAAGTTTATTTTTATATTCTCCCGATGTTTTCCTACACTTCCCCATCCTATCCCACCCCAACCCCACTCCACTCCACTCGACTCTACCCCACCTCATCGCAAAGTGACAAATTGATCTTATCCCAGCCACAAACCACGACACACCCTGCCCGCCTCGTCACCTACCCTACCCCACCTCACCGCAAAAACGATTTTTTTCGTTCTACTTTGCCACCTACCACCACCCAGCCCACACCACCCTACCGATCCCATCCCACCCCAAAAATGATTTTTTTCCTTCTACTTTTTCATGGCCCCACCAACCCCACCCCAACACCACCCTGCCCACCCCACCCCACAAAATGAGTTTTTTTTATCTCTCCATGTTTTCTCACCCTACCCTGCCACCCACCACGCCCCTACCAGCTACCCACCCAAGCAATCGACCCCAACTCACCCAAAAATGATTTTTTTCTTCCACTTTTTCACACCCCACCAAGACCCTACCCTTGCACCCACCCCACCCCACCATACCCACCCATCCCATTCCTACCCACCCCCCAAAAATGATTTTTTCTTCAATTTTTCACACCCTCACCCACCTCGCTCCAGACCCTATCCCGCCACCCACCCAACCAACTGACCCTACCCAAAAATGATTTTTTTCCTACTTTTTCACACTCCATCTCGACCCTACGCCCGTCACCCAACAGCCCCACCACTACCCACCCCACCCTAAATATGATTTTTTTTTCTTTTCAACACACCGTCTCGACCCTATACCCGTCACCCACCAACCCCACCCCTACCCAAAAATGATTTTCTTCTTCTAATTTTCCACACCCCGTCCCTATCCCGCCACCCACCCAACAAACTGACCCCACCAAAAGTTATTTTTTTCTTATACTTTTCCTCGTCCAATGATCACAAAAAGTTATAGATAGTCACAACTTTTAATATAATTGGTCACAATCATTTATAGTTGGTCACATATTATTTATTTATTGGTCACAACTTACTCGTTTTTTTTATGATTAGTTAAATTTTTTTTCATAGTTACCTAATAATTGGTCACATTCCCTACTCGTCATAAGTCACACAAAGTCACATTTAGTTGACATTTTGGTTACACTTACCTAATAATTCGATCACCCCACCCTACCCCACCCCCACATGCAAAGTCACAACATGTCACACAATTGGTCACATTACAAATTTATTTGAAAAACCTCACCCACCTACCCACACATTCCTAAAGTCATAGTTGATCACACAAGGTCATAGTTTGGTCACACGAGGTTATAGTTAGATCACAATTGGTTTAGTTGCAAAATTCAGTCACACAAAATCATAATTCGATCACATAAAGTCACAGTTGGTCACACGAAGGCATGGTTTGATCACACAAGGTCATAGTTTGGTAACACGTGTGACCGAACTATGACATCGTGTGATTGAACTATGACCTTGTATGACCGAATTGAGACTTTTTTTGATCGAACTGTGACCTTGTATGTTCAAATCGTGACTTTGTGTGATCAAGTACGGGATGTGACGAATTATTAGGTAAATGTGACCAAAATATTTGCTAATTGTGACTTGTGAGAAATGGGGGATGTGACCAAGAAAACTAAGAATACGAAATGTGACCAAATATTAGGTAATTGTAACAAAAATGTTAACTAATTGTGATTGAGGAAACGTGTAAATTATGACCAATAAATAAATAAATAATACGTACCAATTATATGATAATTTTGATCAATTATAGGTAAATGTGATCAAAATATTGACTAATTGTGAGTTTGTGCGACTTATGATAAGTGCGAATGTGAACAAGAAAACAAGTAAGTTTTGATCAATCAATAAATAAATTGTGATCAATTATTGATGACTATGACCAATTATTAGGTAACTATGACCAATAAATAAATAATATGTAATCAATTATGGATTATTGTGACCAATTATACAGATTGTGACCAACTGTGACTTGGTGTGACCATTGGACGAGGACGTGATGTGACCTACAATTGTGTCAAATATAACTATGTGTGAGCGAACTGTGACTTTGTAAGAACGAAGCGTGACTTTATGTGATCGACCTGTGACCTCGTGTGATCTAACCATGACCTCGTTTGACCTAATTGTGACCTCCTGTGACCTAACTGTGACCTCGTTTGACCAAACTGCGACTTTGTGTGACCGAACTTTGACCTTATGTGACCAACTGTGACTTTGGAGGGGTGGGGTTTTACAACTAAATTTCTAATTGTGACTCTGTGTGACCTTCTGTGCCTTAACTGCGATCTCGTGTCAACTTACGTGATTGATTGTGATTTTGGGGGTGGGGATAGTGGAGTAGATGTCGGGTGGGGCTAGAAAAAGTAGAATAAATCATTTTTTTGTGGTGATGTAGGGTCGGGGTGGGGAAAAGTAGAAGAAAAAAATAATTTTTTGGAGTGGGGTGGGTGGGTGGTGGGTAGGGTGGGGTCGAGGTCGGGTTAGAGGTTGAAAAAAGTAGAAGAAAAAAATTATTTTTTTGGGTGGGTGGGGGTGGGGTAGGGTGGGTTGAGATGAGGTGGTTGGTGTGAAATGTGAAAAAATAGAAGAAAAATAATTTTTTGATGGGGTATGGTGGGTGGCGGTGTGCGGTGCGGTGCGGTGGGATGGGGTGGGGCGGTTGGGGGGAAGTGTGAAAAAATAGAAGAAAAATCATTTTTGGTGGGGTGGGGGTGTAAAAAATAGAAAAAAAAAATCATTTTTTGATGGGGGTAGGGTGCGGTGGGATAGGATGGGGCGATTGAGGTGAAGTGTGAAAAAATAGAAGAAAAATCATTTTTGAGTGGGGTGGGTGGCGAGGTAGGGTCGGGGAGGGTGGGTAGGGGTGTGAAAAATTAGGAGAAAAAATTTAATTTTAGGTGGGGTGGGGTGGGGTTGGAGATGGGTGGCGTGGCAGGGTCTGGGCGAGTCGTAAAAAAGTAGTAAAAAAAATCATTTCGTCATCGCCCAAGCTTCTTGCTTTGAGGAAGCGGTGGTGAGATCCATCACCGCCGCTCCGCCGCTGTTTCTCATTGCCGATGCTTCCTTCAAACAAGAAGCGGCGATGAGATCACGTAGGCCTTCCTCGAAGCACGAATCAACAGCGTCAAAGATTGAAGCGTGCGTTTGTTTGTTTTTTTCTTAATTAGAAAGTAAAAATACTGATTGTGGGGGGAGTGAGGCTTCAATGGTGGTTGTAGTGTGTTGAAGGTGGTGGATTTAGGCTTTGGTGGTGGATTGATGGTGATAGATTGAGGCTTCGACGTGTTAACGACGATGTGTGTTGCATTAAAGCTTTGGTGGTTGGTGCGGACTGTTGTTGGTAATGGTTGTGCTAGCGATGGCGCCGACGGTGGAGAGATATGAGACTTCGAGGTGCTAGCCTCGACGGCAGTGACGAGGTTGAGGGTGGGGGTGGTGATTTGGATCAGATTTTTCTAGCGGTACCGACAAGGGATTTTGGGTGTGGGGTGGGTGGAGTTTGTGGGTGGGTGATATGGGGTGGGGTGGGATGGGAGGGTTTGGAGTAGAGAGTGTGTGTGGGGTAGGGTATGGTGGGGGGTTTAGGGGTGGGGGGTTTGGGGGTGGTGTGATATATTGTGAATTTGTGATTGATTATAGGTGATTGTGACTAATTATTAGGTAAATGTGACCAAAATATTGACTAATTGTGACTTTGTGTGAGAAGTACAAGATGTGATCAATTATTAGGTAAATGAGATCGAAATTGTAATTACTTGTGACCAACTGTGACTTGGTGTGACCATTAGATGAGGACGTGATGTAACCTACAGTTGTGTCAAATATCACCTTGTGTGACTGAGTTTTGACTTTATGTGAGCGAATTGTGACTTTGCGTGAGCGAACAAGGACTTTATGTGGCCTAACTGTGACCTTGTGTGACCTCATGTGATCAAACTGAGACTTTATGTGACCTCATGTGACTAGACTATGACTTGGTGTGACCGGATTGTGACCTTATGCTAAAGAACTATGACCATGTGTAACCGAACTGTGACTTTGAGTGACCGATTGTGACTTCCGAGAGGGGTGGGGTGAGGTGGGGTGGGTGAAATTGTGACCGAACTGTGACTTTGATTGACCGATTGTGACTTTCGAGAGGGGTGGGGTGAGGTGGGGTGGGTGAAATTGTGACCGAACTGTGATTTTGTGTGTCGAATATGGGCTATGTGTGACCCAACTTTGGAGTGGGTGGGTGGGTGCATGGGTGGAGTAGGTTAGGGTAGGGTGGGTTGAGATGGGGTGGTTGGGGCGAAGTGTGAAAAAATAGAAGAAAAATTAATTTTGGATGGGGATATGGTGGTGGCAGGGTGTGGTGGGATGGGGTGGGGCGGTTGGGGGGAAATGTAAAAAAATAGAAGAAAAATCATTTTTGGACGAGGACGTGATGTGACCTACAATTGTGTCAAATATGACTATGTGTGACCGAACTGTGACTTTGTAAGAACGAATTGTGACTTTATGTGATCGACCTGTGACCTCGTGTGATCTAACCGTGACCTCGTTTGACCTAATTGTGACCTCCTGTGACCTAACTGTAACCTCGTTTGACCAAACTGCGACTTTGTGTGACTGAATTTTGACCTTGTGTGACCAATTTTGACTGTGGAGGGGTGGGATTTTACAACTAAATTTGTAATTGTGACTCTGTGTGACCTTGTGTGACTAACTGCGATCTCGTGTCAACTTACGTGACTGACTGTGATTTTGGGGGTAGGGATGGTGGGGTAGAGGTCGGTTAGGGCTAGAAAAAGTAGAAGAAATCATTTTTGTGGTGAGGTAGGGTCGGGGTGGGTAGGTTGGTGGGGTCGGGTCGGGTCGGGTCGAAAAAGTAGAAGAAAAAAATTATTTTTTTGTGTGGGTGGGGGTAGGATAGGGTAGGGTGGGGTGGGTCAGGGTGGGGAAAAGTAAAAGAAAAAAATCATTTTTTGGAGTGGGGTAGGTGGGTAGGGTGGGGTCTAGGTCGGGTTGGGGGTTGGAAAAAGTAGAAGAAAAACATTATTTTTTGTGTGGTTGGCTGCGTCGGTGGGGTGGGGTAGGGTAGGGTGGGTTGATATGAGGTGTTTGCGGTGAAGTGTGAAAAAATAGAAGAAAATAATTTTTTGATGGGATATGGTGGGTGGCGGGGTGCGTTGGGATGGGGTGGGGCGGTTGGGGGGAAGTGTGAAAAAATAGAAGAAAAATCATTTTTGGATGGAGGTAGGGTGGGATAGGATGGGGCGGTTGAGGTGATGTGTGAAAAAATAGAAGAAAAATCATTTTTGAATGTGGTGGGGTTGTTAGGGTGGGGTCTGGTGGGATTATTAGGTTGTGGTGTGAAAATATAGAAGAAAAATCATATTTGGGTGGGGTAGAATGGGGGTGGGGTGGGATGGGGTGGGTAGCGCGTTAGGGGCGGGGTGGGTGGGTAGGGGTGTGAAAAATTAGGAGAAAAAAATTAATTTTGGGTGGGGTGGGGTTGGGGATGGGTGGCGGGGTAGGGTCTGGACGAGTCGTGAAAAAGTAGTAAAAAAAATCATTTTGGATGAGGTGGGTTGGGGTAGGGTCTGGGCCGAGACTGGTGGGGTAGTCGAAAATTAGAAGAAAAAAATTAACTTGGGGTGGGGTGGGGTGGGGTGGGGTAGGGGTAGGTGACGGGGTAGGATAGGGTAGGGTCTGGGCGAGTTGTGGAAAAGTAGTAGAAAAAAATCATTTTGGTGAGATGGTGTGGGGTGGGGTAGGGTAGGTTGGGGTGGGTGGGATGGGGTGGTGGGTGTGTATGATGGGATGGGACTAGTGGGTGGGTGATTGGGTGGGTGGGGGGAGAAAAAAATAGAAGTAACATCATTTTTGTGGTGGGGTGGGGTTGGTTGGGTGAGTGGTGACGGGGTGGTTGGTGCGTGGGTGGGTAGGGTTGGGGAGGAGTGTTGGGTGGGGTGGGTAAGGTGGTGTTGGGGGTGGAGGTGAGTGTGGAAAAGTAGAAGGAAAAAAATTATTTTATGGAGTCGGGGTGGGTGGATGGGTGCCGATGGGGGTCGGGTCGGGTCGAGTGTGGGTGAGGGTTGGTTTCGAGGTGGGGTGGGTGGAGGGTTGGATTGGGATTGAGCTGTTGTGGATTAGGTATTGTTTTTATTTTATTATTTAATATTATGTCTTTGTTTGACAACTCATTATAATTATTATAATATTGTATTAATTAATTAACATATTAACACCTGACTTTTACAAAAAAATTTGGAGTTTGTTATATTTAAAAAGTGAAAGTTTTAGTTGTATAGTTATGTACTTTTCCCATTAAAAAATTATGCTCATAAATCAACTATTAACTCAAATAAATTATGTACAATACAATAAGCTCAAATATAATAAATTGAATACTTGCTAATAAAACTAAAATATGTTCAAATTATATTTGAGTTTCATCCAAATTAAAAATGGATTTAAGATTCTTGAAATTTAAATGATCTTATATTTTTAAAATTTTGATTGAATTGAGTTGGGTTGGGTTGAGTTTGTCATTCAACCCACAACCCAACCCAAACAATTTTTTTTTTTTTTTTTATAACCCAACCCAACCCTATATTCATTAAAACCAAATCCAACCCGATCGGATCGGGTTGGGTTGGACGGTTTTGACGGGTTGATGCCCACCCCTAACTGTGAATCCTTGATCCACATCACTATTCCTCTTAACAAGTCATTAGTAATTTTTCTTGAACAAAGGCTATATATGACTTGGCCAAGTACGAAACCAGAAGAGGACAATTATTTTTTCCCCAAAAAATAAATGGAACAATACATATATAAGATATTTATATTACACAATTTCAATTTTAAGATACAAGTTTTAAAAAAGTCAAAAATCATGTGATTAATAATATATATTATATATATTAAAATCAAAAACTCTATCTACCCCTTCCCAACCCCCTCAACTCCATCCACCACCCAACTCGTATCCAAATTGACAATTGCAGGTGCTACCCAAATCGATGCACCATCACCACCATCACCGTTGACGCACCACCACCGCTACCACCACAGGAATACCCATCACTTCACCACCACCACACATATATATTTTTGTAATTAATGATCCTATAATCAAGCTATCAGTTATGAACTTTTTCATTTCAAATAGAACTCTTATTCTTAAAATTTTAAAGG
Source organism: Ligustrum vulgare (assembly GCA_963555705.1). Taxonomy (NCBI): domain Eukaryota; kingdom Viridiplantae; phylum Streptophyta; class Magnoliopsida; order Lamiales; family Oleaceae; genus Ligustrum; species Ligustrum vulgare. The sequence goes on from OY743175.1 coordinate 52,852,043, forward strand.
TGAAAGAGATTTAAAAAAAAAAGAGTAAACTACATATGAATAATGTATGAATTGTGACTGAATAAAACACTTGTGGCCTAAACAACACACTTGATGACCTATGAAGTACATGTGACCTAACAAAATGAACAAGTGACTTGAGAAGTTGAAAGTGTGATATGAGAACTTGAACATGTGACCTTGAAATGTGAAGAATGTGACCAGAGACCATGCATGTGACCTGACTTGGCCACCATGTCACCGCCATCACCACCATATCGACGAAACCAACCGCTGCATCCACCAGATTAATCTCAACCAGGTCCACCCCCATCACTGAAACAATATACACACCACCACAAGTGCGACTGTGAAGAACTTGAATTTGTTAAACCGATATGTAGTAAAGTGGGGACCATGTGTCTATATTCCGATCTTTTGCCTCAAGCAGGATGCTGGATTGAAAGCATATATGCTCTGTGAATGTTTGGTACACAATTCAGGACAAAACTATGCCCCAGTTTCTGTTGCACATCTTCTTCCACCCCATCGAATATGGTTGAAGCCAATTGCCCCTTTTTCTACTGACCTGAACTAATAAATGTAACCTTAGAGATCCCATCGGAGTCGACATAGAAACCATGCGCAGCAGCAAGATTCGCACACAACAGTGACTATGACCGTGTGAAGTAGCAGTGCCCCTTGGAGGAGAGAAGAAGTTGATGGTGGCACGTCCTTGGATTTGGTAATAGCTGTAGATTTGGAGAGAGAGAGATGTGTCCTTGAATCAAGGTATGACTTTTACTGTCAACCGCCGCTGCAGATTTTGAGATGTGGTGCGTCCTTGAATTTACAGATGTTGTTTCTCTGTGTGAACTCAGATTTGGAGATTGAGATTTTTTTTTTTTTTTTTATAACAAACCCAACAAATCACATAATAATAATATCATAATAAATCCATAGTTGAACTCACAACAGAAAACCTAAAATCAAAAGGAAATAGAAAATGGAAATCTATAGCTCGATACTCATCAATGCATCAGAAGAGTAAAAAGTGAGAACAAGAGAGATATCCCAAGGCCGGCCCTAGAGATTGGCAAAGAGAATGCATCTCCAACATCAGGAGATGGCATCGGTGCCTGAGCAGAAACGGTAAGAGACGTAGCGCAGAGAGTGAGACAGCATAGGCTAGAAGGAAGGACTTTGCAATGGTAATTTGCGCCATTAGCTTGTACGAAATTTTCCTAAACAACCAAAAAGAAAAAATTGTGCTTTTGGTATGTGGTGATTTGGAGATTGAGATGTTGTGAATGATTCAGATTGAGATTGAGGATTTAATGTTCATGGAATAATCATGGGTTTACGGTGGGGGAAGGTTGGGTGGGGTGGGATTTATTTTAGATTTAATAATATTAAAACCTTAATTACCACCTGATTTTTGTATAATCAGACCTTAAACCTGATTTTTGAATTACAGTATTAAGATACCTGTCTGGGTATAATTTCCTCAAAAATAAATGGGCATGGACAGCCCTGGAACTGATGATGAGCCCACCTGTAAGCCTGTAGCAAAAAAGAAATGAATTTCTCAGATAAATTTGACAGGGCATCTCGCAAAAACAGAGAATGCAAATGCTGTCTTCGATAATCTGAGATCTTATTGGTTTGAGTAGTACGACAATCTATTTGGAATGGAACTGTACAAGATATTTTAACTGGGCCACACCAAAACATTTTTCAGTAAATGCTACAACAGTCTATTCACAGAACTATACAACAATTTTTTATTCAGCTCCAAAACACAGTAGAAAATTAGATTATTGCTTTCACAGCCAATATTTATAAGATGACTATTTAAATTATATTTTTCCATCTTATTCAAAACTAGTTGAACTATTCTCATATTTATTTCTATCTCATTTTATCAAATTCTAATCTAGAGATATTGGAAAAAACCAATACAATATCTCTATGTAGGTCGGTAATATCCTTTATTCCATGGCCAATGACTATTTTCCACAAGCTAATTAAGAATTGTCGGATGCAATTACATTACATCAAAGATTAGTCATCAGTTCTCTCGAGAGTTCAATTTCCACAAGAAAACTATTGTCAAATTGCAGCTCCGAAACAAGACAAAGAACATCAAGATCTGCTATACAAATGCAATTCTTTACTAAGTCATTAGTATTCTACTTGTTTCTAACCTTGTAACTTAAGAAGGGTAAAAAACTTGCGACTCTAAGCAAAACGCTACCTAAGTGTCATCTTCCACAACTAACTATTACAATAGATAAAAATAATAAATAAATGATGCAGGACTTCATATCAAATTAGACTAAAGCTACCCATATATAATTAATTAATTTAAGAAAAAAGAGTCAAAATTCCAATTCATAAAGGAAGGATACATTTTTAATCCACCAAAATTAGAATCTGAAATGCAGGTAGATAACATGGATTCAAGATTATAAGGAACTTAGAACACACTCATGTGAAATGCCGCAAAATAAAGTTTCCAATTTCACCAGCATTTATTAAGTACAACTGAAAAAATAGTCTACATTCCAATATTCACGTTCAAGGCCAAGAGAAGAAGTCTCCAAAGCTGAATGTCATTTGCTTGATTTTTCCTACACAACCAAAATAGGGAACAACATATGACTTCACTAGTAAAAACTAAAATATAGTGTGAATATAACATTCAGCAATACAAAAAATGGAGAGACCCAACCTCTTGTTTTCCTTTGGCAATCCACTAAATCAGATAGGTCACACAAACAGGACAAGCCATACCACAGGTCCACAACTACCAAAAAGTTCTTTCACACTATCAACAATAGAAATTTCCAAAATCCAGATTAGCTCCAACAAAATAAGGCAAGGTGTGTTCACAGCAAGATCGAAATAGAGAGATGTAAAACAAGAAAAAAGGGGAACATTAAAAAATGAGCAATGTTTTCCAGAAAGAAGATGAAGACAGCTAATGTTCCCTTTTGTTACATCTGGTGAGTACATGGGACATTTAATGCACAGATTACACAACAAAAATTATGGTGATGGAAGAACGCATGATGAGAAAATAAAACTCCGAAATTTTTTATAATATCATTTAAAACTATTTTACTTTTCATAAAAAAAATAACACCACAGCACACCCAGGGAGTAAACAGAGATCGAGAAATACTCACAATTGTGACGAGATTCCGTTATAAATAAGCAGGCAGCACTAATGAGCGAAAGGGATGCAATATATGCAGAAATCAAGCTAGAGATGCAAAATTTCATGCAGTCAAAATGCCAAGGGTCAAGAACTTCCATGTATATTGAGACTAAACAATGGCAGTACCAATAAAGTTTCTATAAAAATTTTATCCAAAAGATAAATCAAATATAAGTGCTCAGAGTTATGTATAAACTTAACCCAGAATTAGTTAAAACTTTACTAATGCATAGCATTATACTAGATTTGACCAAAAGAAGAAAAACTCAATGGTGTCGAAGATAGGAAAATAGTTAAAACTTTACTAATGCATAGCATTATACTCTAGATTTGACCAAAAGAAGAAAAACTCAATGGTATCGAAAATAGGAAAAAGCAATCATTATAACTTTCTACCTATAGAAATTAATTTGGATTGCATCATCAGCATGCGAATCATATTCCTTTTTGTTCCCCCACATGCATACATCTCATTTAAAACTGTTAAATTAAATTGAATTTTATGAACACATTCAATCAAAATAACTAATTGGTCCAGAAAATAGCAAATTTAAATAAGAAATAAGAGAGCAACATACATATATTAACGGCAAAGCACCCTCTTTCCTTATACAAATAATTACCAAATCAGATCCGTAATTATTTCACCAGATCCATTAATATTCCATCACATTCAAGTTAAAAAGAAATCAATGCCAAGTCTATTAACGAATTCATCTGACTCCGGCTGTTGAGATACAAAATTCACCGCGGTCTCCGATTCAGTTGATGCAAGGCGGGAACCTAATTCTCGCTAAAAAAAAAAAAATCGATATCAATTTAGTTATATCAAGTACGAGAAGCTGATTCCCGACCTGCACCAAGCGAATTAGAGACTGCCGCAATACGCAAAAAATGCGAATGCAGGCACAACATCTGAGCTACAGTGAGTGACGGCGTTGGGTGGGGACCGCCCTACCGAAGGAAAGTTTGATATTTGGTGTACGAATGAATATGTTAAGAGGGTTTGCAAAGTTATTTATATATGAAATAGACGTACAAGATTATGCCACGTTTTGAGCCTGGGATGAATCACATATTTGGAGATAATTACGGCTGGTGCCTGGCGTGTTCTTAATGTTTTCAGAATCGGCCCGATCGTTTCTCCAATCGACAGACTGAATCAATAGGGGTGGCAACGAAACGGGAAATACCCGAAACTGACGGGAATCTGCCCCGAACGGGACGGAAAATCCCCGACAAAGACGGAGATGGGAATGAAAAGACATCCCCGAACTGGAGATGAGGCGGGGACGGGAATGACCGTCTTATCCCCATCCCCGTCCAGTTCCCGATCCCCATCCCCAATTAACAAGTTCCATTAAAATTTAAAAAGTCAAAAAAAGTCATATATTATCTGTAAAAAAGTCCTATGATGTTAAATTTCTTGCAAAAAAAAAAATTATTACTTATCAAGTTATAAACTTTAAATGCTTATTTTGAAAAAGTTACTGATTATGAGTTATTAATCTTATCGAGTTGTACTTTCTTATCTAATCAAATATAAAATAACGACACAAACAAATATATATATATATATATATATATTAGATGAATGTCCAAATAATGTGTAAAGATTATTGGATTTAGAAAATGTTAGAGTTATCCCCTACATGTTTCCTTATATTGTCTGCATAAAATTATTTTAAAACTAAAAAAAAAAAAATGGAGATGTAAACGGGGATTTTTCCATCCCCCCGACCTGCTTTGTCCCCATCCCTGACCCGCCCCATCCCCGATAAAATGGGGATCTGGAAAGGCATCCCTGCCCCGTTGTCATTTCTATGAATCAAGGATCAAAGGGTCAATTTGGAATCGACTCGGGATCGACCAGACATTAATTAATATTAAAAATATATTTAAAAAATTCAAAAAATTAAAAAAAAAAACTCGGGTCAAACCCGGCTCCGAGTCGGCCGGGTTTCCCGGGTCAACCTGGGTCGTTGACCTGGGTTTGACCCGACATGATTTTAAATGTAACCCGGCCCGATTTTTTGGCCCGGGTCGACCCAGTCGGGCCGGGTTTGACAACATTTCTTAATGAGTGATCCCCACAACCCATGTGCGTGTATTGTCACACTTTAAGGTCAAATGTATATTACTTGTAGCATTGTTGTAATTCTATTGTGTGGTTTCAAATGAGTTTTAGTTACGCATTTTGGAAAAGTTAGCAAGTAGGTTTTTAATCTAGATTTTTGGAGTAATTTTAGGGAGTTATTTTTTGAAATATTTTTACCCAATGAATGTACGTCATATTACAATATCACTTAAAAATGTATCCTTAGAATTATTGAAAAATTTGTAACATTTGCCTTCCCAATTATACGATTTTTGTGCGTTTGTGATTAATTAAAAAGTAAAAAATCAATTCTTGACATGGTACAATTCTACCCTCATTTAAATAAAATAAATATTTTGTCTACAATCTACATTTACAATATATAAATATAAAAAGGGAAAAATTGTGAAGAAACTTTTGAATAAATGTTTTATCATTATATATTTAATTATACATACAATATACTCTTATACCCTTATTTAATAATGTTGACCGCATAATCTGGTAGGATCTTGGATCAACATGTCTCAGCTTCTCCCTCTTGAACACGTGAATCTCATGCACACTATGACAAACAATCAGCTTGCAAAGAAGGTAGAGGTGGCTCCCGTTTGCACTTCGATGTCTAAGTCAGTACTCATTTCAAGTAAATGTATATTGGGTGCGAGAAATATAAGTGTATATAAAAGAGAGAAAAAGTGAGTGAGATTTTATATATTGAGTTTCTAACCATTTTCTTTTGAGGTAAAGGTGTTCTATTTATATCTAAAGTCCTATATTGGGATCACGACACGTGTTAGACCTTACATGTGACTTCACCCTAACCGCTTGTTAGGTTAACCATTTAATTGGTCATAATCATTACATCCTATCATAGGGTTATGGCTGCCATCCTATCCATGGTAAAGGCAATGTCCCATCAAGTTGCAACTTGTTTCCAGTTCTTACTTCGCTGACATCATTGTCCAACTTTGGCACCGGTTCTAGGAATGCAACTCGGATGTCACCACTTAGAAAAAGTGGTTCGGCCATGAAGGGTTCGACCTCTAGACTGCCTCGGTCATGTAATAACTTGTAAGCTTGGCGAGTCTTGCTAGTGGTGTGTCAAGTTTAATTTAGGTGTGGTTGTAACACTAGTGCCTCAAGTATGGTTGGTTCATTCATGTGCGAACCATAATTGCTGAATATTGATATGTGGATTTATCCTTTTCGGATCAGTGCTTAAACCTTCATTCCAGAGGTTGCGTACCCCCTAAGTTCCGGGGGTGGCTCGATCGAAGCAAATGTGGTATGGTGGCGTAACTGGAGTCTCAAAATAAGTGGGATATAAGGACCCTTCTGTGATTACTCAATTATTTATAGGTTTTGGGGGGTTGCCCCTTGAGTTTCCAGTAATTATAGCGCGTGTGTTGTTCTCATGAATACAAACAGTTTTCTATCTTTCAAATTCTTACCGTTTGGCGCTTCATTTAGCCTTTCAATAAAGGCTCCTTGTCCAACGTTCACACGTGGAGGGCCAGGGTTAATCCAAATTTCATTATCTAACGATCTAGATCTGCAGCACAATTTTATAAAACCCTTGTCTTCCTTTGCTTCTCCCTTTTCACCTTTTCTAATCTGAAAAACTATAAACTTTCTTTATAGCCTTCTTTGCTTCTTCACTGCAAGCCCTTTTACATTTCGCCAAGAATTGCTGCTCATTGTCGCTCACCCTATCGCGTTGCTCACTCAAAGACTTCTCGCCTCTAGACAAGCAGTTAATTCCTTGTTTCCGTTTGTATAGTGATAGCAATGAGACAGATATGGGTCGGGGACCTCATCCCCATCCCCGTTACATGCGGGGCGGGGGCAGGAATTAAAATTTCCCTGTTTAAATCGCCGTTATTATTATTATTTTTTTGGATCAACCTTTTAAAAAAATATAAAAAAAATACTAAAACTTATTATCCCATACCTTTAAGTTAGTAATCTAGGTTGGAATCATCCAATTTGGATTAAAAGAATATATAATTTTTCAAAATGTATTGAATTTTTCAATTTTTACTAGTTTTTAATTTTTAAATTATAAACGAGGTGGGGATGGGTCGGTGACTTCATTCTCATCCCCGTCCCAGTAACGGGGATAAAATCATTACCAACCCCCCCCCCCCCCATTCGGGGCGGGTCCTCGTGGAGATAGGGTCTCGCAGGGAAAATTGTCTTCTCTACGTTTGTGTGCTTCTCTCTTTCTTTTTTTTTTTTAATTTTATTTTCCTTTCCTTTTGGGAGTGCGTAGGGTGCAATTCTTTTCGCGTGTTGCACCTGTGGGTAAGTTTGGTTTAAGGGAATATGGAGGGATCTAGGGGAATGGATCCGAAGGAGCTGATGGTGGTGGCTAACCCCATAAGGGGTTTTTGTCCTGCTTAGTGTTTAGTTCTCATCTTTTTAGGGAACATAGGAAGAAAAGAGAAAGGTGGTTCTGCAGTGTAATATCTTTTTAAGTGATTCTGACAGCGAAGAAGAGTCATCCCAATCATACATAGCCAAGTTATCAAATGAAGCAGAGGCGTCATTACGTGAGATTCGGAGTAAGAGGGAAAGAGATTTGAGAGGGAAGGGGGTGGTGAGCACTTCATCCGGGGCACGAGAATCTGATTTGGGGGTATGAGCCCTTTTAGGGCTCACATGGAGGAACTGGCCCTAACTGGAGAGGAGATTACCCAGGTAGAGGATTGGGTGGATTATGTTAATAAGGTTTCAGGTTACCATGTAGACCCCCCATTTTAGCCGGAGCAGTGGGAGTCGAATGAGGTTAGGATAGAGGTGAGGGGGAATGGTATTTCCGAAGTGTCATTGGTATATAGGATGCCTCGGGAGATAAGGGTCATACACCCGAGCCCATTGTGTTGGCCTTGTTGCCCTCCGGACAGTCAAGCAGCGGTACTCCTTGATGCCTTCTTATGCGGGATGCGCTTGCCTCTCTATCCATTTTTTAGAGCCCTTCTTCATAGTTACAACGTGTGCCCTTACCAAATGGCCCCAAATTTCTAGACTCAAGTAGTCAGAATGCGGCTGATTTGGAAAGAAGCCAGTCCGGAGCATCCAATTTCTCTTCACATCATCCACACTCTATACGTGCTAAAGAAAGCCGCAAGGAGGGAGAAAGACAAGAGATCGGACTTGAGGGATTGGTACTATTTAACTCCCTGGGGGCAATACCCTCCCATCATCACAGAACATCCGACCTCCCTCAAGAATTGGAGGACTCAGTAGTTTTGGGTTGGCGGTGACTGGTAGTGCACTCCTTCGGATCCAGTTCTTGAAATAATGTTCCTCGAACCCTTTCTTTCCCTCGTGAGTCCTTATGCTTTCTTGTGGGAGTACAGCTACTCTAAACCCTGCATTTCCTTATCTCCTGTGCTTATGCATCCTTTCGATTTTGCAGGTCAAACATACGCCCACTAGCTTCCTGAAGAGGACTTGGAGGTTGTGAAAAAACTATTCGAATACCGCAGTGATTTCCAAAGAATCATAACCTCCAAGAGGCTCTTTGTAAAGCACGATTTAATGCGAGATGTGGGTATTTTCACACCTTTTTTCTGTTTTAACATGTCAGCTTATATTGCGTTTTATTATTATTGTATATTTATTATTTTTGGACTCGACGTATTCCTTGCAGGGTCGAGGGAATTTCCAAAGATATTTCTGAAAGGTCTAATGGCCAAGAGAATCCCTCCCATTTTGGCTGCAGGATGTGAAGAGGAGAGGAAGCAACGATCTGTCTTCACGGGCTTCCATCTAGAGGCGACCAAAAAGACCGCTGAAGCCTCAAAAGAGGCATTTGCAGACGCCTCTGCTCCCAAGCCACTTGGTCCGTCATCCCTTCCAGCCTTGTCTGCCTCAGTACAACCCAGACCACAAATTCTCGCTGCAAAGAAGGAACATGGCCACAAACTGGCTGAGGGGCAGGAGAAGGAGAAGAAAGCCAGGAAAAAAGAGCAAGTGAAGCTCCCACAGGCTCTTTCTGAAGAGGTGGGTGGTGATGAAGATGAAGTGATGGAGGTGGCTGTCAAGGAACAATCGCCTTTGAAGAGGTTAAAGAGGGGTGTTAAAGGTCAGCACTGTGAAGTGGAGGTTCCTTCAGGCACTCCTTCTATTAACCTGTCCGAATCAGACGAAGGTTCCGAGACATTACATGCGTCCTCTCTCGGCCATGTGGAGAGGACTGACCAGGAGACTGCATTGGAGGTGGCTCGAATTAAAGAGGGTCTAGTCTTTAAGCCATCCATTTTGGGCTCCGAAGGTTTGGTGTCCCTTCTGGGGTATGCCGCTAAGGCTGTCATTGCAATGGATACCTATTGGGCGGAAGGGTGGGAATCTTTGCTTCCAAGAGCTCCCCCAGTCAGATGCTACTAACCATCAAGGCCTTGAGTGCTAGGACCTTGGCTTTAGCAGATGATATGGAAAGGTCGGTTAAGGAACTTGAGCATAGGGAGGCGAGCACCAAAATAGCTCTGCACAATGCGGACGACATAGTGCAAGAGATTAAGGATCTGAAGGAGGCCCTCTCCTCCGCTCGAAAGTCTCTCCATGAGGAGAAGAACTTATCCAGAGCTCTTAAAGAAGATAATGAGCGGTTGAAGAAAGACCTCCATTCCTCAGAGGCAGATGTGGCCAACCTCTGTAAAAAGTACGAAAACGCTTGCCAAGCCCAAGCAGTAATTGCTAAGGCCCTTGGGGAATCTAATGCTCTGAAGGGCAAGCTTTTTGATGAGGTCTCCGATCTGAAGAAGACGTTGGAGGAGAAAAGGGAGATCTGATGGAAGGATACGGGTTCTTTGGCTTTGTTGGAAGAAAAGCTCAGGCTTCTGTAGCACAGTGTGGAGGCCAAAGTTGCTGAGGGTATTCAGAATTTTAAGGATACCTTCGAGAATAATGAAGAGTATGGGCTCATGCAACGGATCTTCGGCAACATTGGTGCCAGGATGGCTTCAGGGGACATAAAAGAAGAGTTTCCCTATTTGGATATTTCCAAAATCGAGGCTTTGTATCCCGAGCCAGAAGATACTGAAGAAGGTGGTTCTGTTGTTGATCCTGTCGATCCCCGCCAGGTTGTGTCCGGTGGCAACGCTGGAGAAGATGCCCCTCCTTCTTGATCCTTCTTATTATACATTATTTTTATAACGATTCACCCTCAAACAATGTAATTTTTTTATTAGTTCAATGTTTCAAATATTTTGTGAAATTCAACATTCCGTTTGTATAAATTTTCATGTATGAATTCGCATGTTTTGAATATTTTGTGGGATTCTCATTCGCCACCTTCGTTTATATGAATTTTCATGTATGAATTCATATGATAGTCCCTTAGACCTAGTCAGTTTAAGACATTTATGTTCACTGGTTAGGTCTGACTGATAAGTGTTTGGTTCCAACTACACTACAGTCCCTAGTGTGCATCATTTTATCAAGTTAGCTCTTTTGATAGAGTGCCACAAACATTGGTGGCTTGTCACCTTTGGCCGAGGCATGATAAATGCTTGGTAGGTTCACTTCCTCGTGTAGAAATTCTAAGCATGGTAATCCGATTTTTCACTGTTGCTCCTTTAGCATAAGAAAATATATGTTTTACGTAAGACAAATGCATTAGTCTCTTCATCTAGGCGCCTTGGCGCTTCATTTTGGTTTTAACCAGGCAATGCCGGTGAGTCTACTTGATGCGAATTTCAATAAGGTAGCCCTTCATTATATAATTGTCATAGAGTCAGACGAGGACATTACAAACTAAGGGAAATTCCCTTTATTGAAAATAGCGACGAAGAAGATCTGTGTTCAAAGGATTAGGCGGGGGGACTCTGGACAGATCTTCTATCTTGTAAGTGCTTGGTACCACTTCAGCAATGACTTTATAAGGCCCTTCCCAATTAGGACCTAGAGTCCCCACTCCTGGTTCCTGGGTTGAAGGAAGGACCTTCTTAAGGTCCAAGTCCCCGATCTTGAAGAACAGTTTCTTTACCCTCTTGTTATAGTAGCGGGTCATCTTTTCTTGGTAACGGGCCAACACAACCTGTGAATCACTCCTTTTTTCTAGGAGAAAATCAAGGTTTTCCTTTTGAGCTTCTTCACTTGTTGCCTCATCATAATGAATTTGACGAAGGGAAGGTACTCCGATTTCTACTGGGCACACTTCCTCGGATCCATACATCATGGAGAAAGGGATTTTCCCTGTTGTAGTGTGAGAGGTAGTCCGAAATGCCCATAAGACTTGTGGGAGTTCATACACCCACACACCCTTCTTCAATTCCAGCCTCCTTTTTAGAGTGTTTTTTATGGTTTTATTCATAGCTTCTACCTGCCCATTTGCTTGTGGATGGTGTGGAGATGAAAATAATTTGCATATTCCCAAATCATCATACAACTCGTCGATCCTTCTGTTTTTGAACTGCTTCACATTGTCACTCACCAAATAGTGTGGAACCCTAAACGTATAGATAATGTTCTTCCAGATGAACTTGGAAGTGATGGCTTCAGTGATCCTCATCAGGGATTCGGCCTCAACCCATTTGGTGAAGTAGTCTATCGCAACGATTGTGAAGCAATTGTTACCAGTTTCTTGGGGCATAGGATCGATAATATCAATTCCCCACTTTGCAAAGGGCCAGGGGCTGGTTACCAACGTCAACTTTTGATGTGGGCGATGCGGTATGGTAGCATACCCTTTGAGTAAACCATCAAGAAGGACAAAATTGGTGGCATACCTTCGTAATTTTCGAGCTTCTTCTGACTCGTCTAGTAGAGTTTGATATTTTAAGTAGGCCAAAATAGGAGTCATCCAAGAACCCTTTTCTTCTATCACCAACACCTCTGCCCCCAGTTCAATGGAGGATATCGGTAGATGTTTGATTGGTACCATATTGAGGAGCTCAGCGTCCTTGCTGCTTACAAGTTTAGACAAGGCATCTGCGTTGGAATTCTCAGTCCTAGGAATGTGAAGCAGTTCGAACTTTTCGAAATGAGCCGCTAGATCCTTCACTTTCTTCAACTATGCAATCATAGCTGGTTCCTTGGCGGAAAACCGCCCGTTAACTTGGCTCACAACAAGTTGTGAGTCACTGTTCGCGGTCAATGACCTGATTTGCAGAGCTATTGCAAGCCTTAGTCCAGCCAAGAGTGTTTCATATTCTGCTACATTGTTTGAAGCTTTAAAGCCAAAGCGAACCGCGCTGTGCAACTTATATCCCTCCGGGCTTACCAGTATTACTCCTGCCCTGGATCTCCCTCAGTGGAGGACCCATCAACAAACAACCTCCACTCAAGGTTGTCACCCATTTTCTCAATTATCTCTACCTTGGGTGTATGCGTGAATTCAACTATGAAATCTGCTAACGCTTGGCCCTTTACAGCTGTCTGAGGTACATAATGGAGGTCATACTGACTGATTTCAATTAACCACTTCATTAACCTTCCAGACACATCTAGTTTCTGTAAGATTTGTCTCATAGAGAAATTTATGAGTACTCGGATAGAATGTGACTGAAAGTAGGGGTGGAGTTTAAGAGCCGCGGTGATTAATGCTAAAGCGAGTTTCTCCATGTCTGGGTAGAGCGTTTCGGCGTCCAGCATGACTTTACTCACATAATATACCGGAAGCTGACTCCCATTCTCTTCTCTAATGGTAGCAGGATTCTAATAATCATTGTACTAAACCCCTAGGTACATGGTTTGAATCCTGTGGAAGGCAAAAATCTACGTCTGTAGGAGGCCCCAGCGAGGGAGCCAGGGGGGAGTGGAAAGACCATGAGTACGACATGGAGGAGACCCCAGCGAGAGAGTCGGGTCGTTACAAAAAAGGCGCCTTTTTTTTGAAAAGATCCGGCTCCCTCACTGGGGCCTCCTCCGAGTTGTACTCATGGTCTTTCCACTCCCACCTTGCTCCCTCGCTGGGGCCTCCTCCAGAAGTGGATTTTTGCCTTCCGCAGGATTAGAACCATGTACCTATGGGTTTAGTTAACGACCTGGCTCCCTCCCTGGGGCCTCCTCCGAGTCATACTCATGGTCTTTCCACTCCCCCTGGCTCCCTCGCTGGGACCTTCTCCGTGTCGTACTCATGGTCTTTCCACTCCCCCCTGGTCGTCCTTGTCCTCAAGGGCTGCCAGCTTCGTTTCCAGGAAGTGGATTTTTGCCTTCCACGGGTTTCAAATCTTGTACCTAGGGGTTAAGTACAAAGATTCTTATGGTAGTGGGTTTCTAAGAATCTTTATACTTAACCCCTAGGTACAATGTTCGAAACCCATGGAAGGAAAATATTCACTTTCTGAAAACGAAGCTGACAGCCCTTGAGGACCAGGACGACCAGGGGGAGTGAAAAGACCATGAGTACGACACGGAGAAGGCCCCAGCGAGAGAGCCAGGGGGAGTGGAAAGACCATGAGTACGACTCGGAGGAGGCCCCAGGGAGGGAGCCGGGTCGTTACAAAAAAGGCGCCTTTTTCGTAACAACCCGACTCCCTCGCTGGGGCCTTTTCCGAGTCGTACTCATAGTCTTTCCACTCCCCCTAGCTCCCTCGCTGGGCCTTCTCCAGAAGTGAATTTTTGCATTCCGAAGGATTCGAACCATGTACCTAGGGGTTTAATATAATGATTCTTAGAATCCTGGTAAGAATCATTGTACAAAACCCCTAAGTACATGGTTCGAATCCTGCGAAAGGCAAAAATTCACTTCTGGAGAAGGCCTCAGCGAGGGAGCCAGGGAGAGTGGAAAGACCATGAGTACGACTCGGAGAAGGCCCCAGCGAGGGATCCAGGTAGTTATAGAAACTTTCCAGATGCTACCCCGAAGACACACTTCACAGGATTAAGCTTCATCTGGAACTTTCTTAATATATCAAAAGTCTCAGATAGATGGCGAACATGTTCTGAGTCAACCATACTTTTTACTAGCATGTCGTCTACATATACTTCCATGGTATTTCCGAGTTGCTTTGAGAACATTTGATTCACTAACCTTTGGTAGGTGGTCCCCACATTTTTAAATCTGAATTTCATGGCCCGATAACAATAAAGTCCCCTGTCCGTAATAAACGAGGTGTGCTCCTCTTCTGATTTATGCATGGGGATCTGATTGTATTCGGAGTATGCATCCATAAAGCTTAGCATCTCATGCCCCGCTATGAAGTCAACTAATTGATCAATCCAGGGCAGCGAAAAACTATCTTTTGGACATGCTTAGTTTAAATTTGAGATATCAATGCATACCAGCAGCTTTCCGCTTTGCTTGGGGACCAACATAGGGTTCAACAGCCACTTCTGATAACGGGATTCTCTGATGAAACCAATTTTCAATAGCTTCGTCACCTTCTCTTTCAAGGCCTCATATTTCTCCGGACTCATCGGCCTCCTCTTCTTCCTATGCCTAGGAAGTCTTAGGTCAAGTTGGAGCCCGTGACAGGCTATCTTAGGGTCAATTCCAACCATGTCATCGTGTTTCCATGTGAACACATCAAAATTTTGGAGCAAAAAACTTTTCAGCTGCCCTTTGTATTCAACCGATGAATCATGCCCAATCTGTAACTCCTTCATTGGGTCGTTTGGATCAACATAGAAGCATTCCAGCTTTTCAGCATGGGTAGTGTAATAATTATCACCTGTCATTCTAGGATCCAGATCTGTCAGATCTTCTTCTTGCGCCATTGTGACATCTTCATTTGTGGAGAGTCCTGCACCCAATTTTTCAGGGTTTGAAACAGCCTCAGCCATTGCCACATCGCTAATCATATTGAGGGTTGGGTCTTGGAACTTTCGGATAGCGTTTGTGTAACAGGACCATGATTCCGTTTGAATCCCTCTAACAACATCTATGCCATGTTCAGTTGGGAATTTCATACAAATGTACTTTGTGTGAGTTACATCCCCCAGGTCAATTAGGCCCGGCCTCCCAATCAAGCCGTGATATGAGGAGATTTTATTCACGATTAAGAACTCCATTATCATCCTAGAAAGAGTCAGAGCATGTCCTACTTCAGTCATAAAGATTATGGATCCTCTGGGAGTGATGTTATCTTCGGTGAACCCATATATGGGATTTGGGACTGGAATGAGTGGGGTACTAATTCCTATCTTGTCAAACGTTACCCCGTAAATCACATTTACCGAGGCGCCGTCATCCACCAACATCCAGGATAGACCATTCCAGGCTACCACCACCCGAATTACTAACTCATCATTATGCGAGAAATGCACCCCAATCACATCATCTAGGGTGAATGTGATGGGTTCTATCTTGGAAGTCCGAGTGGGGTGTGAATTGATGTGATAGTTTACATGGCGGGCTCTTTGGCCTCTCTGATGTATCGTTTTTGGGAGTTGTTTGTACTCTTGCCCGGATGGGGTCCTTCAAATATTGTGTCGATCTCGCGGATTGGTGGGTCATTTGCAGGCGGAGGTTGCTCTCTCACATTTTTATCATGCCCCGGGTGCTTATTCAGGTCCCGACTTCGATCTCTCTGTCGGCTGTCATTTCTCCCCCTTTGAGTTTGGTCATTTGGCCTGTGTAGTTTTCCTCTGTTTGAAGCAAAGTTGCCACTCTTTCTTTCAATGGCCTTCTGATCAACCAGCATGTGGATCTCTCTGCAATCCTCCGTTGCATGTCCATAGTGTCTATGGTAAGCACAATATGCCCCAGTCATGGGTTGTTTTCCACTTTGGCTTCCACCTATTCCTTCAGGAGCAATAGTGAGATTTGCTAAATGTATTGCAGAGTGCAGATTAGGAATGGCTTCCGTGATCTTAGCCGCATAACTGGATCCAGTCCCCAGAATGGGACGTGGGATACCTCCGTGGTGATTGTCGTACCTGTTTTTATTGCCTCCTTTCTTTGACCAGCTCCGAGCTGGTACCCAGTATTGTATCTCTCTTGAGGATGATTATCTCTGGCTCTTGCAATTTCTTCTGAGACAATTTCCTCCTTCATTTAATCTACAAGGGTGTTGTAGTCCCTTGGCTTCCTGCTTCAGACGTGTAACGCTCCTGAAATTTCGGTATTTTACTTTAATATATATAAAATAATAATACGTCTTTATTGGGTGAAATATTATCGTTAATTTTGAAATAGATATCCAATTAGTTATTTTATATTGTGTTAACCAAAGTTGGGGACTATAATTCCATGAATGATAGTTAGATGAAACAAGGAAGCTTTAAATGCCCCAACATGGTAAATTAGGGGCTAGTGGAGAAATTTTGGAAAAACTAGTTAATTACGGTTATACCACTTCATCATGCAATCTTTGTCGTAGTCGTACGAATGCATTACTGATTTGTGGTCATTGCATGCTATACCATCGCGAAGTTCGTAGTGTGCCGTTTAAATCGATGTTTTGTATGTGTGATTTCGAGTCCGGATGTGCCGGGAATATCGAGCCAAGGTAGGGTAGTTGCAATATGAAAATTGTCAAAACCCTACAAAAATTTTCTAAGTATGATGGGGATGGTCGAGCAGCCATGTTTACAAGGACCGTACGAGCTACATATTAAGAATACGCTTTTGCATACGTGATCTTTAGAAAGTTTGTAATGCGATCTTTCCGATGATATAAAGTTTGTTGAATTCGGAGGTCATCTCGACCCTCAAATTTTAAGTCAAAAAGGGCTCGATGAAGTACAAAAATTTGGAATTTTATTATTATTATAATCTTAGTGGGACACTTGGCAACTCCACTAGTGGGTTCTTAAGGGTTGTTTGGCAAGACTTATTATTCCTGTTTAAATCAGTAGAATTATCAGAATGCATTTTAAATATATTCAACTGATTTATAACTGTAAATTATTCGAAAAACACTTATAAGCTGAAAGCTTGAAAATCTAAAGAGACCAAACATGCCCTTAACTTCAATTCTATAAATAAGGACACTTAGTGCATTTTGCACCAGATTTTTCTGCTGGGAATTGAAGGTAAGGGGAGAAACTTCATATTTTTCATCTCTATTTCTTTATTTAACAAGTAAGAATGATGATTTCTTGTTTCTAATTAAAATTCATCACTCTGACTTGTTAAACCTATGAAGAAAAACAAGTTTTAAACCAGAAAACATGGCAGATTTCGGAATTTCGTTACTGTTGGTGAAACGAATGCTATCAGTAACATTCGTTCTTCACTGCCGGATGCTACTGACAGCCTCCTGAACAGAGCAATTTCCTGTTTTTAAAGAAAACTGAAATCTGTCATATTCTGAGTAACAATCTGATGAAAACCTGTTTATGCAGCAATATAATTCATATACACTCATTCTTATAAGTTTTTAACTACCAAATAACATGTAAATGCAGGAACCATTTCTATATACTCATCCAAAAGCAGTGAGTAAAGCAATATGTGTTTCCTTTGTGATTCTTGTTGTTCTAAATCAACTATATCTGTTTTTAGTATTTAGATCCAGCTTCTTTTATATATTATCAAAGATGTTTGATGATTATGATGAGAAAATGTGAAAATGTAAAGCTTTGGGCTTAAAAATCTTAGAAATTGTGAAATAAGATCTACCTACATTCTATGTTCTTGGTTTTGTTTGTCCAAGTACTATAAATGACTTTTTTAGGTTGAATCTGTTAGAAATAAGAATCTGGGTTTTTCTTTAAGGCTGAAATCTAAGTTTAATTGAGATTTGATCAACCTAAATTCAAGATCCTAACTTAATCATACATGCATGCCTCAAAAGTGGATTTCTAATATTAAGGATAAGTATGCAGACATGTAAAGTTAAAGTACAATAAGTTTATGACTTAAGAAGTGGCTTAGACTTTATTAATTTACCAAAATCTCGGATTTTGGGTCAGTTGAAAATGTCTCTGTACAGTGCTATTGATAGCCGCCTGCAGCTAGTTGTTTAGTATAGGATCAGGCTATTGACAGCCTCCTGCAATTATTAGTTTCACTTAGATTAAGTATAACATTAGAAAGTGTATCTAAATGCCGTTTCAGATTCTTGAATAATGTTCCTTTAATAGTAAAGTATTTTCAGATTCTAACCATGCTCATTCAAGGATTCTATGATGCATTTCTATAATGATCTATCAGCTTCTTAGTTCATTTGCATGCCTATGTACATGACTTAAAGTTGAGTTCAGATTTTAATCATTTCAGTCTATGAATTACTACAGTTTTATGAAGCTTAAGATCAAGTTATTCTTGAGCATATGGGAATTTATTTGGCACATATAGTTACTACTATTTTATTATGTTAAATTGAAGGAACTACCCTTGCATGTATAATATTGAATAAGGTTGTGAGTTCTATGAGAAAGAAATGAAGCATGCAGTTCCTTTTTATCAGTGTTCTAAAAAGCGTGAAGCGTGACGAAGCGTGGAGCCCAAGAGTCAAGCTTTTGAAGCTTAAGCGGGAGTAAGCGTTAAAAAGCGTTTTTCAATTTCTAAATATTTGACTTAAATTTTACCCATACTTGAACAAGTAAAAAAAAAAAAAGGAAAAAAAAAAAAATGGCCGAAGCGCGCACAGTGCACGCTTAAGCGCGCGCTTTTTAGAACAAAATTTTCAAAAACGCGTTTTTCGCGCTTCCGGCCAAAACGTCGCGTGGGCAGCGCGCATCGCGCATAATGCGCGCGTAAGCGCGCGTTTTTGGCGCTTTTTCGAACACTGCTTTTTATACATCTTGGATGTATTGCATTCATTTGTGATGCAACATGTATGCACTTAGGTCTACAAATAATATTTAAACATGTGCATAATTAAGAAAGCAGAACCCTAAGTAGTTAAGTATTCACCAGTTGGGATTCTAGATGCCCAAGGGATTTCTCCCATAATTAAGGTCACGGAAGTGAATCAAGTCTAGATTCTATTACTTCCAACAAGTTTTACAGTTTACAGTAAGTTTTATGACTATCACGATATGAGATGTTTACATCTTTCCATTTTTATGTCATGACAAGTTACGTGATAGGTGACCTTGTACCTTAATGGTACCATGAATTATATTGAGCGCGCCGTGAATACTTACTCTTAGGGTAGGGGCCAAATAATCAAGTAATTGCATTTAGAAAATAAGTGCATCCTAGAAGTGCATGTTAAATGTGTTCATCATGTCATTTGAGGTTATGAGATAAGATGTGGATAAATATGCTTATGATAAGTCTTCATTATGTGTTGTGGACTTCATGTTGATAAGGTATTTGGAATGATTGCGAACAACTTGTGAACTATCTCATTGTTCTCTCAAGGTTAAGGTAAAATGCTTTTAATTACATTAAACCATGTTGATATGAATGATGTTTCATATTCTTATGTGCTTGTTTGTAGCTTTACTCACTAAGCCTCATGGCTTACAGTCTTATTATGACTATCTTGTAGATCATGGATGCCCGGTATATAGAGACAGTGCGCACATGGGGAAGGACCTCAACTGATGGAAGAAAATATCATATAATTACTAAGAGGACCATATGGGCTGAACTCCCCACCAGTCCAATAGTCTATGTAAGGGATAGAAGCTATAAGTATATCCATGTCTATGATGCCCGGAGCCTCCTGCCCTTGAGAACCATCATGTTTCTTTCTTAAGAGATGAGTGGTTTTGGGACACTTACTTTTGGGAAGGATTCCATCACCCTACTAGTTATATCTACATGTAAGGGTAAGAGTGTGGTGTTTTGATAAGAATTAAGGTAACTTAACCTTAGGCCACACACATTCATCAAGAAGCCAGATTTTGGATTGAATAGAAACTTGATGATTAGGGAATGGAATGCATCATGTTGGAAAAGGGCAAGTCACGTAAACTTTTGTAATCTTTTAAGTCATGACATGTAAACTTCTAAACTCTTTTGGAGAAGTGCAGTGTAATCCCTTATGTTATGTTAATGAAGTTTCAGTTATTATGGATATCTATGTTTCCCTTTACCCCTGCTACATATGGAACTTGGGTATGTGATGGTATGGGTTATTAGAGAGTACCCTGCAGGATGCTATCAGTAGCGGTCTACAGCTTGTTTCTCAGTGCAGTGTTATGCTACCCATAGCCTCCTGCAACCTGCTTGTTTAAATTTATGGGAGTTAAAATGTTTTGGTGCATACATGGGACTTAGCACATTATCTGCTTAACATATATATATATAAAAAAAAAAAAAAATTGGGTAAATTTTAGTATATATAGATAATTCGAGTTGTATTTTTGAGGTGTCCACAAGACGTCTCTCCAAAACATGTTGGTCATGTCTAAACCTCATTTTAAGGCAGAGAACATTTCCACCTCCGTGATGTTCTCACAACTATGCATTTCTTCCGTGAATCGGGCTAAATAGCATTTCAAAGATTCATCCCTTCCCTTCCTCAGATCTTGAAGGCGGTTGAGTGGAAGTTGGCCTGGACTGGAGGAGACGAAGTCGTTCTTGAAGGCTGTTTTCAAATCTCTCCAACGTGGATGATGGCAGGAGGGAGTTTTTTGTACCACCGTACTGCACTTCCCTCAAGTGTTAGGGCGAAGTTTTTGCATTTTAGCGCAGGAGTGGCTCCGGCTATTTCCATTCTGGCACGATAGTTTAATAGGTGATCATCAGGGTCACCTCTCTCGGAGTACTCTGTTATCTCCAGCATTTCAAAGTCAAGGGGCACTGGACACCTCTGAATACCTTCCGTAAAAGGGCTTATTTCCTCGTCGTCGTCTAATTCATATGACGGTAATTCACTGTTCTCGTCGTGGTCAGAATCCACTGCGCCATGGTATCAGCCATAGGGTGACTGAGTATGGCTCAGCCTCCGTGGTGATAAAGCTCGACCGTAATTTGGCCTTTGATAGGTCGACGGATCCCCTTGGGTTCGGGAGCGAGTCTCTTCTGCTCTTCTTTCCCTCCTATATCTAGGCTCACGGGTCGTTGGGTACAATTCTGCCGTCCCTGCTTCATGCCTATCTCCAGGAATTCGGCTTCGCGAAAGGACTTCTTCAGTCCTTCACTCCCTCCTATTCCTAGGCATTCGTGTCTGATGTCGGGCTTGTCAGCCCAGTTTCCTTGTTTGCCCCTGAATAATTCCCCTATCCGGATAAAGACGTTTCCAGACCTTGAGGGTGAGGTTTCTCCCTGATAGTTAGGTGGCTGACCTTGTTCTTCCGGTGCTGCATACATAGGGTCCTCTTCATCATGGGGAACAAATTCGACCTTGGTATACACCGGCGGTTCGTTGTAATAATATGATGCAGTGCCTGCGTCAGATGGTGAGTAATGTGGCTGTGAGTATTGTGGTGGCCTCATCGGTTCGTTTACCACATACCCTCTAGAAAAGTAGGCATCATTGCAGCAGTTTGCTCTATTTTTTGTTTCTGTATTTCCAACATCTGGGCAACCATGCGTGTCATATCCCGCAGCATGCGACGGTTTCAGTGCCGGCATGGAGGGTTAGGTTGGGGAACCCCCTCATCGGCATTCTCGTGAGGTCCCTGGGGGGCATTCTCACCGCCGTATTGTCTTTCCCTACTCCTTCGAGGGTTAACATCATTATCACTCTCATTCATGGTTATTGTGATTTTTGCACTGTCCTTTTTTCAAGGGTAGATGAACTTATATTTCAAAGTTTTAAGCATTTTTCAAGGTGAGTAAACTTATTTTTCAAAGTTTTAAGTCTTTTTCGAGCTAAGTAAACTTATCTTTCAAAGTTTTAAACATTTTTCAAGGTGAGTAAACTTATATTTTAGAGTTTTAAGCCCTTTTCAAGGTTTCTTGTAACTTTTAACCACGTGATTTCGTGGTTAGAAGTGTGGTTTCTCATTGACAGCATCAAAATGTTGACCGCAAAATCTGGTAGGATCTTGGATCAATATGTCTCAGCTCCTCCCTCTTGAACACGTGGATCTTCTGCGCACTATGACAAACAATCAGCTTGTAAAGGGGACAGAGGTGGCTCACGTTTGTACTCCGATGCCTAAGTCAGTACTCATTTCAAGTAAATGTATATTAGGTGCGGAAAATATAAGTGTGTGTAAAAGAGCGAAAAAGGAGTGAGATTTTATATATTGAGTTTCTAACCCATTTCGTTGAGGTAAAAGTATTCTATTTATATCTAAAATCCTATATTAGGACCACGACACGTGTTAGATTTTACATGTGGCTTCACCCTAACCGCTGGTCAGGTTAACCATTTAATTGGTCATAATCATTACATCCTATCATATGATTAGAGCAGCCATCCCATCCATAGTAAAGGCAATGTCTCATCAAGTTGCAACTTGTTTCCAATTCTTACTTCGCTGACATCATTGTCCAACTTTGCCGCAGGTTCTAGGAATGCACCTCGGATGTCACCACTTAGAAAAAGTGGTTCGCCCACGAGGGGTTCAACCTCTAGACTAACTCGGCCATGTAATAACTTGTAAGCTTGTGGGTCCACTAGGTGACTAGTGGGTAGGCGTGTCAAAACGGCTCTTCGGCTCGGGTAGCTCGGGCTCGGCTCGTTAAAAGCTCGGGCTAAGCTCAGCTCGAGGCTCGTAGGATCGAGCCGAAGCTCGGGCCGAGCCCAAAAATGCTCACTGGGCTCGAGCCCGGCCCGGCCCGTGTGGCGGGCCAGAATGGCCCGTGTCTGCTGCTACTGCCTGCAAATTTGCAGGCAGCTACAGCTGCCTGCGTGTTGCAGGCAGCCTGCAACACGGGTTGCTACATTCTTTATCTGATTTTTGATCTGATTTGAAATATGCAGATTTTTTTTTTGAAAATTTGAAATTTGAATTTTTTTTTGTTTTCCCCTGTTTTTTTTTTATTTATAAATAGGTCGTATTTTGTTTGTTAATTCACAATTCACTTACAAGTTTTTTCATTTCGTCATAATATTCATTTGTTTGCTATAATTTCTATTCAATTCTCTATTTCTCTATATTCTTCAATTATTGTGATAATATTTCTCTCGGTTTCAAGTTTCAACTTTCAAATTTGAAACTAACTACATTCTACACTACAATACTGATACGTATGGAGTTTAACATCGATGAAGTTAACCAATTCAGTGGTAGTTCTAATACTCCCTCTCATATCGATGTCTCCGAAAATGCTCCCATTGACTTGGATGATATCCAAGAGGAGGAAATTGTTGAAATCAAACGAGTTAAAAAAGAGTCATCGGATTGCTGGCAGCATATGACAAGGAAAAAAGTTGGTGTTGAAAATGGAGTTGATATATGGAAAGCGTGCTGCAATTACTGTGGTAAGGAAATGAGCTGGAAGCCTGGATCAAGCACGCCACATTTGAATCGGCACATAGCAAGGGCGTGCAAAGCGAAACTGGTTGGTGACCCAACACAGTCCCAGCTTGTTTTTGGTGGTTCTGGACCTTCTGGTACTACTACTCTTTCAACATTTGTGTATTCGCAAGAAAGATTTCGCGAAGGTATGGCTGCATATGTGGCGGCCGCTGAGATGCCCCTTTCCTTAATTGACCCTGTTCACTTCACCCGACTTGTGCAGAATTATCTTCAATCCAGGTATACTCCTTACTGTAGAAATACACTTCGTGCAGATACCGTAAAATTATATAACAAAATGAAAGAAATTACCATTAAAGCTTTAAAAACATATGAGACTGTTATTTCATTTACATCTGATTTATGGACTGGTGGTAACAAAAAAGGTTATATTGCTGTCACAGCTCATTACATTGATAATCTTTGGATTTTATACAAAAAAATTATTGCATTTAGATTAGTAGAATATCATCATAACGCCGCTAACATACATTTAGTTTTAAAAGGGATTATACAAGAATTCAGTATGTAAGATATGATTCGTAGTTTTACTTTTAATAATGCTAGCGTTAATAAAGTTGTTATTGATAAATTTAT
Organism: Ligustrum vulgare; assembly: GCA_963555705.1. Lineage (NCBI taxonomy): Eukaryota > Viridiplantae > Streptophyta > Magnoliopsida > Lamiales > Oleaceae > Ligustrum > Ligustrum vulgare. The sequence continues at coordinate 52,876,150 of OY743175.1, forward strand.
TTCTGATTTTAACCCTGCATTTGATAGTTTATTTTTTCACCAACGTTGTATTTGTCACATTATCAACTTAATTGTTAAAAGTTGTTTAAAACATATTGAAAAATCCTTAGATAAAATTAGACAAGCAATAAATTTCATAAATGTATCATCATCAAGAAAACAAGCATTTAATAGTTTGTGTGCGGAGTATAGTTTAGAAGAACATTCATTTTCTACGGATGTATCACATAGATGGAACTCTACATACCTTATGTTACACTCATGTGAAAATTATGATAAAATTATTTCAATGTATTATAATGGTAGACATACGTATAGATCTGACAATAATTTAGAAGAGTGGGAATGGGAAATTGCATTCTGTGTAAAAAGATTTTTAAAAACCTTTTATGATGCCACAAATGCATGCAGTGGTGTTTACTACCCAACATCTTCACTTATTTTACAGCACTTTTTTCATATTGCACAAACATTCAATCAATATAGAAATTTACCAATTTTTAATGTTGTAGTCAGTTCCATGGAGTTGAAATTTTGCAAATATTGGAAAGAATTACCTTCTTTATTTGTTTTAGCATCGGTGATGGATCCTCGATTAAATTTAATGGGCACTAAGGCTATTATAAAGGGAATTTCACAAAATTTAAATATAGAATTATCACATGTTAATGTGGAATCTTTATTATGTGAAATGTACAATTATTATACTGCAAAAAAAAAGATCAATGTAGTTCTAGTTCCCAAACTAATGTTTCCCAAAGTACTCCAATGCATTCTAATTTTTTATGGGACTTTATTAACACAAATGCAAGTGCTCCCTCAATTAGTTCCAGTGGAAACACATCTAGATCGATAGGTGGTACAAACGTTGAAATTCCATCTGAATTAGCTAGGTACATGTGTGTGGAAGTTCGCAGTGTTTTAACACCACAAGAATTAGAGAATTTTGATGTTTTAACTTGGTGGAGGTGTAATGAAAGGCAATATTCAGTTGTACCAAAAATTGCACGTGATTTACTAACACCTCCGGTGTCCACCGTGGCATCGGAGGCTGCATTTAGTTTAAGTGGTAGGATTTTGTCAGACGAACGATCAAGACTGAAGGAAGACATATTAGAAGCTCTTGTATGCTCGAAGGATTGGGAATGTGCAGATTTACGACTTCAAGATAAAGTTGATAGCATCATGGCCGAGGACTTGGAGCAATATTTAAGATAGAAGAAATTGTAAGTTTTTAAAAATCATTTTTTGTAATTTAAATTATTATATTTTTAAAAAAATTGTACACGAAATTTTTTATTCGTGTACAATTTTTAACTCCACCTATGTTGATCATAGCCGATCCCAAGCCCGGAAAAAGGAGGAGGGTTGTAACTTGTAACCTTTATTGAATATATATAAAACAACTAGTAATTTAATTTTAGTATAGATAGACTTTGCGAAATCTACGTTTGATATTTTAACTACATTTATTGTGTATAATTCATTTAAGTAATTACAAATATAATACATATTCATTCGCTGAAAAAAAAATACGGAAAAAAACGGGCCGGCCCGGCTCGATGAAGCTCGAGCCGAGCCTCAATTTTTTGGCCGAGCTTTGGCTCGGCTCGGGCCAAAAAAAACTCGGTCCTAAAAAGCTTGAGTCAAGCTCGAGCCTTGATGTTCGGCTTGAGGCTCGGCTCGTTGACATACCTACTGGTAGGTCTTACTAGTGGTGTGTCAAGTTTAATTTAGGCGTGGTCATAACAAATAATATTAAATAATTTATTACTGTCAATTTTTATAATATCATGCTATTATACTTTTTCATTTATTTAGTATTAAATCAATTTATTATCTAAAAATTTACAATTTTGTAACAATTATTCTCATATTGTAAAACTTTTTCATTTATTTCATATTAAGAAAAGAAAAATTACTTGTCTTTTAACAATTATTATTATAAATATAATATGCCTCTGTTTAATGTTGATTTTAAAGAGTTTATTTGAAGAAATATTTTTTTGAATAGTAATTTTTTGGAGAATGTATGATTAAGAAATAAAGAATGTTTTATGAGTTTATGTGAAATATTTTTTTTATTGATAAATGTGATTGAAAAGAAAAGAGAAAAATGTGTTTTGTTTATAAATTAACATAATAATTAAAATATTATACCAAAAATTTCAAAAATTGAATTGTATACTCAAATTTCTTAGTTTACATTATGTATATATTAAATTCAGTTTTTTAGTAAATTTTGATAAAAGTTGGCGAGATGTGTGGTTAAAATGCTTAAAAAGGTATAAGTCTCATAAAATATGTTATTAAATTATTTGTTTACTTTAATTCAGATTAAAATTAGATTTTAATTAGAACCAACATGAATAAACAATATATATTTTGGTAAAAAAAGAAAACAAAAATAGGAAAAGTTGTGGACCATTGATTAAAAAAGAAAAAAAAAATTTGTGTACGATGAAGTGTTATTGTAATAAAAACATTGCTTTTTAGCTTATTCAACATTTTCATATTATACACATAATTTCGTAAAGAATGTTATTCACACACACATAACAATTTTAATTTTTCTTTAAAATGTTAGTTACATCAGCTACTTTAGAAATTAGTAACTATGTCATTCATTCTATGAATAAGACGTACATCATACATATTTAGTACTAAAAAGTAAAAATAAAAATAAAAAAACACTCTACAAGAGAGAGCTAGGAGACCATTGAAAATAATGGCTTTGTTAAATTTTGTTCCTATCAGTTTTGACGCCTCATCAATATGTAATCAATTATGTAAATTCTGATGCACAAGTATTATTCTTCTTCTTCTCTTCTATTTATGACCGTCGAGTATGAAGATCACTTTCTTTTCATTTTATTTTTTTCCTTTTTTTTTTTGCCTTTTTTTTTTCTTTATATATTATTTTAATTAATATTTCAAGGCGAGTTCGGCGCAAAGCTCGGATCGCTAAACCCCGCCCCCACCGACCGACCTACATATTAGTAATGAAATTCCTCTTAGCATATAATACTGCACATTACTCTTCGACTAGATAAAAAAGTTTGCATGTGCACCGTAAAAGTATGACCAAACATATTAGTAAAGATATTATGGTTATCAAATGATGACAATGCAAAAAAGAACAATTAATTTTTCAATTTGATATATATGTTCACGACTTAGGCCCTGTTTGATAACCATGATTTTTCTATGAAAAATGTGTTTTTCACTATATTTTTCAACTTTTGACATGTTTGATAGTCAATATTTTTCTCCATCCAATCAAACCAATGTATTTTCCATACAAATAAGTAATTGGTTTTCCCATGTATTTGGTGAGAATTGGTTTCCACCTTAGATGAAAAATTATTTTCGTCTCGTTTGGTACGCTTTTTATTTTTAATTGACTTATTTCTTTTCTAGAAATTAACATTATTATTATAAAGTACAAATGTGTAAAAATTAATTTAAAAAAAATTGATTAAAATAGCAAAATTTTACTTTATTTTCTATGAAAATTAATGTCAATTAAACAATAAAAATTGAAAAATTCTCCATTTTCTCAACCTAGAAAATTTAACCAATCAAATATATTAAATTTTTAATTCTCAGGAAAATAGATTTTCATGAATTCGTTTTCTTTCCACCCAAATTCAACATTCGCTATCTAACGGACCGTTAAAAAGAGTGATATAAAAAAGTGATTATTTCATTTTTTGTGAACATTTATGTTTTCGATTAATACTTAGTCATACAAATTCTTTTCTTACAGTATGCTTATTTTTAAAAAATTCTCATTTAACAGCTCTAGAGAATGATTAATATTAATAAAAAAAAACTCGTAATAAATTTTGTTACGACCATGCCCAAAATTAAACTTGATAAGCCACTCATAGGAGCCAGCATGGGACCAAATAGTTACCAGATGGACCCACCAACTTGCAAGTTATTGCGAGGCCGAGGCAATATATAGAGATCGAACCATTTGTGGCCGAACTACTTTTTCCGAGGTAGTGTCATCCGAGGTATATGCTTAGGGCTAGCGACACGGCTGGACAATTGTGTCAGTGGGATTGGACTTGGCTGCAAGTTGTAACTTGATAGGTTAGCGCCTTTATTGAAGATGTGATGTCAGCCGTAACTTTATGGTAGGGTGTAATGATTATGACCAATTAAATGGTTAATCTGACCAGTGGCTAGGGCGAAGCCACGTGTAAAGTTGGACACGTGTCACGATCATATGATATGATTTCAACTATAAATAAATCGCTTGTATCTCCAAGTAAGAGGTTAGAAACTGAACACTTGAATTTCATATATAAAATCTCACTTCTTTTTATTTCTTCTACACACTTATATTTCCCGCACTCAAATTATATTAACTTGAAATGAATTCTGACTTAAGCATCGGAGTGCAAACGGGAGTCATCTCAGCCCCTTTTCACGCTGATCGTTTATCTTAGTGCGCAGGAAGTCCATTTGTTTAAGAGGGCGGAATTGAGACGTGTTGATCCAAGGTCCTACTAGATTTTGTGATCAACAACTTTTATAGAGCAGTACAAATGTACAAGTTTAATTGTGTTAACAAGTATGTTTGGAGAGAATAAGATGAGATTTTAGAGTGAGAGATGAAGAGTAGTATAGAGTTAAAATGTGGGGTTGATTTTGAAATTATACATTTGGTCGTCGGGTGGTTTAGGGCACTTTAAATTTGTTTAGATTTTTGCAATTGAACATATTAATCAGGAATGGTTTTTCAGGGTGAAGACGGAGATTTGACAGCAATTCTCATCTCCAATTTGAGATACTTTTTCATTCTTATCCTCGCTTCATCCCCGTCACTATCGGGGATTTCCCGTCCTATTCGAGGTGGATCCCCATCGGGTTCAGAGATTCTCCGCCCCATTGACATCCCTAATTACTTTTCTATACATAGTAATTTTATGAAGTAAAGTAAAATGTTGGACTATAATTTCTTTTCAAAATCGTTTTACCAGTAATAAATGATTCGCAGACATATATTGTTTCCCATTCAAGTTACTTTGAGGGTGAAGGCTCAATTTCTTGGACACAAAAAAATTAGGCTTTGTTCGGCAAAGCTCTTGCAATTATAATTAGTTTATTTATATTTTTGAGGTAAATGTGTGATTAAAAAGTAGAGGAAAAAATTTGTGTAATTAAAAAGTTGTTTGAAAAATTGTGTTATTTATAAATTAATTTATAAATTATAATAATTGCGTTAAAGAAAGAACTTAAGTAGAAATTTGATAATGATCGAATCTGATTTCTGATTTTTGATCGGACTAATTTTCACTATGTACCACCTACGTGGGTTCAATCGTGCTACATGAATATACTTTTTGATCAAATGGATTAGACTCACTCACATGTCAATCATCCACTTTTACGTTCATCACATCATTATCGAAATCTACAGCTCAAACAATTTCGATCATCCATTCGATCACATTTTTCAAGCAAAGGGGCATTTTCCACGTGCACTACCCTTACATGAAGTTTGGGGTGAGTCCTTCTATCTCGAACCAAGTTTTTTAATTTAGCTATGTTCGGTGACAGCTAAAATCAGATTTTTAACAAATTTTGATAGAAGTTGATGAAAGCGTGATTGAAAAGTTATGGATCACACATATTAAAATCTACTGTTAAGAATAATTATTAACTTTATCTTAAAATTTTAATTGAATTTTAATCCAAACCAAACAGTAGCTTATGTTTGGATTGATATATAGGGACACTGGATATTCTACAAGGCACGAATTTTTCAGCTCTCAACTCTCAAGAATATTAGGTCAAGAAAAGTTGTCTTTTAGCATATCATAGAGCACGCTTGGAGGAGATAAGCATAAAATTGAAGCGAGGGTTTATAGACTTATTTAAAATGGTGAATTCTTAGTGCAAGATGGCAATTATTTTTTTAGTGCAAGATCTTAAATGAATTGTGGGTTTCAACTATTTTCTTTCATAAGATTAATCTCAAAAATTGCGATTATCCTATGCACAACATAGATTTGATAAGTTCAAAAACTTAAGAATAGAACCAAAAAAATAAAAAATAAAAAATGTAGGTTCGACTGTCTCTTCTGAAAAGAGATAAAGTTATATTGAAACTGTTGAAATCAAATTAATAAAAATCGAAATTTTGACGAATCGTGGTAAAAAGAACTCAATAATTCCCAATTATTGTTATTGGTTTGGTAACTTAACCATTAAGTTGTGGCGCCTTTACTTGTTCAATTGTAGTTGCTTTTTGAGAAAAGCACGTTATCGTGCTAAGTGCACTTCATCTACGTGCACGATTTTTTCAAAAAGCTTCTAACAAAAAGGTGCTTTAGCATTTATCTTTGTTTTTTGCTTACTCGTTTATGTGGTACATCCTTTGACTCTAAAGACCACATCCTTAATGATTAACCTAACTTGTTGCTTTTTCGAGTTTCTTCTCAGTTATATATTCTATGATATAAAATCAATACCTTTAATCAGAAAAAGAGAGAGGATTTTCTAGATTTTTCCATCATTTGGAGATGCAATCTTGAACATAGCTATATACCTATTATGGTGATTTTAATCATTTAAAATGGTCGAAGACTCGAAATACATTGGAAACCTTATTCAATATAATATATATACTAGAAAATTCAAGTCATCTTTCCACAAAATTTTAGTATGAATTATCGATTGTCCTTTATAGTTGCCACTCTCAAAAAGCAAACTTGGCAATGGGTCGAGCTTGCCCCACCACATCCCACCCTCAGACATTCTAGCATCCCCACGGTCTTGGGGCGGGCGACCCTCCAGCCCCGCAATTGTCCCATTTATATTTTTAAATATCTTTTTTACTTTTTTTAATAGAAAAATAAAAATTAAAAAAATAATTTGGTAGATCCAGTGTGGGAGCGAAGCAGGGCAGGGTAGATCGAGTTCTCGCGAGTCTCAGGTCCCCGAGATTTTTTTGTCAACCCTAAACAAAACCGCATTTCCTGTGCATTTTGCAATGTTTTAAGAATTACATACTACAAGCTAATTTTGGCGTATCAAATTCACCAATAATGGACCTTAAAGAGGGGGGAATGCATAATATTTCAAATGCCAAATATTATTACTCTAAAACCTTGAATAGAAATCAGATCAATGAGACAGTGCACAAAAAAATGTGTGCCCTGAAAGAAGGGTCGAAGCTTTTCGGCCGGCGACTGTCCCCTTCCCCCTTCTCGGAGGAAGAGCCACGCGAACAAACTTGGATCTACCTGTCTCTAGCGAAGAAATTATTTCGACCTCGAACTACATCTAGGGAATATCCTAGTTCCATCAATTGGCAAATGGAGTCGGCATTCCAAATGCAACCAATTCTTGACTGAACCGATTGGACCTACCCTCCATCGAGTCTTGGTCTTCCCTTTAAGATCAAAAGTTATTATCCCCTGCCTCAAAGACCTGCTTACACCTTCGGCATCATCGGGATTCAATGGAATAGGACTCGACTGAGGTACATAGTTGAACTCGACCGAACTATTCGCCTTCACATCGAAAGGTTCCGCAACCAAATACGCCATTTTCACCCCTAGAAAGCTTAGCAGCAAACTCATGTCGTAGAAACTCGAATGAACCTTGGCATTGTCGTTCTCCGCCTTGATCACGACTGAAACTTGAACTGTCAACAAACTCGTCTGGTCAAAATATATGGTGTTGAGTTGTGCACTCGCTACGCTAATTTGAGGCTCCTTAGGCCTTATGGCAAGGTAACTGGCGAAAACCACAATCCCGGCTATGATCACTGCCACCGCTACTATCGCGCAAATTATGGCCATGAACCAGATGGCCGGACTCGTGCGTCTCTGACGACGGAGCACTGGCTCCGGCATCGGAAGTTAATGCTGATGTTGGTTTTAACTTTTAACAAGAACTCCGAGGAGAGTATATTATCAATATATTCGATATGAATACTGAGTTTGGCATCGGAGGAGGTGATATCAACAAGAAGGGATCGAGGATATTATAATGTTTCGTTCAGATGAATTTTTTTAGTGTAAACTAACAGAAGTTAGGAAGGTAAAGAATTGTGGGGCTCTTAGGGGTAATTTGTGGGGAAGGTTTTGGTATCTTCTTTTCCTAAGAACAAAGCCATCTTAGTTAAGCTTGAAATGAGATGCCAAACTTGCACTCAATATGTGGTACATACAGACTCTCGTGTGCTGTGCTCTATCTACTTTTGTTCACAGTTCAAAGTTTCAACTTGGAAAAAACTTTATGGGCATGGTTCCTCCTTGGTTAATTATACTATATTGGGATTTGTGAGTGGGGTCCCCAACAAATTTTTAAGGTTGTATTTAAGATCCCGAGCTTTATTCCTTAACGTTTAGATCTCAAACTTTTCGATTTTTTACCAACGTTTAAATTTTGAGCAATATAGGACCTAGGCAATACTCCTAGAGCTCTAGATTGGGCCTTGGAATAAGGTATCCATAAAGATATGTTTAGGAAATTAGAACTTAGCAGGTCGAGGAATATCTTCTTCATATGAGTGCATCTGTGAGCAAGTCAATCTTCGTCCCATTTTTTCCTCTGTCAAACTTATTCACTCCTTTAGGAAAGCCACCACGAAGGTGGAAGTTTTAAATTATTGATATTGAAAATAAAGTACATTTTAAGAGATTACAAAATAAATTACAATCTTGTTATATGTATATCTATTTTGACATACAAGTTAACAAGTAACTTGTGTGGCACAATACTTATTCTTCAAATATCACATCATCTTTTAAATTTACAATCACTACACTTCAAAGTCACTTTTCTATCACCTTCTTTGTCAGGAAGGATGTGTAAGTAGCATTTTTTCAATAAATTTAACAAAAGTAGTGCTATAAGTTTACTAGGAGTGAAGCAGTATCAGTGGAAATGGCTTAGATTAGAAGACCCAAGAGCTAATGAGACACTTGCCAAATAGAGTTGTGCTACGTGTACATACAAGATGAACAAAATATTGACAGAATATACTGTTAGCATCATTTTATTATTTTACACATCACATCATCTTCAAAATTAACAAATACAATATTGCACATCATTTTTTATCATCCTTTTGATCATTGTTTCGTACAAGCAGCATTTTTCTGCCAAATAACCAAGCACCATATAGCATATGCAATTTTTCAGTTGGTAGTTGGTACTGGACAGGTTTAAAAGCCCACTATAAAATATGGTCCCAATGTCAAAATAGGTCAGCAACATGAAAATTCAAGCCCAATATAAATCAGTATGGGGCTCAATAATGAACTGAAATGTAACCAGGCTCCATGATAGCCTAAGACTTGGATCCAATGCTGAGAAAGGCCAGAAAGCAGCCCAATAAAAGTGATCAACCTCTAAACAACCCAAACATCCATCCAAGTAGGGATGTCAATAATATTTATGGAGTCGGCACAAACAAGTGCAAATCACTCAACTAAATGGATTTACGAGTCGAATATATATAGGTAAATTCAAAAACTCGACATGAGTATGGGATAACTGTGGAGTTTTCTACAAAACTCATACCCGACCTACATACCCTTGTGTTTCATTAGCAAGAAATCAACTTTTAAAAGGCACAAACATAAGTCACAATTTACAAACACATTTCTCTTATTCTTCCAAATATAGTGACACTCCATCTTCAAAGATATTTGCATTCTTTCTTTCCCAAGTTTTTCACTTCTTTGCTTCAAAATCTTTACTCTTTTCAACTAATTAGTTGTTAGTTTGATTTCTTTAAATATGCTAATTACTTCTCGTTAGTTGTCATGTTTGCCTTCAATTCTCTTCATTAAAAAAAATTACAAAAAAAATAAAAGAAAAGAAAAGAAAGAAAAAACAAATGAGTTTCTAATGGGTGTGAATCATACCCGCCTCCAACCCACAACCCGACTCGCCACCGACCCACTTCAATGAGGTAGGTTTATGAGTCGGGTATGGAGGCTAAAAATTCATAGTGTGTAGATCGATATGAATTTTTCAAATTCGATCCATTGTCATCCCTACGGCCAAGTTAGAAACCCAAGGCCCGGAGGAAAACCACTATAATATCCTCATTCAACGTTCTGGATAGCATTTTCCCTTAAATATCTTTTTATGAAATATATTGATTTCCTAGGTTTTTCTTATATATAGTTAGAAATTAAAATTACATTTTGAAAATTTTATTTATAAAAAATTGGATGTTTATAAAGCACCTCACTATCGATAGAAGCTTCTCGATAAAAACAATTTAAAACTTATCCACATTTTGAAACTATTTTTAAATTCTAATCTAAAATAAGTTTACATTTATTTGTTTGCTTATATCATCATTTATGAAAAAATTCATGTACATGCTCAACTTGTCAACTTGCATTACTTTCAATGACAAAATAATAAGAATTATGAAATATGTAATCTCGTAACAGACTTTAGTTTAAAAAAAAAAAAAAAAAATTAATGAAGGGTACTTAAAATCCTCAATGTTTCACTGTCAAAAATTATGTTCTCAAATTTTTTACGTTGTATTCTTATAATCAACATTTTCATTAATTAGCATATATCATTTTAAATAATTAATTTCATCCACAAATTAAGTCCATCGAAATAACGTAAATCGATTTAATTTTAACTTTCATAACATTTAAAAAATTATAAATATAAAAATATATATAAAAAATAACATTTTTCTCTCATTTCAAAGAATGAAAACATAGGATATTAACAGAAACCATCGTCAAACACAAGATGTGCTAGCTTAATGATATGTTGAAAGTAAAATTTTGCCACACAAAGTTTGGAATATAAATTCTATAATGAGCAAAGATTGAGGACTTTAGCAATTAAAGCGTAGTGCAATAAAATAAAATATGTGGTGTGAGTATCGAAATTTTATAGGGATTTCTGTGTAATTTTTAAAGCTAAAGAAAATATATCTCTATACTTGCCAAATATGAAATATTGTACAATAGTCTCTATAATTTTCTCTTGAATATATGAAAAGACATTTAATTACTCAATTAAAGTCTCAAACCATTAGATGAGTTAACAAGTCTAATAAGCAACATAACCAAATTATATCAATATTGCTAAAATTTTAGGATCATACTAGTTTGGGAAAATTGCACTTCTTTTCAATATTTATTTCTTGACAGTTCCATATTTTTTGTTTTTCATGCGCATGAACATAGCACTAATCAAAAGTTAGGATCGAACAAAAATCCAAATATTTAAATCCTACGTTTTTTTTTTAATTAATTATTGGTACACAGAATTATTTTTTTTTTAGGAGCCAGGACAGCATTTACTAGCTAGGATAGTACCATGTGGAGAGTTAGACAAATAAAGAAATGATAAATTGTTGCACATAAATATTTATAATGAAAAAAAGTTGGCTTTTAGTATAAAATTGGTCATAACCTAGCCTTCGTCTCGTAAAAGCTTTTTGTCTATAAGAACGTGATATTTTTGATGTAAAATTTGTGATTGAAAAATGATTTGAAAAAATTTGTATAATTAAAAGTGATTTGGAGAAATATGTTATTAAATTTATTTATAAACAAATTACCAAACGAAACCTAAGCATCATGCAAAAGCATCTCTTAAATGAAAAGGGATCGACACACTGGGAACTGGAAATGCTTAAACAAAGCAAAAACTGCACTATACATTACCATGTTTACTAGTATGGCTATATATCCAGGTAAATATTGATTATAAGCTGGCAATTTGTTGTGCTTCTCCAGCGCATGTCAGCCCATATACATTATTAACTAAGAGAGCTTTAAACTTACCCTTAATTTTAATAACTCATTTCATATTATTCACAATTTTTCTACTAATCTCCATCAAACAGATGTTAATGAGAAACTGCATTTAAATTATATAATGGTATACATAGATATTGGAAAAAAAAAAAAAAAAAAAAACTAGGGTTCCAAATTAGTGATTCTGTAAATTGAAGCCTGTTTGATGTAGATTATGTAAGGAAAAAAATAATAAATAAAATATATTTGAAGTATGTGTAGTTAATTAATTGTAAGAATAATTTATGGGTTGACCATGTAGATACAAAATTATTTTATTTGGAGAATGAAATTTCCTCTATAACTAAAATTATAAATTTATATTATCATACTTTAAAAGTTTGGAAAAGTTTTCCACGTTTGGAATCAAATCATAGTTATGCTATGTTTGGCAAATCAAGTTGATAAATTAACTGATAGTGCTGATATCTGAAAAGCTAATTGAGAGCTGACATTTGATAGCATATAACTGATAAACTAACTGATTGAAATAGAAATATTTGACAAAACTAGCTAAGCTAGCTTAGAAATACAAAATAACATAAAAGGATGTTTTTAAAATAATATAAAAAAAATAAAGAGGTTAAAAATGAAATAAAAAATGAAAAGCTGATAGAGCTTTTTGAAACGCTTATAAAAAAGCTTTTGAAATAAACTCTAACTTTTCAAATAAGCTCATTAACCAAATGAAGCTTATTTGAGTAATAAAGCTTATAAGCTCTCCAAAAAAGTTACAAGCTAGCTTATTCAACTTACCAAACGTACTCTTACAAGGTTTTGATCAGACCCTCAGTTCTAACCGCAAAACCATCTAATTGTATATAAATCATCTCATGTTGATTTCAATAATGAACCAATTTATCAATAATACATTCAAAAAAGCCAGGAATCGATCTAAGTGAGGACACTTAGATAATCTCCGGTGTTTTTTAAATCATGAAGCATTTTTCAACTACATCAATAATGGACAGTGTCAATTTCTATAACAAATTAGGTGATCAATGGTCATTGAAGTTAATGAGGGAACTACCTTGAAGAAATTCAAACGTACATTGAGCTTGAGGACGTAGTTAATATTTGATAAAAAGACTTACCCGTCATCCGTTAACTTAGATCAATGCACGTATCGGATGGTGGGAAGTTTGCTAAGGCATCGATATTCCAATAATATACCTTTTTTCCTCTCATTAACGTTTAAATAGTTTTGGTGGGGAGGTTTGGCCCTCAATATTCCAAAACTGCACCTTTTTTTTTTCTCTCAAACATTGTTTCGCCAACATCTTGATTTTTTTTTTAAGAGATCAATAATTTTCTATCTTGAACATGTTTTGTGTCCACATGAATGCACTTTTTTGTTTAAGGAAGCCCTAATCCAAATACCCCATATAAATGGATAGAACTAGGTTATGTACGTGGTATCTCCTTTCCATGACTCATGACCAATTACAGGTAAGAAACATTACCATGACTTATGAATCAGATCAATAATTTTCTATCTTGAACATGTTTTGTGTCCGCATGAATGCACTTTTTTGTTTAAGGAAACCCTAAACCAAATACCCCCCATAAATATAAATGGATAGAACTGGGTTCTGTGGTATCTCCTTTCCATGACTAACCAATTACAGGTAAGAAACAGTGCCATGTGACTTACGATTCATCTCAAAAATAAATAAAATGGAGGATCCTATGGACATAAGATTACTTTCATTATTAGGGCATCTCTCTCTATATATTCTTGCTTTTTTAAAACAAATAATTTTTTACTTCATTTTCCCAATAAAAAAATATTGACCTCAACTCCCATTAGGGTTCCTAGAATACCATCAAATATATTATAAGTAATTAGATCATCTTTTTTGGTAATTGTTGACGTCGATTTTTGTCAACAAATAAAAGTGGTATGATCTCTCAAATTGGTAGTTGGATTGTATGTTTTTGATTAATTTGTCAAAATATGCAGTTCTTTAATTAAAGAATCGTCGTTGTAATAAAGTTTGGAATATTATAAGATATCGGAAAGGTAACAGATCGAAAACGAACTGAGATCAAAGTTACACAAATTCACGTCCAGTTCGATACCGATCTGATAGCCAGGTCGAATTAACGAAATTAAATAGCAAGAGTTTGGAGAGGTTTTTTCATATATCATGCCCTTTAATGAGCATTTACTCCTCCTATTTATAGTAGTTGAGGGATTTAAACATAATCATTACAACATATCACTTCTGCAGGGAGTGACTGTAAAGGGTGATTGACCCTTCTGACAGACATACATCAAATGATTATTCTGACATATTACAAATAATGATGATTACTGACACATAATACGGCTGATTTGACAATACTACCTACTCCCACATCGTCTTCGTCTTCCGCATCATTGAGGTCGGTTCGCATAATTCACCTCGGTCGAACAAACCACATCGGTCTTACGAATCCACCTCGCTGTCATGAATCACCTCGGTCAAAAATTCAACTCGGATTACACAAATCACCTCGGTCACGACATTTCATCTCGTACTCAAAAATCACCTCGATCGTGGTATACCACATCGGTCGTGATAAAGGGCATTGAGATTGTGATTCAAACATCATTGACCGTTTCATCAATTTGTGGTAACTGTTTGGCCATTGACTATTTTGACTGCTTGATTTATTTTCCACCTCATATCGGTATATAACAGTAATTATATCATAGTTATCAATGGCACAACGAAGAACACAATCAAGATCACGTCTACTCAAAAAGTCGCTAATTACATTTGTAGGTCATTCATAATATTTAATAAGTTATTTTAATTAAAAATTAATTAATTCCAAACTTTCAATATATAGGCATCGTTTAATTTGGACTAGGTCTTTGAATCATTTAGTTTCTGTTTGCTAACTTGTTTATAAATAACGCATTTTCTTAAATCACTTCTTAACCACATATTTCTTCAAATTACTTCTCAACCTCATATTTTACCTCGAAAGTATTACATTTTTTGTTTATAAATAAAAAAACTTTTACTAAACAGAGGCTAACTACACACACATAATGCAATTCCGTCAAGAAGACTCACATGCATTGGTTTGCAATAACACGTCTCAAATCTGGATTGATAAAAAAATAATACTTATCTGATAGATACTTTTCAACCATATATTTCATTAACTTTTATCAAAATTAATTAAAAATGATTTATATCAAAATCAAACGGGGGTAATTATAAAACTATTTGGAATCGAGTCTTTCTCACGCTACTAAAAGAAAATAATTAAAAGCAAGGGAAATTATTTATTGTAATATCTTCAAGAATAAAAATTTATAACTTTCAACGAGTGGCGGTGAGAAAACAGCCTGAAATGGAATTGTTCAAACCATTCTTGTCCCTCCCAAATTGGGAAATATTCGCATGTTTATTACTTTTTATTACATTATTATTAATAATCCCTCAGACAATATGATGCTGACCATGTACAAAATTAAAATAAAAAAGTAGAGAGGATTTTGGGAGAAGAAACTAAAATACTTTTTTATTTATGAAAAGCTTAAGAAAAGGATTGATAAAATACGTGGTTAAAAAATTATTTGTTTTATGAAATGTAGAGTTAAAATTAATTGTTAACTTTAACTTAAATTAAAATTTTAATTTTAATCAGTATCAAAGAAGGGCTAAATTATACACAACATGCCATGTTTGGATAGTTTGAACAATCTTATTGTACGTTTAGTACACAATATCGACTACAATTTGACCATATTATAAGTCATTGTCTGTTCTAAGTCAAAATCTAAGTTAACTTCGGCAATTATTTAAATCACACGTTTTAAGAGACCCGTAAACTTTGATCTTACATTTTATCAAATAACTTTTTATCTTTCGAGAGCAAAGGGGGCTATAAAATGACTTGGTGATTTCGTTTCTTGAAAGTGCATTTGCGTGTACCATTCAAATAAAAACTTCTAGTCTTCCATGGCCACACATCATAGAAATAATTACGTTCTGGCTCTTTATATGCTTCTCTTGCTTCTGCAGCAGCATCTTGACTTGATAGCAGCATCCCGGTCACTGCAAGTCCGTCGAGTACCAGCACCCGTTCACAGTTTGATCAGTCGGCCGAAACCACCAGCTGCCGGTGGTTTCCGAATCAACCGGTATAAGACGACGGAGACAGATGCATTCAGGCCAACGAGTGGTTCTGGACATAGTCCTGGTATGGGTCATCAATCGCCACCCGGTATCGGTTAACTATTTCAAGAAATGGTTTTGATTCTTAAAAAGTTTGTGCGGATTTGGCAGGGTTTTTTTTTATTTTTTTAACTGCTCCTGGATATTGCATGCATGCATATGCGGTTGGAAATTACACACAAATTCTCTCTTTAATTAATCTTACGTGAATTTTTTATGTTCAAGAAATAATAAACAAAGCAGAAAATAAGTACGAACACAGAAATTTACTTAGTTCGACAACTTGCCTACATCCACGAACATTCGCCAAAACTTTTCACTATATAATAAACTACAATTATATAGAATTTGCACTCACTAAACCCCCCAAGTATTGTAAGAAAAATAATCAAGCTTTATCACATCTACCAATTTCTACTTTTTTGTACAACCCATAAAGAACTCAAGAAAAACCAAAATTCTAAACTATATTTTTCCTTACAATACTCTCTAATCAATGTGCAATTAATTGGCTCCTCAACACACATATTTATATGTAAACATAACCCAAAAACGTGTATTACTTGTGTCCCAAGATATTTCCTTGTTGAAGTAGAATATCAGAATAAAGAAAGAAATCCATGTCAAAAAGATTATCCGATCCTTTTCTTTTCACCTTTAAATTGATCTCCAAGTTAATTACTTTAACAAGAAAATTAATTGTTCGGGATATTCTCATTCTTAATTTGGGTCAAATATCCTAACAATCTCCACCTTGACACAAATTCATCCGAGCCAAAATATTTAAATTAACAATTGGGTAACAGGCAAGCAATTTTCCACTTTGACGATCTCATACTCCACCGTATGAGTATAAATAACACTCAGAATTATCAACGAACTCCGAGCTTTTCATCGGCTAATGTCGAAATAAATTTTGCCGAAAAATTATGGTACAACTACCATGTTTGGCTTTCCCTGGGAGCTTATCAGCTATTGACATCAAATTCATCACACACCTTGCATTAACGTCAAACCAATGCTCGTGTGCAAACACATGTACCTACCAGCAAGAACACATCATCTATCATGGCAATTGACTTCATGCCATAAGGAAGTCCCATCTTGCTAAAATACATCATCACCACCCTCTACCAGGAGAATCGCATTGTCCACCTCTGAGCAGTACTTAGCTGACTCTGCTCCACCTTTTGGACAATTTCTTCTCACATGACTAGATTCACCACAGTTCCAACACATTACCTTCTTCTTCATGGAGTTACCTCTCTTCCACTTTTCAGTAATGTTGAGACCGTGCCCAAAAACATAGTACGTTGAACCACCAGCGAAGGCCCAATGGACCTTAGCCCACGATTAAAGTCTAGGGCATCACCTTGGGCCAACTGCCGAGGTAGAATAGCACGTGAACTTCTTTGTCCGAATTGATTTACGTTTAGCCGATGTGCTTTACGTTTAGCCGAGGTGCTTTACGTTTAGCCGAGGTGCTTTACGTTGACGCCACAGATGAGTGATAGGACAACGGATGAAGTCAGAGATGTGACACCGTCTTTACCAAAAGTGACAGGCGTCCATCCCCTACCAAACGTAGCAATGATTACTGTCAAAAAGCAAGGTTTTCCTCTCCAACCGCTAGGGTAAATACACGTGTAAAATCTACCACGTGTCGCCATCCAAGATTATAAATTTCCCTATAAATAGAGCACTCCTCCCGCCTGGTAAAGGGTTAACATTTTCACTCTCTTAACTGAATATTTTACTCTCACTGCCCTTTCTCTCTTTTACACACTTATATTTCCCGCACCCAATTTATATTTGATTGAAATGAGCACTGACTTTGGCATCGGAGTGCAAAGGGGAGCCACCTCGGCCCCCTTTGCAAACTGATTGTTTGTCACAGTGCGCAGGAGATCCACGTGTTCAAGAGGGAGGAGCTAAGACGTGTTGGTCTAAGGTCCAGCCGGATTTTGTGGTCAACATTTTGGCACTGTTTGTGGGAAACCATACTGCTAACCACGAAAATGTATGATGAAAAGCCACACATAGAGCGGAGAACTGCAAGGACTTTGAAATATAAGTTTATTAACCTTGAAAAAGGCGTGAAACTTTGAAATATAAGTTTATTAACCTTGAAAAAGGCAAGAACTTTGAAACATAAGTTTGTTAACCTTGAAAAAGGCGTGAAACTTTGAAACATAAATTTGTTACCCTTGAAAAGGCAAGAACTTTGAAACATAAGTTTGTTAACCTTGAAAAAGGCAAGAACTTTGAAACATAAGTTTGTTAACCTTGAAAAAGGCGTGAAATTTTGAAACATAAGTTTGTTAACCTTGAAAAAGGCGTGAAAGTTTGAAATACAAGTTTAATAAACTTGAAAAAGGCGTGAAACTTTGAAATACAAGTTTAATAACCTTGAAAGGCTTAGAGCTTTGAGATAAAAGTTCACATATCTTTGAAATAGAAGATAAAACCAAAAAATTGCTCTGAACATGAATGAAAGTGACGATGATATTAACCCTCGTAGGAGTAGAAATGACCAGCTCAACGAGGAGAAGGCTCCTCAGAGGCCTCATGAGAACACAAAGGAGGGGGTGGCCCAACCTAACCCTCCGCGCCAGCGCCGAAATCCCTGCATGCTGCGAGACATGACTCGCATGGCAGCCCAAATGCTGGAAATGCAAAAACAGCAGATAGAACAAATTGCTGCGATGCATACTTACATGGCTAGAGCGTATGTTATGAACGAGCCCGTGATGCCCTCAAAATATTCACAACCACATTACTCACCATTTGATGCGGCTATTGCCTCCTATTATTATCAAGATCCGCAGGCATATGCCGAGGTGGAATCTGTGCCTCTCTACGAAGAAGGCTCAAAGCATGAAGCACCTGAAGTACAAGATCAACCCCTATTATCTGCAGGGAGGCTTTGCCTTCGAAGTCTGGTAGCGTTTTTAGCCGAATAGGGGGATTATTCCGGGGCAGACGAGGGGGCCGGACTGACCAAGGTCAACACCATGCAGCTGAGCCTAGAAATAAGCGGGAGCGACGCGCTGAAGAAGCCCTGTCGCGGAGCCAAATGCATGGAGGCCGGCATAACACAGGGGCAGAAAAGTTAGCCCCCACACATGAGCCTAGGAATAGGCAGGAAAGGAGAGCAGAAGCAGCTTGGACGAAATCTCGTAATGATCTTCCGACCTTCGAAAGGCCAAACTACGGGCAAGTTTTGCCACCGCAAAGACAGGAGTACGCTCCACCGCCCTATGGCCAACACAATGACCCGATATATTCCGGTCATGACGAGAACAGTGAATTACCGTCATACGAGCTAGATGACGAAGAGGAAATAAGCCCCTTCACGGAGGGCATCTGTTGATGCCCAGTGCCTCATGACTTTGAAATGCCAGAAATAGAAAAGTATTCTCGCCGAGGTGACCCTGACGATCACCTGTTAACCCTTGAGGGAAGTGCGATACGATGGTACAAAAAACTCCCTCCTGGTAGTATCCACAGTTGGAGAGATTTGAAGGCAGCATTCAAAAATGGCTTTGTTTCCTCCAGGCCTGGCTAGCTCCCACTCCAACGCCTTCAGGACTTAAGGCAAGGAAAGGAGGAATCTCTGAAAAGTTACCTTTCCCGGTTCACTGAAGAGATGCACATTTGTGAGAACATCACCGAGGCGGGAATGTTTTCCGCGTTAAAAGGGGGGCTAGACATGACGAGCATGTTTTGGAGGGATGTCCGAAGCAGAAAGCCGAGGGATTACAATGCCCTGGTAGATCTAATGAAGGAAGAGATCGTCTCAGAAAAATGGTTAGGGCCAGAGACAATCATCCTCAAGGGAGATACAATCTTGGGTATCCTAATGAAGCGAACCTCAGGAAAGGAGGTAATAAGGATAGGTTCGGCAGTAACCGAAGTGGAGCGCCACGCCCATTTCCAGGAATCGGGTCCAGCTATGCAACAGAGATTACAGAAGCTATCCCTAACTTGCACTCCAACGCTCCCCATCAGAATTCCCCCTCGGCTCAAGGAGGAATGGAAAGTATCCGAAGTGGAAAACAGCCCATGATTGGGGCTTACTGCTCCTACCACAGGTATTATGGCCACACAACGGAGGATTGTAGAGAAATCAACATGTTAGCGGACCAAAAGGCACACGGGAGAAGGGGAAGTGATTTCTCTCATGACAAGGGAAAAATACAAAAATCAGGTAGTCAAAAGTTCAACCGAGCTGAACAGCGAGCTCCATGGAAGAACCCAACCAAAGAAAGGATTGACAGTCGTCAAAGAGACGGCACAGAAACATTCTTAGACTCCCTCTTCCTCTTGGAGCCGCCCCTATCTAACCTTTTTCCCTTCCCTGTTACAGTAACCTTCTTAGGTTCAACCCCTTTTTCCAAGCTAGGCTATTGGGGACCCACCGGCAGCAAACTGGGTGGTGGCAGTAATGCAGGAAGAGGACCCACAAGTTGGGCAGTGGACGCCTCGGATGCCTCCTTTGCCACCCCTACTTGCAAATTAGCAAGTACTACTTTCTGCCTCCTTTCAATTTCGCTTCCATGGCGAAGGGCAGGAGGGATCTTTTTTGCCATAAGACCCTTCAAGGAAATCTTCGGAAAGTCCTTGGAACCTAGCAAGAAAAGAAGGAGAATGAGGCTATGAACGGACGAGGCATAAGATATGAAGGCAGTAAGGAAACAAACTTACTCATAGCTCGCATAAGACCGTGCTTAACAAAGAGTTTATTTTGTTGAATGACCCCCTGAAAAGTGCCCTTGTAGGAAAACAAGCGTCTCACTGCCATTAAGTCCGCGTCGAAGAGGAGGCAAGCAAAAATGTCCCCTGTCATAAACCAATAACATGTGAAAAACAGGTAAAGAAAGATGAACAGAAAATAAAAAGTGAATGACACGACACTTAAGGACGCGAAAGCAAATACAAGACTCACTAGGTAGGGAAAGAGTTCGGGGAACTGTGATTTCTAAACTAGGGTCCACAGGTGAGCTCTGCCACTCCCCCGCAACCTAGAACCCCTGATTCCTCCAATTCTTTATCGAAGTGGGATGACCAGTAATAACAAGAGGATATGAGCCCCTGGGAGACAAGTAGTACCAGTCATTGACGTCTGACCTCACATCCTTATCCCTTTTAACAGACTTTTTCAGGGTATATAAGGTGTGGATGATGTGCAGTGAGATGGGGTAGTCAGGGTTGACCTCCTGCCACACCGGCCAAGTACCCACCGCCTGCGTCCAGAAATTTGGGACCAACTGGTAGGGACATAAGTTGTAACTCCTAAGCAGTGCCCTGAAAAAGGGGTGCAGGGGCAGCCTCATCCCGCAGGATAGAGCATCATAACATACGGCCACCTAACCTGGGGGAGGACTACAGGGTTGGCAAGAAGGCGTAGGGTGCACTAATCGAACCCCCTCTGGCATCCTGAATTTTTCCGAAGCTCCCGCCAAATCAACCCCCTGGATTTCCATGGCAATCTCACTACTTTCCCAAGATTCTGGGTTTGGATCAGGATCTACATGATACCCCGACACTTTATTTACCAGGTCTACCCAATCTTCAACCTGGGCTATTTTCTCCCCAGAAAGCCCTAGCTCTTCCCTATGTGCCATAAATGGGGCCCTAATAATTAATCTGAGGTCCTGGACCACCATAAGAAGAGCTCACTGCCTCTCCTCTTTCCAAATCCCTGTCTCGCTTGCTTCGAAGCTCCCGCAAAGAAGCCTCCTCCTCGAATGATAGATGAGCCATGTAGTTCTGCTTCTTTTCTTCTTCGCTGTCAGAATCATCCAAATAAATTATACCATTACATTTCCTATTCCTCCTCCTAATCTGTTCCCTAAAGAAGCGGGAACTAAAAACCGATTAAGATAATGGGCAGAAACCTCTGACAGGAATCGCTATTGCCAATAGTTCCTGTGAACCCGTTCTCCCAACTCTTTCCATTTTTTGTTCTTAAAGATGAGCCAGACTCATCAAAAGGAAAACAAAATGCAAAACGAAATTTTCAAACCCACACTCGAAGATTAGAAATAAAAAAGTTTTGCACATACAAAGGAAAAGAAATTTACCTTCAAAGAACGAACGTTCAAGATTGTACACTTGAAATGAGGAACACGCCAATGAAAGCTGTTGAACGGTAAGGACAGTTTGCTGGGTAGAAGACCCTTGAAGAGAAGATGCGAGACTTGCAAGAAAGGAAAAAGCAATACAACTTTTTGCGAGATTGTTACTGCAAAAATTATGAGAAAATGGTAAAGGGAAGATAATGAGACGAATGAGGATTTATAGGGAACCTAATGATCTAGAACCCTTGGTCTTTGAGCCGCATGATTGATGCGGGTAGCCCACGCCTCTTGGGGAATGAGCTAATCAAAGCGCCAGCCGTCGGAGGAAATGATGAAATCGTTCAGCTACCACAGTGAGTGCCACGCGCGGCAAAAATGTCACTCCCATCACCTTTTATATTTCTTGGGAACCAATATCAGTAGCCCCTTTTTATTAAATACGCCGCCTAAGAAACGTGCTAGTGCGATCCCAACCTTCGCTTAGGAGGGAAAAGCCGAAGTAGGAGGTCGGCTATACTCTGAATCCGAACTTTCCATAAGGAATGTCATTCCCGACCTTAAAATCGCCGCGCTACATAGTGACTCCCAGCGAGCGGATGGCGAAATAATTACAAAATATTGGATATAACAAATGATGAAACTTGAACAAAATTATTGCTGCGAAACTATGACAAATTCGATCCCCCCATGAATGACCACATCAGATTTGAGGGACTAGTGTTGAGACCGTGCCCAAAAACATAGTACGTTGAACCACTAGCGAGGGCCCAATAGGGGCCCAATAGACCTTAGCCCACGATTAAAGTCTAGGGCATCACCTTGGGCCAACTGCCGAGGTAGAATAGCACGTGAACTTCTTTTTCCGAACTGATTTACGTTTAGTCGATGTGCTTTACGTTGACGCCACAGATGAGTGATGGGACAATTGATGAAGTCAGAGATGTATCACCATCTTTACCAAAAGTGACAGGCGCTCATCCCCTACCAAACGTAGCAATGATTACTGTCAAAAAGCAAGATTTTCCTCCCCAACCGCTAGGGTAAATACACGTGTAAAATCTACCACGTGTCGCCATCCAAGATTATAAATTCCCCTATAAATAGAGCACTCCTCCTGCCTGGTAAAGGGTTACCATTTTCACTATTTTAACTGAATATTCTACTCTCACTCCCATTTCTCTCTTTTACACACTTATATTTCCCGCACCCAATTTATATTTGCTTGAAATGAGCACTGACTTTGGCATCGGAGTGCAAACGGGAGCTACCTCACAGTGCGCAGGAGATCCATGTGTTCAAGAGGGAGGAGCTGAGATGTGTTGGTCCAAGGTCCAGCCGGATTTTGTGGTCAACAAGTAACAAGCAAAGTGTTTTCAGATGAACTGTCACTTCAACCTAATCAACTTAACTTCTGAAAATTCCACCGTTTCCTTCTCGTACATCAAAATCAGCATGATGTGCTCAAACGTGGATAGAAGAGACCAGATGAACCTTATCATTATCATCAATCTTAACTCCAATATATTTTAGTTCAGAAACAATCACATTGAGAACACTAAGATGATCTAAGATTTTCGTACCGGCATTCATTCTCAAAGAATGAAGTCGCTCCTTCATATATAAGTTATTTGAGAAGCTCTTCATCTGATACAACTCTTTCAATTCTTTCCACAATTCCTTCACAGTAAATATCACGTAAATATTTGCAAGAACATTTTTTGGCCAAACAAAGTTTTAACATGCTAGCAGCCTTCAAATCCAAATCTTCCCAATCTTCATCACTAGTGCTGGATTCAGTTTCTTTGTCAGAACTCGGGGTTAGTTTTTTCTTCAAAGCTTTCTGCAGTTCTGTCTAAATCAATACATCCATGACTTGTACTTACCACAAGCCAAAATTGATCTTCCAGTCAAATTTCTCTACGTTGTACTTTCCAAAAATATTTTCTTTTGCTCCAAAATAAATCTTCAAACCACCTGATGCTTTGTTAATTAGACGTTGATTTCCTCGTCGACGGCGCCAACGTTGGGAATTACACACAAATTCCCTTTTTAATTAACCCCACAGAAATTTTTGATGTTCAAGAAATAATAAGCAAAGCAGAAAATAAGTACGAACACAGAAATTTAAGTGGTTCGGCAACACGAACCCTCGCCTAAGCTTTTCACTATATAATAAATTGTTACAATTATATATAATTTGCACTCATCAACCCCCCCCCCCCCAAGTATTCACTACAAGAAATTTGGATATTTGCGGCAATACATTTACGGCAGTTATATTAACTGTCGTAAAACTTGTTTTTCCCCACAGAAACACACCGTTGTAAATAATCCTAAGTGTATACTCTCTTTTCATGAGTTGAATCCATTTATTTGCGACAGTAAAATAACCACCGTCGTTAAAAACGTTAGTATTTACGACAGTAATGGTGAAATCGTAGTAAAATCACATTTTCAGGAAAATATCTTCTTATTTGTCGTGCTTCTTTAACCGTGGTAAAAAGCCAATACATAAAAAAAATCACGAAACGAACTTCATTTTCCCTCTGAAATATTCAGCTCCTTCTCTTTTCCTTGAAACCTATCCTTATTTCTCTTCATCTTCTTCTAGACTCAATGAAACCCTATTCTCCCAATTTGAACGACATCGAAACAACAAAATGATAGGTGATTAAAATTAATATTCTATTGTTGTCTTATTATTTCGTCTCATGTGTTCTATACATTCTCTACCTTTTTAGATTAGTTGAGAAGGAAGGCTCTCTAATTCCAGATTCACGTCCACCATAGCAAGCAAAAGGTTTGTATCAAACTTTTTTTTTGTAATGTTATAATAATTATTTATGTTGACCACAAAATCCGGCTGGACTTTGGACCAACACATCTCAGCTCCTCCCTCTTAAACACGTGGATCTCCTGCGCACTAAGACAAACAATCAGCTTGCAAAGGGGGCCGAGGTGTCTCCCGTTTGCACTCCGATGCCTAAGTCAGTGCTCATTTTAGGAAAATATATATATTGGGTGCGGGAAATATAAATGTGTAAAAGAGAGAAAAGGGAGTGAGAGAAATGTATCGTTTAGAGTGAGAAATTGCTAACCCCCTTCTTGGAGACAGTTGTGCTTCATTTATAGTGGAACTTCTTATCTCGGATTGCGACACGTGGCATACTTTACACTTGTCATCTCCATAGCTCATTGAAGTGACAACCTTGCTTTTCAACCGTAATCATTGCTACATTTCGTAGGGGATGGGCGCCTGTCACGTCTTGGTAAAGGCAGTGTCCCATCACTGACTCCATCTCTCTTCTGGCCAATGCCATAAAGCGCCCCGGCTGAATATAAAGCACATCAGCTGGTGCGTTAACCAGGTCAGCTAAAGAGGTTTGCTTAGCGTACCACCTCGGCAATCATCCCAGGTGATACTTTAGTCCTTTAACGGTGGGTCAGGGTCCTATTGGGCCTTCACTGGTGGGTCATTGTACCCTTCTTTGGGCCCGGAATCAACACTAGTCCCTCAAATCCGAAGGGATCATTCATGGTCGTGTAGGATTTGCTATGATTTTATAGCCAACATTCCGCCTCGGATTTCCGCTCCCTGATGGCTAGGATCGTGCCAGCGCGTTTCCTAGGTGGCGCATTCAATTCGGATGGGCTATTGGTATTTATTTCCAAGGAATATATGCATGAAATGGGAGGGGGTAGCATTTCACGGCGCGTGGCATTCACCGTGGCAGCTGAACGGTTTTGTCTCTCCCTTTGACGGCTGGCGCTTTGATTAGCCCATTTTCCAAGAAGCATGGGTTACCCATATTAATCATGAGGTTCACGAAAATCAAGGAATTTAGATTATTGGGATTCCTATAAATCCTTCTTCATTTCGTCATTTCCCCCTTTTACCATTTTCTAAGAATCTTTTGCAGCAATACCTTGGCGAAAGCTTGTTCCGTTTCTTTCTTTCCTGCAAGTTTCAAGTCTTTTCCTCGAGGGCTTTCTACCCAGCGTCCACCTTTACTGTTCCACAGTTTCTTCATCGGCGAGTTCTCCATTTCCAGTGCACAATTTCACACATTTGTCACCTGAAGGTAAACCTCTTGGTCTCAGGACATGCGAAACTTTTCTATTTTCAGTTTCTCATTGTGGGTTTGAAAATTTTGTTTTTGCACCTTGTTTCTCTTTCGTTGAGTCTGATCCACCTTTAAAACAAAAAGAAAAAAAAATGGGAAGAGTTGGGGGAACTGGTTCACAGGAAATGTTAGCAATGGCGATTCCCGTCGGAGGTTTCTGCCCCATCTCTTTATCGGTTTTTAGTTCCCGTTTCTTTAGGGAGCAGGTTAAGAGGAGAAATAGGAAAACCAGTAGCATAATTTATTTGAGTGATTCTGACAGCGAAGAAGAAAAATACCAGAACTACATGGCTCACCTGTCATCCGAGGAGGAATCCGCGCTAAGAGAACTCCGAAGCAAGCGTGACAGAGACAGGGAGAGAGAGGGAGCAACGGGTTCTTCTTCTGGCCCACAGAATCTTGGTTTGGGCACCAGGGCCCCTTTCCGGGCGCATAGAGAGGAGTTGGGGCTCTCAGAGGAGGAGATAGCCCAAGTCGAAGGTTGGGTGGACCTGGTAAACAAAACATCAGGATATCATGTGGATCCTGACCCAAGCTCAGATTTGTGGGAGAGCAGTGAGGTCACTATTGAAATCCGAGGAGTCGATTTAGCTAGGGCCTCGGTGAAATTCAGAATGCCAGAAGGGATCCATTTGGTGCGTCCTACGCCTTCTTGCCGACCATGCAGCCCTCCTTCAGTCCAAGTGGCCATCTGTTACGATGCTTTGTCCTGCGGTATGAGGTTGCCCCTGCACCCCTTCTTCAGGGCCCTGCTAAGGAGCTACAACTTATGTCCCTACCAGTTGGCACCTAACTTCTGGACCCAGGCCGTGGGCACTTGGCTAGCATGGCAGGAGGTCAACCCCGACCATCCTATCTCCCTATACATTATACATACTTTGTATACCCTGAAGAAGTCAGTGAGAAGGGAGAGGGACGTGAGAGCCGATGTGAAAGACTGATATTATTTGTCCCCTAGGGGCTCCTATCCTCCTGCCATCACTGGCCAGCCGACCTCCATAAATAACTGGAGGAATCAATGGTTCTGGGTAACTGGGGAGTGGCAGAGTTCTCCTGTGGACCCTTGTCCAGAAACTTTAGTTCCCCGAACTTTTTCCATTCCTAGTGAGTCGTGTGTTTGCTTTAGTGTCCTTAAATGTCATGTTTCACTTGTTTTTATTTTCAAGTCACCTTTCTTTGCTGGTTTTTTTTTTTTTAACATGTTTTCGATTCGTGACAGGGGATACTTTTGCTCACCTCCTCCCCGACGCAGACCTAGCGGCAGTGAGGCGCTTGTTCGCTTATAAAGGCACCTTCCAAGGGGTTATTCAGCAAAACAAGCTGTTTGTGAAGCACGGTCTTATGCGAGCTATGAGTAAGTTCGCTTCCTTATTACTGTTTCATCCTACGCCCCTTTTCTCTGCTTGCAGCTTTATTTTCCTATCTTTCTTGCTAGGTTCTAAGGATTTTCCAAAGATCTCTCTGAAGGGTCTCATGGCTACTAAGATTCCCCCTGCTCTTCGCCACGGCAGTGAAATCGAGAGAAAACAGAAAACGGTCCTGGCCAACTTGCAAGTTGGGGTGGCGAAGGAGACGTCGAGAGGTCTGCTGCTCAACTTCAGGGCCCTCTTCCAGCCCTAATGCCACCGCCTACTCTGCTGCCTGTGGGCCCTCAGAAGCCTGACACAGAAAAGGAGGCCGACCCTAAGGGAGTCCTTCCAAGGGGGAAAGGGAAAAGGTCTGACAGG
This sequence comes from Ligustrum vulgare, assembly GCA_963555705.1. Classification (NCBI taxonomy): domain Eukaryota; kingdom Viridiplantae; phylum Streptophyta; class Magnoliopsida; order Lamiales; family Oleaceae; genus Ligustrum; species Ligustrum vulgare. Next base: position 52,904,078 of record OY743175.1, read on the forward strand.
GGCGGATCCAAAAGAGACAGAGAGGCTAAGGATGTCTCAGTGCCGCCTCCTTTATCCGAGGACATATTTGAACATGTCCCTGAGGAGGAGCCTGCCCCCCTGAAGAGACTTAGAAGAGGTAAGGGAAAGGAATCCACCTCTGGACCTCCGCCTCCCATGATTGAAGACCTGGAGGATGAGCCCTCTGTGTCCATTCCGGGCTTGGCCTATGAAATGACACCGGAGGGATCAGAGGAGCTCAAGCACATCAAAACCAGCATTCTCCCCAGGGATGTCACCTTCAGCCCTTCACTATTTGACTCTCCCAGCTCCCCTCCAGCCCGGGCAGCCTTTATTACTGAACAGTTTTGGACAGAGGGCTGGTCTGCTTTCTCCTCCAGCGTTAGTCCATCCCAGAAGTTGCTCGCCGCCAAGGCCATGAACGCCAGGGCATTGGCCCTTATTGGCGAGGTGGAGTCGTCCGTGGATGAGGCGCAAAGGGACAAAAAGAATGCCGAGACTGCTCTCCGGCATGCGGACAATATGCTCAAGGAGATCAACGGCCTCAAGGACCAGCTATCCATAGCCCGTAAATCTTCTTCAGAGGAAAGGGTTAATGCGAAGCGCCTCCAGGAGGACAATGATAAGTTGAAGCATGACCTCCGGGCCTCCGAGTCAGACGTGGCGGTCTTGTGCAAGAAACTGGACGACTCCAACCACGCACAATCTATCGCCTCTGAGGCCCTGGTCGTCGCTAACGCAGCCAAGTTGAAGCTGGAAACTGAGGTGGCGGCAGTCAATGAGAAACTGAAAAGGGAGCTGGAGGCTAGGAAGAAGGTTGAGGAAGATTACACTTCCCTGGAGAAGCATATTGACTCCAGAGTTTTCGAGGCTTTGGAGCGTACCATAGAGGCCAGGGTGAAGGAGGTTCTAGATATAGAAGTGTCGAAAGCAGTTCAAAACTTCAAGGATACTTTTGAGGAGACCCCGGAGTACGAGGCTATGCAGCGGGTGTTTGGGAATTTAGGGGCCATGATGGCCTTGGGGGACATAAAGGAAGCTTTTCCTACCTTAGACTTGTCCTCCATTGAAGCATTCTACCTTGAGCCCCAAGATGCTCCTGCAGATCCTTAAGGTGCATCCAGCAAGGGCTCTCCGGAGGGCGTCCCCCCCCAATGATCTTCTTCCATTTTTGCCTTGCTTTTAGTTAGTTTAGTTTTTACTTTTTGTAAGTGCCCCGGCACCTGATACTGTAAATGCAACTTTTACTTGATTTGTAAATGTCTCATTCTTATGAATGGAATAGTTTGCTATGATTTCGCCGTAGTGACGTTTCAAAACTGTTTAAGTGAATGCCTCGTGATTGTATGATGATAATGTGGGAAATTATAAATGTTTGTAGATGTGTAGTCCCTCAGATCTAGCGAGCTTAATGCGTTCACGCTTGCTGGTTGGATTTTTTTTTATATATATATGACGATACTTGTTTGAATTCGAGTGTTTCCGAAATGTAAATGCCTTTAGAAAATGCCTCTCGCACGTATCGCGTATTGCATGTTTAACGTATTGCATGTTTAATGGGTATAGTCTCTCAGATCTGAGTGGTTCGAGACATTTATGTTTACCAATGAGATCTGATTTTGACAAACATTTAAACATACATAAGCCACACTTTGTAAAGTCTGTGTATGCGGTTTTGGTTGTACTAAGATCTTTGCGGTGCTAATGCATTCAATTTCTTATGCAACGACCGTAGTGTAGGCTTATAAGAGTCCCTTGTTTGTAATAAACTTCATGCACGACGAATACGCATGGCTAATTAGTATTTGGTGCAATCCTCATCATAATTAACTAGCGATTTCATACAATCATGCGGCAACGCTGTGCCTCATTGAAGTGGAATTTGACTTATTGAAAATAGTGACGAAGGTGATCTGTGTTCCAAGGGTTACACAAAGGTACCCCGGATAAATCTTCAATTATGTAGGTACCAGGTACCACCTCGGCCGTGATCCTGTAAGGGACTTCCCAGTTAGGACCCAAAGTCCCTACTCCTGGCTCTTGAGTTGAAGGAAGAACCTTTTTTAGGACTAGGTCCCCAATATTAAAGCGTCGCCCTTTCACCCTTTTATTGTAGTATCGAGCCATCTTTTCCTGGTATCTGGCCATCAGCACTTGAGAATCGTTCCGTTTCTCCATGAGGAAATCCAAACCGGCCCTTTGTGCTTCTTCGTTTCTCACTTCGTCGTAATTAGTTTGTCGAAGTGAAGGTACCCCAATTTCGACGGGACATACCGCCTCGGCGCCATATGCCAATGAGAACGGTGTTTCACCAGTTGCGATGTGAGAAGTGGTGCGAAGCGCCCATAGCACTTGTGGGAGCTCATCTACCCATGCGCCCTTTTTGGACTCCAACTTCCTTTTCAGGGTGTTTTTTACGGTCTTGTTCACTGCTTCTACTTGCCCGTTGGCCTGCGGGTGATGTGGAGATGAAAACAGCTTTCTAATTCCCAAATCCTTGCACAACTCGTCTACGCTTTTGTTTTTAAACTGTTTAGCATTGTCACTAACCAGTGAATGGGGTATCCCAAACCGGCATATGATATTCTTCCAAATGAACTTGGTGGTGTTGGCCTCGGTGATCCTCATAAGTGGTTCAGCCTCGACCCACTTGGTGAAGTAGTCAATTGCTACTATAGCAAAGCAATTATTTCCGGCACTCCTAGGCATTGGACCTATAATATCAACCCCCCATTTTGAAAAAGGCCAAGGGCTGGTCACCACGGTTAGTTTGTGATGTGGCTGATGCAGTATGGTTGCGTGTCTTTGGCATTTATCGCACTTACGCACGAAGTCATGAGAGTCCTTTCGCATAGTGGGCCAAAAATACCCCTGTTTGAGGGCTTTCCGAGCTAGCGATAGTCCCCCGGCATGGTTGCCACATATGCCTTCATGGATTTCTCTCATTACATATCGCCCTTCCTCAGGCCCAACACATCTTAGCAACGGGGAGGTGAAGCTCCGTTTATAGAGTAGATCATCCAAGAGTACGAAGTTTGCAGCATACCTTTGCAATTTCCGAGCTGCCTCCGGCTCGTTTGGCACTGTCTGGTGCCTCAAATATGCAATCAGCGGATTCATCCAGGATCTCTCTTCCTCTACTGTCAAAATCTCTGGTCCTGGCTCAATAGAGGAGGTCAACATGCGCTCAACCGGGATCAAATTATATAGCTCCGCATCACTGCTGCTTGCTAGTTTGGACAGAGTGTCAGCATTGGAATTTTTTGTCCTGGGGATGTGCTGCAATTCCATTTCTTCAAAGTGTATCGCCAAATCTTTTACTTTCTTCAAGTAAGCAATCATAGAGGGTTCTTTGGGAGAAAATTTCCCATTGAATTGATTTACAACGAGCTGCGAATCGCTGTTCGCCACTATGGACTTGATCTTCAAAGCTTTGGCAAGTCTTAACCCAGCTAACAACGCCTCGTACTCAGCAACGTTGTTCGAGGCTTTGAACTCAAAGCGGATTGCGCTATGTAGTTTGAACCCTTCTGGGCTTATTAGTAATATGCCCGCACCAGATCGCTCCTTAGCTGAGGACCCATCAACAAATAATTTCCACACCTGTCTATCATCTGCGTTATCAACTATTTCGACCTCCGGTGGGTGTGTGAATTCGACTACGAAGTCAACCAAAGCTTGGCCTTTTATCACAGTCCGAGGCGCATAGTGTATGTCAAACTGGCTGATTTCTATTGCCCATTTCAGTAATCTCCCAGATACATCTGGTTTTTGCAACACTTGTCTCATGGAAAAGTTGGTGAGCACGTGTATGGAGTGTGCCTGAAAGTAGGGACGAAGTTTGCGAGAAGCGGTGAGTAGTGAGAGGGCAAGTTTCTCCATATCTGGGTAGCGTGTCTCCGCATCTAGCATGACTTTGCTCACGTAATATACTGGAAATTGATTCCCCTCCTCTTCTCTGACCAACACGGAGCTAACAGCCTCCTTGGACACAGCCAAATACAAGTAGAGAGGCTCGCCAGCCTTTGGCTTTGATAGCAATGGGGGTCGTCCCAAGGATGTTTTTAGGTCGGCGAAGGCCTGCTCACACTCCGATGTCCACTGGAATCGTTTCCCCCCTTTTAGGATTTTGAAAAATGGCAAGCATTTGTCTGTGGATTTGGAGACGAATCGATTCAAGGCTGCAATTCTTCCCGTTAAGCTTTGCACCTCCTTAGGATTTCGAGGCGATTGCATGTTTAACAAAGCATTGATTTTGTCTGGATTAGCTTCGATTCCTCTTTTATTCACCATGAACCCAAGAAATTTTCCAGATGCTACTCTAAACGCACACTTCGCTGGGTTGAGCTTCATCCTATATCTTCTCAAAACATCAAATGCTTCTGACAAATGGTGGATATGATCCGCAGCGACCATGCTTTTGACTAGCATGTCATCAACGTACACCTCCATAGTGTTCCCCAATTATTTCGAGATCATGCGGTTTACCAGCCTCTGATAGGTAGCTCCCGCATTTTTCAAGCCAAATGGCATAGCTCGGTAGCAATAGAGTCCTCTATCTGTGATAAATGAAGTATGCTCTTCATCCGGTTCGAACATGGGGATTTGATTGTACCCGGAATATGCATCCATGAAGCTTAGCAACTCGTGTCTTGTTGTGGAGTCGACCAGTTGATCGATCCGGGGCAATGGAAAGCTGTCTTTGGGACATGCCTGGTTCAAGTTGGAAAAATCAATCCACACCCTCAATTTCCCATTGTGTTTTGATATTAAAACAGGATTCGATACCCACTTCGGATATCGGGACTCTCTGATGAAACCATTTTTCAATAGCTTTGCGACCTCGTCTTTCAAGGCCTCATACTTGTCCGAACTCATGGGCCTTCTCTTTTGCCTGTGCCCAGGGCTTCGGGGATCCAGCTGGAGCCTGTGGCAGGCTTCCTTAGGATCGATCACAATCATGTCACCATGCTTCCATGCGAATACATCGAGGTTTTGAAGTAGGAAGTCCTTCAATTGACTCTTGTATTCGGTTGGAGAGTCCAATCTGATCTGTAATTCTTTGATTGGATCAAGTGGGTCTACGCCGAAGCATTCCAACCTTTCGGCCGGGGTGGGGCAATTGTCACCTGCCATCCTGGGGTCTAGATCTGCTAAATCCTCTTCTGGGATCATTGTGACATCCTTATCTCCAGACGGCCCTTCACCCAATCTTTCAGGGTCTGGATCAACCTCGGTCATGGCTACATCACTGATCATGTTCAAGCTTCGATCTTGAAACTTCCGGATTGCATTTGTGTAACAAGCTCGGGATTCTGTTTGGCTTCCCCTCACAGTTGCAACGCCATGCTCCGTGGGGAACTTCATGCAAATGTATTTGGTATGCGTTACAGCCCCCAAGTCAATGAGACCAGGCCTCCCTATTGAGCCATGATAGGAGGAGATCTTGTCAACCACCAAGAATTCCATAGGGATTTTGGAGAGGGTCGGTGCTTGTCCTACTTCAGTCATAAGGGTTATGGACCCTCTGGGGGTTATGTTGTCCCCCGTGAATCCGTATATTGGATCAGGGACTGGAATGAGAGGAGTGCTGATCCCCATCTTGTCAAAAGTTACCCCGTAAATCACATTTACCGAGGCACCATCATCCATCATCATCCATGATAGCCCATTTCGAGCCACCACCGCCCTGATAACCAATGCGTCATTGTGAGGGAAGTGCACCCCAATGGCATCGTCTTGTGTGAATGTGATGGATTCCGTCCGAGGCATCCCAACAGGATGTGAATGGATATGATAATTCACGTTGGCAGGCTGTTTGGCCTCCCTTATATACCTTTTCTGGGAGTTGTTGGTGCTCCCACCTGGGTGGGGGCCTCCCAGTATCGTGTCGATTTCACGAATGGGGAGGTCGGCCACAGGCACAGGTGGCTCCCGTGTATCTTTAGCATGTGCCGAGGCGGTATCCTGCCCCTATTCTTGTCTCTTTGACGATTGTCAATTCTTTCCTTAGTTGAGTTCTTCCACGGAGCTCTTCTATCAGCTCGGTTGAACTTCTGACCACCAGTTTTCTGGGTTCTCCCTTTGTCTAGGGGAAAATCTCCCCCCTTCTCCCCTGCGCTTTTTTGTCAGCTAGCATGTGAATTTCCCTGCAATCCTCCGTTGCATGGCCGTAATATCTGTGATAGGCGCAGTAAGCCCCAATCATGGGCTGTTTTCCACTTCGACCGCTTTCTGCTCTCCCTTGAGCCGTGGGGGGATTTTGAGAAGGGGTATTAGAGTGTAAGTGAGGGATAGCTTCCGTGATTTCTGCTGCAAAGCTAGATCCCGTCCCCGGAAACGGACGAGGCGCGCCACCTCGGTTACTGCCGATCCTATCCTTGTTTCCTCCCTTTTTGGGGTCCGCTTCATTGGAATATCCAATGTTGTATCTCCCTTGGGGGTGATTATCTCTGGCCCTAGCCATTTCCTCCGATACAATCTCTTCCTTCATCAGGTCTACCAGGGTATTGTAATCCCTTGGTTTCCTGCTCCGGACATCCCTCCAAAACATGCTGGTCATATCTAGCCCTCCTTTTAGGGCGGAAAACATCTCCGCTTCTGTGATATTTTCGCAGATATGCATTTCTTCAGTAAATCTAGCTAGGTAACTTTTCAGAGATTCGTCCCTTCCTTGCCTCAGATCCTGAAGGCGTTGGAGTGGGAGTTGACCAGGTCTAGAAGAAACAAAGTCATTCTTAAAAGCAGTTTTCATATCCCTCCAACTGTGGATACTGCCAGGAGGGAGTTTTTTATACCATCGTATGGCACTTCCCTCAAGGGTTAAAGCAAAAGCTTTACATTTCAGTGCCGGGGTAGCCCCGGCTATTTCCATGCTGGCGCGGTAATTTAACAGGTGATCATCAGGATCACCTCGGCCAGAGTATTTTGCTATTTCTAGCATCTCAAAGTCGTAGGGGATGGGGCACCTACGGAGGCCCTCTGTGAAGGGACTTACTTCCTCTTCGTCATCCAACTCGTATGACGGCAGCTCGTTGTTCTCGTCGTGACCGAAATACTCCGGATCACGGTATTGGCCATATAGCGGCGGGGCGTACTCCTGCCTTTGTGGTGGTGGAACGCGGCCGTAGTTTGGCCTTTCATGGCTCTGTAATTCATTACGAGGATTAGTCCGAACTGCCTCGGCTCTTCTTTCTTGCCTATTCCTAGGCTCATGTGCTGATACCATCCTTTCTCCCCCCATACCTTGTTGATCCCTGTACATTTGATCCTACGATAATGCTTCTTCAGCGTGTCGCTTGCGCCTATTTCTAGGCTCTGCGGCATTGTGCCGACCTGGGTCCGTTTGTCCCCGTCTTGTCCCCTGAATAACCCTCCTATTCGGCTGAAAACACTGCCGGAATTTGCGGGAGAAGCCTCCCAGCGTCTAGCTGGGAGTGGGTTTTGTTCCCAATGTGTTTCATGTTCTGGGTCTCGCTCGTAGAAGGGCTTGGATTCTACCTCGGCGTACGCCTGTGGGTCTTGATAATAGTAAGAGACAGTGGCCGCCTCGGATGGTGAATAATGTGGCTGTGAGTATTGCTGAGGCATTACGGGTTCGTTCATAACATACCCTCTGGCCATAAAGGCATTCATCGCAGCAGTCTGTTCTATTTCCTGTTTCTGCATTTCTAACATTTGGGCCGCCATGCGTGTCATATCTCGCATCATGCGGCGATTACGATGCCAGCGAGGTGGGTTAGGTTGTGCCACTTCCTCATTGGCGTTTTCATGAAGTCCTTGAGGAACCTCGCCCTCGCTGCGTTGGCCACTTCTTCCCCTACGAGGGTTAACATCACCGTCACTTTCATTCATGTTTCAGAAGAATTTCTGGTCTTAGATTGCTTTTCAAGGATAGATAGACCTTTGTCTCGCTGCTCCAAACCTTTTTCAAGGTTGTTAAACTTATGTTTCAAAGTTCTTTACCTTTTTCAAGGGTGTTTAAACTTATGTTTCAAAGTTCTTTACCTTTTTCAAGGGTGTTTAAACTTATGTTTCAAAGTTCTTTACCTTTTTTCAAGGTTATTGCACTTATATTTCAATCAAGGTTAACGACTTGTCTTTCAAAACTCTTACCTTTTTCAAAGCCAACCAGCTTATCTTTCAAAGCTCTTACCTTTTTCAAGGCCAACCAGCTTATCTTTCAAAGCTCCTACCTTTTTCAAGGCTAACCAGCTTATCTTTCAAAGCTCCTACCTTTTTCAAGGCCAACCAGCTTATCTTTCAAAGCTCCTACCTTTTTCAAGGCCAACCAGCTTATCTTTCAAAGCTCCTACCTTTTTCAAGGCCAACTAGCTTATCTTTCAAAGCTCTTTGCAGTTATCCGCTCTATTGTAAGAGGTTATTCATCCTTTTTCAGGACTACCTTTCTATGTGTGGCTTTTTACCATGTGTTTTCGTGGTTAGCAGTATGGCTTCCCACAGACGGCGCCAAAATGTTGACCACAAAATCCGGCTGGACCTTGGACCAACACGTCTCAGCTCCTCCCTCTTAAACACGTGGATCTCCTGCGCACTAAGACAAACAATCAGCTTGCAAAGGGGGCCGATGTGGCTCCCATTTGCACTCCGATGCCTAAGTCAGTGCTCATTTTAGGCAAATATATATATTGGGTGCGGGAAATATAAATGTGTAAAAGAGAGAAAAGGGAGTGAGAGAAATGTATCGTTTAGAGTGAGAAATTGCTAACCCCCTTCTTGGAGACAGTTGTGCTTCATTTATAGTGGAACTTCTTGTCTCGGATTGCGACACGTGGCATACTTTACACTTGTCATCTCCCTAGCTCATTGAAGTGACAACCTTGCTTTTCAACCGTAATCATTGCTACATTTCGTAGGGGATGGGCGCCTGTCACGTTTTGGTAAAGGCAGTGTCCCATCACTGACTCCATCTCTCTTCTGGCCAACGCCATAAAGCGCCCCGGCTGAATATAAAGCACATCGGCTGGTGCGTTAACCAGGTCGGCTAAAGAGGTTTGCTTGGCGTACCACCTCGGCAATCATCCCAGGTGATACTTTAGTCCTTTAACGGTGGGTCAGGGTCCTATTGGGCCTTCACTGGTGGGTCACTGTACCCTTCTTTGGGCCCGGAATCAACAATTTACATTGACCGTAAAAAAATTGGGTTTTGTGCAAAGTACCTAATCTGTATTAGTTCTTGCCATTAGTAATGGGGCCAAGGTTGTATTGTGTTTGGTATTGTTTTGTATTTGGTATTTCTGCCACTAGCAATGGGGCCGAGGTTGCTACAAGTGCCACCATCTTAATGCCTTCCATTCTCATTTACCTTACCCAGGCTTCAAAGACTCATTAGTTGTTCAATTCTATTGTTATTTCCTATATTTTTGCCAACACAATCCTCTTTTCCAGCAAGAGTAATTTTTCCTTATTGACAATATTTTGTATTATGATATGGTTTCATGATTTTATTGACAAAAATTTGAACATTATTTTAAAAAAAAAACTGGGTATTCTGCAATAATTTTTTATTTTGTATGTGAAGCATTCTAATGTTTGTGGGTTTTATGTATTCAACCATTTTCATTTGTTTTGTTTGAATAAATATGTTTTATGTTTCATTTCAGCTTTTTGTAATTAAATAATCAAGTGGATTTTAGTGTGGAAAATGGGTAATTGTATTAGGATTGATGTTGGCTTATTGTAAAAAGCTGTTGTGTATTCTTTATAATTATAGCTGATGAATTTTATGTTAAAGTTGAGAAGTTGTTTATGCATTCTTTTTTTGTCTACACATTCTTTGCTACATGAAGTAATGAAAAGCATATGATGGTTTAGAAAACTCATTGAGGATTATGAAAGTCAAGTCAAGTTAATTTAGATTTTCATATTTGATTCTATTTCGGTGACGAACTTGCATTTACAGCTGGACTTGATTTACTAATTGAAGTTTGGAATAAATTTTTCAAGTAATGTTTAAAATATCTTAATGTGGAAGGGGAATTAAAAACCATTGTTTTCTCGTTCCTGGGCTTGGGCTTGGGCTTGGACTTGGACTGATAAGTTTAAACCATATCAAAAATTTAGATGTGAACTTCCATTATGGTAATGCTTGAGGGAGAGGGAATTGAAGCATATTTATGTGAATCTTTATTTTTTTTCCTTTTTAGATATGGATAGAAGTTGGATGAATTCTAAAGATAGAATTTCCAAAGAATACAGAGATAAATTTGAAGAATTTCTAGATTTTGCATATAGAGATGAAGCTGAGGATTCTAAAATTTATTGTCCATGTAAGGATTGCAACAATAGATAATTTGTCTAGCGATATGATGCTTTATCACATTTAATAATTCATGGGTTCACATCAAGATACACTACTTGGATCTACCATGGTGAAAATTTTATTTCTAGTCAAGGAAACACGATCAGTGTAGAAAATATGCAATTTGACAATGGGGATAACATGGTTGATATGGTACATGAGGCATTTGGTGTTCCCCAAACAAGTGGTGTAGAAAACACTCAACACATTGATAACCCTGATGAGATAACAAAAAAAATTTTTAAAACTTTTGGAAGATGCTGAGAGAGAATTATTTTCGGGGTGTCAAAAATTTTACGAAGTTATCTTTCATTGTTCACCTCTTGCACCTAAAGGTTCTATCTGGTTGGACAAACAAGTCATTCACAATGTTGCTTGAGCTATTAAAAGAGGTATTTCCACAATGTGAAAAGATACTTAGCTCTTACTATGAAGCTTAGAAAATAATTGATGATTTGGGGTTTAGCTATGAAACATGGGATGCATGTCGAAGTAATTGCATGTTATATCATGGTAAAGACAAAGACTTGGATAAATGCGAGATTTGTCATGCACCAAGATACATATCCGATGATAAAAAGATTGCTCAAAAGTGAATGAGGTACTTTCCTTTGAAATCTAGATTACAAAAGCTATTCATTTCATCTAAGACAGCTTCACTTATGAGATGGCATGCAAATGGAAGATCTAATGATGGCATATTAAGGCATCCAGCAGATTCTAAAGCTTGGAAAGCATTTGATGGGCACAATAAGGAATTTTCAAATGACAGTCGTAATGTTCGACTTGGGTTAGCAGCTGATGAGTTCAATCCATTTAAAACAATGTCTACATCTCATAGCACTTGGCCTGTAGTCTTGATACCGTATAATATGCCACCATGGTTGTGCTTGAAACAACCTTTTTTCATCTTGTCAGTGTTAATTGATAGGCCAAATGGACTAGGTAACAAAATTGATGTTTTCTTGCAACCACTTATTGAGGAGCTACTAGAATTGTGGAACGATGGTGTATTAACGTATGATGCATCAACTAAGGAAATGTTCAAGTTGCATGCATCATTGCTATGGACTATCACCGATCTTCCGGCCTATGCTAACTTATCAGGTTACAGTACAAAAGGGTTCCTTGCTTGTCCATATTGCGAAGATAGGACCAAGTATCTTAGATTGAGAAATGGGAAAAAAACATGCTATATGGGTCATTTTCGATTCTTGCATTCAACACGTAAGTTTCGTAGGGATAAAGCATCTTTTGATGGAAAACAAGAATTTGGGCGTGGGCCGAAACGATTATCTGGAACTCAAGTGCTACACAAATTAAGTGAAGTGTTAAATGATTACAAAAAAGGTGACTTGAAGAAAAGGAGCAGACGAGATTACAAAGAATCTTGTGGTAATTGGAAGAAGAAGAGTATCTTTTTTGAGCTACCATATTGGGAACACAACTTGATTCGACATAATCTTGATGTAATGCATATCGAAAAAAATGTTTGTGATAATATCATATTCACATTATTAGATGTCCATGGAAAGTCGAAAGATAATTTAAATGCACGCCATGACTTGAAAGAAATGGGAATACGAAAGTCTTTGCACCCTACCTCAAAGCCTAATGTAAGTTATACTTGCCTTCAGCCTCCTTCAGTATGAGCAAGAATGAGAAATATTTTTTTCTGTAAAGTGTTGAAAGAGATCAAAGTTCCAGATGGATATGCATCAAACATCTTTAGGCAGGTCAATTTGGATAAGCAACTCATATGGGGACTCAAAAGTCATGATAATCACATTTTAATGCAACAAATACTTCCTTTATCTATTCGTAAATCCCTACCTAAAAATGTGGCTAAAGCTTTGATCAAATTGAATAACTTTTTTAGACAACTCTACTCTAAAGTGAATCGTGAAATGGATCTGAAAAAAAATCAGGACAGAATTGCTCTTACACTTTGCCATCTTGAGAAAATATTCCCTCCTTTTTTTTGATATAATGGAGCATTTGCCTATACATTTGGCTAAGGAGGCATTGCTCGGTGGTGCTGTGCAATTTCGATCCATGTATCCTATTGAGAGGTATATTGATTATTTTATTGTCTTTTCAAAATAATAAATACAATTTTTTTTAATATTTATCATTTAAGCTATTATGTATGTCCTAGGTATTTGTGTACGCAAAAGAAGTATGTGCGAAATCGAGCTTACCAAGAAGGCTCCATTGCAAAAGGATATTTATTGGAAGAGTGTATAAACTTTTGTGCAAGGTAACTTGATGAGGTGGAGACTAAGTGTAACCGACCTAGTAGGCTAGGCAATTTGGATGATTCTGGACGTGCAATAGGCAAATGATTTAATGTAAAACTTGATTACATAACGTGGGTACAAGTCCATCGTTACGTACTTATGAACAATGAAGCTGTTAAGCCCTTTGCAGAGTAAGTAAGAGTTATTTTACACTTTCTTGTGTTCAATAATGGTTCACATAATTAAGAAAAATATTTTAAATATGTGAAGCATCCATCGTGCTAAGATCTCATCTAATCGTCGTCTCAGTGATCGTGATATTCAACATATTCACAACAGTGAGTTTTACATATGGTTTAAGACTTATGTAAGTGAAATTTGTAAATGTCTGATCTTTTTCTTTATTTTTAATAAACTTTTTCACTTTATTTGATTTTGCTTATATTGAACACTATAGATTGAGGAGAAACGTCAACTTCAAAATCAGCAATTCTCTGAGGAGATCAATGCACTAGATCCTGGTCCCGACTTTGATGCACTGAGATTTAATGCATATATTGTCAATGGTTTTAGATTTCGTACAAAGCGTTATGAGAGTGCAAGACGTACTCAAAATAGTGGGGTAGTAGTTAAAGCTGAAACGATGAGTTTCTCTAGTGCGAAGGATAGAAATCCTATCACTGGAGATGTTATATACTATGGAGTGCTAAAGGATATTATTGAAATACGATACTCTAGTAGAAAAAAAGGGTTTAAGATACGATGATTATGGCTTCACACTCGTGAACTTTAATCATTGTATGTATAGAGATAATTTAGAAGGCAATGAGCCATTCATTTTGGCTTCACAAGCAATGCAAGTTTACTATATTGCTGATCCTATCGAATCATAATGGCAGGTGGTTTTACAAATGGTACGAAGAGATAATTTTGAAATGTATGAAGCTGAACCTTGTAGAGAACAGTCCTTGGATCAAGATGCATGTTTTAGAAGCGATGACGATATTGCTTAGGTCAGAGAAGGAATAGAAGGCAGAGTGGTGGACTAAAAAATTCATCAAAGTTCTGATGTTGATAAGCAGACTTGAACGTTGGAATTTTTTTTGTCATTCTTTTTGATAACGGGATATGTTGTCATGTTTTAATGCCTGATTTGTGGTTTTATTTGTCTTTTATGTACTCTTATTATTTACGAGAAGCATTGACATAGTTTAGACATTATTTAGTTTTGTTCTTGTTGCATTTTTGTGCAAAAATTACTTAATTGTTTCAGTCAAGTATTGGACATTTTTTTTTTGCAGTTGACAATGTCTAAAAGAATGAGAACTACGATAAATAGATCGCGGGACACACTTGATACTCAAATTCAGACCAGTAGTGAAACATCCGAGATACCAAATTCTCCTGTTGGTAAGTAATCAGATTTCATAAAGTGTAGTGAATATTAACAAACTGTAAAATGATTACTTGTAAGTACCTAGTAGTACCATTATTTCATTTCTTATTTTTGTGCAAATGAAAAGTCTAATTACATTTCTTGTTGCATCAATTACATTTGTAGAATCTAACTCAAGCAACGACCCAAATAAGAGGAAAGGCCGAGGTCCAGCTAAAGGTCTTCGATTAGAACCTGGAAAGAATTCAAATCAATTCGTGACGTATCTGGGGACACTGGCACGTAATGGCATACGATTACCGCTTACATACCTCAGATGGGATAAGATTCCTACAGAGATGAAGAATTTTGTCTGGGAAGAAGTAGAGGTAATAAAATACTACATTGTTGGTGAAATAATGGATATTGAAGTTTATCTTGCGTGTTGAATATTTTAACATACTAGTCGGTGGTCTTACATTTTAAATAATTTCACAGGAAAATACAAATGCCCCACCTGAGTATAAGAATAATTGCTTGAAATCAATTGGTGAAAAGTGGCGGGACTGGAAGTCTCGGACAAAACGTAAACATTTTGATGGAAAAACCAAAGATGAATGCTTGGGGATCGGTTCCAGAGGGGATTCTAGCAGAGTAGTGGAAAGTTCTCGTTGATTATTGGGATACAGAACAAGCAAAGGTATGTTAGCTACACAAAATCTGCATTATTACAAAAGTGCTGCAACTTATAATAATTTACAAGAAACCTCGCAAAAAAAAAAAACATAATCGTGATTGCATGGGGCCACTTCATTACACGGGGAGAAAATCATGCGCCAATGTACAGATGGAGGTATATCTCATTATGTTATACTTTCCAAAATATTCAATACTTTCATTTTCCAAAATGGTAGCCTTATGTGTTTTCCATTATGTTAACCTTAAGTAATGAAGGGAATTTCAATGGTTCATTGATAGATGGAAAAAGCTGGAGAGATAACTCATAAAATAAGTGTATATATCAAAATGCGAACTGATGCTACTGGCAATCCAAAAGACAAAGATACCGCTGATATCATTGTAAGTATTTTATTTTATTTATTTTATTTTTTGTATTTTGGTAGTTAAAAGAGAGATATTCATATTATAACACATTTTTTTATACATGGATTACATTGTTATGTATAATTGACAGCGAACACTAGATGAAATGATAGATGATTTTCCTGAAGAAGAACAGACTATAGCTGATAAAAGAAATGAACTATTTGATGCTTATATGGGATGCGAGAATCATGGCCGTGTGTGTACAATGGGATCTGGACCCACACCTTCTCTAATGAAAGGCAAAAATGGAAATTCCCATGATCTAGATGCTAAAAATAAAGAAGAGCTGAGAAAAGAGTTAGTTTACAATTGTGACAGAGGTGCTTAAAGATCAGATTGCAACTTTGAGCTCTCAAGTAGAGTTTTTGACGTCACAGATTTTAGCCTCTCAAGGAAAGGTGATAGTTCTATATTTAATTTATAAAGGCCTATAGATTTGTTGAGACACCATCTGCAGATTAAGCTATTTTTCAAATTCCCTCTAACAGTGAAGTCAATCTTGGGCTCGGATGAAAACAATTGCAATGTGTTTCTCTTTCTTGCAAAACTTAGACCTTAACTGATTCTTGATTTTTAAGAAAGTGATCAAAGCCTAATACCTAACTTTTTATGATTTCAAAGGTTATGTGTATAAGGATCTTTGTAAAATTTTGAATTTATCTAACATATAGTTGTTACTTTTCAGGATCAAATTGACTCTTGAATTTTGTGATCAAAGATGAATGGCAAGTACAACTAAAGAAGGCGGATGGAATATTTTGATGTTGCTATGCAATATGTTACTTTTTGGATTTTTATTTGGTTGACTTGCAAGATATTTTGTAGATGAAACTAATGTTTTATTTTGCAACTTGGTTGACTTGTGTTCGCTAAAATCGTATACCGCAAGTGCACGGTTCGTGTTCAAGTAGTAAAGTGGACTAGAGAAGTCCGGATTATCGTACCCACGAGGAATGATTGATTTGTAATTAAAGTTATTGATTTCATTTTAAAAGAAAAGTCAAGTAACATAAAAATATGGTTTGTGGTGAATACTAACTATCATAAAATTAAAACATGGCAACATGAAAAACTAGTTAAGTAAAGCAAATAGACAACAATATGTAAAAGCTAGGATTAAAACTAATTATCCAAAATAAACAAATAAAAAAAAGAACTTTGTGACTAAACTAAACTAGAAAACATGAGACAGGGTGAATTTAGTTTTTATAACTACACTAATTTCTTTTTTCAGAAATCAAATAGTGGTAGTCAATTAATTAACCAAATTACATGGGAAATTCTAAATTAAACCTAACATGTATACTAACTTGCAAATACAATACAAAATATTGACAACATTTTATGATTGCATAAGCATAAAACAACATTCATAATTATAAAATCATAAACATAAATGCCCAACATTCATAAACAACCTAAAATGCTTAATTAAAATTAAACTAGTTAACAATTCCAACACAATAACATTAACCCATCATAATACTAACAACAACATTTAACAAACAATATAAATACATGAATAATACTAAAAGTAAAGATTAAAAACAAGAGAATAAATGAAACTTCCCCTATTTTGTAAGGTTCTTGAAATGAAAATCCAAGATTTCTTCACTTCAAAACAAGTTCTCCCATCAACTATTAATATCTTCAACAACCCAAGCACAAGAAATAAATGACATTCTTGATAAAAATGTGAGAAAATAACAATATCCAAAAGTTTAAACAACAACAAAATACTTAAACATAAGAAAACATTACTAAATCATAAAAACATTTCTTGAAAAATTGCATTAAAGATGTAAATGTTAGGAAAAATACAAGAAAAATGGAAGAAAGAGGCAAGACTTACATGCGTCTCTCAAAAAAATCAGATTTTTCTATTTATATTACCCCAAAATCATCCAAAAACCCTAAAAAGTGCCAAGATCCGCGAAAAACATCTATCTGGGCCGAACCGGGTCGGCCGGGTTGACCCGATCCGGCCCGAAAATAAATTATTTTTTTTTTATTTCTAAAGGCGTGCGATCGCGCGCTTGAAATTTTCGCGATGAGTTAGTCTCGGGTCCGTTTTGAGGTCCAAGTCGCGTTCGCGACTTGGTTCGAGCCACGCGATCGCGTGGCTCAGCTAAATGATGGTTTTGCAGCTAAGTTCATTCTGTAATTGCCATCAAGTCCTCCATCTTTTAATCTCGAGCAATTTAATCCCCAAATTTTCAGATTTCTTTCAAATATGTCCTTCTAAAATTGCACTTTTGGCCCTTCAACTTTTGAAATCTTTCAATTTGGTCCCTTGGTCAATTGCGTGGCTTGTCCAAAACTTCCCGGAGGTGACAAAATGATCCCCAAACTTCCAATTTCAGCGTAATTTGCACTTCTTTTGTGGTTTTGGCCTCAAACTTGGATATTAACTTATTTAAATACAAAATATGCATAAATTAGTAGATATTTACTCAAGATGTTCCAAAATATGCTAATTAAAGATATAAAAAGTGTATAAAAATGCACTTAACAACTTGTAAGATATTGTTGATGAAACTCATGTTTTATTTTGCTAATCTAAAAGAAATGATCCAGTTATTTAGAATATATATAATTAATTTAGTGTGGAGGTCGTTATAATATTTGTGAAATTATAAATGCATTTTTAATTGTCATTTTTCCAGCTAATTGCTATGTCAACATTAAAATAAATTATTTACTACGGTAAAATATCGATTTGTATCATATAATATCACATTTACTACGGTTAATTGGTTGTTGGAAATAATGTTAAGCATATGGTTATTGACCGCGAGGTATTTGCGACGGTACATTCACTGTGGTTTAGGGTCTACAAACTGGTGTATAATATGCACTTACCACACTGTTGTTTACCGTCGTAAGGCCGTCGTAAAAAGTATATGCAACGGTAACTAACCAACGTAAAACCTTTTGCTACGGCGGTACTGCCCACCGTCGCAAAACCGTCGCATATACTTTTTACGGTGGTTTAGGCAACCTTATACGACAGTAAGTTACCATCGTAAATAACCAATATTCTTGTAGTGATTGTAAGAAAAATAAAGAACCCAAGAAAAATCAAGATGCTAGACTACATTTTTCCTCACAATACTCTCTAGTCAATGTGCAATTAATTGGCTTCTCAACACATATATTTATAGGTAAACATCACACAAAAATATGTATTACTTGTGCCCCAAGATATTTCCTCGTTGAAGTAGAATATCAGAATAAGGAAAGAAATCAATGTCAAAAAAATTATCTTCCTTTTCTTTTCACATTTAACTTGGTCTCCAAGTTAACCACTTTAACAAGAAAATCAATCGTCCAAGATATTCTCATTTTTAATTTGGGTCAAATATCCTAACATATGCAACAACATTTTCTATTTTTTAAAGTTTTTTTTTTTGTTAGATTTGTTATACAGTTGGCAGAGCATTGCATATCCCGTCACTCCCACAAATAGGGGTAACTCTCGCTTGCCATAGGGCCTAAATCCATTTTCAGGATTAAAGTTGACCGTGGTTAATAAATGTAATCCACCCGAACTAGGAAAGGAAAAAAAAAAAAAAAGAATTGTTATTACACAACCCTATCTTTTTATTTCTCAATTTAAAAATCAGGTTTCAAACTTTTTTTTAAAAAAATCTAAAAATCGGGCGTTAAATCAATTATTTAATCTTAATAATAATATTAAATTATAATAAACCCATTAAACCCACCCCTCGGCCGTACCCTACCCCCACACCCCCACAAAACCGTAATTAATTTCACCCTCGGTGATTTCACATGCCAATATTCCTCTCTTCCTTTGGTTGCAACTTGAGCATCGACATCTTCATCAGTGACACACAGTAGAATCGAATGTGGGGGGACATTTATCTACTTCTTGTTTTGTTTTTTAGATATTTTCAAGAGTCGTGAACATAGGTTTTGGGCCAGATCTGAAGTCGCGCCGAGAGAGAGAGAGAGAGAGAGAGAGAGAGAGAGAGAGAGAGAGAGAGAGAGAGAGAGAGAGAGAGAGAGAGAGAGAGAGAGAGAGAGAGAGACTTCCTCAATTTTTTATTTTTTTTACAAAGGTTGTTGTTGCGTAGGTTCACGTCAATCATCTTTTGATTTTGTCATAAGTCTTCCTAAGAGACTTGATTTGCGTGGGTAGAGCTAGGATAAAATATAGGATGACATGTGTGTGACGTGTTGGTGATGTTGGCGTGGTGTGGTGGTGTTGGGTGGTCGATGTTGGGGATTTGCGTGTGGCCAGTGGTGACGATGGTGGAGGGGATTGTGACGTGGTGGTGGTTGTGATTGTATGGCCTTCAGTTCACACAAACCCAGTCACAATAAATGCATTACAGGTCAAAGTTTTCACAAACCTAGTTACACTTAACAGGAATTGGTCACAAATAGTCAAAGTTCACACAGACTCGGTCACAATCAATGTATTACAGGTAACAAACAGTCAAAGTATTTTAATTGAAAACGGTTCGACCCAGTCGAACATCTGACCCTGGTTCGAATCAGTTTTCGATTTTCTAAACACTGGTTTTTATGGATCTAGTCACATTTAACATGAAATTGGTTACAAAATAGTTATAATTCACACAGACCTAAAAACAATAAGTGCATTATAGGTTACAGATGATCAAAGTTTTAACATACTCGATCACAAATAGTTAAATTTCATACAGACTTGGTCACACTTAACACGAAATTAGTCACAAATAATCATAGGTTACACATATTTGGTCAATATCAATGCATTATTTGTCACGAAAAGTCACAGTGTTCACAGATCTATGACAATCGCTATGCAATTATATCACATCTTAGATCCACCAACTTACAACCACTGTCACCACTAGAACAACACCAAAAACAATTGTCCACACCAACAAACTATGTCAAACAAATAAAAAAAAATGTAATAGTATTGATAAATTCAATGCTCAGAATATTCTTCTTCTATCTATTTACCCATTTTTCTCCACTCACCTTTTCCTCATCCCATCCTTAGACCCCACACCTTCGAC
Source organism: Ligustrum vulgare (assembly GCA_963555705.1). NCBI lineage: Eukaryota > Viridiplantae > Streptophyta > Magnoliopsida > Lamiales > Oleaceae > Ligustrum > Ligustrum vulgare. The sequence continues at coordinate 52,924,154 of OY743175.1, forward strand.
GGCTAGATCGTTGTTGTCAACAACTTCGAATTCGAGATCCAGTAGCGATCTTGCTGCTATTAGCGAAGGACAGATGTGCTGCTGTTGGTGTTGCTATGGAAACTAGTGGATGGAATTGTTTGTATTGATTTCAAGAAGGTGGATGGAATTATTCTGATTTAACCGTGTGGGTGGGAGTTGTGTTTATAATATATTAATTTATTATATAATTTGGTATTACTTTTATATTTAACACCTGATTTTTAAAATAATTTCATAAGTTTGTTAGTTATAAAAAGTGATTCTTATAATATAGCAGTTGTATATTTTTCCATTGTTTTTAAATAGAGTTAAAAATATTCGATTTTGTGCCATGTACATAATAATTATTTATATGCATGTGAGTTGGTGATATGAGTTGATAAGAAATATTCTCAACAAAAAAAAAAATGCCCGAAAAATTATGACACCCATATTTGCTCATTATGATGTAATAAAAATATTTCCAGAATTTTTTTAATTTTTATGGAATTTAAAGAAGAAAAACGATAATATTAATAAATGAAAAGTTACGTCAAACATGTTTAAACGTCTCTCTTTAGGAGACTCGTTTGATCACTTCTGATCTCTGTTGAGTGCATGTGATATGTGCTTGGATAAGTTCTCAAAACAAACTTCAAAATTATGAAATTCATTTTTTAGTTCGATCAACGTATAGTCACCGGTGAATTTTCAAAGTTAGCACTTTACCGAACGTTTCAAGAAAACAGTTTTGACTAGCTTATTTTCAAGAAAATAGTTTTGAGTGACTTACTTTGGTATGCCATCACTTCCTTTCCAGTAAATCATTTCTCACGTGGTAAATTGCACGTGAAAGTATGTCATAGTACTTCAAAATGACATCAAGAACTTAAGGTTTTCACATCATTTGCTATCTCGAATTTAAGCTGGAGTTTTGAAGCTCCCAACCATGAGTTGGAACACAGCTTGGACAATTCTCTTCCCTTACTCACCAAACCATTAACTTACACCTCGTGCTTTCATACCAACCAACTCATCACCTCTAGCTTGTAATCATTCTTAAGATAACAATGCCTCGTCACAAAGAAAGCATAAATCCTATGCACTCAAGATTTATTCCATTTTTGCAATCAAATATTCCTGTAAATACTCAAGCATTTGAAATCAAAACACTACACTGAAAATCAGCTAAAGACATAGAGATAAAGCTTCAATCCTTCAAAAACCCTGGGTAAGGGAATCTTGGCAAAACTCTCGTTTCAATCCATTTCAATCCTTGATTTCATTAGCAAACATGTTTCCTCAAAGTTCAAAGTCAAAATAAGTGATTTTGGACCAAAAAATCAAGAAAAATGGATTTCAGATTCTAAAAATTCGTTTGGGGTCGACCCCTGGACATTTTGTGTAGATATCAAACAGAGAAGACGAAAATGGTTTGACACCGATAAGTGTGCGTTTTACACACTTATTGTGCTTTTAAATAGACAATTTAATTGACAAATTGAGCAAATATCTACTTATATATGGTGTTTATCTTGTACAATTAGGTACAACCTCAATTGGAAAGCAAATGGACAAGATTGTAGTGCAATCAGGCTAAAAGAGGAGCAAATTTGATGTCCAATGACCTAATCGAAAGAAATCAAAAGTTCGGGGACTCAATTGCAATATCTCAGAAAGATGGAGGACCTACTTTGCAAATATTGCAAGGGCATATTTGTAATAAAAGTCAAAATGCGAGGACTAAATTGAAGAAGACCAGAAGATGGAGGACCAAATTGTAATCATGGAAGAACAAAGCTGCAGGTGAACCACGCGATCGCGTGGTTCGACCATGTCGCATTCGCGAAGTCAGGCCATAACCCAACCCAAGAGTTTTCATCATGCCACGCGATCGCGTGGTCAAAAAATTGAGCAATAATCTGGGCCGACCCGGTTCGGCCTAAATGCTGTTGTTCACGGATCCACGAGAAAATAGGGTGTTTTTATGGTATTTTTGCTAGTTTTTGCTCATAACTCACCTCACCAAACCCTAGCCCCCTTCCCTCTTTTCTCTCTTTTCTTTCTTTTCTTTTATTTTCTTTGTTTTTGATTTAGTTTGTAATTTAGTTGTAGTTTTGTTTTGTTTACAAGTTGGTAGTCTCCATTGGATCAAAGAAGCAAAAAGTGAGGTGAAGATTCAAAACATTGTTGAAGGAATCTTGGGGCAAAAATCAAGGGAAGTGACCTATTTCATTATCTTGTATTTTTAATCTTTGATTTCTATATTTTGTGATGTATTTTTGTAAACCTCAACTTTTGTGCAATATTTATAAAATGGGCTAGTTATTTTATGTTGGGATGATTGATGTAACTTAACTTAGTTTAAGTAATTTTAATGTTTGTTTATTAATGTTGAGCTTATTTCATGTATGTTTGTTATTGAGATTATTCCATGTGTTTGATTGATCACCAAATATGTGTTTTGTGAAGTGTATGATAATCGAGAGATATTATGCATTTTAGACCAAATAACAAATATTCTAGGTTCTTATTAAGGATAGAGATATACCTTAAACCCTAGATGATCCATTGAGCTATTTTCACAAAGAGTTAATGCAATTGATTGGGCCTTAATCGACATAGAGATATAGTAGGTTAAACCAATTGATTAGGGTTAATTTCACTCGAGAGAGGTAATTAACTAAGTTTGGAAAATCGGGTCTAACATTGTAAATGAGTAATTTATTAATTTGCATGTGTTGAGAAACTACTTAAGCGAGAGTTAAGTGAAATCATGAATCCCAACTATTTTATCTTTCATTTTTCTTATTTTAATTTGGTTTAAAATTAGTTTCTTTAATTTAGAATTTCCAAAAATCCATCTTTTTAATTGTGTGTTTTATTTGTTAAGATTAAATTAATTAGAGTATAATAGAGTATACATTCCTCGTGGGATCGACAACCCGGACTCAAAAAGTCCACCTTATTACTTGTACGCGACTCGTGCGCTTGCGGTACACTATTTTGAGCGAACAAACACCCATGTAGATGCCAAATTTATTTTTGGTTTTGACCTTTGTATTTTGCATTCTTATGGTTTTCAGGTCGATTATATTACAAAATCGCGTCCAAGTACAGTGAGTATTCCATACACCCTTTATATGTGGCTAATGTGTTAACATGTTTTCAATACAATAACATGAATTATAAATCACGAAAAAGGGTTTTGCATGAAGATTCTAGATTTGAACTCTAGTCCCCTCGGTGCTCAATGTGTTATGGCGATATCCATTTTGTATGTAGAATGTGTTATGGTGAAAAATGAAAGGATGCAGAAGTCCTTTAAGCTGATTTGTTGTGGCCAATGCATTGATACCCAGTTTATGAAAATGTTAAGCGCTTTGGAGTATATGACATAATCTATAATTGGGCACTAAATGCATGATTTTGAAAAAGATGTGTATATGTATCGATTATTCATCAAATTATCAATTCACATTTTCCATGTGTTTCATAATTGTAGATGCTGCATTTTGACATGTTTGAGGTAATCTATCGGGACTGGATTAAGTCAGTTGACGTGAGCTATATGTAAATGATGGAGATACACACCTAACACTCGTACTGCAATTTCCCAACCCTAATGTGGTTTCTTCGGTCCAACTTTTAGGTAGATTTCTTTGGTAGTAAAAATTTAGAATATGTATACTCTATAACTTTCCGGGCAAAGTGCATTGATGTGGTTGTAGTTTTGTAACGATTTTGTTATAAATTGAAAGGAAGATATTTTTGAACACTTTCGTAAATCTTATTTTCAAAATGATGTTGTAAACAAGCTCATAAAGGTTTATATAAATACATTTTATGTTATGGAAGACATGGGTTCAAAGATGCATTTTATTGTATAAAAATTAGGCTATTGTCTTGGACACACGTTTTGAAGTTTTGACTACAAAAAAGGCCATAGATCATGCAACGATAAAAAGGGAGCTTATTTCAATACTAGATAGTTTAAAGACAATTTCCTCCAGACGTAATGGGCATTCTAGACACTCATAAGTGATTTTGATACAGAGAAAATGTTATTTTTTTAAGAGACTCGAACTCCTGAAATGACCCAATCTATATTCAAGAGGGAGTGATTAGGTGCAATGCTGGAGTAACTCACACAAAGACCAGCATCAAGTAATAACTTCACTAGCAGAACTAGCTCCCTAGTAGGATGGGGGTTTTCAATATTCTCTCGATTTTGGTACATGTACAAACATGCTTACAATAGAGTAGATGACAAGAATTTGTTGATTCGCGCATTACATTATTTAGAAAATCAACAACAATTAAATGGTCACATCACTATTTGTAAGAATGTTTGTACATTTTGTTTGTACAAGTAACATTTTTCACACATAAAAGGAACCAATAAGAATCGGTAAATTTTTAGTTCCAAATTGACTCTATCAATGTACATGGATTCTCAATCGACACGTAGTTCGTTTAATTCCAATAAAGTTCTCATGTGAATCTAATCGAATCGGATAGCGTTCGCTCTTAATATACATATGTATTACTTTCATACAATTTTGCACACTTGTTATTAAAAAAATCGTGTTGTGATAAAATAATTAAGCCCCTATTTGTTTAACATGTTTATAAATAAGTTTTTTTCCCCAAATCACTTTTTGACTACACATTACACTTAGAAACAATGAAAGCTTTTTTTATAAACAAGCCTCCATTCGGCGGTTCTTCTCTTGTTTATAAATAGATACTTGTTGTTTTGAGAAAAAAATGTGTAGTTGAAAAATAATTTCAAAAAATGTATGATTAAAAAGTAGTATTAAATATTATTTTGTTTTGTTTATAAACATTGTTCTAAACAATGTTGTTGAACGGAGGCCAAATTGAAATCCGCCAAATGGCATCCTAAAGCTTTATTTCCAAAAATTATTAAAAACTTTTTCAAACATCAAGAGAAGATGAAAATTGCTACTTGTACAAATAGTCTTACAAGCAGTGATGTGACCATTTAATAGTTAGCCTCTATTTGATATTGATAAAAATCAGATTTTTAGTACATTTTAATAAAAGTTGATGAGGTGCGTGGTTAAAAAGTCGTGAGATCCATAAAAAGTGTGATTAAAATTAAATGTTGACTTTAAATTAAATTAAAATCCAAATTTTTAGTGATACCAATCAGGAGCTTAATAATTTTCTTAAAGATATGAAGCGTAAGTCAATAAATCCTTGCCACATGCTCCGTTCGTAAACCCATTTGTATGTAGAAAAACTATTTGTATGTATGTTCGCTTTTCAATTTTGTATTTGCGTGTGTTCACTTTTCAATTTTCAAGTCTCGATTGATTACTCTAAATACATACACATTATTTAAAGTAAGAGTATATTTGATAATTGATTTTTAAAAATTTTTGTGGGTTTTTTTATGAATGCATGGTTTAAATTTTTTTGTAAAGTCAAAAATTATAGACCTAAACTAAGAATGAACAATTAAGATTAAGTTTTAAAAGTGAAAAGTGAAAATTTTCGTTTTACTGGAACCAGAAAATGTACAACCAGCAAAGCAAATGAAGTACCTAACGTAAACTAACAATTGTACGTTAATCGCCTCTTCCGTTAAATTGACGTCACAGTTAAACACGTTGATGTGAGTCTCATTTTCACTTCCACAATTCACTCGCGCTCTTTAGATCTTCGATCGATGCTGTATGTGAACCCCCAAAATCCCAAACCCTAAACCCATAATCAAGTACAAATTCTGAGAATTCAAGCTTGATTTCGAACAAAAGCGAAACAAACTCCCGGCTGCAAATTAAAGTAACTAGCAGATGGAGCAACTAAAGACGATCGGGCGGGAGCTCGCAATGGGCTCCCAAGGCGGGTTTGGGCAGTCCAAAGAGTTTCTTGACCTCATCAAATCGATCGGCGAGACACGATCCAAGGCTGAGGAGGACCGAATAGTTTTACGCGAAATTGACACTTTAAAAACCCGTCTTGCAAACCCCAATACGCCAAAATTCAAGCTCAAAGAGTACCTTATACGTCTCCTTTATGTTGAGATGCTTGGTCACGATGCTTCTTTCGGCTACATTTATGCTGTCAAGATGACCCATGATGAGAATTTATTGTTTAAAAGGACCGGATACTTGGCTGTTACATTGTTTTTGAACGAGGATCATGATTTGATTATTTTGATTGTTAATACCATACAGAAAGATTTGAGGAGCGATAATTATTTGGTGGTTTGTGCTGCTCTGAATGCGGTGTGTAGGTTGATTAATGAAGAGACAATTCCGGCAGTGTTACCACAGGTGGTGGAGCTCTTGGGGCATCAAAAGGAGGAAGTGAGGAAAAAGGCGGTGATGGCACTCCATCGGTTTTATCGGAGGGCACCTGGGTCAGTTTCCCATCTCGTTTCTAACTTTCGCAAGGTGAGTATAACGTGTGCATGTATATTGGAAGGATATATTTATAGTTGTTTACAAGTTATGATGTGGAGTTGATTTGAAATAATAGTTGCATAAATATATAGAATGCGAACTTTCACATTTTAATGGCTTCAAGTCATGGGAGTGATATTTTGATGTTAACTTAATAACATAATTGGGTAATGAAACTTTTGTGAACTGATGGGACTGCTCTGCTCATTGCTTCCTTTTACCAGTTGTATGAGGGACGCTTGGATGTTTCCAATTGAAGCTATGTTTGGCTCATGTTTATAAATACTCAAGCCACATTTTTATCTCACATTTGAGTGACCCTCAAGTCCTTCACTTATTTCTATCTATTTATAGTTTAAGCTGTTTATAAACACTTCCCAAACATGCTTACATTCATGATGTCAATTACGTTCTTGAGCTGAATATGATTTTATTTCTTAATTTATGTATACATGGATTCCAGTTGTATCATGAAAGAAAAAGTTTTAGTTTTCAGACACAAATTTATCTTGTTTATAATGAATAATTTATTGCAGAGGCTTCGTGATAATGATCCTGGTGTTATGGGTGCAACACTTTGCCCATTATTTGATCTTGTCAGAACCGATGTTAATTCTTACAAGGATCTGGTGATCAGCTTTGTGAACATTCTTAAGCAAGTAGCAGAACACAGACTGCCTAAGAGTTACGATTACCATCAAATGCCTGCCCCATTTATCCAGGTACACTTTATATTATATTTTGACATACTTGATAGTGTTCTTACATGTTTTATTGCAAGATCATAATTATGAATTTGCAGTGTAAAGTGAGTCCTTGCACTAGTTTCAGGAAAACTTTTCTGCAACGCTACCCATTTCTATTAACACTTATCCAATGTTATTATTGGATTAAGTTTATTATTCCTGGAATTTCAAATTCTTATTTTGTTCTCTCTTCATGAAGACCCTCTGGCTTTGTTCTGTATATTTAATCAAGTTGCGACTGGAACCTTCTTGTACCGATAGTCATGGAATTGTGATTCTTCTTGGAGGTTGATGGTTATGCATAAGCTCTTACACCTTGATTCTTTTCTCAGTGGGTGCCCTATTAATTCTGTGGACAAGAATAGATGAGTACAGTACTCATGGTTTGCCAACATTGTAGATTTGGGCATGGATCTAATAGAATCTGCAAGTTTCTAGTTAAGTATGGCAAATGTATCATTGGGCTTCAGCAGATGCGTATAGAGAAGCAATGTCTTCTTGCCTCAATGCCTTTCTCTTCCAATATACTTCGTTTGGTAACACTGTAATGATTTATAAACTGGTTTATTATGATTTTGAGGTAAAATGTGTGGTTGAAAAGTGGAGATAGAAAATGTGTGCGGTTCAAAAGCTGCTTGGAAAATTGTGTGGCTTATAAACTTGTTTATAAACCGTTTACCTATTTGAGGCTTAACCATATACTATTTCCAGAAATATTCTTGGTTGGAAGGACGAAAAAGTGAAACTAATCAAATTTTACAATATTAAGGAATCCTTCGAGGACGTATAGTAGTTATAGAAACAGTCTTTTACTTTTTAAAGTCGTGGTATTAGATGCCAACATTCAAAAATTTGTCCTCTTATGTTATTTATACAGACTTCACTGACCTGGATAATTTGATATAATGTGAGTACACAAACTGACAAGCACATAAATAAAGGAGAACACAGCGAAAACTATGGAACAAACAGAAATGAAGTTGAAATTCACTTTACCCCTTTTTGAATTTTATTGGAGGCCTAGAGGAGGGATTGAGGGAGTAATATAAGAGGACTAACTTTGAGATACGAAATTGCAAATAATATACTGAGGTTTCAGTTATAACACTCCTTTTATATTTTGTTTTGTTCTCTCTCTTATATCAGTACATGGTTATGCTTCTTTTAGTTTTTGACACAATATCAAGGTAGTCTTTTCCTATAAAGATAAGCAGTAGCACTTGAGGTAGATTAATATCATATCTAACATGAGATTCACGAGATGACACTCAACACGACATAATAAATGTGTACAACTTCTCAAAAATGAACAAGATTCTTCAATCCGCGATTCAAGTCTCAAAACTGAGCCACAACAACAATGTGCTAAAGAAGTAACGAGATGCATCTTTAATCATGTCATTTTTCAGTTATAATAAACATTTCTTGACAATGCCTTGACTTGTTTATGTTGTTAGATGATGTAAATATATTTTAGAGTACATGTATATTAGGTTATAAATTTATGATGAATGTGTTCACGTAACCCTTTCGGAAGTCGATACTCATTTTTATCGATTCCCCTAGGTCCTAAATTTGACATTCAAATCCACATCCATTCCCGACATTTGTGCAATTGTACATATATATATATTTTAGAGTACATGTATATTAGGTTATAAATTTATGACTAATGTGTTCACGTAACCTTATCGGAAGTCGATACTCATTTTTATCGATTCCCCTAGGTCCTAAATTTGACATTCAAATCCACATCCATTCCCGATATTTGTGCAGTTGTACCTTAGCCTCTGTTTGGTAAACTTGTTTATAACAAGTTTATAAACAACACATTTTTCAAAACCACTTTTTAACCATACATTTTTTCAAACACTTATCGACGACATATTTTACCTTTGAAACAACAAATTCTTTAAAAAAATAATAATAAATAAATAAATAATTCTACCAAACTGAGGCTTAGTTCAAGCATCATGTATAAGAATCTCACTATGAAAGTCGTAATCATTCAATCACATGAGATCCACCTAGTGACATCCTGCAGCATTTCATGAGCTTAAGTTTAAAAAGGAAGTCACGGGAATTACATGGCAGAACTTCTCAATTGACAGTATATACATTGAATGATAGAATACTAAAGTTGAACTACTTTGGCCTGACTTTCTGAATGGATCTTAAGATTGCTTCTTCGATAAATGGTTTATCAACATGCTCCAACAACACATTCCCAGCTTCCTTATATACTTGCTGTACATTAGGATCCTCCTACAAGATAGTCTAGAACTTCCATATATGACCTCAACAACTTTTTTTTAGCAATAAGAAAGGCTTATTTAACAGCAAAGAATATAAATTCTGGTTATTATTCTCCAGATGTTTACCATCTATCTATTTTCTCACAGATTACAATTGATATTACTTTACCATGCAGATCAAATTATTAAAAATACTTGGGTTATTGGGTAATGGTGACAAAAAGGCCAGCGAAAACATGTATACCATTGTGGGTGACATAATCAGAAAATTTGATTCCATGAGTAATATTGGTAATGCCGTTCTTTATGAGTGCATATGCTGTGTTTCCTCAATACATCCCAACCCCAAGTTACTCGAAGCTGCTGCCGATGCCACTTCTAAATTTTTGAAGGTTTGTATTCTGCATTTTGGTTTGATTCTCTTCCCATTTCTTTTCATGTTTTTGGATCTCATAATCCTGCATGCATATGTGGTGTATAGAGTGATAGTCACAATCTGAAATATCTTGGCATTGATGCTCTTGGCCGGCTGACAAAAATAAATCCCGAAATTGCTGAACAGCACCAACTGGCTGTCATCGATTGCTTAGAGGTGAGAAATACTTCTTTTCTTGCACTACTTTTGAAACATTATTAGGTGGTGCACGTATGAAGGCTAATAGGCTATGTGGGCAAAGAGTTTGAAGTATTCTCTTAAGCAAATGAGTAGAAGGTGAGAAGGCATGGAGACATGTGGTTTCTTGATTAATTGCTATTTCCATATTAGAAATTTTTTTCTGGTCATTTGGGCTGGATAGCTTTACATCCTTGTAGGATGATTTTCATAGATTTTGTACAAGGGTTGTACTTCCTCAGGTCTACCAAAATGAAATACCTCACTATAAGAGAAGACACGATGACAACTGTAGTGTAGTTGTTGAATTCGACCTGTATGATGGTCTGATAAGGATATTGCTTGATGTTGGCTCCTATTTTGCTCCCCCCCCCCAACACATCTGTTGAGAACTGTGTTTCTTCATTTCTTAGTGAAGGGTAGCAGGTTTTAGTTTTTCACATGCATCTTTGTTTCTCTAAACCTGTGCGGTCATTTAGTTTGTGTATTTAAATTTCAGTTTGAAAACTGACATACTTCATGATACAGGATGCAGATGACACTCTAAAGCGCAAGACATTTGTACTGCTTTATAAAATGACAAAGTCTTCAAATGTAGAAGTAATTGTGAACCGTATGATTGAATATATGATGAACATCAATGATAATCATTACAAAACTGAAATAGCATCTAGATGTGTTGAACTTGCAGAGCAATTTGCACCAAGCAATCAATGGTTTATACAGGTTATACTTCGAATTCCATCTGCTTTTATGGAATATTCTGATGCTGTTGCATTTATAGATGAGAAGTTTTGATTATCTTCTTGTTTTGCCGTGTTTACTTGGCAGACCATGAATAAAGTATTTGAGCATGCAGGGGACCTAGTTAATGTCAAAGTGGCTCATAACTTGATGCGGTTGATTGCTGAGGGATTTGGAGAGGATGATGATACTGCAGACAGTCAGCTCAGATCATCTGCTGTATGTTTTACTAATAGGTTTCTTTTGTGTCTGACTCATATACTTCATGTCAGTTATGATAAATATACTACGTTTGTGTAATAAGTATGTGTTTTGTAAATCAACTTGAAAATATCTTTGAGCTATGCATTTTGCAATATTTCTTATGAACTTAATTTATGTGAATGTACTTGAATGTGTTCTGTAGTTGACAATATGGACTACGCAAGTCCAGAAGACATGAATAATTTACCATGTACTTTTTGTTTACATTTTCTGTAAAAACTTGGGTGGGTAAAGTCTGTTCCCTTGACTTACATTTCTGGGAACGAAGCCAGAGTTTTTCATTTATAATGTTTTAGTACTACTTTTATACCTGGCATGAACTAATTGATGTCATGTTTCCTTGACATCTTGACTAGTTTGTCTGGCCATTTGTTGTTGCAGGTTTTCCTAAAAGTAGTATGTATGCAGAATCTGAGGATATGATGGTGGTGAACATTAGGACTCATAGTTAAAAGAACAGTTGTGGAACATTATTCTGAAATTCCATATGTTACAACTAGGATTCTGAAAATTTAGTTTTCGTGAGAAGACCAAAACTAGGATGGCCAGTAGTCTCGGGGTTCTGTTTGTCTGACTTGGCATTTTAATCTTCATGCATTGTTGCATTTGTCTATTTGGTTCTGCAATTTCACAGACTTAATGTCCTAGAACAGGAAAAAATATCATATGGGATATATGAGAGAGGATCGCTCGAACTTTGAAGCCTCGAGCTCGACGGTCGAACCGCTGTAACTCTCCGGCCTCCGTGGATAAAGTTTGAAATTGACTGACCCAGACTCAGCTAGTCGACTCGCCGACGACCTCTCGACGGTCGGCAGCGGCCAGACGTGAACGACGCAAGCCAGTTTCTTTCAGGGGTACTGTTTTGAAAAAACCCTAGCAGCGTAAAAATCTCAGCAGCTCTCAGGTTTGATTGACCCAGACTCCGACCATCCTGTGCCGGCTAGTCGACTCGTCGGCGACTCCTCGACGGTCTACTCCGGCACCGGCAGTATTCCTCAGCTCCGGCGAGCCTGATTTCGCGAAAAAATGGTGGTTTTTTTCGGCCAGGAAGATGGATTCTTGATTGGAAAATAGTAGTTGTTTGATGAGGAGTTTAAGAACGATGGATGCTCACAGATTCTGGAGCTACAGAACCAGACACAAGGTATTTCTGCTATCATTATCAAAGGAAGGGGGTTTTGTCAAAATTTCAGAAAGAACAAAGGCTTGGACATTTGAAATATGTATTACAGTTGATGCAGCCTTTTGGCTAGCAGAATCCATAAAATGGTTGTATACATCAAACAAGCAACTGAACAAGGAACAGAAATACAGGAACAAAGAAATGGTGACATGGTTTGCAGTCCTAGAGAATGATAGAGGTAGATTTCTGAAAATTTCAACTCTAAGGAATGGATTGGTGAAGTCCATAATAGTTCCCTCAGAGGAACAAATGATAGGATGGAGAAAGTTGGATGAAAATCTGCAAAATGTGCTCGGAAAAAAGAGGATGGGGAAACAAGAAGTGCAGATAAGGAAAATACCAATAGAAAAGACAGTAACGAAAGGAAGGTCATGGGCCAGTGTAGTAAAAAATGGACAAATAGAAATAGAAGAAGGTAGCAAGGGACAGGATAATTCAATAAATGATGGAAGTAAGTATCAAAAAGACTGGATAAAAGGTGTATTGATGTTCAGACAAAGCAGCAACATACCGTGGGAAGCAATTCAACACGGAATGATGAATATGTTGAAGAAGAAGTATGATTACAGACCATTACATGATGATCGAGTATTGATCTGGTGCCACAGTGAAGTAGAGGCAAGATGGCTGATTAACATCAGAAATCTGAAAATCCCAGCAGCAACAACGGTCTCCTTTTCCCCATGGAGCTGGAAGAATCAGACTGACAATATCAAAATTGATTGCCGATACAGCTGGATTGGAGTGGAGGGTCTTCCTTTGAACATATGGAATATTCATGTGTTCAAAGTTATAGGATCTTTTTGTGGAGGTTTAATAGATGTTGATCGAGAAACAAGACAGTTGAAGTACTTGACACATGCCCGACTCAGATTCAAAGGTAGCAACCAAGGATTCATCCCAGAAACAATTAAATTACCATATGGAGGTTCAAGCATAACCCTCAGATTCTTCAAGCTAAATGATAGAAAGTATAGATTCCATGGAACATTTGGGAAGATAGACCATAATGTGATCTCCACGTGGCAGAAGAAAACATCAATGGTATCAGCTGGTTTTCCAGCTTCGGCCTCATCAGATGGAGAAGATGATGATGTGGTAGGGCGCACGAGGAATGGGGAAAACGAAGTGGAATCTTTCTCAGAACTCATAGAACCATGTGTAAGTGAAGGTTTGGGACAATTTGAATCAAGGCGGCGTCTCAGTACAACAAAAGACAGTGGCAAGAACGAGGAAGAGGTATTGGAAGTAGTGAAATCCAGCTGTAACACCAACCATGTAAGGCAGACGGTTAGCCTCAACAGGATCTTCACCAGAATCGAAGATAGTTTGGCTCTGGTTAATCCGTTCTCTGGCTTCTGGAGGAAGGAAGATGTCCGTTCAGACCAAAATTCAGGAACAAACTGGGCCAAAAATTTTGTGGGTAAGGTGTATAAAAGAAGAAATAGGACTGGGCTCAAGAATATTTACAAAAGGGAGTCAATTAAAGGCCAATTACAGATTTACATTAGGCCAAATGCAATATTTGGAGTGATCGGCCCTAATCGCAAGTCACATTTCAAATGCGTGCTTGATATCAGACCGAATCAACAAGGGCTTCCTAAACCGAGCTCTTCACAACCACTAGAGTTTACAGTTCCGAGCATCACGAAGAATCGGAAATTACTTATGCTGGGAACGATCTGCAGCAGCGACGACGACCACTCACAGGAATTGGAGGGCAACAAACAACACAAAAATAGTAATTCTGCTATTTTGAATGCTGATTTGTTAGAAATAGAAGGTGAAGCAGATCAAGAGACGGACTCCGACCAGAAAAAGGAAGATGATGTAGGAAATATGAAGCATTTAGAACAAAACCAACAGACAATAGCAAGAAACGAACTGGAACAGAGTGCAGGTGATGATGATTTTGCTGGAACAGAAGGAATGTTCTTGGATGAAACGGAGGAACAAGAGCTAAGCGACAAGGAAACATATGAGACAGACAGTGAGGAAGGTGGGAATTCAATTGCCCAAGAAGATATTCAAAATTTATTTGAAGAACCAAAGGCATTCGGTCAATTGTACAAAAAGCAAGGGAAGCTAGAACTAGAGAAGCAACCAACAGGAATTTTGACAGAATCAAATAACCCGAGTTCAGTGATTAATTCAATAAATTCTGTGCAGCTCCTTCATATAACAACAGACAGCCTTTATAATATTTCTAATCCATTTCCTACAATCCAAAATTCAGCTGACTTTTCTACACCAGGTATTTGTAACTCTTCCTGCCCTAATTCGATGGTTCCTGAAAATTTTTTGCACTCCTGTAATGAATTGGCAGGTCACTTCGATGAGAAGGAATTAACTACACAAGCACCAACATTAGAACTGAATGACCAGCCGACCAATTGTAATGATAAACGAATAGTTGAATCTGATTCTTTGGATACAGGAAAACACATACGTTCTGGGTCGATTACTAAGAAGAATTGTACTGAAAAAGAGGAGATGCCAAGTATCAAAGATGATGATAAGTCAACATCAATCCTCAGTAAGATGAATTTAACTCTAGTACCTTTACAAAGTCTTGGTCACATGGGGGATAATTCAAACATTTCATATAATAATTTGAGGAAAGGGTCTAGAGAACTTAAGAACCTGCAAAGTAACATTAACTATGACACAAGGAAATCAAAAGAGCTGAAGTTAGGGACAAATGAAAGTATCCGATGAAGATAATAAGCTGGAATGTGAGAGGACTAGGTGGTAGGAACAAGAGGAAGTTGGTAAAGGAATTGTTATGCAAGGAAAAACCGGATGTAGTCACACTGCAAGAAACCAAAAAGGAAAAAATAGAGATGAATTTAATTGGCAGTATTTGGGGTAGTAGATTTAAAGAGTGGGCATTTATACCTTCAATTGGAAAATCAGGCGGTGTTCTTGTACTATGGGACTCTAGAGTGGTTAGGGGTAAAGAGGTAGTCTATGGGAACTATTCCGTATCAGTATTGTTGGAGGAAGTGGGAGGTAATGAAGAATGGTGGTTCTCGGGTGTTTATGGACCATGTCATCCAAGAGATAGGGATGATTTTTGGTTGGAATTGGCAAGTTTACATGGGCTTTGTGGAGAAAAGTGGTGTGTGGGGGGTGATTTTAATGTTGTTAGGTATCCTTCAGAGAAATTGAATGGTGACAAATATACTAAAAGTATGAGGAAGTTTGACCAACTAATACTGGACACGGGACTAAAAGATTTACAACTCTTTAATGCGAAATTCACATGGTCTAACATGAGAGATAGATTGGCATGTTCAAGATTGGATAGATTCCTAGTTACGGAGGACTGGGTAAGCAAGTTTGAGGTAGTTAGGCAAGAAGCCCTTATAAGAATAACATCAGACCACTGCCCTGTTTCTATCAATACCGATAGATTTCAGTGGGGGCCTAGCCCATTTCGTTTTGAAAATATGTGGTTAAGGCATAAGAACTTCAGCAAAAATTGGACAAAATGGTGGAAAAATCATGAAATTGAAGGATGGGCTGGGTTCAGTTTTATGGAGAAGTTAAAAATGATGAAGGAAGAATTGAAGAAGTGGAATAGAGAGGAATTTGGTGATGTAAAATTTGAGAAAAATGCAATAATGAAGACAATTGAGGAGATTGATAAGAAAGAGACAACACAGAACATTGGAGCAGAGGAGAGGCTAGAAAGAAGGAAGGCAAGTAGGAGATTGGGAGAGTTGATAATAAGAGAAGAAATTTCATGGAATCAAAAAGCAAAAATTCGAGGAGTAAAGGAATGGGATAACAATTCAAAAATGTTCCACAGAATTGCGAGTGGGAGAAAGACAAATAACCTGATCAATAAACTTGAAGGGAGGGATGGAAGAATGTTACATACGGAAGAGGAAATTGAGAAAGAGATTATTGAGTTTTTTGAGGAGTTGTTCAATACAAAGGAGAGAATAAGCAATGGCATTGAAGGATTAGAATGGGCTAACATTCAGTTGGATAAAAGGTTGAAACTAGAGGAACCGTTCCAAGAAAAAGAAATAGAAGTCGCACTTTTCGAATGTGCTGGAGACAAAGCGCCAGGGCCCGATGGATTCTCTATGGCTGCATTGAAGGAATGTTGGGAAGTCATTAAGGAGGACCTAATGAAGGTGTTTACTGAATTTCATGAAAATGGCATTGTGAATGCTAAAGTAAACGAAACATTCATAAGTCTTATACCCAAAAAATTGAGTTCTGTTAGCATCAAAGATTTTAGGCCAATAAGTCTGGTTACTTCCCTGTACAAAATAATTGCAAAGGTCTTATCTTTGAGGCTCAAGGAAGTTTTGGAAGAAACAATAGATGGAAGTCAATGTGCTTTTGTGAAAGGTAGGCAAATTCTTGACCTAGTTCTGATTGCAAATGAAACCGTTGAGGAATACAGAGTAAAGAAGAAAGAAGGGGTTGTGTTCAAAATTGATTTTGAGAAGGCATATGATCACGTCAGTTGGGAATTTCTAGATTTTGTATTAGAAAAGAAGGGTTTTGGGAGCAGATGGCGTAGTTGGATAAGAGGTTGTTTGGCTTCAGTTAATTTTTCAGTGATGATTAATGGTAAACCGAGGGGAAAATTTAAGGCTTCAAGAGGATTGAGGCAAGGAGACCCATTATCACCTTTTCTCTTCATTTTAATAGGGGATGCACTAAGTAGACTGCTCAATAAGGCTTGTGATTTGGAGATCTTGCAAGGATTCAAGGTTGGAAACAACGAAGTACGGATATCACATCTTCAGTTTGCAGATGACAGTATCTTTTTCTTAGAGAATAGGGATGATAGCATTTCCAACCTTTTAGGAATTTTGGAGATCTTTTCAAGGAGTGCGGGATTAAAAATCAATATGGCAAAAAGTACGGTGGGAGGTATTAACTTGACAGAAGAAAGGATTGAAGGAATTGTAAAGGAGGTTGGTTGTGGGAAAGGCACTTGGCCATTGAATTATCTCGGACTGCCTTTGGGAGGGAACCCAAACACTTTTTCTTTTTGGAATCCAGTGATTGAGAGAATTGCTAAAAGGTTGGAAGGGTGGCATAAAGGTTGCTTATCAAGAGGAGGGAGACTTGTGTTACTACAATCGGTATTGGAGAGCATACCTACGTATTTCATGTCAATATTCAAAATGCCAAGGAAAGTAGTAGAGATGATTGAAAAGATGATGAGGGACTTCTTTTGGGAAGGCAAAGGTGAAGGTGGTAAAGATCATTTGGTAAAATGGGATATTGTCACAAAACCCAAGGAAAAAGGGGGTCTAGGGTTTGGCAATCTTCATGTGAAAAATCTGGCACTTCTAGGTAAATGGCTCTGGCGGTTTCCTATTGAATCAGATTCACTTTGGCACTCTATTATTCTTAGTCGGTATGGTCTTCATTCAAATGGCTGGGATGCTTGCACCATTGTTAATTCCACTCTCCGAGCGCCATGGAAATCCATTACAGGAGTTTGGAATAATTTTGAGGCATGCACCAAATTTGTGGTTGGGAAAGGGGACAAAATTAGATTCTGGCTAGATAGATGGAAGGATGACCAAAAATTTCAAACACTCTTTCCACGGCTTTTTCGGCTTTCTAATAACAAAAATTCCGTCATTAGTGACATTATATCCTTTCCACCAAACTCTACACCAACGTGGAACCTTCAATTCATTAGAAACTTTAACGATAGAGAGGTCGAGGAATTCACTTCCCTGTCTTGTTTACTTGAAAACATTACTTTGGACCCACACTCCCTAGATAAACGGATTTGGACTGGTCACCCATCTGGATCATTTTCTTGTAAATCTTTTTCGAACTTCCTTTTTCAACCATTTTGTGCCTCAAATTTCCCACAATTCAAATTCATTTGGACAGATGTTTTTCCTACTAAAGTCAAAGTTTTTGCTTGGTTGGTCTCTCTGGGGAAGGTTAACACTTGCGATTTGCTACAACGAAAGAGGCCTTTTTGGTGTATTTCCCCATCGTGCTGTATCATGTGCAGAAAGGATAATGAAACCATCGATCACTTACTTATCCACTGTGATTTTGCGAAGGAAATCTGGGATAGAATCAGGAATATGTTCGGCTTAATCGGTGCAATACCTAGGCGATGGGCTGATATTATACTTATCAAATGGTATTTCGGGGTTAAAAAGGAAAAACAGGTGATTTGGAAACTTATTGTTATGGCAGCAGCTTGGACAATATGGATTGAAAGAAATAAAAGGATTTTCGAGAACATTGAGAGATCGATAGATAATATATGGGATTCGATAATTTTTCTCACAGGGCTTTGGGCTAGAGCAGCGGGGGTTTTTAGTATTCTAGATAACTTTTTGTTTCACTTAGATCCAAAAAGTTCATTATGTACCCTGGTTCCAAGTAGCTCTTAGATCAGTCTATTATGGTAGGGTTGTAGCATAGAGTTACAAATGTTGAGATGGACGTCTTGTCCATTATATTTATTGTAAATTCTTGAGTTTTTAATAGAAATCTGTTTCTTATCAAAAAAAAATGTCCTAGAACAGGTTCCACGAGAAGGCTGCAAACAATCTACATCTGTCTGTAGCTATGATAGTCTGCCTTCGGGCCTATTGATTGCTTGCTTTGTGGGTTAATTATCAATCATACATAATTTCTGTATTATTACGAGAAACTTGATTATGTTCCACTGATTCATAAAAACCTGGCGTCAGCTAGCTGCCAAGAAACAAAGTATTTCTGCCATTCATATATGTCACACTGTTAAAGGAAATGACAGTTGTTTGGTTGAAGTTTTTTCCTTATCTATTTTCACTTCATTTTTATTCGGGTAGATCTTTTATCTTCTCCTTTCATCCCGATTGTAATTCAACTTAATACATTAGAATTTCATCTGTTTTGACTCTTTGTTACATGCCTGGTGGTTAATTGAGAGGAAAAAGGAGACAGATGTTGCATAAATTATGTAATAGTTAAAACTTGAAATACCTCAACAGGGAAAACTTCTTTTTTATCGGTTTGAGGTCAGAAAGTTCTTTTCGTTGCAACTTGTGGGGGATGAAGGTGCTATATAATATTCTCTTCGTCTTGGTTGTCATAATCTTGAGTTTTTTTATTTAATTTCAGGTCTCCCTAATAATACCCAGCCAACTATTAGCATCACTTATGAACTAAAATGACGACATGGTTGGACTGTAAATAAAATAAAAAAATAAAATTGATGATAATATAGATTTAATTCTTGACCTAACTTCGGAATTTCAGCTGACTAAAACAACAACAGGCACTGATAGTTGAAACATCTTAAAAAGAAGATAATAATGTTGACTTAACCCTGTTCAAACTTAGGCATTATAATTATACTTATAAAAGTTTTGATCTCTGACCTAGTATTATTGGCGGTAAAATATTATGAAATCCATAACATTGGTTAGAGGAGTCCCAATTATCTTATAGTTTATGAATGATTGATGGGCTGGGGGGTAGAATTTGAGTTTGTCCTATTTTCATCTGTAAAGGTCATATTCTCTTCTTCCATGCGCCTTGACGGGTTTTTTCCAATAAAAACACTGTTGTAACAGTTCTCTCATACAGTACTAAATGCATCTTGCATTACTGTGATTCATATACGATATCATGCTTTGTTCCTGAAACTACATGACCCTTTCAAAAAGTTGGCCATTTCTTGGTTGACACTAGTACATCACATCAATCTACAGATTTTCGAAGTAGCAATTCCTGTTTCTAAGTGCTCATGCATGAGAATGGAGGAAATATATTGAAGTTATGATTCTGCTTTTTTAACGCTTATAAGGTTATTTGGTACATGTGCAGGTGGAATCATATCTTCAAATTATTGGAGAACCAAAACTTCCATCTGCATTTCTTCAAGTACGTTGTGTCACATATGGAATCTTCAAGCATTTTGTTCATTTTTCTCCATCTATGGTTTATCACATCTAAGTTTTCATTTATTTTCTTTTCGCATAGGCTTACTCTATTACAGACATAAATGTTCTAGCTTTATGTTGCAGGTCATTTGTTGGGTCTTGGGGGAATATGGTACTGCAGATGGGAAGTATTCTGCCTCGTATATCAGTGGGAAATTGTGTGATGTGGCAGAGGCACATTCAACCGATGACATTGTCAAAGTATGTGGTTGCTTGCTTTAGTAACTATTTACTTGTCTTAATAAAGGTTATATAGCTATGACCAAATTTGGTGATGTATTTCTATTTGGGCTTGTGATCATCCTGATCGTACTTTTTGAGTTTAGACATATTTGTATTTTAGGATTTTTTTTAAAAAAAAATGTTTTCTGAATTTACTTATTTAAAATATAATTACGTGTCAGCACATGGCATGCAGAAATGAACATATACGAATGCGTTTTGATTTATATTTTCTGCTCATAGCATTAAACCTTTTTTAGTTGTGAAAGAGAATCTTCATTGGTTAGGTTTGATTGATGACTGTGACAAGTACACATTACCGTACCTTAACTAGTGACACATTACACCTAGCAAAATTTCTGTTAATAGTTGGACTAGATTATGTTGATTCGTGTTTTTGTAGGAGTTAGGGTGGTCGTTTTAAATTCTTATGCTTTTTAGAAATAATAACTTTGATTGCTGGACAGAAGAAAATGTAAGTGCTGTTAGATAATTACCAAATCATCTCCCACTTTGAAACCATTTCTTACTGCTCTTGCAAATGCTTAACATGCTCTGAAGTGGTGCAGTCACTGCAGTTACCACCAAGCACTTGGTTAACCTCTGTCCTTCTGCCAGTTATAAATTATAGAAATAGCAGAATAGAACGGGCACACAATTTTTAATAATTGCCCAATGAGTGGTCCTTCGCAAAAAAAGAGGGGGGGGGGGGGGGGGTTGGGAAAAAGGCCAAAGGAGAAGTATTTTTCATGAAGAAAATTGCTTAATGATTTCAAGCAATCTTCCGAGGAACTATGTGATACTAGAGTCGAAGAAAACTGGTGGACTTTTCTCAAAATCAAAGCATTGTGAATATAATATGATCCAGACATAATCAGTTTGTGACTCTGTATAAAAGTAAAAACTGTCTTCATTGTGGAGAATGGATACTCATTAGTTAATTTTGGTTCTTTTTTGACATGGATTCTGATTGATGAATATTGGGTCTACAAGTGGTGCAGTGTCAATGTGATAGAAACACAGTCAGCTTTATCAATTCATATAACTTAACCATATGAATATTAGCTCTAGTCAGTCCTGCTTATCCATTTATAAAAATAAAAATCAGAACCATCTTTACTGTGGAGAGTGAGTGACTAGTAGCTCTAGTCAGCCCTTTGTTCTATTTTTTTTTTTTTTTTTTGAATAGTGGTTATCATAGGGTGATCAGAAAGCATACTCTAAATAGATGTGGCCTCTAGGTGGACAGTTGTGCAGGTCCATGCATACTTCACAATTGTTCCTTAAGAATTCAAGTAGAGAAATTAAATCTAATCTTGTTATTGCACTAAAATAATAATTTATGGACAATCATTGTAATTTTTTTCCTGCTTATTTTGAAGGCATATGCTGTTACAGCCCTTGAGAAAATATATTCTTTTGAAATAGCAGCTGGAAGAAAAGTGGACATGCTTCCTGAGGTAGGCAGTTCAAACCTTGTGTAGTTTTACTTTGACATCCTAATCTTTCTGATCAGTTTATGCAAGTGTTGCTTGGATGTTTATGTAGCCTTTTCTAGTGATACTGTTGAGTATAGACAAATTCTGATTCTCATTACAGTTCCATCAGGAATCCAGTTTTTATTAGATGGACGTCACAATCCTCCAAGAAAACTATTATGCATTTATTATAGCTTATCCATACCCACAAATAAAATATCAACTTCGGCTTACTATTGAGTGATAATTTAGTGGATGCAATTGCATGTGTAACGTCTTTTCTGGGCAGACCTGAACAGTTTGAACTTCTAACCTCCAATTCTTAAAAGAGAGAGAATATTGACAATTGTACTTCGGGTTGTATTAGATGTTAGGCAGGGGCAAATTCGGGATTTTATGTTGGCCAATCTAGATTTTTAAAATTTTTAGGGGGGGCGGCAGTGCCAGTCCTGTTATTTTTTAGGCATGACAACACAAGAACTTCATAAATTATTCAAAATTGAATGCTTGAACAAAGTTAATCACATTCTAAGTCTAAAATCATATTATTATAAGCCTAAAGTCACATTCAAAATTTAATTACATTCTAATCCCACAAATCACATTCTAAAATCTAAATTCTAAACCAAAATCAAAGCCTAAGTCCATGATCTAAAGCAAATTCACATTCTAAAATCATAATTTATTTACATATATTTCTAATCGGTGGTCTCCACGAATCAAAAATTGAGTGAATAAATGAAACTAAAAAGCTAGACATTAATGGAAAAAGTATCTCAATTCAATCACACAAGCAAGGATATCATTTTTTCAACACTACAATGTAAGTGAAAATAGTTCATGAAATGAAATATATTTTAAGCATTCAGTTTAGCATAACAGAACTATAAAAATTTAAATTATCACATTTTCACTCGTAATCACGATCAAGTGATTATAATTTAATATATAAATCACATCACATAATCTAAGATTGACCAAGTCCATTCTTATTATCTAACATTATAACTCACATTCTCAAATCCAAAATCTCAAAATCACGTTCTCAATATCAATATCAAATGACATAATCTAAAATTGAGTAAGTCCAAATCTAGTACCTAACATTATAACCCACGTTCTAAAATCAAATTCAAATCTCAAAATACATTCTCACTAACTTCACAGACATGAGTCATGGTCAACTGATCAATCTCAACACATTGAATAATCAAGTTGCTTAGCCCTAACTTGCAACAATTGTAAATCTGAGAATTTGATTAAAGGGGATTAAATTATAAAAATTTAAATACAAGCTACATAAAATCTACACACAATAAGAAAACTGAAAAGGGAGTAAACTGTAAAGCTTTTTGAATTGATGGGCAAAATAAATGTCTTGAACAAGTTATAGAGAGGTTTGGCGAATGGCGAGTCGGAATTCTCGAGGCTCGAAGACTCTCAGTCAGCAGATACGCAGACTGCTATGCTTTCACACACCTAGCCTCCAACAATCGTCCTACTCAATGCTTGCTCGTTGATCTTAAGTTGCCTTCAGGCTTCAGATGTTTGGCTGGGCAAACGAACCATTTGGTTTTGTTCCAATTCTATGTTTAGAACCTGAACCATTACCGATAGAATTAAACACGATTTTTAAATTTTAAAAAAAAAAAAAATCATCAATTTTTAATTTTAATACATGTTATCCTGCCCATTAGTCATTAACTATTACCCAACAATTATTGGTTCATTCAACATTACAATACTTACAAGCAAAACAAGTATAATAAACAAAAAAACCTTAGATCTAAATCATTTTTCTTTTACTCGTTCCGTCATTCAGCTTCAAGCCTTCAGCCTATAAGCCTTCAACTTTTAGTTCTTAAAGAATCAACAAACAAGAAATCTTCACTCTTCATTTCACAATCAGTTGTTATCTTATTTTCAAAGATTTGCTGCACTTGTGCAATTGTTCCCTGAGTAGGTGAAGAACTATAAGCAGGAATTGAAGAATTTTTACACTGAGTACATACACACGGACGAGTAGATACATTAATGTCTAAAAGGGAGTGGATATTTTGATGTCAGGGACGAATATGATTGTTAGATTTGCATTTTGATCAAGGCCAATGAATTTACAGTCTTACGACTCTTACCAGTTGGAATCTATTATCGCTTCATCGCTTAAGTTTGAAGATTTTAGTTTAGAGAACCAGAACTAAATCGGAACCAAACCAAAATCGAATGATTTGGTTCCGGTTCGGTTCTTCTCTTTAAAAAAGAACCAACAGTTCTTTTGAATCCTCAATTTGTCTCCAGGAGGGTTTGGAATTGGGTGAATCCTCTCTAGTGCCGGGTTGGGGGAATTAATTGGGAAATGGACCTAGACTTGGCTTTTGGTTTATTGTTTAGGGTTAAGAGTTGAAATTGGCCGAGCTAATTCCTTTTTGTTTTTTGCTTCTTTTTTTTTCCCTTCTGGGACTTAAAGGGACTGGGCCTCATGTGTATCCGCCTGCCCTTGATGTTAAGATAATAAAAGATAAAAATAAACGAACCTTGTGTAGTAAGTGGCAGCTGAATGTAATAGTAATAAATATTTTGCATGCAGTTAACTATTTATTTTTTTCTATCAGCATGTGAGCTGCTTCTGAAAAGAGATGGAGATGTATATTCTAAGCTAGTTTTGTTCATCAGGAAACACTAGTCCTACGCTAAATAACAAATATACCAATTTGCATAAGTAGTTCTCTCAATTAGAGAAGTCTCATCCTTCCACTTTGGAACACGAATATTTAGCCTTTGTCTTAACCCCATTTTTGTAAAAATAGATTTTATGATAGTATTTTTTAGAGATTGTGTGGTTAAAAAGTAGAAAAAGGTTTTGGGTTTACGTGTGAAATTATTTATTGGAAGAATGTGGTTGAATTGAGTTTGGGAAAAAAAAAAATTCTAAAAGTTGGGGCCAAAACAAGGGCTTAGATTTTTATTTCCTTTGGCATTGAAAGAATAGCTTTAGCATTGGCAGAACTGCTTTTTGTATGTCTTTATGAGTAACGTATTATTGCATGGAAATAATTGACTTCCATTCGTATTCTTATAGAAGGTAAATAATAATTTGTTGAAAAATATACCCCTCCTTAATCTAACTTGAGTTTTTGTTCAAACGTATAGGTAGAACTTTCAGGCTTCAGCATGCTAACATATTTTACTTACTGCAGTGTGAATCCTTGATTGAAGAATTATTAGCATCGCATTCAACAGATCTGCAGCAACGTGTTTATGAACTTCAAGCAATCATTGGTTTAGATGCTCATGCTGTTGCGAATATAATGCCAATGGATGCAAGTTGTGAAGACATTGAGGTGATATTCGTCATTGTAATTAATTTGGGTTTTAATCTGTCAGTCTGGCAGGCATTCTCTTGTTAATTTCATTTTGGGGTTGATATAGAAAGTACATAAATTTGTAGATTCTATTACACGTGTAACTTAGATGTTTACCTAGTTTATTTACAATCACTATTTCTTTTCATATCATATCATATCATATCATATCATGGAACGAAATGCTGGGACATCTCGGATTCTTCTAACGTATATAATTTGAAACTTGATTTTCCCCCCTTTTTTGGAAATTTTGGAAGAATAAAGGTTGAATGATGAATTAAAATACATCCCAACTTATTAGAGAATGTGGCAGTGACCCACTGCCACATGGACTACTGTCCATCAGCATTGCTTACAAATAGCATTACTCATAAAGGTTAATGTTGCTTGCCAAGAATTTGTTGATGTACAATATGGTAGATTCTGTTGATCTAATTGACAGATCATCAAGTTTGAAAGTCCGAACTATTTTAAGAAAGTATTCTTATCTGTTTAATTGCCGAAAGGGAAATAAGTGTGTGTGTGTGTGTGTGTGTGTGTGTGTGTGTGTGCAGTTGAAACAAGTATTCCAGCGGTCAACTTCTTTATGAGTCTTTCTTTTGTACATGGAAAGCCACTCTTTCTTGCTTTATTGCCCCCACAATGAGCATCATTCCCGAGGAGGACAATAATTATTTTCTTTCCTGTACTTACTTTCAATTAGAATTTAGAAAAGAAAAATATGTATAATTTGAAGTCGTTTCCAACACAAAAGTATTATAAGAAATACAAAATACTAACACCACTTCTCATGGAGTATCCATATCTTATTTGAACCAATGCCCCGATATGTGACTCAAGGTGATGGGGATAGTACTTAAATTCACTTTGAACTATAGAAAACTCCAGTGACACAATGAGAAGCATTGCTTATTTGTTGCATTATCTATACATGTTCTTTAAAGGTGTACGATTTTCCTTGTGAAGTTTTTGGTGCTTGAAAAATGTCAGTAAGATGGATAGGCAGTTGGGGAATGCCCCTGGGACAGGAATTCAGACCCCTTACTGTAGAAGGAGGGGCCTATAATACAAGCCCCCACCTCTCCCCCTAGCACCCCTCTAGGCAGTTATGTAAGTTTGGTCTCCAACTAATATGTATTCTACATTTTCTTGACATGACTTGTTAATTATCAACTTCACATTATGTGGCTGTGGCTTTGTTCTCGGCTGCATTTTGTTTTATGTTTTTTCAAGTATTACTACTTGGGACAACATAATTTTCCATAAAGGATTATGGGCCAAGGCAGCTGAGATTTTTAGTAACCTAGAGAATCGCTTGTTTCACTTAGATTCCTTTAGTTTTCTATGTACACTACTTACAGTCTTCAATAGGACTCTAATTCTGTACTTTTGCACATTATTCATGTTTCTTAGTGTTATTTGTGTGGAAGTATCATCCACCTTTTAGTTGTAACTTTTTATCACTTTTATTTATCCTTTATAAAAGTTCAGTTTCTTATCAAAAAAAAAAAAAAAAGTATTACTACTTGGTCGTTCTTATGCTATAATTTGAAATTGCTTTGCTATTACAAATATATTGTGGCTTTGCTTTTGTTTGGCTGTGATCTGTTGTGTTGTATGCATTGCTACTCGATCTTTCTCAAACTATAAATTTTTTGCTCAAGAATGCTAGTAAAGTTAGTAAAATATTTGCAGATTGACAAAGGCCTTTCATTTCTCGATGGATATATTCAACTAGCTATAGAAAAGGGGGCTCAGCCGTATGTTACTGAGGGTTCAGGAGCATCAAATGTTAGCAACTTCAAAAGCCAAGAACAGCATGAATCCTTGACGCACTCTCTTAGGTTTGAGGCTTATGAACTTCCTAAACCCTCCATGACCCCTCAAGTTCCTCCAGTGCTAGCATCTTCTGCTGAACTTGTTCCTGTACCCGATCCATACTATCATACAGAGGTCCATTATTCTGCTACACCTGTGCCATCCATCTCTATTGCAGGGTCATCAGAACTCAAGCTACGACTTGATGGGGTTCAAAAGAAGTGGGGCCAACCTTCTTATTCCTCACGTGTGTCGTCTACTTCGAACAATGATACCCCTAAGACTCAGAATGGGACAACCCAACGCGATTCAGTTGGAAGTGCAAACTCCAAAGCCCGCAATGCTTCTTATGATTCAAGAAAGCCGCAAGTAGAGATATCTCCTGAGAAGCAGAAACTGGCTGCTTCACTTTTTGGCGGTACATTGAAATCTGATAGAAAACAATCTTCTTCAAGCCAGAAGGTTACTAAGAATAACAACCATGCTGAAGATAAGTCTCATGTGGAGAGGACAGCAACTTCTGATACTGTTGCTATAAAAACTTCCCAGCCACCTCCTGACTTGCTCGACATAGGTGAAACAACTGGTACAAGTGTTCCGCCATCTCTAGATCCTTTTAAGCAATTGGAAGGTCTTCTATATCTAAACCAAGATGCAACCACACTAAATACCGATGGAGTTAGCGGTACTGATGCACCTGACATAATGTCCCTCTACACAGACATGTCACTAAGCAGCCAGGGGAATAGTGCTGCAAATCTACTTTCAACTGGTGATGAAAGTGCTAGTCTTTTCTCTGGGTTTTCAGATGAGTCCAACAGAGATGGTCATGGAGGAAATGCAGTTGCACAGTTAACACAGCAATTTAGCAAGGGACCAAATCGTAAAGATTCTCTGGAAAAGGATGCACTTGTTAGGCAAATGGGAGTGACCCCATCTGATCAGAATCCGAACTTATTTAAGGATTTACTTGGGTAAAATTTTGTGGAAAGGGATAGAAACAACCCTGTATACATCCCAAATTGAGATCCGTTGAGAATAAACAAGGCACTGTTTACCATGCAGCAGAACTCCGAGGATATCAATCTGTTTGAGAGTAGTTCCAATTCATAAGCAGATTTTAGACACACCCAAAATGGAGTGTTGGGGAAACACCTGTGTGGTAGTAAAACCAGGTATACTTCGTACTTGAACAAAGAGGTGTATATTATTGTATGATGAGTCAATGTGGCGTGTTCACATTTTTGCATATTACACCATTGCCTGTTACATTGACATTGTAGCTTCCATTATTTTTCGGGTTTTAATCCTATCTTAGCCTTATTTCGTAAATTTTGGGTTCGGAATTGTGGATTTTCTTGTACAAGTCTCTCTCTCTCTCTCTCTCTGAACTAATCTGAATTTCTGTTTGATTGCTTTATGGACTTCTTATCAGTTTACTCACACAAGGGGTAAAAAGTTTTTTGGTACTATAAAGCCCAATTTTTTCCTCAAATTTACTTTTTACCACATAGTTTTATAGAATTCACAACTTTTCACACTTTTCAATCACACATTCTCTCCAAAACTCAAAATTTCTGAAAATTCCTCAAAAACTACCTACACTAAACATGCACTAAATTGAGACAAAATCATGTTTTTAGCCTAACATTATCAATTAGAAAGTTTATCTTCATCATCTTTTGAAGATATTCTAATTCTGTTCTGTGTCGAGAAGTGCTTCTCCTTTGATTTGTTAGTTTTGATCAACCAAATGGTAGAAACCATTTTCACAAAAATAATGCTTCCGAGCTACAAATTGAATATTTTGTTTGAGCTGTTCTAGCCCCCACCCCCACCCCCCTTCTTCTTTTTTGACATTTTAAATTTCTTTATTTTCTTGGACGATCATTTCATTTATTAGTTTCTTTTGGTCAAGTGTTGAATAAAATTAAATTAAAGTAGATCACTATATCTAATGAAATTGTCATGAATTTTATTCACTGGATTATGTTATTTTAGCTTTTTCCATGTGATAGGAGACTTTTCACGTTGCCCAATGAATAAAAATATATTTCAATTTCACTGACAATGTGACAGTATCATTACTCAAAATAAAAAGTGTAATCCAGACCTTGAGGTCTCAATCCACCCTGTCTTGAGTCATTGGTAGATGAGATTAATCGCAAGTTATGCCTCCAAAAGACAAGGTGGAGGACTTGATGGTAAGCCCAAAGTTTGGGTAACTCTTGCTGATGATAAGGCAAAAATCCAATATTTCAGAATTCGAACCTTGCACACCGTTACGTTGAGCCTTACCAATCCTCACATTTGTCACTGGGAGATATGCCTTGAGGCGATAGTATCGTTACTCATTTTTGGGAAAGCATGTACTATGATGAAATCATGTAGGTTAAATATAAATACTAAACATAAATCAAGTCATTTATTTATGGTTCTTCCATCCCAAATAATATGCATGAATAGTACATTAAATAGTAGATTATTTTTGCAGTTACTGGCAAAAGTAGTAAGCAAGAAGGATTGTTATGCACGTTACTGCATTTGTCCCAAAAAAAACTGATGGAACATAAAATAGAAACTGATTTATTTATTTCAACATAAGAGGTGAAAATCCACAAATATTTCATAAAAAATCAAGGATTTACTACAATCGTAATATTGATATGGTTATTCATGAAATTAACTAAAATTTTTATCTTCCACGATGCACCCTCATTGACATGACTTCAATTTTGACTTGACGATGACGAAAATTTACTTTAAATTGATGACGATGAAAGCCATCTTCCATATCTTACCCGACCACGACGACATAGTGCCTATGGTTAACATGGAGAAGAAGAAGCACACTGTGGCCATGACTTGTGCAAGAAAGATCGCACAGGATACGGACATAATCAGAAAAAAATGCTGAAAAGAGGAATTGGATAAGCCACCATATAGTGACATTTTAACATTGAAATCATCCTGACCAGCCATTAATTCTGAAGATATTTACAATAGTAAAATACTCCGTCGATCCCATAAACATTAGCTCATTTTTATTTTCATACAGATTAAGAAAACATAATTAATATATATTTAAACTATAAATTCACTTACATTATATCTAATATACTACTACATTGAATAATGACTAGTTTATACTTCATATTAGTTGATAATAATGTATATTAAATAAGAATATATTAGAAATTAAGATATGCTCTCAACAAAGAAAGTGGTCTATAACAAATCAGCTGTGAATAGGAACTCTCGATTACATAGAAGATGGAGCTGACGACATGAAATGGGCACATGAAAGATGAAACATCAATATTAGTATCTCACAGTGTGCAGAACGATCTAGGGGCAACACAGGCTTTTTTTTATATATATATTATTTATTGAAATCGGGAGGTGGAATCCGCTAAGCAATAAAATCTAAATATTAAATATAGATCAACTTATAAGGATTTAGACTACTACTTTTAACAATGTTGATATTTTAAAATGGAACCTCAAGTATATTAATATTATATTTGAGCCCATTAGGATAAAAAATCAATTTGATTAAAACTAAAAAAATGAGCACACAAATTCCAATAGTGTTATGCTAAAATGAGCTACTATCTTGTGTGGTATGTTAAATAATAAAATCTCACATCGAATAAAGAAAAAAAATATAGATCAATTTTAAGAGCTTGTGTTACTCCTCATACTGGACTGTCTGTTAAAACGTAACTTTGGGCCGGGGGGGGGGGGGGGGGGGTGGTGGGAGAATTCAAACTCCTTGATGAAGATTTTTCTATCCGGATACTTTTACTAAAAACTTCTAAGTAGGAGAGAAATTCTCAAAAAATGGTATATAGAAAACTCATCTTCAATCGATAGGAGGACCCTTAGATTTTAATGCACCCTTAGATTTTAATGCGTAGCCGAATAGTTAGTTCCTCCATTTGGTAAACTTATTTATAAATAACATATTTTTTTAAACCACTTTTTAATCAACACATAACTTTTTATATATGTAGACTACGAGATAGATATGGAAAAAGAAAGCCTACTCCCTCTTATGTTTTTACTTTGTGTAATCTTGTGTACGTTGAAAGTTTCCACTTCAACGTGTAGTTGCATTGTCCAGTATTAAGTCTGAATAAATTGCTACCACGGAAGCAATTAAAAAGTTTGCGTGGCTAAAATGTTTGCTTCAAGATTGTGTTTTTAAATGATGATGTGATGTGATCGTGTATCTAGATCGTTAATTCCCAATACATTTTAGTGTAAGAATTCCATATTTTATGAACATAATAATAAACACATTGATATTTCTAGCACAAGACTGGGAAATTTTGAGAAAGTTCTTTCACAACATAATAATCTGTCACATATGGGCGCCAAGATATTTCCTGGATGGAGTTCAAAAGCTGTCCAAGTCTTTTAATCATCGATATTTTGGTTTTTTGATCAGTTAAACTATTTAATTTTGTTTTTTCTTGTCCGTAGACGAGGATAAGATGAATGGCTCCTACATTTAGTTGATCAAAGGTTGTTGATCCTCCTGAATTTAACACTTCGCTCTCTCATTCTCTTTTGGTTAGCTCGCTCGCTTTCTCTCTCTCTCTCTCTCTTTATGCGTTTTCTTCGTGATCTTTCCACTATTATATGCAAATGTTTCTCTTGGTTCCAATGGTTCATCTGGGAAAGGTTTTGAACGGAGTTCAGGTGATTTGTCCACAAAACATGTCAAAATCCAGGAATACACAAAATTTGTAATAGTTTGAGTAAAAAACAAGAGTCTAAACTACAAACCTTGTAAGAACACGAGAAAAATGAACACGAAAGATTTGTTTCGATCTAAGTCCCAGAAGTTCAATGACAAAGTCATTTAATCTCCTGTTGAGCATCCAATCAACATGGATAATGCTCGATTGCACTATAAGTACCCAAAATAACTTAGAATACAACTACAAACAATCTTAAATAGACTACAAAAATAACTTTTCTGTAACGATCTCCTTAAATCCGTACAAAAGGATCACCAAGAACCACGCAGAAACATAAACTCTCAATACATCTACTTAGAGCACTCAGCCCTAATACATCTCATTTAGAAAATATAAAGATATTGAGAAGAATATACAAATTTTACTCGAATAAGGCATTCAAGAAAAGAGAGAACTCAAACAACGCCAAACCCTAATTTTCTCTCAAGAATCGCCTCAAAGCCAGAAGATCAGAGTAAAGCCACCCAAACAATAGTCTAAGGGCCAGCCAAAAGAAGGATCCAGACGACCCAAATCAAGGGTTCAAGAAATGTTAGGTATCAGCTATCAAAAGAAACGCCACACACAGAGTGTCAAAGGCCAGAACAAGCTTTACACCAATTTGTAGGAGCAAATGTACAACACAAAGTGTACAACTAATCTCACCATGTGTGGTTAAAAAGTGATTTATAAACTTGCATTAAACCCATATTTGTTAAATATTATTATTATTATTATTATTATTATTATTATTATATACCCCCACTAGCTTTTTGTTTAGAATATTATTTATACCGAACAAGAACAAAAAAGAAAAAAAAAAAAAGATTGCAAGAATAAAAGCTAATCATTCAAAGATTTAGCCCTTGCTTGATACTAATTAAAATCTAGATTTTTAATCTAAATAAAGTAAACAATCAATTTCAACCACATATTTCACGAGACCCACGAATTTTCAACCACCTATTTTTTTCAATTTTTATCGAAATCTACCTTGGTACACCATTTTCCTTCTATTGTGCTAATTCGCAGCATGTTGTTTTTGTTCAAACATGATAATCTATCACGTCAAAATCCATTTGTAATATGAAGACCTTTCGTTGTCAAGAATTGGCACCTGTGGGACGGGTGCAGCTCGTGGCGACAGCTTGGTTGCAGTGAAAAAGGGTAATCCCGCAAGCTATCTATGTTGATAATTAAGTTAATCATCAAGGTAATAATAAGATCCAGCAGATTTTTGCTCCCTGTCCTTGGTTGAATCAAGTTTGTTGATTCTTGGGCGGAAATTTGTTGGGTCTCGTCTAAATGTAATGTCCAATTGCTGCATCCAAACGATGAAATGCAATTACGAGCAGTTAACTAGAGTAAATATATTAAATAAATAAATAAAACAATTAAAGATAATAAAGTAAGGTGGCTCACAGATAAGAATAGGTTCATCCCAGTCAATAATGATTGGGGTGAATTGGCAGTACAATCTATTGATGGCTTCCCCTCGAACACAATCACTCTATCTGCCAAGTACGTTGCCATGATGAAGTCATGCTCAACCACGAATGCAGTTTTCTTTGCATGAAGTATGAACCTCTTTATGACTTTAGAAGCAACTATACGCTGCTCAGAGTCGAGATATGCACTTGGCTCATCTATTAAATATATGTCGGCAGGCTGCAAAGAGACAAAAAGGGACGAGTCAGATTGCAGATGTATCAAAATGTATATACAGAAAATTATACAGGAACTTCTAGCATATTTGACACCTCAAGGACACCATTTTCCGTTCAATATTTGTATCAGAATTTTCTAATTTTTGAATTTACTCCACGAGTGTATACAGAGCCTGTACACCTCAGAAAATGGCACCTTCAATATGTTTCAAATAATTGAAATGCATGGGTAAAAAACACTAATTTCAAATTGTTCCAATTCATGCACTATTAATGCAATGACAAGGATCAAGTCTACAAAACAATCTACAAAAGCATGTTAAAAGCGCACATGTTTTTCATGCTTTTGGGTTTTAATCGTATAAACCTTAAAAGGTGCTTTTAAGCATGGCCATACATGCTCTAACGCTAACAGATCAAGAAAAATAAATATGCCATATCATTTTTCCCAGTCCTTGGATTAAAGGCTATTATATAGGGAGTATAAAACATCTTTGCTGTCTTGGCTTATGCTATACAACATAATTATTGGATGAAATGTGCAAAGACTGACCAAATCATTGTTAAGAAGATACGGTATCTTTGTCGATTCAGCTTAAAGCTTATAATTACAAATATGGTCGGCAACTCATCCTACTTCCACAGACCACAGGCTTGTGCATCAAACTAACAGCAATGTGATTCCTTTTCTAGCTTCAGCCGACAAAATGCGAGCAAATACAAAGTAACATAATCATTAACAGGAACACGCGGACAAGAAAAATTCTAGGGAATAAGAAATGCCTTTCCTTGTAAGCATAATTGTTGCCAACCAACTGATATCAAGCTAATCATATTCAAATCTATTATTTGTCTCTTTTTTAACAGTAGCAAATTTGAAGCAAAAATCTTAATGGTATGATTTAATGTTCAAATATAGTTTACCTTTCCCAGGCATAGGGTCAAGGCAACTCTTTGCAACTCTCCACCAGAGAGATTCACAACCTCTTGATCCATTAGCTGCTCAATTTGGAGTGGCTTCATAACATCAGACACAAACTGAGGATGCATATATGAATCACGAATTTTTTGATGTAGCAAGTGCCTGACATTATGTTGAAACTTTGGACTGATCTTCTGTGGCTTGTAAGAAACATTGAACTCAGGTATCTCCACATCAGAGTCTTCTACCGAATCAGGTTTCAATAGACCAGCCTGCCATTCAACAAGAAAAATAGTAGTATTCATTTTTCATAAATTTAATTAAATTTGCTGCACATTTTCAGGAAAACATGCTAAAGAGGAAGAGG
The DNA here is from genome assembly GCA_963555705.1 of Ligustrum vulgare. Lineage (NCBI taxonomy): Eukaryota > Viridiplantae > Streptophyta > Magnoliopsida > Lamiales > Oleaceae > Ligustrum > Ligustrum vulgare. The sequence continues at coordinate 52,958,926 of OY743175.1, forward strand.
AAGAGTACCAGCATACGGATAAATGTTGTCTTTCCTGTCCCATTCTCACCAAGCATAACAATGATCTGAGAATCAGTAAATTCACCCTCGACAACCTTAAGTTTGAAATTGCCCTGAGTTTTAGACATTGTTGGGTACTTATATCTTGCATACGTTTCAATTTCCTCAGCGCTTTCTTGTGGAGTCTCAGCAACCTGAGAAAAATAATACATTTATGTTGCCTCTGTTACATAACAATTCTAGCCACTAGCACCAGAACACGGTTTACCTTGAAAGTAAGAGATTCATCCCGAAATCTTAGATTTTCTGTGGGGACAAACCCAGCCAAAAATATATTAATACCTTCTCTGACAGAGAATGGAAGGGTAACAACCCCATATGCACCAGGCTTGCCATAAAGGCAGCAAATGAAGTCTGATAAGTAATCCAGCACACTGAGATCATGCTCTACAACAATTACATAGCTGAGAAACAAAATATCAATCATGTAAAGTCTTGTATAGAAATCTGAAACATCATATAGTGAATACGCGAAAAATATTGATCGTAGACAGGGGAACAAAGTAAAACCTATTCGCCCGGAGCAAAGATCTGATAACTTGGGCAGCTTTAAGCCTCTGTCTCACATCAAGATAACTTGAAGGCTCATCAAACATATAAATCTCCGCATTCTGTATTGCGACAACAGCAATAGCAAACCTCTGAAGCTCACCCCCAGATAAATCTCCTACATTACGGTCCATAACCTGATTTAGCTCAAGATCAAAGCAAAGTTCTGCTTTCATCTCTCTCTCATCTTTCTGTTCTAGCACTTGGCCAACATTGCCTTGGACGGCTTTTGGAATGTGATCAACGTACTGAGGCTTGATGATTGCCTGCTCAGGAGAAATTTATATTATAGCTAGAACCAGCAGAACACAGGCAAAACATACATTGATAATGACACGTCAAATAGCAACTTTGTGACTAAACATTAAGCAAAAACCATTAAATTGAACTTTTCTGATCTTTGTCATCACATGGCTTTATGTTAAATTGTTCAACATCGATAGGTAATTGATTATTCAAGTAATTGATCATATCTACAAAAATATGGTTATTGATCTCCAAATTTCATTATGTTAAATTGTTCAACATCAATAGGTAATTGATTATTCCAAGTAATCGATCATATCCACAAAAATATGGTTATTGATCTCCAAATTTCAAGATAGTAACTCGTTAAAACAAAAGACTGGGTCTGGAACCACACATTCACACAATATAGAGATTGATCTCCAACTTCAAGTCAGTAACTCATTTAAAATAAAGGAACCACACAACAAATTGATTTTGGTGATCAAACAAGACAACACATAGATCTATACCAGACCTTGATTTTTAATCAATTATTTCATAATCAGAATCAATCTAATAGAAATATAAGGGATATCACATTTTGTCACCCAGCAATTTTTCTTCACGTTTTATACAAAATCAGATAGAAAATTGTAGCACAAAAAAGCGACACGGAAAATTTGAATGCAAGCTGTAAAATTTTGGGATCCGGAACCAAGCAGAAAAGTGTGTGCACCTTCCACGAAATGAAAAACACGTCTCAAAGCTTGGTATTACTAGCTCTGAGAAAAGAAACTTATCTAAAATAAGAACAGCGAAAAAGGGACAGGTATGCAAGGTATTTAATATTACCATTCAGTTTTAACATCAGTAAAAAATAGAAATTGCTGGATTCTGTAAGTCAGATGTGACATCAACGATTCAATTCTGAAGGTCGAGTGGAATACAGTTTCGACAGTGATTGATTGGTTAAAGTCCTAATCTAGACATTCACAAACCAGATCAGACTCATAGTCTTTAGCAACTAGCTTTTTTCACAAGCCTAATTGCAAAGTTTATGCTAGAGGTGGATATAATAAGCTTATATTCCATCAATCACATGATCAATGTTATACAGTCACAATGATCTGTTAAGCCAGGAAGGCTGCGAATGCAATCATGTATCATCAGTAACAAGAAGCAAGAAAACAGGAAACATAGAATCATTAGTAGATCAAATCATCATACAGAAAAAAACAGAGTCGGGGAAGTACAGTCACCAAACATCAACAACAGTAGTTGCGTCATAGATGCAATTTATCAGAACAGACCTTCAAATTATCTTCCAAAATGCGAGTAAAGTAATTCTGCAATTCAGATCCTCTGAAGTAAGTCAATATCTCTTGCCAATCAGGAGGGTTCTGCATGGAAAATTTGCAAAGAAATGGTATTTAGTGAGTTAACCTCATAAAGGAGGAAGGGAAAACTTAGGTGTTAACAAATAAAATTACATTGAAGCGTCCCAAATTAGGTTTCAATTTTCCAGCCAAAACTTTAAGAGCAGTTGATTTCCCAATGCCATTTGTCCCAACCAAACCAAGTACTTGTCCAGGTCTTGGGACAGGTAACCTGTGAGGAAATTTGCAATAATGATAAGATCTGTACAGCTAAAAGTTAATTATCCCAGAAACTGCAGTTAATCAACCTGTGCAATTTAAAGGTATTAGGACCATAACGATGGGTAGTATCCTTGTCCAAATCTTTCGGTAGATTGATGATCTGGATGGCTTCAAATGGGCATTTCTGGGGGAAAAAAAAGGTAAACAGCAGTCAACCAGACCATCCAGCAAACTCATTGCAAGCAACGAGTGACTGATATGAACATCTTGCATTGCACAAACCTTAACACAGATACCGCATCCAATGCACAACTCCTCCGAGATGAATGCTATTTTGGAGGCAGCAGTAACCTCAATGCAAAGTTTACCTGCAACCATACAGCAACACTGATGGGCCAACAAATACGCCAACTATGGCAAATCAAATTCAATTCCGCTAATGAAGAATCTTCAGTCAAAAAACCATGCCATGTTGTACAAATTAGAAACTAGAAAGACTTTCCCCTTTGAAGAACGGAGAGTCCAAGAGAACAAAGTTAGAGATTTATACTCCTTGTACATATACAAGAATCTTAAATTCTCAATCCCTGTTTTTATAAGTGTGTATAACCAAATGATACATCTCCAACATGTATTAACATTCTATACAAACGAAAATAAAAGGAGGGGGGAAGTACAGTGGATGAACATACACTAAGGTCAAGAAACACAATATTTTAGGTTGTAGTGCTGTCATTTTGTTTAATAAAATAACTTAAGAGTAATTGGTGCAAAACGTCCCTACCTTTCACCAGTTTTGTGCAAATCATCCCTACCTTTAAAATTTTGGCATTTTCACCCTCAACTTCGCATTTTCTTGCCAAAAACATCCTTGCCGTCTAGTTCCGTTAAAAAATCCGTTTGTTGACCTATAAATCATCCATTGACCAATTTAATAAAGGGCAAAAAGGTCTATTCAATCATCATTTTATTTAAAATTAACAAAAATAAATAAAAATAAAAAAATTAAATAAAACTCTGTTCATCTTCACTCTCACAAGTCATATGGCTAAGATAATGTAGGTCCAATAAGGCCATAACCCATACAGGTGGTGAAGGTGGAGCTTCGGTGATGATGGGCAGCACCGACCGTGGTGGGTAGGGTTTGAGTTGGAGTTGGGGTGGCGATAGATTTGGATGGAGAGAAGAGAAGATATAATGTGTTTTATTTATTTATTTATTGATTACTATTGTGTATTATTTTTATTTTTATTTTTTAATTGGTCAATGAGTGATTTATGGTCAACAAACGGATTTTTTAACAGGATTAGACAGCATGGATGATTTTGGCAAAAAAATGTGAATTTAAGGGTGAAAATGCCAAAAATTTGAAGGTTGGGATGATTTGCACAACATCAATGAAAGGTAAGGACGTTTTGCACCAATTACCCATAACATAATATGAAACAAAGAAAAAAAATCACACAGTAAGGCATCAGCAATTCCTCCTATAAACGATAAATTAACAGACTATTTCCAGAAAAATATACTGTTTAATGTTCCTTGGTAATAAAAAGAAGCATAAATGTTAATACTAGGATCTGCTGTAGTCTAAATTCAAAATGAGCCTACGCTAGTGTACATGGGAAGGTGCTAAGACGTCCCAAATATTACACGGTACACTTAATATAAATTATATAATTTTTTTTTTTTTGGTCCGAGTAACATATACATCAGTTAATATAATTTTATTTTATTTTTTGTCCGAGTAACATAATCTAGCATCAACAACAAAACAATAGGTAATACAAGCATATACTTTGTTATGTGTTTGTGGTTAACTTAGGTCTCAGACTCTCAAACCACATTTGTGATTCATGTTGTCATTTGTCAATTATCGTTCACATTCTACAACAAGGGTAGGAGGACTTGTAGGAATAACAGAAAATCTTAGAATAGATTTAACCAGACAAGTTGAGCTAGTGGGATACACAGTGCTGCATTTGGATTTATGGGTTCAATTCATGATACATTTAAAAGGTTAGGCCTCCATTACCAACATTTGTCAATCAAATTATCAAACAAGCCATATGATGAAGTCCAAATAGTCAAGGACTCAAGAATCTACGAATTCTAAAATTACACTACTATTATAAGGATTTCAAACAATTATGAGGGTCCCTTGGTCAATCTGGTTAAAGAAATTTGAAATTTTCCAGACGGGTGGAAAACTTTCACCAATTCAAAGAAAGCATTGAGAGTTCCTCCGGGTTGCTTGGACAGTTGATTTATCTTTGAGTATGGACTTCAGTTCGAGAAGATGCTATAACCCTAAACTAATCCTAATATTCTAGTTATTCCTTTCAAACTATATGGCTTGTTGATTTTTTGAATCAAGCAAACTTTTCCCCAAGTATGGAATTTATATCAGTTGCTCGTAAAAGGAGGCACACCAAGTCCAGTTATAAAATCCATCTGCATCATAGTCCCATATTTTATGTATAAATAAACATTTATTTTCATTAATATCCATAAAATCCATGTAGATGTCCATAGATTGCAAGCTAATTACACAAGCACAAGCAAAAGAAAACTCTTCAAACCCACTCCAAAAATAAAAAGTTAAACCCATCAAAATTAACAAACTAATCAAAGTTTTACATAAATTATGAAAAGTATACACACATAAAAACATAAGAATAATCCGGGAATACGAGTCAAATTACCAGTTTTGACAACAGGGCAGCTCTTTTTACACTCTTGACGGCACTTTTTCGGCTTGCACTTGTCGGAGCTCACGATGGCTATACGCGTCAACTTCTGATCCGACATCTTTCTCTGTTGCCTTTGTCTATTATCGATAAATTTGAAGAACAAAAAATCGCATTCAAATCCCTAATCTCAATAAATAAAAGTAATATATACTCGCATAAATCGATATAGAAAGTACCCGAGTAATGAAAAACTGCACAGAGAAGGAAACGGGGAGAAAAGCAGAGAGGCGTGTGGCAGGAATAAGTATCTAGATGTGACGCTGATGTATTTTGGTGCTAGGGTTCCAACGATAAAAAGGAATTTGATTATTATTACTTATGTATCGTTGTTTTATGTAATGATTATAATTTATAAATTAATATATAAATAAAACATCGTTGGGTAAAATTTAATTTGATAAATTAATTGGTTAAAAGATAAAAAAATAATAAATTTAATTTATATAATTTTTTAAATCAATTTTTAATATCACATCTTACCTAGAAAATATAAATAAATATAATACAAAATTTAATTTTCCAAAATTGTTTACCAAATAAGGTCTAACACAATTTCTCAAATTACTTTTTAACCACACACATTTTCTCTCTCCAATTTTTAACTATACATTTACTTAAAAAATGCCAAAAAAAATAAAATAAAATGATCGTATAACTTATTGTTAAATTTTCTAGGTAAGATATGTAAGGGAGTAATCGGCAATTGAAATTTTTAATATTATTTTACTGTTAAGCCCCTATTTGGTAAAGATTAAAATTAGATTTTCAACGAATTTTGATAAAAGTTGATGAAATGTATGATTAAAAAACTTTAGATCTAATAAAATCCATGATTGAATCTCTGTTTGGTAAAAAAAAAAAATTGTTTATAAAAAAAAATGTAATAATTTTCAGATAAAATATGTAGTTAAAAAATAATTTGAAGAAATATTAATGATAAAAAGTAATTTGATAAAATATATTGTTTATAAATAATTTATCAAACCGAGACTAAGGTATACACTTACAAATCATTGAATAATATTTTCTATCCTCTCTCTCCTCTTTTCTCATTTTTTTTTTAATTTAAATGCGAAAATTGTTTAAATTCCAACATCACAAGTTAAAATACCCTCGAGTTTTGGCCCCTATTTTACATTTTTCATCCCATTCCTCTTAATTTTTTCCCTAACACTAATATTACTCTCAGAGATAATAATTTTGTGAGTAACAAGATATGATTGTACGATTTTTTTTTCTTTACACGATGATTAAATCCGAATTACATTAAAAATTCTGTCAAAATTTCTCTAAATTCGTTTTAGTCAGAGAATGACAGTAAGAGGAAGTCCAAGTTACTGGTGGGTTTTGATCATCAGGTATTTGAGCATGGTCATGTATTTTGATTTTCCAATAAGGTTGAAGAATCATTCATCAGGCCCATCTGCGAGGCCAGAGAGACGTTGAGAATGACCATTTGACCGAGAGGGTTGCTACAGCTATTTCTTTCCTTCTACCTAATCCAGACACAGAGAACAGTATTGAAAAGAGCAATAAAACTTGGGGCACTCTTTCGCGACACAGCTAACCCAGTTGATGCCGATATCTGGACGAAGAACACGAAGGCGTACTTTTCATGTTATGTTATGTCCAGATGACAAGATCCTGACCCTAGTGCAATCACTTGGGCTATCTTCGGAGAGTTTTCAATGAGACGTTATACTCCATCACACCGAGATGGTCGATAAAATGAATTCCTGAAACTGGTTCAGGGTCTATACTGCTACTGAGTAGCAGAGGAGATTTGTGAAACTGTCAAAGTACGCTAGTATTTTAGTTGCTGAGAGTGGTTTAGGCGCTTTAAAGAAGGATTGAAAGCGGATATTAGAGCATTGGTGACTAGAGATGGCAAAAAAATCCAATCCGAACCCGACCTGAATGGGGCGAAAAAAACCCGACCCGTCGACCCACAGGACGGGTTTTAGCGACCCGACTGGGTCGCGGGGCGGGGGCGGGTTTGGCCGCCCAGCCCCGAACTCGCCCGATCAAATTAAATAATAAAAAAAAATAGGAAAAAAAAATACTGAAAAAAAAAAACTAAAAAAAAATTAAACGATGTGGTGAACAGGGTGGCTGGGGTGACCTGCCCCGAATTTCGTAGTGCGGGTGGCGGGTCGGGGAGACCCGACCCAAACCGTTGCCATCACTATTGGTGACAGCCCAGTATGCTATTCCATATCTGATGATCAAAATTGATGTATGGCATGCTGGTGTGGTAGATTTCAGTTGAAGCTTCAGTTCATTAAATTCATAACTAGATATGTAATTCTCGTCAAAACGATACTTTACTCGCACTAATTCCGGTTAAAGCTTTTTGTGCTTCAGCCTTCCATGACACTGGCTAGAGCCTTATGAATGGCCTTGAAGTGACACGAGTGCAATAACTACCATTTTTTCTAGGATTCAACGTGAAGACCAAACTAGAATCGTCGTAAAGATCGCAGAGAAAATATTTTTCTTTAAAAAATATGTGCATGGCCAACCAAGCATCACTAATAACAAGAATGGACTTTGTCAATCTCACCACATCTCTTTACTTCTTTTGTCTTCAACCGTACTTTTGCCTATTGCCTCTTAGCATTTCATCATTTCTAGAATCCTCCTCCGCCTTGTTTCTCACCTCTGCAATTCTTAAACACTATGTAACAAAAACTGTCTTCTTCAGCTCAATTTCCGGCTCCCTAGTTTTATATTGATAATGATCAGGGCCATATAACATAAGCAACTGTCCTCTCTAGGTTATGAAAAGAGGATAAATCCTCTAGTTGATCATGGGTTATAATATCGTGTATGGGTTCCTTCTGCTTTATGTCTTGCTAACATGTATCATAATTGCATCATCTGATGATTTGGAGGTGAAACTCCTGCTCAAGTTCAAGGGGTTTCTCTCTAACACCACAGCACTAGATGATTGGGATAAGACAGATACATTGTGCAATGGTAATATTTCTAACTGGAAAGGCCTGGTCTGTTACAATGGTCAATTTACAGGGCTACAACTCAACGGCATGGGTCTTGGGGGCACGCTCGACTTGGACACACTGGCACAGTTACCGAAGCTTCTAACGCTAAGCGTCATAAACAATAACTTCGGCGGTCCATTTCCAAGTGACTTAAAGAAACTTGAAAGAATAAGAGGCCTGAATTTGGCAAACAACCGATTCTCTGGTGAGATTCCCAGCGACGTTTTCTCTGGCATAAAGTCCTTGAGAAGAGTAGTGATGGGAAATAACGAGTTTACAAGTAAGATTCCCATGTCCCTTCTGGAATTGCCAAAGCTTGTTGAATTGCAGCTTCAGAACAACCAGTTTGATGGAAGGATACCAGATTTTTGGCAGGAAAATTTGACAGTGAATTTTGCTAATAATAAACTTGAAGGTCCTATACCAACTACACTTAGAAGGCAGGATAAAAGCTCATTTTCGGGTAAGTTGTAAAGATCCTCAACTCCTTTTATGTCCCATTCAAGAGATCACACTCCCACACGTATTAAAAAATATTGAAGCATGCTACCTATTCTGATACTATGTTAGATTACCACATATAAAACCTTCCGCCATTGAAGAGGCGACAAATTTTTTATTTATTTAAATCATATCTTCAACATGTATCCACGAACGTAAGATTACTGAAAAATGCAAGAATAACTGCAACTTTCTATCCAGATATTGGATTTCAGAGGTCTACAAGTCTCCTATAGAAGCTCTTACAAGAAACAAATTGGTTAAATAAAAGTAATTATTTTTAAATAGGAGATGATATCAAAGTCTAGTTGATGATGTCAATAATTATCTAAATTTTAAATCAAATCAGTATGTTGTCCCCAAAGAATCTGTTAAGCAAGGTTGTACATGAGTCAATTTAATTGTACCTTTATATGGCTAGAGATCTCGGGAACTCAACAGTATCTCGAGCTCCTCCTAAGTAAGAACCAAAAACATTCAAAAGAGTCTTTAGGTCCCGAGTAAGAACAAATATTAAGCAAGAGCAATACTAATCATCAGAAAATCTTAGAAGTTTTTGACCATTTACTCCTTCGCTTTTCTAAAATTATATTTTCTTGATCATCTGGTTTCAAACAGGAAACAACCTATGTGGCGAGCCTCTAGACAAATGCACCGAAAATTCTATCCCGAAAGTTGCCCTCGTTGTAGCGGTCGCAGTTTCAGTTCCATTAATAGTCATTATTGCAGCTTCTTTCATTTTCTGTCGACATGCAAAACCACAAGAATACGAAAAATCTGCTGAAATATACAAGAAGAAAGAATTAAGCAATTCAAAGGGTGAAATCTCCAAGGAAAACGAGCAGGGAGAATTGTACTTTGTAAAACGTGATAGCGAAAGATTTGAATTGGAAGAACTTCTTAGAGCATCTTCTGAAGTATTGGGAAGTGGAAGTTTTGGATCTTCTTACAAGGCTGTCCTTTTCAGTGGCCAAAGATTGGTTGTTAAGAGGTTCAGACAAATGAGCAGTTTAAGAAAAGACGAATTTTACACACACGTGCGAAGACTAGGAAACTTGTGTCACCCTAATCTGCTGCCTCTTGTGGCTTTCTACTACACAAAACAAGAAAAACTGTTGATATCTGATTTTGCTGAACATGGCAGCTTGGCCAGTCACCTCCATGGTAAGTAAATTTGCACCCAGTTCTTTTGGGATTATTAGAATAGAAGAAACATGGTTGCACTGCACTGCATATGAATTTTTTCTTTCTAGCAAAACTACCACATCTAATGCTTAAACTGTAAGATAAGGAACGCGTTCATTTATTTAAATTTCTTTTTCAGTACGACCCCTCAAGAGCAGGTAGACTAGACTTTTTCATCAAAAGCCTGACACGTATATAGGTTTCTTAAATGGGTGGTAGTGAGACTTGATCTCACGATTTTGTTTGAGATGATACTACTTCTAAAAGTTTAATCATTAATGTGTTAGAAGGCAGACAAATTTATTTGAATAATCTACACAACCTCTAACATGCAAACCTAACTTATTTTTCATCAAAGGCTTGATACATGCACAATGACACTTTGTAGTCCTCAGCCAGCTACGATAACATACTAAAAATCATCTCGGATTTAGTTTAAAATGTTAGGTATGGCATGCATGTCAGTTCCATAAATTTTTTCTTCAACATTCTCTAATGTTTTCATTTTATCTAATACTAATTTAATTTATTTGGACTTGATTCAATATAGGTAATCTGATTCCTCAACAAGTAGCTCTTGACTGGCCAACACGCTTAAAGATCATCAAAGGTGTAGCCAAGGGATTGGCTTATCTTTACAAGGAGCTTCCTAACATAACCCTACCACATGGCCATCTAAAGTCATCCAATGTTCTGCTAACCTACACATATGAACCCCTTCTAGCTGATTATGGCCTAGCACCAGTGGTCAACAAGGAGCATGCCCAACAATTTATGGTAGCCTATAAATCACCAGAGTCAACACAAAGTGACAGTTTAACTAGAAAGACTGATGTGTGGAATCTTGGGATTCTGATACTAGAGTTGCTCACCGGCCGGTTTCCTGCGAATTATCAGAAACAAGGGAGAGGAGACAATGCTGATTTGGCAGCATGGATTAAGTCTGTTGTAAGAGAGGAGTGGACTGGTGAGGTGTTTGATAGAGAAATGAATCCTACCCGGAATGAGGAAAGTCAGATGATGAGGCTTCTGAAAATTGGGATGTGTTGCTGTGAATGGGATGTGGAGAAAAGATGGGATTTGAATGAAGCTGTTGAGAAAATCGAAGTGTTAAAGGAAAGGGATTGCGATGATGACTTCTCTTCAAATGCTAGCGAAGGAGATGTGTATTCATCAAGGGCTATTACTAATGAGGGTTCTCTCTGACTGGACAACGAATCGAGCATGAAGGCCAAGAGGGACTAGATGACCAGTGCATACACTACGAGCTTGGAAGATTGAGGAGCAAGAAGATGATGTCAAACCTTTCAATTTCATGGTTTCTGCACTGGCAGTTATATGGAATTCATGTTTCTCATGGCTCAATTTATGGAATTTTGTTTAGGATTTGAAGTGTGTTAAAAACGGTTGATTTATGCTTTTATTGGACAAAGATCCTTTCAACCTCTTGAAGAGATTATCTGAAAGTTTTCTGCATGCAGCATGCAAAGAAATTCCAAACCGAAGCATGCTCAATTTCTCCCTCATGTTGCATCTAAGAGTGTAAAGAAATGTGGTAGTCACGTTTTACCCAGCCCAGCCTTGCATGGCCCAGGGTTTTTGCATGTCGGGGCATGCTCAGTACAACAGAAACTTCCACGGTCCGACATGAGCTGTGTCTAGCCGGCTCATGGGACCAGCTTTAGACCTCTAGGCTCTAGTCATAGGCCCCTCTATCCTCCACTTATATAGGAAAAAAACCAACTCCCTTAACATAGAAACATTTTATGCAAGCAAAGAAATCCTGATGTAAGAAGGAAGATCCAAATAAAATATCAGTGTTATATTTCAATTACTCTGTTAGCCTTGTACCAATCAGAAAAAAAGTTTAGAACACTGTGATGAGAAAGAGCTTTATTTAAAAAAAAAAAAAAAAAAAAGGAGTATTTAATGAGATTGGTTTGCGTCTCTAAAAAAATAGAGAGAACCTCTAGAACCTTTTCCAAGTCTGATCTTCTCATCTATGCACGTAATCTCCAGCTTATCTTCACTCTCCCCACCATATGTGAACTCCCATCTTCCAATCAGGTGGCTCAAACACTTCTTGAATCCATTTTTCTTCCAAAGCAGTTAGTTTCCCTGCACATTAACTCGAGAATTAAGTGCATGTCAGGCACACAGATTACAGAGTGCAATAGATAACATGTTGACTTCCATGGTCTAATTGATCCTATCAAACATACCATAAATGTTTTCATATGAAATATTGATTAAATTAGGCTGAAAACAGAATAACAAAAAGTAATACTGCAAGGGAGCTAGTTTAAAAAATGGTATATAGTGGCAACACAGAATCCGGTGTTTCAATAGAAGCAGTCTACACCTAAGATCTTCTGTTATTTCACATAGGACAACATTATGTACAATTTTTTATTTTTAAAGAAGAATCCAGTTTATGACACAAAGTAAATAGATGGGCCAGCAAACAAATTGCACAGACTATTGTCAATTCTGTTCTATGAATCATTTTCAACCTTTCACATGTTACAAATTGGAAGCAGGATTCAAAATGAGTAATCCATTTGAGAATGGGAATTTGTTCCTCCAAATATAAGTGGGCACTTTACGGGCTCGTCAACACAAAACTTTTACAGTTCATCAGCCACATTTTGGTGTTCATCTCTCATCATCTGTTTGCATGACCTAAGTAAGTGATAAAATCTCAATATCCATTTGGTTCTGATTTTAATTTAAAGTCAAAATCAAGAATTAATTTTAATCACACATTTTATAGGACCCACAAATTTTCAACCACACATATCATCAACTTTTATCAAGATTTTACTAAAAATCTGATTTTAATTATCTTTCTTTACAATTAGTAGTTCTGAGAAAGCATCAATCACAGGATAAAAAAATTTGAACCTAACTAGATAGAAACCACAAAAACATGGAAGGTAAAGTTTTTTGTTTATAAAGAATGTGATGTTTTCGAGATAAAATATGTGGTTTTGGATAACTGTGTGTGGTTAAAAATTGATTTAGGAAAATGTGTTGTTTATAAACGGTTTACCAAACGGAATAATGTGACTAACCAAACATACTCTTACTGCCTTGTAAAAATATGAGGCCATATTCTAGACAATAATGTAACAATCTAAATGTACGACACTCTTGAATATGTAGACTGTATAGAATCTAGTTAGTTTCGATATTTTTAGAAAATCTAGACTATTGAGAATTTTCCCTTTTCCCCAAAAAATCCTTCAATCTAATATTCAATTCTTTATTCAGAATAAAATTTAAAATCTCGACACTAGAGAAAATAGGTATTTAAAGTATTCAAATTTCTATAATTTTCAAAAACTAGAACAAATAAATATAGACATATAGTCAACAAAATTTACAAATATTTATATTTTCATGTTCTTAGGGTGTCTAATAATGTTATAGAGATTAAAATTGTAAACAAATAAGATAAGGAAATAAAATTTCTTCTTTTCAAAAAAAAAATTGCATACTTCTAGCTTGGATTTCCAAGTTAAGGTATTTCGGTTAATAAAACAAAGAAAGAAAGAGTAAATCAAATAAAAGTCATGGTTGAAGGAACACGATGAAAGATATTTTTTTATTGAGTAATGATATTATTCATAGTGAGTGACTAGCTATCGGTAATTGTCCCGTGTGTGGTTGTTAAGAAAATCATTACATTAATTTTTTTAATTGTTAAAATGACCACACATAGGATGGTAAGACAACAACTAATACTACTAATAGTTACTCACTATGAATAATATTATTCTTTTTTATTTTACTTTTGGTATCAAAGATCCAACTAGGTATAATTAATGATCAAAGGATAGCTTTTGCTAAACCTTTTTAATCGACATTTTTCAAGTAAAAAAAGTAGCCATTTCTACAACAAAAAATGATTATATTTCAATTCCGCTATAAAACTAGCTATTTAACCAAAATATTTTATTTTTTATCTATTTCTCGTTCTTGTAAAATATTATGCTAAAATAAAGAACTATTAATAGATATCAAATTTCATAAAGAACTATTAGTAGACATCAAATTTCATAAAGGGGAGGTTCAGATACCTTAAAACAGTCATAATGCCTTATCAAATTAGTGTAATGTGGAAAAGAAAATAGTGTGTCCTCTTATTAGCGTGAGTCGTGAGATAGGAAAAGCACACATTGTAATGTTTCTATACCAACTCAAAGAAGAAAAGCATCGGTGGCCATGGCTATGTGATATATTTTTTATAATTACTGGGTAGATAAGTAATCAGTTCAACCATCTTAGTTCACATTACCAGGCAACAGATACCATATTAAATAAAATGTAACTCTACTCAACTCAACACAAGTCAGTTTAGTAAAGTCAACTACATAGTAAAAGAAGATTGTTCACTTTCTCCAAACCATATCTTGAACAATCTTAGAAACAGTATCTTCTTTAGTTTTCTGAACACAATTGTGACAACCCGAAACCTTAACGATTCGGATGTCACGAAACTTACATAAACTCATAAGATAAAAATAGTTTAACAAATAATTTCATAATATTTAAATCGTCATAAGAAAGAACATAACGGTTTAATTAAGAAGCCAACAATAATTTAATGTGTCTAAAAATTTTATAAGCAAAATTATGAATAAAAGTTTAATTTATTTTCTGATCCGCTATCGCCCGCATCTCCACGCTGATCTTGTCGAACCAATCAATTATCTGGAAAGGGGGAAACATAAAGGGGGTGAGAAAATCTCAATAAGTATACGCGTGTTTATCATAAATCTTGAAATCATAATTCATACGTAATGGAGACATGAAAACTATACCGAACATAGGTGGTATGAGTTTGCATACGTAGCGCTACTAAAACTCCGGTCCGAATCTTAAAACATACATATGGACCATAGCATATTATTTCAAAAAAACATAACGTAAAATTACACGTATATACTTACTGTCTCGTGGATGAATTAACGATATAACTTTAAAATGCTTCGAACTTTGTGCGTGCTAAAATTCTCTTGCTTCCAAGTTATATATATATAATATGTATGTTATGATTGATTGATAGAGAGAGAGAGAAAAAAAATTGACTTTGTGTGTGGTAAAGAGAAGTGACGTGAGGGGGTATTTATGGGGTGAAGTTTAATTAGTTTTGGTATCAAAATCATTCCTTATATTGAACACATGATTTTGGTCAAGATGGAAGTAATATAATTTTTCTTGGAGTAAATAATATTATTTCCATATGAAATAATATTTTTATTTTCATAATTCATAATTTTCATGCGTACATATATCTTACCATTTTTCCTATAAATCAAATCTCCAATTTTTCCTTATATAGAGATATATACATATATATCAAAATTTGATTACCATTATTAAGGTAATAAATATTTATTTGAAATAATTATACTAAAATTAAATATTATAATATATATCATAACATGCATCATACCAATTATATATTATATTATAATATATTACATACATATATATATACACGCTAACATATATAATATATAACATACTTAATATATAATATAATATAGAAATTTAATCCTAAAAATATACGTGGGTTTCCAATATGCAGTCCAACTTAATTGTACCCATGATCCTTAGTTAGTGGTCAACATCTAATTGACCCCTAGACTTTAAAGTAATTTAACTTAAGAGTATGGGTGTTATAATCTACCATCCTTAAAATAAATTTCGTCCTCGAAATTTACCTTGGAACTCGTCAAAGAGTTGCGGGTACTTGGCTCGCATTTCCACCTCTCGTTCCCACGTGGACTCTTCAATAGAATGATTTTGCCACTGAACTTTCACTAGTGGAATCATTTTATTTCGAAGGGCTTGAAATTTTTGGTTAACGATCCTTAAAGGTACTTCTTCATAACTCAAACCTCGTTGTAATTCGATAGACTGGTGGTTGACCACATGACTTGGATCAGAGACATATTTTCTAAGCATGGACACGTGGAAAATGTCATGCACTGCTGAAAGTTCTGGGGGTAAGGCCAGTTGATATGCAACATTTACGACACGTTGCAAGATTTCAAATGGGCCAATATACCTTGGTCGCAACTTACCCTTCTTGCCAAAACGTAATACCCCTTTCATTGGTGCAACTTTGAGGAAAACTTTATCTCCTACTGAAAACTCCAAGTCCTTTCTTCTCGTGTCTGCATAACTCTTCTGCCTATCCTGGGCAGTTTTTATGCTGGCACGAATCTTCTCGATGGCTTGCACTGTTTGTTCGATGATCTCGGGACCCAAAATCTTGCGTTCTCCGACTTCATCCCAGTGTACTGGTGATCTACACTTCCTTCCGTATAATGCTTCGTATGGGGCCATGCCAATGGAAGCATGATAGCTATTGTTGTACGCGAACTCAACTAACAGTAAATGTTTCTCCCATTGTCCTCCAAACTCTAGTACGCATATTCGTAGCATGTCCTCCAATGTCTGAATAGTCCGTTCAGATTGTCCGTCTGTTTGAGGGTGAAATGCTGTGCTAAACTTCAGTTTAGTACCCAAGGCTCGGTGTAAACTTTTCCAAAAGTTCGAAGTGAACCTTGGATCTCTATCTGACACAATTGAGACTGGGACCCCATGCAACCTTACTATTTCGTTTACATATAGTTGTGAAAATTGGTCCATCGTGAAAGTCATCCGTACTGGTAGGAAGTGGGCTGATTTAGTGAGTCTATCCACAATGACCCATATAGCCTCATGACCTTTTGTCGACTTTGGAAAGCCAACTACAAAATCCATCGTCACATGTTCCCACTTCCATTCAGGAACTTCTAATGGTTCAAGCAGCCCGGATGGTCTCTGGTGTTCAGCTTTCACTTGTTGGCATATTAGACACTTTTCAACATATTCGGCGATTTATTTCGTCATGTTTCTCCACCAAAACACTCTCTTGAGATCTCGGTACATCTTTGTGCCCCCTGGATGTACTGAATAAGGAGAGGAGTGGGCCTCTTCCAGAATCTCCTTTTTCAAATCTTCGAAGTCCGGTACGCACAACCGTCCTTGGTAATACAATGTTTTTTCTTTGTCCAGGGTGAAATCTTTTCTTTTCTTCATATCGATCTCCATTTTGATAAATTCAAATGACTGATCCGCCTTCTGATGTTCCCCGATCCTATCATGGAGTGTTGGCCGAATTGAAAGAGCTGTCATTCGAGCTACAGGGCCTGGAGGTGTTGCCACCACTTCAAGGCTCAATTTCTCGAATTCCTTCCATAATGGTTCCTGCATGGTCAAAGCTGCCAATTGACTTGGCACCTTTCGACTCAAGGCATCTACTACAACATTCGCCTTTCCGGGGTGATAATGTATTTCACAGTCATAATCCTTCACTAATTCGAGCCACCTTCTTTGCCTCATATTTAACTCCTTCTGGATGAAGATATACTTGAGGCTCTTATGATCGGTGTAAATGTCACATTTACCCCCGTAAAGGTAGTGTCTCCATATCTTCAAGGCATGAACAACTGCAGCTAACTCCAAATCATGTGTGGGATAGTTCTTCTCGTGCGTCTTCAATTGTCGTGATGCATAAGCGACTACTTTGCCTTGTTGCATCAACACACAACCCAAACCTTGCTTCGATGCGTCACTATAGATAACAAAACCATCTACACTTTCAGGTATGGTTAGGACCGGAGCATTTGCTAATTTATGCTTTAAAACCTGAAAACTTTGTTCACATTTTTCTGTCCAAATAAACTTTTCACCCTTACGTGTTAACTGTGTCAACGGTCCAAATATCTTTGAGAATCCTTCAATGAACCTCCTATAATATCCTGCTAACCCCAAGAAGCTACGAACTTCTCCTACATTGGTTGGCCTTGACCAATTTGATACAGCCTCAACTTTGCTTGGATCCACTTCTATCCCCTTGGATGTGACAACATGTCCAAGAAATACCACTCGTTCCAACCAAAACTCACATTTCTTGAATTTAGCGTAGAGCTTCTCCTTCTTTAAGACTCCTAATATGATCCTTAGGTGTTCCTTATGTTCCTCATGACTCTTCGAGTAGATCAAGATATCATAAATAAACACGATGACAAAGTGATCGAGAAACTCGTGAAAGACACGGTTCATCAAATCCATAAAAACTCCAGGAGCGTTAGTTAGGCCAAATGGCATAACTAAGAACTCGTAGTGCCCATACCGAGTTCTGAAAGCTGTCTTTGAGACGTCGCTAGCTTTAATTTTCAATTGATGGTAACCCGATCTCAAGTCAATCTTGGAAAATACAACTGCAACACGGAGTTGGTCAAACAAGTCCTCAATCCTGGGGAGAGGATACTTGTTCTTGATAGTGATTCTATTCAATTCTCTATAGTCGATGCACATTCTCATCGAACCATCTTTCTTCTTGACAAATAGTACAGGTGCACCCCAAGGCGACACACTAGGTCGTATGAAACCCCTATCCAAAAGTTCCTCGATTTGTGCCTTTAATTCTTGCAACTCTTTAGGTGCCATTCGGTAAGGAGCTTTAGAAATGGGTGCAGACCCGGGAATTAGGTCTATAGCAAATTCTACTTCCCGTTCTGGAGGCATTCCAGGTAACTCATCCGGAAAGACTTCTAGAAAGTCTCTAACTATATTTACATCACCGACCATCAAACCCGTTTTCTCCTCCTTGGCTACTATTGACATTAAAAACCCTGTACCATCTCCCGATCGTAGGATTTGTCGAGCTTTCAAAGCTGAGATAATGCATGGTAGTGATCTCCTTTTTGTTACTAGTAGTCGAAGTTCCTTGTCTCCTGGAATCTGGAAGACTACTTCCTTCTTGAAATATCGAATTGTGGCATGGTTCTTTAATAACCAGTCCATACCTAGAATCACGTCGAACTCGTGCATGTCTAATACATATAATTCTATTCCCAAGTATCTACCATCAACCTCTATTCTTGCTGTCTTAACTGCATGAATTGCATTTAACACATCTCCAGATGGAATGCATACTTCTAAAGGCAATAATACAGGTTCAATATTCATGCCTAGTCTACGCACACACTTAGAAAATGTGAATGAATGTGTGGCACCAGAATCTATTAGTACATAAACAGGAAATCCGGACACTAGAATGTTACCTGCCAAGACATTTCGGTCGTGGTCCTCCTCCTGTCTTGTTAAAGCATATACCCTTGCCTGTCCCTTGGGTGCATTCTCTTGCCTCTGCTGTTTGTTGCCATTTTTCTGCTATGGGTTACTTTTCGGTGGGTTCTTTGGACAATACTTGGATATGTGTCCCTATTCGCCACATCGGAAACAAGCATTCGTTCCAACGAGGCATTGTCCCAAATGATGTTTCTGGCACTTGTTGCAAAGTGGGAAGTCTTTTGTGGTAGTCGGAGTTGGGCAGTTTTTATTTTTCTTTGTAAAGTGTTGCTTCTTGTTGTCCTCCCACTTACGCTTCTCTGGTTGTCCGGACTGCTGTTGCTTAGAATCACTGTAAGAATTCTCCCTGAAATTGGCTAATTGGGCTTTAGCTAGCACCGCATGGTATGTAGGCAATTCAAAAATTACCACAGCCTGCCTAAGATCATCCCTCAAACCTTGTTCGAAACGCCTTGCGCGTTTGAGCTCGATGTCAACCAATTCTGGAGCGTAGCGTGACAACTCGTCAAATTTTCTTTCACAGTCTGTCAAGGTCATTGCTCCCTGTTTCAACATCAAAAACTCTGCTTCCTTCTGGCTCCGGATACTCGGTGGGTAGTACTTTTGAAGGAATAGTTCCTTGAATTGATCCCATGTCCATATGTGGTTGCGAGCTCTAGACCTAGCGGTTGAGTCCCACCAATGTCTGGCTCCTTTTTGCAACATGAATGCTGCACAAGTTACCTTCTTCGGGTTTGGACATTCGATGAGGTCAAATATCCTCTCAATATTAGCTATCCAATCTTCAGCTACCAACGGGTCAGGACCACCCTCAAAAGTTGGCGGTTGAAGCTTTCTAAATTGCTCAACAATGGCAGCAGTATTCCTTTGGCCCTCGGTAGGAGGTACTGGAGTTGGCGGTGGTGCTGCCTGGGTGAAATTTCGCATCATTTCCATGAACTGTTGAGCAAATTGCGCGTCATTGGTATTGCCAGTAGTGGCATTCCTATTGTTTGTGTTTCTACTGCGAGTATCCATCTCCTTAAATAAAATGGAAAAATTACTAAGAATTGAGACGAGTTGAGGAAACATAACGCAATAACACGTTTTATTAAAAATTCGCAAATTCACATAGATAACGGATCGCAAGACATGCCTGACGTCCAAAGAAACTAAAACTTCAAGGAAAGGAAAAAAAAGAATTGAAGGACTTAAGCTTAGCATAAAATTATAAAAGCTATCTAATAATTCTTCCCGGATTCCTCTCTATGACCCGCCCCTTGGACATGTATTGGTTCAATAGCGGAATACGAAGCTGGACTATAATCCTCACTTGGGTCCTCTTCCATATAATCCCCATTAATATCATTAACCTCGGGTATAGTTAGTACATTGCTTGGATTGGGGTCGTGGCATGGCACCTTCTTAGTATCCTTGAGGTCTTCGTGATTCACCCTCCACTTTTCCCTTAGGCATTAGAATAGCATATCTAGGGAGGTTTGGTAGTCGAAGGTTTCTTCGATCTTTTTGATGAATTGTCTCCAATAAGGTGGGAGGGTTCGGTCAAGATGATACACGATCTCATCTCTATGGAATTTGTGCACATTCGCCCTTGCCCCTCGGTGAATCCTTTCCATGGCATCTAGGTGTAGCATTGAACCGTGATTAGGATTTCTTTTATAATTCCTATGCAACTAGGTAAAATACTTGCGCCTCTCCGCCTGGGTGGTTTGTCCTCTTCCACTCACCATCTATAAAAAAGGGGAAAGGAACATAATTACTTTTCTTTCTTTCAAGAATGGAAGTTTTTCTCAAGAGTTTCATAAATGGATGTTGATATTATCAAAATTTCATGTGTATTTCTTTAAAGTTTATCCATAGAGTTTTGAGAGGAGGAATTGATTTCTAGTAGTACTATTGTCTTTGTTTTATTGATTTGGACATCACTATTAAAAGGCTTCGAAGAAATTGGAGGGGTCACTGCGGTCCCACTTAAAACCCAATTTCTTTAGGCATGTTAATAGCCTAGTGACAAAGCTCTCTAATGCCGCGAACGTGCCAATCAAAAAAAAAAAACTCGAACAAAAGTAACAATAATTTTTCCACAGTTTTTCCCTTGCTTTTTACACAAAGGTAGTGATAAAGGGATAAATCATTGCACTAGGATTTGGAATTTAGAGAGGAGATACAAATGATCATCCATAGTTTTTCTTTACTTTTACACAAAGGTATTGATAAATGGATGAATCATTGTATGAGAATTCATTATCATCTTATTGTTTATTATGAAAAACTTTATAACCGACTAAAATTTTCCCTCGCTAGGCATACATGCAACTCACATAACTATTACAATATCTTGCTAACAAACTAAAATCAATTATTATCATATGAAACAAAAAAAAAAAAAAAAACATTTATGACATAACATTATTAATTTTCATACTTATCATGCTTACAATGAAATCATAAATAACTAATAACTTGTAAAAATAAGTAACATACCTTGTTCGATAAGTCAAGACGTGGAGAGACGTAGCGGAGCGATGACTTAAAATATCTCATAACTAAAATACTATTTCTTAGAAAAATAGTCATCAATTCATATCTTCATATAAGGTTAGGCTTAATTAACCTATTATCATTACACATCATAATCTAAGTAGCCCAATTAAAAGTTTACATAAAATTAATCCAATTCGACATAATAGCAAAAAAAGAAATATTTATTAGCCCGATTAAATTTTCATATAAATTGAGCCCATACTATCATAAAATAATTTTGCTAGTCCAAATAAATTTTCATACAAGAGCAAAAGCCCAAAAAAAACTAACCTAATCATATTTTAATCTATTTTTCAAATCATAAAGAAAAAAAAAAACTCCTTCTTGAATCATGGTCGTGAACAGTGACGCGGTCACTGTTCACGTCAATGAATAGTGACGTGAACAGTGGCGGCGGGTACTGTTCACCGAAGTGATTTTTTTTTTTTAAGGGCTTTAACGTAATTTTTTTTAAAAAAAAAAACAATAAGACAAACAAATATACTTAATCCTAAATAACATAATTTAACGATTCGGATGTCACGAAACTTACATAAACTCATAAGATAAAAATAGTTTAACAAATAATTTCATAATATTTAAATCGTCATAAGAAAGAACATAACGGTTTAATTAAGAAGCCAACAATAATTTAATGTGTCTAAAAATTTTATAAGCAAAATTATGAATAAAAGTTTAATTTATTTTCTGATCCGCTATCGCCCGCATCTCCACGCTGATCTTGTCGAACCAATCAATTATCTGGAAAGGGGGAAACATAAAGGGGGTGAGAAAATCTCAATAAGTATACACGTATTTATCATAAATCTTGAAATCATAATTTATACGTAATGGAGACATGAAAACTATACCGAACATAGGTGGTACGAGTTTGCATGCGTAGCGCTACTAAAACTCCGGTCCGAATCTTAAAACATACATATGGACCATAGCATATTATTTCAAAAAAACATAACGTAAAATTACACGTATATACTTACTGTCTCGTGGATGAATTAACGATATAACTTTAAAATGCTTCGAACTTTGTGCGTGCTAAAATTCTCTTGCTTCCAAATTATATATATATAATATGTATGTTATGATTGATTGATTGATAGAGAGAGAGAAAAAAAAAATTGACTTTGTGTGTGGTAAAGAGAAGTGACGTGAGGGGGTATTTATAGGGTGAAGTTTAACTAGTTTTGGTATCAAAATCATTCTTTATATTGAACACATGATTTTAGCCAAGATGGAAGTAATATAATTTTTCTTGGAATAAATAATATTATTTCCATATGAAATAATATTTTTATTTTCATAATTCATAATTTTCATGCGTACATATATCTTACCATTTTTCCTATAAATCAAATCTCCAATTTTTCCTTATATGGAGATATATACATATATATCAAAATTTGTTACCATTATTAAGGTAATAAATATTTATTTGAAATAATTATACTAAAATTAAATATTCTAATATATATCATAACATGCATCATACCAATTATATATTATATTATAATATATTACATACATATATATATACACGCTAACATATATAATATATAACATACTTAATATATAATATAACATAGAAATTTAACCCTAAAAATATACGTGGGTTTCCAATATGCAGTCCAACTTAATTGCACCCATGATCCTTAGTTAGTGGTCAACATCTAATTGACCCCTAGACTTTAAAGTAATTTAACTTAAGAGTATGGGTGTTATAACAATACCTCACAATTGTCTATGCATCATGACACATAAATACATTTATCTATCCTGATTCTCATCAAATACTCATGTGGGCATGGGTGTGATTACTCATGGATACATGCACATGATGGGATATGCAAGGACAGAAATTTTTGAAAAAATTGATCTTAATAGTTATTTATCTTGATGAGTTACTTTCATCTGTTGGTTTAGGATTTAATTTGCGTAAATATTCAATTTAAGCATAGATACCACACAAGAGTTCTTCACATATTGAGCTCTCTTGTAATTCATTGTAAACAAAGATTGGTTACGTTTTAGTTCCATTTGGAAATTGAGACAAAGTTAAGGGTCGAAACATAGGATTTCATTCGGTTTGTTCTCACGACATTTTGATTTCTCCATCTCTCTATCTAACCAATCCCTTGTGCATCAGCATGCCAAAGGCCCAAAAGTATCCAGTAATCCCAATTTTCACCAAATATACAACAAATAATTCCATCATAGTTTAAAATTTTCTGGTTATAAAATAATCAAGTAATTGAAGAATTTAGGGCAGAAATAGAAAGTGAGAAAAATGAAATCAACAATAAGGGTGCAGAAAGGATATTTTGTAAAGAAGAAGCCAAGAGAATTTAATAAACTTCTCTATTTAACATAAATATTACTTCATACAGATTTGGAATCTTCTCAAAAGAAAAGTTCCACTACTTTTTAAAGTAATTACTTTCTCCTATTCACGTGGTGATACTTGCCAACTGAATCTACTAATACTGGGGCACTCTCCAAGGTTTAAACCTTCGGTCGTATCTTACAACTGTGATATTAGATTCAATAAATTTTTACCTCTCATCATTTCAGGTGTGTGTAGGAGTTGGGGGATGACACTTCCTATCTGATAAAATGTCCCATGGAAAGTGTAGGCATACGATAGCCAACGGACTAACACATGTTCGCAATCAAAGTAGACCTAAAGGGCAGTGTTTAGAAAACCTAAAACCAATTCGAACCAGAAAAGGTAACGAGTCAAGGGTCAGAATGTCCAACCGGGTTGAATTGGGGTCTAACCGGTTTCAATTAAAAAATTAGAAATTATTCCAAAAATCACAAAATTTTCTAAAAAATAAGTTATTTACATTTACTAAGTTATTTACATTTACTCATTTAGAAAACAAAATCATGAACAAAAAGTAGCTTAAAACAACAACAAAAAAAAACAAAAACATCAAAAAAAAAAAACCGGAAATCAGGTTTAAGAACCGGGCGGTTCCTCATTTTCCTGGTTGAACCAGCCAAAAATCAGGCTTTTTGACCTTATTTTTTGCCTTTTTAGGCCAAACCGGTTTTTCAATTGGTTCCCAGTTGAACTGGCTGATCCGGTCCTATTTTCTAAACATTGTTAAAAGCTTGTCGAATATGATCCATTCAGTTACTTTTCATAAGCTTTTTGTGGACTTAATGCTCAGCAGATTCCTTCTTTCTCCTCCTGTATTGTTGGTTCTTTTATTTTTATCAATGTCCTTCCAATGATTCTTCATCAAATGCATCGTTTCATCCCAAAGAAATACATGACCGTGTAAGTAGGAACAAATTTCATTCTTAGTTTATATTACATTCCAGAATAGAGATCCAGAAGTCCATTGGACCATTATAGAGATATATGGACTAAAAATCACTCAGCTCTAAATCCCCCCACCTCCATCCCTGGCAAATCAATTAGATCTTACCGACAGGGGCGGATCCAGAGAGCTGGAAGAGCAGGCGGCCACTTGTGCCGGATCCGCCAAAAAAATAAAAAATATTTACTTGTAATTTGGGTGTCAAATTTTATTTTTTCCCCTTATAGTGACCGTTCGTGCTCAATCCATTTCCTAGATTCGCCATTGCTTACCGAGGTCCATTAAGTCAGCATCAATCCGTAAAATTACTTCTTAGTCTTACGTCACTAGTGAAAGGCACCCTTCTCTTATAAGCCGGTTTTGAAGGTGAGTTGTGGAAAGTGCTAATAACAGTAGTGTAGAAGTAGAGGGCTACTCCCACCTGTGCGTGGACGTGGGTTCAATTTGATGGATGCTGTACATTATTGATGAACCTCACGTTGCTCGTGAAAGATTATAGTTCATGGGGTCCGCCAAGCCAAATAAACCAATTTTACCACAGAATAATCTCAACGATCCAACTACTTTCAATCTTAGACAAAAATGTACCTTGGAAACAATGGATGCGACGAGATTATCTGGCGTAGTCGACAAAGGGGTTGCAGCTGATACGGAAGCATAAATTCTACCACCTTCAGTCTTAATAGACCACCAGCGATGAAGTGGAATATTCCGGCATGTACAAGTGGAGGAGAAAAGCTGGGGAACTCTAAAAGGGCAGTGGAAGCAGCAATTGATGGCATGGCGGACCGCCGAGCGCGGGCGGAAGTCTGAACTTCCAGACAACCATATGATTATTTTTTTTTTTTTTAACATCCGCATAAATACCTAACTTTTTACAGCATATTTAAAATTTACTACATTTTTAAACAATTGAAAAATATTTCTATTTTTTTTTTTTTTTTGAAAAAATACTATTTTCATTAAGTATCATGTCGTGATACTTTCAAAGCATCTTATGATACTTATAATACTTTAAAATTTTTGGTATCATAATTTGAAACTTTATTAAATTTTTATGATACTTTGGACGAAATTGAAATATCACAACTTAAAATTTTACGCTTTGATTATGATACTTTGTCTTTAATATGGAGGTGAAGGACTCCACCAACAACACTGCTAACCCCACTATCCACCTCACCAGCGCCGCCACCCCCAACCACCATCACCATCACCTCCACCACCACCACTATCACCTCCATCACCACAACGTCACCACAACCCCTCTCTACCACAACTGACAACCACCACATCGCACACGAGCATTACCGGTGTGATGGAGTTGGACATGGGAATAGGGCAAGTGCATGACCGAGGGGAGGAAGACAACGCGGAAAGGAGGAAGAAGAGAAAAATCATGGCGGCTACAACATATAGTATGAGGACTGGGACTGAAATCACCACTCTCTTCGATGGAAGCGACGAACGATTGATGAAAATTTTGAACATAAACCAGTAGCAGAGGGCCTCCATTCGGTGGGGGTGGTGGTTCGGTGCGAGGAAGAAGACAACGCGGAAAGGAGGAAGAAGAGAAAAATCATGACGGCTACAACAGATAATATGAGGACTGGGACTGAAATCACCACTCCCTTCGATGGAAGCGACGAACAGTTGATGAAAAAATTGAACATAAATCAGTAGCAGAGGGCCTCTGTTCGATGGGGGTGGTGGTGGTTCGGTGCGAGGAAGAAGAAGAAGAGCAACGTTGCAACGGCAGCGTAGGCGGGGAAGGAGAAGGAGGAACCTATTTTTCTATTTTTCCGGTATGAGCAGTATATATAAGTTTAGTGATTTTTTTAGTATGCAGTGCAATTTTCCCTTTTTTATTTCAAGGGCATGTGATCCATTTTCCTTGTTTCCATTGAATTTTCTTTCCCACCAATAAGGTGAATTTTGATTTTCAGCCCCACCCCTACATTTTCTACCCTTTCTTTTCTTTTATTTTATTTTTAAAAAATAATTAAAAAAAAAAAAAAATCTTTTGACTTAAGTAAATTTTACTAAATTTTTCATGTAAAATAATGATAATAAAAAAATAAACTCAGTAAATTCCCTTTTTTTCCCTTTAAAAATAAATTGAATCAAATACATTTAACTGATATTTTTCACGAAAATCATTTCAATGAAATTCAATTCCCTAAAATTTGTTTTATTTTCACCCAAATTACACCTTCGCAATCAAACGAAAACTAAGAGCACGTTTGATTGACCAGGATTTTTCAAGGAAAAAGAAATTTTTTTCCAACTTTCCTTCGTTTGATTGCAAATATTTTATGTTTTTCCTCTCCCCCACCCTCAAGCGCCCATTTTGCTAGAAATAAAGGAAATTGTTTTCTTCCACATTTGGAAAGAAAAGATTTTCCATGTTATATGGAAAACAATTTTCGCCACGTTTGATCAATTTTGTTGTTGTTAATTGACTTTTTTTTTCTAAAAAATAATAAAAGAGCTAAAATTTTACTTTATTTACCATGAAAATAATGTCAATCAAACAACAAAACTTGAAAAATTGTCACTTTTTTCACCTAAAAAATTAAATCAATCAAACACTTTCAATTAATATTTTTCACGAAAATAATTTTCAAGCAAATCACAAAAATAATTTTCAGGTAAATATTTTCTTTCTAATTATTTTCCACCATCACAATCTAACACACCCTAATATTATACAATTTTTCATCATAGTTGATAAATATGTAAGTAATTAATTATGCATTATTGAAATTAAAATTAAAATTAAAAGTAGACTGATTGTAAAATTGACAATTTAGCACAACCTATTTTTTTTTAAAACAATCCTAAGACTGTTAGGTAACACTGAAAAAATTATAAATTGATTTGATTTATTTATATTTTTTAGGTAAAATATGTGATTAAAAAATGAGGAGAGAAAATATATTTGATTAAAATATGATTTAAAAAATTATATTATTTATAAATTGTAATAATTGCGTGAAACAACAAAGGCTAAATTATCTTATGCATATATTCGGACTTTTTTCTGTAAGCTGCATCTTATGTTTCATATTCTTCTTGTTTTGTTTTGCATACTTCTATTGGAATTTTCATCCATTCTGACCATAAACAGTAAACATAAGAGAGAGAGAAACTAACATCTATCAAGTAAGCTCGAGTTGATCAAGTCTAAGATCGATTTGAGTACAAGTTATCCACTCAATGTATCTATGCCATAACCCAAGTAGACAGAACCCTTAGCTCGGCAAAAATATATGCCGGAGAGTCGCGAAGACGACAAACAAATTACTTGTCATTAATCTCAAAGTGCAAAAGATGGAACAAAAGCATAAACTCTGTAATTTTCTAGAGCCACATTTTGACAAAGTCTATGTGGCTGCATCGCTAACAGTATTCGCAAATGCAAGAACTTCCAAGAAATTCTAAGAAGATGAAGTCCAGATTTAGGTTTCAACCATTGGTTCAGGACCAGAAGACTCTTCCCGAGATCTGGTGGACTGACGAACTGTGTTGAAAAGTATATCCTTTATAACCTAAAAAGAGAAGGATAAACCGGTTTCAGTTGACCCAAAATCCTGTAACTATAATCTCTAAAATATGTAAGAAGAAGGGTAACGACTGTTTACCTGTGACATCAAACCATGAACCTGCTCAACAGTTATCTTTGCACTATCACGAGTAATCTTGGCAAGTTGAGATTCTTCCTGAAACGTTGAAAATTATCGATTAAGGGGCAAGATCAAAGAAAGCAGAAGGGTTAGACAGATTTAAGCTCTCCGTGCGCAATATATGCATACATGTGCTTATAAATGGTCATTCCTGATGGGCTGATAAAAGATGAGGCAATGAACAACCTAGACTCTAAAGTTTGATCTCCATGTTCAAAATAATTTGAGATTGACAAACAAAAAAAGTGGTCATAATTGCATTGTGAATTAATTGTACTCATCTCTTGACCAGCAAAAAGATAAGCACATCCTTGTCTAGACAACTACTACTCTAAACATGTAAAAAATGATAGTAGTTTTCCATTAATATTTCCAGGGAAAACTTTGTAGATTCCCCGGTACATAAAATTATCCCAGTCTTGCATAGTGAAAGTTTAAAAAGCATGGAAAAAATTCTTGTTCTGCATTAACAACATTCACCGGTCAATTGACTCAAAAACAATTTCTTCCATGAAGAAAATTGTGAACTAAAAAAAGACTTAAACAGAAAAGAGCTTAGCGTATAAAAGAATATTTAAAACAAAAAATCAAACAGCAGTGTCCACCTGACAGTCAAATAGTCTGTGATAAAGGAAGCATGAGTTATAAATGCTCTGACCTCTTTCTTCTTCTGAGCAGGTGCTATCAAGGGGCCAAAGCGCGAATGTGACAACTGATTTTCAGCATGCTCCAGTTTTTCAGCTGCATGACATCAGATGCACCAATTACATAAATGGAATTTATTCGACAATCGAAATCAGTTATAGCAATTTTTGGCATGACATCAAATGCATCAATTACATAAATGGAATTTATTCGACAATCAAAATCAATTATAGCAATTTTTGAAGATCAACTATTCTAGCTATGCTAACATGACATGTTCAAAACAATTGATGGTGGAAAGAAATAAATAACTAGCAATATTAGCAAGAAAATTACCTAAATCTGAGATTTGACCAGCAACATAGTCTCCATTACCAAGCAATGGAGAAGAAGAGAGAGTGTTCACCCAATATTTATTCCACAGCAGATCCAAGAGCTCACAATCTAGAGATGACTTGAAATATGTAATATCCAATGCATAATACTGCAGACACAACAAGATTAGACTAAGAAAATTATGCAAAAGAGTTTCAGAGCCATACATTTTTTTACAAGTCATCACCTGCTTACAGTGCACACCAAAGTCTTCAATTTTGTTCAAAGGAATTGTCTGATACTCAGAGACAGGCTCATCTGGAGGTTTGTATCCTTCTGGGTATGTCCTGAAAGCACCAATCTCAACTTTACCAGCTGAAACAGTCCTTGTTGGATCAATAACAACTGCTAGGAAAGGCTCCTGATATTGCTGGTTAAGCATTTGTGTGGAAACATCGATGCCAGAAAGCCAACATCCATAACCAGGATGGGAATGGTACCACCCGACAGCATTCTCTAGTCGGCCCGCCTTCATCCACAAAATTAAATGTGAGACTAACATAAAAAAAGGGTACTTAGAGAAATAACACAACACTGAGGAGAGCAAAATCTAGATAGAGATAAACAAAATTTTGGACGTGAGAAAATTCAATTGGCAATAAATGTAATGCAGAAAATGATTCGATGCCTACTTTCAGAGGAAAAAGAGAAAATAAAATCAAATCAAATTGATGTTGTGCTACAAAATTGCACTGCCAGATAGTTCACCACCAGTAAAAGTAAATGAGGAGGAGAGAGGGCTACTAAAGATTATTAGATAAAGGCCCCAAAATTAGACTAAATATAATAATAATTGATGCCAGATGACCTCATCATCTGGTAAAACCATCTAGTTGAATTATGTATTCAACTTGCTCAGGTCATCACCCTTCTAATACTCCGGAATTCAGTTTTTATAAACAAGGGAAATATCAATTTTTATCTTCAAACACAATTAAGCTAATTTTCGGTACAAATAGACTAGTTACGAGCCAGTTGTAACTTATCCTTTAAAACAATGAAAATAAACCATACAGGACTTCAGAGAAAAATTTACCAGTTTAAACTTAGCCCTTGTTTGATCCCCATTATAATTCCATACATTTTTCTATTTCTTACCTTCAACCACACGTTGTCCATTACATTTTTCTATCTCTTAATTTTTAACCACATATTCTTCAAAAAATCACAATTTCAAAATACATTATCTAAAATAATCTAATTATAATGGGTTTTAAACAAGTACTAAAAAGCTTATAGAATTCTCAAATTCCTTTTAATTCTGGAGCTATACGATCTCCATGGACTGAGCTCCAAATAATCTATGCGTTAAAGGTATCATCTTGTTTCAAATTTCCTTTAGAACCTGAAACCATCTAATCACATGGTACATCTTCTACCTCCATTATGTACTACAGATTTCGAAAATTATACTCATTAACAAATTTTCTCCAGGACTAGCAAAAAGCAACCCCCTCCAGATAGAAGAAAAAGGAATGTACTGTCTATTTGGGATAATTTTAATACAATTTTACACGAACATCCATATGATAGCACCACATTAACTATGGGCAGTGTAGGATTCAATCATCACGCTTCCATATCAAAGGACATACATAATTTTGTCACACAAAACACACAAAATTTCTCCAAACTATCATATTAAAACTCGTAATATCCACATATAACCCCAAGCTATCATTGCAAAACATACTTAAATATCCACAGATTATTTTAAATCAATATAGAAAGGCAAATAAATTTTTCCAAACGCCAAAGATTTCCATATATCATCACTGCCTAACTACTTGACACAAAAAAAAAAATAATAATAAAAATAAAAAAAAACCCCGCTATAATTACTCTGGAATAAGTAGAGCAGGTATCTAATGAAAAGGGTAATAACTGATTATATAAAATAGAACAATTATACATATAACCTCTAATCAATTTATGTGTCATGATTTGTTTAATGTTATTTGGTTGATTAGAGTATTCCATAGGCTTTCCCTCTTCTCTATTTTTGCCAGTTGCAGACGATACTCCCCCATCTTGATTCTGTAATCTTATCTGCGTGAAAGAGGTGTCATTACCTGTGGATTCTCGTTCCCTTTTATGACTTACCTACAGCTATGAGAGGTTTTCGGTCATCCAAAGTCCGAATACATACAGCCAGTAGAACGGTATTGAATAGGTCCTTAATTGCATTGAAGGTAATTCTATTCATGGATTTCCACATAAACAGCCCACAAAAAAATTGTACTATAACACCTTTAATAGTGCATCAGTAGCCAGAATTCCAGCAGTCACGATACATCCAAATGATAATAATTATAATAACATCAAATGCATTCCTGTAATGTTTTACAGCACAATTTCATGTAACACATGAATTCAAAAACCCACCAACCTGTTTGTTTGTCTGGGAATATTCAACCATGTACTCGTAGGCATCAGCTTGGGCATTCACCCTAGTTTCAGTCCCCTCAACGGGGAGGGCAAAAGCGTCCATAACAATTATAGTATCTCCATCGGTCTTTCCTTGCATGAGTCCCATGACCTCAATGTTGCCGCCGGAGCGAGCATGGACGACCATCTTTAGGAGGGCGAGTGCAGAGACCTTCACGCGTTTGAAATAGTGTGGATCGTTGGCCCACGGCTTTTCATGTTGGAAAGCAATCTGCGCCGCCTCGTCATAGTAGAATATTGCGTCCGACGCGGCGGAGTTGTCGGCGGCGGCAGTGGTGGTGACTATGTTGTTTTCCAGTTCCCAAGTTTGACGGGCAATCGCCGCCGAGGAGTTTGGATCCATTGTTTGGGTTCTTTTGCACAAATTCGCAGTTACGGTAGTGTTTCTTTTGATTTTAGGGAAAAGTGTGCAGGAATTCTCTTTGATAGACCTTTCCAATCCAAAATCATAAAAGGGAATAGGGGTGGGAAAAAATATCGGATCGAATCGGAATCGAATTGAAAAAATTGAAATTGTATGATTTTAAAAAAATAAAATAGGAAATCGGTTTTGGAATCGAGAATCAATTAGTTTTTGGTTCGGTTCTCGATTTCGCTTTTAGAATCGAAAACCTGAAGTTAGAATAGGTCTTTGATCTTTTTTTTTTTTTTTTATGGTCTTAATTGGTTGTCCTAAAATTAAAAATCAAAAGAATTTGTAATTTTTTGGGGTAAAGTGAAAATTATTAATTTCTTTTTATGAAATTTGTTATGTCCCTACCTCATTATAACATTTAACTTCACACTTGGATTGAAATTCTTAATAAATGAAAATCGAATGAGACTAACTTATTAATAAGCGAAGTTGTAAATGATCATGATAGAGTTAATTAAATATTTAAATACAAATATAAAATAATTAATAATAATAATGCATTTAAAACTCATGATTCATCCCACAAGTTTACTATATTGTCATGCTCGAAAAACCTTCTAGGTCATTTGTTTCCTATTTTTGTTTATGAATATTTTCCGTTTCATGGAGAATCCTATACTTTCTTCGGGGGGAAAGGATTTTAGAAATCCTTGCTTTTGATATATTCGATAGAAGTTTATTTCAGGTTATTGGCTCACTCCCCGGGGCCTGATGTTCCTCAATAAGGCTCTGGAAAAATAATTATTATTGTAGAACCGAATTAGAACCGAAATCGAACCAAAATTGAATGGTTTGGTTCTTGCGATTTAATGGAACCGAATGGTTTCATCTTACAAGAACCGAAAAGTATGATTTGGTTCCGGTTCTTGAGATACCCGAACAGAACCACCCGACGCTCACCCCTAAAAGGGAGGTTCAAAATAAAATTTGTGTGCGTTAAATTTGTTTATAAACATTATATATTTTTTTTAAATTACTTTTTAATTTGAAATCAATTTTTAACACGTATTTTATTTTAAAAATTCAAATTCTTTATTTGTTAATTTATGCAAAATTTCAAATTGATCATAATTTGCAGTAACCATATGTCAAGGTGATAATTTAGTGGTTAGGCATCTCCCTTACCTGATGTATAACCTGGGTTCAAGCCTCATCCTCCTCACCCCTCCAATCCCATATGTTAAAAAAAAAAAAAAAAAACTTACCCCTTTCGCTACTTCAATTGCCACATGGATGTAGATAAAAAATATTAAGCGTCATTTGATAAACTTATTTATGTAGAAATTTTAAAATGTCCCTAGTGGACACTCACTGGAGGCACCTGTCGCCTCCCTATTGAGGGGTGTCAGGCGGAACTCATCGGGCCTCGTCGACACTCAATGCTTACTTGTCATTTGGCGGATGGGCATAGTTTAGAGGAAATTACAGGCAACCCTGTAATTTAAGTATCAAATTCAAATATAACATCAAACCTGTTTCTATTCAAAATTCAAGTTTTAAATAGGCTTTTAATAATTAATTAAGAAATTATAATATTATAAAATATATGAATAAATCAAGTAAACAACGCCATTTTTGCGTATAACAAATGAAAGGAATATATTGAAATAAAGAAGTAGTAATTCACTATCCCTAAATATCCAAAACAATCATAATCTACTATAATTCCACCAATTGAAATCGAGCGCAGAACTCCATACCCCGACCAAAAATTTGGATCCTCATAACTATTTACGCATATCCAAGTTTGAGATCGAAGAGAACAATCACTGGAATGGGTAAAACGAAGACCACCGACCGCAAGTCATCGCACAAAAAATGAAAAGAGAATGAAGAATCAGGTAGTAAAAGGAAAAGAGTAGTTACCCCAAAAGAGATTCAGGCTACTAACCCAATGGAATCAGAAAGTCGACAACCTAGTAAATCCCAAGAGGTAATTAGAAATATAAGTAAATCGAAAAGTGTAAATGATATGTGGGGTGGGTAACCAATGTAAATCTCGATGATGATATTTGTATCATATGGAATTATTGTGACCTCCACTTCACATGTGCTCTTGGTATTTTTAGGTGTGTTATGTAATAATTTGAATTAATGGAAATATATCCTAGATCATGCTTTGTGAATTCAAGTTCTTCGTGACTACACTTCTTCTGTGACATTGTGGCTACACATTGTATTTTATGAAACCCTCACTTTATGCATGCCACAAGCCTGTAATAAATTTTATATTAACATACCAAACATGAAGTGCTTTGAGATTCAGAACATTTGTGGCCTAGTTTTGTTGATGACTGGTGCAATGATCATTTGTGACCAGGCTTCGTTGATGACTATTGAACTGATCATTTGTGATTTTATATACGTATTTTGACCTGGTTTTATTGATGATTAGTGCACTAATTGTTCGCTCAAAATAGTGTACTGCAAGCGCACGGGTCGCGTACAAGTAATAAAGTGAACTTTTTGAGTCCGGGTTGTCGATCCCACGAGGAATGTATACTCTATTATACTCTAATTAATTTAATCTTAACAAATGAAACACACAATTAAAAGATGGATTTTGGAAAATTCTAAATTAAAGAAACTAATTTGAAACCAAATAAAAACAAGGAAAATGAAAGATAAAATAGTTGGGATTCATGATTTCACTTAACTCTTGCTTAAGTAATTTCTCAACACATGCAAATTAATAAATTACTCATTTACAATGTTAGACCCGATTTTCCAAGTTTAGCTAATTACCTCTGTCGAGTGAAATTAACCCTAATCAATTGGTTTAACCTACTATATCTCTATGTCAATTAAAGCTCAATCAATTGCATTAACTATTTGTGAAAATAGCTCAATGGATCATCTAGGATTTAAGGTATATCTCTATCCTTAACAAGAACCTAGAGCATTTGTTATTTGGTCTAAAATGCGCAATACCTCTCGATTACCATACACTTCACAAAACATATATTTGATGATCAATCAAACACATGGAATAATCTCAATAACAAACACACATGAAATAAGCTCAAAATTAATAAACAAACATTAAAATTATTTAAACTAAGTTAAGCTACATCAATCATCTCAACATAAAACAACTAGCCAATTGTATAAATATTGCACAAAAGTTGAGATTTACAAAAATACATCACAAAATATAAAAATCAAAGATTAAAAATACAAGATAATGAAATAAATCACTTCCCTTGATTTTTGCCCCAAAATTCCTTGAACTTTGATTTGTATTTCCACTCGACTTCTTGCTTCTTTGATCCAATGGGTGCTAGCAACTTGAAATCAAAACTAAACTACAAACTAAATACAAACAAA
The DNA here is from genome assembly GCA_963555705.1 of Ligustrum vulgare. Lineage (NCBI taxonomy): Eukaryota > Viridiplantae > Streptophyta > Magnoliopsida > Lamiales > Oleaceae > Ligustrum > Ligustrum vulgare. The sequence goes on from OY743175.1 coordinate 52,994,724, forward strand.
ACAAAAACAAAGAAAAGAAAAGAAGAAGAAAATGGGAGAAAAAGGTTTTTGGATGAAAAAATGGAGTAAAAAGTTATGAACCCTAGCCAAAAAGTGCCCTAAAAACCCCCATTTTCGCGTAGATCCGCGTTCTCAGCATTTGGGTCGCACCGGGTTGGCCCAAATTATTTTTCAAAATTATGACCACGCGATCGCGTGGCTGAATGCCTCGCGATCGCGTGGTTAGGCTGAAAACTCTCGGGTTGATTTTTTGCCTGATTTCGCGAACGCGACCTGATCGAGACACGCGATCGCGTGGTTCACCTGACAGCTCCGTCCTTCCATGATTTGCAATTGGGTCCTCCAACTTCTGGTCTTCTTCAATTTAGTCATCGAATTTTGACTTTTATTACAACTATGCCCCTGAAATATTTACATCTTTAGTCCTCCAACTATTTGAGATGTTGCAATTGAGTCCCCGAACTTTTGATTTCTTTCAATTAGGTCTTTGAACATCAAAATTGCTCATTTTTTCGCTCAATTGCTCTCCAATATTGTCTATTTTCTTTCCAATTGAGGTTGTACCTAATTGTACAAGATAAACACAATTTATAAGTAGAAATTCGCTCAATTTATCAATTAAATTGTCGATTTAAAAGCAAAATAGGTGTGTAAAACACACTTATCACTAATCATTTGTGATATGTCTTTACTCATGACTAGTGCACTTATCATTTTTGACATTGTATTCATATTGTGATCACACTTCTTCTGTGACCTTAAAACATGCATCCATGTTACCTCGAAACCATGTAAATTATGTTAATGTAACCTAATTTTTTTAATTAATAGTTCACTTATGGTTTGGAGTAATCTACATCCATGAAATGTGATGCTATCTGACTAGACCATTTTGTATGTAGTCTTATGAATACATTAAGTTATTTGTCAATGTAACACCCTATCATTTTTTGAGTTGTTCTTATTCAGGTCACCTGTTAATAAATGTCACCTCTTTAAGGTTCCAATTTTTTAACAGCACACCTTATGTTTTTTGATAGAACCATTTGCTGAGCTATTCTTATTCAAGTTACATTTTACACACTTCAAGCCACATGTTAAACTACACAGGTCACATGTTACGTTAACAGGCATTATCCCTTCAAATTACATGTTACACACTCCAGGTCACATGTTGAATGTGATATGATTTATTCCAGGTCACGTGTTGAACGTGCCATTAGGGACGAAAGAATAATCAAATGAAGAAAGGACAATACATATTTCTAATTAAAACCAAAACCATGATCACTGAGTGTAACTTAAAAAAATGCTAAAGATTTTACCTCATGCATCGCTGAAATATTCAATTCACTTGTTCAACCTCAACTTTTGAATTACCTTTGAAAAAACTTGGAGAAATACAAAAGTTGCATCATCATTTCATCATACATAAATCAAATAAAAATGGAAAGATGACCAATGAACGATCCTCGCTGTAAAAATGTAGAAACAGATTGTATTGAAAATGTAAAATCATAATAATTGAGGATATGCAGCCAACTTCTAAATATCTACTAAAACAATTTTGAATTCGAGTCCTCATATAAGCGTAATGGGTCAACAAAAAAAATTGAAAATCAAGTCAATGAATGATCCAATTGTGAGAAAAGTAGAAAATATACTTTGTTCAAAGACTTGAGCTTCTCATTAAGAATAATCAAAACCAAAAACTTTGTATTCACTAATGAGTTTTTTTCCTCGTATAATCATCAAGAATTTAAATTAACTTGTCGAACCCCAGTCTCTCAATTACCTATGAAATAACTTGAAAAAATACATAATTTGATATCTTCCACACATTGAATGCGAAATGATGTATTCTAGGTCACATGTCAACTTACTTATACGAGTCATATGTTCCATTTTTTTTTAGCAGCAGACCTCAGGTTTTTGATAGAACCAATTACCATTTGTTGTGTTATTATTATTTAGGTCGCATGTTACACACATCAAGTCACATGTTGAATGTGAAATTATTTGACCCAGGTCACATGTTCATGTACGACACCTCTTTTAGGTTACCAGTCATAAGAATTCCCCAGGTCATATTTGAACATGTTATAGTGATGATGAATTCAAGTCACATGTTACACACTCCAAGTCACATGTTACTGACTGTGAAATGATTTAAAATCTGAGAACAATCAACTAGAGACACCTTCTCTTCTGCCCGATCGAGATGGAGAACCATTTTGGGAACACAATAGGACTTCTGTAGAGACTTTGATTATGATTTCATCATCTGAAGTTCAACTTCATTTGAAGTCTGGAATTAGATAACTCTAACGATCGTCTGAGAGAGGATAAAGTATAATCGGTGACAGTTTGTGACCTCGTCCAGCTCTAAACTTGAATTGATGTCTCTCTGGCGTCAAGGTTCGACTCATCTATTCCAAAGTGAATCGGCGATTAGTATATTGTAGATGTCATCAACGAGGATTAATTTGAGAACCCATGTTATATGTAAAGGTATTAGTAACTGAAGGCGTGATTTCAGGGCCAAATATAATTCTTTTATATTTACTATATATATATATATATTAGTTACGACCTGAATATTGAAGGAATGAAAGTTAGTAGATATGAATTGTGCATCTATAATGATAGGATATATGTATTATTCCCGGAATATAATTCTTTTATTTTAGGCTACTATATTTGTAAATTGATTGATGCTCACCTCGGCAAATGCGTTTTAACATGAATTTCCATATATATTCCTTTATATCCAGAAGTACAGCCCTTTCAAAATTCTCCTGAAATACATCAATCTCTAATAATCATCATTTTTCCCAATATCCAATGGCATCCCTGTCAGAATCCCAATTCAGCGCCGGTGGAAAAATAGTAACCAACCGCCGGAAGAAACGGCTCGCCGCCACGCCCTACGACCGTCCACAGCCGCCGCCTCCAGTATTCAGAAGCCCTAATTGGTTTTCTGGCGTAATTATACCCTCTGCCCGTGCAATAGCTTCCGGTGCAGGGAAAATCATTTCTTCCGTGCTATATTCTGATAATTCTTCTTCTTCTGAAGATGATGGGTCTGATTCTGGTACGCTTTCGTTCTCTTTCATTTTTTCCATGGTTTTTTGGGAGTTATTTTTGCATATTTTCTTGTTATATGTGTGGTGTGGTATGGTGTGCTTGTAAATTATTTTGTTCAGTACTTATTGAGATCTACGCTACGCTTATGAATCCAATTTCATAACTAGGATATATGAGTCTAACTCACATGAAGAGCGAGAACGAGGTTGTGTAAGCATCATAATAAACTATAGAGCATCTCTAGCTTGTTTGGCCATGCTTCTTCTACAAAAGAATCAACTTTTCTTGGCAGTATCGCACTTGATAACGAGGAGAAAGAATTTGGCTTCTTTCTGGCGTTTAATCTAGGTCAAGCATGCTCTACTATTAAGATTTTTATTTTTCCCTGAAAAGAAGAATATTTTATACATAGAGTAACATGAGAAATGTGGTGTAAAAGATGATGAGTAATTGGCTTGTTTCGAAATTGCTGCATTTAAATTAACAAGTACTCGTTATTCTCCCACGTAGAAGTATAACTTAATAAGTCATTTTACACTACAGTAGCATGCAAGAAACATCGCCTCCAGACAGTGGCAAATCCAAGTATGTAGTCTAGCTAGAGCGGTAGTTGACCGTTGACAAAAGAGCGTCAATGGCCGAAATATCGATTGTTTATTATTATTATTAAAAATCTCAATTCACAGCGCACAAATTCAATAAACTACATAAATCTCAATTCACAAGTCACAACACATACACCTATAATCATAATTCACAATTTACACAAGGAGAATATGGAACTCACAAATGACCACCGCAAAAACACACTGAAAATTAACGCTAGTGCAAAATTTCGCAAAAACGGACTTAAAAAATTATCGGGGAAGTAGATATGAATATCAAGAAACCTTTTAAGTTCAAATTTATACAACTAGAGTAAATGCAAAATTACACACACAGGATAGAACTAAACTCTACTCTCCAATTCACCTAGTCAACTCGTTATTAACATACCGATGCATTATAGAGAGAAAGTTAGAGACGGAGAGAGGTTAAGAGAACTTACAAAACAATCATCATCAATGGTATAAATGTATTTCTTCTTCGAAACCATGAATCCGAAGGAAGCATCAACAAGCAGAATCCTTGAACAAGATGCAGGAGACTTAAGCAGCGTTGCAACCGATGTCACTGGCATTGTCATTGTCATTTTCACTCAAGAAATACCTAGCCCCTTTGTGTATATGTATAGATATATAGATGAAGAAGTATAGATATATACATCTATACCATTTTGGGAGGGGAGGAGGGGGGGGGGTTGAAACAACAACTATAAAATAGATTGATCTACGATCCAGCTACCACGGCCGTTCTACCTCGGAACCGGCTGGACGACTGTTCTACCTGGATCTGCTAGGTGCCTCCAGAAGAAAAAGAAGAAATAAAGTTTAGAAAAGATAAATGTTGCGCTATAAACTTTAAGATATGAATGATTAGCTGAAGTGACAAGAAATTCCCTTTCGTCGAAACATATTTTTTGGTCTTTATTATTGGTTGATGTAAAACAAAAGAAATAAAAGTGGAAAACATGAAGTTTGGCATTAGATTTTCTTTCTCTCCTCCGTTCCTTTTTTTTAAATTATTGTTGTGGTGGACTGATGATGAAGCAATGACAATTTGTGGGATTTAAATCTTTTTTCCTATACGATGTCTCCTCATTCATTCCTGGATAATATGGAAGGAGCACAACTAGACCATTTCAACGTGTTTACAATCCGATATGGAAGACTAAGAGTAATTGTAATTTTCTTGCTATATTTTTGGAATCACACTCCATCCGAGCTTGTATAGATGCATGGATGAATTTTTTCTCTAGTAAAAGTTTCTCTGAAAATTTGTATTCGGTGTAGTTGAAAGGAGTTGCTGAGTAAACAGGTAACATAGGAAAGCAAACCAAAAAAGGTTAACGGAGAAGAATTTTTTCTATTATACCAACTCTTTTGAAAGTTTAGGATTATAGTGTCATAACTTTACTTCAGAAATATAAGATAGTTTAGGTGTTGAGATGTTAGATTGTAGAACTATCTTGAAATTCTAGTAAACTAAGAAAAAAAGGAGAATTGTTGTGTTGGGAAAATTGTGAAAGGATAAATGCCACCTTGATGCATTGGCGAAAATGTGTGATCTTGTGTGTGAGTATGCATAGAGTGAGGCTCTTTATTCAATGTAAAATATCAACCTTCGAATGCCGAAGACACTTGCAAAGCAGTTTATGAGAAATATGACAAATTGAGAGAGCCCTGACTAGAAATGTGAGAGGTTGCAAATGATTTTTTAAGGCTCTGTTTGTTATAAGTTGTGTTTAAAAACATGTTTTTTATGTTTTCGAGGTAAGATGTGTTGTTGAAAAGTGGAGAGGAAAAATATGTGTGGTTAAAAAATGATTTGGTGAATTGTGTTGTTTAAAAACTTTTTTTTTTTTTTTGGGTGGGGGGTGGTTTGCCAAACAGAGGTTAATTTGATAAAGCTCGAATCCAACCTACAGTGTTAAATAATTTACAAATAGCAAGCTATATGTGAAAAATGAACTTTCTTGCGAGAACAGTTCGATATTCTGTGATTTAGTTTAGCTTTGAACTTTCATGAGCTTTCAGGTGGAGATTTTCAAGCCTGATTTTCAGAAATATGAACTGTAATGAATCCTCCACAAGCATATATGATGGGTGTTGAAATGTATATACCAATTTTATAGTCTAGAATAATTAGGGACTAGTTAACAATTATGTATATGTTGTTGTTCTACTTATACTACTCTTTTGTACACATTCATTTTTAAGATAATAGATAATTCTTCTTCCAACGTTAACATGGTATCAAAGAAATGAAACCCTACCTTCTGGTTCCGGTCCGACCCGTCATTTTCCAAGACGGTTCCAGCGCCGGCGACGCCGCCGGTGACCGACCAAGTCACTGACAACCAGGTTCTTGGTCTTGGAACCCTTTTTCGCGATTTTTGGGACTTCGCGATTCTGCCCGTGCGTTTTTTTTTTCTCGCGACTTCCGACTGCTGCCAGACCATTCTGGCCATTCCGAAGCCGACCCAAGTGATTCCAGCGATTCCGCCGCCGGTGCTGACGTGCATTTTCGACCTGGTGATGCGGTTTTTCGACCTAGAGCTGTGCTGACGTCTCTTTCTCGCTGGTGCTGCGGTTTTTGACCTGGAGTTCAACCATTATCAGAGGTTCTTCTGCAAGTTTTCTTTTGGAAGTAAACCTATTATTCAAGGTTTTTCATTTGCCTCCACTTTGTGCCTCTGTGTTCTTCTCCGGTCACTATTGTTATGGGTGAAAATAAAAAATTTTGTGTGACTGATATGATTCCGGTGATGTCGAAAATTACGGAACATAAACTCAATGGGTCTAACTATATTGCTTCGAGTAAGACTGTTAGAGTGTATCTGCGTAGTATAGAGAAAGATAACCATCTCACTGAGGACCCACCCACTGATGATACTAGACAGGCTTGGTTGCGAGATGATGCTCGAATATTTCTGCAATTTCGAAATTCCATTGATAGTGAATTAATTAATCTGGTTGATCACTGCGAGTATGTTAAAGAATTTGTGGATTATCTGGATTCTATGTACTCTGGGAAAGGGAATATCTCTCGCATTTATGATGTGTGTAAAGATTTTTATCGAGCTACACAGCAAGATCAAACTCTTACCACCTATCTTATGAACTTCAAAAGGACTTACGAAGAACTCAATGTCTTAATGCCATACAGTTCAGATGTGAAAACTCAACAAAAACAACGAGAACAAATGGCTGTGATGAGTTTTTTGGAAGGCCTTCGCCCAGAGTTTGATGCTGTTAAATCTCAGATTCTCTCCAGCCCTGAGATTTCATCTCTGCAAGAGACTTTCTCTAGGATACTTCGCATTGAGAATAGTGTGTCTGGTACTTCATCTCAGTCTAACAGTGCTCTTATCAGTCGTATTAGTGTACATGAACATGGGCGTCTATCTAATAGACGAGGAGGGGGTACAAACAGCCGTGATCATCGATCTCAGACTAATAGCCGTGATCATCGATCTCAGACTAATAGCCGTGATCATCGATCCCAGGACTTAGGGGGAGTTGATGCTATTATTGTCATGAGCCGGGCCATACCAAGCGTTTTTGCAGAAAGTTACAGATTCATAATCAAAGAAGTCAGTCAGCTCATATTGCCTCCATTGACACTACACCGAGCTCCTCTTCTGGGAAGACAGTCACAATATCTGCAGAAGAGCTTGCAAAATTTTCTCAATATCAGGAAGCATCACGGTCTTCATCTCATCCTATCACTGCAATTGCCGAGTCAGGTAAACCAATTACGTGTCTTATTTTATCATCTTCCAAATGGGTCATTGATTCTGGTGCTACGGATCATATGACAGGTAATCCTAGTCTCTTCTCCACTTATCACCCACTCTCATCATCTACAAATGTTACCTTAGCTGATGGTACTACGTCTTGTGTCCTTGGATCTGGCACTATCAATCTACCCCCCTCCCTTTCCCTGTCATCTGTTTTAAGTCTTCCCTAATTTTCCTTTAATTTAATTTCTGTGAGTAAACTCACTCATATACTAAATTGTTGTATCTCATTCTTTCCTGATCATTGTCTATTTCTTGTCTATTTCAAGATCTTACGACGAAGAAGATTATTGGTAGAGGACATGTATCAGGGGGTCTCTATGTCTTGGATACTTCAGTACCACGATCCGTTGCCTGTTCCAGTGTCTTAACCCCCTTTCAAGCCCATTGCAAACTGGGACACCCATCTCTACCTTTACTGAAGAAGTTATGCCCCCAATTCCATAATGTATCGTCCTTGGATTGTGAGTCCTGTCAATTTTCCAAGCATCATCGTCTGTCCTCAGTTCCTCGGGTCAATAAAAGAGCAAATCTTCCTTTTGAGTTAGTCCATTCTGATGTTTGGGGCCCATGTCCTATTTTTGTTTAGATATTTTGTTACTTTTGTAGATGATTATTCTCGTGTAACTTGGCTTTATTTAATGAAAAATTGTTTAGAATTATTCTCTCATTTTACTACCTTTTGTGCTGAAATTAAAACACAATTTAATGTCTCTATGCTTACATTACGATCTGACAATGCCAAAGAATATTTTTCTCATTCTTTTCAGACCTACATGATTCAAAATGGCATTTTACATCAATCCTCATGTGTTGATACACCCTCTCAAAATGGGGTGGCTGAAAGAAAAAATAGACATCTCCTCGAGACAGCAAGAGCACTTTTGTTCCAAATGCAAGTTCCCAAACCATTTTGGGCTGATGCAGTATCCACAGCGTGTTTTCTGATCAATCGCATGCCTTCATCCATCCTTCATGGTGAGATTTCTTATCATATCCTTTTTCCTGATAAACCTTTGTTTCATCTTGAACCTCACATATTTGGTAGTACTTGCTTTGCTCGTGATGCCCGTCCACAAATTACCAAATTAGACCCAAAGTCTCTCAAGTGTGTCTTCTTGGGATACTCTCGTCTTCAAAAGGGATATAGATGTTACTGTCCTAGCCTTCACAAGTATCTTGTGTCTGCTGATGTTACATTCTTAGAAAACACTCCATTCTTTTCCCCATCTTCTACTTCTTCTCCTCAGGGGGAGGAGGATGATTTGTTAATTTATACTATCACCTATCCATCACCGACTCTGCCCACTCCTACTGTTACGCCACGACCTCCTATTCAACAGGTCTACTCCAGACGGCATGAACCTTCTACTACATGTCCTGCACCAGTATCTTCTCCGTCACCAGATCCAGTCTCAAGTAATCTTGATCTTCCTATTGCTCTTAGGAAAGGTAAACGTCAATGCTCTTATCCTATTTCATCTTTTGTTTCTTATGATCACTTGTCTCCTACTACTTTTTCTTTTATTGCATCCCTTGACTCTGTAACCCTTCCAAAATCTGTTCACGATGCCCTGTCTCATCCTGATTGGCGAGCTGCAATGATAGAGGAGATGAATGCCTTGGATGCTAATGGTACTTGGGACTTAGTGCCGCTACATGTAGGCGGAAAGACAATTGGTTGTAAATGAGTATTTGCTGTTAAAGTCCATCTTGATGGATCTGTGGCTAGACTTAAAGCCCGCCTTGTGGCTAAAGGATATGCTCAAACCTATGGAGTGGATTATTCGGACACATTTTCCCCTGTTGCTAAATTGACATCTGTTCGCTTGTTCTTATCTTTGGCAGCTACTCATGATTGGCCTGTCTATCAATTGGATATCAAAAATGCATTTCTCCATGGCGATCTACAGGAGGAGGTCTATATGGAGCAACCACCTGGTTTTGTTGCTTAGGGGGAGTCTGATAGGGTCTGTTATCTTCGCAAGTCACTATATGGACTGAAACAGAGCCCTCGTGCTTGGTTTGGAAAATTTAGTCAGGCAGTTGAAAAGTTTGGGCTGAAAAAGAGCAAGTCTGATCACTCAGTATTTTATAGACAGTCTGAATCTGGTATTATTCTCCTAGTTGTGTATGTTGATGATATTGTCATTACAGGAAATGATATTATTGGTATTTCATCTCTTAAGTCCTTACATACTCAATTTCATACAAAAGACTTGGGGTTATTGAAATATTTCTTGGGAGTGGAAGTAACAAGGAGCAAGAAAGACATCTTTTTGTCCCAGAGAAAATATGTGCTTGACTTACTAACCGAGACAAGAAAATTGGGAGCTAAGCCTTGCAGTGCACCAATGATTCCTAATTTTCAACTTACAAAAGATGGTGACTTATTTGAAGACCCTGAAAAATATAGAAGATTGGTTGGGAAGTTAAACTATCTCACCCTGACTCGTCCTGATATTGCATATTCTGTTAGTATTGTAAGTCAATTCATGTCCTCTCCAACAGTTCATCACTGGGCAGCTTTAGAGAAAATTCTGTGTTATTTAAAGGGAGCCCCTGGACGGGGTATATTGTATGAAAATCATGGGCATAACCAGATCGAGTGTTTCTCAGATGCAGATTGGGCGGGTTCCAAGTTAGATAGAAGATCCACAACAGGTTATTGTGTATTTGTTGGAGGAAACTTGGTGTCGTGGAAAAGTAAGAAGCAGAATGTTGTGTCTCGCTCAAGCGCAGAATCTGAATATAGAGCTATGACACAATTAGTATGTGAAATAACATGGATACAACAGCTCTTGAGTGAAGTTGGTTTTAAGGTATCAATACCAGCAACATTATGGTGTGATAACCAGGCTGCAATTCATATTGCATCTAATCCTGTGTTTCATGAACGAACCAAACATATTGAGATCGATTGTCATTTCGTCCGTGAAAAAGTTCAACAAAATTTGATATCTACAAGATATGTGAAGACCGGAGAACAATTAGGAGATATCTTTACAAAAGCTCTTAATGGGGTTCGAATTAATTATATTTGTAACAAGTTGGGCATGATTAACATCTATGCTCCAACTTGAGGGGGAGTGTTGAAATGTATATACCAATTTTATAGTCTAGAATAATTAGGGACTAGTTAGCAATTATGTATATGTTGTTGTTCTACTTATACTACGCTTTTGTACACATTCATTTTTAAGATAATAGATAATTCTTCTTCCAACGTTAAAAATGGGCAAATACAGTCATAGAGATTGCTATACTTCCCATAAATTGTGTCTAATTTCCATTATGAAAAGTTGTTACCACCTATTCTACAGTTTTATTAAGCATGATTCTCTCCAGGAAAACTATTTCATCTTGCACGTGAAAATGTATAACAACGATTGCCAGTCAATAGATCTCATCACACATGTAAATTATGAATCTATGATTCTTTTATTAGATATATTGATTTTAACTATGATGCATTTCCCTTTAAACATTACTTTTAATTCACATGTTGAAACATGGCAAAAGGTGTAGATTTAATTCTAATGGCATTTTATTTTTGTTTATTTTGATTGATATCTGTTGGATGTCACTCTGTGATCCACTATTTATTTCTTCCTTTTGCCCACCCCTGTCCTCTTCAAATGGTAATTATTTTTCTGTCTTTTGTTCTTTTATTTATTTTTATTTTCAGAAGAAGATGTTGAGAATGACAATGATTACAATGCCCCTTCTGATGGCATTATTGAATTGAACAAGGTAATCTGCTACTTATTTTAGCTTTATGATTGGATGGTGATGATGTGAGATTCAGTGACTGCCAAACCTTGAATTTTTTGGTACGGTTGAGTAATATGATGTTCCTCCTCTATAGTTACTTATCCTAGAAGACAGAAAACTAAGTAGGCAGACAAGGAATGAGTCCTTTATTTAAAAACTTGAATATCTTCGTCTTTGGACCCAAATTTGGCATGATATTTGTTGAGTAATTTTTAATCATTTTTTGTGGCATACACTATGTATGATAATGGATAAGCAAGGAATTGCTTCAAGCATTACATCATGGAAAAGTTGAAAGTGTAAGATTCATCTTATTTAGCTTATTCCCAACTATGCAGAACAATAGATTGCCGTCCTATTTATAGATTAATGTGTGGACTTTTCTGCTGATTTTGCATTCATTTGTATAATTCATTCATTTTCTTTTAATTTCAGGTAGAAATCTATGATTCTAAATTAGCATTATCTACGGACATCCTTAATATTGGACCTCATACTGATGCCATGAAAGAAAGTTGATCTAAAATATTGGTGCGAATTTGTCCTAGCTAATTGTATTTGGCCATGGTTTTAAAAAAAGTTTTACCTCAGTGCCTTGAAGCCTGCCTCAAGTCAAGACATTGGAAAAATGCACCCCTGTATTTTTTAACGGCTGAGTGAGGCTTATGCCTCAAGGCACACGCCTCATTAATTACGAGGCGTGTGCTTCACAAATGACTTGTCCCACACTTTTTAAAACCAAAAAATACACATTAATTGAGACACTTTGGAAATCAATTGTACACCTAATTTGCACAGCTAATTTAATCAAATATTTAAGATACTAAAACATAAATTAATTATTTGATTTGCTATAAATAAAAGTAAACAATTCAAACTAATCCTAAAACAAAAGGGAAAAAGAAGAATCCATAGATAATTTGTTTGATTTGAGTTGCTACTTGTCTTTATTGATTTATTTTGTGTCTATTTGTATTGATACTTTAAGTAATTTGTTGTTTTGGAGATTTTTACATTTTGTTTATGTTATTGCATGTTTCTTTTTATAATTTTTTATATTTTTACTAAATTTATTTGTTAACGGTGAGGTTTACGCTTCAAAGCGCATCGAAAATTACGCATCGTCTCACGAAGGAAAAACGCTTCAGTACCCGTTTCAGCCTTTTCAAACCATGCATTTGGCATTGGCTTAATTCCTGCTAGGATTTTAGTGTAGAGAAAGGATGAGGCTAGTCATACTAACAATTTCTACGTACAATCTATCCTTTAGGTTTCTGCTGGATTTGAGAACATTTAACTGCTTTTCTTTAGCATTCTTCTTTGCACATTGCTTGTAAATGTTGCTCAGTATTTGTGAGAGTAGAAGGTATTGAGAACTACCTGTCACTAACTTATAACAGACACTTTGCACAAAATTTTCATTCTTAGAATTGTTTGCTCCTACGACGCATGGAGACTCCTTCTAGGGCAATGTGTCCATGTACAATATGTATCATGTTGGGCACTCCATGACATGGGTCTCGCAAGCCACGTGCTTTTAGAGACATTCCTTATGCAATTGTGACATGACTTTTGCCATGTCCTGTAATAAAAAGTATAATAATAAAGATGTTAAATTTTAAATTTCAAAGAATTTAAATCTATGTGTCCGTGTCTTATTTAAAAAAAAAATGTGTATCCGTGACTGTGTATATGCATCTTATATTTGCTATAACACATGAGTTTGCCTGATTGACATGGTTCCTTTATATGCTGTTATTTGTCCTTTAAATGATGTTATAAAGTATGTAATACTAATAACGCTATAAAAATTTCAATTCCAGTTTTTGGATCATAATCAAGCAATTATAGTTAAACATGCATTTACTGTTCTTGATGACAGGGGAATTCGTTGGAAGTGATACAATCTAGACAGGGATCTCATTCTAGAGTGAGGAAGAGTGATACCAAACATATAATTGAACAGCTAATTATCCAGGAGATGTTTTCAAGGTAATTAAGTAAACTTCAAAGCATGTCTATTTCTAGGAATCACAAAGATGAGCTCCTTCTGTGATATTTTTGGTGCGTTTTCATTTCTGGTTGTTGCTCTATTTTCTTTCTTCTATCTCTGCTTCTTCCCTATTCAGATTTTTGCAAGCTAATTCTACAAGTACATGTCAGATGAATTAAGCCTCTGTTTGGTCAATTTTTTTATTTATAAAGAAAGGCTATGATGTTTTCAAGGTAAAATACGTGGTTGAAAAAGTGATTTAGGGAAATGTGTGTAGTTAAAAAGTGGTTTGGGAAAATTAGTTGTTTATAAACTAGTTTATGGACAAGTTTACCAAACGGAGGCTAAATTATTGCCAACTAATTTCAGATTTATTATCTGTATGTTTCTTGTATTTCCTGTTCTGTCTCCTTCTATTGACGTCGGGATCAGACTCATTGATGACAGCTTCTGGCAATGTGCATTTTCATCGGTAAAGGATTTTACTGCAATACTTTATCTGCTGTCTAACATTTTCCATTATAACTTTATCAGGGAAGAGTGTGATAGGTTGATAAAAATTATCAACTCCCGAGTGGTGGATTATTCCACAACGGAAGCTGGGGAGACAAGTCTACTCACTCTGTCACGTGGGGAAACAGTTGGCAATGGTATTGCTTTTTCAAGAAATTTCCAAGTAATCTAACTTCAAGCTCCTTAGATCACCGACAGAGTTTTTCCTTTCATACACAGAAAATGTTGATCTCTACAATAGAACTGTTATGGAAGCAAAAACATGGCTTGAAGATAAGAAAATGGGATCGAGCCCAGTGTCAGACTTGGCTTATGGGACCTGTGGTTTCAACTCCACAGTGCCTAAAAATGTTAGTAATTTTTTATGTGATACTGCTGAGCAAATACTCGCTATCAATTTTTCTTGAGAATGTTTTGTTTCAATATTATATGCCTTGCACCATTGTATTTTTTTTCCTTTGATCTCATCACTTAAAACATATGTCTTTTGCTTCCACAAGTCAAAATTGTGTGCCTAAATTTACAAAGAAATTTGTAGTGAGAATAATGTTGCCGAACTAGTTGCTGATGACACTGAGTTGATTGATGCAGATAGGAAGTGAAGTTGGTTCTCCTGTGGATATGGCCAAATCCTACATGAAGGTCCGTCCACCCTGGGCCTCTCCTACAAAACAAATTGAATTAAGAACCCCATCAACGATGATGATGGAGCCTTTTAAGGGAGAAACACATTATCCAGTTGGCAATGACTCTTTGTCTTCACTGAAGGTGCATTGATTATCTTTTCTTTATGCATTCCATTATTGTTGCAGGCATTTTAAGCAATGCTAGATCTTGTCTATGCTAATGTCCATTTGAATGCCTAAAGTATTATTCCTTTCTTAAATTGCACAGACAGTTCATTTTATGTTTTCAAATAGAAACAGTGTGTTTTGAGCAGAAACTTGCTGCAATTGTGAAATGGCCTGGGGTCATCACCTTGTTAAGAGGGATTCTTTGTATCTTGAACCTACACCCAGCATTTTTTTTACACCCAAATTTGTTGTTTATACATTGATGACATAACTATCATCATCTGTTTTTCTACGCTGCACATGCCTCTTTGATTTATTTGACATTAGAGATGTGCAAAAATATCTAATATTGATATGCTCATTAACTTAGAGGGGTTTATTCAATTAGAATTTTGAAAGACAGTTAAAGACTTTTTTTAATGGATGTTATTGACTTTTATGGATTTGTATAGACTTTCAAAGACTTTTGTGGACATTTATTTAAAAGACTTTCATGGACTTTTAAAGACTTTTGTAGATTGATTTAAAAGACTTTCATGAACTTTCAAAGACTTTTATTTTCTAATAATTGAAAAACTTGAACACTAATAGATTAATTTTCGTATGGTATAAATGTTAATCGTTAATAATAATTATATGTCAAGTGAAATAAAATATATATATATATATATATATATATATATATATATATATATATATATATATTATAGGTCAAGTGAAATAAAAAAAATAAAAAATAAAAAAAATAAAAAATAAAAAAAAAAATATATATATATATATATATAAGATAATTAAAATCATGTTTGATATCGACATAAAAATTGTACTATGTTCATAAATTTTTTTGAATATACAAATCTCTCTAGAGAAAATTCTAGAACAACTTTCTCTAATTATTATTTTTCTATAAAATTTTATAAATTTTAGTTGGATTTATTCTCATAGAAAAATTGAAAAAAATGATGAAAAAGAAGAGAGTCAAAATATAAAGAAAGAATATTAAAAAGAAAAAAATATAACAAGGTGAAGAGAAGAAAAATAATGATTTGTTTAATTGTAGGTTTCTAAAAATTAGCATGATGAAAATAAATTACAAGTTTAAAGTTTCTAAAAATAACATGAAAGAAGAGAGAGAAATATAAAAGAAACAAAATTACAATTTAAAAGAGTTTTTTTTTTTAATTTTTTATTTAAGTCTTTCAAAATCTTGGAGGTTAATGAGAGACAAATTAAGAGATTTTGTAGTTGTACTTTCTGTTTAAAAGTTAGTACATAAATGATTTTGTAGGATTTAAGTCATTAATATTTTGAATAACATGGGACTTTTAAAAGTCTTTATATAATACACCATGACTTTTATGGACTTTTAGAATGTCCATTAAAATCTACATTAAATACCTAAAGATTTTAATGGAGTCTCTAAAGTCTAAATTGAATACACCCAAACTTTTTAAATCCTTTAAAATCTTTAGAAGTCTCTCTAAATCTATATTGAATAAACCCCCCTTAATTTAGCTAGGTGTTATTTGTTTTGAGAATCTTACTTTGTGTTACTTGAAATCCTTCCAATTTCTTTGATCTTATGGTTTTCTCAATTTATCCTTCTTGTTCATTGTGACAAACCTAATGTATGTGGCAGAAACGGAATTCTCTTGCCTCCGGATCATGGAATATCCAGGAAGAATTACGAAGAGTGCGTTCAAAGGCAACAGATGATATGCTTCGCTCTCTATCCTCTAAAATTGATCTGTCACTTGCACCTAAAAGTAGTCCAGACTACCTGGGAACTGATATAGCAGCAGATAGTATGTTGGAGAAAAAGAATGAGCTGAATTCTTCCAAAAGGACCAAATCAATAGATGCAACTCCAAACCCTGATGCAGGAGTGAGATCTAATCCTGGCCCATCAGGTGGTTCTATTTTCTTGGGTGAATGTTCAACTTGTCTTTTGTGGTAACTTCATATATATAAATTATAAGCAATTGGATTTGTTATAATTATAAAAATTTGTAATGCGAGTTGCATTTCTCTCTATCAGCTTTGGATTTGAGGCAAGTTGGTGGGGTAAATGACATGTTTCCATCTCCAACTATTTTTGTAACTGGAAACAATACGGTAACTGTTTAGCCGAATAGGTTCTTATAAGTTATAAGCCATTGATTCTTTTTTTGGAAATATGTTTAATCTTAGAACTGATGTTGGTTAAGAGCGCGTGTCCATCTGCGAAAGTACCTTTTTACTGAATAGATCTTCGCTTTATTGTTTCTTAAAGGATTTGGGAGCTATTTTGAATGACAGTGAATGCAACGCCTCCAAGCTTCCTCACCCTACCGCTCCCAGTAATGATGTGGAGCATCATGATGGTATGTAGCCTTTCCTTTTTCTGTTTTGTTTTGTTGGTTTATCTTGCTACGGGAATGTGATAATAGGCCTCCAGATATAGCCCCACCCTTGACAGCATGTGGAGCTGGGGGATTGAATTTTTGTTTTGGCCCCATTTGAGATAGCACACTAAGCTCTTGGGGATGGCCTCTTTTATTTATGGTTGTAGGGTATGGTGATTTAAAGCCTTAATTTTGCATTCTGGTTTTGTAGATGAAGTGTATAGTGACATGGTTTCACACTGGACGGTTATATTTTATAATACATACTTGCAGGTTCCACTCTTCCCTGAAATGGTGGATCAGATGGCCTTGTTAAGAATCTGATATTCGTGAAAAGAACAAAACTAAAATAATAAAGTGTTTAGGCACATACCATCTTGCTTTTAAGTCTGCAACTATTTGGACAAGGCTTTAATCAAATAAAAAAGATGAACAGTTTGTTCTCTTTAATTCAGATATTACTAAAAGTAACAGGCACAATGTGCCCAATTGATTTGTAGAAATATAATTCCTATTGTAACAGACACTTGATTCTCTTGGAAAAAAGGAATAGATCAAAATGAATGTACCATGCTTCTTTCAAGGATGATTTTTGGGGGCCATAAGAAGCGAACACAAACTATAATTTGACAATTTAATTTTTCTCATAACTATCAAAGTCACCTGCACTCCATAAATAGGAATCAACAATGTTTTCTGCAACTGTTTGCTTATATAGTCAAAGATTTGTCCATTTATCTCATTTAACTGCGATAGAAAAGCTTCAAAATGACACTGTAAATTTAATCTGAAGCACTGTACTGTCTTGAAACAACTTGAAGAAAATAGAAAGTTAATGAAGAAATAGCATTGACATAGTAAAACTTCGCCAAGCATGGAAGAATCTTGACTCTTTTTTGAAAGGTTCAAAAGTGAATCCTAGCATTAAAATGTCTTATACAATTACTTACTTGAGACTGCAATCTCTAGGTCAGCAATTGATGTCACTGGGGTTTATTTTATTATTAAAATTGGAAAGCGGAAGTCAGGGAACGCACAAAGGATGCTAACCTTCCCTGAGTGAAATATGTTGGAACATGCCAAGGATGCTAACATTTGAAAATGTTCCTATTTTGTTAAAGCCTTCTTCAACCCTCCAATATTGAGATAATTTAGAATATGGATGGATTGAGTCTCCTTGTCCTCGCACTGCTTTTTCTATGTTCCTTTTGTCTTGAGTATTTTTGTGTGGGTCTTGAGCAAAGAGCAAGTAGTAGCTCTCTCTCAATTCCTATGGCTATTCTAATTTGTTATGGCATTGGCTTCTCAATCATTTTTGTTGGATG
This sequence comes from Ligustrum vulgare, assembly GCA_963555705.1. NCBI lineage: Eukaryota > Viridiplantae > Streptophyta > Magnoliopsida > Lamiales > Oleaceae > Ligustrum > Ligustrum vulgare. The sequence goes on from OY743175.1 coordinate 53,012,996, forward strand.
AGATATTATATAGACACAATCTCTCATTTGCAGATCCACGTGCAAGCGATGTAAATGGTTCTATGACAAATGGAAAGAATAAATTTAACAGAATACAAAGTTCAGATGGTTATCCATCGGCACAAACCAGGTGAAATTAGAGATGGTCTAGTTCATTTAATGTCCTCTGTCTGATCGATAAAAATACACAATCTCACACCGTATATTCTCAGTCTTTTACATAATTTTTAAACATGGTTGCTTTTCTTCTCAGTTTGTCTACACAAGCCGATGCAGGAGATAACGATGGGCCATCTGACGAGCAAAATCCTGTGGAAGATAATTGCAAGCTTCTCAGCGAAACATATATAGAAGTCCCAGTTGTAACTGATTTGAATACCTTTTCATCTGGTTCTCAGAATAGTTTTAACGTGCAATATGAAGAATTTTTACTAGAACCGACTCAGCCAGCAAAGAAAAATGAGTTGGCAGAGAAGGTTGATGGTTTGGCCGGGAAGCCCCAAGGAAGAAAAACAGTTAAATATAATCGGAGGGGAAGAGGAAGAGGTAAATGACTGCAATATGACATTTTGTACACTAGCAACTTATATCGTATAGACTACGTTCCACTAGTACTGTTGTAGGGTTCTGTTTGATTACACTAGGCGTCAAATTGTTTCATTCTTGTGTTGACTTGAGATAAGCAGATTGTTCATTTTCTTTTCATACAACATAATCTAGTATGATAGAATTCATCTAGCTAGCTAATACTTGTTTCTTTGTAATACCTAATGCTTAGGATAGTAACTTGTAGCTTTATCCGAGTCATATTTTATTTAGTATTGAATTTTTTGTTGGACTTTATATTTATAATATTGTTTATCTTGTTATTCATGTTTTAATAGCTATATGAAAACTGGAGCACACACTGGTTTTAGGGTCCCATGGTACATGTTGAAACTGAATTGGAGGTACAAATATTTAACATGAGGTACTCAAGTAATTGCAATAAGCAGAAGCTCCCTTCCAAAAAAAAAATAATTGAAATGGCATCGGAACGAGGTTAATTACTAAACTGTGTCGGAACTGGATTGGTCTGTTCAATCTGATAAAAATAAGGAAAAAAGTTTTTAAATTATATTGAAGTAAGAATAGGCTTTTTGTTTAATTTCAAGTTTTGTCCTCTTCCAGGATGAAGTAGGAACGATTATCCACAGATTATAAGTCTTTGAATTTTCATGTTCTATGTTAGTCGTTACATCAACAATGCTATAAGTACCGCGAAATTGTACTGTACATTCACATATGGGGAGAGGGGTGAACTAGTCATTTCACTTTCATATGTTTGTGTAGTACGTTTTCACGATAACTTTAGCATTTTTCATGTTAGATTTTGCTTTTGAATCTATTGATTTCTTTCTCTCTTCCAAATTACTTTTTTTTTTTCTCTTTATACAAAAATAGCATACTCATTTCTTAGTTTTGATTATTCACTTTGTCTCATTAATAATTTATAAGTTGCTTCCAAATTCACACGATTTCCACTTCATCTACCGAAGATGGATCAAACTTTCCGCACCATTTTCTCGTATGGACTCTGAACTATATAATTCATAATGAATGTGTCTTTTAGGCTGGAACTTTCACCCAGCGAAAATGTCTCATATGTTTATAAGATAACATGGCGACACGAGTTATCGACTATACTAAATTCAGTCTATAGATAATCCAACCAGATGAATTGATAAACTGTGAAGTCAAGTTTAAAATCAAGTTGGTCATGTTAACTCGCTATATTAAACTCCATTTGATAAAATATTTTTGTTAATAAACAAAGATGTAATGTTTTTTAGGTAAAATATATGGTTGAGAAATGATATAAGAAGATATGCGTTGTTAAAAAGTAGTTTGAAAAAATTCATTATTTATAAATTTGTTCATAAGTAATTAGTGAGTTTATGGTGTTCCTAGTGAGCATCATAAACTATGGGGAATAATACATATATCCTATCATTATAGATGCACAATTCATATCTGTCGAGTAACTTTCATTCCTTCAATATTCAGGTAGTAACTAATATATATATATAGTAACAGAAATTGCGTTATATTTGGCCCTGAAATCACGCCTTCAGTTACTAATACCTTTACATATAACCTGGTTCTCAAATTAATCCTCGTTGATGACATCTACAATATACTAATCGTTGATTCACTTTGGAAACGATGAGTCGAACCTTGACGCCAGAGAGACATCAATTCAAGTTTAGAGCTGGACGAGGTCACAAACTGTCACCGATTATACTTTATCCTCTCTCAGACGGTCGTTAGAGTTATCTAATTCCAGACTTCAAATGAAGTTGAACTTCAGATGATGAAATCATAATCAAAGTCTCTACAGCAGTCCTATTGTGTTCCCAAAATGGTTCTCCATCTCGATCGGGCAGAAGGGAAGGTGTCTCTAGTTGATTGTTCTCAGATTTTTTTTCTCTGCGAGGAACTCTTCAAGTCAATCTCAACATCATTTCCATCATCTCGATTTGGCACTTCTAGTGAAGGATCTACATCTTCTATGACCAGATGAAATCATTTCACAGTCAGTAACATGTGACTTGAAGTGTGTAACATGTGACTTGAATTCATCATCACTATAACGTGTTCAAATATGACATGGGGAATCCTTATGACTGGTAACCTAAAAGAGGTGCCATACATGAACATGTGACCCAAGTAATTTGACATGTGACCTGGGTTAAATAATTTCACATTCAACATGTGACTTGATGTATGTAATATGTGACCTAAATAATAATAACACAACAAATGGTAGTGTTGGCAACGGGGCGGATCGGACCCGCCCCGAATTTTTTTGCCCAATCCGGATCCGCCCCGCGATCCGTCAAATTTGGGGTCGGGTCGGGTCGGGGCGGATCGGTCCACCGATCCGTGGACAGATCCGCCATAAATTTTTTTTATTTTTTATTTTATTTTTTTAATTTTTTTAATTTTTTAAAATTAAATCTTTTATAAAAAATTTAGAAAATTTATTTTTTTATTAAATTTTATTTATTTTATTGAAACGAGACGTATAGAGGTCGATTCGCCGATTCAACGGATCGAGTTTTTTTGCCATCACTTATTGGAATTCTTTCTTCAAATGAAGAATATGAAAAATGTGTTTTCTTTAAAATGCAAAGATTGCAGGTTATTCCCAGAAATTAAAATTTGCTACAAAATTTACATATTAGATTTTTATACATGATAAAAAAATTATATTAAAAAAAATGTCGGATCGCAGATCGGGGTGGATCGAATCAGCCTCGATCCAAATCCGCTCCGTGAATTTTCGGATCGGGGCGGATCACATAAATTTCAATCCGTCGATCCACGGATCGGGATTTTTTCGGATCGGATCGGATCGGGTCGACGGATCGACGGGGCAGATCGAATTTTTTTGCCATCTCTAACAAATGGTAATTGGTTATATCAAAAACTTGAGGTCTGCTGCTAAAAAAAAAAATGGAACATGTGACTCGTATAAGTTGACATGTGACCTAGAATACATCATTTCGCATTCAACGTGTGGAAAATACAAATGGAAGATATCAAATTATGTATTTTTTCAAGTTATTTCAAAGGTAATTGAGAGGTTGGGGTTCGACAAGTTAATTTAAATTCTTGATGATTATACGAGGAAAAAAAACTCATTAGTAAATACAAAGTTTTTGGTTTTGATTATTCTTAATGAGAAGCTCAAGTCTTTGAACAAAGTATATTTTCTACTTTTCTCACAATTGGATCATTCATTGACTTGACTTTCATTTTTCTTTGACCCATTACGCTTATATGATGACTCGAATTCAAAATTGTTTTAGTAGATATTTAGAAGTTGGTTGCATATTCTCAATTATTATGATTTTACATTTTCAATACAATCTGTTTCTACATTTTTACAGCGAGGATCATTCATTGGTCATCTTTCCATTTTTATTTGATTTATGTATGATGAAATGATGATGCAACTTTTGTATTTCTCCAAGTTTTTTCAAAGGTAATTCAAAAGTTGAGGTTGAACAAGTGAATTGAATATTTCAGCGATGCATGAGGTAAAATCTTTAGCATTTTTTTAAGTTACACTCAGTGATCATGGTTTTGGTTTTGATTTTAATTAGAAATATATATTGTCCTTTCTTCATTTGATTATTCTTTCACCCCTAATGACACGTTCAACACGTGACCTGGAATAAATCATATCACATTCAACATGTGACCTGGAGTGTGTAACATGTAATTTGAAGGGATAATGCCTGTTAATGTAACATGTGACCTGTGTAGTTCAACATGTGGCATGAAGTATGTAAAATGTAACTTGAATAAGAATAGCTCAGCAAATGGTTCTATCAGAAAACATGAGGTCTGCTGCTAAAAAATTGGAACCTTAAAGAGGTGACATTTATTAACAGGTGACCTGAATTATCTAACATGTGACCTGAATAAGAACAACTCAAAAAATGATAGGGTGTCACATTGACAAATAACTTAATGTATTCATAAGACTACATACAAAATGGTCTAGTCAGATAGCATCACATTTCATGGATGTAGATTACTCCAAACCATAAGTGAACTATTAATTAAAAAAATTAGGTTAAATTAACATAATTTACATGGTTTCGAGGTAACATGGATGCATGTTTTAAGGTCACAGAAGAAGTGTGATCACAATATGAATACAATGTCAAAAATGATAAGTGCACTAGTCATGAGCAAAGACATATCACAAATGATTAGCGCACTAATCATCAATAAAACCAGGTCAAAATACGTATATAAAATAAAAAATGATCAGTTCAATAGTCATAAACAAAGCCTGGTCACAAATGATCATTGCACTAGTCATCAACAAACTAGGCCACAAATGTTCTAAATCTCAAAGCACTTCATGTTTGGTATGTTAATATAAAATTTATTATAGGCTTGTGGCATGCATAAAGTGAGGCTTTCATAAAATACAATGTGTAGCCACAATGCCACAGAAGAAGTGTAGTCACAAAGAACTTGAATTCATAAAGCATGATCTAGGATATATTTCCATTAATTCAAATCATTACATAACACACCTACAAATACCAAGAGCACATGTGAAGTGGAGGTCACAATAATTCCATATGATACAAATATCATCATCGAGATTTACATTGGTTACCCACCGCACAGATCATTTACACTTTCCGGTTTACTTATATTTCTAATTACCTCTTGGGATTTACTGGGTTGTCGACTTTCCGATTCCATTGGGTTAGTAGCCTGAATCTCTTTTGGGGTAACTACTCTTTTCCTTTTACTACCTGATTCTTCATTCTCTTTCCATATTTTGTGCGATGACTTGCGGTCGGTGGTCTTCGTTTTACCCATTCCAGCGATTGTTCTCTTCGATCTCAAACTTGGATATGCGTAAATAGTTCTGAGGATCCAAATCTTTGGTCGGGGTTTGGAGTTCTGCGTTCGATTTCAATTGGTGGAATTATAGTAGATTATGATTGTTTTGGATATTTAGGGATAGTGAATTACTGCTTCTTTATTTCAATATATTTCTTTCATTTGTTATACGCAAAAATGGCGCTGTTTACTTGATTTATTCATATATTTTATAATATTATAATTTCTTAATTAATTATTAAAAGCCTATTTAAAACCTGAATTTTGAATAGAAACAGGTTTGATGTTATATTTGAATTTGATACTTAAATTACAGGGTTGCCTGTAATTTCCTCTTATATTCTTCTTAAATAAAAGATGGGTAATAATATTATCACTACATTACACCAGATTATAAATACACCATAAATAAAATAAGATTTTAATAAATACACCACCATAAATTTACAAATATGCACATTATAATTCAATTAAGAAATTAAAAAAAAAAAAAAAGATTAAGTATAATGCGCACAACATTTGATTGTCTTCCATATCTTTTCATCTCAATTATGGAAAATCTTCCACCTCTCTCTTGTCAATGACGAAATTTTCCATGATCATCGAAGTTTTAATTTCAACAAGAAGTTTCAAAATCTCAAAAATAATGGAGAGAGAAAATCAATTTCATTTTTCCATATTAAAATCGACAGATTCATTAGAAAGTGAAGAAACAATGTTGCATCGGTATGTTCAAGAATTTACCTTTAGACTTCTTCCAACCTATAGACTCCATTAGATCATCAATTTCTTTGATATCAACATTTAAATTTTATAACCAAATAACCCCTCAAAATCATAATCTACTTTCAAGAATCCACACAATGAATGCGACGGATTGTTGAGGAAAAGAATTGAAACCCTAGAAGAATAAATGCTCACGTGAGTTTATCCCTTCTTCAATAATGATGTTCTTTTGCGTTTTGGAGAAAGTTTTCGTAAGAAATGAGTCACAAAATTCTTGTAGTTATGAAATCATCAAGTGATAAACGCGGGTTTGGATAGGTTGCTTGCCTCAAATGTTTTGTCATGGTTTCTAATTATGAAATCATTTACAAATTCTTGTCATCGATAATTTTTTAAGGATTTTTTGATTCTTAAGAATTTGAATTTATTACTTTTTTTTTTTTTTTTGTAGTCGTTAATTATTTTCAAGAAACAATTTTGTACGACGAAGATGATGACACTTGAGGAGGAGATGGAAGAGAAGGAGGAGGAGGGTTGTGGTGTAGATATAAATTAGGAAGAGATTTTCTAAAAAAATAATTGGTTAGATAAATTTAAAAGGTTGTTTATGTCATTTTATCAATGTCTGTATTTGTAAATAAGGACTATTTTAAAAAAATGTGGTGTAGAAAATAAGTTTTGTGGTGATAATATAGCCACCCATAAAAGATTTATGTTACTGTGCTCACCGCGAGGATGATACCCAATCATGGTCCTAAATAAAATAGTAATTAAGAAAAATTTGGATCCCGCCTCCTACCTTTCTAGGCATGTGATTATTGATTCTCAATTTTAAAGATGGTAAGGATCAGTTGCCCGTGCAAAGAAATTAACAATATGGACTAGGGATGAAAAAAAATCGATGGACTCAAGAATCAAGAAAATTTGACCTCATTATGAATGTCCCGTCCCGAACAATCGAGTCCACAAGGCTGATCCCTTAGATCCGTCAATCCATTAAAAACTAATAATAAAATAAAATAATAAAAGTAATAAAAAATATAATAATAGGTGTAATAACAAGGCGTGATGGTCACCCCACTCATGCCCGCCCCACGTGTCGATCCGAGGCTGGGCAGAACTTGACATTGTTGACATCCCTAATATGAACATTAAAATCATGTATGATTTTTAGTTAATTCAAAAGATAAATATTATCGATAGTTAAATCCTCCAATTTTCATGTCGTGTACGATTTTAATGATTTCGAAATTGGGCATATTCAAATTATAAATTTAAATAATTGAGTATATACTCAAATTTAAAAGTTCGAATGAGAATCATATTACGCGAAAACTAGGAAGTTCGATCATATTTTTCCCTAAAACTTATCAAAGATAAATAAGTAAAATAAATCTGTAAACTTGAAATAACCTCTTTATTCTTCCCTTGGATTCCTATCATGTTTCCTAAGCTAGGAATAAGTGAAAGTTTTAAATACATTTGGATAAATGATCTTTTTCTTACTTTTAAGTCAGCTGGCAAATTTATAAATAATTTAAGAAAAAAATAACGTCTCGCGGAATATACGAATCGTTATAAATTAGAGAAAAAAAAAGAAAATAATAAAATCAAAACTCAAGTGTATTTCATTGAGTACTGATGCATTTATTTATAGAGTCTATAATGAAAGTTACAATCAGAACATATACATCATCCTAAACTAGATTAGCTAAGGAAAAATAGTGCAGTACGTATTAGCTCCCACTCATTTGAACATTACAAGTAGGGCTGGCGTTTACCGGTTCAGTTCGGTTATTAAAGTAACCGAAACTTTCAGTTCCAATTAAAAAAATTAAATTGGATGAAAAAAAAAATCTAATTGTTTACAAAAATTAAAGGTAAATACAACCAAACAAAGTTTCCAATTAAAATTAAATTCCAAATTCATGTAAAATATACCACGAATGTGAATATCAGAATCTTGATGGTTAAAACATTTTTTTCTATTCTAAAACCATTCTTATTTGAAAATGAAATCACAAGAAGTAAGAACATTTGAATCTCAATAAAGTAAATTTTACAAAATAATAATATTATAATAATATATGAAATGACTTAAAAATAAATTACTAAATTCCATAATAATAGTGTATCAAACAAACAATATTTCATACACTGTCTAAGTATCTATACATTAAAGTGTGGTTCTACTTGGAGAAGATTGTGAGTCATGGATTTCTAATTAAAATACCTTACCTATCTGGACAACATTTCTCAAATGTAAAGATTGTGAGTAAATTTATACTCCTCTGACCCACTATCTACACATTAACTATTGAGTATAAATATATTTTTCTGTATAATTCAATGAAAAATTCAAAAAATTATGTTTGTGAGTCATGGATTTCTAATTAAAATACATTACCTATCTGGACAATATTTCTCAAATGAAACAATTGTGAGTAAATTTATACTTCTCTGACTCACTGTCTACACATTAAAGCGTGAGCATAAATATATTTTGCTGTATAATCCAATGAAAAATTCAAAAAAATATGTTTTTATCGGTTTTCAATTTCGATTTTGAGAAACGATCGGTTTTGATTTTTTTTTTTTAAATCGGTTTCGCTTTCGGTTTTGAATTTTTTTTTTTAAGAACCGAAATATTTTGGTTTTTTTGGTTCATTTTGGTTCGATTTACTCGGTTCCGATTTTATTGTCCACCCCTAATTACAAGCAAAGGCGGAGCCTGTAAAGGCTAGCGCGGGCACTGGACTGCTTTTGACGTTGGGCTACCCTTATTTCGACCAATAAAAAATGGATCTTGTTAGATGCACAATTAGGATGACAAGCAAGGTGACAATCAATACTAGAAGACAAAAATTTTAAATGTATAATTACTATATTATTCTTCTAGTTATAAATCATTTAATTTTCTGATGATATATCTATATCTCTAAATTTATTGTTAACATAAAATGTGTAAAATATACTATTATATGTTAAAGTTTCTTCTTCAATAATTATACTCAATTCATCAATTTTTTTTTTTGTCTAAATCACTAATTATTCTTCCTCTATTAACTATACTTCTAGTAATTCCTGAAAAATCTGTAAATGGGGGTTCCCTTATTGTACAATCTAATAAATTATAATATCTTCCTAAATCTTCTCTTATAGTTTCTAATTGTGTAATTGTTTCTTCTCTTTAATATTTAAAGTCGTTTATTTTTGAAGGATTTATCTATTAAAAGTTCTAAATTCATAAGTTATAAAACTAAATATTTTAATTTTAATTATTAATTATATTTATTAAATTCTGAATCTTAGATTTCAATAAAACTTCCCCTTGAAACCTTCTTATTTATTCTAAATTTATTTTATTATTTCTAGTTGCAAACTCTAATTCTTTTAATCTTTTGTTTAGTAATTTCAAATTCTCTTTCAATAGTTAATCCTGGTATAGTAAAAACAGATTTCCAACATATGTAAAAACATGTAAGAAAGATCATAAATAAAATGATAAATTATGATAACAAGATTTGAACAGTATCAATGATAAAGTCGATATATAATCCATCATAAATAATTAACAATGCTTCTTTCTATCTATGGGTTCATCATGCTTCTTTGTAAATCTGATTTTAAATGATTTTTGACCAAATACTCTTCATTTATTTATTTAAGTATTAAACACAACTCCGTAGGAGATCGTTGCTGATCGAAAGACTCACGCATTAACGGATGCTCGAAAGACTTACTCCAATACTTTTTGTTCAACACTTAAACAAACACTTCTAAGAGGTTCAATACAATCCAGTTTTGTTTCCTACATCTGGATGTACTCTCTTAACACAAGTTTTATAAAAAATAAACTTATGGACTCATAAATAAATAGAGTATTGCTAACTATTTAATGACTTCATATGTATCTATATGGAGTTTAGTTACTCATACCTTCTGCTAGTTGTTTCTGGATTGGTTTCATGAAAATAAATTTTTGAACTATGAATGAAAACAAAGACAATAGATAGAGAGAATATATATTTTTATTACTGAAAACCAATATGATTTTCGGATGCTTACAATGAGGAGAGACTCCTCCTTTTATAGTTGATAAAAGCTAAGTTGAGGGATAAGATAAGATTCTCTAACTTTTACATACATGGCTAACATTTAAAGTAGATAAAGTAAAGATAATATTACAATAATTTCTGCTGTTTTTCTAAAGTTTCATGTTCACCTATTATAATAGCGCAAGTGCATGGTCGTGACAAGTAATAAAGTGGACTTTTTTAATCCGAGTTATCGTTCCCACGAGGAATTGGATTAATTATCAAAGTTATTCTAATTCTCACTTTATTTGAATGACAAGTAATTGAAGTTATGATGAATCTAAAGATTACACTAAAAACAATAAACAAGAAATAAAAGTGTGTTTTGTAAACCAATTTATGTAGAGTTGGGATTTCATGATTTCACGTAGTCCATACCTTTAATCTTACTACTCAAGTCTTAATCTCCTAATGTGATTGATCGAGTTCACTTATGTACATGAAATTCTCCTCTCGGATTTAAATTAACTCTACATAATTAGTCAATCGTACTAACAAACAGCTTTACTGGGTTTTATTCCTAATTCTAGATCATTCGCTCACCTACTGGAGTATGAAAATGATCCAATTAATCAATAAATTAGTATCCAGTTAATTCACACATTGAATAAAAAATAAAACCATACACATGCAATCAAACCGTAAAACTTGAGTAATAAAATTAAAAGCGTAAAACTACGCTACATCGTTTGATCCCAACAACAAGTTTAGTTACTCATATTATATAAAATCAAAACACAGTAATAATCTAAACTAAACATTATGAATAATTTGAAGAAGTGAAAATAGAAGAACTTTTGCACCAAGAATTATCTTCTACGAAGTTATCTCCAAATCTCCTCGCCTTTGCCTCCAAGTTTTTGCTCTAAACCTCCAAACTTTGATGATGAATTATGCCTCTAGAGTATGTGTGCAAAGGTCCTCAATTCATGCATGATAAGTCACTTTTATAGATTTTCCAAAAAAACCTAGGCTAAAACATCCTGAAATCCGCTCATCGGCTTTTCCCCGCTGGGCATCAGAAAACTGCACGGCTGCAAAGGCAAACTTCTGGTGGCCGCGCAGTAGACTGAAAATGGGTTCTGTTTAATTTATAAATCTCGCGCGTCCACCACATGGATAACCCGTGGCCGCGCAGTTCAAAACTTCAGCTGCAATTTTCATCTTTTCAGTACATTTAAGTTGACCCGTGAACTTTATTTACACGTGAGTTCTTCATCTTCTGATTAGATTACTAAGTTCCCGAGCTTTCCAAACACTCTAAATTTTCTTCCAAATTTCAATTCTTCTTCAATTAAGCTCTCGAACATTGATTTCTTCCACTCAACTCTCCTTGAAAATCCCGGTTGACGACACCATCTTCTATTTTGCTCGTTTAAGCTGCAACTAGCTTCAAAATGCTCATTTTTTCACTTTAGTGCTTCATTCCAATTTCAACATGTACATCTCAATTTCAACATGTTATATTGGGTCATTTGTACCATTATTTATGCAATCTAGTTTTATATGCATTTGAATTCTCTTTTTGTAGATCGACAAAATCACATTCACATTCCATTTTAGAGTGATTCTATTCTAGATATATTAAATCTTTCAATGATTATATTACATTTATCTTTTACATCATAATTGTGAATGACTAGTGTATGATCAATCATTTAAATACACACGAGAACCAGAAATTTTAATCTCACTCATTGGTATATCAAAGAGCTTAAGTTAATGATTAGATATAATTTCATATACCATATTTCATGCCAATTATTCAAAAAAAAATTCATGTGCAACAAGTCGTATTTTACGATTATATAATATTTTTTACTTGCACAAGTACTTACTAACTTTGCACTTTTAAGTATTTTAGATCACAAGTCATAAACAATAAGATTTTCATCTTTGGCCAAATTTTTTTATGAATTCATAATTCACTTTTCATATTAGAGCTCTATATTATATGTTGTTGATTTTTATTTCTCGATTTCATATCATCCAAATATATAGAGAGATTTCTTTATATTTTATACTATCGGGTACCTGGTAATTAAAGATTTTTTTACTCTCCATTTAGCCTCCATAAAATCATCACAATTATTTTATGGATATTTGTTTTGAAATCGATTATCACCACTCTTCAGATATGTTATAAATTTATCACTTCAACCACTTAATTCCAATGTTTTCAGACCCGAACCGGACATCGACCCGGTCGAGAGACTAGGTCAAGGGTTGAAGGGTCAACTCGGAGTCGACTCGGGATCGACCCGGGCATTAATTAATATTATAAAAATATTATAAAAAAAATAAAATAAAATAAAAAATATATAAAACCCGGGTCAACCCGGGTCCGGATCGACCGGGTTTCCCGGGTCAACCCAGGTCGTTGACCGGATTTGACCCGATCGGGTTTTTAATGTGACTCGACCAAGTTTTTGGACTGGGTCGCGGGTTTTCGGGTCGGTTTGACAACATTGCTTAATCCCCCCCCCCCCCCAATGCTGATAAATCTTATGCTAACTACTATGCTTTTTGGGTTCGCTACAATATTTTATGAATCAGCAACCATGTCGTAGAATCTCATCCTTCATGTATAATTATAATTAATGATTCAAACTCAACCACTTATTCTCAGCATTAACTTATTTCCATCTCAGTACATTGTGGTGGAAAATATACCGCTCTTTTCAAAATTTTAGATGAAAACCATATGGCTTCATAAGTCAATCGTGGAGTTATCATTTTAACATGTTTATAAACAAAATATTCCAACATGTAAAACAAAATTTGTACTCAGATTGTTCTCATAAAATGTTATAGCAAATAATTAGAGGCATTTAATTTTGATAAACAAATGACAATACAATTCACTATTATTATTCCAATAAATAAATAAAATCATTTAGTGATTTTGGACTATGAACTAGCATATATACTTTTTCTCATAATAATATAACTTGAGCAAATAATATCTTATGCTCCCGTATATAAATTTCCAATCACACATATAACCATTTATTATATCCAATTTTCAAACTTTCAATATGGTATACATTAAGGGTGAGTGGGCCCACTAAGTTCGTAGATATCAGGAATTTAGTTCCATATTTAGCTGGTGAGATAAGCACTTTGTCTTTGAGAACAACAACACGTGAGAATTTATTAACTTGAAGAATCTTCTCATTTTTCGAAGAATGTCCTTTTGAATTCTCAACAATTCTCATTATTGCGATTATTTAAAATTATAAAATATTAAAGTTATCGAACTTCTGGTTCAATACAATATTTGTTTCAATTGTACTAATACTAATACATCGTACTAATTAAGAAACACCATTAGAAAATTTGTAGGTTTCTCTTTTATTAATATTGTTCGAATAATTGAAAATCATAAAGTTATGCTATTTGAGAGCAATAACACAATATTGTTGTAAGATATAAATTTGTGTTTCTCCGTGAACACAATACTATATCCTTCAATAATACTATATATTTTATGTTTCTTCAAGAATAATAATTCAACATTTTTATGGAATATTGTAATATCGTGCTCTTCATGAGAAAAAAATATTCTTCTAAATATTAATAATTTTGTGCTACGACATGAGTAACAACAAATTAAGAATGAATTAAATAATAAATAATTTATTGCTAGATAACAAAAAATATATGAATGTAGCTTTGTAATACCAATGTCAAAATTCGTGTCACCAATAGAATAATGAGCTAAACATGAATGAAAGAAATTTGTGAGAAGAAAAAAATGCTTATCTATATTCATAATCATTGCATATCCACGTATATTAATGAGAATTAACGTGATTAAGATATACATTGATAACTTTTATAGAAATGTAACGACCCGGGTCCCACTTAACGGACTGTCCCTGTCGTTAGATGATGGCGTATTGTCCCCGCTGTACCAACACGAGTCTTTTCAGCATGCTTTGTCCTCACTCGCACGCTCCCTAAGAAAACTTCCCGGAATCGCTCCAAGTCAAGCACGCTTAACTGTGGAGTTTCTAACGATGGACTTCCGGACAAGAATGTACACCTTATTGGTATGAGTAGTACCTATCATTTCTTGAAAGCTTTCTTAGTCGGGATATTACAAGAAATGACAATGATTTTTAGCAATAATTGATAAAAAGATAAAAACTAGTCCAATACATACAACTTAAACATGTGGATAGTCATGAATTACTTGAATGATAATAATTAATCCATTAGTGAAAAAAAGATGAACATAACTTGAAAGAAAACTCTATGCACTCACATTAAAAAATATTGTAATTTTACTATTGTTTTTTAAAGAATAATAAGTTAATATTCTTCTAAAATATTGAAAATTATAATTCTCACTTTCCATGAGTGGTTAATATTCTTTTGGAATATTAATGAATTTTTTATTGAATTGTTTAATTCACGTTTTTTTCCAGAATGCAACTAGATATATATTCTTCAAGAGTAATATATACAATATTTTTCTGAAATATTATCAAATACAACTCCATACTTCTTTTGGAGTAATGACAAATACTTAATGATTGTAATAAATTTAAATAACCTTAGTATTCTAAAAAAATTATATGAAAAGCCTCCAAAAATTCACGATCCTCTAATTGATTCAAAATTTGCTATTATTTGCATAGAAATTTCTCACGAATAAATTATTGGATATTGATCTTAGCCATTAAATATAAAGAACAATGAGTTTTGAACGCCTGTCTAAATTTCATGACAATCGAACCATGAGTTGTTGAGATATCAACGTTTGATCACAACTGCTGTAGAGTGTCCATAACCTGCGAGTTTTTGTCTTGTTGATTCCAATATAATAATACAACTATTCATAATATACAAATTCATTTTTTTAGAAATATCAATCAAATATTCTTCTGGAATATGATTTGTATAAATTTGTAATTTTATTTAGAAAGCAACAACAGAATATTCCTTAGAACTTTAAGACGTATAATGTTTATACATCTTCAGAGTATTAATACAATATTTCAGTAGAATGTTGTTTAAATAAAGTCATATTTCACAAGAACATCGACGCAAAATTCGCTTAGGATATAAATGTTCACATATTATACCTTTTTACAAGTAATAATGTCAAATATTGTTTTGTGTGAACTTGTGCTTCTTCTAGATCAACGAATAATTCAAATATAATATTCATTTTCAGGTGACGCTTCAATATTCTTCAGAAATATTGATTTAGATTATTTCTTTTATCAAGAATAATACAGTAATCTTTCGTAATATTGATTTGGATTATTTCATTTTCAGTTTTCAAGGGTAAAAGATATAATATTCTTATGGATTTTGATTTTGACTATTTCTTTTTCAAAAATTAAAAAATTTCTACTGAAATATTGTACTAGAATATTGAATGAAAAAAATTCCATTCAAACAAATATTTATTGATCATGAATTGATATAATCAAAAGGATATGATCGAATTGAATAGCTATACCGATTTGTTATGTAACTCAGGTTAAGAATATAGACCTTTTTATTTTGAATAGGAATAGAGAATTTTTATATCAAATCAATTTACTAGAACTTCGTGGCATTTAAAAAAATAATCAATTTTTTGGTACTCAATTGGCTAAAACAAATTAGAGTTATATATGTATTATGATAATACTAAATAATCATCAATATTTATCTTATATTTTACAACATGAACAATAATGAGTACTAATTTTGAATGTGTACCTTAAAAATAAATTTTTGACATTAATTGAATTATGATTATTTAAAAATTCTATTATGAAACAAAGGCTTAAAAAATACTCCTCGATGATTATGTTAGTTGTAGCTAGTACAATAGCATGCACATAAACATGTTACTCTTTTTCGATGTTTCATCAGCTCTGTTTCCATACCTAGTTTCCACAAAGGCAATACTATAAAGTATGTCGATAACAGTGTTTGCTGTAAAACTGATTTTGCTAACATTTTCCTTTATGTTTGCTAATGTTCTATTTGATGATGTTACTTTTTCATTTATAGATATATATTATAATTAGGGATTACAGAAATGTTTTATCTAATTTGAACCCAATGAATATTCGATCCAAAGCGAATATTTCTTTGATTCGTGGATCGTGGGGGCGAATCATGGGATGGGTAAGGATCGGCCCGATATGTCCCGTTTAATTAAAAAACCAAGATTTTCGTGAGCGAATACTGATCAGACAGACCTGCTCCGAATTCGACCTGTTGCCATCAGTAATTATAATAGTTGATTTTTTATCTAAATTTTAGATATTTCAGTTTTTTCTTGCTACTATGTAATCAGACATTTTATTCATAGAGCACCATATTTTATCCAAGCCTTTACTTGGCAAAACTTATGAATCATTGATAAATGGATAGGCTCTGGAGCACATTGTCACGCCCCACATGTCACAATGTAGAAACTCCGCACACGAAGACATGCGGAGTGGCGCAAGGCATATGCAAGATCGTAGGCCAAGGACATATGCGAGATACAATGCCTATGTCTCAAAGAGACCAAGGCAAGGAAAGAAAGTACTCGAAGGAGATGGAGATTTCGAAAGATTATGAAACTTGATTAGTCTAGTACGTTTCCGAAAGATCCGTGGTCGAGCTTTGAAGGCATCTCGCATATTGAAAAAGACTATGAAATGCAAAAAAGTTACACGGGAAGCAACTAGAGATGACAAAAAATTCCGACCTGAATGGGGCGAAAAATACCCACCCCGCGGGTTGGCGGGGCAGGTATGTGGTGGTTTCCCGCGACCCGGGCGGGTGCGGGTTTGGCCGTCCCGACACGATTAAATAAATTAATAAAATAATAGGAAAAAACATAAAAAATGCCGAAAAAAATAAAAACTAAAAAAATTAAATGGAGCGACGGGATTGACTTGCCCTGACCAGAAAATTCCCGAGTCATGGGGGGTGGGGGAGGGAGTTTGGAATTGAAAAATTCTCGCGGGGCGGGGCAGGGATCGGGGGGACCCGACCCGAACCCGCCCAGTTGCCATCACTAGAGGAACGTTCTAGAAAGGTACGGAACGTTCTAGAATGGGACGGAATATTCTAGAAAGCTTAGAGTGCCCAGAAGAATACGGAAGGTTCTAAATTCAACTAAGTCTCCACCCCTCCGGAAGATTCTAGAAGAATCTAAGTTAATAAGTAATGTTGTAGGACTTTGTAGAATAAACTAGAAAGTAGCATATAGATAATATTTGTATAGAATTATCTAGAATGTGAATATAGGCCATTGTGCATGCCTTGCGCCACTCCGCATGTCTTCGTGTGCCGAGTTGCTACATTGTGATACGCAGGGCGTGACAACATGCCCTCAAGGGTGGCAATGTAGCTTTAGAGTTTGTTTGATAATGTTGATTTTTATTTATTTTAGTTTTTTTTTCACTTTTTCTTCAAATAATTTTTAATCACATATTTTTATTGGATCAATCACTTTACAAACTTTTCAATCATACATTCTCTAAAAAATCGAACACTCCTCCATAACATCCTACACCAAACAAGCTCTTAATCAGATGTAATCTTATATACCTAGCATCCATTTAATAGTCACATAGTTCTAAGTTTGACTTATATGAACCCAAGTGCAAATAACTCCTGATCAATTATATTAATCCTGCAGTAAAATTTTGTTTGTTTAGAATTTGAGTTTTTAAGGTAAAATATGTGATTGAAAAGTGATTACGAATAAATGTATATGATTAATAAGAGGTTTAGGTAAATTTGATGAAAATTTTGTTTATAAACAAGTTTTACCAAACACCATATATAAATAAAAAATATTCATCAGCTCCGCTAAGTGTATAAAACTGTACTCTTTGATTATGTGCAACTATTTTGGCTGCAAATCGTGATTATGGACATATTTTTCAAGTGTGTTCGCTAACACACACACACACACACACACACACACACACACACACAAAATGCAACTCAATGTGCATTGGTGGTCATCTTAGAGAGTTGTCGCACGTCCCTATATATTTCCTATCTACCACCAGTATCGGGTACAGGTACTAAATGTCAAATTATCTCTAAACCGAGCAACTTGAACCAACGAAAATATGTTGAATAAAGCAAAGGTCGTTAATGCTAATAAATAATGAACCTTTGGCACTTTGGCAAAAAGGTACTAAATAAAGAACAAAAATTCTACTTGTATAAGTTGACAAAAAAAATGAGGTGACGAAATTGTAAATGTTGATGTGATATGTGGAATAAGGAGATTGTGCCACACATTGTGTCAACCTTTCTATTAAACTCTATTACAAGTAGTAAAATTGAAGAAGAAATGCATTCAAATCGAAAATGGGAATGATATACACAGTTCCACTGAAATTCCTAGAACCTAGACGTTTATTGAGATTTACATCAGGACGTAAGAGAGAAAAATTCACAAGAAAAGAAAGATATTAATTTGTATATGGGTATTTCAATCAGCCCCCAACAGTCCACACTATGAACTAAACTAAGACAATTGTGAGGGAGAAGCTGAAACCTTGCAGATGGGACACCAATTCTTCAACCGCAACCACTGTTCGATGCATGCCATGTGATATCCGTGCTGGCAGCCCAACTTACCAATTTCATCCCCAAATAAGTACTCTTCCTGCAAGAAATCAATTTGTTAAGTTTTCTGTACAAAATATGGATGGAAAATATGAAATTAAGTCATGTATTGAGCTCTGTGTGGTTAGTTTCTAAGGAAGCTTAGTAGGTAAAAACGACTTTTATTCTGCTTATTAGCTTATGAAGTGGTCTTGATTAACGTACCCCAATCTGGGTTCAACATTAATTCGTTTATCTAATGAATTAATCTTAAATATATGCTTTGACAAGCCATTCTCAGCAAAATGTCAGGTAGTTCTGTTAGCATACATCCCAACATATTTCAAGTGCAAAGCTTGAATGGATCTGTATCTTGGCTCAAGATTTTTGAAATTATCTACTAAATTGACTGCAACACTCCAAAATATTTACCCTCCATCTATTAAATTATTTATAAACAAGTTTATAAACAACACATTTTACAAAACTTCTTTTTATCCAACCATATTTCCTCAAATCACTTTTCAACTACATATTTTATCTCGAAAACATCTAATTCTTTGTTTATAAACAAAAAACTTCTACTAAACAGAGGCTTAGCTTTAACATTATATGCATAAATAAATATGATAAAACTCAATTCCAATCTAGATGCCATTAAAAAAGTTATAGAGATTTGACAACTGACAAGGGTAATACCAAAATCAGCTCGATAGAAGTAATTTCTTTTGAAAATTTGGAGATCCATGAGGAAAAGAAGCTTTGAAATGATCTACAGCTATCGGAGATGACTTTGCAATAAACTTGTCCTAATAAGATCCGCGAGGAGGACAAACCTAAATGCAACTCAACAGGCTTGGACCATGGTGCAGTGGAGGGGATGCTGGAAACCAAGTCAACTTATGGAAATTGTCCTTATTATTTTTTTACTATTAATTTGGAGTGAGTGGGCTGGGTTGATGGGAGAGGGAGGGAGCGGAAACCAAAAGAAAGATAATAATCAGTGTGAAATTCCAAAGACAATAAAGGGACCTGACAAATACTGCACTTGGTGTCATTCTCATCCTCCAAAGATCCCGTGTTCAGTACTTCAGAAGGGATAGCCTGATAGCAGCTTTTCCTTAGGCATTTTGACAATTCCTCATCGGAGAGCGCTGTGCTAACGGTACCTATTCTCTCCTCCAAAGCTAATAATTCCTGTTAAAAGATACCATAGAACACCAAGGATTATGATATCCTTATCAAAATCCAACATCAACTTAAGACCAAATTACAATAAATTATAATCCATAAATTAACAGGATTCAGATCAGTACCATTAAATTTTGCAGTGTGCATAAGGCTAACTAATTGAATATCAATTCCTCAAAAACGAACCTCATAGGACATGTTATCAATGTCCAGTCTCATGTCTCTATGTCGGTCATAATAATGGCTGAGCCCTCTGAGGAATAAACTAGTCTCCAAGGCAGAAACATGCTGCAGACAGAGATTATAAATCAATTATGAATTCCAATGGGCATAAATTGCAAGTAAATAAAGATTTACTACCTCACTAATCAGATCTTCATCTTGTTCAAGTCTTTCAATTGCTAATAATACCTGTCCAGTGAGAAAATACAATATATCACCATCTAGTAGGAAATTTTAATCAAACATGGTGGCATCATTAATTCACTTCCCATACAATGGAAAAAATTAATGGGAATATTATGTACTACAGGAGCAATACCTCAGCAATTCCACTGAATGCCATATGATCCATTAAATTGGTAGTGCCTGATTCTGCAGACATTGCACTGGATAGATTATTGCTGTTGCTACTAGAAAGACTATACGAACTTGAATCAATTGAAGAAACACTGGCAGAGAAGTGTTGAGAGGAATTATGACCACCAGCACCAACTGGTAGTTCGGGATGAGATAACTGAGAAATCCTGACCACCGGTTCTCTTAATGAGGAACCGTTTCGATTATGTTGATTAGAACGCCTCGGTGTTGTATTTATATCTGTTGATCTCCTAGTTCGAGCAGATGCAACACCACTGCCATCCTCTCTACGAGCCCAACTTCTGTACTGTCTTGGATTAGATATGGAGATACCACTAGTTGACGGGGAGGCATGTCTGTCTATGGACGAAGCTGCAGCTGTTTGCTTAACTTCACGAGATGAATTGCTTTTCTCTACCGGATTTCTTTTTTTCACAACATCCTTCATATTATGGTTGGAATTTGAGTTCGAACAATTTCGTGGAACGACATCCGAAATTGAATTACACTTTAGACTTCTCAAACCATACCTGCTCCTACTACCACAGTTCCTTGCTCTAAATTCTGAGCTTTCAGAAACCGGTGGAATAGAATCTAGCTGATTGTTTTCGCTGCATGATCCATAATTATGATTAGTTATTTTTCTTGGTCTAATAGTTGATGTTACCCTAGAACTCCTTGAATCCACCACCTCCTTTCGAGTCTTGGAATCTCTAGATTCTGAGTGATATGCTGTTTGAATTCTACTTGGTGAAGGCATAGGGTCCGGAGTCTCACCTGAAACACTACTTTCTAATGGATCAATATCTAGTTGAGAAGAGAACTTTCTCTTAGAATCAGGACCTGATTTTTTTGCATTGGTCATAACAGGAAACGACCTAGAGGGATTTCCAATTATTTTCTTGTCATTTGAAGAATGAACTAAAGGCCTCGAACATTTAGCTTTAACGGAGCTTCCACTTTTAGTATTATGAGTAGCATTCTGAGTGTACTTAACTCTGCCACTGCATCCCAGTCGACTGCAGAATTGAGCACTCTCTTCCGTATTCTTGGAAATATCTTTCAAAGCAATACCGGATCTCTTTTTGGGGACAACCCCACGAGCAGCTCTTTTACCAGAATATCCGTCCATTGACCCTTTATTCCTGGTAAAAACATATTTTATGCACCAAAAAAACCCCAATTAGTTTATATTTCATTATTTCTTAAGCTGTTAAAAACTTAATCTATCTACAAGGGTGGATTTTCTTCCTCTATTGAAACAACAAAAAGAACTGCACAAATGAAGTAGCTGAACAGCCTAAGGTCAACGAAATATGCATGACATGCATAAAACAGTGAGAAGTATATTTCATAAATATCAGCAATAACATAATTTGAACCAAAACCACTAATAGATTTAAAAAATATTAGTGAATTGAGGAGGAGATTGAGAAATTTTATATGCAAAAAAACTTATTAATATGAGAGTTTTTCCAGAGGACACAGCAGTATGAGTTATTATCCCCACTCCTTCCCTAGGAAATAAACAAATATGGAGAAGCTATTGTAATATGAGAGCATCTAATGCCACCAACCTGACAAATAGATATAATGAAGCTCGACCTGGAAAGGAAGTGGTTCCCTAATATATATGAAATGAATACTACTCATTTTATTGCATAAAAATCTTATGCATGGGGAGAGACCGATGGTCTCAAAACTGATTATATACAACTGATGCAAGTAAAATTCACTAGTATCAGGGTCGAACTGTAAGCAAAATACGAAAGGGATATGAGGTGTAGAAGCGCAACTATAAAAGGCAGAAGGTTCAAAGAAACTACTACCAGAAGCCATGTCGAAAAATTCGACTTTTCTATCTAAAACCACAATACATGTAACATGTGGACAAAAAATAACACAAGGTGTTAAATATCTAACAATTCTAAAGGATTACCTCTATCCTTCCTTGAGAATATACTACAATATGACCAATAGTTCACAGATATAACCTAATTGAATGATCATGTCAGCACACAGCGACAAACAACCACGCCTGAATATGATATAATACAAAAAATGAAGAAGGGACTTCTATGATCGAAGTTCACAAAAGGGTGGCTTTTATTTTCTTTATACTAAGCAAAAAGATAATTTTACTTTATATTAGATTGCTTAACACTTTATATTCCTAAAGAACACATTTAACAATCAAGCCACCGCCTAGTTCAAGCAAACATTACACTTCAATCTCTTCATCAACAATCAAACACACATGTATTGGATTAAAAAAAGGGAAAATTCATATCATATCAAATATGAAAATCATAAAACATTTAAAATAATTTTTTTGAGTGAAACACTATCAGGGATTCAGGGTTCAACAAATAAGATAAAAACAATGGTTTGCAAAACAAAAACAGAAGCCATGTATAGAATTGAAGAATATTGAATTAAAAATTGAGAAACTAAAGAACTGAATACCAGTATTCATATATCAATCAAAATTCAAAAAGGATAGAATAAAAAGAAGAGCAAAAGAGGAAACCCAACTTTTTATCAGGAAAAAAAAAGGACGGATCGAAAAGATTGATCAACTTTTTGTTAATTTCATTTACCCAGAGAAAAGAAAAGAAAACTGAAGAAATCTGCAATCAGTGCATGATGATTGGATTGGAAAAGAGGTTTAACCTTGTACAGAAGAAAGAATAGAGACGTGTTGTAACGAAGTTGTATATAATATAGAGATCCGAGGGTAATGGAATAACAGAGTTTTAGGCAGAAAAGAAGAATACGTCATCATCAAACCATAAAACGATAAAGAAATCCGCAACAAACTGCTGCTGAATTGCCGACTTGGCGGTAGAGTTCATGTGCGGTTTGTGGGATTTCCTAGGTTTCAACGGTCAACTATCGACGTCTTTCGGCTGGCCCAAAAGTCACCTAAGGACCCGAAGCACAGTTTTACAACTTTACTTCAATAATTTTTTTTTTTTTTTTTTTTTTTTTAAAACTAAGCCACCGGTGACTTCATTTTTAGTTATAAACATTTGTTTTTTCAAATTACGAGGTAAATAAATGATTAAAAATTGGAGAGAGAAAAGATGTGTGATTAAGAAATTATATTAAAAATTGGAATGATTATAATAAAAAAATAAACAAAATAACATAACACATTGTAAGAATGTGATACTTTTGAAGTCAAATATGTGATTAAAAGGCGAATTGAGAAAATGTGTGATTAAGAAATAATTTTAAAAAATGTATTATTTATAAACAAGTTACAAAACGAAAATTATTAAGCTCGATTGCGAGAAGAGCTATTTTTTATGTTTGACAGTTTGAAATTGAACAGTAAAATCAAAAGAAGAGAAAAAACAACTTGATGCTTATATTTTATTTGTTACGATTACTATTCAATCTCGTCTCGATAAATTTGTATTATTGACACTCCATTCGACCTTGTCGAGCAAACTTCTAGTCAGTTAAGAAAAGAAGAAATCAATGAAAGGTACATCTGGCATATTCGGTTAGTCATTTACGTAGTTCAAAACAAGTATCGTAATATGATACTTATGGCTTTTCAAATTTTTGTATTACAACCTGATGAGTATAAATTTTATTCATACTCGAGTCTTAAGCCTCGAGTCCGAGCTCTTTGATAAAATATAGTCTCTTATCAAATGTGTAACCCCGAGGACCACCATGAACTCGAGGAGGACCTCAAACCCGACCACATTAATATCACCATATATTATATTTTCTATACTCGAGGAAGACCTCAACCTCGACCACCATAAATTCGAGGATGACCTCGAGCCCGAACACGTGAATATTTAACCACGTCATATCTTGGTACCCCCGAGCAACATATGAACCTCGAGGCCGAGCACTTAAACATTACACTAAACACCATATTGAGAACCCCGAGGACATGAACAACCCCCGAGGAGAATATAACCCCCGATCACACTTAAAATACCCGTGGCGAAAACGTTACCCCGACCACTCATAATACCCCCGAGGATAGAATACCCCCGAGTACATATATCTCACCAAAAAGGTGCATGATGTGCTCTGAGTACATGATGCTCAGGTCACGTCTCTCATTTATCGGGCATGAC
Organism: Ligustrum vulgare; assembly: GCA_963555705.1. Classification (NCBI taxonomy): domain Eukaryota; kingdom Viridiplantae; phylum Streptophyta; class Magnoliopsida; order Lamiales; family Oleaceae; genus Ligustrum; species Ligustrum vulgare. The sequence continues at coordinate 53,037,684 of OY743175.1, forward strand.
TTGATCTGACACGTGGAGTCTACAACCTCCTAATTCCAATAGAACTCATTTCCCAAAAGAATCCTATTTGAGTTTTACAGCCTTATCCCTAAAAAATAGGAGGATGATTCCTAACAGGACTCATGCAATGCAGGTATTTCAATCCTATCATAATTCTTCCATAAAGCTCTATAAATACATGCCACTCAATCATAATCCAGGTACACAATTATCTCTACAATTTATAGCCTTTTGCATAAATTTTCTCCTTCCTCTTTACTGACTTAAGCATCGGATGGGCGACGAGGGCACACATCCTCGCCTTTATTGCAGGTATTCGGAGATCCAGTTCGTGCTAATTTATTGCTCAAGTTCGGAATATTTCAGGTGCGATTTTTAGCATCATCACAACCTAAAATCTTTTCAAAAATTTTTATTACACTTTCAGCTTTTTATGATACTTTGATCAGACATTTTATTAAATATGTTGTAGAATTGGTAAAAAATCAATGGTGACATCTTTCAACAACACAGCCACCCTGAGTAGGTCATGGAGCCTAATCGAGGGAAATGGAAGTGTCACGGAGGTGGTGACGCCCTGTGTTGGTGAGAATATTGTAAGGCTTGAAGAGAAAAAGGAAAAATAAGTAAAAATCAATTAAAATATTAATATAAGTAAAATTTCAATAAATGATAAAAAAGTAGTGTGGAGTGCAATTATCAATTTTTTTTTTTTTATGTAGTATGAGAATGGATTGAGTGGCTGAGCCATGTGTATTCATAAGTAAGTGCTAACAATTATTGAAAGGTGATGATGAGAATCATAGGAGGCTCGACAAGGAAAAATCAATCAAGCGAGCCAAACAAATTTTAAACACAATTTGAAGGATTCCTGAGGCATAAAAGAATAGGATTCAAGGCTAAAACAAGTGATTAAAGTAAAAAAACAAGCAAAGAATCAAGTTGGAGTTCAAAATCACGGAATGCTAAAAATCCAACCACGCGGCCGCGTGGTTGAAACGGATCGTGGCCGCGTGACATTTGCTGATTTAACAAAACCAAGAAATGGCCGCCTACGCGGCCAGGTGAAATTACTCTGTACTGCCGAGCGCTTGACTCAGAGCTAGAATTCTCGAGTTTTTGACCCGAGCCAGAATTCGCGCGGCATCGCAGCGTAATTTCCCGTGGCTGCGCAGGCAGCCATTTCTCTGGTTTTGTTAAATCAGCAAATATCACGTGGCCACGACCCGTTTCAACCACGCGGCCACGTGGTTGGATTTTCAGCACTTTGTGATTTTGAACTCCAACTTAATTCTTAACTTGTTTCTTGACTTTAATCACTTGTTTTAGTGTTGAACCATATTCTTTTATGCCTCGAGAGTCCTTCAAAATGTGCTTAAAATTTGTTTGGCTCCCCTGATTGATTTTTTCTTGTCTAGCATCATATGATTCTCATCAAGTGATCAAAACACTTGAAACGATAACTACTCAAACTAGATACAGTCTACCCTCATTTTTTCGATATTAAGTCTCGATTTGACTCCCATTATAAAAAAAACATATTTTATCTCTTTTTTTCAACTATACAATTATCAATAAAATAATATTACACATAAACCATTAAAGATTCCCTATTTTTAACCACACATTCTCTTAAAAATTATTATTCAAAAAATTATTTATTCAAATAATCACTTTAAAATCAACATCAAACAGGGGTTAAGTTAAAAATAGAATATGTTAATCTCAAAAATATTGTTAGTTTATTTATTTACAATCTAGAAGACACGGCAACAAATATTAGCTACGTGTTGACCAAATTTAGTCAAATTATCTGAATATAGTTCAATTAAAATCACTTAAGATTGCACGTTTCAAAAAAAAAAAAAAATCACTTAAGATTGCTGAAAATGACTGCTCCAATCAATAAGATCGAAATAGTTGATTTACATGAATATATTCTCCTTTGTAGGCCAATTGCACAATAAATTATCAAATCCTCTTGTAGAGATGCTAAAAGTTGTATGTATATGTTATATAAATACAATTATTTTTGTCCCCACAAAACATAAAAAAAAAACTAATTTCAAATAAAGATAAGGAACCATATATTTGCTGCTTGTATCTTGTGGATGGAACCAATTGCCAAACCCCACCACTAACTTCATCAAAAAGGAAACATGTGGCTCCTAACACATTCATTCCTACCCTTTTCTTTTCTCGTCATTATCAATTTTTTTGGTGTACCAAATTTTTTAAAAATGACTACACTCTCTCTGATAACGTAATCGTTATTATTTATAAACCAAATTATAGATTACATAATTATTCAAATTATTTTTTAATCACACATATTTGTGAAATCACTTTTAAATTGCACTGGAGTAGGTACTCTAAATTAATTGTGTAATAATTTACTACTTGAATTGTTAGCTCAAATAACATTTCAGTAAGTCAAAATTCACAAGTGACAGACGCGGACGGTTCCATTAGTTGGTTCGAAATTTGGATTAAAGCTTTGAATTGTTTGAGATAAATCAAAATTTAAATTTGGTCAGTGACTAAAAATGAAATTAAACCCAACATAAATGGAAAATGGAGAGAGTTGTAACCCAGAAAAATTTCCTTCCTATATGTACGTACCTGATTTAACAAGGTTGTCGCCCTTAGATGGTTGAATAGGTCAGGGCGTAAAAAATATGGTGCGTCAAAGTACGCTGTTCCAACTTAGAATTCCGACTAACTTTAAAAATTCCTCGACAATCGTCTATAAAAAATAGTTAAAAATGCATCTCAAGAAGAGAGGCGCATGAAGCTAGCATGGTATTAGAGCTTGTTTGGTCTTGTTCAAATTTTTCTTACACTTATTTTCAACCACATATTTTTTTCACATTTTTCAATCTCATATTCTCCCAAAGCTCAAAAATTCCTCAAAATTTTGCAAAAAGTATACTAGACCAAACATGTTCTTAGTATAGAAGATTCATCAAAGAGATAACCTTGTAAACAAGACGTCCTCAACAAGTATATGTTGCAAGCTGATGGGAGAAGAACCAAAAAGTTTAGAGGATGAAACGGTTAAGAGCATCTCCAATAGGTTCTTTAAGCTTGAGATGCTTTTTATTTTGGAGAGTTAGTCCTTAAAATTCCACTCCAATAGACTCTTTAATTTAATATTTTAATTTAGAGAGCCAAACTCACTCTCTATTATTAAATGCATTAAAAAAGTATCAATTTTCAATATTCCAATATTAGCTTTCTTTATTACATATTTAATAACATTGGTCATTCACTTTTAAAAAAATAAATATAAACTAAAAATAAAGAAAGATAAAAAATATTTTTATGAAAAAGTAAAATAAGGAACCAAAAATAAAGATTTTATTGGAGTTTTTAAAAAGTTTTGCTCCTTAAATTTAAAGATACTCTCTATTACGTAGAATATGCCCATTAAAGATAAAGAGACTATACTCTAATGGTTTAAAGTCATGTAGGTAGAAGAAGCTCAAATCCTTGTATCAGAATAATGTCTGTGATTTTCATAAGAGGAAAGAGGATAATTTGGTTCACAAATTGGCCGAGAGTTGTGATTGATTGGAAATGGAACAAGTTACAATGCAATGGTACAGGAAATCCGACCTTTTTTTTGGTGATCCAGTGCAATATTTGTCGTGAAGGATTTGGGACCAACAAACAGATTATGAATCTGAAGATTTCCAGGGACAAGGGAAGCATGGAGCTCAATTATCTGAAAAACACTACATCATGAAACTAGGACAGGCCTTTTTTTAGTACTTGTTCACCATTTCAAGCCCGTTTGGCATAGGTAATTTTGGAGGAATTTTTGAAAATTTTGGGTTTGGAGAACGTGTGGTTGAAAAGTGACTAAAAAACATGAAAAATTGTGGATCTCATAAAAATATGTGCTTGAAAATGAATTTGAAGGAAAAGTTGAAAAAATGGTTTGGACTAACTTTCCGTCCTAAACGTGAGAGGAAGGAAAAAAGACACGAATGCATGAAGTTATATATTACTCGCATAAATGTGTAAATTTATATACAAACGTGTTTATATGTAGATGTATGTATGCGAGCGCTTGCAAATGTATTTATACGAGCATATACGATTAAGCATTTACTAGCATCAGTCTAGGAACACCAAGAATCCATATCAACGCTATTTATATCAGGGAAACAAGCAAAAAAGACAATAGAGTAAATGAAAGAAGAAATAAAACTAATCTCAAATTTTTGTTTTGCATTTGATCCTGGAAACTGCTGGTCTGTTATCTTCCATGTATTTGTTGGGAAGCTTACATAATCCATCATAAGTAAATATTCCTGCAGCCCTTACACTTGAGCAGTAAGAAATACTGGGAAAATCGCCATATTTAACAACAATTACCATTTTGTACTTCTTTTCTAACATAAGATTAATGACACAACCAACGGATGTTGAAGCTGTAACACAAGGTGGTGGACTTCTCATAAGCGTTGAAAGGGGGGCGTCTAGCTGCAAAAGCATCATTAGCAAATTGTTATCGCTTCCGTGCAATAAAAATGAAAAGAAAAAAAAAAAAAAAAAATGAAAGGAAAATAATAGAAAGAAAAGAAAACGAAGCATCAACTCTGTGGCTAAACACAAAAAAAACTATTATTAGCAACATTGTTATAGGAATGTGAAACGTGGAAAAGGAAAGAATAGAAAACAAGAAGATAATTCCACTCTCCCCACATACGACTCAGCAGAACAAGATATGTAGCTGAACTCAAAAACTAGCAATAAAATTTGAAGTACAAGCATTTCGAAGAAATAACTCAAGTTCAAGGTCTTTGGTTTTTTTTTTTCATGAATGTGAAACTACCACCATTTATTCCTAGGCAAAAGAAGCAGCTAATAGGCACTTTTGGACATTATCTCAATTTTTTTGGTCTTAACTAGTTCAAGAGTTTGTGAATTCAAGAGGTCCTGCACCATTATCTAGACTACTTATAAATTATAATATTATATCATTCTCCACAATGCCCCAAAGCTTGTAGATTAACACGTTATGTAAATTAAACACGTCTATTATCTTCTATGGTATCAACAGTCCTGAACTGCAACTTCATGACTTGGAGACTTTGCTTTGATGCCTTCATGGAACCATATATAAACCTGGGTTGCGCCATACTGTCAGTTGGATTTGTCGACGAGGGTTCATTCAACATGTCCACCAAAAAGACTCCTTTTGAGGATGCCATGAATAGCTTCTATGATGGTAAAGACTTTAAAATTCTCAAATGACAACCATCAACGGCTTAAGTCACTAAATGATTCCGAGTACAATTTGAAAGAGAATCAGCTACATACAGTCATTGCTGAAGATGGGTTGAAGGGATTGATGTCGTGACAAGGGTTTCCTAGCTGAACTAAACTTATATGTTGATCCATCAACGGCTTAAGTCACTAAATGATCCCGAGTACAATTTGAAAGAGAATCAGCTACATACAGTCATTGCTGAAGATAGGCTGAAGGGATTGATCTTGTGACAAGGGTTTACTAGCTGAACTAAACTTATATGTTGATTTGCATGTCGTGATGTAGCTTCCTCTTTATTTATTTCTGAGTCTTTCATTTAGTCATTGTTATGAGCTCTCTTTGGCTTATAATCCAAGAAGCAGACACCCAATCTAATCTAGTGTCGTAATCACTTCATCCCTTTCTAATAACAGCTGTTTACTTGGTGATTACTAGCTTCCTTGCATAAATGCTCCTGCAACTTCAAGAAACTAGAATTGACTGTTAATTCTCTAACTAGGTAGAATTAATTCGGCATTCTCCAGGTACAAAATTGAGCTTTATCAGATCTTCAGATGCCTGACAGTGGAATTTTTATAAATGGGAGGTGCTAAAACTAAACCCGCAATATTTGCCTACTCCTTGCCTCATTGAATGATCATCTTGTCTAAATGCTCAAGCTATTGAGAATGATGACTTATTTATTGATACAAATTATATTACAACTTTTTATAGCCTAATCTACGATGTACAAGAAAGTAAAAATATCCTGTCAGCGACTCTGCATATACAATGAAATAGGATCTATTTTACAGAAGGAAAGAATAATCACAGGTCCTAGTTTTATACTTTAAGGCTATTATACATGTTTTTCCTAGGCTCTGCTAGCTGACCTTTTGCTGGCATATAATACCAGCTGTTCTACATCTATATTCATATATCTTTAAACAATTTTCAACAACATAATGTCATAATAATCAGTCACAGACTTTAATACACCCCACTGTCATCTGCAACTCCATGTAACATTGGCTGAATTAAATTACTATACCACAATGAATCTCAATCAAAAGTTGATAATTGTTGAAATTATAATATATGATAGAAAAGAGTGGTGGATAAGTGGTTAGTAGTTGTAGGTCCTACAAAATGTGTGGTTAAAATTAAGGTTTTCTTTCACCCTTAAATTATAATGTGATTATTATAATCAAATCTGAACAATCACAAAATATGTTGGATAATAACTGAACATGGTTACTGCCTATTATTATCATGTCAAAAATTGCTTCATAGTGACTTACAGTTAATGGGCTTCACAAGTTGCAGGGAAAGAGTAGAACAAAATCATTATATTGTGGGCTCACTCAGTACAAAAATTTGTTGACAAATAACGTATAAAATATCCACGACAAAAAATGTAGTTGTGTAGCAATGGAACTTAGTATAAAGTACCTTATCACAATCTTCTCGATGCAGTATCCCCACACAGCCACCCCAGTCATCTATAATAGGCACAACTTGATCATTAAAGAAACGCATCACCACTTGCTTCAGTTGCAATGTAGCTTGCAGTGACCGAGCTTCATCAAATGGCGTCATGATGTGCTCAATTGCATCAGTACTGGATACCTAAATTAGATTATAGACAGACAACAATATGAAGTAGACTTGAGAAAATGAATTGACATGTGAAATGTTAATAATATCAGTTACAAGTCTGGATGTTTAACTGTGTGGGAACATCATAATATTTTTATGACTTGCATGCTTGAAAATAGGAAACAATCAAATACCTGAAGTAGGCGAGGGCTCAACAATGATGAGTTTAAACCTAGCAATGCCTCTAGGCGTAGCACAACCTGCAATGAATTCATGGATTATTGGATTATATTCAAGGACCATACTCAACGAAAGAAAGCACCAATCTTTCATCAACAGGGCCATACACCAGGAGTCTAAGGCTCTGTTTGAGCCCCATTTTTATGTTTAAAAATGAGTACTGTAATATTGAATTTTTGGAGAATTTGAGGTTAAAAAGTAGAAAAAGTTTTGGTTACAAGTCAAAATTATTCTATTGGCAGAGTGTGTAGTTGAAAATGAGTTTGGAAAAAGAAAAGAGATTTGAGAGAATGGGGCTCAGAAAGGAGCTAATCGTAAAGCAATAAAGGGCAGCAGTGGAATGAGTAGAAGGAGAATAAAAGACATTAATTTGTAAAAGAAGGCCTCCAATAATTCTCACAAAACTCTGTAATACAGAATGGTTTGCAACTAAATCATTACAGAACAGCATATTTAGTGCTTTTTTGAAACCCCATTATAATTAAATTATTTGAAATAATGTATTTTGGAATAGTGATTTTTTGAAGAATGTGTGGTTTTAAAGTGAGAGAGAGAGAGAGAGAGAGAGAGAGAGAGAGAGAGAGAGAGAGAGAGAGAGAGATGTATTGGAGAATGTGTGCTCGAAAGTAAAAGAGAAAAATGTGGGAAATTATAATGGGCTTAAACAAGGGCTTATTAAATTAACAAGGAAGAACTCCGAGAAACAAGTTGAAGCAGCATTTATAACAGATTCACACATTGCCCTGGTTACTTTATCGCCATACTTTTATACATATCTGTCCATTTAATTACTCAAAGCTACAGCTTATTTGGAAAAATTATATATATAATATAACAAAGCATGACATAAAAGTTAAAGGGAAGCTATCGTCATTGGTGTGGCATGGTATCAGGTGGAAAACAATGTGGAACTATAACAGAAAGGCCAAGAATCACAGACATATTCATTGATAAAGCAAAAAATTAGCGATTGCAATCTACTAAACTAATTTACACAGCAATTTATTTAACTGAACTTTAAATATATCACTATTATTTAGCTTTCCTGAATATATGAAACCAGCACATACCATGCCTCCTCGACTTGTCCATGATATGTCCTTCCATTTGCCAACGATTTTCTTGAGATTCTGTAAAGCCAAGTCAACCTGCCAAACAAGCAGATACTAGGTTAATCTAATAAGCTTTCTGAACCCCAACTTGTTTTTAAGCATTATTGATTACAAATCCAGGATGCTTTTTGGTATTTAAGAAGTCAATCTCGAGCAAATCGAGGAAAAGGTCCAATGGCCAGTTAACTTAGTTCATCATATTTATATTTTAGGTTTCCATTTAATTTTTAATACATTTTTTCTTACATTACAAAAATGTCGGATAGCTTGAATACTTCAAAAGGTCATGCTAATTACAAGTTGCAAATAAATCAACCGAAAAACATTCATCTTTCATTCATATTACGAACTTTCTAGTTCAGAATATGCTTTCTCCAGGCTCAAAATATCATGACAATAAGTAAACTAGTTATTAAAGGGATTATGCTATATATAGAAACTTTACAGGAAATGATGGTCTCGTCAGGTAACTCCTAACAAGTCATTTTTGAAAGAATCGTCAGGGATCAACATCCAATTATCTACCATACCAGCTCCAATACTTTGGCCTTTCCTTTTCTCCCAGTCAGCCATCATCTGCCAATTAGTTAGCTAAAGGTAATACTGACGCTTCAGGTTGACCTTGTGTGTTAGAAATTGCTCCATCCTTTGACAATTTGACCCAAGGTCATGCTGAAGCTCACATGATATTTCATGGTATTCATTTTCGTACCATAAGTTGGATCTACAGTTTCATATGAAAATTGGACTAAAAAGGTCTGAAATTGATCTATTGCAACAAAGTAAAATCCACATAAAGTTCCCCTACATTAAATTAAATATAGTAATATCACTTATTTGCCAATATAACTTTCAAGTTCCATAGTTTCTCCTTTCCTTTACTTTTCAGTTCAATTGGAAGATTCGAAATTCAATTTTTTAAGCCTATGTTTGGCTCATGTTTATAAACACTCAAGCCACTTTTTCCACACATTTCGAAGGATCCACAAGTACTACCCCCTCATCCTTCATTCATTTCTACGTATTTATGATTTCAACCATTAATAAACTCTTCTAAACATGCTCGACCCTTATAACTATTTTCCATTGATTGATAAGTACGTGCCAAATTCCACACTGGTTTAAAGATATAACTTTCACTGGAAAAAGAGAAGAGGAGAGAAAGAAAGAGATTGAACACAAACATCAGAAAAGAACTCCTTGTACCCTGGTCATTCCGCATCTAGTGCTAAAAATGGTTCATCTTGTTAGGAGACTAACCACAGCGCGTTATCATGCCTTTTCATATATCTTATTAGATTTAGAGAATAAATCATCCACATTTGTGTATTCACTTAAATAACCAAATACAACTAAAATGATGTCCTAGGTGGCAACTCTATCAATCATAATCTTTGAATCCTTTCTTGTTTAACTTTAGAAGATAAATCATGCCACGTTTTTTGGTTGAACATCTTAGCATGAATAATAATTTGTCCAATCATGAAATTGACTTTCAAGCTACTGAGAGACATGATGAAGGCATCTGATAGTTTCTATTCTTACATTGTAGTCCCATAAGAACACAAGTAACCAAAATACTGATCGTAAACAATCACCCTCCCTTCATATGCCATGCAATTCTCGTACTCCTCTATCAAAACAATATAAGGTCCAAAACCCTTATTTACAAATCCATGAAAAGTCATAGTTGTAAGATATGTGTGAATCCTGTTTGATGTCCTCAATCTGTCCACAGTTTATTGATTCTCTCCACGTAAATCCTTGTGATAGGCAACTTTATCTAGTTTTTTGAGTAAGGAACTCTTCCTTCGATGTCTAGTAACTATAATTTCTGACGTATTCTTTGAGCCATTGTGGAAAAAAAAAATCATTTTATAATAATAATAATAATAACTAGAAGAATATTGTACAGATATCAAAATCAGTGGTTGGCATCGTTGGCATCATTCTGAAGTCAGTTTGATACCTGGCCTTCATTTAGAGCTGCTTCCATCAAAAGGTGATCAGACTCCACTTGCATTGTGGAGGAAATTGTTCCCGCTGTGTCTAACCACATGCGTTCACGTAGCCTTTTAACCATATTGTAGTCTCCCCTGGCCGCAAATGCGCGCATCAAGGACAAATAGAGGTGAGGCTTTGGCCTCAAGCTACGGATTCCTGCAGCTTGTTTCATAATCTCTCCAAAAACACACAGAGCCCCTAGGCATATTGCAGAGGCAGAACAGATGAGTGAATTAGACAGTGTTACAGATGCCAGGATCAAACTGGAATGAAAATTCAAATAAGCATATAAAATATAGACAAGCTGTTGACTCAAATATTACATGACTGTTCCATTCATACGAATTAACGGAAAAGGAAAAGATAGAGAGAATGGTTGAGAAAATAGCGCGCACAAAAGTTGAGGAGAGAACGAAGTAACTAGTAAGCAAAAACAAGGCTAGATGAAGGTACGGATGGTTTTGGTGGGGGCTGGAGGGCTGCCTTTTCCCGAGTTCCATAAATAATTTGAAAATTTGGTGAGGAATACTTTTAGAGAGCCAATTAAGGATTCAGTTTCCTTAGACACGTGATAAAATTTTACATGTTTAATGACAGATTTTTTCTGTAGTAATTTCACCAGAACTGTGATTATGTGAAGATAGCCTCCAATCCAGCCTAGGGATGTCAATGGGTTCGGGGCAGGCCGTCCCGTCACCGGCGAAGTCACCACCCCGCCAGGTATTTCCCCAATTAAATTTTTTATAAATTGGCGGGCTCCTACGGTGGAGGACCGCATGAAAGCTGCCCCCGTGGAGTCGCGGACCCAATTATTGTTGGGAATTTCGACACGTCGATTCCCACTTTACTTTTCCCACAGGATCTTTCGATGTTCAAAATAAAATAAGCAAACAAGAAAATAAATACGAACACAGAAATTTACGTGGTTCAGCAAAATGCCTACGTCCACGGACCCTCGCCAAAGCTTTTCACTATATATTAAATTGTTACAAATATATAGACTTTCACTCACCAACCCAATCCCACAGACCACAGAGAAAATACAACAAACGAGCTTTACCACATATAATTTCTACCCTTTGACTTACACTACAAAGAGTTACAAGAAACTTCACAATATGCTAGGCTCACAATTTTCTCTCTTTGATCACAATATGGCACTAATTAGCACTCTCTAATATGTTTGTGGTGGTGTATTTCTTCCTTGAATTCCTTCTCTATTTATAGAGAGAATTCTACATGAAATTCTCTTAACACCAAAACATCATGATTAGTCAAAACTAATCATCATTCCAAGACATCATAATTAGTCAAGACTAATCATCATTCAAAGACATCATAATTAGTCAAAACTAATTATCATTCAAAGACATCATAATTAGTCAAGACTAATTATCATTCAAATACCATAATTAGCTCCACCATCCTTTGTTTCAACTAGGCACTCATTATGTTTCACTAGGCACTAGATTAATTTGGGTCAAATACCCAACAATCTCCACCTTGACACAAATTCGTCCAAGCCAAAACCAAATTCAAATATTGGGTAACAGGCAAGCATTTTTCCACTTTGACAGTCCCATACTCCACCATATGAGTATAATCACTCAGAATTATCAACGAATTCCAAGAATTTCATCGGCCCATGTCGAAACAAAATTGCTGAAATTTATGGTGCAACTCCCATGTTTGGTTCTCCTTGAAAGTTCATCAGCCATCGACATAAAGTAAACCACATACCTTGCATCTAAACCAAACCAATGCTGTATGCGAACACAGTACCCGTGCCAGTAAGAACACATCCTCTATCATGGCAACTGACATCATGCCATGGGGATGTCCCATCTTACTTAGAGTACATCATCACCACCCTCCACCAGGAGAGTCGCATTATCCTTCGAGCAGTTCGCCGAGTCCGCTCCACCTTTTGGACAATTTCTTCTCACGTGCCCGGATTGACCACAGTTCCAACATGTCACCTTCTTCTTCATGGAGTTCCCTCTCTTCCACTTTTCAGTAACAAGCAAATTATTATTAGATGAATTATCGTCTCCACCTAATCGCCGCTCTTCAGAGATCAATTTACTTGTAACTTCAGCAAAATCCACCGTTTCTTTCCCGTACATCAAAATCGGCTTGATGTGCTCAAACGTGGATGGAAGAGACCAGATGAGCCTCAACGCTTTATCCTCATCTTCAACTTTGACTCTAATAGATTCCAGTTCAGAAACAATCCCGTTAAGAACACTAAGATGGTCAGAGATTTTTGTACCTGCGCTCATTCTCAACGAATGAAACTGTTCCTTCAGATACAAGCGATTTGACAAGTTCTTCGTTTGATACAACTCTTCCAGTTTTTCCCAAAGTTCCTTAGCAGCAGATATCCCATGAATATTTGCAAGAACATTCTTGGCCAAACAAAGTCGTATTGTACTAGCAGCTTTCAAATCCAAATCTTCCCAATCTTCATCAGTCTTGCCGGATTCAATTTCTTTGTCAGAACTCTCAGTTGGTTTTCCCTTCAAAGCTTTGTGCAGACCCGCCTGAATCAAGACATCCTTGACTTGTACTTGCCACAAGCCAAAATTGATTCTCCCGTCAAATTTCTCCACATCGTACTTGACAGACATATTTTCTTTTGCTTCAAAATATTTGAACCACCTGTAGCTCTGATACCACTTGTTGGGAATTTCGACACGTCGATTCCCACTTTACTTTTCCCACAGGATCTTTCGATGTTCAAAATAAAATAAGCAAACAAGAAAATAAATACGAACACAGAAATTTACGTGGTTCAGCAAAATGCCTACGTCCACGGACCCTCGCCAAAGCTTTTCACTATATATTAAATTGTTACAAATATATAGACTTTCACTCACCAACCCAATCCCACAGACCACAGAGAAAATACAACAAACGAGCTTTACCACATATAATTTCTACCCTTTGACTTACACTACAAAGAGTTACAAGAAACTTCACAATATGCTAGGCTCACAATTTTCTCTCTTTGATCACAATATGGCACTAATTAGCACTCTCTAATATGTTTGTGGTGGTGTATTTCTTCCTTGAATTCCTTCTCTATTTATAGAGAGAATTCTACATGAAATTCTCTTAACACCAAAACATCATGATTAGTCAAAACTAATCATCATTCCAAGACATCATAATTAGTCAAGACTAATCATCATTCAAAGACATCATAATTAGTCAAAACTAATTATCATTCAAAGACATCATAATTAGTCAAAACTAATTATCATTCAAAGACATCATAATTAGTCAAGACTAATTATCATTCAAATACCATAATTAGCTCCACCATCCTTTGTTTCAACTAGGCACTCATTATGTTTCACTAGGCACTTGATTAATTTGGGTCAAATACCCAACAATTATTCGGGGCGGGGTGCCCCTAATGGAATTGAGTCTTCCAGGCTTTTTTGTCATCCTTTCCAGCCCCATCCACCCATCCAACCCCCACATAAAAAAGAAAACCGTATAAAACCTATTGACTTGATAAAAAATATGATATAACATGCCTAGCATTTGGTCGAATGGAATGAATATGTTGAAAAGTTTGTACTACTATCCTAATAAGTTAAACTTTGGAAAATCATAACTAATCTAACAATTAATTTCCTAATTTGTAGGGCAGACTAATCAAGGTCGAGATGTTTCCTTGTCGCCCAGCTTGGCCCACGGTGCAACCCAGGCTGAGCAAACTTATCTAGGCCGTGCAATTTTATAATTTTTTGTTTAAAGTCAATTATATATACCAAAATAGAATATTTTAAAAGGCATCCCACATGGACCATTGGTTTTTGAAGCCATAGGCAGGCTGGGCCATGTCCAGCCTGGGATGCTCAACCCTTTTCACACTTCTAATTCTAGGGCTACCTTCCTAATTTTGTGTTCAAGTTAGTTTCTAATTCTTTGCCAATAGATGCCCAATAAATACTTTTAAATTTTTCACACGTGAATAAATGAATTGATGCAATAAGGAATACATCAACATGGAGTACAATAATGTTTTATACAAAATTCCTCAGGTCCAACGAAGCAAAAACTTTATTTGGATTTTCCATGTCAAGCATAAGTTGCATAACTAACAAACTTTTGACAATAATTTGTGAATAAACTTATAGCTTTTATGGACAATAAGCCAGAGATCCCATTTGTTTGGATATGAAGGAAGATCTGTCTAATGACCATATATTAGAGAATTTCTAGTAAATTATAGAAAAACCATACCTTTAATTGATTCACAATTTAGAAATGCATCAACAATCACAGTGTAGGCAACACGGTCGATAAAAAAGCTAGGGCGTGTTTTCATTTCTATCAAGATCTTCTTTACTGAACGGAGATTTTTGATATGCCCAAAACCCTACAATCATGATAACTTCACATCAAGATTGACAGTATCTGGCAATTATCAGGAGAAAAAGAGCATAATGAAAGACAAGTTACGGAAACTTCTGTAAACATTAGAGGGTGAGAGAGATGTAAAACTGAAAATCTAGCAACATGTATTGATGTTAAAGAGGTAAAGAACACTTTTTTCCTACATTTTGTCAAAGAAAGTGCAGGTTTTCTGCTTAGGTTCAAACAGTATATTGACATATTGAACTGACCTGCAGCAATGTAGTGTAGGTAACGAGATCAGGAAAAATATCTTTACCATCATCTTTCTGTGCTTTATCCTGCAATAACACAAACACATTCAATTCATATCATATCATATCATATTAGCCGTTATTGAAGCTCTTGTTAGCCATCATTCAAATAGTGTATGAGACCTTCATTTGCTCAAAAAATAGCATTGCGGCATCCAAATTTCCCATCTTGACACATGCAAAGATTAAAGTATTGTACGTGAGCCTATCGGGATTCAATCCTTGCTGCAGTATTTCATCATGTGTGCTTATTGCTTCCTGAGGACATCCAGCACTTATATATCCCTGAGAAGTGAAAAACATCATAAGATAGACGAAAGAACCTATTTGCTTCTTTGAATTTCAGGATATTTGAATGATGATAACTATTAAGTTCATCAATCATATTCCAACTAAACATCTGTTCAGAAAATCACCTTCATCAATAAGTTGTATATCACGATTGATGGGCTTCCACCTTCATGAAACACATAATTGTATCTAGCTAGAAGACCATTGGCACGGCGCAGATCCCCTGCACTAGAAAACCGTTGTCAGTAAGCAAATGCATGATTAGACCTACGTAGAAAACTTCACATAAATATAGAGAGAATAATAGAAAATGTGGTCTAGCCTATGTAAATTAAAAATGCCACAATTAATGTAATTGAACAGTTCGTCAAGACTTGAGGGCAAAATAAGATAGTAGTAGAAATTAATGATAATGAACTGATTAATGCAAATGGAGAGGAAATTGTTCCAACTGAAAATCTCACCTGCTTCAATAAGAGAATTCAATAGACCACAAATCAGTGGCACAGATAACTGTGGACTTCCAACAGCAGTACCTTCCTCCACAGACTCAAGCATCTGAAAAGCTTCATCGATTCTCCGAGCATTACCCAAACCCTTGACAAAATTTATGCTCAAACATATTAAAATCATCTCATCACATATCTTGCCAACATTGCACTTTTACAGGAAAAGAAATGCAAGTAATGTAGAAAACAGTGTTAGCAAGTAGTGATTTATCAAGTGAGCCTAACAAGAAGTTTTGGAAAATCCGGAGGTCATTGCCCAAACTGAATGCGAGTAAAAACTTATGAAGGAGTTTGGCAAATAAATCACCAGACATCTAACCCAAGCGAGACTGAATGATAGAAATATTTCTGAATAACATTTATTTTTTATTTTTTTTACTCTCTCCGTTCCACAAAGATAGACTCGTTTTCCTTTTTGTTTGTCTCAAATTATAGAGTTAATTGTCCCAATGATCACTGAACTTATGTCGATGTCTTCGATCAATCACTGAACTTTAAAGAGTTTTGATCACCGAACTTATTATTTATCCTCTGTTTGATAACACTGTTTGGTTTATAAATTAGTATATTTATGATTTTGAGGTAAAAATTAGTGATTGAAAATTGGAGAGAGAAAATGTGTGTGATCAAAAAGTTGTTTGAAAAATTGTGTAATTTATAAACTGGTTTATAAACCAATAAAGTACGGTTACCAAACGGAGCTATGTCTACGTCTTCAATTGATTACTGGAATTTAAAATGTCGAGTTTTGATCACTAAACTTATGGGTTAATTGTATCAATAATCACTGAACTTATGTCTATATCTTTGACCAATCAGTGAAGTCTTAAAGTGTCGAGTTATGATACTAAACTTACTAAAATGGTGGACGTTAACCATTGACTTAGCTTTCGTAACATAGTAAAGACATGCTATCCTTTGACAAGAGTAAGTGGGAGAGCAAAAGATATCCATAGCTAGAGTAAAAGCAGACAAGGAGCTCATTGGATGCTCATTGAAAGCTAATGGAGTCAGCTATTTCAGCAGGGCCAATCTCAAGCACTTAATATATGTCAAAATGAACTTTTAAGAGTGGAATAACAACTCTATAATTTTTAAAGATTCTTCTGTGGCCAATGCCGCATCTTGGGTCTTAATTGAGTCCATCTATGTTAACGGAAAGTAAATTAGCAGACAGATTGATTTACTTTGATATTGCATATGTGTAATTGAGTGATTTTAGGATCTATATTATTCTCTTACCTAGAATAGCTATGATATTTTGTGTGTGTATATATATATATATAGAGGGTATTCTTTTACAGATTTGATATTGCAATAAACACATTATTCATTCACCATTTTGTTTTTGGTATACTGCACAACACAAAAATCCGGGTAAAATATCACTGTGCATTTCAAAGCTCGTGTCAACTTACTCACAGATATCAAATTGACATGAAATTTAGGCACATGAAGAACTCCATCAAGGGACAATTTTGACGATAATGGGGGTGAATTCACATCAATGCGTTCTTACTTTGATGAACGCGGCACCATCTTTCAACACTCATGCACTCACACCCCTCAACAAAATAGAGTCGTTGAGCATAAACATCGCCACCTCCTAAATGTAGCCCGTGCCCTTCGATTTCAAGTCAATTTACCATTACATTTTTGGGGGAGAGTGTCCAAACAGCATGTTATCTTATCAACCGCCTCCCTGCACCTCCTCTCTCACAAATCTCCATGCGAACTTTTACACAACAATCCACCAAACTATTTTGATCTTCGGTTGCCTTTGTCATGCCACAAACCTCACCTCCGATGGTAAGTTTGATTATCGTGCACGTCGTTGCATTTTTATTGGCTATCCACTTGGACAAAAAGGTTCCGCTTTTATGAGCTTGAAAACAAGAAATTCTTTACCTCACGGGACGTCACTTTTCATGAACATACATTCCCTTCAAATAAGCTCCCACTAGAAAATCAAGATGATGGCCCGGTTCTCCCACTTCCTGGTGATCCAATTCCTTTTCCCGAGCCCAACATCTCAAGTCAGCCCAATATACCTGACCAGTCCAACCCAGTCAATTCACCACAACAAAATAATGATCTTATCTCTTCCTCACCAAATGCAATAAATGTAAGCCCTCAGATCGATCCAGCCTCTTCAATCGATCCAATTGATCCACACACTTCAACTGAATCACCTCCTTCACTCGAAAATCAACCTGCCCCACTCAAAGTGTACTCCCGTCGCCCACACCTCACCACAACGTTGGAGCTACCTTTGGCAACACCATTACCGGCAGCCAATCCTCTTTCGAACTCTCCAACCCCGCCACCCAACCCCACTATCCTTCGCCACTCATCGAGAGTCCACTGACCTCCACCCCATCTTCGAGATTTCAAAACGTTCCATGCCGCTGTCCTTGGTCCTAACGCCTCCTCCTCCTCCTCCGACACTCGCTATCCATTACAACGGTATGTCTCTTACTCTAGGCTCTCCGATAATTACCGTTCATTTGTGCATAATATATCTCGACTGGTTGAGCCAGCTAATTATAAACAGGCTCGTCATGATCCTCAGTAGGTCGATGCTATGGATTCTGAAATTAAGGCCCTTGAGGACAACAAGATTGACATATTAACAAGTTGAGCTAGCTAATTATGAACAGGCTCGTCATGACCCTCAGCAGATCATTGTGAATTAACAAATTGATTTACTTTGATATTCCACATGAGTAATTGAGTGATTTTAGGATCTGTATTATTCTCTTGCCTAGAATAGCTATGATATTTGTGTATATATATATAGGGTATTTTTGTACATATTTGATATTGCAATATACACATTATTCATTCACCATTTTGTTTAATCTATGCCTCACTCCCTCAAAGACCATTAAATTATGAACTTTAACCAATTGTTCTTAGTCCATTTTTGATTTATCATCCAGGGAATATGAGTTTCTCAAAGGAAAAAAAATCTACCTTGTTATTTTCCAAACAACGCTTGCTTGAAATTTCTTGGGTTCTTCAAGTTCATTTTCATTTAAAGAGAGGGCACTGTCCATCCCAGCCTCCCTTACGAATATCCATCTGATCTTTTTTCAGCATTAGCTGGCAAGGAAAATTATGGAATATGTAAGGATGCTTGGTAGGTCACTCCTACTACCCTCACGCTGATGTACATTATTCTTTTGTTGTCACTTTTCTGCAACATTTCACATTTTTAGATGACTGTGGTTTGACTGAGTATGCTTTTTTGGCATGTCAACGACACTCAACTAAGTAATAGCTTCAACACATTTGGATCTGTAAAAAGAAACAGTTCCTAACTAGTATTCACCAATGTACTCTTAATAAGCTACTAGTTTTCCTGAGGAAAAAATGACATAATAAATAATGAGGAAATGAATTTGCAACCTTATAATTGGAGGTCAACTTTATTGCTGTGGATGGCAATCAGAATCTATAGTTTCTCAGCATGAAAGATGACACAATCTAATTCTTAACACATTTAATCACTGCAAAATATAAGCTAAATAGTGATTTTTTACCTTCAGAAGTGTACCATATGTAATATTATCAACCCCACAGCCCTCTGGCTTTGACATTTCACCAAACACTTCTAAAGCTGAATCTATGTCACCACAATGAACGCAAGCCTGCATCACAGCATTCATCACGACCGTGCCTAGATTTCCGTATTGACTCTTTGCAAACTCAATTTCTTCAAAAATCTAGAACAATTAAATGGAGAGTATAAGTTATCTCAATGAGAGCTGGATATAATATTGCAACTTATACTGACCAAAAAGAGATTGCACCCTGCAATTCCAAACCAAGGATATGCCAACTTTTTTACATCAACCAGGGGCATATATAAATGAATCAATCACTATAAGAACTTAAGATCAGTATGCAAACCAAGGATATGACAACTTTGTCTTTTCATTAACCTAGGGCATATATAAATAAATCAATCACTATAAGAACTTAAGATCAGTATGCAAATGATAATACCAATTAAAATAGCCATAAAGCATGTCAGAAATTCTCTTAACTATAAGCAAAATATGTTGCTTGAGGAAGAAATAAAATGGTTATTGCAATCCTACAAATATTTGTTAGTCAGACAAGAATAAGAGAAAGAAAGAAAACAAGACACTGGGCTGTAGAAACATAGAGAAAAGAAAGGAAAACAACTCTAGCACAAAGCAAACCCAGTGAAAGAAACTGGTCGTGGAAAATCTTATCATTCCATTAGACCACAACTGTTGCTACTTTCCCTCTTTTTGCGTATTTTTTGCTTGTATTTTCAGAGCCAGGATGACTGATGTATTTGAATAACACCTGGGTAAATAGCCTACTTTCACTTTGCACTAGGAAGGTTCAAATTGGACACAAAGACTAGGTTTTTGATCAATGACCATACCGTCTCGCCTTGAAAAAGAAAATAGCAAATATATCGTACTAAATTTTTGGAGTAATTTACATGTATATTTGAGGTTGAACTCAACAAAAATGATCTGCAAGTGCAAGTACTGTAATCAATCTTTCTTTTTAAAGAAAAGATAATGCTGCAGCAAGTCCTGCAATAATCAGAAATTGAACGAAAGAAACAGAATGATCTTTATTCTTTGGCATTTAACCTCTCCTCTAAATTACTATCATTTTAGAAATTATCAATCTATGGAATTTTAGCAAATCAAATTTGTGATATACATTCAAATTCGATCTGACAGTCCTACATTGCCTGTGCAAAAATACACTAGTGATTATTGTCGCACCACGTAATCCTCAGAAAGATTTAAAGAAGAGGTGGTTCAATATGGTATCAAACCAGCCAAAAAGGTTTAATAAATAAATCTGTCTCCTCTTCTAACAGTTTTTAGACAAGATGGTTCAATACATAATACGGATAAGTGATAACCAATTTGCCCAAATAAAGAAGAACGCAACCTGAGTGAGTTGGCGGCGGCGAGTGAGTTGAACGATTCGGGAGGCGAGTGACTTGTGATTAAGCCTGGAAGGGACGCGGGGCCTTTTGGGCATTTTTCTTTGATGCATCTTCTGCACCGATTCAGGTTTTCCCGTGCAGCAAATGAGTGTTGTCGAAGATGGTAGGATTCGTAAAGTTCCAACCGAAGGTGGGATTTGTAGCAGAATCTGTTGCATGTTTAGTGTTGATCAAGAAGTCGCCATTAATGGGGACACAAAGCTATACTGCAGCCTCCTGTTGGAGATGGGGGTGCAGCCGGGTGCTCGTGTGTGGATAATGTTTGATTCTATTGCGATATACTGATACATGAACTGATGGACAACTGGCGCGTTAATGAGGTTTCTCAAAATTTTAACAGTAATATTTTTTATTTTGTTTTTATTTATTGCGCTGATTTTTCAATTTGGTAAAATCAAGAATTGAACAGTTAAATACCGGTTCAAGGTTCTAAAAATAAAAATTGGATCTTGTTTCAGCCCCAATTTGTCCCTTTAATTTTTAACACATTTTTTTCCCTTCTTTTCACTTACACATTTATCAATAAAATGATATTACACATAAACTCAAAAAAAATTATACTTTGTAACACACATTCACTTAAAAATTATTATTCATTTCAAATAAACATTTTTAAACCTCAAACAGATGTTGAAACTACTTTTTGAAATTCATATGAAATCTGGAATGGTAGAAAATTTAGGGTTGATTACTTTCATACTTTTTGAAGTAAATGTTACGTTTTAAAAGATAGCGAACATTTAGGAAAAAATGACTCAAAATCTGATGAAGGAATATTTTTGGGTTATGCTGAAAATAGTAGTGCCCATAGAGTTTATAATCTTAAAACCCTAACCGTTCTTGAGTCAGTTAATGTGAAAGTGGATAATACTAATGGTCTGAATTCTGACTTGCAGGAAGTAGAGAATGATAAGTTGGAGATTCCACCAAAATAGCAAAATGAAACTGGAGAGAAACCACACCTAGCAAAAAGTCAGAATAATACTAAGAATGTGGCACAGATGAATCTGGTTGTGCAGATACATCTGCTTTTCCAGAAGCACCTAACTATCCAGATACACCTGATGCTGCAGAACTAAAGGTGTTGAACAGACCATCTGTTAGAATTCAAAAGGTTCATCTACTTGACAACATTCTTACTGATCTGTCTAAAAGGAATGTAACCAGAAGACAATTTGCTGCCGATATAGGAAACATCTGCCATATGTCCCAAATTAAACAAAAAAATGTCAAGGAAGTTTTGACAGATGGAAACTGGGTACATGCTATGCAGGAGGAACTCAACAAATTTGAAAGAAACAACGTCTGGGAGTTGGTACCATGTCCAAAAGAAGGGGACCAAATGGATCTTCAAAAATAAGTCAGATGAACAAGGAAATGTAGTTAGAAACAAAGCCAGACTTGTTGTTCAAGGCTACACTCAGATTGAAGGGATAGAATTTGATGAAGCATTTGCTCCTGTAGCCAGAATGGAATCCATCAGACTGTTGCTAGTTGTGTCCTGCTACATCAATTTCAGACTATATCAGATGGATGTCAAAAGTCTGTTCCTAAACGGTGTACTCAATGAGGAAGTTTATGTTGAGCAGCCCCAAGGATTCACATATTCATCTCACCCGAACTATATCTTTAGACTCAAAAAGGCTTTATATGAGTTGAAACAATCCCCCAGAGCTTGGTATGAAAGGCTCACATCATTCTTGCTAAGAAAATGATACAAAATGGGAGGAACTGATAAAATTCTTTTCATTAAGCATCTGAATCCTGGACTAACTGTAGCTCAAATATATGTTGATGACATTGTATTTGGGTCTACCTCAAAGTCCAAAATTGATGAATTTATAAATACAATGAAAAGAGAATTTGAAATGAGTATGGTCGGTGATCTAACGTTTTTCCTTGGTTTTGCAGGTACAGTAGGATGAAACTGGTATATTCATATCTCAAGCAAAATATGCAAAATATCCGTTGAAAAAATTTGGGCTTGAAGATGCAAAGGCCATGAGAACTCCCATGGCAACTACTCTAAAACTTTCAAAGGATGATAGTGGAAAGGATGTAGATCCATCCCTCTACAAAAGTATGATTGGAAGTCTTCTGTACCTTATAGTCAGTAGGCCAGACATATCCTTCAGAGTTGGAGTGTGTGTAAGATATCAGGTCAAACCCAAGGAGTCTCATGTTGTTGCTGTGAAAAGGATCATTAGATATGTAAGTGGTACACTGACTTATGGAATCTGGTTTACTAAAGACACCACTGCCCATCTTGCAAGTTATTCAGATGCAGACTGGGTTGGGAATGTGGATGATCGAAAGAGTGCATCTGGAGGATTTTTTTACATTGAAAATAACTTGGTGGCATGGCTAAGCAGAAAACAAAATTCAATGTCCCTTTCCAAAGTCGAAGCGGAGTATATTGCAGTCGGTAGTTGTTGTACACAACTCTTTTTGATGAAACAAATGTTGGAAGATTATGAGATATCTACAGAACAAGCCACTATGTACTGTGATAACACTAGTACTATCAACATCTCAAAAAATCCTGTCTAGCACTCCAAAACAAAACACATTGACATCAGACACCACTTTATCAGAGAATTGATAGAACAAAAGATTATCAATCTGGAGCACATACAAACTGATCTACAGCTTGCAGATTTGTTCACTAAGACCCTTGACACTGTCAAATTTGAAAGTTTTAGGAAACAAATTGGAGTATCACCTCCTCCTGAATAGGAATATGCACTAAAAAAAAGTTTGTCTTTCTTTTTTATTGTATGCATTTATGTTAACTTATCATATTGTTATAATAAGTAGATCATGTTTTTGCTTACAAATATATCTGAGTAGGGGTGGGCATTAACCCACCCAACCCGTTAAAACCGCCCAACCCAACCCGATCTGTTTGGGTCGATTTTTTATGAAAATTGGGTTGGGTTGAGTTGTGGGTTGGGTGAAAAACCCAACCCAAATTTAAAATAAAAAAAATAAAATAAGACCATTTAAATTTCAAAAATCTCAAGCACGTTTTATAATTTGGATGAAATTCAAATATGGTTTGAACATATTTTATATCTATTAGCAAGTATTCAATTTATTATATTTGAGCTTATTGTATTGTACATAATTGATTTGAGTTAATAGTTGATTTATGAGCTTAATTTTTTAAATTTCAAGATTTTTTTGCTAATTGGACCAAAGTCCAAACTACCCAACCCAACCAGACCGAAACTTGATTGGGTTGGGTTGGGTTGTGTTTGAACTCATGCTTGAGTTGAGTTGGGTTGATTTTTTATCAACCGACTATAGTGGGTTGGGTTCGGATTGGGCAAAAAACTGACCCAACCCACGCCCACCCCTATACTTGAGTGCTTAATGATGATAACGAGATAAATACTCCTGGCTGATGGCAGTCAACATGTCTCCGGATGAATCTAACTAGCACTCAAATCTGGACAATCTAAAGGATAAGTCACTACTGTCTAAGTTATATGATTTGCTATTGGATGAGATTTCATATTCTGTGTGTAGACCTATGATCTGAATCCTGCTTGTAGCATTGCACGCATATTCTTATTATCCAAGGGCAGCTGGGCAGGGCTAGTGGAAAAAAAAAAAGGCTGCCTATCCAAGCCAAGTTCATAGCCTTTAGTCAAAAAGGAAATAAATGAGGAAAAATTGAAATTGTCAAAGAAAAAAGGGAAAACCTAATAAGATAACTTCTGGGGATTGTGTGAATCTACCAATTCAAGCCAAGTTCATACACTTCTTCTAATTTAAAGGGGAACATCTTGTAAGATAATTTCTGGGGATTGTGTGAAGCCGTTTCCACCTCTAAAAGACATTGCCAAAATACTAAAAATTCGGCAAGCTGTATTTGAGAAAATGCACTTTATATAGATAGTGATCTGTCTTATTGTGCACTACAGTAACAAATCAATAAGTCACGACAATCATATGATTTTTGACAGTATGTGGATGACTAAGGATCGCTCGGATCACACACGTACTTTAATCAACTTAATCATGTACATGGTGGACTGTACACCACCAGATGTATCTACCTCAACAGATGCCAACAGTGCTCAGACATGTCTCAGGTACTCAGATGCATCTAGATTTTTCATTTACGTATTTTAGATATTTTTTTTTTTTGGAAATTTCTTATTTAAGGCAGTATATTGTGGGCTAATATATGCAAATCTTGCAGAACAAGTCAGTTAATTGTGGGACTCAATTTTTGGTAATTGATTTGTTACCTAATTCTTGAATTATTTTATTTCCATACTTATCCTTTTTTTAAGGAAATGAAATTGGTAAGAACTAAGATTCTCAAGAGATATCTTGAATTTTATTTGTACTCAAAATTCCCCAAAAATCTCTTCTCAAATCTCGAATTCCTCTCTCCTCATTTGAAAAACCTAAAATCACAAAACCCCTCTTAAATCACCTTAATATCCAATCTCCACATATATCTTAACCAAGCCAAGGCGACTCTACCACCAAGCCACAAAGAGAAATTTCGAGCAAACAGTCTGAAACAAAGGGAGAGATGTCAAAAGATGATAAAGATGTGGAAGAAGGTAAATCTGAAAAATGAATTGGCAGAAGACGTAGATGGATCTGACCCGGACACATGTACATCAAATGAATCTGGTGATTCAGAGTCAGAGGATGAAGAAGAGAAAGCAGTGGAATCAGAAGGAGATAATGAGTATGATGAGTCGGAAATGTCTGGAAGTGAGAATGAATCTGATGAGCGAAGGGCCTGAAAACAAGGATGATGTTATAGAATCTGAAGAAGAAGAGACTGCTAGGCCAGACAGAAAGAACAAAAAAAGGTGAATAACACAGTGACCACTAAGAAAAAGAAACTAAGTACAAGGGCAGATGAATATACTACACCAGGTGGATCCATGTTTGATCATTCATCATTTGTTAGCAGCCTTATGCAGACTACCAAAGGTACACTTACACCTTTCGGTTTTAAGTTTTGGTCGACTGGTGCCTATGCTGATTCTCAAAAACCATATATCTGGGTGTCTAGAGACCTATAAATGGATCTGGCCAACCTGAATCGACTGGACAGGATGGCAGAATTGAGCGACTGGAAGAAAAATCTATTTTGCATGTTTTCATGAATTCTATGTTAGAATGGTTGTTGGGGAGAGACATATATATTATATCCTACTACATTAATTTTCTAAGCGTTGCAGTAAGGGGGAGCATTTTTTTTTTTTTTTTTTAGAGTTTTCTAAAACTCAACTTTTATTTCTAGGTTTTATTGTCTGTAAACGCATTTTGCCTAATCTTTGTCTACTTGTGCTTATATGGCAGGTTACAAGACGTGGAATGCTTCTCCAATTTCTTTCAAAAAGGGGGAGTAGTATTTTTTTCTCATCTTTTCTGATTGATTGAATGTTGAAATAACTTTCGGTTTATTTTGATTCTCTTTTATGTGCTTATTATTTTTCTCTCGTTACATGCATGAATTTGTTGAAGTGAGCTTATGATGCATGACTTGAGGGGGAGAATTTTGATAGGGGGAGCTTAATAATTGCATGTTACTTCTTTCTATGTTTGTGAAAAGATGACTAGGTTTTGGAAAAATAGAAAAAGTCAAAGGGGGAGATTGTTAACTTATTTTAAGTTATGTTTATTGGCATTTTCTATTTTCCTACAGGTTTGTAATTTGATAAATTTAGTTTATTACTAAATATTTTTATTTAGTAATTTATTAAGTTTTAATTAAATTACTTCATAATTATTTTGACGTATTGTGAATATTTATCTGCTATATTGTTGGAATAATTATCTTGTGATAATTAATATTGTTTGGAGATAAAGTGTGATAAGTATTGTGATAATGGTAGAAGTCTATCACTTATCTTTTTTAATAAGAATTGTGATAATATTTTACTTGGCTTGAAATTCTATCTTTATGACTTATAAGTATTTTGAACCAAGAAATATTCATCTTTGATAATTAGAATCAAAATATGTTGATCTCGAAATCTTGATTATTTGATTCTTGGTAGTCAAGTTTATTACTTCATATGGTAAGATCTTTTTCTTGATATGGCTAAGTATCTTGATTCTTGGTAGTCAAGTTTATCACTTCATATGGTAAGATCTTTTATTCCATAACCAATTGAGAATATCTTACCTTATCATCACTTATGGAAATATTTGTGATTATCTTAACATTATCTCTAATTATCTTGATTTTATTGCAGGAAATCTAGATTGAATGCAACAAGGATTCTGGATGGACAAGAAATTCAATTGCATTTAAATGGGAGAAAAATGGACGTTTTCTCCAAGAAGTCAAGAAGCTAATATTTTCGTGTGGTGCCAATTAAACACGGCTTCTTCATTGTGTGACTTCTCGATGTGCATGAATATTCTAGAGATATAAAGCTTATTCATTCATGCCAAAAATCAATTAGAAAACTACAAATTGTGGTTCTCCGGGAGGATGAATCAATCACGTAGAGAAGAAAAGACTTTCAGCGTGAAGATCAAACGGGAGGTTGGAATCATATTCGAACGGGAGTTCGAGGTTGCTGAAGAGTGTTACAGAATCAAAGAAAGCTACTGAAGAGTGGTGGGACTCCAGCTCATATTACATACCATAGAAGGATCAGTGAGTGATCTATTTTTGGATGATTGATAAGTCTATGCGTAAATTTATCATATAGTTTAGATTGATCTGTATAAACTCTTTTCTTATATAGTGATTGATTTTTGTCCGCATGGTGCGGGCACGTGGGTTTTCCTTGTTATGATTTTTTTCACGTTAAGTTCAAATATTGTGTTCTTATCTGCTTTACAATTCTGCATTACTTAGTTAATCTGTCCACGAATTAATATCCAGACGAATCTGGGTCACCAGGATTCATCTAGATCTGCACTAAACAAAATTTGACGTTTCTGTTAATTTGTTATTATCCAGACATATCTGTGACAGTTTGTTTGTTTAAATATAAAATTTAGACAACTTTAAATTTTCAGCTAAAATTAGCAGCGATTATGCTAAAAATTCGCACCTGAAATATTTCGAGTTTGAATAGAAAATAAGCACGATCTGGATCTCTGAATATCTGCAACAAAGGCGAGGATGTGTGTCCTCGTTGCCCCTCCGATGCTTAAGTCAGTAAAGAGAAAAGAGAAAATTTATACAAGAGGCTATATACTGGAAATTAATAATTTTGTGTACCTGAATTGTGATTAAGAAGCGAGTATTTGTAGATATACAAAGTTGAGTTCTAGTAGGATTAGGGTGCTACAATTTAGGCACAACTCCTACTAGATGTCCTCCTATTTTTTAGAGATAACGTTGTTAAATATTGAATAAGGATACGAGTTCTAGTGCTTTTAGGAGATGAATATTCCACGTCAGAGGTAGGATACCCCCGCCATGCATGAGGATATCCCCGAGCAGACATTACCCCGAACATATCGTGGAACCAAATGTGCGTGGTCTTAGTGATCGGGGTAGATTGCATGCTCAGGTTTATGGCTTGTTGTCGGGTGTGGTTTTTAATAATATGGAATGTGAAGGTGGTCGGGGTCATTTCCCTCGAGGGTGGCTCTAATTATTGCTCATCAAGCAGGTTATTTATTTTATTTACTTTTTAATTAAGATTTTATTGGTCGAATGGATGTGTGTGTGTTTGATCAATAAAATTCTACTGAAAAAAAAAAAAAAAACTAATATAGTAATTTTAGTTAATTAAATATATAAAAAAAAGTTATGAAACATACCCAATTATACTTTTGCAAAACTAGTTATGGCTCAATTGTAAATTTTTTCTATTAAAAATTAAGAATATATTCATCATTTAAATAAAAAAAGACTACTTCTATTAATTTAGAATAAAAACGAAGAGCTTTTACATCAAAATAAAAAGTTAAGGACCATTTAAGTTATTTTTTCGAACATTAGGGACCGTTTGAGCCAATTTTTGGATAAGATAAAGAAAGTCAACAAAGTGACATTTTGCGTAACCAATTAAAACTTGAGTAGCAATTTGTATAACAATTGAACTTTAGTAATATATTTGAAATTTTACTAGAACTTGAGTGATATTTTGTAAAATTAACCCGTTAGATGGAGAGCTGAAAAGAATTCCTTTGATGGCTCAAATAGTTCTACGATTTTTGAGAACATGTTTTGGAAGTGTTCATAAATAGTTTAAAAATGAGTAATGGATAAATTTGTATTACCTCTGAATCCTTCGAAATATATAGAAAAAAAAATTAAGTATGTATAAATAATTTATAAGAAAAAAAATAAAAAATAAAAAATCGTACCATATGCAGCAAATGAAAAAAACACAATTAACTCACTAATGGAAAATAACATAGATGAAGAAGTATTTTATTCTATCCTTCAATTGAGACTCCGGTTCTAAATTTTTGGTGGTTTTATAGTCTTTTAGACTTCTACAAGCATACAATTTAGATCATCTTTTGTCCATACAGATAAAAAAAAAGAAGCAGGAATTTATACTGCTACTTACCTAAAAATGAATCAAAGAGCGAAATACATGAAAAATGAATAGCTTTAACTGTAAATTTCCTCTACAAATCTGAATCAACTGCTGATGTAAGTAAGAATCGACTCTTCATACAATTGGTGCTTCAAGTACAGAACGCCTCAGTAAAGCCTTGGAAGTCGAGACAGTTCGATATGCACATTTAGGTAACTATTTACCAGTGTCCTAAAAAGCGTAAGGCAAAACTGAACGACAAGATCAAACTTCAAGCTTTGCGAACTTAGGCGAAGACTAAGCGGAAAAAAGCGTAAAGCTTGATGAGCGATGAGGGAGACTTTGCTCCTAGACGTTGCTTATGTGAGGCAAGACGATCTTTTTAGATCAGAGCCTCCCCGAGCCAATGTATATAGCACCTGATAAGCACGGTGCAATTTAGTTCTTTCGACGAAGCGTTCATTTCACAGTTGGAGAAGTTCGATGCTGATCTGCAACGCCGTTGCTGAATCTCCCACTCGACTGCCTCCCTCTTAAACTCCCTTGTCTCACTGGCTTCGGCTGGAAAAGAGAGTTGAATATTTTCTCCAATGACTGAGCAGTATACTTTGCATATTTGCTTGCACTCGGGTCTTGTTCAACCAATGGCCCGTAATTCTGCATGTAGCTGCGATATACAGGCACGATCGTCTGAATTATAGCCTGGCGCGTCTTCTCCCGCAGATCTTTGTCCAAAATAACCCAGTTGGACTGCTTCCTATGCATGTCGTCGAACGCTTCGTTGAAAGATTTTAATCTTTTTTTCACAAGATCACGGGCAGTTGAACGCCCTCCGGAGAACAAAACCAGACCTTCCCGACTTAAAAGTGCAGGGAGTTTACCCCAGCTCTCTCTTGAGTACTGAGACGAATAGTAGTCCTTGTGCTGTTCGTGTTCTCTCAACCAAGAATCGCCCAATAGGGTTCCGATCTTCGTTCCTTTCAGATGCTTATATAAATGCCAGTGAGTGTTCATCAAGAATATGTAGGACAAAGCAGCATCTTCATAAGCCCTGGACCATGTCTCCACATTCAGCTCAATGGATTTAACTAAGTTCAAAACTTCAGTGATGAGGATTCCTTCTTGGAATTTTTCATGCTTCCAACTTCTTTCAATAACCAGAACTTGAGCAAGGATTGACTTGTAGTCATCCCCGAGCAACTTATTACAGTAATCAGTAATAAAAGTCGCCACTCTTGGAATGCTACCATCAGGAGGAGGTGGGGTATGCCTTTGCAATTCAACTTGAACCGAAAGCTCCCAGAAAATTTCACAAGCCCCTTGAACCAACCTCTTGATGAGATCTCTCGTCTGATTTTGGATCTCGGCACAGGCTGCTCCACTAAAGAGCCGGTTGAAATCCAATCTCAGTTTACTCAAGGCTGCAAAGATATCCAAGAGCTTCAATAACTTGATAGGATCCTTTTTACTTTCCGTTACGGTTTTCCCGAATTGCAAGAATGCAAGAATACCTGCCTGGGCAGCTATATCAGCAAAAGAGCTCTTCCAAACATCCAACCCCATTTTGTCAAAGACTTCGTTACAGAGTTTGTACTCAGCCTCGAGCAGGTGCTTCACAGCAAACTCCAAATGCTTGCACCACTGAGCTATAAAACCCTCTATGCTCGCCACATTATTGAACTCAGAGACGGATATCTCGAGATAATCCAAATTTAGTGCCTGCAAAGTCGCCCGGACATTTGAACTCCGAACCTCGACGTAAATGGAAAGGCACCTGTCAAACCTGTTATTCGCAATTAATCTCCCGAGAATAGCCTGCAGCTTCTGTATAACAGCCACCGGTAAAGGGGACGGGGCAATGCAGGGTTGCTCACCTGGCGATGCCGGGGAGGACATTGGCAATGGAACGCTGTTTTCCGTCAAAAGCCGCCGGAACTCATTCTCCAACCTGTTCAAAGCAACCTCGAGAAGGCCCCCATCGAGGTGACCCTTTTCCTCCCCCGCCTCCAGTTCGCGGAGACGCTCCAATGCTTTCTTCAAACCCGAAATGAACTTGTTATCCGCCACTTTATGATCCTCCAGGTACTCGACGATATCGGCTAACCATTGAATTGCCATCCCACAATTCTCCCCCAGGAACCTGGTTGCCTCCTCGAGCCGCTTAAGCACCCCAAGATACCCAGAGAGATCAGATTGAGGATCAGATAATGATTTCTCGAGTCCGTGAATGGCGTCAAAAACCTTAAGGACTGCAGCAGCTGGAACCACGGCTCGATTTATATGACCTCCAACTGTACCAAGGGCATCCGTTTGAGCCCTTATCGGCCTGATCGAGACTTCCAAAGACGGTAATCTTTGGTTAATCTCATCTAATCTGGGCCCAGTTATCTCTAAAGGTAACCCCAATGCCTTTGATTTCTCCACACTAGCCTTCAACAGCTTTCTTGCAGAAAGCAAATTTTCAACCCCTTTATCCATTAGAAATAATTAATTAAATCACCAAAACAATAATCCCAATTCTAATTTTCAAACATCTGACCATAAACAATTCAAAACAGAACATATAGTATGTAAAGATTGAATCTTTTGTGTGTCTAATTCTTACTTTTGCCCCTGCTTTCAGGATATAAAAGATACTAAAACAAATCTGAGTTCTTGTAAATAATGCACTTCCATTTCTTTTTTCCCTCAAACTTTTCCAAATCTCGACTATAATAAAGAGATAATAACAAAAGCCCACAAATAAACTGACAGAAAATTCGAAGTAAAAATGAAGAGTTCTTGAATAAGGGATCGCAATGGGACTGAGTCAGTGTGTCTGCGGGAACAGAGAGAAAAGAAGAACCCTAAATCGGGAAATGAAAAAGGAGAGCTTTTCGGTGAACAATTTCGTTCAAGTCCAAGAATCGTGCCAAAGTGCTTGACAGTGAAATGCTTCTCTTTTTCTCATTTGTTTTCTTCTTCTTTTATGAGCCGCTTTATTAGTTTAAATCAAGAAATCTTGGCAATTCAATTCTTCTATCCAACCCTCAACGTGTCCAGCTAAACGACATGTTAATAATGAGGCAACTTGCTAGCAAACATAATGACAATTATTATTATTATTATTATTCAAATTATAATTGGACATCAACGTGAACAATAGAGTGGAGAATCAAAAGCAAACAGATTTCGATCCAGATCATACATATAAATTTTACATATTACGATTGTGTTATTATTTTACATGGGACTGAGTCAGTGTGTCTGCGGGAACAGAGAGAAAAGAAGAACCCTAAATCTCTGTAAATTTTACATATTACGATTGTGTTATTATTCATTCCTATAAATATGAGTCATTTCATTTCATTATATACATATCAATGATAAGAAATTCTCTATTATCTCTCTCTATATTCTCTCTTATTTTTAGATAGTTTTACAACACGTTATCAATACGAGTCTCTAGTCAATTGAGTAATATGATTGAAGTATGCTCTACAGTTGCATATAAATGACGAGCCTCTGTATCAGAAACCTGATTCTTATCAATCAATGTTTTCCTTTCCCAAATCAAACACTTCTGGTTTAGAAAATAACCCACATATTGTAGATCTGAAAATATCAAGAAAGATGGAAACTTTGCATTATTCAAAAAAGTTTCATACGAGGAAAGAAACGTGGTCGCGATATTGTGTAAAAAGAAAACTTGGAAAAATTGAAAAATCCGAAACTTTCAAAGCCGATCTATGCAAAACTATACATCCAATCGATGATTGGAGACTAGATCTGAAACCACAGTGGCGAGACGAATCTCCGACATTGGCGCGTGTTGACGGCGACGACATGGCACGGCGGTGCGTGAAGCCCAAGCGCAAACGTCAACGCGGCGCGTGAGGGCGCGTGGAGTAGTTTCCGGCGACGGTGTCAAAAGGCAGTGTGTTCATATTGAGGTTTTTTATTTTTCTATGGTCTTATTTTTCTATTTAGTGCATTTTGGACATTTTCAGGTGGTCTAACGTGGCGGATTCGTAAAAACTATTTTTGAAGCAATTCCGGCGAGATTTTGAACTTTGGACCAAAAGTAAGTTTGTTCTAAATTAAATTTCAAATCTATTGACGGTTTAGATTTACTCATATGATCAATATATTAAAATATGGACAATTTTGCCCTTGATGATACGTTAAAGTATATCAATCGTGATTTGACGAATTTAATTAATCATGATTATTGATCTAATGATAAGTGCTAATAGAATATATATTCTAAATCATTTGACACTACTATGCGATCAATATGATAAATTAAAAGATTTAAAATAAGGTACAAGTGATATAATAGTTGTCATGTCGTGATGTATTGAATATAACTCATTATCGTAACAGATTGGACTATTATGAATACCTTGATTGGATTTGGAGATATGACTTGCTCATTTATGAAATGTAATTATTTGATTATGTTTTTACCACATATATGATTGGTTTTATCAGCTTTAAATATGTATATCACATTACCACCTATATGGTTGGTTCTACAAGTTTCAAGTATATTACGTTACCACCTATATGGTTGGTTCTACTGATTTTAAATATTTCTACTCATATAAATTTGATATATTGTTGTTATTTGATATTTCAACAAATGGTACCAGAAGTTACCATTACCAAAAGATTGTGGGATTTTAATGAAAATATTTTATCAAATGGTACCAGAAGTTACCAATATCTATATTGAAATGACATATGAAAATAAATTATTCAACAAGAAAAATGTTGATTTATGATAAGATAATATCACATGATAGCACGGACATGGATAATGTGAAAATAATCTCATCAGTATTATGATAAAGATATTATTGAGATAAAAAGATTTTATCAAAGTTCTTGCACAAGCACTTATGTACTCCAGAAGAAGTATATATTTACTCCAAAAGAAGGAAATATTATCATCTAAACATACTGAAATGATATTATTATTATTGTCCCTGAAGAAGCATAAATGAGTCATACTGAAAAGAGATACATGCAAAACACAAAGGGGGGGGGGGGGGAACATTTATCATCCTCAAAAGTAGAGGTGTGTATCAAGAGTAATAATACTCTGTACTCTACCACTCATAATCTTTTTTTGTGTGTATCAAGAGTAAGAATACTCCGTACTCCACCACTCCTAACCCTTTTGACGTTCACAAGATTAAGTTCAAATGCTCATCAATATTAGAGGTGTGTTTCAAGAGTAAGAATACTTTGTACTCTACCACCCACAATATTTTGAGATTCACAAGGATAATTTTACATTAACCGGACTCCATTTTTGCTTGGTACCCCTTCCTTGCGACCAATCTATCTTAACTCCTGCTGGATCTTGTATTGGAACATATGATTGTAATTTTTCCAGCAGTTCATCGATAGTGGGAGCAGAAATAAGGATCCTCCTAAAAAATGGAGAGATGAATCCATGTTCCACAGCATAATCAAGAAATGTTAGTAAACCATCGAAGAAGTTGTTAACATTTAAAAGTCTAATAAGCTTAGTATGGAGACCCAGCTGAGCCCATGAGGTAATATTAAAGACTTCCTCTAAGGTATCAAAACCTCCAGGCATGGCAATGAAGGCATCGGAACCATGTAACATGCAAGTTATGCGTTCATGGTTAGATAATGTCTATACTTTATGCCCTCGTGTTTTGCCTGCAATATCAGCTAAAGGAACCAGTATAACACCTATCACTCTTGCTTTTTCTGTTTGAGAACTTTGTGAAACATAACCCATCAATCCACTGCTGCCCTCTCCATATACTAGATTGATACCTCTCTCTCCCAACTTATTCCCTAAAAGCACTGATGCTTCTAGATATTCAAAGCCTCTCCCGATTTTTGATCCACAAAATACACATATAGTTTTGATCTGTCGAAGTTTTGATCCTTCCATCTTTTAAGTGTATAAGGAAGGAAAACTTACAGAAATTGTTATTTTGGGATGCATTAAACTGTGAAATTACTTGACTTTTAAATTTGAAAATATTCACTATTTACTACTCGTCTTTTGAAAAAGTTACTATTTACTTTTAACTAAATGACACCACGTGGTCTAATGGTAGCAGGGATTTAAGAATCTTTGTACTTAACCCTAGGTACAAGGTTCGATTCCTGCGGAAGGCAAAAATCCACTTCTTGGAAACGAGGCTGGCAGCCCTTGAGGACCAGGACAACCAAGGGGGGAGTGGAAAGACCATGAGTACGGCTCGGAGAAGGCCCCAACGAGGGAGGCAGGTCGTTACACACCTTCTCATGATTTGATCCGGACCCCTTTTGAACAACAACGGGTCATCCCAAAAATAATGCTTGATATCCGCTAAGAACTTCTTCCTTTGTTGATAAGAACGGTCCGAGGGAGTGATGCCACTTGCAAGAAAATTCACATGGTCCGCATACCATGGCACACTAACAGCTCGTAGAAGATCCATGATTTGGAAAATTTGCTCATCCGGGAATACCTCACTTATCTCTTCATCCAAAATTTCCTCGATTTGCTCAAGTCTAGACAAGTGATCGGCTACAAGATTCTTCGTCCCCTTCTTGTCACGAATCTCCAAATCAAACTCTTGGAGGAGAAGAACTCATCTAATTAACCGCGGCTTGGCATCCTTCTTTGCCAACAAATACTTGAGGGTCGAGTGGTAGGTATACACAATCACCTTGGAGCCAATAAGATATGACCGAAACTTATCAAAGGCAAAGGCTTGGCATCCTTCTTTGCCAACAAATACTTGAGGGTCGAGTGGTAGGTATACACAATCACCTTGGAGCCAATAAGATATGACCGAAACTTATCAAAGGCAAAGACCACCGCTAGCATTTCCTTCTCGGTAGTAGCATTATTCAATTGAGCATCGGTCAAGGTTCTACTAGCGTAGTAGATGACATGCAAGAGTTTGTCCTTCCTTTGCCCCAAAACCGCCCCCACGGCGTAATCACTTGCATCACACATAAGCTCGAAGGGCAAACTCCAATCCGGGGCCACAATAATAGGTGCCGTGATGAGTTTCTCTTTAAGAGTGTTAAAAGCTTGAAGACACTCTTTAGAGAAACCATATGTGGTACTCTTCTCAAGTAATGAACACAGTGGCTTCGTGATTTTTGAGAAGTCTTTGATAAACCTCCTATAAAATCCCGCGTGCCCCAAGAAGCTTCTTATGCCCTTTACCGAGGTTGGGGGAGGTAATTTTTCAATAACTTGAATTTTTGCCTTATCAACCTCAATCCCCTCACTTGAAATTCGGTGCCCAAGAACTATCCCCTCACGAACCATGAAATTACATTTTTCCCAATTCAAGACCAAATTGGTATCCTCACATCTTTTTAGCACCATTCTCAAATTATTCAAGCAATCATCAAATGAAGTACCAAAAACTGAGAAGTCATCCATAAATACCTCAAAAAATTTCTCCACCATGTCGGAGAAGATAGCCATCATGCACCGTTGGAAAGTAGCGGGGGCATTGCAGAGACCGAAGGGCATCCTCCTATATGCAAAAGTTCCATATGGGCATGTAAATGTTGTCTTTTCTTGATCCTCCGGGGTTATAGGAATTTGATTATAGCCTGAATACCCATCTAGAAAGCAATAATGAGAGTGACCCGCCAATCGCTCAAGCATTTGATCGATGAATGGAAGGGGAAATGATCCTTCCTAGTAGCATTGTTGAGCTTGCGATAATCAATGCAAACTCTCCACCCCGTTACTGGCCTCGTTGGAATAAGCTCATTATTCTCATTCTCCACTACCGTGACACCTCCTTTCTTCGGCACTACTTGCACCGGGCTCACCCATGCACTATCCGAGATTGGATAGATAATACTCGCATCAATCCCTTTTAAGACTAAATATTCATGGTGAGTAAAAGGAACATAATTAAATGATAAGAGATTTATGTACTTGATCTCTATATGTTATATTGAGATGAAATGGAATCAAATACATACACAACTCTCTTGTGAAAATGAGGTTGGTGAAATTATAATACTTTGGCCAAATATAAAATCCCAATGTAGGGATTATTGTTCAAGGACCTGAAGTACAAATGCTTAAATGTGTAAAGCCAGTATTTATTTGTACAAATGAAAAATATTACACAGTCGTAGAAGACGACTCGTTGGGCGCGAAATTTTTCATAAAATGGCATAACATATGGTAGATAGACTATAGTCTAAATCACTAGCTTGAGCTCTTTGATATACCAATGAGTGAGATCAAAATGTATTATTCTCATCTCGATACTTTGAGAGTATTCTTTGATGTACCGGTTGATCGCGATATGTTGGGATTTCAAGTAAAATGATTGTAGATTATATGTCGAAATTGATATATACTTCAATGATTGATTATACTTATACAAATCAGAAATTGTGGTTTATGAGATGCAAAAACATACATGTATAATCACTGAAAGATTCAATATACCCAGATTAGTATCACTATAGAATGATACAAATGACTCCATGATATTATATGTTGAAGTTGAAATTGAAATTAGAGTATACTATTTATGATATCTGGGAAATTGATTATTCACTAGAATTGAATTTGAAAATGAATATTTTATTATTCACTAGAAGTGAATATGAAAATGAATATGTTTAATTATTCACCAGAAGTGAATTCTAGATTTGATTATTCACCAGAAGTGAAAGATGCAATCAATAAATTAGTACAATA
This sequence comes from Ligustrum vulgare, assembly GCA_963555705.1. Lineage (NCBI taxonomy): Eukaryota > Viridiplantae > Streptophyta > Magnoliopsida > Lamiales > Oleaceae > Ligustrum > Ligustrum vulgare. The sequence goes on from OY743175.1 coordinate 53,075,588, forward strand.
TTGCTCAATATAGCATGTTATGACATCATAAATGAGCTATGAACGATTTATATAAAGCTTGTCATAAATGATATGTTTAGTGAAAAGATTCGTGATTGCATTAATATTCCATAAAAGGAATAAAAACGCGTTGCACTCTTTTTCCCTTAACTAAGGTTTTGTCCCACAGGGTTTTCCTAACAAGGTTTTTAATGAGGCAGCAGTTGAAGCTATTAATAAGAATAATGTACTCTTTTTCTCTTCGCTAAAGTTTTGTCCCACATGGTTTTCCTAGCAAGGTTTTTGAGGCATTATCATAGCTATTAACGAGTTATAATTCAGCAACACATTATTATACTGGAATGATATCAACAAATAAAAAAATCATAGACATCTTATGAAGAATGTTATGATATCAGCTATACAATGAGATTTATATATATATATATTCCAGACGAAAGATGATATCAATGTTCGAGAAGTTCATGAATCCTCGATTGCACACTTCAGGGAAATTACAAAGGAGCTTGACTTATAACTTTGAATTTCATGAATCAAGATTTAAGAGCCTGGTAATGTAATATTTTGAAGTTTTTGTGACTTTTTTTTTTTTAATGAGTGTATAGTTTTAAAATGTTTGAAAAGTCAGAAACTTCAAATTTGACTAAAAATAGATGATTGAGATTGAATTTAAAAAGTTGAGGTGAAAAAAATTTCGTTTGGCTATAAATTTATTATTTCACAGTTCAGATTATAATTAAATTATTTATTAAAAATCAGATTATGTTATACCCCTATAAAATTTACATATTACGATTGTGTCATTATTCACTCCTATAAATAGGAGTCATTTCATTTCATTATATACATATCAATGATAAGAATTTCTCTCTCATCTCTCTCTATATTCTCTCTAGTTTTTAGATAGTTTTACAACAAGGATCATAATAATTTCGAAGAGAATGAAGTGGTGGTTGATCCTCGAAAACGTCATCAGCCTGTTTGGTAACTTGTTTGTACAGTACATTTCTCCAAACAATAATTTTAGGGAGATTAATAAGAGACATTTTAAGTGACATTGTGATGTAGTGCATATTCATTGGGTGATGAAAAATTTAGTGGTGGGGTAGTTATAATCATTATCTAATGAATATATGTTACATCACAATGTCACTTAAAAATATCTCTTATTAATGTTTTTCTAAAATTACTCTTCTCCAAATTATTTTTAAAGAGAATTCGCATTGTTCGGCAACTAATTTAAAATCTAAGCCGTCATTTATTTCATTTTTCGAGGTAAGATTTGTAATTAAAAATTGGAGAGAGAAAATGTGTATAATTAAAAAGTAGTTTGAAAAATTACGTTATTTATAATTTGATTTATAAATTATAATGATTGCGTAAAAGATCGGTGTATGAATGTGTTACGGTACATGTTAGTTGAATAAATTAACAAGTAATTAAAATAATATTTACAATGAATATGTTAAAACATGCCCTTGTTTGAAAAACCAACTTTCTCATAAAACTTACTCCCTTCGTCCCAAAAAGATAGTCCTACAGTTATTTTCACACGAATTAAGAAATTCTAGTTAGTATAGTTAGGACATTAAATTTTATCAATGTTTTTCATTTATACCCTTTATCTCTTATTTATTGTTTTTAGTTGTCTCATTTTGTTTCCAACAAAATTTTTGAAAATGTAATAATTAAGTAGTTGATGTGCATTGTACCAATATACATTAAATAAGGGTACATATGAAAATGAAAAATTTAATACATGTTCAATATAGATACAAGACTATCTTTTTTGGACAGACAAAAATAGTATAAATGACTATCTTTTCTAGACTGAGGGAGTACTATTTTTTCTACAGTAATCAATCTCAAATTCTTAACCATCCAAAAATGTCAAGCCCACAATTTTTACTTTTCAAATCAATTTTTAACCACACAATTTTCCAAAACTTTTTTTTTTTTTTCAAAAAGTTTATTTATCAAACACACGCATAAGAACAAATCAATCCCCAGCCTTAATTTTTCCAATCGGCAAATAACACTTTCACCACCACTTACTTTGAAATCTGGAATCTGCAATTCAAGAAAAAAAAATTGGAGCAAAAATGAAATTTCGAACTAAAGCCCACAACAAAATATCGCATAATTTTAGCTAAATTAGGCTTTCAGACTAAATGAGAAACTCAACTGAAATGTAATGTCAAAACTCAAAAGTTTCATCGCATCAATATGCCCCAGAAAGGCGGCGTGTGCCCAAATTGCCACATCAGCTCGAGGTCTATGTTGTTATTTGAGTCGCCGCTACCGTTTAACTGGTTAACTCCTTGCCGTTCTTTGACTTTCCATGGTTAAACTATTTGGAGGTATTTGTTCGGTTGCAGGCAGAAGACCAACGGTGAAGGAAGAGCTTTGTTGACTGCTTATTGCGGAAAGGAGCCGATAGTTGGGATATTTGATCCAAATTAAGAATGAGAATATCTTGGACAATTGATTTTCATATTAAAGTGGTTAACTTGGAGATCAAGTTAAAGGTGAAAAGGAAAATAAAAGACTTTATCTTGGTATTCTACTTTAATAAGGAAACTTACTTGAACACGAATTCTACATATTATAGGGATTATTTTTACGTATAAATATGTGTGTTAGGGAGCAATAATATGGAAGAATCTCATGTGAGACTAATTAGAGAGAATTGGAGAGCTTTATCTTTGTAGTTGCTTGTGAACTCTTTGTGGGATAATTCAAAAGGTAGAAACTTGGGTTAGATAAAAATTCATTATTAATATTTTCTCTGTAGTCTATGAGATTGGGTTGGTGAGTGAAATTCTATATAATTGTAACAATTTATTATATAGTGAAATGCTTTGGCGATCCGTAAATTTTGCGTTGTTATTTTATTTTCTTGTTTGCTCAATTAACTCTTGAACATTAAAAGATCCTGTGGGTTAAAGAAGAGGAAATCAACGTGTAATTCCCAACAGGGAGAAGGGAGAGAGATGGAGACGGAGACAGAGAAGGAGGGAGGGGGAGGGGGGGGGGGGGAGAGAGGGAGAGACGTGGTTCGGGTTAAGGAAGTTTCTTGCTATAAAATTATTGTGCAAACGGTTTTATTCAACTCCGCCTTTCCCATTACGCACTCTTATCTCTGATATAAGTTATAATCGTTGAGTAAGAGCATCTTCAATGGCACATTGTCCAAGTTAAAAAAGTGTGACAAATCATCAAATTAGACAATGTCTAGTTATATTCTTCTCCAATGCATCCCATATTGTGTTGAATTGGCAAAAAAATATTATACATTGTCCAAGACTATGTCCAATTTTAGAAGACATGTATAACATGCTGACTAGGCAATAGTAGTGGGAAAATTGTTTTTTTTTTTTTTAAATATAAGACTAAAAATTAATTACGGCTATTACCATTTACAGTTAACACCTCATATTTATCCCCCACTACCTGTGAACCAAAGCAATTTATTAAATTACTTTAAAAAAAAAAGCAATTTATATTAATAAAAAAATCAACACGTTTTGTTTCATAGAGTATTTATTTAAGTATTAAATAGTTTTATTTTAACTAGTTTCAAAAAAAAAAAAGTTTTATTTTAAATAAATTAATGTCACATAGACATTATTATTGGATTGTAAACAGAATGCATTGGCGATCATTTTTTTGCTACAATATTTGTTTATTAGACAATCATTAGAAGTTCAATTAATTATTGCCAAATTACACCTATTTTTTAGCTTCGACAATATTCTATTGGAGATGATCTAAGAAAATTATCCCCATTTTGTATATTAACTCCCAAAACTCCCACGTCTAAAACCAACTTTTGATAACAAAATATATATCTTGACTATTTTCCATTTTTTATGAAAGTATTTATTTATATTTCCTTTTATTTATAAATTAATGAATGTATAGTTTTAAAATGTTTGAAAAGTCAGAAACTGCAAACTTGACTAAAAATAGATGATTGAGATTGAGTTTAAAAAGTTGAGGTGAAAAAAATTTCGTTTGGCTATAAATTTATTATTTCACAGTTCAGATTAAAAAATCAGGTTATGATATAATCCCCCCCCCCCGTTCCTCATTTTTGGGCATCTACCAACACATTGCTAAATCTCTCCAACATATTTCATCAAAATCCCATTTCGTCGTCGATATTTTGTTGAACCAAAATTCTTACTCCTTTCGTTCCAATTATGTAGGTCGTCTTTCATTTTTCTTTTATTCCAATTATATTTATTAGAAAGTATTTATTTTATTTGTTTACTAATGTACCCATATTTATTATTTTCAATAATAGTTTTCATATTAAATAAGAGTAAATTGGAAAACGTCAAAGAGAACGCAGTCTTACTTTTTCAATTGATATTAAATATGTTTTCTAAATTTATATAAAAAATCAAATAAACATATATAATTAGGATGGGGGGAATATTTTTTATAGTTACTTGAAGTCAAGGGCAAGTTGTATTTGAAATATAATGGGTGTTCATAGTTTTTATATTGTCATTTATGAGCTCATAATGTCTATCATGGCTATGATTTTCTCTGTGACCCAATTTCATGTTTTGATGTTACTTGAATTTTTGTGAGTTCTGAATTTTTTATTCAATTCCTGCTTTTTGGACAAAATGTTTTTCATTTAATTTTGTCATTGTGTAGCGATCCAGAATTTTTACGCAATTAATAATTATTTTAATATTTAGAAAATTGTGTCGCTACTATTTCACCTATTATTTTGAAGTTAACGCCGCGACGGATTCGTCTAGCCAAGTCAATAAATATCGAATTTGTTCGATTTTAAATTAAAATTCGAATTTCTAAAATTATGTTATTTTAATTATTTATTCTCAAATGTATTTTCAGTCCAAAAACATATCTGTTTCAAATACGCTTCTTGATCAAAGTTAGTCCAATATTCATAATCAAAATTTATATTACATAAATTTCCCCACATGTTTTCTTCTTTATCACCAAAGCATCCCCATCATATCTTTACACCAATTTTATCAAAGAATTCCCACCACCACCCGTATGCATCACATTTTACACCAAATCAACCATCATTATGTTTCAAGAATATAATGATGATGTATCCATGTTCTATTTTTTTTATCACACCAAATTCTCCACTACAAATCATTCCTCTGCCTAATGCCAATTATAAATTTCCACCTCAGTCAGAAAACCATCACCACCAGCAGCTCCATTACCAGACTCCAATATCAATTCACCCAATAGCTACCATCGCAGTTCACTACCCTCAATCATCATCACATGACTCTGTCACACTTCCAAGAAATCAATTCACAGCCAATTCATAAAACCACAGTTCAACCGCTACACTGCACCATCTCCATCAACCCAAGTTGACCTCTACTGCCTATTTCATTCATCACCAACTACCACCATATCACAAATTCTTCAGACTGATTCCCAGCAACCTCGTTCATCATCTTCATCTTCATCACCATCAGAAATCAAACCACCACCTAAACCTCTCTACCAAACCATGGTTTCAGCAACTCCAGTATCAACTCCTCTGCACTCACAGTCCGAACCACCACAATGCAATCCGGCCAACTGCCTGCGCAACCATACCACCTCCACACGCAAGATCACACAAACCAGCTCAAGTCCACCCCTGCCCCACACCAAATTTGAATCCCCAATTTGCAACTAACCGAATCTCCATCGACGCCACTGCCTAACTTCAATCGCAAATCAGAACAACTCCTAAAAACAACCCAAAACTCAGGAATAGATGAAGCCCAGAAACCCAAAACCAAGAAATAAACCAAGCCCAAGACTTACCTTCGAACGCCGTTTCTCCGACCGGAGTATCATCGCGAACCCAGTTTCGTTTTTGACCACGGTTTTGCACCCAACCTCGCATATGAACCCCAAATCAGAACTCCCACACTTTGCCCGTCCTTCGCCTCACCTAGCGCCGGAGAATCGCCGGTTAGAAAACGGATTTCCCTCTCTCTGTCGTCTCCGTCTCTCGCTTTTCTCTCTTCCTCTCTGATCTGAAGATTAGGGAAAGAGAAGGGAAATATCTTATATTATGATTTTCGACAAATGCAATTTTAGTCCCCATATTCCAAATTGTTTCAATTCAGTCCCTTTTGGTTTAAAATCATCAAAAATCAGTCCCTTAAGTTTTAAATGAGTTTTACTTCAGCCCTTTAACTTTAAACTCTTTTATTTCAGTACCTGCTGATTTACTTTTAAGCCCAAGTTTTAAAAGTATTCATTTTAATCCCTCAACTATCAAAGTATCTATTTTAGTCCCTGAACTTTCAAAAGTATTCATTTTAGTCCATCAACTTTCAAAACATCAATTTTAGTCCTCAAATTATAATTTATCATTTTGAACTATATATTCGATAGACTAAAGTGACTTATTGGCTAAGACGAAGCGTACGGAGAATTTAAAGAAATTGAAGTCATTCCCGCTCAACTTTGCACTCGTCGGATTTGAGGTAGACTCGCACTTATTAATTTATTTAAATTATGATTTCATATGAATGTCATGTGACTTGTGAAAGTCAATTTTTAAGAAAAGCAAGTATGTTTTTATGAAAGGTAAATATACCTTATGTTTTTATGAAAAGTAAGTATGTTTTTATGAAAAGAAAATATACTTTATGTTTTTACGAAAAGTAAGTATACCCTATGCTTCACGAAAATGTTTTTTTGGATCATTGCTATGAAATCAATCTACCAAGATTGTTATGGGTCTCATATGATAAGTTATGATATGTTAAGGGGACCGGAGTTTTAGTAGCGCTACACATAATAATTCTTGCCACGAAGTTCGGTAACATTCTTGTGTCTCCTATGTTTATGAGGATTTGCCACGAAGTTCGGTAAAATTCCTATGTTTCCATATGTTTATGAGGATTTGCCACCTAAGTTCGGTAAAATTCCTGTCGCATATGTTTATGAGGATTTCGATCCTATCTTATGTTATGATGCAATTGATCACTATGAATTTCAAAAATTATGCTTGGTATACTTACTACATAAGAATTCTTGCCACCGAAGTTCGGTAAAATTCTTATGTTTGTGAGGATTTCGATCTTATCCTATGTTATGATGGAAAGGATCCCTATGCTTTCAAAAGAAAATTATGCTTGGCATAATTAAAATGTGTTTTATAAGTATATGGTTTTCAAAGAGCTGTTTTCAAAGAGCTATTTTCAAAGAGTTGTTTTCAAAGAGCTGTTTTCAAAGAGCTATTTTCAAAGAGTTGTTTTAAATTATGGGATTGTATCTTTGGGTTAAGCAAATTTGATGAGGAATCCTATATGATTTACAGAAGTCTTATTTAAATGGTGATAAAATTAATCAGAGTATTGTTCATAAAGTGTGATATGGATTGAAGTTTGGGAGAATAGAAAATTTTAATTTTGAATTTCAGATTTGGGAAATTAGTGAAGTTTCTTAAGTTTGAGAATAACATATCTGATCCTTGTGATGCTGTTTTAAGTTAGTATCTTAGCTCTCAACTAGAATGAGTATTTGATACCGAGTACTTGATGTATGATTTAAAGTATAGAAAAATGAAAAGTGGGAACAAGAGTTAATGCGCTGTTATTTTTCTCGACAAAAGAAAATTTGATGATAAGATTGGAGATATGGAATATTTTATTGGATTTTGGTACTGATATTTTTGGTATAATAATCAAGGTATAGTGAGATGATACGGGAATACGTGAAAGAGAAATAAGGACCGTATTGAATCAAAATTCATAAGTATGTATAAGTGAAAGAAATACTTTGCAGGAAATTGGTGACATTTATGTAAAGAATCATAGTTATTTGGAAGATATTTGTTTACTGAATTTTGGGTGTTATGATATTATGTTGATATGTTTGGGTATATTACGTAGAGAGAATATTCAGGTAATTCTTTGATTATTTTTTTGGAATATTCGATGATAAGAAGAAAAGAAAAATTATTATGATATGATATGTCAGTAAAGATTTGTTGAAATTTTAGAGATATATACGAATATCTGAGGTCACACGATACGATGATAAGTGACATGTTACATGAATACTACAAGATATAATGAAATTTTTACATTCGATTGGGAATTGTTTTGATTATTTTGGGAATATTTGATGATAAGAAGTTTAGAGATGACAAATTATTATGGTTTGATATATCAGTAAAGATTTATGAAAACTTGAAGAGATTTTTTTATGGAATTACAGAAATTAGTAAAGAGACATGATGTTGTTTGGGATTATGTGAGATAATGATGATGAACGTAAGGTTAGATGAATATAAAGGTACAATAGAAAATTGTAAGGAATGATATGATGATGATAATTGAAGGTGATGATGTATTGAGATTATGAAATAAGTTGATCATCTATGAATAAGTTATGTTGTTTTGGGTTCATAAAAATGGAATTCAAAGAATAGTGAACTTTCAGTCACTTATGATTCAGAAGAATTTTTGAGTAGACACATATGTCTATAGAAAAGTCCATGTTCTTGAGAAAACAAAGTGATGCATTTAGTCAAAGTCCAGTGGGTTAAATATGGTTGGGTTAAATATGGTAGCGATGATGCTACATAAGAAAAAGAAGAAGAGATTCTGATTAAGTATTCAGAAATCATAAGATCAAGTAAGTTTAATTTCGAGGACGAAATTATTTTAAGGAGGTAAGATTGTAGCGATCCAGAATTTTTACGCAATTAATAATTATTTTAATATTTAGAAAATTGTGTCGCTACTATTTCACCTATTATTTTGAAGTTAACGCCGCGACGGATTCGTCTAGCCAAGTCAATAAATATCGAATTTGTTCGATTTTAAATTAAAATCCGAATTTCTAAAATTATGTTATTTTAATTATTTATTCTCAAATGTATTTTCAGTCCAAAAACATATCTGTTTCAAATACGCTTCTTGATCAAAGTTAGTCCAATATTCATAATCAAAATTTATATTACATAAATTTCCCCACATGTTTTTTTCTTTATCACCAAAGCATCCCCATCATATCTTTACACCAATTTTATCAAAGAATTCCCACCACCACCCGTATGCATCACATTTTACACCAAATCAACCATCATTATGTTTCAAGAATATAATGATGATGTATCCATGTTCTATTTTTTTTATCACACCAAATTCTCCACTACAAATCATTCCTCTGCCTAATGCCAATTATAAATTTCCACCTCATTCAGAAAACCATCACCACCAGCAGCTCCATTACCAGACTCCAATATCAATTCACACAATAGCTACCATCGCAGTTCACTACCCTCAATCATCATCACATGACTCTGTCACACTTCCAAGAAATCAATTCACAGCCAATTCATAAAACCACAGTTCAACCGCTACACTGCACCATCTCCATCAACCCAAGTTGACCTCTACTGCCTATTTCATTCATCACCAACTACCACCATATCACAAATTCTTCAGACTGATTCCCAGCAACCTCGTTCATCATCTTCATCTTCATCACCATCAGAAATCAAACCACCACCTAAACCTCTCTACCAAACCATGGTTTCAGCAACTCCAGTATCAACTCCTCTGCACTCACAGTCCGAACCACCACAATGCAATCCGGCCAACTGCCTGCGCAACCATACCACCTCCACACGCAAGATCACACAAACCAGCTCAAGTCCACCCCTGCCCCACACCAAATTTGAATCCCCAATTTGCAACTAACCGAATCTCCATCGACGCCACTGCCTAACTTCAATCGCAAATCAGAACAACTCCTAAAAACAACCCAAAACTCAGGAATAGATGAAGCCCAGAAACCCAAAACCAAGAAATAAACCAAGCCCAAGACTTACCTTCGAACGCCGTTTCTCCGACCGGAGTATCATCGCGAACCCAGTTTCGTTTTTGACCACGGTTTTGCACCCAACCTCGCATATGAACCCCAAATCAGAACTCCCACACTTTGCCCGTCCTTCGCCTCACCTAGCGCCGGAGAATCGCCGCTTAGAAAACGGATTTCCCTCTCTCTGTCGTCTCCGTCTCTCGCTTTTCTCTCTTCCTCTCTGATCTGAAGATTAGGGAAAGAGAAGGGAAATATCTTATATTATGATTTTCGACAAATGCAATTTTAGTCCCCATATTCCAAATTGTTTCAATTCAGTCCCTTTTGGTTTAAAATCATCAAAAATCAGTCCCTTAAGTTTTAAATGAGTTTTACTTCAGCCCTTTAACTTTAAACTCTTTTATTTCAGTACCTGCTGATTTACTTTTAAGCCCAAGTTTTAAAAGTATTCATTTTAATCCCTCAACTATCAAAGTATCTATTTTAGTCCCTGAACTTTCAAAAGTATTCATTTTAGTCCATCAACTTTCAAAACATCAATTTTAGTCCTCAAATTATAATTTATCATTTTGAACTATATATTCGATAGACTAAAGTGACTTATTGGCTAAGACGAAGCGTACGGAGAATTTAAAGAAATTGAAGTCATTCCCGCTCAACTTTGCACTCGTCGGATTTGAGGTAGACTCGCACTTATTAATTTATTTAAATTATGATTTCATATGAATGTCATGTGACTTGTGAAAGTCAATTTTTAAGAAAAGCAAGTATGTTTTTATGAAAGGTAAATATACCTTATGTTTTTATGAAAAGTAAGTATGTTTTTATGAAAAGAAAATATACTTTATGTTTTTACGAAAAGTAAGTATACCCTATGCTTCACGAAAATGTTTTTTTGGATCATTGCTATGAAATCAATCTACCAAGATTGTTATGGGTCTCATATGATAAGTTATGATATGTTAAGGGGACCGGAGTTTTAGTAGCGCTACACATAATAATTCTTGCCACGAAGTTCGGTAACATTCTTGTGTCTCCTATGTTTATGAGGATTTGCCACGAAGTTCGGTAAAATTCCTATGTTTCCATATGTTTATGAGGATTTGCCACCTAAGTTCGGTAAAATTCCTGTCGCATATGTTTATGAGGATTTCGATCCTATCTTATGTTATGATGCAATTGATCACTATGAATTTCAAAAATTATGCTTGGTATACTTACTACATAAGAATTCTTGCCACCGAAGTTCGGTAAAATTCTTATGTTTATGAGGATCTCGATCTTATCCTATGTTATGATGGAAAGGATCCCTATGCTTTCAAAAGAAAATTATGCTTGGCATAATTAAAATGTGTTTTATAAGTATATGGTTTTCAAAGAGCTGTTTTCAAAGAGCTATTTTCAAAGAGTTGTTTTCAAAGAGCTGTTTTCAAAGAACTATTTTCAAAGAGATGTTTTCAAAGAGCTATTTTCGAAGAGTTGTTTTCAAAGAGCTGTTTTCAAAGAACTATTTTCAAAGAAATGTTTTCAAAGAGCTGTTTTCAAAGTACTATTTTCAAAGAGCTGTTTTCAAAGAGATGTTTTCAAAGAGCTGTTTTCAAAGAGATGTTTTTCAAAGAGCCTATTATTTTCACAATATGTCTCGTGCTGTAATGCACAATATGAGTTTTATCAAGAGCAGTTTTATAAAGAAGCTCTATCAATGCCCGTTTTATAAGAGCCGGGATTTATGTGTTTAATCATCTTATAAATTAATTAATTTGCGATGAGTCTACTGAGTATTTCCCCCATGAAATACTCACCCTACTTTTTAACAGTTTTGCAGATTTCGGAGACGGTGGCGAGCGATGAATGATGGTGGCAATAATCGTTAAACGGTTGAAAGTTTGACGTTAATGATTTCCGTATATTTCCAAACAATCGAATAATTTAGAGAAGTTCATTTATTTGAGAAATTATGACATTGTCAATTTCTTTACAAAATTAATGGTTCGATTTACTATTTCAAATGGTTTCAATTTTATCGGTCATTACAGTTTATTTAATGTTGCCAAAAATGAATTTTAATTATTTCTTCCGCAAAAAAAAATATTATTCGTAAAAATTTAGACAGAAAATGACGTAGTGAATCGGGTATACGGAACTCGGGGCGCTACACATTGTGACTTTAAATTGCCTTTTAATATGATATATACAGGTCACAAAAGAGATGAGACATGTCATACGTCACATATAAATTAGTCACAAGTGTAGGTGCATCTCACACATTTAGGGCCATTCTCTTTGTATTTTGATTTTGGATTTTGAGTTTTGGATTTTGTCTTGAATTTTGAATTTTGATTGTTTGTTTTGGAATTGTCGAAAACATGTTCTCTTTGCGATTTTGAAAAACTGTTTTAAAAAATAGAAAACTGAAAAATGTGTTTACTTTGTAATTTTTTGATATATTTATTTTGTGATATTTTATATGTAAAAATGGTTGATTTTTGAATTAAATTAATATTAATAAATCAGTTAGTTCTCTATGTCAATAAATTCATCATTAATATTGTTTCGGCTAAACAAAAATTTAACCACATACTAACAAAATCTTAACATGGATCTATATATAATGGCAAAATAATATAATAACTTTAAGTGAAGGAAATGTCTCACATTTACAAAATAATAATAATAATAATCTATATCTTATTATTATTATAAAGGAGCTTAGTAGCCCAATTTTTCCCTCCAAAGATAGCATTTTCCCCCCCACAACCGAGAATTCCCTCCCTCATTTTACTTTTGAATGTTCAAAAATGTTCAAAAATCTGACTCTTTGCATTAAATAAATGAGATGAGACATCACTTTTTAAAGCTATGAAATGACAAGTCTTGCATTTTCCACAGATAGGATCTTACCCAATTTAAATATTGAATAATGCAGAGGCTGACCAGTCTTTTTTTAAAAGATAGTGGGCGTGAAGATAGAGGCTGACCATAATAACTTCAACCAGATTTTTTTTTTTTTGGGTTACCACCACAAGCAATCAGTCTATTTAAGATAGCAACCTTCAATTGGTGCCTTCTTTACACGCATCAGAGCTAAAAAACTGAAGGTATTTGCTTAGTTTTATATATTCTGTTCTTATTGTTACACTTGATGTTCCTATTTGCAATCAGTCTTTTTTGTTTCTGTTCACGATATTCATACAGTTTTTTTTATCAAAAAATTGCAGCATTATGGCTCCCATCCTGGATCTCTTGGCAGACATTGTTCCTACGAAAACAGAGTGGGCATTCCGGGTCCGCGTGGTTCGACTTTGGGATAATCCTGCGTTTGGAAAGTCCGACGACATTTACAGCTTGGAAATGGTCCTCATTGACCGAAATGTAAGTCCTGTAATAACAAAAGTGTTCTCATATTATAACTGTAGTTATTCAAAATATGATGTATTGAAAATAATATTGAAGATCCATCATTTGTAGAAAACCAGCTACCTGCTACGAATTCAGCAATGAAATTTCCAAATAACAACAAATCAATATTCCAAGCTAAAAACCCAGTAATAACAAAAGGGTTCTCATATTAGAACTGTAGTTATTCACTCAATGAATCAAAAATCAAAGGAAGAAATAATTATCAATTTTCCAAGCTAAAAAACCCAGAAATAACAAAATGGTTCTCATATTAGAACTGTAGTTATATTCACCATAAGAATCAAAAATCAAAGGAAGAAATAATTATCAATTTTCCAAGCTAAAAAACCCAGTAATAACAAAAGGGTTCTCATATTAGAACTGTAGTTATTCACCATAAGAATCAAAAAATCAAAGGAAGAAATAATTATTAGAACTAAGCATTAATGGACAGAATCACAGTACATTTTTAACAGAATCACAGTACATTTTAAACAGAAAATATGTTTTGAATTATGTTCTTAGAGCTGTTTTTTATTCCCCAAACCTAACTTTGTTGTATGGGTTGAATCAGTTAGTAAATAAATTATTAGAACAAAACTAATAGATTCTATTTTGGCTGTCCTATGTTTACAATATCATAGACTATTCTATTCACTACTTTCCTTTATTTTCCTCTGATTTCTTTTTCATTACAGTGAAGTTAAAATGAGCACAAAAAAAAAAAACAAGTTTCTTATGTTTTCAGAGACTTTCTCCATTCGTCTAACTTAACTATGCTATACATGGGTAGAATCATTTTGGAAATAACTGATTTAAATAACAAATAGTTCTTTTTGTGATAATTATATGATTTTATTTCACTTAAGTATGTTGTACATGGGATGTTTTACCTTATAATTGATTTAAAGAAAAAATAATAGGATTTGCTCAATCGTTTATTATTTAAAAAGGGAGTCCTGTTTAACTATATTATGCATCAGTCTGTATCTTCACTCTTAAGAATTGATTTAAGTTTTTTTTTTTATATATGTTTCAGATCACACAGATTACACGGTTGAGATCCAAAACGATCAAGATACTTCAAGAAACACAAATAATTGTTCAAGAACTCCATTAAGCAACATTACAAATTGTAAGACAGGTTCTTTTTTATATATATAAAAAAAATTCAATTACAATTTAGAAATTTGACTATACTAATTCAACAAATAATAAACGTATAATTCTATTCTCAGTTTCCCCTATGAGACGAACTCATGACAGAACAGGATCAGGAAATGCAAATAGAGCATTACAGGTTTTGCCAACTGGAAGGCACATAATACGTAATGGTGTTTTTCAGGGATCTACAAACACAAATTCATTTTTCTCTATGGATGAAGATGTTATAGTTAACCAACAGAGCGGTAAGAATTTGAAAAAAAATTATTTTTGTAAGGTACACATTGAAATGTAGTTTCAAATGTCTCTTTTCAACCATTAAAGGAAGTATACAAATGAAAGCAACTATTACTTGAACTGAAATGAAGGATAGCATGTTTATTAGTTTTTCCAACTGATCTTTTTTGCCATGCAGAAAACAGTCTAGCTCAGCATCGTTCTCCAATTTTCTCAACATCCTCATTCAGCAATTTAATAAGTGGTAAGATTATATATTTAATTATACAAGTTTTACCTTTAGTATTAGTGTAATGTTAATTGATTTAAAACAATTCATCCAATATCTTCAAGTTTTAGTGTTTTTCAGCTTTAAACTTGTGTCACTACATTTTGGGACTCCTGTGATTTTGTAGAACCAACCACGTCGTTTGTAAGATTGCGTGCTTTATCTTCTGGAAAACACACATTATGTAATGGTCTAATTCAAACACCTTCACAGTTGACATCAGAAACAATTTTAGAGCAGACAGGTCCTTTAGTTGTACTGCAACATAATTTCAACTCGTGCGAAGGTAATTTCTCTTTTTTTTTTCTTTTTGGTTTTAGGTATATATTTTAAAATATTTTACATATTTTTATATTTAGTGTAATATTTAATATTTATCATACATGTCACACAGCCTTTAAATTTTGTTGACTTTTTGTTATCATTCTAGGAGAGGATACGGAGACTCCCAATACACATGATATAGGTAATTACATTAAATTAAGAAACCCGAAATAAATAATTTATTATATGTAATCAAAGTATTATGATTTTCAAAAAAGAGTAGATTATCTTAAATTTTCTAGGATTTTCCATGCAGATGAGGAAGAGGAATCTGATGTCCAGTCCAATAGAGGTATTTTTGTAATGCTTTTAAGAACCTATGCATTCTTATCGGGAAGGGGTGAGGATATCACTTAAGGAATATGAATGAAGATATGCTATGTGATATGGTACATTTCAACATAATAATAATAACCATGAAGTTTTTTATACATGCATAGACAATATCAAAAAGTACAATTCCTTCACTGCTCACATTTAACACTATTAAACTACATATAACGCAATAGATTATGAAGCAAACAAATTGTTTTTTTTTTTTTTTTGGGTCTTAGGTATATATTTTAAAATTGATTTAACATTTAGTATAATATTCAATATTTATCATACATGTCACACACCTTTTAAATTTTGTCAACTTTTTGTTATCATTCTAGGAGAGGATACGGAGACTCACAATGCACATGATATAGGTACTTACATTTAAATTAAGAAACCCGAAAAAAAAATATATTATATGTACTCAAAGTCTTATGATTTTCAAAAAAGGGTAGATTGTCTTAAATTTTCTAGGATTTTCTATGAAGATGAGGAAGAGGAATCTGATGTCCTGTCCAATAGAGGTATTATTGTAATGCTTTTAAGAACCTATGTTTTCTTACTGGGAAGGGGTGAGGATATCACTTAAAGAATATGAATGAAGATATGCTATGTGATACGGTACATTTCAACATAATAATAATAACCATGAAGTTTTTATACATGCATAATAAGCTAATATCATAAAGTACAATTCAGTCACTTCTCACATTTAACACTATTAAACTACATATATCGCAATAGATTATGAAGCAAACAAATTGTTTTGAAGAAATATTAACATATAAGTAGGATGTTATTTAATATGTGGAAATAATTTATGCACAGGATAACGAGGATATACCTGAAGATTTAACTATTTCATTGGCCATGAGCACAATACAAATATAATATTACTCATAGATTTATCTTTGGTATTGGCTTCATCTTCATGTTGTTAGTCAGATCTGGACAAACAAAAGGGAAAAAATTAGTTACATTTGTGTAATTTAGTATGTACAATTAAAAATTGAACACAGTTATTGTTTGCTAAGAAATAAGCAGTCACCTGACCTATACGTCTCGATATCCTCAGTGTTCCATATTTGATCATTTGTAATTGATTCTTGGCAAGTTTTAATTGGTTGAACGGAAATACCCTCATTAAATAGTAATGTTGGGGTGCAAAAATGTTTGATTGTGACAAATTTGATTGTCTTGATGTTGATGGTTGTCCTAAGTACAAAAATAGGAAATAATGTTAAACATTTTGAGCAACAGTAAACTAAATGGATTTTAAATCATGTAAAATACCCAATATGTTGAATATAAATGCCTTGCATCTTAATGGAAGCAATTTGTAATTGTTTCTTGGCCAAAAAATTTCAATGCTTGCAAATATCATTGAATACATTATTTGTTTTTTTGGTAATGTGACTATAAAAAAGCAGACTTCTGATTAGGGAACCACCATTTTCTCCTCAACTATACTTACCAGTCCAATTAAGGATAAATATTCAACAATAATAACATCAAAGCAATAATATATACTTGACTTCCACAAAATGAAAAAGAGTATGCACTATTATTCCTCAAGCAAGAAAAAAGAATAAACAAACTTAAAACTAAAATGCTTTTCATAAAAATGAACTAATTAATTAAATCACAACACATATTTTAAAGAAATATTAATTATTAAATACTTAGTTTTTTACAGTATGAAAAAAAAAAAAGAAATTACAGTATTTAGAAATATACTTTAAAATATTTAAATCACATTAAATATTACATTTTTATGGTAAAATAAACGACAACATTGTGTTTCACATGATATAAAAAATATCATTAAAATGTATGTAGTTGAGGGTAATAGATTGCAGGAGAAAAAAAAAATTATGTTTATTTTTTGAAAATAATAAAAAGAATTTTTTTAATTTATATTATATTTAAAAAATACTTATAACTCATATTATGACTTTAAAAAACTTGCGACTGTTTCGTTACTCAACTTATATGCGCAGTAAATTCCAGATCCGACCGTTTTTTGCGAGATCTGAAAAGAAAAAAAAAAGATACTTCAACGAACAGAAAAAGATAACCAAAAAAAAAACATAACCGCATACCCAAAAGTTTGTTTGGGTTGTTCATACGTTAGATACATAGATTAGATCTAATAAAATATTTGAAAAAAAATTTGAAAAGCCTAAGCATGACGAACCTTGGGTGCACAAAAATCGTCTCTAACCATGTTCAAACCAGATTTGCGGAAATCACCATCGACGCTTGATTTTACAGATCCGAACGGTAAATTGAAGTTAAGAAAAAACTTCCGCGACAAATATTTCGTAGCGTGAATTGAAAGGCTCGGTCGGATAGCAACTTGACATGGAAATTTAGGCAAAATCGCCATTTTTTGGAGTAGACGATACGGTGGTCTGTGAGGAGTTAGGGTTTCGTTTAATTGGTAGGAAGAGTCTGGAACCTGGCTAAGAAACGGAGTGCGTGAATTGTTTCAGATTTTTTACACCACATAGTATGAGATAAGATGAAGTCTCTAGAATGGAATGAGACTTAGGGGATGGTGAACACGTGTGTTCACCGTAAATGATGCCTCTGTTTGTGTGTAGATATTTTCAAACGTGTTATAACACAAATTTTCAAATCATTTTTTAACCAAATTAATTTTATTTCTCCAATTGTCAAATGCAAATTTTACCTCAAAATATAAATAAACCACTACAATGTTACCAAACAGATGCAAAAATAATTAATTGTTTGCTTTTTATATGTAATTCTTACAATGTATAAAAAAAAAAAATTACAATATAGGTTACATTTTTTAACATAGTAGCAATGTAGAATTGCTATATTTATGTTTTCAATATAAGATGTGTGGTTGAAAAACGTTGGTAAAAAAATGTTTGGTTGAAAAGTGATTTGAGAATTATTTCATTATAAATTTGATTTATACATTGTAATGATTATGTGATAAAGCAAATTTTAATTAATTGTCTATAAATATCTTATCTTATTATTTTCATCCATAAATAGCGATGTGTGTACATATTATTGGTCTAATTTTGATTAACTTAATAAAATAGTGTAATGCAATTTATTCCTTATATTGATAACCTAAACAATTCATGTGAACAAATTCGGTGTGTCTAATAATTGGTTATATATTGAATTCATTTAAGTCATTTTTTATCATTTGTAATAATTTTGATTTTTTTTTTTGAAATATTAGTTATTATATTATATTTTTAAAGCAACTATTACTTACAAATTATTACAAAATCGACAATCCATCGTTTTGAAATTGACAAAGAACATGAGGCTACAAAGGCCAAACTCAGATGTTGATCTTGAAGAGTTCAAGTCATTTTCAGAGTGGATTTCAAATATTGGAGATGGTACAATTGGTGGGCAAAACGATGGTCATACTTTGATTGAAATACCTGATGACTTACTGATAAAAGATACAGGAGATTTAGTTGCATCAATAGTACAGAGTACGTATCCAAATTTCTCTAAAAAAGTCAATGACTCATCATATTTGCAGGAAAGAGCCATTTTAGCCCCAACACTGGATGTTGTTGAAACGGTCAATGAACATATGGTCTCTCTCAATGAAACAGATGGAAATACGTATCTAAGCTCTGATGCAGCTTCTAAATCAGATTCAAATATTGATTTACTAGATGATCTACACACACCAGAGTTCTTGAACAACATACGATGTTCGGGTGTACCTAATCATGAGCTGAAATTGAAGGTTGGAACTCCTGTGATGTTGTTAAGAAATATTGATCATTCTGGAGGATTGTGCAATGGGACAAGACTGGTCATAACAAAACTCGGTAATCATGTTTTGGAAGCAAAGGTCATTACAGGAAGTAATATAGGACACAAAGTGTTCATCCCACGAATGACTTTAACTCTATCGGATCAAAGACTACCTTTTAAGTTCCAAAGAAGGCAATATCCATTAATTGTATCGTATGCTATGACTATTAACAAAAGTCAAGGCCAATCACTATCGCATGTAGGTCTGTACCAGAAGAAGCCCGTCTTCAGTCATGGTCAACTATACGTGGCAGTTTCTAGAGTTACAAATCGTTTGGGATTAAAGATAATTACTTGTGATCAAGATGGAGTATCATCCAATTCAACTGCAAATGTTGTTTTCAAAGAAGTATTTCAAAATTTGAATTAGTCAATGATGTAACACTATTTTCTCTAAACATTACATCTATCGTGTTATTATTATACTACCTATTCATGCATTTGCGATTTACTTGAGGAAAAATAACCTATTTATGATTTTCATTCAAAATTTTGATGAAGTGAAATTAATCCGTGCATCGCACGGGTGGATGAACTAGTATTATATAAAAGGAGCTAAGTCCAGCAAAAATTCCCGCTCAAAGTTTGGCTTAAATTCCCGCCCATGTGAAGCTTGCTGGGGAAGACTAATAAAGTAGGTCAACTTCAAATATCAAACTTGCTGGGAAGACTAATAAAGTAGGTCCACTTCAAATATCAAATTTGACTAAAATCCAAAATTTGAAAATCACAAAATCTAAAAAGTTACAGAATCTGAAAAGAAGGAAAATCTGTTCAGTTTTTCCATTTTCTGACCGGACTGAAAAAGTGACATTCCGGCCGATCCAGAACTCCGATCTACGATCGGCCACCGCCATCAGAACGGGCTCTTCAAGGAGAAGACTCGCCTAAAATTTTGGGGCGATCCGACGGTTGAAACAGAAATTATTCACCGGAGAAGATAATGCTGGCGGACTGAAAAATCGCGATTCCGGCCAAAAGGGAGCTCCAATCGCGAAACGGTCACCACCGTTGGGTTCGTGACGAGGAGGAGAAGCTTCCTGTGTTTTTTGGCATTTTCCGGTCTCCGGCGACTGGGGCGGTTTCCGGCGGCGGCGGCGGTCCGGCGAGGCGTTTCCGGACAGAATCTAAAGCCCGACCTGCTCATCCCATTTCCGAAGTCCATTTTGCAAAAGCTAACATATCGTCGCCCACATCCATGACGAATCCGACCAATTGACTTGCCGCCGCCCATAGTAAGTTTCGATTTGTTAATTAACTAAAAAGCTGTCATTTAACTGTATTATTTTCGAATTTATTGTATTTTGAGTATGCATTTGATTTTGGGCTGCCCCGGGTCAGCCCAATGAAAAAAAAAAAAAAATTAAAATCGAAAACGCATCAGACTGCAGATACTGAAAGGCTTCCTAGAACTCAATTCTGTCTATGTGCTTGGAGAATTTTGTTTCATTCTATTCTGGGGCCAGATTTGTTCCGGGCTGTGTTATTGGTTCTGCAAAAAATTTCCTGCCGTGATAAAAATCTGATCCACATCAGAAAAGATGGCAAAAGTGTCACAGTCTGATTCCAGACGGATGTACTCGTGGTGGTGGGACAGCCATATTAGCCCAAAAAATTCAAAATGGCTTTAGGATAATCTCACAGGTATAGCTTAGATTTCTTATAGATCTGGTCTTAGAACAACAATTTCCTTTTTTACTTTTTTGGTACAAATTTTGAATTTTATAATATTAAATGGTAAATGCATCAGTCACGATTCATGCCTTTTTTTTTCAATTGTCTATTTTAAAATATTTCCTTTTTTTACTTTTTGGTACAAAATTTGAATTTTATAATATTAAATGGTAAATGCATAAGACACGATTCATGTCTTTTTTTTTCAATTGTCTATTTTAAAATATTTCCTTTTTTACTTTTTGGTACAAATTTTGAATTTTATAATATTAAATGGTAAATGCATCAGACACGATTCATGCCTTTTTTTTTTTCAATTGTCTATTTTAATTTTAAAATATTGTTTCTTTACTTACTTTATTGTTGAAACTTGAAACTTTTATGATTATTAATGTTTTAAAAAGTGAAATGTTAGTTTGTTATGTTAATTAGGTTTGTGAAAATAATATTGATTTGACATTTGAGGTTTTTTTAATATATTTGATTAATTTATGTAGAGAAAGATATATCTTTGAAGATTGATAATGAAGTTATTGTACAACGATTTCAAAGTATAAAAACTCGCAAGGAACGAATTTAAGGTACTACATTTGAGTTGACATTATTTATTTGTCATTTGTGAAATTAACTTTTCTCTATTTGATTTAATTTTTCTAGAAAAAAAAAAATTTCGGGGGCAGCCGTCCCCCCTCCCAACCTCATTTAATTTTCGCCCGCGCTGACTTCAAATCCTGGCTCCGCCCCTGGTATTTTGAGTATGCATTTGATTTGGTGGACTGTTATATATATCAATCAAGATTTTAGGGTAATAAGCACATCTTGACATTGGGATAGTATTCATTAATATTGTTTGTGTTTGCTTTGACTATTTATCCAATCTAGGGGTTAAGAAGCCAGCTGGAACGACTGAAGAAATTGAAAAGCACTTTGGTTCTGATTCCTCAAGACTTATCATGGTAATGAGATTTTCATGGACGATTAATAGGGTTTGAATGGCTATGGTAAATTTCACTAACATTGTCCGAACTTCACTAATATGTACGGATCTATCACCAATGCTTTAATCTAACATTTTACATTTTATTTTTTGCGTTCTATTTCTATTGTCTGAACTTCACTTATATTCAATTTTTTCGAACTTTCAAAATTGAATAGACATTATTAATATTGTATGAAATTATTTATGAATTATTTATTGGCACGTCATGATGTTTTCTTTTGGAATCATTCATAGAAATTACAGTTGCCGTGCATCGCACGGGTAAGAACTAGTAATAATAATAATAATAAAAAATCACAAAAAATCACAAAAAAAAATCTTAACATGAATCTATATAATGGCAAAATAACATAAGAACTTCAAGTGAAGGAAGTGTCTCACTTTTACACAAAATAATAATAATAATAATTAAATAAAGAAAAATTAAAAAAAATTTACAAAAAAAAAAAAAATAATCTTAAAATGGATCTATATATAATGACAAAATAATATAAGAACTTCAAGTGAATGAAGTGTCTCACTTTTACAAAAAATAAAATAAAATAAAATAAAATAAAATTACAAAAAAATAAAAAATAAAAAAATCTTAACATGAATCTATATATAATGACAAAATAACATAAGAACTTCAAGTGAAGGAAATGTCTCACATTTAAAAAATAATAATAATGAAAAATAAAAAAATTACAAAAAAAAATCTTAACATGAATCTATATATAACAGCAAAATAATATAAGAATTTCAAGTGAATGAAGTGTCTCACATAAAAAATAAAAAAATAAAAATCCAAAACTCGCGTTTTCGTCGTTTTGGACTTTTTAACACAAAATATCCAAAACGCAATAAACTCGTTTCGAGTTTCCTTTATATTTTTTTTAATATTTTGAAAAACGCGTTTCTGAAAATGAGTAAAGTGAACGCGTTTTCGATATTTCAAAAAATCGAAAACTCAAAACGGGCCGATAACAGCAAAGAGAACGGGGCCTTAAGATTTTGTCAATGTCATAATATTCTTTACTATACCAGGTCACATACCTAATATGACTAGTTATAAAAAAAATATTAATATATCTTCACTATATTTATCCTAGGAAGAATTTTTTTTGACGATAATACCATCAACAATAATTTACAATTTCTTATTTATTCTTTCAATTAATTTTATTTTAATTATTATATATTATAATTAATGTAATATTTTCTAATTTAATGATGATCGTTGTCTTTTCAAATTTCATTGATTTATATTTATATTTTTTATACTACTTTTAAAATAACTTGAATTGAGAAATATTTTTTATCATAATACTCTAGAAAATAATTTATAATTTCTTATTTATCCTTCAATTTAATTTTATATTAATTATAGCATTTTATAATTAAAAATACAATTTCTAATTTAATGATGGTCGTTGTCTCTTAGAGATGGCAACGGACGGGATAGTCATTCCTCATCCCCGCCCCGTTAGGGATTTACCATCCCAGTCCTCAAAATCGAGGAGGGGCAGGGATGCCAAAATACCCGTTTCCATCCCCATTCGTAATTAAATATTTTTCCTTTTTTAAATATTGACATTATTTTGATTTATTTTTAAAATTATAAATTGATGTTTTAGTTGAGTTATTTGTATATTAGGGGTAAGTGAACTTGGAATTGAAAAGTTTGGACCAATTTTTTTAGTTTTGGCCATCATTAATTTTTTGTTTCAGTTTTTTATTTACTTTTAATTAAATGTTTAAATCAAGGACGGGGCTGAGATCACCATTCGCATCCTCGCCCCGTCTCCTGTTCGGGGACACTTCCTCATCCTCATCCCATATTTGTCAGTGATTCCCCGCTCCGTTGTCATTCAAATTTCATTGATCTAAATTTATATTACTTTTAAAATAACTTGAATGGAGAAATATTTTGAATCATAATACTCTTGAAAATAATTTATAATTTCTTATTTATCCTTCAATTATTCTTATTTTAATTACAGCATTTTATAATTAAAAAAATTTCACATTTATTTACGTATGCAATGGTCCCATTTTATCTATATTTATATCTATACTAACTTGAAGGGAGAAATATTTTAGATCATAATACTCTCGAAAATATTTTATAATTTCTTATTTATCCTTAAATTAATTTTATTTTAATTATATCATTTTATAATTAAAAACTAAATTTCTAATTTAATGATGGTTGCCATCTCTTCAATTTTCATTTACCTATATTCATATCTATAATACTTCTAAAATAACTTGAATAAAGAAAATTTTGGATAATAATACTCTCAAAAATAATTTATAATTTATCCTTCAATTAATATTATTTTAATTATAGCATTTTACAATTAAAAATAATTTTCACATTTATTTAAGCATGTAATGGTCATGTTTTACAATGAAAATGACGTTACTAATAAATATTGATCACCAAACATTTTATTAATATCTCACCGTATAAATGTGATATTATTTTTGTTAGTTATTATTAATTTTTTCCAAATTCGCCTATATGTTAAGGCAAAATGTCACAATCTACATATTCATCTTTAGTAATTTTTAAGAGACATTGGGGCTCTTAATATTTTTTATTAGTATATATAACTTATTATTTTACCAACTAAGAGATCTAACATGCATGCTTTTAAGTGGTTCGATACTTTTTCAGAGCTCTTATTTTTTAGATACAAGTCTCGACTTCAATTATTTATAAAAATTGCACGCAAAAAGTATTTGCGGAATAGTTTTGAAAAAATAAATATGCTAAAGTAATGTACTTGACATATATCTTGTTTCACTTTAACGCAAGCCCGAACTTTAAACAAAATCATCTTCAATTTAGTGAAGTTAAGTCAATCAACTTCAATTTGTTAGCAAGTTTGGTCTCTTTTTCAGTTATTTTCTTGACGAAAATACTGACTCAACATTAATCTTAGGGTACGTTTGATTGGAAAAAATTCTCCTTGGCAAATGAAAAGATTTTTCAACTTTGTTAGATTTAGGTGTTTGATTGTAGAACTTTTGACTGGGAAAGATTTTCTTGATTCAACTTTCATGCGCCTGTTTTCTAAGTTTGGAAGGAAGATGGTTTTTTCAACTATTTGCGGGAAAATCTTTTGCGTCACGTTTGATCAGTTTTCTAGTTATTACTTGAATTATTTTTTTCTTCAAAAAATAACGTTATTATTATCAGGTACATATGTGTTGAAAAAGTAAACAAAATGATTAAAATAACTAAAATTTACTTTATTTGTCATGTAAGATAATGTTAATCAAACAATGAAACTTGAAAAATTCTCCACTTTTTCCACCGAAAATTCTACGAAATCAGGTACTTGATTTCTTATGGAACTAGGTGATAAGATGACTGTCTACTCAGCTACCAATTAGACATAATTTGTGGGCTCCAATTTTGATTTTAAAATTTTTAATTGGGCTAATTAGACAATCATTTCATCACTTGGTTCCATAAGGAATCAGGTACCTGATTCCCTAGAATTTTCACTTTTTTCACCTAGAAAATTAAATTAATTAAACACTTCAATTGATAGTTTCAGGAAAATATTTTTTAGGCAAATCAATTTTTTGGAGAATATTTTCTTTACATCCATTTTTCACCATCACAATCATACACGCCTTAATAGATAATCAACATGTAAATATGTGCTTTTAATTTATATAGTTTTAGAAAAAAAATATTAAAAATAGGTGATGTGTATTAAGAAGATATTCAATTCAAAACGTTCAAATATCATTACGAAGTCACATACAACGTACGCACTACTAACTAGTAATAAAAAATGGACCCAAAAAATGAAAAGTGAACTCTAATTAGCCTCTTTTTAGAGAGGAGAGATGTCACAGACAATGAAATTGAATGTCTCGAACAAAAAAAACTTTAATTACTATCTGTTTTTCATGACACGTTGAAATAAATTACACTGATCCATCTGATTTGGAGATATTGATGTTATACATAAGTGGTGTTCCTTCACCAAATCACATCAAACCACATCTCTTATGTGACGTGCAATATTTACAAGAAAAGTATATTGAACAGTGTTAATAATTTTTAGTTTGTGACCTCAATAATCCGACGGTTTCAATGGGCCAGATTTCGGCGGTGGGATTCGAGATTATTTGCTCTGAACAGTTTTCTGTATATTTTTTTGTCCGACTTTACAATTTTTTAAATTTGGAGTGGCTTGTTTGGAATGGAAGATGACACAACTGAATGCTTGATTTTATGATGAATATTTATTAGAATCTTATTTATAAATATATTATATTATATATTGTATTATTTATGACCTCACTTTTGAATGTTTAAAGCTTATTTCTTAAACATTGAAATTGTATTATGTATTTAGTAAACAACTTATATGTGATATTGTTCTCATTATTAAAAGCCTGTTTGGTGTAGGATATTTAGAAGAAATTTGAGTTTTTGGAAGAATATGTGGTTGAAAAGAGATTGAATGTGTGAAAGTGGGGTCCTATGGAAATGTGTGGTTAGAAATGAGTTTGGAGGAAAAGTTGTTCAAAATTTTCTGGACCAACCAGGGACTAAATAAAACAACCAAATAGAAAAAGAAAGAAGTGTTTTTTCTCTCTTTAAAAAAAACCTATCCGAACTATGTAAAGAATTATCCAAATTTGAGACCTCTTTTTATGTTAAAATCATATCATGTCTTAAATACTCTTAATGCAATGCAAAATGCAATAATACTGTTGATCACAAAATTTGGTGGAACCTTGGAATGGATTAAAACATCTTAGATCCTCCCTCTTGAACACATGGACTTCCTGCGCACTTGGACAAACAATCAGTGTGCAACGGTGTCGGGGTGACTCCTGTTTGCACTCAACGCTCAAGTCAGGACTCATTGTGAGCAAATATAATTGGACGTGGAAAATATGAGTGTGTATAAGAGAGAAAAGAGGTGAGATTATGTGTATTGTGTACAATGTATTGAATTACTAACCTTCTTTTGGAAGCAAATGTGATCTATTCATAGAAGGAGTTGATGTCTAGGATCGTGACATACGTAAAGCTTTACATGTGGCAAGACCATAGCTCTTGATGAGGTAAATTACTTTCTTGGTAATAATCAGTACATATAAGTGTAGAGTTACAGACACTGTAAGAGAGTACTTCTGTTGACTAAAAACATTGTCACATCAATATGTCTTCTGCAGACAAGTCACCTCAAGCTGTCTTATCACATTTCCAAGGTACTAACCTTGGCACAGTACGACTCCGGCATAGCATGAGTCCGGCACAATATGACCTCGATATAGCATGAGTCTGGCACAGCATGACCCCAGCACATAAGAGTCTAATTAGTTTGGTATCCACAGTCCGACTTGTGGGTCTTGAATCGGTGACTGAATGTTTCGTGGATCCCCCTGATAGGTCCATATAGATGACATATCATTTCCAATTAGGCATGACCATAACAAATATCTTTTTTTTTTTTTTCAAGAAATATATATTTTTTCACAACTCGTCTTGACCATTAACAATTTGAAAAAATCTATTAACTAATTATTTCCCCTTCCAA
Source organism: Ligustrum vulgare (assembly GCA_963555705.1). Taxonomy (NCBI): domain Eukaryota; kingdom Viridiplantae; phylum Streptophyta; class Magnoliopsida; order Lamiales; family Oleaceae; genus Ligustrum; species Ligustrum vulgare. Next base: position 53,103,201 of record OY743175.1, read on the forward strand.
TCTTCTTCTTATTTGTCTTTGTCTTTCTTCTTTTTCAACAAATTAAGTCAAAGTATAAGGGTGAATATATAATACAACACACAAACCCTAACTTTTATATATTTTTGTATTGGTGACATATTTTTTTCAATTTTGTACTTTTGGTTTTGTGTTGCTTTGATTTGTACATATACATGTACATGTACATTTTCCTTTCTATTTATGTTTGAATAATTTTTTTTGTCCGAAAATTGAAATGGAGCAAATGTTGAAGTTGAAGTCTGTTTCAAACGAACGTGTGTTTTTTTACATGATAGTGATCATTTTAAACAATTGCAGTATTGTGTTATAATTGTCTGTCTTTTTTCTATTAATAAATAATATTAATTTGCTAATATTTAATTTTTTTTATTGAATAGCATTTATGGATTCAACAATTTAGATTGATGTATAATGAAATATGAGATGCCAATTAAATTCGTAACTAATGTTGGTATTTATATCATTCATCTCATTTTTTAAAACGTGTTCGATGAAAAACCTTGTTATTAAATGAAGTGGTAATTACACCACACTAGGTGTATAAAATCAACAATTCAAAAAACAAGTTTTTAAGTTTTTATTTCATCAACCAGGTATGAATTAATAAAATTACATCCGCTCCCAATATTTCCATTTTAGAACAAATGAACATCCTCTTTTGGCCACACTCTCTCACTAGCGACAACGCCTCTTCTGGCCACACCTACTCTCTCGGACCATCGACAGTCGATTCCTACACATAAGGAGCTCAATCTAATGGAAATATTTCCACAAAGCAAGGCGAAAAATTGATGGGCAACGCTGCTCCACCGGTGCTGGGACTTGAAGAAATCCACATCTGACCGAATAGAAGCAGCAAATTCTGAAAGAGAGGGCAGACTTTATGCGAGGAACCCCAAAAAAGACCCAGTAGAAATCCTAAAGTCAAAGACCCAGTAAAGCACTCCTTGCAAAGTGCGATGAAACGTGAAGCAACTCCAAACCTAGACGGAATAAGCGCAGATTTAGTGTGACGTGGGGAAGGGGATGGTTCTGGTTCAGTAGTGTTGTGGTGTTTGTGCGGTATGGGTGTTGTGCTATAATGTGCGATGATTTAGTGTATGATGATGGTTGTGTGGTTTGGTGGTGGTGGGGCAACAATGGTGGAGGTGGCTCGATGTTAGGTGGTGGTGGGGCATTGGTGGGGGTGTTGGCTGATGGTCACATGCATTTTAAGATTACATATCACAGTTCATGTTTTGGAGGTTTCATGTAATAGGTCACAAATCATATGTCATAGGTCACAAATCAATTTTAACATGTCACGTGTTAAAATTCAAGTCATAGAGTATATATTATAGGTCACGTCACAAGTCACACTACAATATAAGTAAGTCACATGTCTCAATTCATCAAATCACAGATCAAAGAATCCAGTGAACAATTTGTCATGGGTCTCACTTCAAATGTTCAAGTCACATTTGATGTATTGGTTACATGCCACATTTGATGCACTATGTCACATGTCACACTTCAAATGTTCAAATCACAAGAAACATGTCACACTTCAAAAATGTTAACATGTTACAAACTCAAGTTCATGTCACATGTCATAGTTTATGTCTTAGGTCACATGTCGTACTTCATATGTTTCAAGTCACAGTAACACAGGTCACTAGTCATATACATAAGTCACATATCAATTTTAAGCAGTCATAGATCCACAGTTTATACCTTAGGTCACAAAAACACATGTCACAAGTCTTATTACATAGGTCACATATCAATTTCAACAAGTCACGGATCACATGTCACATTACAACATCGTCAAAAGTAACATTTCAAAGGTCACAGATTCAAGAAAATTGGTCATACTAAATAATTCAAGTCACATGTCAAAATTCACACTAACAGGTCAAATGTTAAGGTCACAGGTCACACTTCAAATATTAAGGTTGCAGGTCACAATTGTTGCATTAAGTTACAAGTTACAAGTCACACTTCACATGTTAAGGACACATTACACGGGTCACAAGTCAAAATTATCCAATCACAGCATGTGGTAACACTCCATATTTCCGATCACATGTCACGAATCATTTATATAGTCACAAGTCACACATCATATATTCATTAGGTTACATGTAACAGTTCATTCAATCGCATCACGTTATAAGTAAAACTCTATCTTTCATGTCACATGTCATGAGTAACAGATTTAATTTCAAATGTCACAATTTATATGTTGTAAGTCACATGCTACATGTCATAGATCACATATCACGCTTTATACGTCAAATAGACTTCACATGTTCATATGTTACTTTCTTTTTACATTGATAACAAGTTACAGATTCAAGTTCATAGGTCACACTTCATATCTCAAACGTGCAATTGGTTCACAGATCATGGTCACATCTTCTTTGTGCATAGATGAATTGTTATTGATTTAAGTTCCAAGGTCATAATTCATCTATTGCAAGTCACTGGTGGTCGCAGATCAATATCAACAATTTACCATTTTAACATAAGTTACAAATTTATTTATTTTTTATTAATTTCCCAATTTTTAAATTTTTTATATATAAACACCAGTTTTCCAATTTCCTATCTTTTAAAAAAGTGGTGGTTGTAAGTCGGAGACGATGGTGGTGGTGGAAGTGGTACGTCGGAAATGGTGGTGGTGATGGCGGCGACGACAAAGATGAGACGTTGGAGGTGGTGTCGGAGACGACGGCGACGGTGGCGGTGGTGTCATGTAGAGGTGGTGATGACGAGATACAAATACTGCTTTAGATTTGAATGTATTGTGTGGTGGGGTGGGATTTTTATAATATATTAATTAATATTTATTTAGCACCGACGTGTGAATTTTTACACTATATTCTTTACTTTTGAAATGTAGTATTATAATTACATGATTTGCGTATTTTTTCCTTAAATGAAAGGCAATTTAAGAATGACACGCATTCTCGACATTTAGCCCCAGTTTGATATCAAATAAAATTCAAATTTTATTCTAAGTCAAAGTTAACAATCAATTACAATCACGTTTTTCATGAAACTGACAACTTTTGAACTATACATCTAATCAACTTTTACAAAAATCTACGAAAATCTTATTTTAATCTCTGTCAAACAGTGACTTAATTTGCAATGAAGAGCGGAGTTGTCATCAAAGTCTCGGACATTCCGAGCTGTGGAGCAAAATTATGCACGTTTGAATTTGAGTTGAGTGAATTCGAGATATGTATGAATAAATAATAAATCCGAAAAATGAAATCCAAACGAGCACATATATATATTTAATATTTATATATGGGTTAATAGCACAAAACGTCCCCACCTTTGACATGTATTGTGTAAAACATCACAACGTTGTGATTTTTGACGCTGAACGTCACAACCTTTACATTTTCTTATTGGAGACGTCCTTTTCGTTATATTTAACCATATTTCAACGTTAAATTGAAATTGAATAGTGAACATGAGGGGCATTTTTGTCCAATTCCATTTTAAATTTATTTTCTAATGGTAATTGGCATAAAACATCCCTACGTTTGACACTCAGTGTGGAAAAGCGTCCATACGTTTATTTTTTTGGCGAATAACGTCCCTACATTTATTTTTTTGGCGAATAACGTCCATACCTTTAGATTTTCTTGTCGATTAGTCCTCAAATTTTACTTTTCTTTCAATTTAGTCATTCCATATTTGATTTAAAGGTCATTGTCTTCAAATGTGTATAACTTTTGATCTACAACTCCAAATTGCACTTCATTTTTTGCGTTGAACTCCAAATTCGACCATCTTTCTTATGATGTATCATGTGCTCCTTTATTAAACATTTAGTTTTTGACTTTTGTATTGTTAATACTTAATTTGTTAGGGTATCATTGATTAACGTAAATTTCTTTCTGTAAATTTTATTGAAACAGTGAAATTTTAATTTTAGTGTGTGTTCGACGGTCAACGGAATTTATAAATTGGATTTATTTGACTTTTTTATTTTTTTAAGGTAAAATATTTGGTTAAAAATTGTTATGTTTAGCCCCTGTTTGAGCCATATTATAATCCCAAATCACTTTTTGAACAACACACAATTTCTTTCTCCATTTTTTATATGACTCAAACAGAGGCTAAACATAACAATTTTTAACCAAACATTTTACCTTAAAAAAATTCAAATAAATCCAATTTATAAGTTTCCCTGGCCGTCGAACACACACTAAAATTAAAATTTCACTATTTCAATAAAATTTATAGAAAGAAATTTACGTTAATCAATGATGCCCTAACAAAATAAGTATCTACAATACAAAAGTCAAAAATGAAATGTTTAATAAATGAGCACATGATACATTATAAGAAAGATGATTGAATTTGGAGTTCAACGCAAAAAACGGAGTGCAATTCGGAGTTGTAGATCAAAAGTTATACATGTTTGAAGACAATGACCTTTAAATCAAAAACGAAATGACTAAATTGAAATAAAAGTAAAATTTGAGGATTAATCACCAAGAAAATCTAATGGTAGGGATGTTATTCAGCAAAAAAATAAACGTATGAACGTTATTCGCTCAAAAAATGAACGTATGGACGTTTTTCCTCAATAAGTGTCAAACGTAGTGATGTTTTATATCAATTACCATTAAGAAATGAATTAAAAATGAAATTGGACAAAAATGCCCCTCATGTTTACTATTCAATTTCAATTAAACGTTGAAACAATGTTAAATACAACGAAAATGACGTCTCCAACAAGAAAATATAAATGTTGGGACGTTTAGCGTAAAAAATTACAACGTTGAGATGTTTTGCACAATACATATCAAAAATGGGGACGTTTTGTGCTATAAACCCATATATATTATATAATTAAAAATAATTGAGATTCTTGTCATTTGATTTTGATTAAAAACTCAATTTTCAAATATTCTGAATTTCAACGGAATCTTAATTCTGACACAAATTTTTTTTCTCGTTACCAACGTTCACTGGAATGGGGGTTGTGTACTGGGTGGTTTATTTATTCCCACCCACTAGCAGCTCAAGTTAAACTCAAACCATACGAAAAATCATAGAGTTTTTTAGCCATTTCTTCTTTTCCAATTGATTTGCTGTCTCTCTCCGTCGATTTTGCGTGAGAAAAATCTGTCTTTTGAACCCCGTTTACTGGAATTGAAAAAAAAAAAAAAACTATGCTCCAACGTCTCCAGCGATGATGATCGGAGAGTCTGAGACCGACCAGAAATGCTCAAAGTGGATCTCTTTGACAAGGTAAATGTTAAACTTCACTTTCCGTTCTATAATTCTTACATTATGTATTGTCAATGATTCCTATGGAAACGCGCCGGAGTCAAAAACGCGCCGATTTCCAGTCAGGTACTCTGTTAATCATCTGTTTGTTTTTTCTTTTGGTTATCAGTAATCATGTTTAATGTTTGAGATTTATTTGGAAAGTTTTCTGTAATGAAATCTTTAGAAATATTATTCTGACTTAGCCAGTGGATGTATTTTTGCAAGGCTGTAACTTTGGATATGGAGGGAAAAATAGTTTATATTTTGGATGAAACTGAGAATCATAGAGACGGAGGCTGAGTTTGGATTATGGAGATGAGGGTTTGTGGGTGGTGTTAACTACGGGAGTTAGTGTTTGACGAAATGTCGCTAAGAAATCTCGATTTATGTACTGGGTATCTGGTATATTATGGGAAGTTGGGAGAGATGGTGGTGGGGTGGGGTGGGATGGATTTTTTCTGGTAGGGGTATTTGGCGAACTGGAAGAGAGAGGTTTGGAATTGGCAATTTGGTGTACAAATTTTGTGTGCACAGATAATGGGACTAGTTTGTCGGATGTGCTTAATAGAATTTTTAGTCGAACTCTTTGTAGCGATCAAGAATTTTTACGCGATTAATAATTATTTTAATAGAAAATCGTGTCGCTACTATTTCACCCATTTTTATTAAGTTAACGCTGCGACGTATTCGTATAGCCAAGTCAAGAAATAATCGAGATCGTTCGATTTTAAATTAAATTCCGAATTTCTAAAAATATCTCCATTCTCTTGATTTAAAGTATATTAAGTCCAAGTACTTAATTCAATGTTATCCCAATATTTATTTATACAAAAATTATTTTTATTATTGAAATTAAGAAAATATATGCAAGCATGAGAGGTTCCATTATATATAATAATTATGAGAATCTTAATTTAATAAATATGGAAAAGTATATGAATGAATTATATACTCCATTATATGTAATCATGAAGAGCATAATATTTGTATAAATATGGAAAAGTATATGAATGAATTATATACTCCATTATATATAATCATGAAGAGCATAATATTTGTATAAATATGGAAAAGTATATGAATGAATTATATACTCCATTATATATAATCATGAAGAGCATAATATTTGTATAAATATGGAAAAATATATGAATGAATTATATACTCCATTATATGTAATCATGAAGAGCATAATATTTGTATAAATATGGAAAAGTATATGAATGAATTATATACTCCATTATATGTAATCATGAAGAGCATAATATTTGTATAAATATGGAAAAGTATATGAATGGTTGATAGACTCCATTATATATAATCATGAAGAGCATATTATTTGTATAAATATGGAAAAGTATATGAATGGTGCTTTACTTTAAGAAAATGATGTGTTAAAATTAATAGAATTGAATGATTATGTTTACAATATGCCAACTTTATACATCTATTTAAACCCATCTCTTTTACACACAACTCTACACATATACACTTATTTCCAATCTCTTGACAAAATCCACAAGTAAGAGAAATTCAAGGTGATCAAGAAAGTTTTGGTCCATTTACTACTACACTTCATTTTAATCTTTTAAAAGGTAAGTATATCTTATGTTTTTATGAAAAGTAAGTATGTTTTTATGAAAGGTAAATACATCTTATGTTTTTATGAAAAGTAAGTATGTTTTTATGACAAGTAAGTATATCTTATGTTTTTATGAAAAGTAAGTATGTTTTTATGAAAGGTAAATACATCTTATGTTTTTATGAAAAGTAAGTATGTTTTTATGACAAGTAAGTATATCTTATGTTTTTATGAAAAGTAAGTATGTTTTTATGAAAGGTAAATACACCTTATGTTTTTATGAAAAGTAAGTATGTTTTTATGACAAGTAAGTATATCTTATGTTTTTATGAAAAGTAAGTATGTTTTTATGAAAGGTAAATACACCTTATGTTTTTATGAAAAGTAAGTATGTTTTTATGACAAGTAAGTATATCTTATGTTTTTATGAAAAGTAAGTATGTTTTTATGAAAGGTAAATACACCTTATGTTTTTATGAAAAGTAAGTATGTTTTTATGACAAGTAAGTATATCTTATGTTTTTATGAAAAGTAAGTATGTTTTTATGAAAGGTAAATACACCTTATGTTTTTATGAAAAGTAAGTATGTTTTTATGACAAGTAAGTATATCTTTATGTTTTTATGAAAATGTTTGGATCATTGATATGAAATCAATCTCACAAGATTGTTATGGGTTCCATATGATATGTTTATGATTATGCTAAGGGGACCGAAGTTTAGTAGCGCTACACATAAGAATTCTTGCCATTTAAGTTCGGTAAAATTCTTGTGTCTCCCTATGTTTATGAGTATTTCGATCCTATCCTATGTTATGATGAAAATGATCCATATGCTTTCAAAAGAAAATTTATGCTTGGTATACTTACTGGGATTTTATAAATCTCACTCCACGATATTTACCATTTTCAGATAATTGAAGGTTCGAGGCGGTCAACATGGAAGTGGCAAAAGTGGTTAAGATTGATGAGATAATTATGTTGAACTTTATGTAAGAAAATTATGTTCTATTTTTATTCACAAATAAAATTATGGGATTCTAATTATTCTTTTGAATAATTTTACATTACTATTTAAGTCTCGATAATATGATATGAGTCACTTTTAGTGGCACTCGAATGGTCAAGATTTCGGGTCGTCACACTCTTGCTACATGTTTTCTTTTGCCATTGATGCAGCAGAGTATAGCCTTATAGATTCTTAGGACTCGATTAAAAATGTGTCTTCCTGATCGTTTTTATCTTCAATGTTCCTATCAGCATGATTTATATACATGGTTATTTGGAACTGTTAGTTTCTTTTCCCATTAATTTGGATGTTAATCACATTGAAGATGGTGGCTTCAATGAAGGTTCAAGGAGTGTTCACAATGGAATAAACTTCTCTTCTAGCCTGCAACAGTTTGAGAGCATTTAGCAGCAACATCACAGTCATTCTAAGATGCAGGCACAGTATCGCAACAGTTCTTCATCATCCACGAAGGTTTGAGAGGATTCAAGTTTCTCACCATTTTAATTTGGTCGTGTTTTTCCAATTAAATCCCGAAGAAATAAACGGGAGAGTAAGGTACTTAAGATATAGGCGATTTTAGGTTTTCTAATACTGCCTGTAGATAAATACATAGATTACAAATCCACATTTTATTCTGCTAAATTTGTAATCTCATTGTGGGTGGTGAGGAGGCACAAATACCAGAATCAAAGGAATATTTTGGCATGATAGACATGAATAGTCCTCCGTCAAGATCGTTTCACAGAGGTTTCGACCAATTTTAACTATTTCGAGGTTACTACTTACACAAGAATCTCTCTGTCTTGTAGGCAGGTGAAATCGGCAAAAAAGTGTAAATTGTATATCTTAGTAGATTTTGTTCTGTTGTATCTTGAAGGTGTACTGTGAAGGTGGGTAGTGCTAAACTATTCTTTTTAAGATGCACAAAATATACCAATGTGGTTATATTATTTTTATTGAAAATTATGTGGGAAAAAAGAGGTAGTTGATATTATAATTCAGGTTTATCAACTCTAGCACAATGACTGTTTCTTTATCAAATATGTTATTTTTAATGCATAATTCTTCACACTCAATGTGTTAGATTTTATCAAAAATGCGGTATTTTCCTTTCCAACAGATAAATTGCGCTGCTGTTTGATTTTCTTTAATTTTTTTTTTTTTTTTTACAGTACTCAATCCCAACCATCTATTAAAAATCAAGCCTACAATATTTGATTTTTCACAGATGTGCATCTCTTTAGTAAATCGGGCTAGGTAACTTTTTAGAGATTCGTCCCTTCCTTACCTCAGATCCTGAAGGCGTTAGAGTGGGAGCTGGTCAGGATTGGAGGAAACAAAACCATTTTTAAAAGCCGTTTTCATATCTCTCCAATTGTGGATGCTACCAGGAGGGAGTTTTTTATACCATCGTATGGCACTTTCCTCAAGGTTAAAGCAAAGCCTTTACATTTCAGTGCCGGGGTGGCTCCGGCTATTTTCATGCTGGCGCGGTAATTTAACAGGTGATCGTCAGGGTCACCTCGGCCGGAATATTTTGCTATTTCCGGCATTTCGAAGTCATGGGGTACGGGGCATCTACGGAGGCCCTCTGTGAAAGGACTTATTTCCTCTTCGTCATCCAGCTCGTAAGAGGACAATTCACTGTTCTCATCGTGACCGGAATTCATTGGATCATGGTATTGGTCGTAGAGCGGCGGAGCATACTCTTGCCTTTGTGGTGGCAAAACACGGCCGTAGTTCGGCCTTTCGTGGGTTGGTAGCTCGTTGCGAGATTTTGTCCGAACTGCTTCGACTCTTCTTTCCTGCCTATTTCTATGCCTATGTGTTGATGCCAACATTTCTGCTCCTACACCATGTTGATCCCTATGCATTTGACCCTGCGACAAGGCTTCTTCAGCGCGCGCTCCCGCCTATTTCTAGGCTCTGTTGCATTGTGCCGACCTGTGTCCGTTTGCCCCCGTCGCTGGCCTCTGAATAACCCTCCTATTCGGCTGAAGACACTACCGAATTTTGCAGGAGAAGCCTCCCTGTGTCTAGTTGGAGGTGGGTTATGTTCTTCATGTGCTTCATGCTTCGAGCCATCTTCGTAGAAAGGCTCGGATTCCACCTCGGCGTATGCCTGTGGATCTTGATAATAATACGAGGCAGTGGCCGCATCAGATGGTGAATAATGTGGATGTGGGTATTGCTGAGGCACCGTGGGCTCATTCATAACATATCCTCTGGTCATGTAGACATTCATCGCAGCAGTCTGTTTTATCTGCTGCTTCTAGCATTTGGGCCGCCATGCGAGTCATGTCTCACAACATGCGGAGATTTCGGTGCCGGCGCGGTGGGTTAGGTTGTGCCGCCCTCTCATTGGCGTCCTCATGAGGTCCTTCAAGGCCCTCCTCCTCACTGTGCTGGCCATTTCTTCCCCTATGAGGGTTAACATCCCCATCGCTTTCATTCATGTTTCAGATAAATTTCTTGGCTTTAGTTTATCTTTCAAGGATAGATAGACTTTTATCTCAGTGCTCCGAGCCCTTTTTCAAGGTTGTTAGACTTATGTTTCAAAGTTTTAAGCCTTTTTTCAAGGTTATCAAACTTATGTTTCAAAATTTACTTTTTTCAAGGTTAATAAACTTATATTTCAAAGCTTTACGCCTTTTTCAAGGGGAATAAACTTATATTTCAAAGCTTTATGCCTTTTTCAAGGGGAATAAACTTATATTTCAAAGTCCTTGCAATTCTCCGATCTCTTGCCAGAGGTTAATCGCCCTGTTCTAGGACTTCCTTCCTATGTGTGGCTTTTCATCATGTGTTTTCGTGGTTAGCAGTATGGATTCTCACTGACGGCGCCAAAATGTTGACCACAAAATCCGGCTGGACTTTGGACCAACACGTCTCAGCTCCTCCCCCTTGAACACGTAGATTTCCTGCGCACTGTGACAAACAATCAGTTTGAAAATGGGGCCGATGTGGCTCCCGTTTGCACTCCGATGCCTAAGTCAGTGCCCATGTCAAGCAAATATAATTCGAGTGCGAGAAATATAAGTGCTTAAAAGAGAGAAAATGGAGTGAGATTTGAAAGTCAAATAAATCCAATTTATAAATTTCGCTGGCCGCCGAACACACACTAAAATTAAAATTTCACTGTTTCAATAAAATTTACAGAAATCAATTTACGTCAATCAATTATGCCCTAACAAAATAAGTATCTACTATACAAAAGTTAAAAAGAAATGTTTAATAAATGAGCACATGATACATCATAAGAAAGATGGTTGAATTTGGAGTTCAACGCAAAAAACGGAGTGCAATTCGGAGTTGTAGATCAAAAGTTATACACGTTTGAAGACAATTACCTTTAAATAAAATACGGAATGACTAAATTGAAAGAAAAGTAAAATTTGGGGACTAATGAACAAGAAAATTTAAAGGTAAGGACGTTATTCGCCAAAAAAATAAACGTAGGGACGTTTTTCCACAATAAGTGTCAAATGTAGGGACGTTTTGTGCCAATTACCAAAGTATGAATTGACTGCTTTTTTTTTGGACGAAAATGCCCTTGACATTTACTGTTCAATTTGAAGTTAACGGTGAAATGGGGTTAAAATTGACAGAAATGATGTCTTCTACCAAAAATTGTAAATGTTGGGATGTTTAGCGTCAAAAATCAAAACGTTGGGACGTTTTGCACAATACATGTCAAACGTTGGGACGTTTTGTGCTATTAACCCTTATTTTTATTGAAAACTATGTGGGAAAAAAGAGGTAGTTGATATTCCAATTCAGGTTTATCAACTCTAGCACAATGACTGTTTCTTTATCAAATATGTTATTTTTAATGCATAATTCTTCACACTCAATGTGTTAGATTTTATCAAAAATGCAGTATTTTCCTTTCCAACAGATAAATTGCGCCGCTATTTGATTCTCTTTAATTTTTTTTTACAGTACTTAATCCCAACCATCTATTAAAAGTCAAGTCCACAATATTTGATTTTTCAACCAAATTTTAATCATCAATTCTCCTAAAAATTACTATTCATTTCAAAAAAAAACTATTTTTAAACAATATCAACGCACACATGTATTATGTATCAATAGAATATTAGGTTATAAACAATTAAACATCTAGCTCGAGATGTAATGTATTCATTTTATTATTCTCTTATTGTGTAAATTATAAAGGATTAAGTATAAAAATTCATATGGGCATAATTTTACATTATCTGCTTTTATATAAAGGATTTCACTTGCACACACGTTGCTATTTTTTTTAAAAAAAAAAAATCTCACGTTGCTAAATCTTGAGATTTCTTCTCCTTTTTTCCTACCCGAATAATGTGTTGCAAAATTATTATACTTTTTCTTTAATTTAATTTAATTTTTGTCAATGAGATATGTCAGTACAAACATAATTAGCTACTATCAATCTGATAAATCTTAGGTTGTGTTTGATTCAACAAATTTGTCAAGGAACTAGAATATTTTCGATGTTTGTCATATTTGATTGCACAAAATTTTCCATGAACTAGAATATTTTCCATGTTTAATTGTACAAATTTTTCTTGAAAATTATTTTCCAAGTTCGATGAACATGGTCACATTTTCTTGCTCTTCAAGAAAAATGAATTCTCAAGCTTTTAGTAGGGAAGTATTTTCAACCTACTAGGCAAATGATTTTTTGTTGCATTTGACCATTTAGTATTGTTAATTGATTTATTTATTTTTTTAGAAATTAATTTCATTATTATCAAATACAAAGGTATGAAAAATAAAAAAAAAACTTGATTAAAATAATTAAATTTTATTTTATTTGTTATAAAAAATAATGTCAATTAAAATAACAAAACTTGAAAAAATCTTAACTTTTTCCACCTAGAAAATTAAATTAATTAAACATTTTCAATTGATTTTTCACAAAAATAATTTTCAACCAAAATCATTTCTTTGAAAAATATTTCATTTCACCCATTTTCCAATCAAACACACCCTTACAGTAACTTACACTAAGACGAGCATGTATACATGTGAAGGTTTTATATATTGTTTGAATTATAAATAGATAAAAATAAGTGTTGGATAAATTAGTATTCGTAAGTCCTCAAAATATACATACATAAGAGACTTGCAATTTTTTTACAAAATACAGCCAAACATAGACGAAATAATTATCTACGTGAAAACCAACCCCCACAACTATATCTAAATTGCAAAATGGTCCTTTTTCTCTCTATTTCTTTAGTCCTTCCTTACTTTCCTTTGAGTCAAAAGTCAAACGTGCACCAATGCTCGGAGCAGTGTTCTCATGCATTGCACCTTGCATGTGCAAGTGCTCCCCCTCGTACGTAATGATCACCGTCGTCGGATCATCTCTTGCTCTCTCCACGTGCTTTCTTGCTGGGCATCCCTTCACAGTACTGCATTTATAATAAGCCCTGAAAAATCCAAAAATAATATGAGTAATTTTGCACTGTAGTCTGTATTTTGAAGATTCTTATTGGAATGACCGATGGTGCAGGGTAATTACCGTGGGTAGGGAGATCCCTTGATCGGCTTTTGACCATATTTTCGCCATGAATACTCGTCCTTTGGATCTGCTGTATTCAAGTAATTTGCCGGCAATCTAATTGTATTTTTCACCCGAGATTTTCTACACAAAAACAACTTACAAAATTTTAGAGGTACGAATAATTGAATAGTATTGGAATAATATTTTAATTGGCTATAACCTAATTTCTTTATTTTCTACCTACCTCTTTTTGCAGTGGCACGTGCCGGAACCGGATGTCTTGCCAGATATATTATCGGAGTGTTCATGTTCACGACATCTCTTCCCGGAGACAGACGGCTTCCCGGAGGAGGCAAGCGGAGGCGCAGTAATCGAGAACATAGATTGTTGAGACCCGCTCTTGCCGTTGGACATACTCCCCTCGCCTGTGATCGACGAAACGAAAGCGGACGACGACGTATTCCCAGACGTCGACAGTTCCGGCGATGAGATAAAACACTCGTTAAAAGGAGTGGGACCCACCATGCAATGTTTCGTAAAATCAAGACCCGTCAGCGGCGCCGGAGACCCATTAACGAGATTTTGATAGAACCCAGGCGTCGGAGGGGGAAAAGCGGAAGATTGAGGTTGATTTTGAACGGGGAAAGCAGCGCGGCGGAAGCGGGCATGTCCGATCCGGTTGTGGATAGACGGGGATTTTCTGAACTTGGAAACATATGAATCACGGGTTTCTGTGTAGCTTAGCATCTGGTTACGGTGTTCGTGTTCTTGCATGGCTATTTGCTCGTTTATGCTTGCATAACTGAGAAAATCCACAGCCATGATTCAAAGATAAGATGAATAAGTATCAAGATGTATATGTGATCGCATCGGCGAGTAACCAGTCTATGAGAAGAGTTCTTGCAGTAATACAGTACACAGGAAAATTCTGGAAGAATTGGTGGAGCTGAGGTGAGAGGTTGGAGAAGAATATATGGGCAGGGGAGAGATTCTCCTGGCCAAACTTTCATCCAACGTACCTCAAGTTATAGATTTCTTTTATGTTGGACATCTAATTATAATTTGTTTCATATTCATAGTTCAATTTATACTTTTGCTTAAGTTCTTGTTTGGTTTAGATAGACTTAAATTTTTAGTGGATATTGATAAAATATGTGATTTAAAACTTGATAAAAATACGAATCTTCTATGAAATATGTTAATGGTTAAATCAATCGGCTAAACCCCACTTGTGGATATAAATTACAAAATAGAGTCATCATTGGTATAATGACATATGAAATTGGATGGTCAAAGTGAAATATTATCAAACTTAGTGGCCAAAGTGATACTACAAATAAATTTGGGTGGCCACCGATCGATTTGACCCAATATGTTATTGAAAATAAGTTTGATAGAAAAATGAGTAAGAAATGGATCTAAACAAGGACTTAGTTTTATTATCTTATACTTAACCGTAACTATGACCTATGACAAAGGGGTTAGCCCAATGGTAAGGTCCCAATCCATTACCAAGCTTTGCTTGGATTCGAGTCCTAATGGAGGGTTTGGGAGTTAGGTCAGGATTTTCTTGTAATGCTAAAAAAAAAAAAAAACTACTGCAACCAAGACCAAAATTATCGTTTGGTTCGTTTGGTCCCAAGTGACTATAGAGTGTTGAATCAATTATTTATTTGATATTATTATTACTTACAAAAAGAAACCTTTATGATCGAATAAAAAAGGGAATGTTGAGAAAAGATGATGTTGGTTTAGTCGAAAAGAAGTGTCACATTGCACTGTTTGTTAAAAGTTGTGTGTGAAAATATGTTTTTTTATATTTTCGAGGTAAGATGTGTGGTTGAAAAATGGAGAGCAAAAATATGTCTGGTTAAAAAATGATTTGAAGAATTATTATATTGTTTAAAAATATATTTTTTTGGAGTTTGCAAAATAGAGGCTGAAATACAATCTTGATCATGGTTGCACGTAGTAAATCTTAAAAAATTTAAGCAATAAAATAAGTTAGATAATCAAGTTAAAATAAATCAAGGTTGAGTAACTGACTTGTAATTAACTGTCAGTTGAGGTAGCTCCAACGAAATTTCCCAGATGATCGGATGGCTGATTAAGAGTCAAAGGTTTGAATAAGATTAATGGCATAGATTGTTTTGAAAATTCAATGTCGACAGAAACGACAAAACAATGGTCTTTATTTGTTTAGTTTCTCAATGAAGGGACCCACTTGGTTAGAAATAATGTTGTCACTACAGTTTTATTCTTCCAGAACAAAGTACTGCATTGTTACGTTGCACACTATGGTGCTTAAGGTGTACAGTGTACTTCGTATTGAATTAGTGGGCTGTGCTATAGAATTATTCTAGTTTCACAATTTCATCCACGATGAAAACGTGGATGACAATGATCTCATCCCACACTCACATTATGAGTGAAATTGTGATTATAGCAAGATTGAATATTGCAAATTTGTCCAATTAAGAGCCTATTTGATAATGTGAAAATTTTAATTTTAATTTTAATTTTTTTTTATGGAAGTGTTGTTTAAAAATGTTTAAAAAATAAAATTTGTGGACTTGACTAAGAATTGATAATTAAGATTGAGCTAGAAAAATTGTGATGAAATTTTTACGTCTACCAAACAATTTCTAAGAATAAAATAACTGTAATTCTAGGGAAACATTAATAAGAGAAATTTTTAAGTGACATTGTGATTAGCTCATGTTGACGCCCCGTAAGCACTCCAAGGGACTTAGCTTAATGGTACCAGGAAGCCTTTAAAATTCTTAAGTTACATAAGTCCAAGATTCGAAATCTTCTGAGGACTCGTCCATTTTGTGTGGAACAAATTCACACTACGCGATGGACAATACACCGTATCGAGGTCCCGTAAGCATCCCAAGGATAGGGCAACGTCAACAGTGCACATTTATTGTGTGATAAAAAAGTAAGTGATGAAATAGTTATAATTATTACTCAATGAATGTATGACATATATCAATATCACTTAAATATCTCTCCCTGGAATTACTCATAAAATAAACATGGCTGGTAGCTGAATTTATGGTGAAGTTTGACGAGATTATAAGTTGGTGAGAAAGAGACGAACAATTGAGTGGGGCCTTAACTAGTAGTAATATGGTGGAGATCATGATTTGGACATTGGTAATCTTAACCAAGATTTTTGTCCCAATTTTCCTATGCAAATCGTCATTTGGTGAGATATAACCTTTTTTGGTTTAAATTAAATTGTTTAATTAATGTCCTATTCGACAACTATTATAAATAATAATGATTGGTGTTATTTGTATTTTCTATGTAAAATGTGTGATTAAAAATTGAAGAGAGAAAAGATGTGTGATTAAAAATTGGTATTGAAAATTGAGTTTATCATAAACAAAAGTTCCCGAATGCATTGTAAAGTGTAATTGGTTTCTTGGATTTTTCACTCTTTGGATTCCACTTGATTGAATGCAAATAACAAGATAGGAAATTACACATTTCAACTCCTTCAACTTACAAAATTGTATGACCTCTTTTTTCGATTCTGCCCACATTAAAATCGAATAGAATACAAAAATATACAGCCCAAATATTCACCTCAAACATGTTTCAAAAATATTACCACCTTTGAATCACAAGTAATTTACGAAAATAAATTTCAGATTACAAACCCTAAATTGATGTTCACGTGTACTGGGTAACTACTATATGGTTTTGGAGAACCGGATGAAGCACCTACACGAACAACCAATGATATGAACGTGAACAAGAAGATAGTTGACATTAAAGAAAAGGGAACAACCTAATGTTAAAAGTAGTTATATCAGATAATCTTGAGTAGAAGACCAAAGGGCCATTGCTTACCGACACATTCTATTAACCATTCCCAAAGAAAATATAAAGATATACCTCATAATGAATACTTAACGTTTCAGCATTAGGATATAATGTTTTGGGCTATTTGTTTTATATATGATAATTTTCATCACTCTGTCCTGGTTACGTTTTAATTTCCTTAGTGTGCTTCTTCATTAACTAATCTGTTCATATTATCATATAGACCTAAGCAATTTATATAGTTACAGATCACACAATTGAAGCAAGAGACATTATGAATTTCTAAGCAAGTTTAATTGATTAAACACAGTGAAGTCCTAAGATATGTGCAGTTAAAACAGTAAATTTCAACACGCGGTCACCTATACTATAGCGACTTTAGTACATGTGAGTTCAAAAATAGTACTTTCATAATTCTGCCCCTAATTAGTCGGCAAACATAAATCTCTTTCATGACACAAGAATTCGAGTAGAATGCCAGAATCAAAACAATATTCAAATGTATATGAGATCCTTAAAAAAACTCAAATTCAAGGTTGAACACGACATGAGAAAGAGAGAGAGAGAGAGAAGCACTAAAAACCTGCACAAGAACTCCAAGAAGAATCCAAGACGACCTAGCAGAAACTCAACAAAAACCTATTAAGCACCACTAAAAACCCAGCGACAGAAATCTCTCGATGTCGTTCGAAGGATTTTTTTTCAAACCTTAGCAGATAGCGAAACTTCGGTAGACGGAACCTCTCGAACAAGGAAGGGAACGTTATCCAGAAGATAGGGGGTGGTGATTGTGAAAAGTGAAAACATTTAAGGCAATTTTTGGGCAATGACCGAACAGTGAAATCAATCCAATTGCTTCCCAAACAATGCTCAATTGGATAAACAGTGAGAGAGAATTGAAGGTAATTGCAGGCAATTGCATTTTGAATCTTTTATATGTAAAGGGATTACTAAACGGACCTGATGGAAACAGAATGGCCGGTTCCGGAGCATTAATTGGACTATCATACAAAGTAATGAATCAAAAATCGATTGGACCACTAAATAGCAGACCTAACTGAATGGTTTAAGAGGGAACCGAAATTGGTTCACACTGAACCGGTTAGTAAAATTGTACAAAGCAAAATTTTATATTCAACTAAATTTTTCCCTTGTTTGATGCACGAGATTTCTATCAACGAAAATTTATGAAAATATGTTTATTATACGATCATATCAAATAAAAATATAGAAAAATAACATTTTATTACAAAATGTTATCGAATTTGAAATTTAAAAAAATAAATAAATAAACAAACAAAACTAATCAAAATAGGGAAAAAAAACTTTATTTAATTTATACATTAGTAACAAAAAGTTGATATCAACAAATTAATTATTCTTGTAATATGCATATTGAAAAACATACTCATTTAATTGACATATTAGGAAGTAAAACTTCAATAATTTTATTTATTTATTTTCAAAATATATTAATCCAATTCATTCATTCCTAACATAACACGTTTATATAAAATATATTTATTTCAACTATTATTGGAATAAATATAATTTCTCACACAATAGTATTTTTTATTTATCATATTAAGAACAACAAATAAATAAAATAGCTCAAAGATAAATTATAATTTTAATACTCATACTATAAATATTGATCGAATTCAAACTCATTTTTAACTACACATTCTATTACTAAAATAATCTATATATAAACTCAAAAAGTTCTCGGATATTCAACTATATATTCTTATAAATTTTATTGTTACAAACCACATTATTTTGAAATAATATGTCTCATTATGATATATTATGTTTGATATAATATTAATAGAAAGTGTACTCGAATATTTATATTCAAGCAATTATTATAATTTATAAATCAATTTATAAATTTTACTACTTTTCTAGACCCTGTTTGGCCTTTAAAAAAAATACATTTTTCTCTTTTCTTTTTAATGACACATCTATAAATAAAATAATATTATACATAATTTCATAAAAGATTTCCTATTTTTAACCACACATTCTCCTAAAAATAACTATTCAAAACACTATTTTTTCAAATAAACTTTTTAAAAATAAAATTTACTCATAATTATTAAAATTTATTTTATTACCATAATTATTAAAATTTTAAAAACAACATAATCAATCCTAATTATTAAAAAAGTTATTTAGTAAGTAAATGGAAATTTATATATTTAAATAATAAACAATAGTATATTTCAATAATTTTTATGCATTATTGTTAACTTCATTGAAAATAAAAATTTGCACAATTTTCTGTATTTGACTCTTGTATTTAACCTTTTTTTTTAGTTTTCAATCAAAAATTTAGTACAATAATTATAAATGTGTGTTGTAAAAATTTTTAGCCTCTGTTTGGCAAATTAAAAGAACTTGTTTTTAGACAATACAATTCCTCAAATTATTTTTAACTACATATATTATTCTCTCTATTTTTCAATCATACATCTTACCTCGAAAACATAAAAAAATATTTTTAAATAATTTTTTTTTTTACAAACAAATATGTTTGAGAAATTTTGTGATTTATAAAAATGTCTATAAATTATTTTTTAAAATTTACCGAGCACATGATTATCTATATAAAATATTCAAATGAAGAAAAAAAAGATTAAAGAAAATGCGGCTGCCAGTTGACATGCGCATTTTTCTTGAATTTGAAGTTTAATGAGGATGACAACCCAATTTTTTTTGAAGTAATTTTGTTAAATTATAATAAGTGAGGTGATTTATTAAATTATAATTTTAATACAGCTTTGTTAAAAAAAAAAAAAAAAAGAGTCAAATATATGTGGCTATTTTTTTCTTTTTACCAAAACTTTAGCAGACTGACTTAATAATGTAGTTTAGGCGGGATTTTTTCGGATATTTGGGTAAGACTTTCTTTTTCAGTTATCCTACTTTTATATAGTAACTAGTGCATCACCCGTGCGATGCACGAATATTGTATCGTACAAAATATATTGTAAAATTAGCGAATAGCTTTGGTTTATTGAAAAGAGTAATCCTACAGGTATAGGACCATGTACGAATGCAATTTTCCAATTGCAAATTTGTAATTTGATTTGTAATAAAATATGTCGATACTTTTCTTTTAAGTTTAGTATAAGCATTATAAATTCAATATTACACAATTTTAATCCATAATTAAAAATAAGTGAGATATTGAGGATGCTATGTTTGTCAGATACTTTAGGATTTTATTTAATACATTAGTAAATAATACTAAAGTATTCGCCAAATATAAATTAATAATCTTATTAATCAATCACGTGATTTTAAATAGTTATACAATCCCCCCAAAAAAATATTGCAAAATTATCTAACAAAAAATGTGAAACATTATAACCAAACTCGTTATATATATATATATGGACATCTTACCAAAAAATTCAAATACTTATTTTCAAAATGCATGAAAAATAATATTATATATAACTATTAAAAATTAATAAAAAAATATAACTAATTCAAATTATAATAGCTTATTTGAATAGTAAAAGTCAATTTATTTAGTTAAGTAATAAACGACTGTTAATTTTAATAATTTTTATGAGTTATTATTGAATTTAAAGAAATAACAAATTTAAAAGTTTATTTAATGGTATATCAATGTTTTATGTAATATAATGAATACAATATTGATTTTGTGGAAGGTATCAATTATTTCTCATGATTTATGCCTCTCGTATTTAATTTTTTCCAATTTTCATTCAAAAATATAAATCACAATAATTATAAATGTGTGCTTAATCTTAAACCCAAAAATACTTGTATTTAACCAATAAAACTATATTTTAATTATAAAATCAAGTAGTCAAAATAATAATTACATAAATTTAGCAATTATCATGATATGACAACATGCTATGTCGGTGACAAAAAAATTATAACAAAAATGGTATACCACATAATCTTCACACAACTATAAAATTATGAATGATTAAAAGAATATTATTCGCTTTTAACCACAATTTTTGCATTTTTCTCACGTATTTAACATTTTATCTAAATTTCTTTCAGAAGCATCAATCACAATAATTATAAGCTTTTGTTTAATCTTAAGAGCAAATATTTATATTTGACCAATAAAAATGATTATTAATTTCAATAATTTTTATGAGTTATTGTCAACTTCAAAGAAAATCCAAAGTTAGTAGTTTATTTAATGGTGTATCATGTTTTTTATTTAATATTATGGATACAATATTGATTATGTGGAATGTATCAATATATTTCTAATGATTTATGCATTCTCCTCTCGTATTTAAGTTTTAAATTTTTCATTCAAAAATAAGAATCATAATAATTATAAAAGCGTGCTGAATCTTAACCCACAAATATTTGCATTTGACCAATAAAATTATATTTTTACCTATAAAATCAAGTGGTCAAAATAGCAATTTCATAAATCTAGCAATTATCATGATATAACAATTGACAATGTTGGAGTAAAAAAATTATAGCAAAAATCGTATCATATAACCTTTACACAACTATTAAAATTAAGAATTATTAAAAAAAATATTATTCATTCTTAACCAATAACATTATAGTTTTACATATAAAATCAAGTAGTTAAAATAATACTCACGCAAATCTTGCAATTATCATGACATGGCAACTGAATAACATTGAAGGTCAAAAAACTATACCGAGAATTTTAGATCATATAGTTTTTAGACAATTATTAAAATTAATCTTATATTTGTTTTATTCAAAAAAAATGTATGAATACTAATTAATACTTAAGTTCAGCCAGCAAAAAATTGCATTGAGCATTTAATATGAAATGGAAAAATGAAAAGTCATTTCCCATCCACACCTCATTAATCAATTCAACATCAACAAATGAAAAGTCACTGGCATGACACGTTTTCCACCTATTCCAATACATATTTAAGTTGCTAATTAATGTTAAACAATTGTATCGAAAATCAGGGGAAAAAAAAACACAAAAAAACATAAGGTTTCCAAAAAAAGTAAGTGACAGTTGGTGGGAAAAATTTTTGACGGCTGTTGTGGTTTAATATATAATATAGATAATAATAATAATATATGTAGAATATAGATAGATTATTGCTTTGTTCCTTGTGTTTGATACATTTTAAAGCTCTATTTGATAAATATTATTTTAAATATTATTTTTTTCAAAATAATTTTTAACCACACATTGTATTAATAAAATAATTTACATATAAACTTTAAAAAATTCTCTACAATTCAACCACACATTCACCAAAATTTTATTACAAACCACATTAATTTGAAATATTATATCGAAACTATATCATGTTTAATGTAATATTGTATAGAAATAGTACTAAAATATTTATATTCACGTAATGATTACTTTAACTAAAGTATTCAGTAAATTTATTTATTTTTGTTTATAAACCAATTTAAGAAAATAATATCCTACACATATCTCTCGGTCGACATCAAACCATTTAAGTTGATGCAAGAACTATTCTACTTTGGCTTTCACCCATATTCTTCAGAATGTCTAGACCTAGTAATGTTAAAAATTAGTTACAACGATATCCTCATAATCAGTACATACGACTTTGCAAACTGCTATCAAGAAGGGCTTACAATTGGCCGATGTTTGGGATTTTTTCTTAGCATTCCCTTGATTAGTGTTTTCTTGTAAAAAAATGCATGTTCCATATTGTTTTCAGATAACTGAAAAGCCCACGCAATTTAAAAATGATAATTTGTTCATCCACTAATTAAACCACCCGCAGAAAAAATGGAAATAAATTAAAAAATAAAAAAGTTATATAAAAAAAATACTAAAGATTCTCTTCTTAAAATGAAAATTCATAATCTTAATTACCTGATGAACTCCTTCATAGCCTCCATTTATTGTTCTTTCCTCCTACTTTCTCCTTTAAAAGAAAAACTTCTATCTTTAGCGGATTTATTCAATAAACATCTTAAAGTTCACCATTAATTTGCAGTAAACATAAATCAAGAACAAATAAGCAAATAATAGTAAGCATTCCAAGCAACATCTATACTGGGAGCTCCCTTAATCAAAAGAATAAAATACATCAAACATAACTTTTTGGGTGACCTAAAAGCTTTGCTGCGAACATTCCAAAAAGCAATAGCTAATGAAATAAGTGGCACGTAGTTCACACAAACATTGCAGATACAATATTTCCCCATTTATATATTACAGAATGAGCAAGTTTGATCAATGTCATCCCCGTCTTGACTGGTTAACATGATAACATGCCGAAGAGGCAAAACGTGACCAGATGGTAGTGTCAAGCTGCAAGAAACACAAACATGTTTAAGATAATTGACGCCTAAATTAGGAACATCTAAGCAAAAGTGGAGCTAAAAATTTGAGATTTATCATTTTTTCAAGCATTTTACTCATGAAACAGAGAAAGTTGCCTTTTCATTAACGGCAAGCAATTACACCGAAAATAAATGAAATTCAGTAGGTCCAAGTCCAGATTAGTATCATAAAAAAACTTAAATAATTAGCATAAACTTCATCGAAGTCCGAGTCATCATCAGCAACATCACTGATAGAATCTTCGGTAGCATTACTGTCTAAATCTAAAGCAAATGCATCATCTTTAAAATCATCATCGCTTAAAACATATGTAGCGTTCCTGCTATTAGCCCTCAGTGGCCTGACTCTTAGAACCACCACTTTTTAGTAATCTCCTGTCCTAGCTGAAGTGGGAGATTCATCTTCCTCCATTATGGTTGTCCTTCCAGCATTGAACTACATTTCTTGTTAAATGGAGATATCCTCATTTTCCTTACTTTTTTCTCGGGAGAATCTACATTTTCATTAGTCCTATCGATGAGTTTGATCTTAGTAGAACACTATTGACTTTCTCTGATACACCAAAGCCACTAAATCCATGGAAGGATTTAACCCAAAGTAATCAGCTTTTTGACTAAATGTTATGGCCAAAAGAACCACGTGAAAAAGCTAAATTCAATCCCAAAAAAATCAAATCATGCATTCATAAGATTTCAAATCTCAGTAAACTAACATAAACAGACATTTGATGCTGGAACTAAGTTAACTCAACAGTAAAACCATCAAAACTCAAGAAAAATCAAATCAAAATATGCTAATCAATATAGGGATTAAATGAACCAAAACCATAGTATTTTTATGACAATAAAACTAACATCATGTCCAAAACATAACATCTGGAGAGACCAGAGATAAACTCAGACAGCAGACCCATGAAATCAGATTTAAAAGTGAAAGGAAATCCTTGAGTGTTTTACTCACACTTGCAACACATTTTATTTATTTGACCGTGTGTGGCTACTATAGAACTATGTTTAAAGTACAATGAAGGCCGTTGTAACACTGGATTAGAGTCTGAAATTGTAAACTTCAATATCTTCCCAACTTATGCATCCAAGAAGTCGGGCAACAATAACATCCGTGATATGTGACCCTGTAGAACCACTCATCAAGGCCAAACAACTTTCTTCAATGAAATAAAGCATAAAATAATCATTATTTTCCTCACCGTGGGGACAGTATCAAACACTATTCGATTAAACATATTGTATTCTTGTGATTCAAGGAATTGTATAACTTGCAATGAAGTTCATGAAAACGGTAAAAAAAAAAAATTAAAAAAAAAAAACTTGAAGAGTTATATTCTTTGGCAACAAAATGTAGTAGAACCTTTGCTCAAAACAAAATACATGCCCTTGAAATTGCAATAGTTTCATCTAAACCAGGTGGAGGTGTTTCCAACAACTCTCCCAGCTTTAGCTCCCAAAGCTAGCATACATAAATTCAAGATTGCTTGATTCTCGAACAAATCCTCTTCAAAAGACAATTAAAAAAAGAAAAAAGAAGACACATAAAATTTGAAATTTTTTAGATACTGAAGAAACACATGCACGTGCAATGGTTTCACTACCTTTTGGAGCACCAACAGACCTCACAGACAAAAAAATAAAAATAAAAAATAAGTCTTTCAGGATAGAGAAACAAACATTTTCAGTACACTGCTAGACTCCAACCATCTTTCAAGATATCCAAACTAACATTGCTGGCTGAATCCACATTGCATTGGTAGATGCGAGTTTTAAATACTACCTGCAAGCCTGAAGTCAAAGTCAATATTAAAAACAGGAGAACAATGAACAGCATACTATTATACAGAGGACAAAAGAAAAAGGTCC
The DNA here is from genome assembly GCA_963555705.1 of Ligustrum vulgare. Classification (NCBI taxonomy): domain Eukaryota; kingdom Viridiplantae; phylum Streptophyta; class Magnoliopsida; order Lamiales; family Oleaceae; genus Ligustrum; species Ligustrum vulgare. The sequence goes on from OY743175.1 coordinate 53,128,648, forward strand.
ATGTATGGGGCATTCATAATGACTCTTAAGCATTGAGACCAAAAGAGGCAACCATAATTTGAATATCCCAAACTTGATCCTCAGGAATACTTTTGAAAAAATATTCTGGTATGAGAACTCCAATAAACTAAATTCTTATTGTCCACACACAGAATACAGAATGAAAAAGTTTGCATGAATTTAAAAATAAATAAATAAATAAGAAAGAAATTTTATTGGAATCTTTTCAACACCTAAAGAAAATAGCATGATGAACTACCACTTAACAATAAATCCAAGAGAAGGAAAAGAAAAGAACTTGGTGCAAAGAAAAGAAAAATTAAAGCAAAGAAGATTATGTAATCAAGGGTTGTCCCAACCAAATGTGTTGTTAGATTCATCAGCACCAAGGGTTGTCCATTTGCTTGAATGTAGTTAAGGTACACTATGTTCTTGGTGGCTTTGTGCAACCAAGCAACACCCCACAACAGCTCATCCTTAAATGATCATCAATATACAAGTTTTATACTAAGTCTAGGCAAATGAAAATTCATTTTTTTAAGGTCATTAGTACAACTACAGATGTTGAGAATAATAGTGAAGGGCAGATTTGTAGCCTTTGATGGAAAACCATTAGCATCAGCCAACTCAAAGACCTTATCAATGAGTGCTTACAGTAACCCCGGAAGCTTGCATGTAATCTCGTTAATCGAATAAGCATAATTGATCTAGAAACTGTAATACTCATTTCTTATGACTGCAAATATGATTACATTAGAAATGGAGAAAAAATTAATAAATAAACCATTTGATAAATGATCAAGAGCACGAAACTAAGCTTGGCGAAAAATGAGTTCTGAAAAAGAAACAAACAAACCTATATGAGGATGCAGTGATTTCAAAGACTTTCACAAAATAGAGACTTGGCAGATTTGTAGCCTCCTCAACAGTAAATAACACGCCGATGCGAGCATTTTTAGAACCATCAATCTGCAAAGTAGCATATAAAAATGGAAACATGATATATTCATAAAAGAATGGATAAGAGAACATTCAGCTATGGTGACAATAAATCCATAATTCAAAATCTCCTATATACCACTCCAAAATCTCTAATACACCCACATCTAAGGTTCAAAGACACCACAACACTCTTTCTTGCGTCCCCCGTAACATTTGATGCAAAATAGGTTCTTCTCTAAAACCACCATTACGAAATAGGCTCTTTAAAGTCACAAAAACACAAATATCATTTCCAATAATAGTAAAAAAAAAAACCTTGAAAATGACAATTTGGAACATTACTATGGAGGCAAATTCCAATAGAATTGAAAACAAACGACAGTAATCCCTGAAAATCTATCATACCAAAACGACGATTTGAAATCCAAAAACCATAGCAACGTCATCAGGAAATCACGGGAAAGCAAGCGGTGCAAGATGCGGTGAGAACTCAAACGGTGTCGTCGTCGATGATACTCAAAAGGTAGTGTTTCTAAACAACACTCTTTCTTGCCTCCCCCGTAACATTTGATGCAAAATAAGTTCTTCTCTAAAACCACCATTACGAAATAGGTTCTTTAAAGTCACAAAAACACAAATATCATTTCCAATAACAGTAAAAAAAACCTTGAAAATGACAATTTGGAACATTACTATGGAGGCAAATTCCAATAGAATTGAAAACAAATGACAGTAATCCCTGAAAATCTGTCATACCAAAACAATGATTTGAAACCCAAAAATCATAACAACGTCGTCAGGAAATCACGGGAAAGCAAGCGGCACAAGATGCGGTGAGAACTCAAACGGTGTCGATGTCGATGATACTCAAAAGGTAGTGTGTCTAAACTTGCTGTGAATGGAAATTTGCAGGTTAATTTGTTAATACCTGAAAAGATAGTAGAAAGAAGAACGGAGTTCCAGAAGCGACGGTAAGGAACGAAGAGTGGCTGGGAAGAAAAGGCAGATTGTGCCAACAATTTGAATTTTGAAAAATGCTAAAAAAATAAAGTACAATTGGTTTTAGGTTAGAGGGAAGGAAAGTCTGACGTGCCACTTTGAAATGAGTATCAGCGTCTCATGCATAATTTTTGAGGCATTATTGGTATGAATTGTTGTTTAGCTGTACAAATTTTATATTTTACAATTTTTTTTAATTGATGACAATAGAATAATGGCACGGTTTTGGGGGGAAATCTTTGAAGGGAAAGTTTATACTGTTATTCTTCTTTTATATATTTATTTTTATTATAGGATAATAGTAATAGTAATAATAGTAGATAATAGATAATAGATTTGCAATAACAAGGATTCTATATCATGTAAGAAATATTGAAACCATGACAGCTATGGCACTTGCAACGTTTCTCATAAAATGTTGCAATATATATTGCACTTAGGGTGTGTTTGATTATTATGGTGACAAATGAGTGAAAAGAAAATATTTTTTAAAGAATTGAATTGTCTGGAAATTGTTTTCTTGAAAAATATCAATTGAAATTATTTGATTGAATTAATTTTTTGTGTGAAAAATGGTAAATTTTTCAAGTTTTGTTGTTTAATTGACATTATTTTTCACGAGAAATAAAATACAATTTAGCTATTTTAATCAATTTTTTTTTCATACATTTATACTTATAATAATAATGTTAATTTTTGAAAAAAATAAGTCAATTAATAATAACAACTAAGACCAAACACGACGAAAAGTGTTTTTCATGCAAGGTAGAAAATACTTTCTCAGCTAAACCCCAAAGAAAATATTTTCCTTGTTGGCAAATAATAAAAATCGAGATAAGTTAAAAATATTTTTCATGGCAAATAAAGACAATAAAAACTTTCAAGACAAATTTTGCCTAATCAAACAGAGCCTTGCTCCATTCCTGGCCAGAAAAAAGACCCAGCTGCTGCCCTTTTATTTGTTTTACTCCCAGTGCGTGAATTTTGTCTCTGGCCAATTAGTCTCTCTCTCACAACTCCCATCCAAATTAAACTTTGAATTAATTGCAAAAGAGTCCCTCACCTTTCAATTAATAATTAACAAGGGCTGGATCCATTAACTTAAATTAATAAGTGGGGTTTTTGCACTGATACCATGTATCGAAACTTGTTTTTTGCTTAATGTAATAATGAATAATTTAATTTTAAAAATGTCACCTTGAAAAAAAAAAAAAAAAGAATTTGTAAGTATGACATCCTAAATTATAGGAACTAATTTATGTTATTAATAATGTGAAAAAATAAAAAATTAAATTAGATAATGCATAATGGTAAATAAAGAGACCCACCCCAAATTCAAAAGTAGTGGATATTGGATGGAAACCTAAATTTTCGTTTTCTTCATCCATGGAAAAAATTAAATTAGATGATCCACATATTGCATAGTTATGTCATTTGAATAAGGTAAATAACATGAATGCAGTTGATGAATGAGACCACAAAAGGGAAATCAAATACATTGGTTGCGGCATTAAAAGGATAAACATCACGTTATATTCGAGAATCAGTTTGACTATGTACATAATTTAAGGATTATAGGGAAGTTGATATTGAAGACAACAGATTTTCGGCAAAGTCTGTGGGGGGGGGGGGGGGGGGGAATATTGACTGATACTTACAATACTAACCCAACTTATGTTAAAAAAAAAAAAAATTGCATTATAATTATAATATCAGTAATGATATTCCAATCAATTATGTCATGTATGATGCGAGTGACAGTCACTGCAAGTGAACAAGAGATGCTTCCCTCTTAAAACACCCATCTACCAATATAGTTAAAATAATAAAATGTTCAGTTAATACAATTATCGTAGGTCTCAGTTCCAAGCATATTGATTGAAATAGTGGATTCATACAATTATCAAGATTCTTGAATGCTACCAGCAATTGAAACCTTTGATTTTTGGTTTTTTTTTTTTTTACTAAACGTTGTTAAGATTCTCGAATGTTACTAGTAACTGAAACCTTTTATTTTTGGTTATTGGAAACTGGTAAGGGCCCTTTTATAGTGTGTATTTGTATACTTTGGAGCTTCAAAAAAAAAAGTGGCTAAACAAAAAAGTATGAGAAGGGAAATGCAATTTTACTTAACATGGCTCCTGACAACAGCAAAATTAGCCATATATCTTCTTTTGCTTTTAAGTTGATATACTTCCACCCAAGGCAACCTTCTTCACAAAAAAGTGATTGATACCCTTGTCTGTAACTAAGACTTGAATATTACCACTATGAATAATTAGAACTGAAAAATGACATTCTTAAAAAAAAAATGATTGATACCCTTGTGTGTAACTAGATGATACAATACAAGTTGAGAGATTCTGGGTTAAAAAGAAGAAAGAAACTGAAGATTCAACAACTAGATCAAATGACAAAAATGATGAGGTCTCTTTCAGCACAACTAGACACAATTACATGAGGTCTGAAACTTTTATCATAAACACTGGTCCGTCTGTGTCTTTCAATCTTATCATAATCCCGATCAGCATTCAGTAAACATAATCTAGTGTGATCTTCTTTCCCTATGGGTTATCCCAGGAGGAGAAAGTGACATTTTTGCAGTCTTGAGACCATAATTTTCTTTAATCACATTGCAAAGCTTCTCCTTTATCATTGCAAGACGTTTCCGTCTCAATTCCACAACGTGTAGTATCATCAATCACGTGAATAACTACTGCAAATCCAGCGTTATGCATCCATATCTCAGAATTCACCACATTGCAATGAAGATCAGTGAGAACAGCACACACTTCAGACAATAAACCAGGCCTGTACAGAGCCTCTTAGAGAAGGTACTGAGCCATAATCATTTTCAAGTCTGAGAAGAAGAGTAGATTGACAAGGAAATTAAGACTAAAATACTGGAAAGCCATCAACTAAAACGACATTAAACAAATAAGTATACATTTAACCTACACGAGAGAATCCAAAAAAAAAAAAAGAAGGGAAAATGTTAAAACATTTGACAAGGATTAAAAGTACTTCAGACACACCTAGGAAAAAGAAAAGCAAAATTCCCCAAAAAGATAATTCAGTTTCCCTTTCCTTCAGCCTTAAAGGCTTCCATCTAAATAGAAAATGAAACTCGACAAAAGGCAAAATATGAAATCATTATGAGAATCGAAATAAAAATGTCAAGATTCGAAGCCAATTCAGTGAGATTCGAGATCGCTGCAGTCCATATCTCCCTAACCACAGTCATAGACCCACCCAGAAGCAGATGCAGCACCAGTCAAAGAAAAATTGGAGATGAAAGGCTTAGAGGCTGAATGAATCTCGATGTAAAGAGATTACAGGAAGAGAGAGTCTGTGTGAAAAAAATTATCGTGAATTTGTTAAGATTTTGATGATAATATTTGTAAATTTTGGGATGGTGAATGGGGGATTCATTGGGAGGAAAATCATGATGAAATCTGAAATTCTAGTATTATTGAAATTGAAAAGAGTTTTTTTTTTTTAATTAGGTGATAATTAACTGAATTGTTTATTTTTAGGTGATAATACTCAAACTATATTATTAGGGTGTTAAATCTAGAAAATGATGTTAATAAGGTGAGTGTACACCTAATTTCCTCATGATAAACTTGATTTGATTCAAGAAATATTGGGTTCAAGATAAGTATTCAATTAATAAGTCCATTAGGCCCAATTTCTTGAAACATGTTCTAGATAAATCTTAAGAAAATATCATGATATTTGTAGAAAGAATTCTACAGTAGTAGATTTTTTATTGTGATATTTCTAGATGAGTAGATTTTTTTGAAGATAATTCTAGAGATGAAATTGTAACCATTAGATTAAATATGTTGTGGCATGATCCTAACTGTTGGTTAAGGATGTGCTACTACTATAAATAGGAGAGAGTTCAATCATTTTGTATCAAGTCAAGTAATAAATTATCCTCTTCCATCAAATCCTATAACTTTCATATCTTCTCTTTTAATCTACTCTAGCCTTCCTGAAACATATTTATTCCAACAAATTTGCATCAGAGCAAGGTTTCAAGAGAATTTCTTCTAAACTGTTCTTGTATTGGCTGGAAGTGGTATGACATTCTTCCAAGTTCCATCATTAAAGGGAAGCAACTACGACAATTGGAGTATCAAGATGAAGGCTCTTCTTGGAGCACGTGACATTTGAGAGATTGTGGAGAAATGCTATATGCATGATCTAAACATGCTTAAGAATAAATTGCAGTCTGAAATTGAAATGAAAGATTTAGGCCATGCTAAAAGAATTCTTGAAATGGATATATTTAGGGATAGACATTCTGGAAACCTGTTTTTAAATCAAAAACATTATATTGAAAAGATTTAGTCTATCTGACTCTAAATCTATCTTTTTGCCTTTGCCTGCACATTTTAAACTGTCAATTGAACATTCTCCTAATCTGTTGAAGAAGAATTTAGGATGAAAAATGTGTCTTACTCAAATGCTATAGGATCTGTTATGTATCTTATGGTTTGTACTAGACCTGATATTGCTTTTGCTGTCAGTGTTCTTAGTAAATTTATGAGTAATCCTAGTGAATTAAATGGATTTGTTGATTCAGATTTTGCTAAAAATATTGATAATAGAAAATCAACTTTTGCATATTTCTTTACTTTAAACTGTTCTTGTATTGGCTGGAAATCTCAGCTCCAAAAGCTTGTTGCATTATCTTCAACTGAGGCAAAATATATAGCTGCCACATATGTTGTTAAAGAATGTATGTAGCTAAAGGGTTTGCTGTCTGAAATTGTCTGCATTGACAATTCTAAAATTGAATTGTGTACATATAGTCATAGTGCATTACATTTGTGTAAAAATCCCGTTTTTCATAACAGGTCAAAACATATTGATATGAAATTTCGTTTAGTAGGGATATAACTGAAAAAAGTATAGTTAAACTTGTTAAAATTCCTACACAATTAAACTCTACAGATGCAGGAACAAAGATAATTTCAATCAACAAGATTAAGGATGCTTTAAATTTTTTTTAATTTGGTAGAATTTTAATACTGCTCTGTTTTATGTTTGCAAGGTCTCTAATCCAATTGAGGTGGAGAATGTGAAGACAATTAGACCAGCCCACCTAATGGAAAGAGTCCAAGTTGCAAGGCCGGCATCTCAGTCCAAAAAGAATGTTAGAGCCTAAATCTTCTGGAGCCCAACACTGAAGCCCAGTACACATATTAAGCTTATGACTCGATTTGGCCCAAATACATCACCGCCTCTTTATCTATAGCCGTTGGATCATTTTTGTTAAATCTCAACCATTCGACATGAGATAAGAACAAATTGCTGGCTTTTCAGATGACGCTTTTTCATCTTCCAGATTCTTCTCTTTTCTCTCTCTGAGTCCAGCGATTTCCTCTTCCTTTCTTCGTGATTTTCAGAGAGAAATTACATTTCTTGCATAAATCTTTGTGGTTTTGGTACTGATTTTGTGTGTATAATCAGTAATCCTCTTTGTGGTTTGTATACCGAATAATTTCTGTAATTTTTAGTGTTTTTGTGCGAGTTTTTCGTTATTTTAAAGAGAAGTTTTATTTGGGTTTTGTAAACCTGTGATTCTTATGATTTATGTTGATTCAATAAAATTCTTTGAATTTTTGTTTAAATCGCTATTATTATTTCTTTGTGGTTGATTCTGAGGCTTTAAATCTTAACATGTTTGGTAGTTTTATTAATGGTTGGACAACACCATATACCACAATTAATAGTGTAGTTACCCCTAATGATATTCCACTTGGACTAGGGAGGGATTAGCTAATTGTAATTGGAATAGTAAAGGCTTCCATGTGAATATATATCTACTTCAAAGAATTCAAACGTGTCTATGTGTGAGACTAAAGAGACTTGGAATAATCTAAAACCACAGCGTTTGGACTTCAGATAATGCTTATAGTGAGTGATGGGGGAATAGGCTGAGTTGGTGAAGATTTCCAATCAAGGGAAGGTTTGGTGGAGTGGAGGCGGCGGCAATCTTTTCTGGCTTTGTTGAAGAAGGAATGCCATACCATTTGAAGAGGAGAATGATGAGAAAAATGAAGGAAACAAGAGGAAATGTGAAATGTGAAAATATATATATATATATATATATATATATATATATATATATATATTAATTTTTCAATCCCCAGATGAATTCAGCAAGATATGTAACCATGCTGATGTAAAGCTGAAATTATAATTTTTGAAATTTTTAGATTATATATATATATATATATATATATATATATATATATATATAGATATAGATATGGACAAACACATCCTTTTGTTTTATGTTGTACTGTATATTTCTTTAGCACAAAGAAGTGAGCTAAATTTTAATATGATTGTGTCCAAATAACATGGGGTGGGATTGCGTGAGACATACGTTTCTATTGGGCCACAACATTTCTCTGGTTGAGGAAAGTTTATATATACTAATAAAGCAAAAAGTTTATATATACTAATAAAGCAAACAAATTTGTGGAGTAAAAAATGTTGGGAATTACACGTTGATTTTCTTTTTTTAACCCACATGATCTTTTGATATTCAAGAATTAATTGAGCAACAAGAAAATAAATAATAACGACGCAAAATTTCTGGATCGCTAAAACTTTTCACTATAATAAATTATTACAATTATATAGAATTTCACTCACCAACTCAATCTCATATACTACAGAGAAAATATTAATAATGAACTTCTATCTAACCCAAGTTTCAACCATTTGAATTATCTCACAAAGAGTTCACAAGAAACTATAAAGATAAATCTCTCAAATTCTCTCTAATTAGTCTTACATAAGATTCACAATATTATGGCTCTCTAACACACATATTTATAGGTAAAAACAATACCTAGAATATGTAGAATTCGTGTCCAAGTAAGTTTCCTTATTGAAGTAGAATACCAAAATAAAGTCTTTTATTTTCCTTTTCACCATTAACTTGTTCTCCAAGTTAACCACTTTAATAGGAAAATCAATTGTCCAAGATAATCTCATTCTTAATTTGGGTCAAATATCCCAACAATCTCCACCTTGACACAAATTCATTTGAGCCAAAATATTCAAAAATTAATCATTGCGTAAACATGCAAGTTTTTTCCACTTTGACGATCCCATAATCCACCATATGAGTATAATCACTCAGAATTGTCAATGAATTCCGAGCTTTTCATCGGCTCATGTCGAAAACAAAATTGCTAAAAAATTATGGTGCAACTCCCATTGTTTGATTTTCCATGGAAGCTCATCAGCAATCGACATCAATTCAACCACATACCTTGCATACAAGTCAAACCAATACTGTGTGCGAACAAATGCACCCGCCAGTAAGAACACATCCTCTATCATGGCAATTGACATCATGCCATGAGGATGTCACATCCTACTCAGAGTACATCATCACCGCCCTCCACCAGGAGAGTCGCATTGTCCACCTTTGAGCAGTCAGCCGAGTCTGCTCCACCTTTTGGACAGTTTCTTCTTACGTGACCGGATTGTCCATAGTTCCAACATACAACATTCTTCTTCATGGAGTTACACCTCCTCCACTTTTCAGTAACAAGCAAATTATTTCAAGATGAATTATAGCATTCACCTAATCTCCGTTCTTCAGAGATCAATTTACTTGTAACTGTTCGCTCAAAATAGTGTACCGCAAGCTCACGGGTCGCGTACAAGTAATAAAGTGGACTTTTTGAGTCTGGGTTGTCGATCCCACGGGGAATGTATACTCTATTATACTCTAGTTAATTTAATCTTAACAAATAAAACACACAATTAAAAGATGGAGTTGGAAAATTCTAAATTAAAGAAACTAATTTTAAACCAAATTAAAATAAGGAAAATGAAATATAAAATAGTTGGGATTCATGATTTCACTTAACTCTTGCTTAAGTAATTTCTCAACACATGCAAATTAATAAATTACTCATTTACAATGTTAGACCCGATTTTCCAAGCTTAGCTAATTACCTCTCTCGAGTGAAATTAACCCTAATCAATTGGTTTAACCTACTATATCTCTATGTCGATCAATGCTCAATCAATTGCATTAACTCTTTGTGAAAATAGCTCAATGGATCATCTAGAGTTTAAGGTATATCTCTATCCTTAACAAGAACCTAGAGCATTTGTTATTTGGTCTAAAATGCATAATATCTCTCGATTATCATACACTTCACAAAACATATATTTGGTGATCAATCAAACACATGGAATAATCTAAATAACAAATACACATGAAATAAGCTCAAAATCAATAAACAAACATTAAAATTATTTAAACTAAGTTAAGCTACATCAATCATCCCAACATAAAATAACTAGCCCATTATATAAATATTGCACAAAAGTTGAGGTTTACAAAAATACATCACAAAATATAGAAATTAAAGATTAAAAATACAAGATAATGAAATAATTCACTTCCCTTGATTTTTGCCTCAAAATTCCTTCACCATTGCTTTGAATCTTCACCTCACTTTTTGCTTCCTAACTTCAATGGGGACTAGCAACATGTAAACAAAACTAAACTACAACTAAATTACAAACTAAATAAAAAACAAAGAAAATAAAAGAAAAGAAAGAAAAGAGAGAAAAGAGGGAAGTGGGCTAGGATTTTGTGAGTCCCAAAAAATGCGTACAATTATAGCCAAACACGCCCTTAAATTAAAATAACAAAAATAGAAAATTAAAATCGAAATTGTGTTGAAAATTGCCCAGCGATCGTGTGGGCAGTTGAATTCTTCACTGCTTAAAATGATGGGCGCTCCCATCAATCCAATTTGTGTATATATATATATATATATATATATATATATATATATATATATATATATTTTGTCTTTTTGCTAGTTGTCTTTTTCTTTTTTTTTTCTTTTTCTTTAAACTAATTATACGTCAAGTCCTTCGTCTTCTGGTCTTCTTCAATTTAGTCATCGAATTTGACTTTTATTACAAATATGCCTCTGAAATATTTGCATATTTACTCCTCCAACTTTCTTAGATGTTGCAATTGAGTCCCCAAACTTTTGATTTCTTTCAATTAAGTCCTTGAACTTCAAATTTGCTCCTCTTTTAGTTCAATTGTACTTCAATCTTGTCTATTTTCTTTTCAATTGAGGTTGTACCTAATTGTACAAGATAAATACAATTTATAAGTAGATATTTGCTCAATTTGTCAATTAAATTGCTAATTTAGGAACTAAATAAGTGTGTAAAGCACACTTATCAGTAACTTTTGCAAAGTCCACCATTTCTTTCCCGTACATCAAAATCGGCTTGATGTGCTCAAATATGGATGGAAGAGACCAGATGAGCCTCAACGCTTTATCCTCATCTTCAACTTTGACTCCAATAGATTCCAGTTAAAAAACAATCCCGTTAAGAACACTAAGATGATCGGAGATTTTTGTACCTACGCTCATTCTCAACGAATGAAACTGTTCCTTCAGATACAAGCGATTTGACAAGTTCTTCGTTTGATACAACTCTTCCAGTTTTTTCCAAAATTCCTTAGCAGCAGATATCCCATGAATATTTGCAAGAACATTCTTGGCAAAACAAAGTCGTATTGTACTAGCAGCTCTCAAATCCAAATCATCACAATCTTCATCAATCTTGGTGGATTCAGTTTCTTTCCTTTTCCTTTGTTAGAACTCTCGGTTGATTTTCCTTTCAAAGCTTTGTGCAAACCTACCTGAATTAAAATATCCATGACTTGTACTTGCCACAAGCCAAAATTAATTCTTCCATCAAATTTCTCCACATCGTACTTGATAGACATATTTTCTTTTGCTCCAATAAAATCTTCGAACAACCTGACGCTCTGATACCACTTGTTGGAAATTACACGTTGATTCCCCTTCTTTAACCCACAGGATCTTTTGATATTCAAGAATTAATTGAGCAACAAGAAAATAAATAACGACGACGCAAAATTTCTGGATTGCCAAAACTTTTCACTATATAATAAATTATTACAATTATATAGAATTTCACTCACCAACTCAATCCCATATACTACAGAGAAAATACTAATAATGAACTTCTATCTAACCCAAGTTTCTACCCTTTGAATTATCCCACAAAAAGTTCACAAGAAACTATAAAAATAAAGTTCTCAAATTCTCTTTAATTAGTCTCACATAAGATTCACGATATTATGGCTCCCTAACACACATATTTATAGGTAAAAATAACACCTAGAATATATAAAATTCGTGTTCAAGTAAGTTTCTTTATTGAAGTAGAATACCAAAATAAAGTCTTTTGTTTTCCTTTTTACCATTAACTTGTTCTCCGAGTTAACCACTTTAGTAGGAAAATCAATTGTTGAAGATATTCTCATTCTTAATTTGGGTTAAATATCCCAACAAAAAAAAGATTTTAAAACTTCGACAGTCACCAAACTTCCAAAATGTATTATTTTTGTCATCAACTCAATTTTTTAACGACGATATTCATTCAGCTTTTGTCATATATTACTTATGGTCAACATTGCTCAAATTATTTGAGGCTCTTGGTGAGATGTCATTAATAAGCTAAGCAGTGTCACTTCTGCACATGATTTAAGAGGGATCGAAGTAATCTCGAGATATTAAACATGAAACTGCAAATTAATAGTATAAAGTGTTCTTTTTGTTTAACTTCGAATTTCGTCTTTTTGTGATAATAATTGTTCATTGCTATTCTTACCTATACTTTGGTCATATAGTTGTATGTTAAGTTGATTTTTCTAATATTTGTAAAGTCACGTGACTTAGTAGTTTACATTGAATCTCTATTGCACTTGCTTAAAACAGAATTTTGGTTGAGATTATTATAGTTTCTGCAAAATTATTTTTTAGTATTTGAATCCACAACCTCCGATTGCTACAAGCACTTCATACAACACATAAGTAATTGCTAAAGACATTTCAAGGAGATAGGATGTGATTTGTGTCACTATATTGCTAGAAATAGGAATATCATGGACCACTACCTTGCTTCTATGCTATTTCATCCATAGTGTGAGCACATTGGGTTCACTGCGTCACGTGTTCATGGTGATTTAGTTTTAGGGACATTGGATCAAATTGAAATTTACGTCCTTCAAGAAGTATTACACCTTGATACTTCAAAAAAAATTATGATACTTCTAATTTACTAAAATTTATTTTATTTTAAAATACTTTCCAATTTTTTATGATATTTAAGAGCCTAAATTTTAGTATCATACCTTGACACTTATGATACTTAAAGCATAAATTTGAGTAATGAAAAGAAAATGAAGTAAATTTCAGTAAAATTTTGCAAGACGGTATAGTTCAGTTCAAAGAGAAAAAAGTGGTGCAGAGTGCAATTATCCCTTAATAAGTTACGGGCTAAAGGTTTAAGCGGCTAACCCAACACTTTGCACATGGTAAGTTCAAAAGTAAATTGACAGTTCAACACATTTGCCTGGAGGGAGAAAAAGGGCATACTAATATATATTACATTAGTTCTGATATTGGCGATTTAACATAATTTTTTGTAGACGAGAAGATTACAAGCAACTTGGCAAGATTCGTGTTGATCATATGGATCTTGGTAGTTCTTATACTAACTCAGAGTTCCACTGCAAGTCTTACATCAATGTTGACAGTTCAACAACTCCAGCCAACTGTTAATGATATAAATCGGCTTCTTAAGAACAAAGAAAATGTGGGATACCAACGGGGTTCGATTGTTTTGGACCTTCTAAAGGGAAAGAATTTTGATGAGTCTAGACTTGTACAATACAATTCTCCAGAGGAATGTGATGAACTTTTCGCGAAAGGAAGTGAGAATTTTGACGAGTCTAGACTCGTACAATACAATTTTCCAGAGGAATGTGATGAACTTTTCGCGAAAGGAAGTGGGAATGGAGGCATTTCTGCCGCTTTCGATGAGATCCCATCTATATCATTATGTTTCTACGTGGACACTGGGATGACTTACGACGCTCTGATCCCAATTCCTCAATGCGGAACAAACTTTTAGAGTTATTTCAACGTTTTGACAATAAAGATCTCAGTTCTCATGCTTTCGAGAACATTGGACTAGCAGAAAGAAACATCTGGGATGACGAGAGTATGGAGAGAAGCGAGAAAGTCTCGTCCCCTGGTAATTTCCCACAAACTCCACAAAATTTTTCATTGAATACTTCTCCACATGTCAATCCACCAAGTCCAACTTTCTTAAATAGCCCCACAAGATCAAATGTGATGATAAATTCACAAGAAGAAGTAGCTCATGTGATTAATCCTGAAATTGATCTTGTGAATCCGAATCAAAATTCGCAAATGACTGCAAGATCCACAAATGAAATTCATTTAGTGTATATTTGTTTGCAGTTAGTTGGGAAGGAGAAACATTGCAAGTGAAACTCGTTACTCTTATTTTCTTAGCATAATTTAAAGATTATTAGTAAGATATATTTATGCCTTATGATTTCTTTCAGCTTCTTGGTATGCTAGTTTGCCATTGTTAGCATTTCCAAAGCAGATTTCACTTTTCTTGTTATCCTAATATATCAGCAGATATCCAAACTCAACATAAGAAATATATTTAAGGGAATTGGAATTTTGAACCTGCAAAATTGAGGAATCAAAATATTTTCGAGGCAGAAGCAGTGGAAGAGTAGTGTTAGAGCTGTATATCAACACCGTTAGCATAATATCGAAAAATCACAGTCGAATGCACATTTTAAATAAAGCTAACACCATTCAAATGGCAATTAAACTCTTATGCAACTAATTACTCAAAGGCTCTTCTGCTTTCTATATTTTCTAAAAGATTCATATGCAGATGATGATAAGTTTTTCTGATCTAGCGGCAGACTCTTCCACTTCCTTATATGGGCAAGATCAAGATTACCTGAGCCTGATCTTGAAACAACAGTGCCACCTCCATGGCTTCTATTGATGGTGGCGACTGCTTGGGACCGGTTTAAGAAATAATTTATCAATGGTCTTCTTTTCTCAAAAAGGAACAAGCCCAAAGATACAATAAGTGCCAACATCGAAGCAATCCCAACGACGAGGAAAAGACCCCAGAAACTACCAAGACCAAGATTTTTGGAATAGTTTGATGTGTTACTACTAGTGTCTGCACAACTTTCTTCTCCAAACCATTTCTTCTCAATCTGTCTCATTTTTTCTCCTTCTGTCACTTCCAAGATAGCCCTTGACACATCTGATACTAGAGGGGAACCTATCGAGAATACCTGCAATCCAACATGAAAAAGATCCACAAATTAATCATCGTCTCATCTAAGAACTTAGAGAGGTTGAACGCCAACTTTAGGCACCCACCGCCCATGCCCTGGGAGCAATCTCATCTAAGAACTTAGGATTTTAAATGAGGTGGTTCAACGAGAGAGAGAGAGAGAGAGAGAGAGAGCTCACAAAACCAAACCCGTCAGCTTTAAACGTTTGTTCAACCATGGTATATTTTGAGCAATAATTTGCTAGGAAAATATTGAGGAAGGGAATTTCATCGAACAGTCCAGCTACACTCCCATTCTGAAGAGCAGAATGTAAATCAGCAGGAGTCCTAAATGTCTTCATCTGTGACTTGGGGACGTTTAACCGTTCCAGAAGCCCCGACACAAACGAGTTCTTCTGATAAGCCACGCTCTGACCACTCCTGACGAGCTCGTGTATGTCGGTAATACTTGGTTTAAGTTGTTGAACTGTTAACATTGAAGACAAGCTAGCCGTGTAACTTTGAGTTAATATAAGGACCACGAAACACCATATGATCACCACGAACTTCGTAACATTATTCACCACTTCTTCCTCTGCAATTTGCAAATGTAATTAATTTCATCAGGTAATAATTAAGTAAAAAGGATAATGATCTCATCAAGTGTGCAAGCTGAAGAGGTCAAATAATACTCACTATTACTATGAACAATGTGGGTGAAGGTGTTCCAGAAGCTGCGGCAGATTTGTGGAGATCCAGACGAATTTCGGCTCTCTAGAATGATAATAACGAAACCAATCCCGAGAAAACAACAACCGCTTGTCAACCAGAGTTGCCATGTCAATGGTCTCAAGAAAATCCATGCATTTTTCTTCTTCTCTTTCAGTGGCACCAGTAGTCTTACACCAGACTCCGTGTATGGAAGCGTAAAGTCCACATATGATGATCTGTTTGCTAATATTGTGACATCCCCCACCACAGCATCATAGTTCTATGTTTTTACAAACAAGCATTGGTAAGCCTTCGTTATTAACGCAACCATTACAATTTAGACTCCGTTTGGTCGTAATCAATTTTTACAAGTTTTTGAGAATGTCTGAGTTTTTGGGAGAATGTATTATTGAAAAGTGATTGAAAATTGTGAAAAGCAGTAAATCTCATAAAAATATGTGGTTTAAAATGATTTTGAGGAAATTTTGAAAAAAAAAAAAAGATTAGGATCAAATATGCTCTTATAAACTAATTTATAAAGAATCACAATTTTTCAAATCACTTTTTAATCACGCACATTTTCTCTCTACTTTTCAACAACTCAAATTACCTAAAAGAACATTAAAAAAAACCAATTATAATTGATACAATCATACTGAAAGATTACTTCTACTTGATTAAGATTAAAATCTGATTTAATCTCTAATTAAAGCCAACAATTAATTTAACCACGCATTTTATGAGATTTACAACTTTTCAATTACATATTTCATCAATTTTTATCAAAATCAAGATCTCGTTGTTACCTATTTATGAAAATTGCGCACATAGGGACCTTTGCTAAAAACATGATACATTAGGCAATGATCCTTACAAGAAATTAATAAAGATGCAAAATAGCAAAAGGAATTTCACCTCTAGGTAAACTTGATATGTCAATTCATTGTAGTTACCGGCGATCTCGCCATTGGGCTTCTGAAACGGGATGAAATCGTAGGGAACAGGATACGGCAGAATTCCCATCACGGCGTCAAAAACATCAATGCAGTAGCCCTTCACCGTCGAAAGGTTGTTGCTGCTATCTCGAATTACTTGTACAAATTCAGGATAAAATGTTGTTGGCGGAACTCCTATTCTCAACCTTTTGCCATTTGTTGGTATCACCCAACCCTTCGGCACCGACGTAGTCTCACCCGAAGAAAGAATAGAAGAAGAGAAAGAGAGAAGAGACAACTCTAAAACCACACCATTCATTATAATACTCAATCCTATATATACATACAAAACAAAAGCATATGCTTAGAATATTCTAAAGCATATAAAGCATATTCTAAGCATATTCTAAGCATATTCAAAAGCATATTCTACATATAAAGCATATTCTAAGCATATTCTAAGCATATTCAAAAATGTGCTAATTATTCTAACATCCCCCCGCAAACTCACGATGCTATAGCATGAAGCAACAAGAGTTTGTCAAGTAAGAATCGGAAGCGAGAAGTCGGATGAGACTTGGTGAAGAAGTCTGCAAGCTGCAATGATGAAGAGACAAAAGGTAAGGCAATAGTCCCATGCTGAAGATGATGACGAACAAGGTGACAATCAATTTCAATGTGCTTCGTGCGCTCATGGAACACTGAATTATGTGAGATCTGGATGGCACTCTTGTTATCACAATACATAGAGGTGGGAGATGAAATAGAAACACCCATATCTGCAAGTAGCCAACGTAACCACACAATCTCAGTAGTAGTGGAGGCCATAGCGCGATATTCTGCTTCAGTTGATGAGCGAGAAACTACTGTCTGCTTCTTACTTTTCCATGAGATAAGAGAGTCACCCAAAAATACACAGTAGCCAGTAGTGGACTTACGATCAGTTGGGTTCCCAGCCCAATCTGCATCAGAGTAAGCTCGAAGCTCTAAGGAGGAGGTCGATGGGAATAAAATACTCTGAAAGCAAGAGCCACGAAGATAGCGCAAGATTCTAACAACCGCTGCCCAGTGAACCATGGTAGGTGCTGAAACAAACTGACTGACAACATGCACAGCATAAGCAATGTCTGGCCTAGTAATGGTAAGATAAACAAGGGAACCAACAATAGTACGATACAAAGTAGGATCAGACAGTGGTTCACCATCAGAAGATGAGTAACGAACATTAGCCTCAATAGGAGTATCAGCTGTTTTAGTATCAGTAAGACGAGCACGCTCAACGACATCTGCAGCATATTTAGACTGAGAGAGCATATAACCTCGAGGAGAAGAAGCAACCTCAATCCCCAGAAAGTAAGTTAAGGGACCCAAATCCTTCATTTCAAAAAGACGAGCCAATTCTGATTTTAAATTGGTTATCCCTACAACATCATCACCAGTAATGATCATGTCATCAACGTACAACAGAAGGAGAATACGACCAGTGGAAGTACATCTACAGAACAAAGCGGAATCATGATGGCTAGATGTAAAACCAAGAGAGAGCACAACTGTAGAAAACTTCTCAAACCAGGCACGAGGTGTTTGTTTGAGACCATATAGAGCTTTCTTAAGTTTGCAAACAAATCCAGGAGAATGAGGAACACCAGGTGGAGGAACCATATAAACATCTTCTTGAAGATTTCCATTCAAGAAGGCATTTTTAACATCCATTTGAGAGAGACTCCACTGACGAATAGAAGCAACCGCAATAAGTGTACGTACAGTAGTCATTTTTGCAACAGGGGCAAATGTCTCCTCATAATCCAAGCCATACTGTTGAGAAAATCCCTTAGCAACCAATCGAGCCTTGTAACGCTCAACTGAACCATCAGATTTGGTCTTGATCTTATAGACCCAACGAGATCCAATAGCATGTTTTCCTGGTGGTAAAGAAACTAATTCCCAAGTGTCTGTCTTATGTAGAGCATTAAGTTCATCAGTCATAGCCTGTTGCCAAAGAGGATCTAAAGCTGCTTCTTTGTAAGAGGAAGGTTCAGAAAGCTTATGAATGGAAGACAAAAAACAACAAAAGGACTCAGAATAACAAGAATAATCAAACTCGGGTAAGTGAGCAGACTTACGTATACGTTGAGGATATCGAGGAGGAGGAGACTGCGAATCCTCAGCCTCAGACGGTGCTTGGGGATCCATAGGAGAAGGGAGGACATTCTGAGATGGCGCATGTGTACCTGTAGCAGATGACGAAGATGGAGAACAAATAGTAGGGACATATGTAGATGGTCTATCAATATCATCAGTGAAAGGATCAATACAAATGAGATCTGACGTGGTCATGTGAGAGGTATTATCTGTAATAGAAAAGAAGGGAATGTGTTCAAGAAACACAACATTACGAGAGACATATAACTTGTGACTGACAGGATCAAAACATCGATAACCTTTTTGTCCCTCACCATATCCTAAGAAGACACAAATAGCTGAGCGTGGAGTTAATTTACTACGTTCTGCCGTAGGACGAAGAACAAAACAAGTGCACCCAAAGACTTTTAAGAGAGAGTAATCAGGAGAATAACTAAACAAGGTTTGAAATGGTGACAAACCAGATAAATGAGAAGATGGTATCCTATTTATCAAATAGACAGCAGTGAGAACTGCCTCCCCCCAAAATTCACTAGGTACTTTGGCAGATAGGAGAAGGGAACGAGCAGTTTCAACAATGTGTCTATGCTTACGTTCAGCAACACCATTCTGTTGAGGAGTATCAGTACAAGAAGTTTGATGAATTGTACCATCAAGAGCAAGCAACTCACGAAAATCATTAGAAACATATTCCCCACCCAAATCACATCGAAAACATTTAATGACAGCAGAATGTTGAGTTTTAATAAGTGCTCGAAACGAACGATAAATAGAAATAAAATCAGAACGTCGCTTCATAAGATATACCCAACAGTAACGACTATAATCATCAATAAAGGAAACATAATATCGGGATCCTCCTTTAGTAGAAACAGGAGCAGGGCCCCATACATCTGAGTGTACAAGATCAAATGATGCAATAGAAGAAGAAATACTACGAGGAAAAGGTAAAGCTGAAAATTTAGCAAGTTTGCATCCACTACAATCAGAAATATCATGAGGTTTTAAGTCTCCCAAACAACCTTTAGAAGCTAAAAATCTCAAACGACTAGCAGACACATGTCCTAGGCGAGAATGCCATAAATAGAAATTAGAAGAAGAAGAATTCAAATGGAAAGACGATAAATCAGTACTAGAGGCTGCAACATGCGCTGGTCTCAGATTATCTAGAACATAAAGTCCTCCTCTTTGCCTATGGCCGATCCCAATCAGCTTCTGAGACTGCGGATCCTGTACATAACAAGTAGTAGAAGTAAAGTGAACAGAATTACCAGAATCACATAATTGACCAACAGAAATAAGATTTAAAGTAAGGTCAGGAACACAATAGACATCTGATAAAGATAGATTAGAAGTATGAACAGAACCAACACCTGCTAAGGACAACGGGGTGCCATCAGCAGTCATAACAGGTGAAGATGACATAGAAGGATATAAATAATCAAAAAGTGATGAGTTAGGAGACATATGCTTAGAAGCACCCGAGTCAAAAATCCACGAGGAGGTTTTACCTGAGGAGTTCTGAGAGGACAAACCTACATGAGTAGAGGCTGACATGACATGTGACTGTGAGGCTAAAAACTTCTGAAACTGCTCACTAAGATCAGTCAATCGGGAATCAGATGAAGGCGGTGGACCAAGTATAGAGGAGCCAACAGGTGGAACAATCGCTGCTGTGTGGGCATTGGATCTATAAGACTGCTGGGACTTCAATAACTTAGGACATTGAGCCTTCCAATGTCCCTTTTGTCTACAAAAACTACAAACATCATTTGGGAACCGTGCATATCCTTTGGTTCGATTCTGTGTAGATGGTAAAGCTAAGACTGAAGTCCCAGAATGTGGAAGAGATACATCTTCAGTAAGAGATTTTAACCGTGTCTCCTCAGCAACAAGTTCACTAACAACTGAATCAACAGATGGAAGAGGAGTACGGTGCAAAATAGAACCTCTGAGTCCCTCAAAATCACTACGAAGTGCCATCAAAAACTGAACCAATCGTTGCTCCTCTCTATAAATAATATAATCCGCACTTGCTTTCAGACCTGCCGGTTCAGTAAGAGCTAACTCATCCCAAATTGATGTCATAGCAGTATAAAAATCCAGAATGCTCATATTCTTTTGTTGCAATGCTCAAATATCAATCTCTAACTGATATCGTTTTGCAAAACTAGATTTAGTGTACAAGTTCTGCAAATGGTCCCAAACCTCCTTTACCGTTTCATACTTAGCCAACTGTGTACCAATACTATGTTCTACAGAATTATTTATCCATGTATGAATTTTTGAATTATTTGAATCCCAGGTATCTAACAGAGTTGCATAATTTGTATCATTATTTTCCGGTTTCTCAACTATTCCACTGACATAACCCCACAATTTTTTACCCTTAAGAAAGTGTTTCATAACATGACTCCAGTAAGCATAGTTTTTACCATTCAAACGCACATTAATAGCCTGAAGAGAATCATCGGATGCCATTATAAGAGAGAAAACAATACTAACCAACAAAGTCAAGCAAAGCAGTGTGTAAAAAAGAATGGATAACTGCAAACCAACACCACAAGCAGATAGAGGATGAATAGTCGATCGCAAATCCGTCAACCGTGCCGCCAGGAACTGCCGCACGCGCCCCCACGCGCCACCAGAAGGTCCGACTGCCTGACTCACGCGCCTCCTTACACCGGCGCGTGTACTCTCACGCGCCACTCCGGTCGACGCGGCTCCACCTGCAGATTCTGAATATGGTCTTAGATCACCGGAATTCCTACTGCAAGTGCCTCGAAATTCGTGAAACAGTACGGTTTAGAGTTTTTCGCGAAGAAGAAAAATGCGCGCTGATTTCGTTTTTCGAAGGCAATGTGAATCAAATTTCTCTGATACCATGTAGAAAACACAATAACATATATATCCTTATATATGTTCTACAAATAAACTAAGAGAAAGAAGAAAGAATAGAAGAAGAGAAAGAGAGAAGAGACAACTCTAAAACCACACCATTCATTATAATACTCAATCCTATATATACATACAAAACAAAAGCATATGCTTAGAATATTCTAAAGCATATAAAGCATATTCTAAGCATATTCTAAGCATATTCAAAAGCATATTCTACATATAAAGCATATTCTAAGCATATTCTAAGCATATTCAAAAATGTGCTAATTATTCTAACATCCCCCCGCAAACTCACGATGCTATAGCATGAAGCAACAAGAGTTTGTCAAGTAAGAATCGGAAGCGAGAAGTCGGATGAGACTTGGTGAAGAAGTCTGCAAGCTGCAATGATGAAGAGACAAAAGGTAAGGCAATAGTCCCATGCTGAAGATGATGACGAACAAGGTGACAATCAATTTCAATGTGCTTCGTGCGCTCATGGAACACTGAATTATGTGAGATCTGGATGGCACTCTTGTTATCACAATACATAGAGGTGGGAGATGAAATAGAAACACCCATATCTGCAAGTAGCCAACGTAACCACACAATCTCAGTAGTAGTGGAGGCCATAGCGCGATATTCTGCTTCAGTTGATGAGCGAGAAACTACTGTCTGCTTCTTACTTTTCCATGAGATAAGAGAGTCACCCAAAAATACACAGTAGCCAGTAGTGGACTTACGATCAGTTGGGTTCCCAGCCCAATCTGCATCAGAGTAAGCTCGAAGCTCTAAGGAGGAGGTCGATGGGAATAAAATACTCTGAAAGCAAGAGCCACGAAGATAGCGCAAGATTCTAACAACCGCTGCCCAGTGAACCATGGTAGGTGCTGAAACAAACTGACTGACAACATGCACAGCATAAGCAATGTCTGGCCTAGTAATGGTAAGATAAACAAGGGAACCAACAATAGTACGATACAAAGTAGGATCAGACAGTGGTTCACCATCAGAAGATGAGTAACGAACATTAGCCTCAATAGGAGTATCAGCTGTTTTAGTATCAGTAAGACGAGCACGCTCAACGACATCTGCAGCATATTTAGACTGAGAGAGCATATAACCTCGAGGAGAAGAAGCAACCTCAATCCCCAGAAAGTAAGTTAAGGGACCCAAATCCTTCATTTCAAAAAGACGAGCCAATTCTGATTTTAAATTGGTTATCCCTACAACATCATCACCAGTAATGATCATGTCATCAACGTACAACAGAAGGAGAATACGACCAGTGGAAGTACATCTACAGAACAAAGCGGAATCATGATGGCTAGATGTAAAACCAAGAGAGAGCACAACTGTAGAAAACTTCTCAAACCAGGCACGAGGTGTTTGTTTGAGACCATATAGAGCTTTCTTAAGTTTGCAAACAAATCCAGGAGAATGAGGAACACCAGGTGGAGGAACCATATAAACATCTTCTTGAAGATTTCCATTCAAGAAGGCATTTTTAACATCCATTTGAGAGAGACTCCACTGACGAATAGAAGCAACCGCAATAAGTGTACGTACAGTAGTCATTTTTGCAACAGGGGCAAATGTCTCCTCATAATCCAAGCCATACTGTTGAGAAAATCCCTTAGCAACCAATCGAGCCTTGTAACGCTCAACTGAACCATCAGATTTGGTCTTGATCTTATAGACCCAACGAGATCCAATAGCATGTTTTCCTGGTGGTAAAGAAACTAATTCCCAAGTGTCTGTCTTATGTAGAGCATTAAGTTCATCAGTCATAGCCTGTTGCCAAAGAGGATCTAAAGCTGCTTCTTTGTAAGAGGAAGGTTCAGAAAGCTTATGAATGGAAGACAAAAAACAACAAAAGGACTCAGAATAACAAGAATAATCAAACTCGGGTAAGTGAGCAGACTTACGTATACGTTGAGGATATCGAGGAGGAGGAGACTGCGAATCCTCAGCCTCAGACGGTGCTTGGGGATCCATAGGAGAAGGGAGGACATTCTGAGATGGCGCATGTGTACCTGTAGCAGATGACGAAGATGGAGAACAAATAGTAGGGACATATGTAGATGGTCTATCAATATCATCAGTGAAAGGATCAATACAAATGAGATCTGACGTGGTCATGTGAGAGGTATTATCTGTAATAGAAAAGAAGGGAATGTGTTCAAGAAACACAACATTACGAGAGACATATAACTTGTGACTGACAGGATCAAAACATCGATAACCTTTTTGTCCCTCACCATATCCTAAGAAGACACAAATAGCTGAGCGTGGAGTTAATTTACTACGTTCTGCCGTAGGACGAAGAACAAAACAAGTGCACCCAAAGACTTTTAAGAGAGAGTAATCAGGAGAATAACTAAACAAGGTTTGAAATGGTGACAAACCAGATAAATGAGAAGATGGTATCCTATTTATCAAATAGACAGCAGTGAGAACTGCCTCCCCCCAAAATTCACTAGGTACTTTGGCAGATAGGAGAAGGGAACGAGCAGTTTCAACAATGTGTCTATGCTTACGTTCAGCAACACCATTCTGTTGAGGAGTATCAGTACAAGAAGTTTGATGAATTGTACCATCAAGAGCAAGCAACTCACGAAAATCATTAGAAACATATTCCCCACCCAAATCACATCGAAAACATTTAATGACAGCAGAATGTTGAGTTTTAATAAGTGCTCGAAACGAACGATAAATAGAAATAAAATCAGAACGTCGCTTCATAAGATATACCCAACAGTAACGACTATAATCATCAATAAAGGAAACATAATATCGGGATCCTCCTTTAGTAGAAACAGGAGCAGGGCCCCATACATCTGAGTGTACAAGATCAAATGATGCAATAGAAGAAGAAATACTACGAGGAAAAGGTAAAGCTGAAAATTTAGCAAGTTTGCATCCACTACAATCAGAAATATCATGAGGTTTTAAGTCTCCCAAACAACCTTTAGAAGCTAAAAATCTCAAACGACTAGCAGACACATGTCCTAGGCGAGAATGCCATAAATAGAAATTAGAAGAAGAAGAATTCAAATGGAAAGACGATAAATCAGTACTAGAGGCTGCAACATGCGCTGGTCTCAGATTATCTAGAACATAAAGTCCTCCTCTTTGCCTATGGCCGATCCCAATCAGCTTCTGAGACTGCGGATCCTGTACATAACAAGTAGTAGAAGTAAAGTGAACAGAATTACCAGAATCACATAATTGACCAACAGAAATAAGATTTAAAGTAAGGTCAGGAACACAATAGACATCTGATAAAGATAGATTAGAAGTATGAACAGAACCAACACCTGCTAAGGACAACGGGGTGCCATCAGCAGTCATAACAGGTGAAGATGACATAGAAGGATATAAATAATCAAAAAGTGATGAGTTAGGAGACATATGCTTAGAAGCACCCGAGTCAAAAATCCACGAGGAGGTTTTACCTGAGGAGTTCTGAGAGGACAAACCTACATGAGTAGAGGCTGACATGACATGTGACTGTGAGGCTAAAAACTTCTGAAACTGCTCACTAAGATCAGTCAATCGGGAATCAGATGAAGGCGGTGGACCAAGTATAGAGGAGCCAACAGGTGGAACAATCGCTGCTGTGTGGGCATTGGATCTATAAGACTGCTGGGACTTCAATAACTTAGGACATTGAGCCTTCCAATGTCCCTTTTGTCTACAAAAACTACAAACATCATTTGGGAACCGTGCATATCCTTTGGTTCGATTCTGTGTAGATGGTAAAGCTAAGACTGAAGTCCCAGAATGTGGAAGAGATACATCTTCAGTAAGAGATTTTAACCGTGTCTCCTCAGCAACAAGTTCACTAACAACTGAATCAACAGATGGAAGAGGAGTACGGTGCAAAATAGAACCTCTGAGTCCCTCAAAATCACTACGAAGTGCCATCAAAAACTGAACCAATCGTTGCTCCTCTCTATAAATAATATAATCCGCACTTGCTTTCAGACCTGCCGGTTCAGTAAGAGCTAACTCATCCCAAATTGATGTCATAGCAGTATAAAAATCCAGAATGCTCATATTCTTTTGTTGCAATGCTCAAATATCAATCTCTAACTGATATCGTTTTGCAAAACTAGATTTAGTGTACAAGTTCTGCAAATGGTCCCAAACCTCCTTTACCGTTTCATACTTAGCCAACTGTGTACCAATACTATGTTCTACAGAATTATTTATCCATGTATGAATTTTTGAATTATTTGAATCCCAGGTATCTAACAGAGTTGCATAATTTGTATCATTATTTTCCGGTTTCTCAACTATTCCACTGACATAACCCCACAATTTTTTACCCTTAAGAAAGTGTTTCATAACATGACTCCAGTAAGCATAGTTTTTACCATTCAAACGCACATTAATAGCCTGAAGAGAATCATCGGATGCCATTATAAGAGAGAAAACAATACTAACCAACAAAGTCAAGCAAAGCAGTGTGTAAAAAAGAATGGATAACTGCAAACCAACACCACAAGCAGATAGAGGATGAATAGTCGATCGCAAATCCGTCAACCGTGCCGCCAGGAACTGCCGCACGCGCCCCCACGCGCCACCAGAAGGTCCGACTGCCTGACTCACGCGCCTCCTTACACCGGCGCGTGTACTCTCACGCGCCACTCCGGTCGACGCGGCTCCACCTGCAGATTCTGAATA
This sequence comes from Ligustrum vulgare, assembly GCA_963555705.1. Lineage (NCBI taxonomy): Eukaryota > Viridiplantae > Streptophyta > Magnoliopsida > Lamiales > Oleaceae > Ligustrum > Ligustrum vulgare. The sequence continues at coordinate 53,155,182 of OY743175.1, forward strand.
TGGTCTTAGATCACCGGAATTCCTACTGCAAGTGCCTCGAAATTCGTGAAACAGTACGGTTTAGAGTTTTTCGCGAAGAAGAAAAATGCGCGCTGATTTCGTTTTTCGAAGGCAATGTGAATCAAATTTCTCTGATACCATGTAGAAAACACAATAACATATATATCCTTATATATGTTCTACAAATAAACTAAGAGAAAGAAGAAAGAATAGAAGAAGAGAAAGAGAGAAGAGACAACTCTAAAACCACACCATTCATTATAATACTCAATCCTATATATACATACAAAACAAAAGCATATGCTTAGAATATTCTAAAGCATATAAAGCATATTCTAAGCATATTCTAAGCATATTCAAAAGCATATTCTACATATAAAGCATATTCTAAGCATATTCTAAGCATATTCAAAAATGTGCTAATTATTCTAACATCCCCCCGCAAACTCACGATGCTATAGCATGAAGCAACAAGAGTTTGTCAAGTAAGAATCGGAAGCGAGAAGTCGGATGAGACTTGGTGAAGAAGTCTGCAAGCTGCAATGATGAAGAGACAAAAGGTAAGGCAATAGTCCCATGCTGAAGATGATGACGAACAAGGTGACAATCAATTTCAATGTGCTTCGTGCGCTCATGGAACACTGAATTATGTGAGATCTGGATGGCACTCTTGTTATCACAATACATAGAGGTGGGAGATGAAATAGAAACACCCATATCTGCAAGTAGCCAACGTAACCACACAATCTCAGTAGTAGTGGAGGCCATAGCGCGATATTCTGCTTCAGTTGATGAGCGAGAAACTACTGTCTGCTTCTTACTTTTCCATGAGATAAGAGAGTCACCCAAAAATACACAGTAGCCAGTAGTGGACTTACGATCAGTTGGGTTCCCAGCCCAATCTGCATCAGAGTAAGCTCGAAGCTCTAAGGAGGAGGTCGATGGGAATAAAATACTCTGAAAGCAAGAGCCACGAAGATAGCGCAAGATTCTAACAACCGCTGCCCAGTGAACCATGGTAGGTGCTGAAACAAACTGACTGACAACATGCACAGCATAAGCAATGTCTGGCCTAGTAATGGTAAGATAAACAAGGGAACCAACAATAGTACGATACAAAGTAGGATCAGACAGTGGTTCACCATCAGAAGATGAGTAACGAACATTAGCCTCAATAGGAGTATCAGCTGTTTTAGTATCAGTAAGACGAGCACGCTCAACGACATCTGCAGCATATTTAGACTGAGAGAGCATATAACCTCGAGGAGAAGAAGCAACCTCAATCCCCAGAAAGTAAGTTAAGGGACCCAAATCCTTCATTTCAAAAAGACGAGCCAATTCTGATTTTAAATTGGTTATCCCTACAACATCATCACCAGTAATGATCATGTCATCAACGTACAACAGAAGGAGAATACGACCAGTGGAAGTACATCTACAGAACAAAGCGGAATCATGATGGCTAGATGTAAAACCAAGAGAGAGCACAACTGTAGAAAACTTCTCAAACCAGGCACGAGGTGTTTGTTTGAGACCATATAGAGCTTTCTTAAGTTTGCAAACAAATCCAGGAGAATGAGGAACACCAGGTGGAGGAACCATATAAACATCTTCTTGAAGATTTCCATTCAAGAAGGCATTTTTAACATCCATTTGAGAGAGACTCCACTGACGAATAGAAGCAACCGCAATAAGTGTACGTACAGTAGTCATTTTTGCAACAGGGGCAAATGTCTCCTCATAATCCAAGCCATACTGTTGAGAAAATCCCTTAGCAACCAATCGAGCCTTGTAACGCTCAACTGAACCATCAGATTTGGTCTTGATCTTATAGACCCAACGAGATCCAATAGCATGTTTTCCTGGTGGTAAAGAAACTAATTCCCAAGTGTCTGTCTTATGTAGAGCATTAAGTTCATCAGTCATAGCCTGTTGCCAAAGAGGATCTAAAGCTGCTTCTTTGTAAGAGGAAGGTTCAGAAAGCTTATGAATGGAAGACAAAAAACAACAAAAGGACTCAGAATAACAAGAATAATCAAACTCGGGTAAGTGAGCAGACTTACGTATACGTTGAGGATATCGAGGAGGAGGAGACTGCGAATCCTCAGCCTCAGACGGTGCTTGGGGATCCATAGGAGAAGGGAGGACATTCTGAGATGGCGCATGTGTACCTGTAGCAGATGACGAAGATGGAGAACAAATAGTAGGGACATATGTAGATGGTCTATCAATATCATCAGTGAAAGGATCAATACAAATGAGATCTGACGTGGTCATGTGAGAGGTATTATCTGTAATAGAAAAGAAGGGAATGTGTTCAAGAAACACAACATTACGAGAGACATATAACTTGTGACTGACAGGATCAAAACATCGATAACCTTTTTGTCCCTCACCATATCCTAAGAAGACACAAATAGCTGAGCGTGGAGTTAATTTACTACGTTCTGCCGTAGGACGAAGAACAAAACAAGTGCACCCAAAGACTTTTAAGAGAGAGTAATCAGGAGAATAACTAAACAAGGTTTGAAATGGTGACAAACCAGATAAATGAGAAGATGGTATCCTATTTATCAAATAGACAGCAGTGAGAACTGCCTCCCCCCAAAATTCACTAGGTACTTTGGCAGATAGGAGAAGGGAACGAGCAGTTTCAACAATGTGTCTATGCTTACGTTCAGCAACACCATTCTGTTGAGGAGTATCAGTACAAGAAGTTTGATGAATTGTACCATCAAGAGCAAGCAACTCACGAAAATCATTAGAAACATATTCCCCACCCAAATCACATCGAAAACATTTAATGACAGCAGAATGTTGAGTTTTAATAAGTGCTCGAAACGAACGATAAATAGAAATAAAATCAGAACGTCGCTTCATAAGATATACCCAACAGTAACGACTATAATCATCAATAAAGGAAACATAATATCGGGATCCTCCTTTAGTAGAAACAGGAGCAGGGCCCCATACATCTGAGTGTACAAGATCAAATGATGCAATAGAAGAAGAAATACTACGAGGAAAAGGTAAAGCTGAAAATTTAGCAAGTTTGCATCCACTACAATCAGAAATATCATGAGGTTTTAAGTCTCCCAAACAACCTTTAGAAGCTAAAAATCTCAAACGACTAGCAGACACATGTCCTAGGCGAGAATGCCATAAATAGAAATTAGAAGAAGAAGAATTCAAATGGAAAGACGATAAATCAGTACTAGAGGCTGCAACATGCGCTGGTCTCAGATTATCTAGAACATAAAGTCCTCCTCTTTGCCTATGGCCGATCCCAATCAGCTTCTGAGACTGCGGATCCTGTACATAACAAGTAGTAGAAGTAAAGTGAACAGAATTACCAGAATCACATAATTGACCAACAGAAATAAGATTTAAAGTAAGGTCAGGAACACAATAGACATCTGATAAAGATAGATTAGAAGTATGAACAGAACCAACACCTGCTAAGGACAACGGGGTGCCATCAGCAGTCATAACAGGTGAAGATGACATAGAAGGATATAAATAATCAAAAAGTGATGAGTTAGGAGACATATGCTTAGAAGCACCCGAGTCAAAAATCCACGAGGAGGTTTTACCTGAGGAGTTCTGAGAGGACAAACCTACATGAGTAGAGGCTGACATGACATGTGACTGTGAGGCTAAAAACTTCTGAAACTGCTCACTAAGATCAGTCAATCGGGAATCAGATGAAGGCGGTGGACCAAGTATAGAGGAGCCAACAGGTGGAACAATCGCTGCTGTGTGGGCATTGGATCTATAAGACTGCTGGGACTTCAATAACTTAGGACATTGAGCCTTCCAATGTCCCTTTTGTCTACAAAAACTACAAACATCATTTGGGAACCGTGCATATCCTTTGGTTCGATTCTGTGTAGATGGTAAAGCTAAGACTGAAGTCCCAGAATGTGGAAGAGATACATCTTCAGTAAGAGATTTTAACCGTGTCTCCTCAGCAACAAGTTCACTAACAACTGAATCAACAGATGGAAGAGGAGTACGGTGCAAAATAGAACCTCTGAGTCCCTCAAAATCACTACGAAGTGCCATCAAAAACTGAACCAATCGTTGCTCCTCTCTATAAATAATATAATCCGCACTTGCTTTCAGACCTGCCGGTTCAGTAAGAGCTAACTCATCCCAAATTGATGTCATAGCAGTATAAAAATCCAGAATGCTCATATTCTTTTGTTGCAATGCTCAAATATCAATCTCTAACTGATATCGTTTTGCAAAACTAGATTTAGTGTACAAGTTCTGCAAATGGTCCCAAACCTCCTTTACCGTTTCATACTTAGCCAACTGTGTACCAATACTATGTTCTACAGAATTATTTATCCATGTATGAATTTTTGAATTATTTGAATCCCAGGTATCTAACAGAGTTGCATAATTTGTATCATTATTTTCCGGTTTCTCAACTATTCCACTGACATAACCCCACAATTTTTTACCCTTAAGAAAGTGTTTCATAACATGACTCCAGTAAGCATAGTTTTTACCATTCAAACGCACATTAATAGCCTGAAGAGAATCATCGGATGCCATTATAAGAGAGAAAACAATACTAACCAACAAAGTCAAGCAAAGCAGTGTGTAAAAAAGAATGGATAACTGCAAACCAACACCACAAGCAGATAGAGGATGAATAGTCGATCGCAAATCCGTCAACCGTGCCGCCAGGAACTGCCGCACGCGCCCCCACGCGCCACCAGAAGGTCCGACTGCCTGACTCACGCGCCTCCTTACACCGGCGCGTGTACTCTCACGCGCCACTCCGGTCGACGCGGCTCCACCTGCAGATTCTGAATATGGTCTTAGATCACCGGAATTCCTACTGCAAGTGCCTCGAAATTCGTGAAACAGTACGGTTTAGAGTTTTTCGCGAAGAAGAAAAATGCGCGCTGATTTCGTTTTTCGAAGGCAATGTGAATCAAATTTCTCTGATACCATGTAGAAAACACAATAACATATATATCCTTATATATGTTCTACAAATAAACTAAGAGAAAGAAGAAAGAATAGAAGAAGAGAAAGAGAGAAGAGACAACTCTAAAACCACACCATTCATTATAATATTCAATCCTATATATACATACAAAACAAAAGCATATGCTTAGAATATTCTAAAGCATATAAAGCATATTCTAAGCATATTCTAAGCATATTCAAAAGCATATTCTACATATAAAGCATATTCTAAGCATATAATTCTGCAATGATTTCTTCATCCCTGGCGAAGGGATGAATAACACTTCTATAGGGGATTCGAGCATTGATTTCTTGGAGGTGATCAGTAAGATCAGGGATGATTCCCTCTCCGAACTCGTTGTCGACGTAAATAGGAACAACTTCTCTCCATCCAAATGCTTTGACAATTGAAGTTATGGCTTCTAGTTGAGCTGAATCATTTAAGGTTGCTCGGATAAAATATTCACTCCGGAGTGAAGTCAAGGAGGGACTAGTTGCAGAAAATGAAATTATTGGTACCTTAGAATTGTTTCCAAGATTAATCAAAAAGTTTGCCTGAGTTGATTGCTGTGGTCCAATGATGGCCTTCACTTGTACATTGTTCAGTAGGTCTTGTGCTGCACCATTCATGGCAATTAGACACAGACTTTGTATTGTCCAAAGTATGAGTATATAATGAAAGGAGAACACAACACTATAATATGGAAATGATATGTTTCCCATGTCTGACGTTCAATGTATGTGTACCACGTGTGATGTGTACATTGGCTGTGAGACAACATATGCTGGCCTACAGTTGGGCAATAAATCGGTTCTGGTATAGTATGGAAATGATCTCCAACACACACGAGAATGGGAAGACAAATGAAAGTACCTGCCAGAGCTGCATCGACGACATTACCGTTGGAGTCCCTAGAGTGTAAAATTAGCCTTGTCTTGTAATATCCACGGGACGCATAGAAGTCCGAGAGGGCCATTTTTATGCATTCCAAACCCATCTTTCCGACCGTCGTATTCATGTCAAGTATCACGCCCACCTTCACTGGAATTGTGGTTTCCAGTGCCAAGATTGCATGAGAGCAAACACTTACAAATAGAAAAAATGAATGAAGTGAGACAAGTAACTGAATAGGATGCTTCTCCATGTTAAAGAGTTGCTAATTCAATCTTATTGTGGGCCAATAATGGAAAGAGATGGACAATATTCACATGTTCAGGAAGAGAAATATATACAGGATAAACAAAATTTTCAACTGAAATTGTACTTTGATTATTAAAGTTTTCTTATTGAGTTATAAGTTAGGTATGATAATTCCATGATTCAACGTGTATTTTTTAATCTGATCATCAATTTGCATATTATTGACATAGTTGATTGAAACTAGTCAAAATAAATTTTAGCCCTGTTTGATCCTCGAGAAATTTTCTAACTTTATTTTTAAATTCATTTTTAACCACGCATTTCAATGGGGCCGTCCACTTTACACATTTTAAACAATTTTTTAACCACACAAAAAATAAACTCGAGTCATGTGGCAGCACTATATTTGCGATGGGCACTATAACGGAATTGAAAATTAAAAATTGGTACCAAGCCCGGCCAGCCGATAGATTAAATGGTAATCACTGATCTGGGCGCACCATTCTACTGATAGAGATTAGAGAAATTTAAAAAGGTGATGCTAAAGAGTTCAAACATCTAGATTTAGGCACCTTGCTAGTCTATTTTCTTTGGCGGCTCTCAGCACCAAGATTTGTCATATACATCTCAAAGTGTGCGAGTGAGAGAGATGAAAACATGTGGTACGTTATATTACATCCATGTTGAGAGAAGGTTTAAAAATAATCTTCGAATTAGAGCCTGAAATTTATATCAGACTGTTGATTTTATTGTTAGTCCGCTCAACAATAAACTTATTTTTGCAATTGCCTCGCAAGAAATACAAAGTTAAACGAGATTAGCGAAATTAAATACAATCAAGCGAGCAAAAACAAATGCAATAATAATAAATCGATAGTAATTGATTTATTCAAGCTTCAAAGGTGGTTGTAAAGGGACTCAGATCAATTCCCAATAATCCAAGCGTTTGTAACACCAACAAGCAATCCACGAAATCAATCTAAGTGACCACATAAGATTCCATTGAGGAAGAGACACGGTATCTTCACCAAAAAGCAACTATAAGAACGGCCAACAATGGAGAACACACCACCACACAAAAGACACAATTTCCACCAAGGAGAGTCTAGTCGATGCACACACGAAGGTCACACTTACTTTCTTTTTGCATTGATAACAAGTTACAAATTCAAGTTCATAAGTCATAGTTCATAGGTCGCATGCGGGTCACAAGTAAAAGTTCACATGTCACAATTCACAATCCACGGTCACATCTTCTTTGTGCATAAATGATGAGTAATAGATTTAAGTTCAAAGGTCATAATTCATTTGTTGCAAGTCACATCTCACAATTCATAATCCAAGGTCACATTCAAGAGAACTAGTCAAAGACAATATGTAAGTTATAAATTTTATTTTTGATTGGTGTGATGGTCATGACGGCGGTACGTCGGAGATGGCGGTAGTGGTGGCGATGTGTCGAAAGTCATGATGATAATGGCAACGGTGATGGGGGTGGTGATTAGTGGTTGGTCGTAGTGGTGATGGCGAATCTAGTGATTGGTGGTGAAGGTGACGACAAGGCATAGTGAAGATTTGAACGAGGAGGTGAATTTTTATGATATATTAATTACATTAATTACCACTTGATATTTGCAATTCTAAACTTATTTATTTAGATTTGAAATATGGTATAATAACCACCATGATTTGTATATTCTTCCTTTATATATATATATATATACACACTCCAATTAATGGAGTATGTAAACCGACCCGCTTAATCATCATAGCAACACGGTTTGTTTGGAATAAAAAATCCTAATACTATCGCAGTCTAATGTGAATCGCTATTACGTGTCGCATCCATTTGGTATCCATGTTGGGTGAAGGCACATATAAAAAGGTTTTATTAATTAATCTTATAATGCGAATGACAAATATAAACTATTTACTCAAGAGTTGACAAATAGCATCAATTCAATGGGTTCCATAAATATAGAGACAAATGATGTCTACAGACCGTGGAACAAGGGTAAATAGCTTATATATTTGTTTTATCATTTGTGCAATGGGGTTCCATTGATGAATAGAACCGTCGACTTGACAATTAACAAATTTGAATTTGAATCAAATTAAATTAAGGTGGAGCGCGATGTACGGAGTAATCGGTTCATCGTGCTCACCAAATTCCACTTTCGTGAAGGTTTCACAAAATAAAAAATAAAAAATAAATCTTGTAATAATTAAATAAACTAGGCTTAGGAGTTGACAAATGACAAATTCATATTTTTATGCAATTCCAGCTTATATTAGGAATTCTATTAAGAGCATTTTGGATAATCTTAGCGTCTGTTTGTTACACGTTAAAATGAGTTTTTTGTCAAATCAACTATTAGTTTATGTGGTGTGGGGCTTCATTCCGATTTTCATTTTGTTGACTGTAAAAATTTTCCCAGGTTGCCCTTTTGATGCTTGGTTACATTTGTGGTTTTGACCTTTGACCGATAGTACATTATTAAATATCTGTTAAATGGCTTATGCACAGAAATGATGAATGATACAGTACTTGCACAACCAAGTAATAATATTTTAATGTAAAATTACTGTACAAAACTGCAAAAACTCATTAAAATTAGATTTTAGATTTTAATGAAAACAAAAAAGACGAATGCTCTATCTTCCGGATGGCTTGTTATAATCAGAAGAGCACTGTCCAATATATCGCTGATCCTATGACTAAACATTTTACCCTTGTAATTACGTATATTTTAGAGTATATAATTTTATATTCGTTGTCACGGTACTATCTAAATAAACTTTATAGAAGTTATATATATATATTAAAAAGACAGTTATATGTGAAACTATCAAGCCTTTTACCCAGAAGTTCCTTAGCATGTGGCCAAGCTTTCTCCTGCAATTATATAAACTCAAGTAGGGAGTTTTTATTTGATAAACAGGATTTTATTCCAAGTCATCGTCTTCAATTTTTGGTGGAGCAGTCGTGAACCTATATACACTTAGGTGCCCAAAAAAAAATCTTCTATGACATTTTCCGTCCAATTATTCCATTAATTTGCGCATGTTCACTTTCATTTTATGAGTACGTATAAATATCGGATAATTATTGGAGAATATTCTGTGTATATATGCTATGCTAGATTAGTGGAGTTATAATTAGAGATAATTTCTGTATAGACTTAATTTTAGAAATTAATGATTGCACATCCATATTCCTAGGCTAATTACATGTGATAGAGATTGACTCTATCACTCTCTATATATACTTGTAATATGTATTAAATCTGGATATAATAAGAATTACCTTCTTTTCTCCAATTTCTTCATGGTATCAGAGCGGTGATTCCTGCACCAGCTCATGTTCTTTTTAATTATTGTTATGGCAGATGATACCGTTGCTACTGGAGGGTTGAAGGAGTTAGTTTCTTCTTCATCTAATATTTCCGATGGTGATGTCAACATCTCTCAAAAATTGAGTTCAGTTCTGTTGAATGAATTCAATTACCTTCCATGGTCGAGGGCAATAACCATTGCTCTTGGTGGTAGATCAAGGTTGGGATTCATTAATGGTACTGCCAAATCTCCAGAATCGAGTTCGTCGGAGTATGAGGCTTGGCTTTCTAAAGACCAACAAGTTATGTCGTGGATTCTTAACTCGATGGAGCGTGATCTTGCAGAGATTTTTAGCTATTCAGAGTCCTCTTTGGATCTTTGGAATGCTGTTCGTGACATGTATGGCAACCAAAACAATTCTGCCAGGATTTTCCAAATTCACAGGGAAATTGCAAGTCTTCATCAAGATGGGAAGCCATTCGTAAATCTGCTGGGAAGCTTGAAGAGTTTGTGGAGTGAGCTGGAGATTTATAGACCTCCTACTGTTGATGCGGCTATTTTGCGGAAGCGAACAGAGGAGGACCGTATTTTTCAGCTATTGGCTTGTCTTAATCCTGATTTTGAGGATCTAAGGAGCCATATTCTAATGAATACCGAATTACCATCCTTCAAAAATATTTGCGCAATCATTCAACGTGAGGAAGTACGCAGGAAGGTCATGCCACGAACTGTTAATCCCAGTCCTCCAGATGTTCGAGCCTATATTGCTCGTTCACCTTCTGAAGGGAAATCTTATAAGGGCAAACGCCCTGATCTCAAATGTCAGCATTGCCATAATATTGGACACTCAATAAATCGCTGCTGGATTCTTCACCCAGAGATGAAACCTAAACCTTCCAAAGATCAGAAAGGCGTAGGATATCAAAAAGGAGTCCCTGGTCATAAGGCTCATTTGGCTGCACACTCCACTGAATCTTTTTCATCTAATCCTGTTACTTTACTAAATGATTTTGCAAATTATTTACAAGACAGGCATGGTCAGGGAACTATTCAAGGAGGAGTTGTTAATCAAGAAAAAGATCAACCAGCTGCACTTCTGAGTCATTTTGCTGGTTTTTTAACTGATGCAAATTCTGAAACTAGCCAAGGTATTCAGATTGCTTTTATGACTGCATTAGAAATTGATAGTTTGCATGATGTATGGGTTATTGATTCTGGTGCCACAGATCACATGTCGAATAAATTAACCCATGTTTATGATTTTTGTTCCTTTTCTACACCTTCCTTCGTCTCTGTAGCAAATGGGAAAGGTGCTCCTGTAAAGGGTAAGGGTAAAATTAAACTTGTTTCAGATATTATAGAGTCTGATGTTCTGTATGTCCCTTCCTTTCCATTTCAGTTGCTTTCGGTTCAAAAACTGACATCCTCGCTCAATTGTGAAGTTATATTTACTCCTTACAAGGTTATTTTTCAGGACCTCGTCACCAAGGCGATGATTGGTGAAGGATTTCATTTACATGGACTCTACTATTTCTCTCCTAATTCTCAGGTTACTAAGGGATTTCAAGCTATTTCATCTCCCATCTCTGAGCATCTTCTATGGCATCGCCGTCTTGCACATCCTTCAAATGATGTTCTTAGCAAAATAAATCGGGTTCTACCTAAAGGAACTCTTGATTGTGACATCTGCCATTTTTCTAAGTCCTCTAGGATTCCTTTTAATTCATCAGTGTCTCGTACTACCCAGCCATTTGAAATTGTACATTCAGATGTTTGGGGACCTTTTTCCTCTTCTCTAGATGGATTTAAATATTTTGTAACCTTTATTGATGATTTCTCTAGGGTTACTTGGGTGTACTTATTGAAATCAAAAAGTGAAGTATTTGAGTTCTTTAAAGATTTTCACATGTTAGTTACTACCCAATTTTCAGCTCATATTAAAATTCTTCGATCTGATAATGGCACAGAATATATGTCTCATAACATGACAAACTATTTGACTTCTAATGGCATATTGCATCAGACTAGTTGTATTAATACACCTCAACAAAATGGCATTGCCGAACGAAAAAATCGTGATTTGCTTGAGAAAACTCGATCTATAATGCTTCAGATGAATGTCCCAAAACCTTTTTGGTCTCATGGAATTCTTACTGCAACCTATCTTGTGAATCGCTTACCCAGTCGAGTGCTGGATTTTAAATGTCCTCTTGAAGTATTGCAGGACAAAGCTCCAGATTTTTCTCATCTCAAAATTTTTGGATGCACTTGCTTTGTGCATGTCTCAACTGCTCACCGTGACAAGCTTGATCCTCGAGCTGTTAAGTGCATATTCCTTGGTTATTCGCAAACAAAAAAGGGGTACAAATGTTATGACACTCTCTCCAAGAAATTATATGTGACTAGAGACGTTCGCTTTGCTGAACAAATTCCATATTTTGTCGCCTCTAGTCAGAGGGAGAAGTTGTCTGAGCTACTTCCATTGCCTAGCATTGATTCTGGTCATCAGCAACCTACTCAAAACTTACTTCCTACCTCAAATCGGGATACTACTGAGCATTATGATGATCACTTGGATATCCCTGATGCTCCTTCTCAGGAAACTATTACAGAATCACCCGAGCAAGAATTTTCCCATGAACAAGGTGAACCAATATCTCCCCGACGTAATCCTCCACGGAAGCGTCACCCTCCAGCAAAATTGGCAGATTATGTTGCTAATACTGTCAGGTACCCTGTCACTAATTTTATGTCATATCATCGACTATCACCTTTGCATACAGCTTTCCTTACAGCTATATCAAACGTTCCTGAGCCAAAGAACTTTCAAGAAGCCGAATCCCAGGCTGTTTGGCAGAAAGCTATGCATGAAGAATTAACTGCTCTTGCAGAGAACAAAACTTGGACTATAGTGCCTCTTCCCCCGGGAAAACATGCAGTTGGTAGTCGTTGGGTGTTTAAGACGAAATTCAAGTCTGATGGTTCTCTTGATAGGCATAAAGCACGTCTTGTTGCTCAAGGCTTCACTCAGAAATTTGGGGTCGATTACAAGGAAACTTTTGCTCCCGTTGCAAAGATGACCACGGTACGAGTTCTTTTATCTATGGCTATCAACAATGGGTGGTCATTATTTCAGATGGACGTAAAAAATGCATTCTTGCATGGTGATCTCGAGGAAGAAGTGTTTATGAAGCTCCCTCCCGGGCATCCTCAAAGTGAAAATTCCAATTTGGTCTGTCAGCTCCATAAATCAATTTATGGTTTAAAACAAAGTCCCCGTGCATGGCATGCCAAGTTAAGCACTACTCTTGAAGCTCTTGGTTTCAGCAAGAGTTCAGCTGATTCGTCTCTCTATGTCCGGCTTGGTTCAGTTGACAAACTTGTGGTATTAATTTACGTAGATGATCTCATTATTACCGGGAATAATACTGATTCTATCGCTCAATTGAAAACGAAACTTCAGCACCAATTTCCAATCAAGGATCTTGGTTCATTGAAGTACTTTCTTGGGATTGAAATGGCATCTTCCAGCAAAGGGCTATTCCTTAACCAACGTAAATACATTGTAGATCTGCTGCAACATGCTGAGATGTTACACACCAAACCCGCTGCTACTCCTCTTGATAGCAAATTGAGGCTTGCTTCTACCGGGAAAGCCTTAGACTCACCGAGTTATTATCAGAAGCTTGTAGGAAAGCTCATCTACTTGACTATTACGAGACCGGATATTACTTTTGCAGTTAGTCTTGTTAGTCAACATATGCATGATCCAACCGTTCAACATCTAGGCATGGTAAAACGCATCTTGCGGTATCTGAAGGGCTCGATTGGTCGTGGAATAGTCATGACCAGTAATGGTCACACTAATATTATAGGATATACCGATTCTGATTGGGCTGGTAATTCACTTGATCGTCGTTCTACTACTGGCTATTGTATGTTTGTTGGTGGTAACCTGGTGTCTTGGAAAAGTAAAAAACAACATGTGGTCGCTCGATCTAGCGCCGAAGCTGAGTATCGCGCGATGGCCTCCGCAGCTTGTGAGCTCGTATGGCTTAATAGTCTTCTTACTGATCTAGGTTGTCCTAGCTCTATTCCTATGAAACTTTTTTGTGATAATCAGGCCGCTATGCACATTGCTTCTAATCCCGTGTTCCATGAAAGAACCAAACACATTGAAGTGGACTGTCACTACATTCGTCAACAGGTTCAATCTAAATTAATTGATACCCAATATGTGCGTTCTAATGATCAACTGGCTGATGTGTTCACCAAAGTATTGCCGACTACTCAGTTCTACAGGCTTTTGAGCAAGCTTGGCTCCATCAATCCATTGGATCCAGCTTGAGGGGGAGTATTGGAGAATATTCTGTGTATATATGCTATGCTAGATTAGTGGAGTTATAATTAGAGATAATTTCTGTATAGACTTAATTTTAGGAATTAATGATTGCACATCCATATTCCTAGGCTAATTACATGTGATAGAGATTGACTCTATCACTCTCTATATATACTTGTAATATGTATTAAATCTGGATATAATAAGAATTACCTTCTTTTCTCCAATTTCTTCAATAATAAAAGAGAGACAACAAAAGCAATCTTTCTAATTTTTGGAAAAACAAATTACATGCATACTCATTCATTAACCCACCATATTTCAAATGAGTCCCTCTATTTGACAACTTCCATTGTTCATAAGCAAATAATGCGATGTTTTCAAAGTAAAATATATAGTTGAAAAGTGAACTGAAGAAATTTGTGTTATTAAAAAGTGATTTCGGTAAATGAATTTTTTATAAACTTGGTTTATCAAAACATACTCGTTATGGGATGGGTTCGATCATGGAAAGATTTAAACAATTTTTTTCCTTTTTTTTTATTATATTTTTTTAGTTTTTACTTAATGATCTTTTCTGTTATAATTTAAAATAGAATAATTACTAATTACATTGCCACAACAAATTTTGTTTCTTCTACCACGTTTTGGTAGGGTGGAACCAGGGTTTATGGGAAATGTATTTTTATTTGATTCTTTTCATTTTTTTTAAAAAAAAATAAAGCATGGAAGAAACAAATTTTGTGGAGGTAATATATAATTTGTTTACCAAATATGCCCCTATTAAGCCCATGTTTTATGACTATTAAAATTTTAACAAATTTTGATAAAAGTTGATAAGATGTCTAGTTAAAAAAATTGTGTGACTCATGAAATATGTTATTATAATTAATTGTTAATTTTAACATTTATAAAAATCTAGATCGAATAAAGACAAATGAAATAATCAAAATTCGACATAGGAAAATTACACTTGTACAAGGATTCACTGTAGCAACTGCTACAATGAGGGCTACATACAAGCCCTGTACATATAGCCAGACTCTTCAGCAAATAGACCAGGGATAGGTGATTAGACAACAATTCAAGTGGCATGGACCATGAGTCTCATGTAAATCGCGCAGGGTTAGAGATGACAAAAATGTAAAATAACATTGGAGGGCCGCTATCATCCTCATCTCGTCGACACTAATTAGGAATCCTCATCTCGTCGACGCTAATTAGGAATCAAAGACTAAGATGGATGAGACGAAATTAAAAGATTGCAATTATATATTAAATTTTTTTAACATTATTTTTTAAATACAATTTAAATTAAAAAATAAAAAATAATAGAATAAAAATATTCCAGTCGGATTTGTAGAAATTGAAGGATCATGTTTCTTGCCTGTGCCCGTTTACTATCGAGAGATGTACAGTGCGAACAGGATAGGAATCGAGTAATTTTGCTATCAAAATCCGATTCAGTAAAAAATAAATCCTTATTTTTCCTGACCAACCAAAGAACCTACCACTTCAGGCTCACTTTGACTTTCACTATAATGCCATTTACATATATATATATATATATATATATATATATATATATATATATATATATATAATGGTGTTATAAATTATTTCTAGGTGACAATTTAACATATACGTAAATTTTAAATGAATTCAAAATTACACCTTAGAATAATTCATTCCAAAAAAATACTTCAAAAAAAAAATAATACCTTTAATTTTTAGCAATGCATTCTATTATTTTTTAACCAATGAAAACGAATATATATCTTTAGAGATTAAAGCAATCTAATGCACTTTTTGTGAATGAACACGTCGATTAGAATCATTTATGAATCAACTTTGCTACAGTCACAATTAAGATTACAATGAGGGTCACAATTTACTTACGTTGCCCAATCCTCTCTTTCCACACATCACATCATCTTTTTAATCAACAACAATAACACATCCGCATCATCAAATTGTCATCTACATTGTCACCACAATTGTGCACTTAAATTAATTCTTTATGAATTAAAAGATACTGTATCAAGAAGAAGGTAATACTGGACGGCTAAGATTCATTAGCAACTTGTTCTGAATTAACCAATAAATAGAAAACGAGAAATTAAAATATTTTCCATTAGGTGTGTTCATACCATACCTATTCCAAAGTGGTCCGGATACAAAATTACTAAATTTTGTGCCTTCACTAACCAGCACCAACCTAAACTTTGACAGAGATACAGACCACATCAAACAGATGAAAATTATTTATGGAAGTTCAAACCTTTATTTCATTTTGATAAAGAAGGTAAATTATAGAGTCGAGCATACTTAAAAGATTCGCACAAGAGTAGTTGAGAAAAATGAAACTCTACCATGGAGGAAAGAGAAGGGTCAATCCTCTATACAGATTTCTGCTGGCTGTAACGCATAATTCCATGGACGTCAATAATGCCAGGAGGGAAAACAGGGTCAGTTGCTGCTCGTACAGCAACCTTTGCAACTGCAGTAACATTAACAGGCGGAGTAAAGAGAGGTCCGACAAGGGGGACTTGGCTCAGTGGTTTTGCATATTGAAGAACCTGCAAATAATCATAACATAAACCTTGGATGGAAAGCAGTTGAAATGTTGTTTATAAATGACCACGTAACAACATCTCATTGAACCCTTTTTTTTTTAAAAGTCAACAATTTCGACCGGTCAAATATTCTTGCACACCATTTTTTACTTTTCAAAATAATGGACCAACGAAATGTTGATACGTCGCTATTTATAAATAACCGTTTATAAATGGATTGCCATACAGATTGTAAGTGATTTGGCACCGGTGCAAGTCGCCAAACATGAGATTATGCTTCATTTATGGGCACACCTATATATCTTACCATTTCCATTGGAGAACCAATGACACCTAGAGGCAACTTCATACTGCCAACACGACGAGTTCCATAAATAAACCCCGGCCTAAGAATTACACCTGAAGCAACATGAACTCTGGTTACGACTGAAAATTTTCCTATTCAATTTTGAACAAGTGCCAACAAATGAGATTTTAGGAGTGCGGATAAAATGAAGCCCAAGAGTTCAAATATCTGAATAACATATTTGGCAAATCAAGAAGTTACAAGAAGTTTCCTTGGCCCTCTTAGTTGATGCTTTCCATTTCAGAAGTGTCATGGACAAGCTATACAACATTATCAATTCAAAAAACCATAGAAAACTGAGAGGAAGAGAAAGGAGGAAAACCAACAGGGACAAACTGTATCCTCCTAGTTTAGATGAAGAGAAGTAAACAGGCCACAAAAAAATTGTTTGCTACATGAAGATTGCTAGGATTAGTATATAGGAGAAAACCTCACCTCCATAGGTATACCTAGTCAATAGCTCCGTCTCAGCAGCTCTCTGCATCATAAGATGTAAAGTAAAATAGATATCCAGCATACGGCACCCACTTTGACTTCTTTTCTTTGCCATGGGTATCAAATACTAATGTTCTTTTCAACCGTCACTTAGAACCAACAATAATTAATCCTTATTAAACGGTAAAATAATATCAATATTACCTTTCCTTCATAATATCCTCGTAGCAAATAATTTACCACACCGAAATCAGCAGCAGAGATGTACACAAATCTCTTCACTCCTGTAGGAGAAAAAAGGGATAGTAAGTAAAAAATATGAAATAAGCAAAGAGAACAATAAATTGTAGAAAGTGCAAATCATTATCAGCTTCATGGGAGAAGTTACATCCATCAAAATTAGAAAGTCAAAATAAATGAAAATTCGTACAAATTCTCCAGACAAGTTGATCAAAATAGTTCCACTTATAAATGACTTGGAGATGGAGTTTCACAGAAATAAAAACAAAACCACCAAAAAACACCTAGCAGGTACCAACAATAAAACCACCCATTTTCACCAACTTCCTGAGTTTTTCTCTGTTCATACTGTTAATAGAAACAGCAGTAGGATTAAATTAAGTAATTTGCAACTTCTATGTAAAAAAAAAAAAAATTGAGCTTCCAACATGTTTGCACTTGTAATGGTTACAATTTGCATGAAATCATATAGCCCATAATTTTCCCTTCATTTAACTTTTAACCATTTGAGGGAGCACCAAACTAGATAAAAACACATGTAGAAGACCAAAGTCAAAAAGCCATGGTGTAAATTATTTACATGTTGCTGCAGACACTACTGTAATTTCCACGAACAAACTGTCTCAAAAAAAGTTGCTGAGGTATACAATTTTGAATCAGAAATTATAAAGAAGTCGTCCAAGGAAATCTTCAAGTGAATCCTAACATCTAACTTGCCCTTCAGATGCTCACTAGCCTATGTTCTTTAACACAATCATTACAATTTATAAATAACACAATTTCTCAAACCACTTTTTAACCACATACATTTGTCTCTCCACTTTTCAATCATATATTTTACCTCAAAAACATAAATAAACCAATTTATAATTGCTACAATGCCACCGAACAGAACATAAATATTATCAAAATCAACAAGAAGACAAGGATAAGTTATCAATCCAGGGAAAAAAGAATTAATCAATACCAGTACCTTCTTCAGAAGCAGCTCTAATAGCATTGATATTTGCAGTTCCATTGATTTTATACATGTAAGAGCTGGAACCAAAACCACCAACACAAGAAATCTGCAACAGTAACACTAGCACAAGTTACAAAATGAAAACTTGCATAAAGAAGGAAAAAAATGAGACAATCAACCTACTTATCAGAACAATAATCATCAGGAAACAAATAAGAAATTCCAGAGAAAGATGTAAACAAAATTCTGGAATCATAGGTTGGCCTTGTGATTAAGCCTCTGTTTGGTAAAAATTGTTTACAAATTTTGTTTCTAAACGGTCACATCACATGGCACCATCTCATTGGTCTATTTTTTTTGAAAAGTAAACAATTTTGACTATCAAAGATTCTCGACTACCATTTTTGACTTATCGGAAAAATGGACAAACGAAATATTGACACATCGCTATTTATAAACAACAGTTTACCAAACAGAGGATAAGGTATTACCAATCCTACAAATGTTGCAACTTCCAATCTCATCGTTTGTGTGTGTGTGTGTTGAGAGGAGGGGGGTGGGGTGGGGTGGGGGTGGGGGTGGAAGGCTTTGAGAGAGGAAGAGATTGATCTCTACTGCAAAACTAACGCAGCAAACAATCAATCGCACTCCCTACCCATCCGGAAAAACGTAGAACAAAAACAACAACTAGCTAAGCTTCATCTCAAATAAACTAAGGTCTTATGTTCAATCTTATTGATTTTTGGTCCTCCTTTTGCCCAATAATCTATCTTGAATAGCATGTCTAAGAACTTTCCTTTCAACTCAATGGAATTTTAAGATCACGTGGTCTCCCAATAGCACTTACTTTGTGATGTGATCCGGGATAGGAGCTCAAATGAGAAGTCAAGTCACGGACGACGCAACAACATTCGACATAGGAAAATGAACAATTTCCTTGTTGGAAGCTAGTCGAGACGACGAGTGGATCAACCTCATTCAAGCCGTCGAAGAAGATTGCCAAATTTCAAGAATTACGGCCGTAATTCATAATTCTCACGGCCGTAACCAACTTGCTGCTGAAAGCTGAATTTTTGAAGAAATTGGACTTACGGCCGTAACTAATATTAATCACGGCCGTAACATTGCCTCGGATCAAAAACAGGAATTTCAGAATTAAGGCTTACGGCCGTAAAAAGAGTCTCACGGCCGTAACGGTGAAACAGAATACGTCTTACGACCGTAAGGAAACTAGTCACGGCCGTAAATTCATATACGCGTGATTTTAGCAATTTTATTTATTTCCTTATTTTTAGTTATTTGTTTCCTTGTTTAATTAGAACTCTTAAACCTAGTTTTAACCCTATTTATAGGGATGTAATTTTCATTATTCATTAGACAACTTTGATATTAAAATTGAGAGGCTATTTGCTTTCACAATCTTTATTCTTCATTGAATAAAATTCGAACTTGCGAGTTTAATTCTTGTTTGTTCAAATCTTGGGTGAGATTTATTTTCATTGTGATCAAGAGGTCAACATATCAATTGATTGTGTTGGTTGTTTGGTTCAATTAATTTGAATCAATCTCTAAATCGTGATTCTTTGGCGTTCTTGGGTCGATTCCAATAATTTGTGGGTTGCGTAGCTACAATTGCTACGTGGTTTGCATCATCTGGTATCAGAGCTTAGGCTCCAAAATCAAGGTTATATCTTTATTTTGTTTTCTTGAGTTTTCTATCCAGTTTGATTTTTATGATTATCATCGAGTCCCATAAAAATCATCCATATCTTGTTGAGTGTTTTGTTTTTCAGTTTTTTGCGTTCTTCTTGTTCTTGAGTTTGTTGAGTCTTTAATCCAGAAAATCGTTCCAAAAAAATTTTCAAAAGTGTTTGTTTTGCTTAATTCTTATCCGAATTAAGTTCCGTTTGTTTTGTCGTGCTCGTTATCGAATTTTTGGATTTTATAAAAAAATATATATATATATTTTTTTTATTTTTTATTTATTCCGAAAATTTACCCAAAATTCAATAAAAAAAAATATTTCCATTCAAGAACCACCTTCTTGAATTTCCTTAAATTCTTGATAAATCCTTGCCTTCCAAGTCAAATTAAAATTCTTGATATTCTTTCCTTTCTAGTCAAAATTCAAGAATCACTTTCTTGAGATTTCTTTAATTCTTGACATTCTCTAAATTTCTTTCTTCCGTTTATTTTTCAAGCAAGAAAATAAATTCTCTCTTGCTAATTGGTGTCTAGATCATCTATTCTTGAGTTTTCTTTAATTACCACATAAGGGATGGATTATGATCCGAGTTCGTTGTTCCAAACTAGATGTTATGTGGGTCAGAAGGTATGCAGTTTGGCAATTGATAGAGAGTGCTTCACTAATTTTGCTAATATCACCATGGTTGAAAAATTGGGATTATCTCTTGTTGTAATATATATATAGTTGTCTTATTATTGTAATAGATAGGGACTAAGTAGGCATAGTTTAATAGTTGAACTTTAGTTGAACTTTGTATATATTTCTTTCATGTTGGAATGAAGAAGAAAAAGGATTTACCCTCAACATTTACATGGTATCAGAGATGGGTGAGAGAAAAGAAAAAAAGAAAAAAAAGAAAAAAAAAATCCTAACCTGAAAAAAACCCTAACCTGCGTCGCTTCTGGCTGCGTCGTTTCTGGTACAGCCTAGCGCCGACAACGGCGGCCAGCGCCGACCCACCTCCCGACGACCGAAACCCTAGGCAGCGCCGTGGTACCCGGACCGATTTCCTTCACTTCTGCTCCTGCTTCCGGCGCGACTCAGGTGTGCGCCTCCGGCATCATCTCCGGTCAACTCCGGCGAAAATCTTGCAGCTCAGTTTCCTCATTTTCCGGCTTGGGCTTGTCTGTCTTTCTGCCTTATGTATGTTGTAGTATATTTCTAAAGTGGAATCATTTTTCCTCCTTGAGAGATAATCAGTTGGTTGGGTTGGTTAAGATAAATTGCATGTATTGTGGTTCTCCTGATTTCTTGTGGAATATGTGGGTGATCTGTACTCAAAGGTGTTGGTGACTTGGTGCCTGGTAACTCAATTGCTGTTTGTGATTGAAGAATTTATAAACTCTTAGAAATATGGCTTCACTAATCCATGTAGCACAATCATCTTCTGGGGAAGGTATTTTTGGATTGTCGTCCACTTCTTCTGTATCAGACTCTTGGGTGATAGATTCTGGAGCTACTGATCACTTTACTTGTAATCCATCTACGTTTGATTCTTCGACTGTTTCACATATTAAGTCCGTCCAAGTGGCTAATGGGACTCCTGCCCAAGTTACTGGGGCCGGAAATATCTCATTCTCACCTACCTTATCTCTATCATCTGTCTTACTTGCACCTTCATTCTCTACCAATCTTTTTTCTATCGGTCAAATTACAAAGAGTCTAGATTGTTCTGTTATCTTCTCATCTTCTCATTGTGTCTTTCAGGACAATCAAACAAAGATGACGATTGGCACTGGTAGAGAAAGCGGAGGATTGTATTTTCTGGAGGGGACAAAGAAGTTGCAAACAGAGGCTAGTCATGGTCTTCAAGTAGGTAGTAAATCATCCCCTAGAGATAGGATTCTATTGTGGCATTGTCGATTAGGTCATCCTTCATTTTCTTATTTAGAACACCTGTTTCCAAACTTGTTTCAAAATATTCCCAGTGGTAGTATGCGGTGTGAACAATGCATTTTTGCCAAGAGTCATCGTGTACCTTTTAAAGTCAGTTTTAATAGAAGTTCTGTCCCCTTTACCCTTGTCCATACTGATGTCTGGGGCCCTTTTTCTACTCCATCTGCCTCAGGTCATAAATATTTTGTTTCTTTTATTGATGATTGTACCAGAGTATGTTGGGTATACTTGCTAAAAACTAAGGGTGATGTAGTCAATGTCATTCCTCAATTCTTCAAAATGGTTGAGACACAATTTCATACACAAGTTAAGGTCTTCCATTCTGATAATGGTCGTGAGTTTGTGAACCAAACCCTTGCCCACTTCTTCATGACTCACGGGATTATTCACCAGACAACTTGTGCCTACACACCACAACAAAATGGCATAGCAGAGCGTAAGAACCGACATATTCTTGAGGTGGCTCGGGTATTATGCTTTACTATGCGTGTTCCAAAACGTTTTTGGGCTGAAGCAGTGACAACTGCTGTCTTTCTCATTAATCGTATGCCTGCTCGCATAATTGAATTTCAAACTCCTCTAAGGATGTTGTCACGTTTTCACTCTATTCCCTCTGCCTTAAATATTTGTCCCAAGATTTTTGGTTGTGTGTGTTATGTCCATGTGCACTCACATCTCAGAGATAAACTCGATCCTCGAGCCTTGAAATGTGTTTTTCTTGGCTATTCTAGCTCCCAAAAGGGCTACAAATGCTTTCATCCTTCTACAGGAAAATACTATATCTCTATGGACGTCGAATTTTGTGAATCTGAATCTTTTTTCTCTGATGATGTGTCGTTGGTTCCTCTTCAGGGGGAGATTAGTAGTAAAGAAGAGGAATAAATATGGTTAGAAGAAAAGAAAGTATGGATTTCAGGGGGAAAGGAGGAGGTTGAAAGTAATAGATCACCTAGGTTGTTCCAAAAGTGTTATACTAGGAGAAACCTAGATACTACCTGTACTCCAGCGCCTGTCGCCGAAGATACTTCTCAACACCCTCCTGACTACGACAATCCTTCTGTTGATACTACGGTGCCATCGGAGTCTTTTGCAATTGAAAATGAGGTACATTCTCCTTCTTTACCTACTATTCCCATTTCTGATTCCAACCCTGCACCTTTAGACACTGTTGATGTGCATAGTAGGAGATATCCTCTTCGGAACCGTAACCCACCTGATAGGTTGGGTATCTCAAAGTCTAATTCTAATGCCATCTTTCCGATCTCAGATCATATCTCTTATCATCGTTTATCTAAGACTAACATGGCATTTGCCCTTCAGCTATCTTCCGTGTCTATTCCTAATCTCTTTCAGGAAGCTCTTGATCAACTTAAGTGGAAATCTGCTATGGTAGAAGAAATGAACGCTCTCCAAAAGAACTCTACTTGGGAGATGGTTTATTTGCCACCGGGAAAAAGGACAGTAGGGTGTAAATGGGTGTACTCATTGAAATACAATTCTGATGGGACCGTTGACAGGTATAAAGCGAGACTGGTTGCTAAAGGTTACACACAGACCTATGGGATTGATTACCAGGAGACCTTTGCTCCGGTAACCAAGATGAACACAGTTAGAGTCATAATATCATTAGCAGTCAATCATGACTGGTCACTGAGGCAATTTGATGTAAAAAATGCATTCCTTCATGGTGATTTGATAGAAGAAGTGTATATGGATCCACCACCCAGTTTTACTCCTCCAGGGAGTAAGGTATGTAAATTAAAGAAAGCTCTATATGGGCTAAAACAATCACCGAGGGCGTGGTTTGGAAGGTTGAGTTGTTCAATGAAGAGGTATGGCTTTAAACAGGCATTAGCTGATCACACCCTATTTTATAAAAGAGAGGGTCATGATGTTACTTTACTTATTGTTTATGTGGATGATATGATTGTTACTGGTAGTAACCCCTG
Organism: Ligustrum vulgare; assembly: GCA_963555705.1. NCBI lineage: Eukaryota > Viridiplantae > Streptophyta > Magnoliopsida > Lamiales > Oleaceae > Ligustrum > Ligustrum vulgare. The sequence continues at coordinate 53,179,137 of OY743175.1, forward strand.
TGAAATTGAAAAACTTCGGATTCACCTAACAAAGGAGTTTGAAATGAAAGATTTGGGTGTTCTAAAGTATTTCCTGGGCATTGAGGTATCAAGATCCAAGCAAGGACTTATCCTTTCTCAACGTAAGTATGCTCTTGATCTTCTAGCAGAAACTGGTATGTCTGCTTGTGCCCCGGTTGATACACCTATTGAGGTGAACCATGGTCTGTCTATCTATCCTGATCAGATTCCTACAAATAAAGAGAGATATCAGCGCTTGGTAGGGAAACTGATCTATTTAACTCACACAAGACCTGATTTATCATATGCAGTGAGTGTTGTGAGCCAGTTCATGCATAATCCAAGTGATCAACACATGGGTGCAGTTATTCGAATTTTGGCATATTTGAAGTCCTCTCCTGGCAAGGGCATCTTGTATACTAAAGGGGAGCATTTGGATATTGTAGGTTACACGGATTCTGATTTTGCCGGATCAAGATTGGATAGGAAATCTACATCAGGATACGTATCATTTGTTGGAGGAAATCTTGTTACTTGGAGAAGTAAGAAACAAAATGTGGTGTCACTGTCCAGTGCGGAGGCAGAATATCGTGCTTTGCATCATGCAACTACCGAACTTCCATGGCTAAAAATTCTTCTTAGTGAACTTGGTTTTGGTCCAAACAAACCCATGTTACTCTTTTGTGACAACACGGCAGCTATAGAGATAGCTAACAATCCAGTACAACATGACCGAACGAAGCATGTTGAGCTTGACAGGAATTACATTAAAGACAATCTGAACTCTGAAAATATAGAAATTCCGTACATTAAGAGTGCTGACCAACTAGCTGACGTAATGACTCATGGAGTTGCTAGTGGTCCATTTTATACTTCTATATCCAAGTTGGGCATGTGTGATATCTATGCACCAACTTGAGGGGGAGTGTTGTAATATATATATAGTTGTCTTATTATTGTAATAGATAGGGACTAAGTAGGCATAGTTTAATAGTTGAACTTTAGTTGAACTTTGTATATATTTCTTTCATGTTGGAATGAAGAAGAAAAAGGATTTACCCTCAACATTTACATCTCTAATACCACACAGTAGACCTTATTGTGTGACGTAGATGAGGGAATTTGAAGAGTTCCATGTAACCAAGCAAGTCCTAGTGACTATCACCCGTGGAAAATATATTGATGACGTATTTTGTGATGTAGTGCATTTAAGGTCTTGTCATATTTTATTGGGAAAATCATGGAGTCGTATGAGGGAAGCAATTTATTATAAGAGTATGCACATATACAGGATTCTTACGAGAGGGAAAACATTCACACTGTATGGGTTAACACTCGAGGAAGCACTAGACGATTCGAGGAAGGTAAAAAAAGAGAGTGAGAGGAAAGTTGTAATGGGATTGCAAGAGGAACCTCGAGATAGGGATGTTGAGAAGAAGGAGGGGAAGCTGAAACTAGAAACGGTTGATCAAATTCCAAAATTTAATGTAGGAGATGTGGAATTGGGTAATAAAGAGGTGGATGAACAAAATGTTAAAATTATTGATGAGGATATGCATGAATTGAAAATTGACGGGGTAGAGAATGAAAACATGAAAGAATTGGTTGAGGCAAAAAATTTAGAAGAGGTGGTTAAGCTTGAAAATGTGGAGTTAGAAGAGGTGGACGAGCTTAAGAGAAAAGAAATAGAAGAGATTGAGCAAGAAGTTACAACAAAAGAAGGAAGTGAAGAGAAGGACCTTGTTGTTAGGGAAGAGGATTTGGAGATGATATACCATGAGTATAAGGATCTATATCTTGTACTTGGTGAAACTAACATTTCCCACCCTATTTTGCTTAAATCTTTCTTGCAGGTTGAATATACTTGGAGGTTTGAGTCACACCACATTTGGCCAAGGAAGTTCTTATTTCGACTCGTCCTTCCAATCCAAGTATTCGACTATTGGTTGAACTTATGTAATGGAAGCAAAAATTTTCCTTTTGATCCAGGCGGTGCGCTGAAACACCATGAACCAAGCTATGATTCGGAACGAATCATCTTGAAGAAGGGGAGAATGATGTGATCCGGGATAGGAGCTCAAATGAGAAGTCAAGTCACGGACGACGCAACAACATTCTACATAGGAAAATGAACAATTTCCATGTTGGAAGCTAGTCGAGACGACGAGTGGATCAACCTCATTCAAGCCGTCGAAGAAGATTGCCAAATTTCAAGAATTACGGCCGTAATTCATAATTCTCACGGCCGTAACTAACTTGCTGCTGAAAGCTGAATTTTTGAAGAAATTGGACTTACGGCCGTAACTAATATTAATCACGGCCGTAACATTGCCTCGGATCAAAAACAGAAATTTCAGAATTAAGGCTTACGGCCGTAAAAAGAGTCTCACGGCCGTAACGGTGAAACAGAATACGTCTTACGACCGTAAGGAAACTAGTCACGGCCGTAAATTCATATACGCGTGATATTAGCAATTTTATTTATTTCCTTATTTTTAGTTATTTGTTTCCTTGTTTAATTAGAACTCTTAAACCTAGTTTTAACCCTATTTATAGGGATGTAATTTTCATTATTCATTAGACAACTTTGATATTAAAATTGAGAGGCTATTTGCTTTCACAATCTTTATTCTTCATTGAATAAAATTCAAACTTTCGAGTTTAATTCTTGTTTGTTCAAATCTTGGGTGAGATTTATTTTCATTGTGATCAAGAGGTCAACATATCAATTGATTGTGTTGGTTGCTTGGTTCAATTAATTTGAATCAATCTCTAAATCGTGATTCTTTGGCGTTCTTGGGTCGATTCCAATAATTTGTGGGTTGCGTAACTACAATTGCTACGTGGTTTGCATCACTTTGACTCGCTCGCATCCTAGCATTATATCTCCCGTAATGACTTCCTTTCTTATAAAAATCGATCATAAATACTTAAAATAATCACTCTTTCGGATGACAAGATCCTCTATTTTGACTATCCTAGTTCCAGCTATGAATGAACATTATGCATGCTCTCAAATTTCTCCATTTAATTTAAACTTAACTAGTACAGTGAGTATTCTATTGCCCTCCATCCCCATCCCAACAACAACTATTAGCAAAAGAAAAATGGAAGATGATAGAATAAATGAAAGCCCTAAGGCCATAATAATTTAACTTTTTTTTTTTTTTTTTAATCCAATAACTGTGATAAAACCAATGTTCATTCATTCTCTGTTAGTGTTTTCATATAAGTTGACAGTTCAGGTGATACGCACAACTGAAGTTACTCCCTTCAGTGCATCCTTCCACGAGTCAGTTGAAAGAAGATTTCCTGAAAGAAGAAACATGGGGAATTGAAATGGTTAGAGGTCCAGTTGTCTCTTTTCACCAAAGAAAACAAAATAACATGGCACTGCAACTAGCAGACCTTGATGCCAAGTTATGCTGTTAGCCCAGGGTTCTTGAATGGATGACCTACCCGATCTATAGAAGGCAAAAAACAGTCTTGAACATCATATGGAATCATATTATAATCACGTGGCACAGCAAGTCAGCAACCAGGTAGAAAAAACAAATAATCCACAGAAAAATGAATTACCAAATAATCACGTGGCACAGCAAGTCAGTAACCAGGTAGAAAAAACAAATAATCCACAGAAAAATGAATTACCAAATAGTTCCAACTGGAAATATTGATACATACTAACCGAAAAAGTCAGTGAACATACAGTTTTCTATCCTTTGCAGCAGGAAACTTATGTTCTGCATATCAAATGATACCTATACTCCTTTGTAACTCACTTTCTATGTCTACTTGTTGAATCTTAATACCCGTACATGGGTGCAGAAGAAGGTCAAAGGTAACTCTCACCAAATCAGACAGTCAACCTCGAGCAAACATTGCATTTGTCACATTATATAACGAATATTAAGAACAAAAGATTGGAGAAATAGTTGTGACAACTTTTATATTCAGACCACATATAATTTTCTCGTGAAAAAGAAAGAAACCATCATACTAATACATAACTAAACAAAGAAGATACGACAACAACATCCAGTTTCACTCAGTGTTTCACCCAACACGTGTCCTTGAAGAATACTAATGAACTCATGGTTTTGAAAATATATTCTTCAGTAACTGGGATACTAAATATTTCCCCATGTAGCCAATTGTATCTACTCACTCCTCGAGCCAAAGCAAAATAGCAGACATTCGGTGAAAAGATTATCTTCAAAACATACTTGAGCAACCAGATACCCAGAAGAATTTGTTAAAGCTTCATAAACACCAAGTTTAAAGATGCATCAAACTATCTGCATAATTATAATTATAAAAATGGATCAGATAAATGGCAAAACGAGGCAAATACCTGCTGAGACTAGCAACTGCTAAACCACGATCTAAAGCTTCCTTGCAAACATGTGAACCGACAAATCCATTTCCGCCCAGGACAAGTAACTGAATTGAAAGTACCATTATGAGGAGATATTGAGGACAAATATCCAAATACCCGTATGTAATTTAAGCCAAATTTACCTTTTCTGTTGGAGGTGGGGGGGCATGTACAGTCTCTGCTTCCTCAACCTTAAAGGGTTCATCGGCTTTATTAGAATCTTTACCATCGGCAATTTTGTTAGATTCAGTAGATAAAAACCGTCCATTTCTTGAGGCGGCTATATTTCTGTTTCGGTAAAAGGGAATAAGATCAAATGATACATATAAACATACCTAGAGCAGGATATAAATGAGAATACGGCGGAAAAAAAAATGAAACAAAAAGAAGTAGATTGAAGCATCTCGAGTTGATAAGAACCATTAAACAGTCTACTACTCAATCCTATTCGATAATTTATATTTCTAGATCTTGATCTGATCCATGCTGTGACACATGTATCTCTATCAACAATGTCTGTCCTTCACTTTCAACTCCCAACTTGGCATCATCAAAATCCGTGAATGGATATTCAAAAGTATTATTCCTTTCAAAATGACAAGGGTAACTCCTCAACTAGCCAAACCATCTGTTTCTAAGTGAATAAAAATTTCAGAAACCTAGTGCTTCCTCAATATCCAAGCTAGAAAACAGCACAAGACTTCCAAGATTTCATGTTTTCGCTAGCCCCTGTCATTCAGGTAGTAATGGCTCATTTTTCTTAATCATTATTTGGCATTCACACTAGTGTTTACCTCATTGAATTAAGAGTTTACACAAGTTCCTTGCAAGGACTTGTTCTTTTGTTTTGCCGTTTAAAGGAGCTCTGAAGAGTCAAAAGCTACTTCACTATGAATACATTCTTCACAAAAATACAATTATTCCTGTCGTCAAAACTTTGTCTGATATATGTAATAATTTAAACTACTAAGTGATGCTAAAAAAAATTTCCCTAGTCCTCTAGTATTTCATTTTTCAGTCATTTCATGTAACTGAGAAGTCAATCTCCATCTGTCAAAAAAATGTTCTGAGACAGTTCATTCCTTTTGAGAAATTAGGTCTAATGTGGTTAAGAAATATTCTTTCTAGTTCTTCAGTAATATCACAATGCAAATGCTGTTATATATTCAACAATTTGCTACCATGACAAATAGTTATGGAAGTTTAATCTATACCTTCCAAGATTTGAGGTACTTATCTTTTAACTTTATTAGCAGATTGGAGGAACAATAAATGAATTTAAATATTTTTCTCTCCATCAAAATTCACATAGAACAAACATGGATTTCATACGACATCTGTAGTAAGATGAAATGATGAACTTAATACCAATTACTATGTATAAATGACTGTCAGAGATGATCAGAAATAAATAATTCCAATGTTCTAAAGGGGTTTGCTTTTGAAAGCAGCTCAAGGCATAGAAAGCATTTAGAGTAGTTTACATTTTTTTCTAAAAAAGGATAGTAGTTCATCCATTTGTCAATTATTTTACCAGTGTCCCACATGAAACGCATCTATACACCTTTGCAATTTTATTTTTTTATTTTCAAATGTAACCATTCCATTCATTTACTAGACTGATTACAGACATCCACAAGAGGATACTCTAATTTCACATCGCAGGCATCATTCCCTCAAAAGCTATTAATCACAGCAAACCTTTATAACACTTATTATCTATATAGATACTAGAGACTTCCATCCAAACCCTCCACTCGAGGGAGAAAAAATTCAGCAACTCAAAAGGTAGTTTAATAAATCCCAAGAATTCTAGGAGTAAATCTTTAGTATCTTCCTATTGTTACATTTTTTTGGTGTAGGTGTGGGTGTGGGTATTGGAGGAGGTGCGGTAAGGATTGTTAGATAGTGCTCAATTATCCTCTAATCAAGAAACTAACAAAATTTTTGGACATTCCTTTATTATGGTCTATTGGCTGTGTTCAAAACATACCACATTAAAAGAACTCAATATCTTAGTTTATCACTCAACAGTCTCAACTTTTTTTCTTACTTTAATAACTGACTCCCCGAAATGATATTTCTCTTGTGCCAACAAAAAAAGTCACGAGAGAGAGAGAGACTATTGCCACAACAGTGTACAACATACTCAGAACGAGGTACAACAATGCCTTATTTTTACTAGTACATCCCAATACATGATCACCACCAAGATCTCCAGGAACTATCATTCTTCTTTATGTTTGTCGAGATAATACAGTAAACAGTACACATAAATAAATAAAAAACCCATGTTCACATTTTGATTCAACAAAAAAGAAAACAGGTCACTTACATCATACATTTCTGAAAAAAATTATTATTACGATAATTCTGCAGTCCTAAATATTCATTATTTCTCATTAGACCATTTTGCCATTTTTTTTCCTTCAGTGCTAAACCGGACTTCACGCAATCCAACCCAAGAAATTTGAAAAAGGGATTTAAAAAATAGATAAAAGAGGCACTTAATTCAAGCACTTACGAGAGTCTGGAGACGAGGAATTTCGAATTATGAATCAAGCGCGACATGATCAGAGTATTTTCTAAAGAAATTGAAATAGAAATTTTGCGGAGTCGGTATATATATGTATCTATGTAATAGAGAAGGCTCTGGTTTTGTTCTCTCTCTACTCTTTACTATATTGATTTTTAAGAGGACACGTGGCGAGTGATAGTAGTGACAGATACATAGTAAATGTGGCTTATTTTGCGCCCAAGGATTTTCGTTTAGGAAGGGTAAATTGGACCGCATCCGTTTAATTTTCAATGAGAGAATATCAACTGGTTAAGATTTATCGCAATCTTGAAATACATAACATTATATTTTAATATTAGCGAAAATTGCACGTGTGATACACATACATATTTCATGAACTAAAATTAAATTACAGAAAAAGTAAAAATTAAAAAAAAAAACAAAATTACGAAAATTCAATGTCTATTTAAATAAACTTCCCCCAAGAGTGTCTTGTGAAACTGGACATATCCTTATTTCCATGATTTTAGATGAACACGAATTTTAGGCAACATATGCATACATCCCCTTCGCAAATTCATATATACCTCTATGCACAAACACATCAAATCCCTAATGAGAAATTTTGTATCATTTCCTTAATTAAGGATATCATGTTAATAGAACTCCATAGGAAATATAAACATATAATAGAGCAACATATTGTAACATAAGATAAGAAATGCAAAAAGATAAACTTCATGGGCAACGTGTTTAATTAAGAAACATCAACACGCAAAACATCATAATCCTGAATTTTTTATTTTTTTTAACAAAACATACCTAAAGAAATGAATTGAAATTTAGAGGCTATACATATTATACCATGAAATCAATCTAAAAGGAAATACAAAATGCAATGAACATAACTCTTTAACTACAAACTCATATATCCTTTGAAGAATTAGAATTGGGAAAAAATATTGGGACCAGAAAAGAGATAATAAATAAAATTCCTAAGTTCCACAATAAAAGCAGTAAGAAGGACTCAATAAGGAAAGTGCTTATAACCACTCGATAGAATTAGTGTAATATTTTGAAGCGGTATGAGACTAATGTGAATAGATTATTGGCCACTGTCCTAGAGTGTTTTCCTCCCCTTCCCTTGAATAACTCCATATTACGGAGCCCTAGGTTCGATGTTGTATGTTTGGCAAAATGGAACACACCTCCTTCGAACTCAGTTGTTTCAGCCAATGCGTCAAACAGAAGCATAGATGTTACACCATCCGTCACATAGCAAGTCACCTTCCCAACTGGATACTGTATTGCCAAGATTGAAAGGACCGTGTTTGCAGTAATAATCGAAGGTTCCTTAAGAGGGTCAATGCCACTAACAAATACATCAACCAGGAGAAGCCGGTTAGGCTCACCCTCTAGCTCAAACCTCAAGGACAAATGATAAAGATAAGTTTCGCAATTTATGGGAAACCACGTTAGATTCGAATCTCGATAACACTCTTACAATAAAACATAAAACAATTAAGAAAAAAAGGTGTAACCACACTTTGGGGGCCCGAACCGACCATATCCTGAATAATTGGTTCGAGAGGTAAATCACAGGTTATGCCTCCCAGAATCAGGGCGGATGACACTTAGTAACGTTTCTCGGAGCAAGGTAACCCCCGCTTACCACATGAAACGAATCAATTATTCAGCCGTCAGGATTCGAACCCTGCACACGACTGTGTTGTGCACGTTATCGACCAATCCATTTGTCGCTGGAAGATGTGCCCTGGTGGCTACAATAAAACAATTAAGAATACTAAAGATATTACATTTGAACGATATTTGAATGTAGTAAAACATAAAAACAAAATTTTAATTCTTCTTTGCCATTGTTCACAACTCATTCGGGCATATAGTTTTTGGACCAACATCAAATCTAAGAGCTATCTTCTGCATTCCCTTTCTTGACTACATCCTGTCTTGCAAAAAAATTCCAAGTAGCCTCTGATCTAAAACCATATTAGGTACCTGTAGAGTAATTTTATCAACCTCGAGAAGCAAAAACTCATTGATAAAGTCGAATTAATAACAACACAGATAGAAGTACTCTAACCTTGTTGCTAAAGAAAATATTGGAGTTGTCAGCAATTGCTTCTATGAATTTGAGCTCTAGATATTAATCACATAACCATTTTAAACAACAAAACTGAAAATCCTAAAAATAAAATGATTAATAGTTTCAGTGTACACTAACAAAAGATTACCTCAGTTTCTAGAGATTATGAAGGTAAGCAGAATCAAGGCTGTCTATTTGAGACTTGAGAGAAGAAATGATGAAGTTTTGGTGAGCAATTTTATAGTCTAGTTTCAAGCAGCGTTGTTCCATAGTCTAGTTTCTCTGCCTGTACAAATTTTGAAATTGAAAAAATAGCAGAATATTTTCAAATTAGAACTAAGTATAAAGGAAAAGGAGTGATCAAAACCTGAAGGAGAGAGAGGCATTGGTTTCTTGTCTGCTCCTAACTCTTACGGTGATTCTGCTGTTGGGTGGATTTGTGAATAGTGACGCCAAATAATGAAAGTTTGTAAATCCGAGCCGAAATTTGGACAGAGTAACGGCAATGAAAGTACAAACAATGAAGAAGAAGAAAAGAAGGACAAAGCCGAGGCAAGAGTTGAACTCTTTGTCCTTAAGTCAAATTTGCCCCGCAACGGTGCCTACGGATAACGGCAATCGACTCCTAAGATACAACGGCTTCACTTGTGTTTGTAGTACTTCAAAACACAAGTACAACGAACCAAATATAGGCTTATGTACTCCAAATGATGCAATGAAGGAAAATCAAAATAAATGAAATGATTTTGATTTAGGAGACAAGTGAGGATGAGAGGTGTTTTTGCATATCAAATTGTGAGGAATAGGACACCCAAAGGGTCCTATTTATAGACCATGAAAGGGTGTGGACGAAGTGGTTGAGGCCCAAACCATGCACCATTTCCAAACAATGCACTTTTACGAAAAGGTGTCTTTAGGCCGGACAACCTTGCGGCCGCACGGTTATAGACCGTACGGCCGCACGGTTTAACTTAAAAACTCGAAAATGAAATTGACGTGTGGTCGCACGGTCAAACATTTTGACCTGATTTTCGTCCTTTTTCGTAATTTCTCATTCATCCGATATTGGTTTTCGAAATGTCAAATATACCCTTCAATACATGTCAAATATGCCAAATATACCCTTCAATACATGCAGGTCGATCCCCGTTTGTGCGCCCCGAAGCGGCGAAGTGGCAAACAATTTTGCCTAAACGGATTGAGCCGAGCTTTTGAGTATTTGGCCGAAGTCGACACGAAGTCACTTTAATCGATTTTCAATTCTCGATTTGTTAACCAATATCCAACATCTGCTCCAAGCGGGTCTGCTCTATAAGTTTCTTGTGGTCTCTTTCTTTGGAGTTCAAAACCACTCATTTTCTATTCGATGGATCCAATTTTATAAACGAAAAGTGGAGTGGAGGAAAATCCACGTCGGCGAAGAGAACGGCTATTGCCATTACTAAGTGCTTTTGTAATGTTTCTTGATTGTATTGATGTGGGCAAAGCTCTCCACATGCAGAATCTTGTAATAAAAGGGTGGAGAGAAAGATTTTTTCTGGGCAGTTTCAAAAACGGTTTTGGAGTAGTCTGAACGAATTTGAAGGCAGTGAGAATTTCAGAGAGGCCATTGAAAGTTGGGTACAGTTCGTATGCTCGTTTAGCGTATTTGATGGCGGATTTCAGGCTTTGAGTTTTATTGCGAAGAGAAGATTTATATAAGGAAAAAAAAGGGAATTTGGGTTGATACTACATAATGAAACTCTTTAATGAAATATACAAACTAAAATATTTAAAATTGAAAAATGCAACATTCTAACATATAAATTGTAAAAATAGGTTTTCGCATAATTAGGAGAAAAAATAGAGGGAGAAAAAAAAGATGGAAGCCAGTTACAAACTGCGGTTACAAACATAAAAAGGGATTGAAGAATATTTGAAATCAATGGAATCGGAAACCACTCAATCATCAATTGAGTCACTCGTGAAGTCGGAAGAAAAATCCCCAAGTGTGCTTCTTGCGGTTGGGAGGAGTACATGTCGGAGAAATGTTATTAGAGAGGAGCCCAAATATTTGCGTCAAGGACTACTACTACACGGCATTCAACGAGAAAGAAAGTTGTAGTAGATGAAGGGCGGTTGCAATTGAAACTATGGCATTGGCAGGGACTACTAAAAGGAGGGCTCAAATGTCAATGGTTCGGAGAAAAGTGGAGACGTAATTTGAAGAGTTGAAAAATGGACACACAAAAAAAATACAGTTCCACCTTCCTCTGCTCCAATATGGACTACTAGCCGGAAAAGGGTAAAGGATGAAGAGAGTACGATGAAAAAAATGTATAGCACGAGCAAATCAGTGAGGTTGGCTAAGAAAAGTGTGGAGATATTGAAGTCCAAGGATGACGAGAAATTGGAAAATCTCAAGCAAGAATTACTAACCAAGGAAAAATTTGATAATTTGGATGTGAATCTGAACATGGATCATATGATTCAGATAATGTTTTGGAAATAAGTGGTGTTCATACGAAAACAATGACAATTGATAATTTGGAAGGGACGTCGTGGATTCAAAAATTTCGATGGAAGGCAACAAAAACATGGAAAATCAATTAGACTTGATCAATGAAATCCAAGAAACGATGGGTCTCATGATACGTGTGTTTCTGAAGATATGGATTCCGAAGTTTCCCCAAATGTCATAGTTGATGATAATTCTTGTAATGTTGATTCCGTAAAGTTCTTGAATCTGAGCAAAGCAAGCAAGAGGATGATCAAGTAGCTATAGAGGGTGCAACTACTCTAATCCCAATTGTTGAACCCACCTAGGAAGTTCAATCTACTCGTCTTATGCCAATAAATAAGTCACCGGACACAAAAAGCGATGAAGAAAACGCCTGATGTTTCAGATTATCAGTTTATGTGTCCCTATGTCTAACTAGAAAAAAACATAGACGAACTTGGTGGTATAGAATTTTCAGGGTTTGGTGTTTTTGTGTTCATATGTTTGGTGATTTTCTTTTGTTTTCAAATCTTGTTTAATCATAGATTTAGTTTGTAATCACAGAAGTTGAAGAAATTTCACTAGGGATGACCTGTAACTAAAAAATTGTATAGAAGAAAGCAGAACAAAAACTTTTAAGCGGTGTTGTGTACAAAGATTGTCTATCATTTATCTCATCCTATACTCTTTCTTTTCACAGAACTTCTGTGTAAGCTCTGTTTTATGATTTCTCTAAATACCCCTTCCTTGCATTGTAATTTTTTCGTATATTAATAAATTGATATCCTGGTCTTAGATTTTCAAGTTAGGATATTTCTTAAAAAAAAATGATTTCTCAAAATGTCACGTTCTTTTTATAGTCTAGTCGAACTTACATACATGCCCGCATACTCTAAATATACATAAGGTAGTTCTATTGCATTAGGGAAACAAAACGAATGAATAAAATTTTCATTTCATAATCATGTAATTGCATTACAACCTTTGTCTTGTAACCAAATTAAGACATAGTTTTTGGATTGCTACAATCAATAAAAGCACAGCCAAAACCTTCTACAATCAAGAGAGTAATAGAAATTGCAAAGTTCTTGGTTGTCAAATTTATAGCACTCTCCATAGCCATTCTTGGCACTTCCCTTAAACTCTTAGTCCAGTAGGATTAACTATTTAATTTTCTTTTTCTGCTGTAGTGGTGAAGTCGAATTCAATGATCTCTTCCTTGTAAAAGCTTTTGTTTTACTTTCCAACTCGTTTTCACTATCTTCATCAACATTTCTATCTTTGGAAGATGGTGCAAACTCTTCAGCTCTCTTCATTACTTTCCTTTTCTCAGCATCCAAAATAGCAAGCAAGTTTCTTTCGACATGATCGCTTGAATTTGCAACTCTGGTCCCCCATGGACTGTAGCACCAATTTCAAACCAACAAAATTCTCTAAGAAAGTAAACATATGCTTGTAATTATACAATGGAAACTCAGTGTTGCAAATGTACTAACCTAGCAAGTTGACATCCAATTCTATTACGGTTGATTTTCCGTCCACTGAGGATTTACTCATGCTTTTGACCCATCGTTCAACCTATGCCAAGTAATATACATGAAACGGACTTTTACCGAAAGAGCTAGAAATTTTGGACTCATATTGCATTAACAGAGTATACTCTTTATTTTTTAACTCTTCGCAAATTTTGAAGCAGCATTTTCATTTGTTTGTGCAACTCCACCATCACTCTAAGTTCATTTCTACATGCATCAACGAGATAAATTAGACCAAATCCAATTCCAAGGTTGAAAGATGCCTCTTTAGCATTGACTGCTGGACAAATATAAACATAATTTGAGTTTGAGATAAAATTCTGTAACAATTAGTGTTGACCTATGGTCAACTTGACCTTATTGTTTTGATCATAACAAACAAGAATATATTGTGTTGCTAACAAGTGTGCTTCAATTGTTTCATATAATGATAAATATTCAAAGCATTCAATGGTCAAATCGTCTATCAAAGATATAAATCAAAACTATGTGATCAAGCATATGAGACACAAAGAAGATCAAGAAAGAATCGAAGATATTCAAGATCAAATTTCAAGTCGGAAAGCATGAAGACCAAGCAATGAAGCCTACAAAGAATTGAGTATTTACAAATTGCTTTTCAATCTTATGTAAGGTTAATGCATCAATAGTTGGCAATGCACTTCATAAAGCTCAAGCAACATTTTTAAAACCATCAAAATATCTTTTTCAAAATCAACTTTGATCAGAAAACCTTGAAAAATCAAAATCTTGAAATCCTGATTTTTCAGGTCGACCACATGACACTTTCAGGTCAACCGCAAATTTTTTCAGGTCGACCGCACTGTCTATTTTTGAACTCCAACGGCTATTTTCTCGCAACGGCTATATTGAGGTCGACCGCATGGCACGATAGATCGACCGCAAAAGACAGTATGTGGGAAATTTGCTCTATAAATAGTCTTCTCTCTTACATTCATTTTCAACAACTAAGAGGAGATTTTAGAGAGGCTTTCTTGTGAAAAATTCATTGTTCTTACTTGATTTATATTTATCTATCTTTATTAGAATACTTTGATTGATCCAACTTTGTTTTATCAAGATTCATCAAAGTTTTTGAAAGAAAGTTTTTGTGAAGATTCTTGGTTTTATATTTTATAAACTTCTTCAATATCTTCACATTATATATTGGAATTGAAGTATAAGTCTATCTTTGTTCTAAACTTGTTTTAATCTTTTAAAAGAGAGAAATTCCAATTAATGAACTTTGATTATTTGTACTACATTTTTCATTATCATTTGATTCATCAAAGTTCCATTGCCTAAACACTTTGAGCTTAACTTATTGTTAATTATTCAAGTGTGGCATCTCTTGGTACTTAATTTGATTCAATATTTTAACAAGAGATTATTTGAAAAACTTTGTTTGATTACATTGAACTTTTCATTATCATTTGCATCAAAGTTTTTCTATAACACTCGAGCTTAATTCATTGCTATCTATTGAAGTATTAGCCTAACTCTCTCGGTACTTAATTTGAGTATATCATTTGTCAAGAGAGTTATTTCAATTGTAAATTCAACTCATTATATCTTGTGGTTTCGAGAGCTTTGTGAAAACTCGATTGTTGGTTAAGGGTAGGTGCTCCTTGTTGTAAGTCACCTAAGGATTTGGTACTCCTTGTTGTAAGTTACCAATATAGTGGATTTGGCCTTGCTCGTGACGGAGAGCTCGGTAACGGGGGACGTAGATCACGTTGGTTGATTGAACCTCCTTAAATCGCGTTTGCATTCTCTTATCCCTTTTACTTACTTACATTGCACTTACTCTATTCTATCAATTTATTTTGTGCAACACTATATCTAAGTGATATACTTGCTTTATCAATTAAGTTTACACGTTTATAGAACACTACATTGATAGTTAAGTTACTTGCAACATTAAGTGCTCATACTTATACCTATTGATTTTTAAGTTTGATATTATTTATCGAAAAAGTTCTATAAACCAATTCACCCCCTCTTGGTTAGTTTACTCTTGGGCTAACAATTGATATCAGAGCTTAGGTGCTCATTTTGAAAAGATTTTACAATCTTGAGTTTATGGCTAACCATAATCTTGAGGGGCATTCTACAAATCATCCTCCTTTCTTTGATGGTACACATTATAACTATTGGAAGACTAGAATGATGATTTTTGTTCAATCAATAGATTATAATATTTGGGAAGTCATCGAAGAAGGTCCTCATAAGCTTACTAAAGTTATTAAGGTTGATGGAAAACCGGATCAAACTATTTCAAAACCTAGAGAGGAAATAATGATGATGATAGGAGAAAATTGACTTTAAATGCTAGAGCCAAAAATATACTTTATTGTGCTTTGGATAAGAATGAATTTAATCGTATTTGCACATGTGATTCCGCATTTGATATTTGACATACATTAGAAATCACACACATGGGTACAAGCAAAGTGAAAGAAACTAAGACAAATCTTTTATTTAAAGATTTTTAAAATTTCTTTATGAAGCAAGATGAGTCAATTACTTGCATGATTACTCGTTTTACCGATATTGTCAATGGTCTTAAAGGCTTTGATCATAAATTTACTAACGGTGAACTTATGAGTAAAATTCTTAGGTCTCTCTCCCAAGATTGGAATCCATTGAGGATGTTGATCGAAAACACAATAGACGTCAACACACATCCATTGGAAGAGCTTTATGGAACATTGATGACTTTTGTGCACAACAATTTCGAAACAAAGGAGAGGACAAGAAAAGGAAAAGAAGAGGCCAAGCGCGAAATTGCTCTTAAATCATCACATGGTAAATGCGCATCAAACTCAAACATAAGTGATGAGGAACTTGATGATCTTGTTATCCTTATCAAGAAGTGGAGAGGCGTTCGCAACAATCATCGAATCCAAAAGAGAGACGAAAAAGATGAGAAGATTGTTTGCTATAATTGTGACAAACCCAGTCACAAAAGTACCGAGTGTAGAAGCAAGAAAAGATTCTTCAAAAAGAAAGCTCTACAAGCCACTTGAGATGAAAGTGATGATGAGCAAGATGAAGATGAGAGTCAAGATGAAGTGGCCAACATGTGCTTCATGACTATTGAGGATGAGGTAAATTTCTTTGATACCTCTTGGACTTTGAATGATCAATGATTTAGAAATCTATTAATCAACATATTTGATAAAAACCTCTAGCACTTTATAAGAATTTCTCATATTGAAAGAGGTTTGAGTATTATCAATGAAAGTTAAAAATATGGCTAAATATGTTGATATGTTTATACACAAATATATATGATTTTATTGCATCATCCATGTATTGTATGAAAAAAAAAAAAAAAAAGCAAAATTTTTCCCCATTTCCTATATGCTCATACTCTTGTTATACATGATTATACCATAGAGAAATAAATTTCATGTCTATATATGAGATAAATGATGCTATTCATATCTAACCACTCGAAGATATAGTTTAACACCGATATGCATTGTTATACCATTTAACTCATTTCGTGCTACAAATGCTTTACTAAGGGGGAATATGATTACAACCAAGATATTCTACTTGTGCCCCATTATTATGCTTATCACACATATGCTCATGATTAAGGGATAAATATTACCTTTTTGCTTATGCCAAAAGGGGGAAAATATGGTGATGATTTGTTTTTAGCTTGACTTTGGATAATCTATATGCATGAAAAGGATTATATTTTATGCTAGATTATGCTTCATTGGTTTGTATAAGATAGGGGGAATATATGCTAAAATTGAACTTATCAATTATTCTCATTTCCCTATGCTTTAATTATACGCTTCAATTGCTTATATTATCATTACAAATCATCTTGTTTGTCATAATCAAAAAGGGGGAAATTGTTGACCTATGGTCAACTTGACCTTATTGTTTTGATCATAACAAACAAGAATATATTGTGTTGCTAACAAGTGTGCTTCAAGTGTTTCATATAATGATAAATATTCAAAGCATTCAATGTTCAAATCGTCTATCAAAGATATAAATCAAAACTATGTGATCAAGCACATGAGACATAAAGAAGATCAAGAAAGAATCGAAGATATTCAAGATCAAATTTCAAGTCGGAAAGCATGAAGACCAAGCAATAAAGCCTACAAAGAATTGAGCATTTACAAATTGTTTTTCAATCTTATGTAAGGTTAATGTATCAATAGTTGGCAATGCACTTCATAAAGCTCAAGTAACATTTTTAAAACCATCAAAATATTATTTTTCAAAATCAACTTTGATCAGAAAACCTTGAAAAATCAAAATCTTGAAATCCTGATTTTTCAGGTCGACCGCAAAATCAATAGGTCGACCGCAAATTTTTTCAGGTCGACCGCATGGCACGATAGGTCGACTGCAAAAGACAGTATGTGCGAAATTTGCTCTATAAATAGCCTTCTCTCTTACATTCATTTTCAACAACTAAGAAGAGATTTTAGAGAGGCTTTCTTGTGAAAAATTCATTGTTCTTACTTGATTTATATTTATCTATCTTTATTAGAATACTTTGATTGATCCAACTTTGTTTTATCAAGATTCATCAAAGTTTTTGAAAGAAAGTTTTTGTGAAGATTCTTGGTTTTATATTTTATAAACTTCTTCAATATCTTCACATTATATATTGGAATTGAAGTATAAGTCTATCTTTGTTCTAAACTTGTTTTAATCTTTTAAAAGAGAGAAATTCCAATTAAGGAACTTTGATTATTTGTACTACATTTTTCATTATCATTTGATTCATCAAAGTTCCATTGCCTAAACACTTTGAGCTTAACTTATTGTTAATTATTCAAGTGTGGCATCTCTTGGTACTTAATTTGATTCAATATTTTACCAAGAGATTATTTGAAAAACTTTGTTTGATTACATTGAACTTTTCATTATCATTTGCATCAAAGTTTTTCTCTAACACTCGAGCTTAATTCATTGCTATCTATTGAAGTGTTAGCCTAACTCTCTCGGTACTTAATTTGAGTATATCATTTGTCAAGAGAGTTATTTCAATTGTAAATTCAACTCATTATATCTTGTGGTTTCGAGAGCTTTGTGAAAACTCGATTGTTGGTTAAGGGTAGGTGCTCCTTGTTGTAAGTCACCTAAGGATTTGATACTCCTTGTTGTAAGTTACCAATATAGTGGATTTGACCTTGCTCGTGACAGAGAGCTCGGTAACGGGGGACGTAGATCACGTTGGTTGATTGAACCTCCTTAAATCGCGTTTGCATTCTCTTATCCCTTTTACTTACTTACATTGCACTTACTCTATTCTATCAATTTATTTTGTGCAACACTATATCTAAGTGATATACTTGCTTTATCAATTAAGTTTACACGTTTATAGCACACTACATTGATAGTTAAGTTACTTGCAATATTAAGTGCTCATACTTATACCTATTGATTTTTAAGTTTGATATTATTTATCGAAAAAGTTCTATAAACCAATTCACTCCCCTCTTAGTTAGTTTACTCTTGGGCTAACAATTAGTTGACAGTAGAGTAGTAAGAAATTAAATTTCATGATCATACGGAATATCAAATAGATTCTGGGAAATACACACAAGGCATGTTTGGTGTTTGGAGTAGAAGAATTAACAGGGAATGGACTAGCATATTATGATATTTAACCCGATGACTTATGACTAGTATATCATCTTTCTTGTTACATTTAAAGAAGAATGAAACTGGCAACAATCTCACTTATTTGAGATGGAGACTGAAATCAAGAATCAACCGAACTAAAAATAAAAAAATAGAAGGGAGGAAAAAACCGACTCCAAATTTAAAAATCAAATCAATCCATTTATTGATTAGATGAAGGTTACCTGGCTCTTCTGGGGAAGAAGAAGCAGATGAGTGGCATTTCATCGAATGCTTAACAGCCATATCTTTGCCTTCGCGTCAAATCGTGCACTCATTTTCTCTTTCTTCTCTCCTATATCAGTGTCTTCTTTGAACTCCTCAAGGTCTCCCCATTGAACCACCATAGACTTGCAAATGAAAAGGGTCTCATTTCAGAGTTTGAACCTGGTAATTCAGAATCAATTAGAATTTTGAACAAATTGATGTTTGATTTCATTATCCCACTATTTCAAGCTTTGGAGATGAAATCAAGCAGTTATTATGTAGATTTCTGATAACAATGGCAGAAGATTTTCATCAATAGCTGGACCCAGAATCTTTACCACCGGATACTCGAAATTCGTATGAGAAATGACTTTGAATTGATGAATATTGGCTATGTTTGATTAATTCTGTGGTGGAGATGATTTGAATTTTGAATTCATTCTCCATTAACGCTTTCAGTGATTTTAGTAGATTGTAAATATCAAAATTGTTTTTATGAAAAAGGTTATAATCAAAATATCATGTTTTTGGGGGTATATTTCAGAACTATAATATACGAGGTGGTGATGGGACTAATATTCACACACAAAAAAGGTGTAACCCACACTTTGGGGACCCGAACCGACCATGCCCTGGGTCATTGGTTCAAGAGGTAAATCGTAGGTTATATCTCCCAGAGCCAGGGTGGATGGTACTCAGTAACGCCTCGCGGAGCAATGTAATTCCCGGTTGCCATAGGGAACGAATCAATTATTCAGCCGTCAGGACTCGAATCCTACACACGACTGCGCTGGACACGTTATCGACCAACCCCTTTGCCGTTGGGAGATGTGCCCTGGGGGCGAGAAGATTTATATGAGGCAAGGAGTGCAGTTTGATTTTGGTGGCGTAAATTCATAGGGCAATTTTAAAACTCCCGTTTAATTGTAAGTGGCTAATTATGATGCCAATTGAGATTTTGGGAGGGAAAAAGATTCCAGAATCTCAGTGTAACCTACACTTTGGGGACCCGAACCGACCATGTCCTGAGTCATTGGTTCAAGAGGTAAATCGTAGGTTATGTCTCCCAGAGCCAGGGTGGATGGTACTCAGTAACGCCTCGCGGAGCAATGTAATTCCCGCTTGCCATAGGGAACAAATCAATTATTCAGCCGTCAGGACTCGAACCCTACACACGACTGCGCTGGACACGTTATCGACCAACCCCTTTGCCGTTGGGAGATATGCCCGGGGGGCGAGAAGATTTATACGAGGCAAGGAGTGCAGTTTGATTTTGGTGGCGTAAATTCATAGGGCAATTTTAAAACTCCCGTTTAATTGTAAGTGGCTAATTATGATGCCAATTGAGATTTTGGGAGGGAAAAAGATTCCAGAATCTCAGTTGACTTTATATATACTAGTTGTCTACCCGTGCGATGCACGGAATATATAATTTTTAAATCATAATTTTAAAAACATTTTGATTCAATCATATCAAATAAAAAACATAATTTAAATGAAATTTCAATACAAAATGTTATTGAATTTGAAACTTTAAAAAAGATAAAACTATTCAAAATAAAAAAATGTTACATGTACATTTAGTATACCGCGCCACTCAAAATTTGACATTCATTTAAATTTTTTATATAATTTTTTTTTTAAACTTTTATTTACATTTTTCTCTGAAAATTTGCCCACTTCATCATCTATTTCCCTTTTAATAAGTTATAATTTATTTATTTATTTTCAAAATATATTGATTCAAAATCTTCATTTTTAACTTAACAAATTTATATTGCATGGATTTTTTATTTTCAAATATATTAATCTGAAATTTTCAATTTCAATTTAACATATTTAAATAGATATGACATTTATTTATGTTCAAATATATTAATACAATTTTTTGATTTCATAAATAAAAGAACATATTTACATAGATATTATATTTATTTATGTTAAAATATATTAACTCAATTTTTTCATTTCCTACATAACACATTTACATAAATATCACATTAATTATGTTCAAATATATTAATCTAGTTGTCCACCCGTGCGATGTACGGAATATATAATTTTTATATCATAATTTTGAAAATATCTTGATTATATAATCATATCAAATAAAAAAAACATAAATCAAATAAAATTTCAATACAAAATATTGTTGAATTTGAAACTTTAAAAAAGACAAAACTAATCAAAATAAAAAAATGTTACATGTATACTAAGTATACCGCACCACTCAAAATTCGGCACTTATAAATTTTTTATATAAAATTCTTTTGATTTTTAATTACATTTTTCTCTTAAAATTTTTCCACCTCATCACCTATTTCCTTTTTAATTAAATTTTTTATATTAAATTTCTTTTGACTTTTATTTACGTTTTTTTCTGAAAATTTGCCCACCTTATAACCTATTTTTCTTTTAATATGTTATAATTTTTAATTAACTTTATTTTTTAATATGTTGCTTACATATATATTTTATTTTTCCTTATTTTTTAAACATACCAATTTTTGTCAAAATGATGAAAGGATTAAATTTTCTATCAACTTATCATTGGCTGTAAAAGGTTGATAGCAAATAATTAATTATTTTTGTAATATGCTTATTGAAGAACTACTCATTTATTGACATATTAGGAAGTAAAATTTCAATGATTTTATTTATTTATTTTCAAAATATATTAATTCAAATTTTCATTTTTAACTTAACAAATTTATATAGCACGTATTTATTTATTTATTTTCAAATATATTAATCCAAAATTTTCATTTTCAATATAACACATTTACATAGATATGACATTTATTTATATTCAAATATATTAATACAATTTTTTCATTTTCTATATAACACATTTAAATAGATATTACATTTATTTATGTTCATTTCCTACATAACACATTTACATAGATATCACATTATTTATATTTAAATATATTAATCTAATTTTTTCATTTTCAATGTAACACATTTACAAATATTACATTTACTACAACTCTTACTAAATATGTAATAAATAATAAATTTTCCTACAAAATCTTTATCTTTTCTATATTTATTTTATTCATTTATTTTCAAAATATATTAATTCAAAATTTTAATTTCTATGTTAGCAAATTTATATAGCATGTATTTATTTATTTTCAAATATATTAATCCAAAATTTTCATTTTCAATATAACCCATTTATATAGATATGACATTTATTTATATTCAAATATATTAATACAATTTTTTCATTTCTACATAACACAATTAAATAGATATCACATTTATTTATGTTCAAATATATTAATCTAATTTTTTCATTTCCAATGTAATACATTTATACATAATATATTTATTATAACTCTTATTAAATATGTAATAAATAATAAATTTTCCTATAAAAGTCTTTATCTTTTATATATATATATATATATATATATATATATATATATATATATAAAAGTAGAAGTGAGGAGAGGAGAGAGAGTGATTTTGGAGGGAAAATTGCATTTAATGACCTTATCTCCTCACTTTTACTTTTATATATAAAAATAAAGAAAAGATAAATATTTTTGTTGAAAAAATTATTATTTATTACATGTTTAGTAAGAGTTGTAATAAATGTATTATGTGTAAATGTGTTACATTGAAAATGAAAAAATTTAGATTAATATATTTGAACATGAATAATGTGTATCTATATAAATGTGTTATGTAGGAAATGAAAAATTTTGATTAATATATTTGAACATAAATAAATGTGATATCTATGTAAATGTGTTATGTAGGAAATGAAAAAATTGTATTAATATATTTGAACATAAATAAATGTCATATCTATGTAAATGTATTACATTAAAAATGAAAATGTTGGATTAATATATTTGAAAATAAATAAATACATGTTATATAAATTTGTTAAGTTAGAAATGAAAATTTTGAATCGACATATTTTAAACATAAATAAATAAAATCATTGAAGTTTTACTTCCTAATATGTCAATAAATTAGTATGTTCTTCAATAAGCATATTACAAAAATAATTAATTATTTGCTATCAACTTTTACGACAAATGATAAATTGGTAGAAAATTTAATCATTTCATCATTTATTGATATGTATAAAAAATAAGGAAAAATAAAATATATAAATTAATATATTGAATTTCGAATAAAATATATGTAAGCAACATATTAAAAAATAAAGTTAATTAAAAATTAAAACATATTAAAAGGAAAATAGGTGATCAGGTGGGCAAATTTTTAGAGAAAAACGTAAACAAAAGTCAAAAGAAATTTTATATAAAAAATTTAATTAAATGTCAAACTTTGAGTGATGCGGTACACTGAGTGTACATTCAGAATTTTTTATTTTGATTAGTTTTTTTTTTTTTTTTAAAGTTTCAAATCCAATAACACATGTTAAAATAAATAAATGTCATATCATATTTATGTAAATGTGTTACATTGAAAATGAAAATTTTGGATTAATATATTTTAAAATAAATAAATATATGCTATATAAATTTGTTAAGTTAGGAAAGCAAAAATTGAATTAATATATCTTGAAAATAAATAAATAGAATTATTAAAACTTTATTTCCTAATATGTCAATAAATGAGTAGGCTCTTCAATACGTATGTTAGAAAAATAATTAATTATTTTCTATCAACTTTTTAACCACACATATTTTCTCTCTCCAATTTTCAGTCACTACTTTTTACCTCAAAATCATAAATAAACAAATTTATAAACCAAACATTATTACCAAACGGATGCTTAATCATTTCATCATTTTGACAAAAATTTGCATGTTTAAAAAATAAGGAAAAATAAAATATATGTAAGCAAAACATTAAAAATATAATTAATAAAAAATTATAACATATTAAAAAGGAAATCGGTGATGAGGTGGGCAAATCTTCATAGAAAAACGTAAATAAAAGTAAAAAAAAAAATTATATAAAAAATTTAAATGAATGCCAAATTTTGAGGTGCGCAGTATACTTAGTGTACATGTAGAATATTTTATTTTGAATAGTTTTGTCTTTTTTAAAGTTTCAAATTCAATAACATTTTGTATTGAAATTTTATTGAAATTATGTTTTTTATTTGATATGATTGAATCAAGATATTTTCAGAGTAATGATTTAAGAATTATATATTCCGTGCATCGCACGGGTAGACAACTAGTATATATAAAAGTAGAATTGAGGAGAGAGAATCATTAAATACAAATTTCCTTCCAAAATGACTCTCTCTCCTCACTTCTACTTTTATATATATAAAGATAAAGATTACTATTATTACTAGTATTTCATCCGTGTAACGCTCGAAAGTTGTTATTCAACAATATTGATTTTGATAAGTATTTGTAAAATTTTAATATCGTATACATAATGCATAAAAAATAATATTATATTAAAATAATTATTAAAATTCATATTATAAATAATAAAATTACTTCAAATTATAATAGCTTTTGAATAGTAAAAGTCAATTTATTAATTTTAAATAATAAATAATTATTAATTTTTCCATTTTTTCATAAAAAATGAAGTTGCTATTCGGGAAAAAAAAATTGATATTGTTTTATCGAAAATAACAGATATTTGCACACGATTTGGAATTGCATCGTTTTTAAAAATAATTGTTATTAAATGTTTATTAATTAACAAAAATAAATGTAAGCAATTTTTACATACAAATTTTGGAGGGAAAACATATTCTCCATAATATCATTGAAAATAACCTAATTATTATTACTTTCAATTATTTTTTATCATTTTTTAAAAATATATACAAAAAGATCCAAATCACAACCCACCTATAGACTCGAACTCAAGTGTTCTATATGGTAAGGGGCGCCTCGGGCTAACCTTCAAACCTTCATTGGCCTTACTTTCATTTGTTAATCATCATTCACATTTTTTTTTTCATAGAACTTGAAATTTAGTTAAATCGACAATGGTTAAGTATTAAAATTAATCATCCTTAATAATTTCAACTTCATTTTCCATTACACTAAACACGTTATCAAATACAATCAACGCGTCAACCATAAATTAATGTAATTAATTATTAATAATCTTTTACTATGCAAAACGAGTTTCCATAATACCCTTGAAATTTATATATATGCAATGACATAATAATTGGTTTTAGTTTTAATAAATTATTAATTATTATCAGTACCATTTACGTTGATGCAGACAATTTTTAATTCAAATAAAAAAATGAATAGTCACCATTTTCTCAAAATATATATATATTAGGTAGTGTAAACAAACTTATTTGTCACTAATATTTTTAACTAAACAAAAAATAACAAATATTAAAGTTTAATAAAACATTTATCTTATTAAATCACGAAAAAAGTCAAGTCATCTTTGTCTTTCAAAGTTAATGCACAATTTTCCAAATGTATTAATTTCTTTTATTTTTTATAAAGAAATTAATGATGAATATAAATACATTCAAATTTAGGTAAGTTAAACTATAAACATATGATATAAATGCTTTCAATCATTTTTGGAATGTATTTTAGGCAGGAAAACAAAAATGACGGCTATTTTATAAGTATAGATATAGAATAGAGATAGATACAGATATAGATATAGATATAGAATATAAATATTAATATATTATAGATATAGATATAGATTAAGCCTCTAGATTAAGCCTCTGTTTGGTAACTTGTTTATAAACTACATATTTTTTTCAAACTATTTTTTAACCACATATTTTTTAAAATCATTTTTCAACCACATATTTTACTTCGAAAACATCACATTCTTTATTTTTATTTATAAATAAAAAACTTTTACTAGACTATTAAATAATATCTAATACAGCTTTCCCGCAGTGGAATCCAACTGTAAGAACTGATTATAATTTGTTCTATCAATTTCACGATTGCTACATGTATAAAACCAGATAAATAAAATGATAATTTCAAAATGCTCATTAAACAAAAACAATGAAACAAGCATGAGAAATGAAATGAAATGAAAATGAAATTCTTGACATTCTTACCTAGAATAACGGATTTTGAAATTTGTGAAATCATTCAGTTCTGCAAGGTAAAAACTTTATTGCGTTTGGTGTGTGGATGAAAAGAAACGCACTGGAGAGGGAGAAGAAAGAGACTTGAGAAGATGAAGAACATTGATACGGTGTTGAAATATTTTAAGGTGATACAGACATAGTGACTTTTTTTTTTTTTTTTGTGATCGTAGGAGTGAAAACCTCTCTTAAGATCCGTGATCATTCAATATATTTTATAAGTTTGTTTAATCTTAAAACCATTTTAAAAATAAAATAAAAAGTCATGCTTCATTTGGCAACGAGGTTCGCATTAATCGCGTTTTTTAGTTCATGTATTATTTGTACATTTAGTACCTTGGCTAGCATTACTCAATAAAATTAGGCCGTAATATTACAATTTATAAATCAATTTATAAATAAAACAATTTCTCGAATCACTTTTTAATCATTCACATTTTCTCTTTCCAATTTTTAATAACTAGTTTTAAAACAGTATTAAAGAACAAAGCACCGGGTTGATCATCTCTTTCCACACCTTCATATATACCATTAATTCTAATCCCAAAAACCCTGGCTCCACCCTTCCAACATAGATTGACTTCATTTTTTCATTAGGACGTGGTAGTTCTCATTTCTCGGATCGCTCCGTCCCGTCTCTCTATTACATTCTCCATAATGTACCTGTCCCTCTAAAAATCGACTTAGTTCGTTTTGGAAGTGAATAACATTTGCTAGCAAATCAACTCAATCAAAGTTTTGTGACAGACCATTGGATGAAGATTTGTCTAATTATTAATTTATTATAAATGACATATATATAATAAAAGAAGATTGTATGGAGAATCACTAGAACATAGTGACTTGAGATTGACTTGTCGTAACCAAACTAGAACTGATTCAACTCTTTTTCTCCAAGAGGCAAGAAATAATTAAGAATTGACATAACTAAGGTTGAAAATATATAGGCTGGAATCTCAATGAAAAGACATGACTTATAAAAGTTCAGATGTACGGATGCAATTTCGTTAAAAAAAAAAGGTTGAGCCGCAACTTTAACGGCCCCCACCTGTTTTGTTCTGAGTCTTGGTGAAGAATCTAAATTGCAGGTTATGCTTACAAGGGTATAGGGTGGAAAGTTGCTTGTACACTTCCACTTATTCAAGGACCAAATTCATATTTCAATATTCGAACCAACCCTAGACGCAACAGCCTCAAACAAAGCTGAAAATTTTCCACTTTTTCCTTTTACCAATTGGAAATGTGCCCGGGGCTAAATGCAATTTGGTTAAAGAATATGCAAAAAAAAGGTTATGTTTGAGATTTTTACTTATATTCTTTGCTTCCACATGCTAACAAACAATGCAAGTATATGTCTCGATCCTTTTTGTCTATTAATTCCTTGATGGATTCCAAGCAAGATGCCTCTCTTTAAATTAAAATTATTTTCAGATTTTGTGCTTATTTTAGTTTGAATGATGTAAGATTTGATGGTGAAATTGTTTCAAATTGTGTTATTGATAGTATTCTAGACTTCGATTTATTAAGTAAACCATTGTTTTCTCTCTTGTGCTAATTGTTAAGGTACTATATGAAAAATCATCTATCCTCGTTCAAAACGTGAAATGTAACTAATCACATCATACAACAATAAACGTTGGTTTTTAGTTATTGTTTTCTTAAAAAGGCTTTCAAATATATAACAATCGAAAGTTATTTACAGGGTGGTAATACGAGTGTATAAATTAATAAAATGATAAATAGCACAAAAATCCCTATTATTTGCACTCACTGTACAAATCGTCCATACCGTTTCAAATTTGGTATTACACTTCATTTCAATTTTTTCTTGCTGAGTTGATCATTTCTGTCTCATTATATCAAATTTTCATCAAATATGAGTAATTGGTACAAAGCACCGTTTGTCTTCATTGAACAAATCATCAATATCTTTTCAGTGTTAGCATTTGGATCTTAAACGACCTTTATTTGCGCCAATTGTCCTTATCGTCTATTTTTTCTTTAAAACGTTGTAAAATGGCTAATTTATCATTCTATTTAAATAAAATAAATGGAAAGGAATAATAATAATAATAATAATAATAATAATAATAATAATAATAATCAAAGCCTTGAATTTTTTTAAAAGTGCAAACAAGTCTCATTTAAAATAATTTAAAAGGTAATTATCACACAAAAAAAAAAAAAATCACCTTCTCAAAAAAATTCATTTAATAGAGTTTCGCATTGCAATATTTTTTAGTTTTCAGTGAAATTAAAAGAATTTTTTGTAATATAGCTATTTTTAGCAAATTCTTGTTTGTATCTTCTTAACATCTTGTTGCTAATTACACGCGCTCAAACACACATACCCACTGTATCAACTTTTGAATTTTGCTTTGATTTTGTTCAAAATTCTTTTGCCTCATGTTTGAAGATGAAATTTCTTCTTCCATTAGAGAGTTCATTCAAGATCTTAATCCAAAACCTATCATAGTGTTATAATTCAAATCTAGTTAAAAGGAAAATAATATTTTTTCCCAGGAAGATTAATTATTTTTTGTGCTAATTAGCCATTAAATTATTTTAAGTGAGACATAATTGCAATGTTTAAAAAATTTAAAAATTTAACTATGATTATGTATTTATTATTATTCACTCATTTTCTATTTATCTTAATTAAACATAATGATAAATTAGTCATTTTACAATGTTTTAATCAAAAAAAAATAGATGTTATGGACCTTTGATGTAAAGAAAGGTCGTTGAATGTCAAAATGTTAAAATTGAAACGATATGGACGATTTGCACAATGACGGCAAATGATAAGGAAGTTTTGCACCAATTATAGAAAAATTGACAGACAAAGATGAAATGACCAATTTAGCAAGAAAAAATTGAAATGAGAGTGTAAATGTCAAATTTGAAATGATAGAAACGATTTGCACAGTAACACCCAGGCTAGGAAAACTTAAAAGATTTGATAGGTACTACTCATACTAACAAAGTACACCTTCTTTTCTAGAAGTCCATCATTAGAAACTCCATAATTAAACGTGTTTGACTTGGAGCAATTCTATAATGGCCAATGGGTGACCCATTGGGAAGTTTTCTCGGGGAACGTGCGAGTGAGAATAAAATATGCTGAAAATACTCATGTTGGTACGGTGGGGATAGTATATCGTCATCTAATGGGCGGGACAGCTCGTTAAGTGGGATCCGAGTTGTTACAAATGGTATCTGAGTCGGCCGTTAGAAATCGAGAACTAAGTGCTATGCGGACAAAGTGCTACGCCATAAGGCGGGAACCACATCTTGAACTCGTAGGAACCACCTCTAGAATCCCAACGCCTGGAAAATTTCCTCAGATGGTTTAAGCGCGACGAAGACGTCGTGATTCTAACAGGGGTGATTGTAAAACCTAAACGCGGAAAGCTTAAAAGATTTGATAGGTACTACTAATACCAATAAGGTGCAATTTTTTCTTCGGAAGTCCATCGTTAGAAACTCCATAATTAAGCGTGCTTGACTTGGAGCAATTCTAAGATGGGTGGAAGTTTTCTCGGGGATTGTGCGAGTGAGAACAAAGCAAGCTGAAAAGCCCCATATGGTACAATAGGGATAGTACATCGTCATCAACAGCCTGGACATCCCGTTAAGTGGGACTCGAGTCGTTACATACATCCTCTACGAATCACATGAAAGGGGTTGTAAGGGTTTCTAAGGTTGAGGTTCAATTCAACCTCTTTTTTTAAGTTATATTTTAATAGATTTTAATAAAAGTTAATAAAATGTGTTATTGAGAAATTTTAGACTTTAATTTAAATTAAAATCTAGAATTTAATTGGTACCAAACAAAGACTAAGTACATGTTCTTAATTACTCTTGCAGAAATGAAGCTAGTCTTATAGACCATTTCTTGGGGACAAACAAGAATAACTATTTGATATTTTGTTTATAAACAATTATTGTGCAGTTAAACAGCGTAGTTCAGTTGGTTGAAAGGTGAGAGTTATGGATGACAATAATATTCACAAATCCGATACCCGATAGAGACCCGACATAAATGGGCGGGGATTACCCGACTAAATGGGATCGTGGGAAGGGTATGGAGGTAAATTTAAAAACCCGACATGGGTATGGGTCGGGTGTGGGTTTTACTACAATACACATACCCGATCCGCATACCCATTAATTTCCTTTAAAAATTATAGAATTTAAAACAAAGTGATTGTTTAAAAAAAATAAAAAAATAGAACCCAAATATATATTGACATTGTTATCGTCTAAATCTTAATATGTTTAAACTATTGACTTTGTTAACGTCTAAAAAATTTGTTCAAATTCGCTTGTATAATTTCAAAATATAACAAGCTTTTTTTCAACAAATTCAAGTGAAGCTCAATATTTAACCGATTCAAGTTCATTCGGAGTACCTATAACCTATTTATAGCATAAAAAAATAAATAATTAGTA
This sequence comes from Ligustrum vulgare, assembly GCA_963555705.1. Taxonomy (NCBI): domain Eukaryota; kingdom Viridiplantae; phylum Streptophyta; class Magnoliopsida; order Lamiales; family Oleaceae; genus Ligustrum; species Ligustrum vulgare. The sequence continues at coordinate 53,209,531 of OY743175.1, forward strand.
ATGAGTTTTAAATGAGTATAGAAGCCGACCCGCAATTTTTAAATATGTATATGAGTAGGGTATGGAGGTTGTAAATATTTAATCAGTAGGGTACGAGTTTGGCAAACCCGACCCATTGCCTTCACTAGTGAGAGTTAGGGATGACAGTAATACCCACGGACCCGATACCCGTTGGAGACCAGACATAAATGGACGGGGATTACCCGATTAAATGGATTCGTGAGTAGGGTATGGAGGTAAATTTTAAAACCTTACATGGGTATGGGTCGGGTGTGGGTTTTACTACAATACCCATACCCGACCCGCATACCCATTAATTTTCTTAAAAAATTATAAAATTTAAAACAAAAGTGATTGTGTAAAAAAAATAATAATAATAAGGAATAGAACTCAAATATCTATTGATATTGTTAACGTCTAAACCTTAATATATTTAAACTATTGACTTTGTTAATATCTAAAAAAATTGTTCAAATTCACTTGTTTAGTTTCAACCTAAAACAAGTTTTTTCAAGTTAAATTCAAGTGAAGTCCAACATTTAACTACTTCAAGTTAATTCGGAGTACCTATAACATATTTATAACCCTAAAAAAATAATAAAATAAATAAATAATTAGTAATGAATTTCAAATGGGTATAGAAACATACCCGCCTCCGACCCACACCCAACCCGCAATTTTTAAATGGGTATATGGGTAGGGTATGAAGGTTTTTTAATCTTTAGTGGGTAGGGTATGAGTTTGACAAATCCGACCCATTGCCATCACTAGTGAGAGTAAGAAATCTCAGTTGAGCTGGCAACTGCAGGGTAGGAGTCCGAATCCTACATTTGGTATGGATGATACTCTTTGCAAGCGCAGTTAATAACAAGCTCTCAATCATGCTCCACTGAGACACATCAAGCGATTTACATTCTATACAAATCTTCAGGGCAGGAGCTGAAGGGTCCTAAGATTGGAGTTCAACCTTTTTTTTTATAAACAAATTTATAAATAACACATTTCCGCAATCACTTTTTAACTACACAAATTTTTTAAATTCACTTTTCAACAACATATTTTACCTCGAAAACATTACATTTTTTATTTATAAATAATTTTTTTCCCCAAACAGAACTCTACCCTATCAAATAATGTGGTTGTAATGGTAAATCTTTGAAAAAATTGTGATTAAAAAATAAAAATTAAGGAATTTATTTGGGTTTATATGTAAATTATTTTATAAATAGAATATGATTAAAAATTAAGATTTTGATTAATATGAAACAAACGAGGGACAAATGAACATTCATTTCATCATAAAAGAATTTACATTATTTAGTGGGAATTATTGTTTCAAATATTCGTCCTCCTGTTTACCTATATTGATGTGTTAAAACTTGATTGATGGAATATGAAAATTCAATGAAATATTCAATTCTAAGACATCACATCGCCTCATTTATTTTACTAGTATGTCCTACGTGCATTGCATGTGATATGTTAATATAATAATGTATATTATATACATATGATTTTAATAAATTATTTTTGAACATATATTTATTTGGTCAGTAAAGACTGAATTATTGAAATTAAAGTTTTAATACATTTTTAGTTTATAATCTTGATATTTTTCTCTCGTATAAATAAATTTTTTTAATAACAATGTGCAAATTCAAATAAATCATAAGAATTAAATTTTTTTATAACAATTTTATTCTAAAAAAAAGTTTTAATGAGAATCAATAAATTAAGATGGCAGTGAGTTTTAGGAAAAAATTATGAGATATTGTTTAATTCATATAATTTCCTCAACATTTCTAAAGTCTACAACATTTTGAAATATCAAAATATTAAGATGAAAAAATTGTGGGGATGAAATTTAAATATTTTCTACTTGAGATTGTAAATTTAAAATATTTACATACTTAATTCCCAAATAATATTAAATTTATCAATATATCAATATTAAAAGAAAATAAGTCAACGCGTATACAATAAGTGTTGAATCCAGGCCCAAAGAAAGGTACAGTAATTCACCAGCAAGGGCCCAATAGAGGCCTAATGAACCTTGACCCACGGATAAAGGCCTAAAAGTATCATCTGGGACGAATGCCGAGGTGGTACGTCAAGCAAACCTCTTTAGCCGACCTGGTTAACGCCTAGCCGATGCGCTTTATACTCAGCCGGGGCGCTTTACGGCGTTGACCAGAGGAGAAATGGAGTCAGTGATGGGACACTGCATTTACCAAGACGTGACAGGTGCCCATCCCCTACGAAATGTAGCAATGATTACGGTTGAAAAGTAAGGTTGTCACCTCCATGAGCTAGGGTGATGACAAGTGTAAAGTACGCCACGTGTCGTGATCTGAGATAACAAGTTCCTCTATAAATAAAGTACGATTGTCTCCAAGTTAAGGGTTAGCAATTTCTCACTCTTAACGATATACTTCTCTCACTCCATTTTCTCTCTTTTACACACTTATATTTCCCGCACCCAATAGATATATTCGCCTAAAATGAGTACTGACTTAGGCATTGGAGTGCAAACGGGAGCCACATCGGCCCCATTTGCAAGCTGATTGTTTGTCCTAGTGCGCAGGAGATCCCCGTGTTCAAGAGGGAGAAGCTGAGACGTGTTGGTCCAAGGTCCAGCCGAATTTTGTTGTCAACAAAGAACATTCATACTTTTAGTACTTTTATTGTAACACAATTATAACTTTTTAACTTTAATTTATTTTATTTTAAAATTTACATATTTTCTTACTAATGTATTTGTTAATAATCAAACACGAAACAAAGGTTAAATCAATGAGATTTTGATCAATTGGTGATTGTGATTCAATCAATAATTATGACTCGCTGTTATATGCTAATATTCCCACCCATGTTGTTCAAAAATGTCATTGTATTTCGCATAGCAATTTGTTGAAGAACACTATAGAACTCATTGGAACCAAAATTTTCTCATTATCCTCTTTTTGCACGTGTATAGCCTGAAGTTATCTTGAGATGAAATGACATGATAAAATCTGCTTACAAGAATATACCACAAGAATATACCGCTATTTAGTTAAGTATCCTCATTCATTTGTCACAAATTAATCCTCCCCAAAACACGATTCTACTAAAAAAATTAACTTAGGGTCCGTTTGATAGCGAGGGTGGAATTTGAGTGGAAAGAAAACGAATTCTAGGGAATTGAATTCCTGAGAATTAGAAGATTAATGTGTTTGATTGATTTAATTTTATAGGTGGAAAAAGTAGGAAATTTTCCAACTTTTGTTGTTTGATTGATATTATTTTTCATGGAAAATAAAGTAATTTTTTGCTATTTTAATCAAAAAAAATTTTTTTTTTTTACTTTTTAAATATATTTGTACTTGATGATGATAATGTTATTTTTTGGAAATAAAATAAGTCAATTAACAACAATAAAATTGATTAAATGTGTTGAAAATAATTTTTCATGTAACATGGAAAATCTTTTCTTAACCAAACCAAGAAAAAATATTTTCCACAAAATTCTTGAAAATGGGCATGTGATGTAGGAACAAGGAAAATTTTTTCCATGCCAAATTTTTACAATCAAACACCAAAAAGTGAGAAAGTAGGAAAAAGTTTTCTTTTTCCGTGGAAAATTTTACCTAATCAAACGGACCCTTATTTCTTTTTTTGAACTAAATTCTCAGACCAAGATTTATCTAAAAATATACTTCAAAACATATATAAACACCTAGTAAAAGGAAAAAAAATATAAAGTTAATAAAATCCTGATCAAATATCAAAAAAACTGATTAATTGATAACTTAATTAAATAAGCAAGTTTCTTGAACAAACATATTATAATATGAACATTGATGAGTTAAGTATAAATTTCAATGAAAATTGAGATAATATAATATAATATAATATAATTGAAATGTATTATTAGAGAAGTTTCAAAAAAAAAAAAAGATTAAAGTCCAGGGAAGATATATATCCGGAGCTGTAAATTATACTTTATAAGTAAAAGAAATTTTAAGCTGTAACTCATCATATACATCAAAGTTATCGTAAATGAAAGAAAATAAAATAATGAAAAATATATATCAGATATTTCAATTTGAGAACACTTTTATCTATTATAAATAATGATGGTTACGACTTTAGCAAGGATGTAAGCAAAATAATTATATACATACAATACGCTTATAATTATTGCATTTACTAAGATGGACCCGAAACACAGACACACATATCCAATACCTAATCTAAAGTGCCATTTATGTGAAACTTTTGCTATTTGGCAGATTATCACAAAGAGAAAGTTTGCATTAGTTTGGTAATTTTGTAGGAGACACAATTACAACAAATCATAAAGCAAATTATGATAATAAGCTAAAAATGCCTAAAATAATTGATTCTCACTTTATCCACAGTTCACAATTATATTCTTTATTCATACCTTAATGATTGTGGTCTCTTAAATGATAGATAAACACAGCTAAATCACACTCAATTATGAGTGCGTTTTCTCTGTAGCTAGGATGTCAAGTGAAGGATTTGTTTGGTAACCAAAAATAAGGTTCAAGATGAAAAATTATCTTTTCATTTTAAGCTAGAAAAATTGTATGTTTCATAATTATTTTTATAATCTCCCTAAAATCAACCATGAATTAAATCGTATATAATTACATGAATTATATATATTTCAAATAATTAATTCTTTTGTACCTAAAAAACAATAACCAGGTAAATTAATTGAAAGTGAAATTAAATACAACAATTTACACTTTACAATTTTTTAAACCACAAAAATAATTGAACCGGATCTAAGTAGAATCAATGGTTCCATTTTGATTTATTTCCAGCATGCAAAGGTTAGAATCTTTTTACTCCAGATTATGAACACCAATCGGATTTGTCAAAAATGAGCTGACGCGACGAAAATAAAAACTATGAGCTCCTCTCAACAAATTCAAGTTTTATGGTCATCCATTTCGAAAAGTTATGCATGTGCCTGTCTGAATATAATTAGTCGTTGTTTGATTTTCTTTAAAAAAAATTTCTTCTTTTTACAGTATTCAATCTCAATCATTTATTAAAAGTCAAGCCCACAATATTAATTTGACTTTTCTACCAAAACAATCTCGATCATTCCTTCTACTAAAAATCACTATTCATTAAAAAAAAACACTTTATAATAAATATCAAACACACACTTATAAATACAACACAACCCTAGCACACGTATATGACACATCTTTACTCTCTATAAATACATATATTTCTCATCTCCATTTGTCAATCCATCTATTTTCACCTGCTGTTTAGGTACAAAAATAAAAGTACAGAAAATGAGAACCGTTGGCACCTTACAAACTACTCTACCATCAATGACAACACCACCACCAAAGCCACCATTTTCTCCACCGCCACGAGCGGCGGCCATCATACAACACTCGACGTGGAACTCTCCCGTACCCTACCTATTCGGCGGCCTCGCAGCCATGCTGGGACTAATTGCATTTGCACTCTGGGTCTTGGCTTGCTCCTACTGGAAGCTCTCTGACCGGATGAACACTGCAGATGGACAGGGTGGTGAAGGAGACATGGAGACCGGTGATGAGAAGGACGGCGGCGGCGCCATCAAGCTTCCTCTGCCGATTTTTGAAGAGAAGATAGTGGTGATAATGGCAGGTGATGTGAAGCCAACTTTCTTGGCAACCCCCACGTTCACTACCAACAAAAATTCTTCTTTTGGAAAGAGTGTTCAGAATGAAGAAAAAGAGATGGATCAAAAGCCGAAAAATCAAATTTCTGATCGTTTTGATTATAGAATAACAGAAAATACAGTTCAACATGTTAATAGAGAGGATCAAGAATTCATCCTACGGGGACAAGAATTAAACCACTGATCTTTAATTAATTTCTTCTTCTTCTTCTTCCTTTTTTTTTTTCCATGTTTTTTTTCCACATGATTTTCAGTTTTGTGATCCGGGAAAATGTAAATTTTTCTACTTAGACGAAATATATTGCGACAAATTTTCATGGATTTCCATTTCATTCCACTTAAATAATTCTTCTCATGTCAAAAACAAAATTTAGTCTAGATAAAAGTTATGACAACCCTTGTTTGAGCCCCATTATTTCAATTTAAAATTTGGGTTTTAAAAATCTAATGGTTAAAAAGTGATTTGAAAAGTAAAAAATTGTGAGCTTGACTTTTTTGAATGATTGAAATTGATTACTGTAAAATAAAATAAAAAAAGGAAATAATGGGGCTCAAACAAGGACGATGTATATTTCTTGTTTGGTTTTCTTTAAATAATAAAGATACTTCAATTCATGACCTCTACTTAATGACATTTGAATCACCTTATTTAGAAGCACAAGATAAATTGAATTAATTAAGTCCTGATCAATGGAGACTCAAAATCATAAAAGTATTTGATGAGTTTTTTGCAAAAAACACCACAAAAAATATATTTACCTTTGCAACTTAAAAAGAATATTGCATGATCAATACTAATCATTGAATACAAAATTTTGCATTGTTTGATCTCCTTAACTTATAATTGTTCTAGTACTAATTAAGTTGCTCGCCAACTTTTTAAAAAAAATGAAGAAAGTTAGTTTCAAACATTTAATTATTGCACTTTAATGTCACAAGTGAAACCATCTTAATCTTCTATTAAATTGTCGCGTGACACTCATGAAACACGCGCTAGTTGATCAAGCTGAGTTTCAAAATATAGCTTAATAAAGTTGAACGTTTTTACATATATTAGAACTGTTGTAAAACTACCAAAGTATTAGATAGAACAAGACTATCAAAATATTAGAGAGAATATAGAGATAGAGAGAGAATTTATGTATTCCAATTGTGTGTTAAATGAAGGAGTGAAGCACCCTATTTATAGGGGTAGATAATGGTACAATTGTAATAATATAAACTTTACAAGGGCATAATGGGTCATTCACACCCAAGATATTTATAACACTCCCCCTTGAATGATCTAATATTCAATGTCTGCCTCGTTAAAAACCTTGCTAAGAAAACCCAGTGGAATAAAACTTAAGCTAAGGAAAAGAGTACAGTCATTGTGGAGTATAAAAATAAATGCTGCCTCATTAAAACCTTGCTAGGAAAACCCAGTGGGATAAAACCTAGACGAAGGAAAAAGAGTACAGCTACTCCCCCTGATATTAGTCATCGTAAATCGCTGAGCCGACGCATTCCTATCTTATGTATCAATTTCTTGAGTGTAGATGTAGGTAATGCTTTAGTGAATAAGTCTGCCACATTATCACTTGATCGAATTTGTTGAACATCGATATCACCTGCTTTCTGAAGCTCATGTGTATAGAAGAATTTTGGAGAAATGTGCTTTGTTCTATCTCCTTTGATATAGCCTCCTTTAAGTTGTGCAATACAAGCTGCATTATCTTCATACAATATCATTGGACTATCTTTTGTCGAAGCTAATCCACATGATGATTGGATATGATGAGTCATGTTTCTCAACCATATACATTCTCGACTTGTTTCATGGATTGCAATAATTTCTGAATGATTTGAAGATGTTGCTGTCAAAGTTTGCTTCACGGATCTCCACGATATAGCCGTCCCACCACGTGTAAACACATATCCTGTTTGTGATTTTGCTTGATGTGGATCAGAGAGATAACCTGCATCTGCATATCCCACTAAAGAAGATCCCAAATTGTGAGAATAAAATAATCCCATATCAACAGTACCTTTTAGGTAACGAAGAATGTGTTTAACACCATTCCAATGCCTTTGAGTTGGTGCAGAACTATATCTTGCGAGTAGATTTACAGAAAAAGCTATATCAGGTCTAGTGCAATTTGCAAGATATGATAATGCTCCAATTGCACTTAGATATGGTACTTCTGGACCAAGAACATTTTCTCCATCTTCAAGTGGGCGAAATGGATCATTTTTTGGATCAAGTGATCGAACGACCATTGGTGATGTCAATGGATGTGCTATATCCATATAAAATCGCTTCAAAACCTTTTCTGTATATGAAGATTGATGAACAAATAGTCCTTCTGAAAAATGTTCAATTTGCAACCCAAGGCAAAATTTTGTTTTTCCCAAATCTTTCATCTCAAATTCATTTTTCAAGTAATCAGCAGTTTTGTTGAGCTCTTCTGGAGTTCCAATAAGATTTAAATCATCAACATAAACTGCCACTATTGCAAATCCAATATTTGTTTTCTTTATGAAAACACATGGGCATATATCATCATTTTTGTAACCCTCATTCAACAAGTATTCGTTGAGGCGATTATACCACATACGTCCAGATTGTTTCAATCCATATAATGATCTTTGCAATTTGATTGAAAACATACTCTTCGGGTATGTATCATTTATTTCTGGCACTTTAAGTCCTTCAGGGACTTTCATATATATGTCACTATCAAGTGAGCCATATAAATATGCAGTTACTACATCCATAAGGCGCATATCGAGCCTTTCTGACACAGCCAAACTAATTAAAAATCTGAATGTGATGGCGTCCATGACGGGAGAATATGTTTCCTCATAATCAATTCCAGGTCTTTGTGAGAAACCTTGAGCTACAAGCCGGGCTTTGTACCTTGTAACTTCATTATTTTCATTTCTTTTCCTTACAAAGACCCATTTGTATCCTACAGGGATTATATTTTCAGGTGTTCGAACTACTGGTCCGAACACCTTTCGTTTTTCTAAGGAATTCAACTCCGTCTGCATGGCTTCCTTCCATTTTGGCCAATCCTCTCTCTGTTGGCATTCTTTAACAGACAGTGGCTCAGGATCATTATTCTGAATTATTTCAAGAGCCATTTGGAAGGCAAAAATATCATCTATAACAACATTCTCCCTTTCCCATAATTTATGAGATAACAAATAATTTATTGAAATCTCATTATTCTCGGACATCTGTGATTCTGCAGGAATCACGTCATCACTATTAGATTGTTTCATTGAAATCTGTGGTTCTGCGGGAACCATGTCACCACTATTAGATTGATCAATCTTTTCTATTATTACTCGTCCAGGAGTCTTTGGTTGGTTTAATTTCCTCTTACGAGGTATGATGTCTTTTGAACCAACTGGTCGACCACGCTTCTGGCGTTTTTGAGGTTCACTTGCTATAGCAGTTTGTCCTACAGGGACATCAATCTTTGCCGGAGTGTTTTCTGCTGGTATATATGACTTTGTCATTTTTCGTGTGTCAACAAATTCATCAGGTAATTGGTTTGCAATTCTTTGCAAATGAATAATTTTCTCAACCTCTTGCTCACATTGATTACTTCGGGGATCAAAGTGAGATAGAGTTGTTTCATTCCAAGAAATTTTATCTTGATTTTCAGGATGCAACTTTACTCCTCCTAAAGTTGGAAAGTTCATTTCATCGAAATGACAATCTGCAAAACGTGCAGTAAACAAATCACCCGTTAAGGGTTCAAGGTACCTAATGATGGAAGGTGAATCAAAACCAACATAAATCCCAAGTCTACGTTGGGGACCCATTTTGGTACGTTGTGGGGGAGAGATTGGTACATGGACAGTACAACCAAAAACCCTTAGGTGAGAAATATTAGGTTCATGACCAGATGCAAGTTGCAGAGGTGAGTATTGATAATAAGCAGTTGGTCTTATGCGAATCAATGATGCAGCATGTAATATGGCATGACCCCAAACAGAAGCTGGGAGTTTTGTTTTCATGAGTAGTGGTCTAGCAATTAATTGTAGACGTTTAATAAATGACTCCGCTAACCCATTTTGTGTATGGACATGAGAAACTGAATGTTCTATTGCAATCCCAATGGACATGCAATACTCATTGAATCTCTGTGATCTAAACTCACCAGCGTTATCAAGACGAATTGTCTTGATTGAGTAATCAGGAAATTGAGCTCGTAATTTTATTATTTGAGCAAGTAGCCTAGAAAATGCTACATTTCTTGTGGACAGTAAACAGACATGCGACCATCTAGTAGAAGAATCAACTAGTACCATAAAATAACGAAATGGTCCACATGGTGGGTGTATCGGCCCACATATATCTCCATGAATCCTTTCTAAGAAAGTTGGAGATTCAACATTTACCTTTGTAGTGGAAGGTCTAATGACCAATTTCCCTTGCGAGCAAGCAACACATGAATAATCATTAGGTGAAAGAATCTTCTGGTTCTTTAAAGGATGTCCATGTGAGTTGCTAATTATTCGACGCATCATTATAGCTCCTGGATGTCCAAGTCGATCATGCCAAAGTCTAAAACTTTTTAAGTCTACGAACTTCGGGTTCGTGACGTTGTTTGATTCGACTTCTTTTATGGATGTATAATATATTCCAGAAGGAAGTGCCGGAAGTTTTTCTTTTATCTGCTTCTGGCCAGATACAAAAGAAGTAATGCAAAGATATTCAATATTGTTTTCTTGCATTGTTTCAATGTGATATCCATTGCAGCGGATATCCTTAAAACTGAGCAAATTTCTTCTGGATTTGCTTGAGTATAGTGCATCGTTAATACATAGTTGTGTATTATTTGATAAAATAATATAGGCTTTACCGGAGCCTTCAACGATCTTCGATGTGCCGCATATTGTATTAACATTATTTTCCGCTAATGTTAAGTTCAGGAAATACTTTTTCTTCCGGAGAATAGTATGTGTTGTTGCACTATCAACAAGACATGTATCTTGGCAATTCATCTTCTTAACTCAGTTGGCTAGAATCTCGTGCTGATAACGTGTTGTAAAACTACCAAAGTATTAGATAGAACAAGACTATCAAAATATTAGAGAGAATATAGAGATAGAGAGAGAATTTATGTATTCCAATTGTGTGTTAAATGAAGGAGTGAAGCACCCTATTTATAAGGGTAGATAATGGTACAATTGTAATAATATAAACTTTACAAGGGCATAATGGGTCATTCACACCCAAGATATTTATAACAAGAACGATATTCATGTCACGGACAAATTATGCAAAACTTGTAATGAAAAATATTTATAGATAAATTTTCTATACTAATTAATAATAAATTGAGGACCAATGGTGCAATTTTTACAAACACGATTACGATGGAAGCATATGTTCTTTAATTAATGGGAGTTGAAAAGTACAAAAAGTTCCAATATACACAAAATTCTTTAACAAGTGGTTGCCGGATACGGGCACGGGCACCGGCGCAGGCGACAAATTGGGCCCAGCGGGACCACTGTAGCACTAGTAGTGCCTAGCATTGAATGAGTGATGTCACATTATATTTTCTTGGATTGTAAGGAGCATTAATTAGGTCCGTCCACTGCATGCGGCGACTCGACGTGGTAAATGCACCTGTTATTATTATTGCTACATATATCCGTTTGATTACCTATTTAAATGAGTGTTTAAACCACAATTTAAATTATATAATTTTTTGAATTACTTTTTAATTATATATGTATTTTTTTTCTAATTTTTAATTACATATTTTATTTCAAAAAAAAAAAAAAATTCTCTTTAATGAGCCGCCGAACACAACTAAGAATGTAGACAGTTGCATCTTGCAGGTCCCCACTTTCACCTGCTCTTTTATCTTTGTACCGAAATTGTAAACATTTTTGGATTTAAAAGATTACATGTCCAAGTACATCCGAATGTGAGAGTGCATATTGATATTATAAAAACTAATATCGCACTCGTACATTGTACGTAAGAACAATAAATTTACTGTAAACATTATTTTAAAATCCAAAAAAAATAAAAAAATGAACGTATAATTTGCTTTGATTAATGATTAAAACTGTCAACAAATGCTCAAAATAGAAATGAATTAAAATTTTCATAAATTTTGAAAAATCTCTTTAAATAATATGCCCATGTTTGAAACCCATTACTTCAAAATAATGCGATTTTTAATAATAAATTTTGGAGAATTTGTGATCAAAAAATAAGGAATCTTTATGAATTTATGTGTAGATTATTTTATTGATACAATGTATGGTTGAAAATGAGTTTTGAAAAAAATGAGAAATAACGGGTATCAAACAGGAGCTACGAAATCCAAGTCCACGTGTAAGAAAACAAGACCGAAGTCAATTGCCAAATTTTGGAGGTTCAGGAAACTTCGGTCGATCGAAAGTCTGCAGGATTTTTAGAGGCAGCCTCAGTTAGATTCGGCTTATCAATGTTCGACCAAAAAGGTCCTTTCGATCGACCATTTGATCGATTGAAAGTCTCTAAATTCAAATTCTCAGGGTTTTTATTGTAATTTTCTTTTTTTCTTTCTTTTCCAAACTTTGTACTATATATATCATCACTCTTAGACCCTAGTTCTTTAGCTTGGATTGGAAAGACTCTTTGAGAACTTTGTGAGAGGTAAATTTTTTCTGATCTTGTAATCTTCTTGAAACTTCTTCAACTTTATTTGAGAATATTATTCTTATATATTGTTATTGTCGTTTCCACAAAATCTTGGAATTTACTTTATTCTTTCTATTGGGTTGGGGTTTGCTTCCTTAGAATTTTGATTAGGGTGATCTTGGGTCAAGATTTATCACTTATTTTATCATTTTAGCTTTTTTGGGTTTGATTTCAAATTGTTCTGAGAATTTTTAGTCCAAACACCAAATAGGTTCACATCAATTATCATCCTAGTTGAAATAACCATCATTAAGTTCGTTTTCAGAGTCAGAAAAGTCAATTCCCATATCGTCAGTAATGATCCGAAAAATTATGACGTCCATAATTATCCATTATGACGCAAGAAGTTATTTTTAGAACTTATTTAATTATTGTAGAATTTAAAGAAAGAAAAATGGAATTTTTAATTAAATAAAAAGTTACGAAACTTCTCGAGATTTTTTCGATCTCTTCCGACCTCCTTTTAATATAGGTGATATATGTACGGATAAGATCTCAAAACGAGCTTTGAGAATTTAAAATCCATTCTTATTTCGACCAATGGACAGCTTCTTGTGAATTTTTAAAGTTAGTACTTTATCGAACGATTAGGAAAATTAGTTTCGAGTGGCTTACTTCGGAAAGCGATAACTTTCTCTTTGATTATTGTTCGAGGACGAAAAAATATTGTAGTTTGGGGGGAAACTTGTTGTGAGATATATCGCAAGTGCACAATATCGCTAACAAGTAGTAAAAGTAGACTTTTGAGTCCGGGTTGTCAATTCCACGAGGACTATTTAATTAGTTATAAATTTACTTCGATTCTAAAATTCCTACACTTATACAAAAACTAACTAAGAAAATAAAATTGCAAGAGAATTAAAAAGCGACAATAAAATTGAGATTAAATGAAATAAACAATTCAATTAAAATAAAAGTAGAAATTTAAAACTAAAATCAACTAATAAAACAATAAATAAATTGGTGGGTTTTCGAACAGTTAAATGAATATCGGGACTAACGATTTCGAAATAATATTCTAACTTAATTTCTCATTAGAAGTTGTTTTCTAAAATTGTATTTGGTCGAATTCACGCATATATTTAATTTAACTATCTCGAGTTCAAATTAGGCCTATTTAACTAAGTCAACATTGTATCTCTACAGTGGGTCAGAGTTCTCCTTAGCTAAATATATTAAATTGCCTAGAAATTCATAAGTGACCACAAACAACCACAAATTCATATCTCTATCTTTTTTGTTGAAATTGACGAATTTTATTACGTGATCTAATTGTTAACTCACCTATCGGATTATAAAAACAACCATTAAATCATGAATTGGTGATCTAGCAACTCAAGCATTAAACGCAATAATAAAATAAATACATGAAAATAAAGTACCAACTTGAGAATGAAAATCAAACTAAAAACATTAAATCTATATCGTTAATACCGATTATCTCGTGTTATTGAAATAAAAAGTAATAAATAATGTAAACAAAACCCGGAGTTTGGAAAATTGAAGAATTGACATCACCAATTAATTCCAGTCCTGTACTCTCCAGCAACGTGTGTATATTCTTCCCCTTTTCAAAAACTCCCCAACAACCTATGTATATTCTCAGCAATTTATCCCACGTCTGCCTCCCCTATTTTGCAATGTTTAGAAAATCGGACTGGATAGGCCGGTTCAACCGGGAAAATTGGGAACCGACCTGAAAATCGGTCCGGTTCACCCGAAAAACAGGCAGGTAAAAAATCGATCGGTTCAACCGGTTTTTTTTTTTTTTTTTTACTTTTTTTGTATATAATTTTATTTTCCAAATGAGTAAATATTAGTTTATTTGTAAAATAACTTGTTTTTTAGAAATTTTTGTGGTTTTTGAATAATTTTTGATGTTTTAATTGAAACCGGTTCGATCCGGTTGGACCTTTTGACCCTTGACCAATTGCCTTTTCCGGTTCAAACCGATTTCCGATTCTCTAAAAACTGCTATTTTGTCTCCAAGTGCTGCCTTTTTATTTGTCTCCACCAATGTATTCTCTCTTCTTAATCACCCCACCAGCAGCCCCTTTTTTGTTGTTCCAACCGTGCTCTTCTTTCTTCCTCTCTCGGTTCTTCACACTTTTTGATCCAGCCTTGTACTCTTTTGAATTCCTCCCAGCAATATGAACCAGCCGATGGTGTCTTCTTCCTTTTACAAAAGTGTTGTTGCTGTGTATATACACTCCCTCAGCCGTGTATGTATATATTCCAGCAGCCCTACTGTCCTCCAATGTATTCTGCCTTGTTATTTCCCAGCAGTCTACCCTCTCTCATATCTCATGGCTCTGTCTCTATTCTGCTTAACCTTTTTTTTTTCAAAGCTGCGCACCTATCACAGCTCTCTCCCAAAATTCCCCACGGCTGACCTACCCCCTTCAGCAATGTGTTCCTGTGTCACTGTGTGTACATATATATATATATATATATATATATATATATATATATATATATATACACTCAACTTTTATTCCCAGCCTCCTCCACTTTTGGGCCAAAGAAGTCATATTAATTGGTTTTTAGAAGCTCAATTACATTTACCTAGCTTATAATTTAAAGCCTCAATTATTCCAAACAATTCACGTTGGTCCTTGAATTAATTACACGCTCGATCCTTTAGCTTTTGTCTCCAATTGCATCAAAAATTGAGTTTTTACATCCAATTGTTGTGTGATTACTTCAATTCCTCATTTTCTTGATTTTGGGATAAAAAATTGAAATAATAATAATAAACACAAACTAAGTAGAATTTATTCAAGAAAAAATAAAATAATATCCTAATTTCGACAGATAAATAAGTGTATAAAATACACTTA
Source organism: Ligustrum vulgare (assembly GCA_963555705.1). NCBI lineage: Eukaryota > Viridiplantae > Streptophyta > Magnoliopsida > Lamiales > Oleaceae > Ligustrum > Ligustrum vulgare. The sequence goes on from OY743175.1 coordinate 53,224,769, forward strand.
TCAATTATCCATTTCTTGCATCGTAAAATGTAAGGAAAAGTACTCCATGAGTACTTTGATATGGTACTAAGAACTCTGAATTTTGATATCATTTACTACTTCAAATCTTACACTACAACAAATTAGTTCTTCTATAGCATTCAAAAAATACTTTCTATCACGTTTTACAGCATTTTTCCGAATGCTATTACTGGTGGAGTTATTAAAAGTCCGCCCTATATAATAGCATTTTTTAAATGCTATTATATAAGTGCATATATAGCATTATAAGAATGTTATCGATCATATTCGATAGCATTTTTTTGAATGCTATTATTGATCGTGTTATTAAAAATTTGGTCTCAATTATAGCATTTGTTAAATGCTCTTATATTAGCCCATCTATAGCATTCAAAGAATGCTATGTTTCAAGTTTTATAGCATTCTTCAATTGCTAAACGTACATTCTATAGCACTTTCTTTGTGTTATGATTTTGTTACAATAACATTTTTTTATTTGTCATGATTGAATATTAGATAGCATTCTTTTTGTTCACATTTTTATATTATAGCATTCAAAGAACATATTAAATACACTTCAAAATCACTCTCCAATGCTGATTAGCAAATCTATAATACTTCTTTTGAATAATCTTGATAATACCTTTTGCACATCAATTAAGATGATAACATTTATTCTCAATTATTAGTTTCCATAAACAAGTGAAAATATGTTTACAATGCAAAAAAATTTAAGATAAAAAGTAACAACTAATGACAAAAACCTGAATTAAGTTCGATATGATTTAAAAAATAAATAAAATAAAAAATCGAAGGAATGTCTTCATGCTAGTCTTGTATCAAGAACCTGAAAAAAAAGTATAAAACAATTTAAATCAGTAAAAAAATGTAATATGATAAAGTAAAGTCTAGGTAATAAGAAAAAACATATTAGTATACTAAACAAAAGTTTACCTTTTCTATTCCATTACAATCATGTTAGATAGCCATGCAACTGTAGTACCAACGATATCTTCAACGTAAGTCATATCGGAAGTAGGAGTCCACAAAAATGAATTTGGTTTCTTAACTAAATCAACCCCCAAACTCTCACAGCATTAGGTCCTAGAAGGACGTGATGAACTAATGTTGTTGGATCATTTGAAGACCAACGTCCTTGTGCAACCTCTTCTCCCGTTCCAGTCCAATCTAGCAGCTTACACTTGTTGAGTATATTAGGTGGCGTTCTGTTTGTATTTTATTTTGTATTTTTACTTTCGAAAATGTTTTGTATTTCCTGTTTTTATTTTTGTTTTCAAATTTGCTGAAAACGCGTTTGGTTTGTCATTTCTGAAAACTGTTTTTGAAAATGAAAAATTGGAAAACACATTCTGTTTGAAATTTTGCAGAATATTACTTAAACTATTTTTAATTAATTTGCTTGCAGAATACTATTGACTCAAACTTAAATTTTCTTTCACAATACACTGAAAATATGGTTACATACAACTCACTAATGTGAGCATTAAGAGTCTATATTAACACAGTTTGATCAGGTTCGGGATTTGAGAAAACTCTAGTTCTATTAAAATCCAGAAAATGCAAGTTTTTTAAAAACCACCAGAGTCCATTTATCAATGAATTTTTTGAAATATAACAAGAATTTTCACTTAATTTTTTATTTTTTATTTTTTGTAATGTTGATATTGAATTCAATAAAACTTTATTTAAGCTTAGTTCTAAGTTAGGATTAAAAAAATAAATAAATAAATAAATCTTTATTTAGGCTTAGTTCCAAGTTAGGATAATTGTAAAAAAAAAAAAAAAAAAAAAAAATTTATATTAAGCTTAGTTCCAAGTTAGGTCTTTAAAAAAAAAAATCCCAAAACTCATTTACCACGTTTTGAACATTTTTTGCTGAAATACACACAAAACGCTCAAAACGAGGTTTTGAGCGTTTCGCGTTTTGTGTACAAATTTCTTTTTGTTTTTCAAAATGCGTTTTCGAAAATGATAAAGAGAACGCATTTTTAGTGTTTTCGAAAAAAAAAAAAAGACCTCAAAACAGCAAAGAGAACAGGGTTAGTGTTTACACTCTTCAAAAACAAAATATCAACAACAAGAACATTGGTCAGTCTTAAATTAAGCATTTAAATTAAACTCAATGTTGGTTCTGATTAAAATTTGATTTTTATCTCAAATCAAAGTCAACAATTAATTTTAAGCACACATTTTATGGAACCCACAACTTTTCAACCACACAACTCATCAATTTTTTTATTAAAATCTATTAAAAATTTGATTTTAATCTATACCAAACATGGGCTAAATATAATGTATGGAAATAAAAAAGTTTTACCGATGAAGGAGGTAGCTATTTATTAGATAATTCATCACTTCGATTTTCTTGAGGCTACAAATACAGGAAGTACAAAACTAGTTAGAGAACCTGCATTTTACAAAAAATGTAAATAAATAATGTTTATTTTTGAATAATTTACAAACCTGTGTTTTCAACAAATAGCTAATTATCTTCTTCATATGTGCTACTTGAACTTTTAAATGATTTTGTTCTTCTTTCAAATTAGCTATATTAGAATCCATAAAACAAGTTTCATATCATCTGGAAGATGTCTCCAATCAGCAATTATAACTTCTAAAATTCGTTGCCATGTGATAAACATTCTGAATCTTATTCCATTTGGAGGATGCACCCCCCTCTCATACCTTTATTTAATAGTAAAAGCATAAATGTAAACAATGGAAGCAAAATATTTTTGCAACAGAATAAAAGAACAAGTATCATAATACTTCTCCAAAGAAATTGCATTAACCTTTATGACTCATGAATGACGATGAATATGAAATCAAAATCACTATCTGAGTGCACAAAAAACAGATGCATGTCATTAAAGCTACCATTCATTGTAATATCCTCTCACTGTCAGTACAAGGCTTATGCCTAACCAGAGAGATGGCGCAATCCACTGCTTCCGACTTCAGTGTCCGACAATTCCAAGCATTTGAGACAATGAAGACCTGAATCTCAGACGCCAGAAGAAAAGCAAAAGTCAGCAAACATAAAGCATCAGGTCCCTTGTTTTCTTTGCAAAAATACACAGCAGCGTATTAACTATGTTACAGAATTTACCTGCGAGATTAACCATGCCTTCATCACTGATCCTGCAAGAATCCCGGTTTAAGCTCTCCAAGTATGTTAAATCTGAAGCCACAAAAATGTTGATATATGTAAGAGTCACCGATAAAAAAATACTCAGGGTATTACTATAAACCAAGTGCCCTAAGATATTCTACAAAGACTACCTTCAGATGGAATTTAAAGCAGAAAGTGATGCCAAATTAATTAAGAAGCGCTTCATATAAATCTTTCTGATAAAACCATATTGGAAGTCAATGGAATAAACTTCAGTATGCTACAAAGAGGCTTGGGATGGCTCGACATGAGGCTTGAGCTTTATGACAATTTGAACTATTTAGGAAGCAGGTGGATTTGCTCCTCCACATAAATCACCTTTTCTCTAAAGTGGTTAAGCCTCAACTAGTTAAAAAACTACAGGGCTCTTAATTTAATGAAGGTATATTAACAGCATAAAATGAAATAAGGCCAGACAACAAGCTCTGCACTGCTTCACTAGCACCATTTTGCAAAGCCCTACTGATATGATCCGGGTCAGGCATCGAAGGGCGAAGTCGAGCCATCAGCAATATGACAATGATCTACGTGCAAAACGGAGCAAGTTCCATATTGGGGTCGAGCCGAGAAGAGGGACGGATCAAGCCGTGCCGAGTAAACGAAGTTATTTGGGCATAAAAGCCATTACGGCCGTAATGGAGGGCCTTCACGGCCGTAAATCTTACTATCACGGCCGTAACCAATTATCGAAGAAAAATGATGAATTCCAGCAGAACGAGGCTTACGAGCGTAAGCCTGAAAGTTACGGCCGTAACATTCAAGCTGGGGCATTTCACGGCCGTAAGAGATTCGTCAAGGCCGTAACTGAGTAGCGGCCAGATTTTCCGGATTTTTAATTATTTAGTTTCCCTTTTTGGTTTTTAGGTTATTTTCCTAATTTAGTATTCTAGTTTAATTAGAATTCTATTTTTAGTAAATTAGTGACTAGGTTATGATGAGATTCGAAGCACGGAAGAAACGCCGGAAAGTTCCAAACTCAGGTTATGGTTGGACGGATGAATCATGATCCGATATTCATGACGCGATGGCTCGACGATGCGGAATAAAGAACGACTTTCGAAATGCCACAAGGATTTTCCCAATCTCCTTGATAAGTTCTGATTTGAACGCCACAAATATTCCAGCAAATATTTGATAAGTTCGATATTTGAACGTCACAAGAAATATTCTTGATAAGTTCGAAAAACATAGGAATCCACCCATAACTTTTATTGAATCCTCAATAAAAACTGTTTATATCAAAATCAAAGTCTGATTACAATGAATGGAAAAAGCGTATAAATAAGTAAAATAAAACCCTAGTCGCTAATTTACTCAAAATAGAATTCTAATTAGACTAAAATTCTAAAATAAGCAAACAAATAAGTAAAAACGGAAAAATAATCAAAATACCCGCAAATCAGGAAAACTAGATTTACAGCCGTGATGAACTCATTTACGGCCGTAAAATGACTTTCTATTTAAGACTTACGGCCGTGACCATATTCTTTACGGCCCTAATGAAGGTTCTGCTCAAATTTGCGATAACTGTGTTACGGCCGTAATTCCAACGGTTACGGGCATAAAAGGCCTGCTGCTTAATTTTCTGGTTCTTTTTGACACGATTTGATCTTCAAAGCTCGTCGAACTGCTGAATTCTTGTTTTGACTTGAATATTTAAATTTTTTCGTCAAGCCTGCTATGACTCCGATTGTCGAGGGTCGGGAACGCATCAAGTCATTTTCTTATTTATATTCTTTACCATGATTGTAAAAAAAACAGTTTGAGTTTAGTATTGAGATTATTGAATTGAGTTGAGAGAGTTTTCTCCAATTGAAAGGTTGAGGAGTCCATTTTGTATTCTTCAAGAACAAATCCAACTTATCAAATATTGTGAGAATATTTGTGGCGTTGAACTTATCAAATATTCGTGAGAATATTTGTGGCGTTTCCAATTAGAATCTTATCAAGGAAATTGACAAGTCCTTGTGGCGTTTCGAAAGTCGTGGTTCTTTATTCCGCATCGTCGAGCCATCGCGTCGTGAATATCAGGTCATGATTCATCCGTCCAACCACAACCTGAGTTCGGAACTTTTCGGCGTTTCTTCCGCGCTTCGAATCTCATCATCTGGTATTAGAGCTTGGATCTATTTCAGATTCTTGCGTTTCTTGGATTTCTTGTTTTTTTTTTCGTGTTCTTCGTGTCGGATTTGATTTAGATATTTCCTAGGATTTTAATTTCGTTATTCCGCGTTGTCGATGAGATTCCCCGAATGGGATCGCGCCATCTGATATCAGAGCTGGACTCTGAATTCAGGTTTTTCTATCCAGTTTAATTCTTATGTTTATCATCGAGTCTGTCATAAGAATTATCCATATCTTGTTGTTGAGTCTTTCTTTTCTTGAGTGTTTTTCGTGTCAGTCATAAATTTTTTCAGTTTAATCCATAAGAGTCAGTCCCAAAAATTCAAAAGTGTTTTTCTTCTTCGTTTTTCGTCCAAATCCAGTTCCGTTTTTCTGCCATACTCGTAGTCCAATTCTTTGGCAGATTTTAAAAAAAATTCGAAAATTTCCAAATATTCCCCAAATATTCCGAATTTCTTTGTTCGTGTCTTAAAAATGTCTGATAGAGAGCGTTCCACATCTTCATCTTCTGTGGGAGACAGAAAACAGCCCGGGGGTGTGAATTGAAGGAATGAACAGGGTAATAATGATATTGCAGCAATGAGGGTACAATTTGAGAGGTTTATGGCACAGATGGAGAATCGAGGTGCAGAGCGTGAACAAAGACCTCAGGATCAATCTCATGATGGTTCTCGGGTTAGGAGAGGTAATAGGCGTGAATGTCATGCTAGGTACGCAGATGGGATGGATGAAAGGCCATTGAATCGAAAAGAGATATCAAAACGGGAGAGTAGTGATCATATTCACAAAAGGAGGGAGGAACCGACACTAGATGCATTGTGAATGATAAAGTGTGTAACATGGTGATTGACGGGGGAAGTTGTACTAATGTAGTTAGTACAATGTTGGTGAAAAAATTAGGCTTACCTTTAACGAAACATCCAACGCCTTATAAATTACAATGGTTGACTGAGTCGGGGGAAGTTAAGGTGAAGAGACAGGCCTTGGTGAATTTTTATTTTGGTGGATATACTGATGAGGTAGTTTGTGATGTGGTGCCTATGCAAATTAGTCACATATTGTTGGGAAGGCCTTGACAACATGAAAGGGCTGTGCTACACAATGGGTATACGAATAGATACAGCCTGGTAAAAGGGGGGGAAAGTTTACTCTAATGCCACTATCTCCAACTGAAGCCCTGAAAGATCAATTGAAAGTGAAAAGTGAGTTTGAGGGGAAAAATAAGAGAGTTGAGACCACGACCTCAAAAAAAGGAGAGGGAGTGGAAATTAAAGAAAAGAGAGTTGAGGCCACGACCTTAGAAAAAGGAGAGGGAGTGAAAAATAAAGAAAAGAGGGTTGATGTTCAAACCTCAGAAAAAGGAGAGACTGAGTGCAAAAAGCAAAAGAAAAGAGAGTCTACCACAAAAATGAGTCTATTTTTACTTACTCACGCAAACACACCCCTCCCCAGTTCTATTAAATCTGTTTTGTAGGGACATAAATCAAGTCATGAACTTAAGAAGGGGCATAAATTCATTGGCCAAAATGGGCAGGACAAAAGTCTAAAAGATCGCACAAAGCTTTAAAATGATCATCGAGCCTGGAAAAACGGGAGGAGTTTGAAAAGCCGACCAAAAATGGATTCGAGGTCGAATCATTTTCAAGAGAGGGAGTATGATATGATCCGGACCAGGCATCGAAGGGCGAAGTTGAGCCATCGGCAATATGACAATGATCTACATGCAAAACGGAGCAAGTTCCATGTTGGGGTCGACCCGAGAAGAGTGACGGATCAAGCCGAGCCGAGTAAACAAAGTTATTAGGGTAGAAAAGTCATTACGGCCGTAATGGAAGACCTTCACGACCTTAACCCATATATTCACGACCGTAAATCTTACTATCACGATCGTAACCAATTATCGAAGAAAATTGATGAATTCCAGCAGAATGAGGCTTACGGCCGTAAGCCTGGGAGTTACGACTGTAACATTCAAGTAGGGCATTTCACGACCGTAAGAGATTCGTCACGGTCGTAACTGAGTAACGGCCAAATTTTTCGGATTTTTAATTATTTAGTTTCCTTTTTTGGTTTTTAGGTCACTTTCCTAATTTAGTATTCTAGTTTAATTAGAATTCTATTTTGAGTAAATTAGCGACTAGGTTATTTTGCTTATTTATATTCTTTACCATGATTGTAAAAAAATAGTTTGAGTTTAGTATTGAGATTATTGAATTGAGAGTAGAGAGTTTTCTCCAATTGAAAGGTTGAGGAGTCCCTTTTGTGTTCTTCAAGAACAAATCCAACTTATCAAATATTGTGAGAATATTTGTGGCGTTGAACTTATCAAATATTCGCGAGAATATTTGTGGCGTTTCCAATTAGAATCTTATCAAGGAAATTGACAGGTCCTTGTAGCGTTTCGAAAGTCGTGGTTCTTTATTCCGCATCGTCGAGCCATCGCGTCGTGAATATCGGGTCATGATTCATCCGTCCAACCACAACCTGAGTTCGGAACTTTCCGGCGTTTCTTCCGCGCTTCGAATCTCATCACCTACCCTCTTACAATGATGGGAGTCTGGCTTCGAAGATGTTAGGACGAAGTGTGGTGGAATGTCAGTTATAACATAACAAGAAGTATAAACATTGAAAACAAAAGTTAATCAATTTGAGACAAAATCAAGAACTCGAAACTTGGAGAATATTGAACATAAATAACAGTATTTTATAGGAAGAGAATACAATAGTCCTAATTAGAATCAAAATAGAAAACTAAATCTGAAAAGAAAGCAAATAAAACTAGGGAACTTGTTAAAACTAGAAAACTAATTTTAGATAAACTTAAGAACTAAAATTGAGGCACTTTCCTTTGGATTTTTGATAAATTCAGTGGTGCCAACCTTCTAGAACTCCTCCTGTTTAACAACATATTTAAATTTCAGCTCGATCCAACGGTCGGATCAAAAGTTATACCTATTTTAAAATTGGTGGACGGAATATGTCGTGCATCATTTTTAGAACAAATGGAGTAGGTTGAAGTGACTCTCTCTCTCTCTCTCTCTATATATATATATATATATATATATATATATATATATATATATATATATATATATATATGGTTCATTTTTCTGCTTTCACTCCTCTACTCAATTTGAAGTTTAAAAAATGGAGTAGGTTGAAGTGACTCTCTCTCTCTCTCTCTCTCTCTCTCTCTCTCTCTCTCTCTCTATATATATATATATATATATATATATATATATATATATATGGATTACTAATAAACTTCAAATTGAGTAGAGGAGTGAAAGCAGAAAAATGAACCATCAGTCAAAGTCTTTGGTCTATCTGAAAATATAGTGTTTCATTAAGTTTATACCAACAAATTACAAACAAAAAAATAAATCACTTACTGCAAAAACAAGTTGGATAAATCAAATTCCGAATTGAATTCTGCCCCCCAAAACTAAAAGTACATATTCTGTATATTAACAAAACAGGAAAATTCTGATTATTAACATTTTTCTTAACGACTTTATAGAATGAGATACCAAATCATCAACATAACAAGTTCCATATCATAGCCTTCTCATCAAAATAGAACTATGAAACCAAAAAAAAGAACTAACTAGTGATTCAGTATTTGAAGCAAGCATCATAAATAATTATATCATATTGAATTAACAGACTAGTATTATGCACAAATCTCAGAAATTTGGAGAATGAAATGACTTATACTGAACGATTATCATTATGCACAAATCTCAGAAATTTGGAGATCGAAATTGCTTCTACTGCCGATTATCATTATGCACAAATCTCAGAACCCGATTATCATTATACACAATTCTCAGAAATTTGGAAAACGAAATTGCTTCATCTCAGAAATTTGGAAAACGAAATTGCTTCTACTGCCTGGTTAGAAAAATATAAACTATAAGCCCCCTTTCTCTTTACTGTTTTGAGGTCGTTTTCTGTTTTTATTTTCGAAAACGTTAAAAACGCGTTCTCTTTACCATTTTCGAAAACGCATTTTGGAAAATAAAAAAAAAATTTGTACACAAAACGGAAAACGCCTGAAACATCGTTTTGGGCGTTTTGTGTGTATTTCGACAAAAAATGTTCAAAACGCGAAAAACGCGTTTTGGGATTTTTTTTTTTTTTTTTAATATAGAATTATCTTAACTTAGAACTAAGCTTAATATAAAGTTTTTATTTTTTTTATTTTTTAATTATTTTTTTTAGAATTATCCTAGCTTGGAACTAAGCCTAAATAAAGATTTTTTTTTTTTTTTTTTTTTTTTGAGAATTATCCTAACTTGGAACTTAGTTTAAATAAAGTTTTATTGAATTCAATATCAACATTACAAAAAAAATTAAATGAGAATTCTTGTTGTTATATTTCAAAAAATGCAATGATAAATGGACTCTGAAGGTTTTGAAAGAACTTGCATTTTCTGGATTTTAATAGAAGTAGAGCTTTCTCAAGTCCCAAACCTGACCAAGCTGTGTTAATATAGACTCTTAATGCTCACATTAGTGTATTGAATGTAACCATATTTTTAGTGTATTGTGAAAGGAAATTTGAGTTGGAGTTAGTAGTATTCTGCAAGCAAATTAATTAAAAATAGTTTAAATAGTGTTCTACAAAATTTCAAACAGAACGTGTTTTCCAGCTTTTCATTTTCAAAAACAGTTTTCAGAAATGACAAACCAAACGCGTTTTCAGCAAATTTGAAAACAAAAATGAAAACACAAAACACAAAACATTTTCGAAAATGAAAATACAAAATAAAATACAAACAGAACGCCACCTAAAATTTCAGAAATATGGATGAGTAGAATACCTTGAAGAACTTTAAATGGAACCGATTGGGCTGGGAACAATAAAATAGCATTAAATCTGAAGAGGAAGAGTAAATCTGGTTCCTGATACACACAAGATTCCCAAAACCTACAGAGAAAACAATGGCATCGATTAGGGATGTTTTTTTGGCATCGATTAAGGTTATTGTTTGGCTAATTAGTGCTGTTGTTGGCGAGGTGAAAGTTGGAGGATGTGGGATTTCGACTCCAAGGAGGGAAATGAAGAAGAAAGCTCAAAAATGTGATGAATATAATAAAAATGAGTTTTAATGGACCTGGATACAGAACGCTATAAACTTAGGTTAGGATTTAATTATTTTTTAATTAATAGCAATTTTATTAAAAATGCTATACTTAAGTGTTATAAAAGGCTCGTAATGTTGTAGTGTTAGCTCAAACCTTACTCATCGAAACTAGAAATTTGAAGAAACAAGCATGAAGTGTCATGCTAGTCTTGCCACGGCTGAATTCTTAGCCTTCAATACTCATCTCCTACTTGTAGAAGACACCTCATCCTTGCATGTCCAAGACTTTATAGCTCTAGCTTCAAATATAAGAGCCAACTCAAACCTTAACTTCTAAGTACTGTGAAAAATCCTCTACAGCCATGGTTTCTTCTATTTTCGTGCATCTAACCTTCCCTATAAATAGAAGTGAACATGAAACATAAATCATACAAAAAATTAGAGTTAAAACGCTACCAAAATGGTTCTTTCCATTGATATATTATACAACTCCTGCAGATTTATGTACGGAGAGTTATATATTTATTTCTCCACATACTCCGTCCAACGCTAGCCGAAAGACTTCTATTCGAAGAAAAAACTATTCTATGAGATATTATGGATATATTCGTCCATTAAAAGGTGAGTGAGATATGTTTAATTGGTTATTAGATGTGAGTAGATATGTTATGATAAGTATTTGATTAATAAGTGAGTGAGATATGTTATTTGGTTATTAAACTTGAATATATTTATTTGGATTAGTTGACTAATAAGTGAGTGAAATATGTTTAATTGGTTTTTAGATGTGAGTAGAAAATGTTATTATAAGTATTTGAGTAATTAGTGAGTCGAATATATTTATTTGAAATATTTAATTTATGATGTGAATTGGATATGCTACATGAATTAGTTGATTCATTATGAAGGTTTTTATTTGAATTAATTGAATAATAAGTGAGTGAGATATGTTTATTTGGTAAGGATTATAAGGTAAAATATTTTCGGTATAATTTTGTGATCTCCAACTTTACCCCGTTGTCGTATCATGATAATTGCAAGACTTTCGAAATTATTATTTTGACTACTTATTTTTGTAAATAAAGTTATAAGTTTATTGGTTAAATATAAATATTTGTTGGGTTAATATTTAGTACACACTTCTAATTATTATGATTGATATATTTGAATAAAGATTAAAAGAAAAAAAGTTAGATACGAAAGGCAAATGCAAAAAATATGAGAAATATATTGATACATTTCACATGCACCAATATTCATCTCCATAATATTACACCAAACATGATATCATTAAAAAAACTACTAAATTTGCATTTTATTCATAAGAACTCATAAAATTTATTGAAACCAATAATAATTTATTTTTTAAATATATAAATTGTCATTTACTATTCAAAGAAATATTTAATAATTTGAATTAATTATGTAATTTTTAAAATTTTAATAATTATTGTGATATAATATATTTTTTTATTCCTTTATATTTATATTGATTATTTATAATCATTAAAATATTACGAAAACTTATTAAAATCGATATTGAGGATATCAACTTGCATGCATCACACATGTGAAATACTATTTTGATATTAAAGCTCAAAGTGTATTTAGTTTGATATGAAGTTTTATGGTGAAAATAATAATTGTTTTGTTTAAAATAAAAAGAATAGAAAGGAGTTATCTGAAAGAAAGAAAAATCATCCATGTATCAGTATTACTTAGCCCATGTTTGATAAGTATTATGATATAGATTTTAATCGAAGTTAAATATAATAATTATTATCAATCATTGATGCGTGTCGCAATGCACCAAAATAATAAATAAATTTCTTGTTCACTATTACTAAGAATATAGCAGTGGAAGCAAGGGTCGATCCCACAAGGAATGGAACTAACTTAGTGTCATGTCAATTAGAATCGTAAAATGGGGTTTTTGTTTTGAATTGTTTGTAAATGATTTAACTAATAAAATAAAGCAATTAAAATGATTGAAATAAATATCAAATGTTGACGAGTCCTAGTTCTCAGGTTCAGTTGTATTCTATCACAATGTTATCACTTTCCAAGTAACGCGAGTTCAATTTCTTCTTTGATTTATCACCCGTAAATAGTTAATAAGCTCTAACTATTCCGATTCTCCCTTAATTGCATTTAATTAGAATAAGCTCTCTAATCAAACATTAGCCATTGAATAACCTAAAACAAGCTCTTTAGATTTAAGACAACAACTATATAATGGTTGAGAAGAATTAGGGTGAATTAGGTTATCAATCACACAAGCTCGTGACAATTAACCTAAGTTGGAATTCTCTATGAAAATTATTAAATTTCCACTTGCTACTATGATTTGAACAACAAGACGATTACGGATCCAATCATTCAAAATAGAAAATCTCAATACAACAAATTAAATGATAAGGCCTTAATCAAATAAAGAATTGCATTGATTGAATAAAAGACGCATAAGAATCCAACAAATCAAAGTAAAGAATTTAGAACTACGTTACTAGTTTGGAAAAGCAATAACAAATTGATATGAAATACAACTTTCCCTTCGAACTAGGTATGGAAGCTTAGCCACTCAAAGCCATGAAAAATTCTGGAAGTTTCTTTTCTTGATTCGCCTTCTCGAGTCGCTTAATTTTTCTTCCAATCTCCAAGCAAGCCGCTCCCTCTTTCAATAATTATTTCACATTTTTTCTGTCATGAGAACCCCTTTTTATAGCCTCAATTTCGTGCCCTAGCTTTGGGACCAAGAAATCCAAAATTATGGAAAGAATTGAAATATGAAAATTTTTTACCAGAATAGTTACGGCCGTAATTGGGTTTCTGCGTATTTTTCACAAAGCGAAGTTACGGCCGTAACTTATTATTTACGACCGTAATTTGGGTTCTGCTGATTTTCTACTTTTGAGGTTTACGGCCGTAAGGATATGTCTTACGGCTGTGAAGGCGTTTCTGCCGATTTTTGCACAAAGATATGGAAACGTTTACGGTCGTGACTATTTGTATTACGGCCGTAACGTATTTGCACCCAAGGTCCTCAATCTTTGATTTTAAGCGCATTTTGGTCATTTTTCCTTCTTTTCTCTTCCTTTGTGATCCTATACAATATAAAACATAAAATGCATTAATAATACTTAGATAGAATCACATTATGGCATATTCAAGGATATAAGTGTATAAAATAAACATTAATATAACACTTATCAATCATATATTTTTCATGAGACCAACAATTTTTTAGGAACATATTTCATCAATTTCTATCAAAATCTAATTTTAAAACCAACCAAATAGGGACTTAAAATAAAAGTTTATGGAAGTATTCAATTTTTATTAAAAGAACTCGCATCTCTACTGCAAAATGAGACCATAACCCACACTATGTTCTCAATATTTTTAAACAGTTGTGGGGAGGTTTTATAAGACGGATTAGTAAGTATTAAAGAAGAAAAATATGTTAAAATTTTATTTATTATAGTTTAATACAATCTAATTTTACACATTAGACACATGCTTAAAGCATAGATGAATTTTATCTCATGTACAAAAAATTAAGGTGGCGTTCTGTTTGTATTTTATTTTGTATTTTCATTTTCGAAAATGTTTTATATTTCCTGTTTTCATTTTTGTTTTCAAATTTGCTGAAAATGCCTTTGGTTTGTCATTTCTAAAAACTGTTTTTGAAAATGAAAAGTTGGAAAATACGTTCTGTTTTAAATTTTGTAGAATACTATTTAAACTATTTTTAATTAATTTGCTTGCAAAATACTACTGACTCAAACTCAAATTTCATTTCACAATACACTGAAAACATGGTTACATGCAACACACAAATGTGAGCATTAAGAGTCTATATTAACACAGTTTGGTCATGTTCGGGATTTGAGAAAGCTCTAGTTCTATTAAAATCTAGAAAATGCAAGTTTTTTCAAAACCACCAGAGTCCATTTATTAGTACATTTTTTGAAATATAACAACAAGAATTCTCACTTAATTTTTTTTATAATGTTGATATTGAATTCAATAAAACTTTATTTAAGTTTAGTTTCAAGTTAAGATAATTCTTTAAAAAAAATAAATTTCCCAAAACGGATTTTTCGAGTTTTGGACATTTTTTTGTCGAAATACACACAATTTTTTTGTGTTTTGTGTACAAATTTTTTTCTTCCAAAATACGTTTTCGAAAATGATAAAGAAAACGCGTTTTTAGCGTTTTCGAAAATAAAAACAAAAAACGATCTCAAAACAATAAAGAGAACAGATTATAAGGAACTCACAAATTTGTATAACTTCCATAAATGGATTTACTTCCGTCAAAAGTCAAAACTAACAAAATAATCCATTTGATAAATAAATTGTCTGGTGACGGTGATGTGACTGACACAAGATCGACTAGTTAATTATACGAACGATACATGAATTATCCAATGACCAAAAAATACATGAATTCCATCCCTTGTACTAGGACTAGGACAATTTATGAACTTAACTTTGTATTGAAATCATATATGAAATTAGGAATTTAATTTATTTTTATCCAGACATGAATTAACTTTCGTCTGTCAAAATTACTACATGACAAACGAAGTGTCCACGTGAAAATAACTTGCAGAATTCACATAATTTAAATTGCATTTTTTACGAGAACTAAATTGCATTTAATTTCAAAAGAACAAAATATGCTTCGAAGAGATGTGAGGGAACACGACATTTTGGAGTTTAAGCATTCTAAAGTTAATTAATACCATAAATAAAAAATGTATGATTTTTAAAGTCGATTCTTTCTTTCTCACGTGAATTTTTTCAATAATTTAATAGATGAAAGTTATTTTGGACAATGGTAAGAATTTTAGTTTAAATTTTAATTTAAGTAAAAGTTTAAGGGACGTTCTCTTTGTGTTTCGATTTTGAATTTTGAGTTTTGAATTTTGTTTTGAATTTTGGATTTTGGTTGTTTGTTTTGGGATTGTTGAAAATATGTTCTCTTTGTGATTTTGGAAAACTGTTTTAAAAAATAGAAAACTGAAAAATGCGTTTACTTTGTAATTTTTTGATATATTTATTTTGTGATATTTTATATGTAAAAAATGGTTGATTTGTTGAATTACATTAATTTTAATGTTAATAAATCAGTTAGTTCTCTATGTCAATAAATTCATCATTAATATTGTTTCAGCTAAACAAAATTTTTACCTCACACCAATAAAATCTTAACATGGATCTATATATAATGGCAAAATAATATAAGAACTTCAAGTGAAGGAAGTGTCTCACATTTACAAAAATAATAATAAAAAATAAAAAATTACAAAAAAAATAAAAAAATTAAACATGGATTTATATAATAACAAAATAACATAAGAATTTCAAATGAAGGAAATGTCTTACTTTTACAAAAAAAAAAATAATAATAATAAATAAAAAAATTTACAAAAAAATAAAAATAAAAATAAAAAAATCTTAAAATGAATCTGTATATAATGACAAAATAACATAAGAACTTCAAGTGAATAAAGTGTCTCACTTTTACAAACATAAAAATAAAAATAAAAAATAAAAAAATTTACAAAAATAAAAACTTAATATTGATATATATATATAATGACAAAATAATATAAAAACTTCAAGTGAATGAAATGTCTCACTTTTACAAAATAATAATAATAATAATTTACAAAAAAAAATAATCTTAACATGGATCTGTATATAATGACAAAATAACATAAAAACTTCAAGTGAATGAAGTGTCTCACATTTAAAAAAAAAAAAAATTTAATAAATAAAAAAATTATAAAAAATAAAATAAAAAATCTTAACATGAATCTATATATAATGACAAAATAATATAAGAACTTTAAGTGAAGGAAGTGTCTCACATTTAAAAAAAAAAAAAAAAAAAAAAATCCAAAACGCGCGTTTTGATCGTATTGGACTTTTTAACACAAAATATCCAAAACGTGATAAAATCATTTTAAGTTTCCTTTATATTTTTTTTGGTGTTTTGAAAAACGCGTTTCTGAAAATGAGCAAAATGAACCTGTTTTCGATATTTTCAAAAATCGAAAACTCAAAACGAACTCAAAACAGCAAAGAGAACGTGGCCTTAGTGATTTGAATCAGGAATCCGTGGATGCTCGTTCTGTCATTTGACTTTCACAAACCACGGCGCCACCACCAGTACGTTTTTTGCTATGAAAAGAAAGACCCAAGTCCCTCTCTTGATCCAGTGAAGACCCAAATTCAGTTTTGTTACCTCGAGTTTGTCCTATAATTCTGATTCCGAGTCCACTGTCATCAAACGGCCACCCCCCCACCACTCTTTCTCCATCTTCTTCGCCGCTGCTATCATCTCTTTCAAGGGCATTCCAAACAGGGGCGGAACCCGCATAGATGTCCCTGTTGTCAACCCATTAAAAAAAAAAAAATGGTTATTTGGGCCAATTTTTGGCCCAAAATCAGATCCATTCTTCCCACTTCCCAGCCTGTGCACGGAACAGCAGGTTACGCAGCCTCAACACCTCAAAGTTCAACCATAGCCGTCTTCTTCCATTATTCCATGGCTTCACCAACCCCGCCGCCGCCTCCTCCTCCTCCACCTCTTCTCTAGTAGTCTCTCCAGTTTCCTTCGACAGATCTCACCGTCCAACATTCTCCAAGAAAAATATTTCGTCCGTTCGGCGGCTGTCAAATCGAGGAATTTGAATTATAATGTGATGTGATTTGTTTGGATTTTCTAGGTAAGATGTGGTTAAGAATTGGAGAGTGAACGGATCCGACAGCCTCAAGTTCAGCACTCTCCTCCAAGTCTCCGGCAGATTTCACCATTCGGCATTCATCAACCCTGCTCGAGTCTCCGACAGTCGACAGACTTCACCATTCACGGTGATTCGGTGAACTCAGCCTCAACACTCTCCAGTATCCTCCACGGCTCCGCCCTCCTGCAGGTAGGCAAGTCCCAGCTCTCACATGTAATTCAATTTAAATTTAAATGGATTATATGGACAGTGGGCTGACTCTTACAAGATGCTATAATATCTAATAGACTAATATCTATCATCTAATTAAATTATTAAAATATGCCATTGGGCCTAAATTACTGATTTTGAGAGTCTGAGACGTAAACTAATCCCCTTTCCCTTTAGATTTGATTTTTTTTTTTTTTTAAATCTTTTGTTAGACACTTAGACTATGTTATAAATTAAATCTGGAGGTTTTGTTTAATTGATTTGATTAGTTTTGCTTGACATTTTGTTGTTAAATATTGTGATATGTGGAGTTGATTTGATTTGAGATTGGTGGTTTGTGAAATTGATTTCTGAGTTAGAATTTGTTTATTGTCATTGTGAAATTAAATTTTCTCTTTAAGCCCCCGCCCCAATTAATTTTCATCCACACTGAAAGAAATTTCTCGCTCCGCCCCTGATTCCAGACGGCATCTTTTCCCTCAATATTTCTGGCGGAGAAATGCAATCTGTAAGTCTTCTAATTACTTTCCTATTATGTTTAATTTTTATTGTTAAGTTTGATTTGTGATTTTGTTTTTTGGAAACATTTGAAATCTCAGCTCTTAATAGCTACAGAAGAATCCCATTTTCTTCTCCGAATATTAAACGGCAGCTTCCAAACCCTTGACTTGTTAAAAGATCAGATTTCACATATTTTTACCGGTTTTTTCTGCTCGAAATCCAACCTCAGCTTAATTGATCCAATGTAAGTAATTATCTTTATATTTGTTAAAAATATGGAATTTTTATTGTTTAGTCAGTTTCTTGAGTGTGTGGAAATAGGAGTGTAAATGCCGACCAAAATGAGCTATGGGCAAAAGAGTGGTTGTCAGGACAGAAGGAATTCTCGGATGGGAATGGGGAGTCCGGAGGCGCAGTTTTTAATGCATTAGATGCAATGTTAAAGTCCAGTTTGAATCGTTTGAAAGACATGAGGTTGGTTTGGTAATTATTGATTGCTCTCTTGCTGATTTTTTTGATTTTTTCCCCATGTTATTTAGCGTGCTGTTTTCCAGTTTTTCCTGATATTTGTTAGAGAACTATTTGTTTCTGGTGAAACTAAGAATGCATATTACGAAAATTGCATTGCTCGTGATTATTAAATATTTAATTAGGTTGATTATTAAATATTTAATTAGGCGAGTGTTATCATTTAGAATCTAATGGATGTTTTATGTCTAGATTTAAAATATGTGTTCTAAATGCTCTTGCTCGAGGTAATTCCTGAGAATTCAGAAGCTTATTTCTGATACCAGTGGCAAAAGCAAAGGAGGGGTGGGAGGGGTTGGCTTTCAACTTCAAGAAAGAATATATTGTAGAGACTTTCAACGTTTTGTAATGTCATTGGAAACATTGTTCGGAACATGATCAGAAAGGAAATGCTATCTATAAGAAAAGAATGACAGGACTGAAAAAGGTGTTGCATAACATATTGTAATTTTCTTAGACAACCAAGGTCCTTCGTAGGGAGTGAAGTGTGGATGCAGCAGCTTATGACCTGTCTTCATCAAGTTTATATCTGTGTGGACACATTTTAGCCCTTGTTTTCTCATACTCATTTTCAATCACACATTCATGTTTTCTCATACTCATTTTCAATATCGCATTCACACAATAAAATAATAAAATATTCTGCACGTAAATCCAAAATTTTTTCCCTACTTTTCAACCACACATTCTTCAAAATAATCACTATTCAAACATCAATTTCTCTTTAAAATTACCATCAAACAGGGGCTTAGTAACACTCATTTTCTGCAGCTTTAGCTTTTCCCTTGAATAATTGACTCAATCACTTGAAACCGGACCACCTTCAACTGTCAGTCTTAGACAGTGAGTATGTAACTGAAGATTAAATTTTTTTTTTTTAATTCATTTATTCAATCAGTTGATTTTTTTTTTTTCCCGTGAGAGAATTAATAAGAGGATTGGGGGATTGTGATAGTATATGGGGCATTGTAATTGAGGATCATATAAAACTTAATGTCGGTGAAAATATTTATGAGTAAGATTGTAATATCTAGTCGTTAATATGTATGATTTTAAAATGATTTCGGGAATTCTGCAGGGAAAGCATATCTTGGGGCCATAGTGGCACCATACCAGAAACAAATTATTGTAAAGATGTAACTGTGATAAGAGCTTTGTGTTTGCAAGGTAAAGTAGGTGCAGCTTTATCTCTTTGGAATAAGATGGTTCAGAAGTGTGCAATTCTTGATATTCTCACGCACAATTACCTTATGAATGCACTTTGCAAAAGCGGTGATTTGGGAAGGGCAGAGTGGCTTGTTACCGAGATGTTATACCGGGGTCCTTTTCCCACTTGTGCTACCTACAACACGTTAATAAAGGGTTATTGCATTCGGAATAATGTGGATAAAGCTCTGGATCTTTTTTCTACCATGGCTAATCATGGGATTACACCAAACATAGTTTCATGTAATATTCTTGTTGATGGACTTTGCAAGAAGGGTTTGTTGGAGGATGCTAGAAAGCTTCTTGAGAAAATTTTGGTTGATAATCATGATGGAAAAGCCTCAAATATGATAACCTCGACTATCCTAATGGATGGCTACTTCAAAACTGGAAATATGGTTGAGGCCCTCACTTGTATGGAAGAGATATTCCGAAGTGGCGCAAGGTTGGATGTCATTGCATATAATGTCATCATACATGGATTTTGTTTGAATGGACACATGAACCTTGTGTACAAGTACATAAGTGAAATGTTTAAATATGGTTGCCTGCCAGATGTGTTTACATACAATATCATTATTGGCATGCTTTGCAAAGAAGGAAAGACAAATGAGGCTTGCTACGTCTTTAATGTGATGTCAAGAATGGGTGTGACCCCTGATCACATCACATACAAAGTGTTAATTCGAGGTTTGTGTAATAGTGGAGATGTAGATAAAGCTAATGGTTACCTTCACTGCATGTTAGATAATTCAATTATACCTGAGCCACTCATTTGGAATGTTATAATTGATGGCTATGGGAGGCATGGAGATATACAAAAAGCTTTCTTCGTGAGAAACCAAATGGTTGCATTTGGTGTTCTGTCCAATATATATACGTATAATATCATGATTCACACAGTAATAAGAAATGGAAATATTGATGGCGCTCATTATCTGAAGAAAGAGATGCTCTTAAAAGGTCTTTTTCCCGATTTAGTCACTTACAATCTGTTAGTGTGTGCTGCTTGTAATCTCGGTCATATTAATTCTGCACTCCGACTGCATGATGAAATGAAGAGAACAGGGTATGATCCAGATATAATAACTTATACTGAATTGCTGAAGTGTCATTGTCTGAGAGGTAAAGTGAAGGAGGCAGAAGAGCTCTTTTTCAAGATATGGGAGTCAGGTTTACCAATTGATCATGTTCCATTTCTAATACTCATGAAGAAGTACTTTAAGATGAGAGATCTTGACAAAGCGTATGATCTTTATGAAATGTGGTTAAAGAAGGGAAGTTGAAAATAGCTCTGTATCAAGGCAAGGCACAGTGGTCAGATTTTGATCATTTACTGTCTCTAATACTTATAAAAAGTACTGCAAGACGAGAGATAGATAGAGAGAGACAGACAGAGAGAGAGAAAGAGAGCACTTGACCTTTGCCATATATGGTTTAAGAGGGAAAAATGAGAATGCTTTCACTGTGCATTGATCATTTCTCAGTTTTCTGATCCAGAAATTCTGCAGTCTGCAGTTGCTCATCAAGTTTTCTAGTTTGTACGTGGTAGAAGCTTCCTGCTCATAATGTTATGGATGTGATCCACTTTTGGAGGTATGGTCTTAATTTTTGTTCTTCTCTCTCGTTTTGCAAGTTTTAATATTGTAATTCTCAAAATCTTTCTGTCTGCCTTTCTCTTTCTCTATTGCATTATATATTTTTGTCGAATATTAGAAGATTTCTTATTCAGGATGCATTTTCCTTCTAGTGCTAAATGCAGAGAGTGAATTGGGTTTTTCGTTTTACTTCGTAAGAAATTTAGCATTGTGCTGTGTATGGTTCATCGTCTGGCACTGTGTTGCTGAAATCTGGACTCAAATATTTCTTGTATTTTATGTGTAAAAAGTTGGGCTGATATAAAAGATTGTGTTAGACCATGGAGGAATTTCATTTTAACTTGATAATATTAACGTTGATAATTATTAGACTACTCACCATTTTTTTTTAAATGATATTAATATTAAAGTTGAAATTTCATGATCAATCATTGAATTATCTATTAGATCATCATATATAAGGATGCAATCTCGCGACGAAGATCATAGACTCATAGTCTTCAAAAGACAAGTTTTTGCTTCACCTCACATTTCATACATGCTATAGAAATTGTGCATTGATTTTATTTTGCATATTTCATATTTTTCTTCGCAAACATATAATGACGTCATCCTTTAATATTTCTTTTACCCTTTTCTCTTTATTATTCCATAACTAAAATCCCTGCTTTTTTGACAACCTCAGTTCTGCAGATAACTTCATGGCTGAGCATGCACCTTAACAGGGCCTGCGGCACCCCATGAAGAGAACACGCCTTGCTGATGGAATGACGATCCTTGTGGCTGGCGACCAAGACATGGAAAACTGGCGGGGAAACATGTAGGAGTTCTAACATGCAATCTTCTCGATAAAATAAGATCTTCCAAAACGCACAGTGACCAGCGAATCACACCTTGCTGATGTATGCCTATGAATGACGATCCTTGTGGCTGGCGACCAAGGCACGGAAAACTAGCAGGAAAATATGTAGGAATTCTTATTTGTTGGTAACTGTACGGTTTGGGAGATCTTATTTTATCGAGAAGATTGCATGTTAGAAACTAGACATACCGTATTGCTCAGTAACATCTTGCCTCTCGAGGCTTGGTATCGACGATTATGATTAGAAGCTAGACGATCAAGCTTCTGTACAACAGTAAGTTCACGGGCTTTATATGTTGAACAGACTGAATTTTCATTTGTTTTCTTTAACTGTAATAGCTGAACAGTGATATTTTCACTGTTTACCTCAGGAACTATGCAGCTACATTTTATCAAACCTTATCGTGATATGTTCTCTTGAAGGCTTTCAGATGCCTGTAAATTCAAGACCTGGAGATAGTGTAAGATTCTGTACCCTAAAACTCAGTTTCACAAGTTCAAGTTTGCAGCTACGTTCACATAGTTAGCAACAGACAATTTGAGCGTCTGGCTGAGCTTAAAAGAATTGGCTCTATTTGTTAAAAGTTTCGTGTTTAAAAACATTTTTTTTAATGTCTTCGAGGTAAAATATGTGGTTAAAAAGTGGAGAGAGAAAATGTGTGATTAAAAAGTAATTTGAAAAATTTTGTTGTTTGAAAACATGTTTTTAAACAGTTTGACAAATAGAAGCTTTATTATAACAAGTCTGGTTATGTTGTTTATTGTCTTTGTAATTGTAGCTAAGCTTTTACTTGCAAGTAAATGATTTTTTTTAACGTATAAATAAATATTTGGATCAAATAATGACATATATTACATGTTTTGGATCGTAGCAATTTTTTTCACTCAAAATTATGAAAAGAAAAGGGTAACATATTGTAACATGATATTTAGAACGTGTTTGGTCCTGTACAAAGCTTTCAAATTTTCCTCACGTTTTTTTTTAATTATATATTTTTATGGAATTCACCAATTTTCATTCACATATTATCACATATTCTCCTAAAACTTCAAAATTCTTCAAAATTTTGAAAATACTGGGGGTCCCAAACGACTTTTAGGGAAAAAAAAAGTTGTACACATTCACCTTGTTCCAATTGGGTAAGGGTTTATTTGGCATGGCATTTGTTTTTTTTGTCGAAAAGTTCTTCAAAATAAGTCACCTTAATTTATTTTTTTTTAAAAAAACTAATATTTAAAGGTTTTAGAGGAAGTTACACTTGATCAACTTCCTCTAAAAGCTTTTCTAAATAGTATGTGTGTATGTATATATATATACTAGTAGGAAGTACGTGCGTTGTACGTCTCACGTAAACTATATATGATGTGAGTATTAAATATAAAGCTACACTCTATTTTAAGACAATTGAGGCAATTAAGAATGCTAAAAGCAAAACTAAAATTGAAAGGGAAAAAAATAAATTCAATTTAACATGAAAGCATGTCAAAAAATTGAGGTTTTGGGTTCGATTTTCCTGTGGAAGATTTGGGTGGGTTTATATTTCTAGTATTTTGATAGAGGGTAGATCTAACATTGGGTGAACTCCATTCCGAAGGGAATTTGAAAGACCTGCGGCGACAATGGAGAGAGCGTGTTGGGGAGGGGGGGGGTGGGTTTACAAATGGGTCTTCTTAAAAGGAGACGTTTTGTTTCTCTTCTTTAATAGTGTAATAATAATAGCTTAATGGGCAGAATAAGAGAAGGGTATGTCCGGTATGGAGAGAAATATATAAGGGTAAATTTGGTAACTAAAAGATTCTCCCCTATTGATACTTTTAAAGGTAGTAGTGATATATATATTTATTTTTAAAAAAATATCAAATGAGTCAAAAACAGTTTTTGATTTCTGGTCCCAATGAGAATATATATACATTTAAAAAAAAATGTTAAATGAGTCAATCCGGACCTAATGATTGTTGTTTTCACAATTGTGGTTAATAGTTCTCGCTGTCCTGGATTGGTAATTCCCTCTAATCCACTCTTCCATCAAAATAATAAATAAAATAAAAATAAAAATAGAAATCTAAAGAAACACAAATTTATTATACCTACTTCAAAGTTAGCCAAACATGCAAGTAGGAGGAGTTTATTTTAAAAGTAATTCTTAATGTAAAAATAAGTAACTTCTTAATTTGATCAAAAAAGTTATTGATAGATAAACTTATTAGGACAATTGTACTGATCTCTTGCAACAATCTTGAATATATTAGGATTGCATTCTTCAACCTCTTACATGGTGTGGCAATGAATCTTTAACCTTCAAATGTGAAGTTTTGGAGTCTCAATTTATTTAAATATGTGAATTTTGGCCCATGTTTGCTCCTGAATTTTTTAAATTTCTCCCTCAAATTTATTTTTAACCACACATATTTATGGGACTCACTATTTTCACACTTCTCAATCTATTTTCAACTATACATTCTCCAAAAATTCAAATTTTTTTTCAAAATATCTTATATCAAACAGGCTCTTCATCTCAACGTGATCAAAATTGGATATCAAGTCAATGCTGACTTTATGTCAGTTGCAGAGAAATCAACTTTCAAACGTGAGATTTTAGGCCTCCAACTTATTTAAACAAACATGTGAATTTTTATCTCAACTTGGTAGAATTGGATGTAAAATCAACACGACTTCCAGGTCAATGGAAAGAAATATGAAGCAGTTTGATACTATTGCCTTTATCGTTTACACAATAAGTTCATGTTTGGTACCTCTAAAAATTTAGATTTTAATCTAAGTCAAAGTCAATATTTAATCTTAACTATATCTTTTATGGGACACGCAATTTTTCAACTACAAATCTCATCAACTTTTATCAAAATTTACTAAAAATCTAATTTTATCTATACCAAACAGGGGCTAAATATTTTGGTCTCGCGAGAGTCCTAATTCCCTAATTCAGATAAAAATCTAGATCTTCACTTTTACGGAATAAGGATATGTAATCACACTAAGTAAAAGGTTCTCCTAATTTACCCAACATTTTGATAGTTGTTAGCTGGGCGGTCTTTAGATTTTAGGTGTTCTATGCGATAATTTGAAATGATGATTTATAAAAAAAAATTGTGCCATATATTCTATTTTTCCTATAAATGTCCTATAATTAAAAAATAAAATAAAATTGACATCCTATAACGTTGATTGAAGTTCAGTGCGATCGCACTTTTGACACATCTTCATAGCCTTCTCAGGTTGTTAGATTGTGCCCATACCATCGTTGTTTGGACCATTATTACACGACCGATGCTGGAACGAGGATAGCCACGCATCTTTGAGCAATACTTCCCTTTGATGTTGACACTATACATCTACAAACTTATGTGGTGTTGACATACAAAATCAATGCTATAAACCTTTTTTGTTTTTTAATTTCATCCTTATCCAATTTCGAACTCAATTATGTAATGGCTGCCGATCATTGGGTATGTTACGAATTTAAAATCATGTTGAAAACAGTCATTTTTTAAATTAAAAAAAATAAAAAAATAAGTGTTTGGCGAATCTCTTTATAAACAAGACACGTGAGGTAAGTGTGGGATCGATCCGGTTCCTAAAAGAATCGAACCGAACCAAGTACCAATGTGAATTTTAGTAATGGAACCATTGGTTTCAAATTTGATTATGGAACCTTCGGTCCGGTCCTATTCTTTACATTGAAATGTTAAAATAAAATGTCACTTTTTTTTATACAAGAATAAAATATTCTTTAGTATTAAAAATTAGAAGTTTCCTGTGACTGATAATGGAAGCTGCCTACACTTTTAATACAACACGCAATGACATAATATCAAAAAATAAGACACGTCATATTGCACCAACATTACAAATTACAAAGATTAAAAGTAAAATAGAAAATTATGTATGTATAGACTAAGAAATAATTAAAGAAATTAAGGAATTGATATTTGGTAATTGGTAATTAAAGAAATTAAGGAATTTGCATTTGGTAATTAAAGAAATGGTTAAGTACACAATTACACACATTTAAGTATGAAATTTTTTGAAATCAGGCAATTTGTAACTAATTACAAAAGTATCAAAATAATTTTCAAAATCAGGTATTCTTTTAAAATCAGAAATAAGGTTTTGTAATTAATTACAATTGTAACTTTATTTCAATTTTGTAATTAATTACAATTGTAACTTACGAATTAGTTAAACATTAGTGTAATTCGTAATTAATTATATTAGTATAATTTGTAATCAACAGCCACTACAACCGCGGTCGTCGGACTACCGTCGAAAATATAATAGTAACTTATATCAGTTTTGTAATTAATTACAATTGTAACTCTATTTCAATTTGTAATTAGTTACAATTGTAATTTTAAATAAAATTGTAATTAATTACCACCACCACCAAATTTGTAACCAGTCACCGCCATAATGTCGAAAAATACAATAGTAACTTATTTCAGTTTTGTAATTAATTACAATTGTAACTTTATTTCAATTTGTAATTAGTTACAATTGTAATTAAAATTTTAATTAAAATTGTAATAATTAATTACGACCACCGATCACCACCTAATTTGTAACCGGTCACTGCCACAACGTCGGAAATACAATCGTAACTTATTTCAGTTTTGTAATTAATTACAATTGTAACTTTATTTCAATTTGTAATTAGTTACAATTGTAAATTTAACTACAATTGCAATTAATTAACATCACCACCCCCGATCATCACCTAATTTGTAATCAGTCACCGTCACAACCACCGTTGGAAATACAATTGTAACTTTATTTCAATTTGTAATTGTTACAATTGCAAATTTAACTACAATTACAATTAATTAATATTACCACCACCAATCACCACCTAATTTGTAATCAGTCACCGTCACAACCACCGTCGAAAATACAATTATAACTTTATTTTAATTTGTAATTAGTTACCATTGTAATTTTAATTGTAATTGTAATTAGTTTAGTTACTTCCTTTAGATCTAACTATAAATCATCCCAAATTGAGGAAAAGTGCTTATTTTGTTTCCATGTGGCACCGTTTAGTGGATAACTACTCGGGTTAAGTTCATAATTATAAACATTTAGATTTGAAAATTTTTGTAATCAGGTGATTTGTAACTAATTACACAAATATTAAAATAATTATCAGAATCGAGTTTTTTTTTTTTTAATTAGAATCAGGTTTTTGTAATTAATTACAATTGTAACTTTATTTCAATTTCTTAATTAATTACAATTGTAACTTATAAATTAGTAAAATATTAGTGTAATTCGTAATTTGTAAGTAATCTCGTTAGTGTAATTTGTAATCAGCAACCACTACTACTGCCGTCATCGAACCACCGTTGAAAATACATTGTAACTTTATTTCAATTTTGTAAATAATTATAATTATAACTTTATTTCAATTTGTAATTAGTTACAATTGTAATTTACCACCACCACCTAAAATCATCATCAACACCACCAACCACCACCAATTACCGCCAATGACAATGGAGAAGTAGATAACTAGCATTACAAGAGAATGTGACACCTAATCCATTAGCAGAACTAAATTCCCCTTAAAATCAACCATATAAACCTCAAATAATCAAAAAAATCAAACAAACAATAATAGAACAACGAAAGAATAATTTCGCTCCAAACCATTTATACATAATTGAAAATATCTATTCATCACAGAATTGCATATATATCCAAATCTGATGAAGAATTTTCCATGCGGATAATATCATTTGAATTAGACAACTAGAATTCTATTCCAAATTTCTTGAAGGCCCATTTTTACTTTTGGGAAAACACCCAGCAATCGTCAACGAAAGGCAGCAATGGATATTTACCCAAGAAGAAGCAGAACGTGGGACGGTGGGAAGCAACAATAAGTTCTCATCTGCAAGCCCCGTTATCAATTCTTCCTTCCCCGATAAAACATTAATTGAAGGCTCTCATAAATCTCCCACCATCCAGTGCTCCTCACCCTTCATCACTGGAGGTTTTGGTGGAGGTAGAACGGGAAGATTTGATGATTCCGTCACAACCGATATTCTACGCCTATATCTTAATCACAACGCTCCCCTTCGACTCGTTTGCGACCTCTTCCAATTCTATTTCCTTTGGGGAGTCCGATGTGCAAATATATCTCTACTCCCACATCATCTATAGGGTAAGTATTTTGCTGCTCTACTCTCCGATCGGTGGCAACTACACGACGACGACTCCTCTCCATCCCAGGCGCTGCTTTGTGTGCGTTACCTTTGCCCTTTCTTCTTATTTTTAAAATTTTAATGACACCTGATTTGTATAATTATTTTTCAAATACCTGATTCTAAAACTTCTAAATATAAAAGTATGAATGGGCCTAATTTTCCCTTAAAGAAATAAGTAGGAAGTGCCGATGGACTTTGTTTGGTAATTGGTATTTGAGAATTGATAGGTAATATGTTAATTGATTTGATTATAAGAAACTAAAAAATAATCAAAGAAATAAAGAAGAAGAAGGAATTTGTTGGAGATAAAGAAGGAAACAAGACCCTAAATTGGAGGAAGACAGAAAACGTAAATCGCGATCTTTTAATATTTTATCAAAAAAATAATAATAAAAAAAATTAAACAACCAACTTAAGAACCAAATTAAATTTCGGTTCTAAAAAAAGAACCGAGAACCGGACCAAAATCGTTCGATTCCTATAAGTCCCAAAATTGATTTATTCTTTCATCGAATCCAATCGGGACTGGCCAATTCCAACCGGTCTCGGTCCGATTCCACCGAATGCGGAAAAAAATTCTCACTCCTATGAGGAGACAAGTTCTAGCAGAACACAAGTATCATGGAGTTACTCAAATCGTAAATGTGGCAGTTTGGACTAAAGTAAATTATCGCAACTACTTTTGTGTCACTTATTATTGAAATTATTGAATTAGTATTCGCCATTTCTTAAAGAATGATAGATAAGTAGCAAACTTCATACAGTGAGTGCACTACTTTTTTTATTTTTCCTTTTAAATGACTTATTTTCAATCTTAGCTATCCATATTCTTCTTTGACGCTAAAAAAAGAGATTGCTTTTATGCAGATAAGAAAAGGTTCACGGAATTGTTTGGGAGAAGCATCTTTTTCTTATTGTGGGAGGGGATAAGGAAAAAAGAAATTTGACCAGTAACCTTTCCTTCTGTAAAGCAGATTTTATCAATTAATTTTTTTATTTTTTTGTTAAATTGTCACATAGTATTAGTGAATTATTTATTCTTACAAAACCTAAAAAATCATATTTTATACAAAAATTTAAAATTGGGTTCAGTCATACAAAGATATTACTAATTTGAATTACAAGTATAGAGTTGATTGATATTATCAAATATTGGTGGCCAATAATCTACGAGTGGATATGTGGATGAGAACATTTTATTCATTGTCCAATAGTCAAAATTGAGACGATAAGTAGAATTGTGTTTAAAGAATATTTGTAAAAAGTCTTTGATTCGACAAATTAAGTAAATACGATTTATGTTCCACACGTATTAAACACAAATTATGTTGACCCTAACACGAAGATCGACATGAGTCGGAGTGTGGCTCATATAAGTTCGACACAAAGTATTTAAATCGAGAGTTGAGACTCAACTCAATTTATAAATATTACTATACCTTAAAAGTGAAGATGTCAACTCATTTTTTGCATTGAACCAAAGAATGAAGGAATATTATAAACCAATCATAAAAATGCAAATATCTGAATATAAATAAAGTAAAATTAATACAAATTGGACCACATATTTTAAAAAAAAATAGGCACATAGCTAGCTAGCATTTCCCAGATGCCTTTCCCACTTCCACAAGTAGACAAATACTTCAAGTCCCACACCCATCCCTTTCCAGCCAAGGATTGGTGAAAACTTTATCCCGTTCTCTTTCGTTTCCACGTTTAGATGCTGTAGAAATTTCGACTGTATTTAGAATGGTACTGATAAGAACCCTAATCGTCTTTTCACTTTGGAAAACAACCTAAAGACACTCCTTACCCATGGGCCCCAGCATTTTTTGGGGACAATTGCATCCTACACCCTTTTTTTCCTCCATAAATTGAAATATGGCCCACTGCAAAATTTCATTGAAATTTACGTCTTTTTTTTTTAATTATCCAAATTTGCTCTCTAAGTTTCTGTTTGATGTTGTTGTTGGAGGAATTTTGTGAATAGTGACGCCAAATAAATATAATGATGGTTTTGTAAATCCTTGCCGAATATTGGATAGAGTAACGACAAATAAAAACACAAACAAAAAGAATAAGAGAAGAAGGGATAAAGTCGAGGCAAGAGTTGGACTCTTTGTTCTTAAGTCGAATTTGTCCCGCAACGGTGCCTACGGATTTCGGCAATCGACTCCCAAGATACAACGGCTCCACTTGTGTTTGTAGCACTCCAAAACACAAGTACAACGAACAAAATATAGGCTTATGTACTCCAAATGATGCAATGAAGGAAAATCAAAATAAATGAAATGATTTTGATTTAGGAGAGAAGAGAGATGTTTTTGCATATCAAAATGTGAGGAATAGGACATTCAAAGGGTTCTATTTATAGACCATGAAAGGGTGTGGACGAAATGGTTGAGGCCCAAACCATGCACTATTTCCAAACAATGCACCTTTATGAAAAGGTGTCTTTTGGCCGGACTTTCGTCCTTTTTCGTAATTTCTCATTCATCCGATATTGGTTTTCGAAATGCCAAATATACACTTCAATACATGCAGAGAAATCAAAATTCTCTTTCAAGTCGATCCCCGTTTGTGCGCCTCGAAGCGGCGAAGTGGCAAATAATTTTGCCTAAACGGATTGAGTCGAGCTTTTGAGTATTAGGCCGAAGTCGACACAAAGTCACTTTAATCGATTTTCAATTCTCGATTTATTAACCAATATCCAACAGTTGTTTTAAGAGAAATTGATTTTTTGAATTGTAATTTTTTTTAGAATGTATGGTTAAAAGTAGAGAAGATTTTTGAATTTATTTATAAAATATTTTACTGTGTGAATATGTAGTTAAAAATTATTATGGTAAAAAAAAAGAGTTTTCCAAAAAAAAGGGATCAAATAGAGGCTAAGTATCAATGTATGATGATATTAAAATTTAGGTCTTAAGTATTATAAATTTTTTGAAAGTATCGTAATATGACAATTTAAAAGACAGTAAATCAGAAGTATCATAAAATTCTTGAAAGTATGATACTTCCGGAAGGATGCAAATTACAATTTAACCCTAAAAATTAGGGTGTTTTTGAGAAAAAAAAAAATGTAAATTTCAATTTAACCCTAAAAATTAGGGTGTTCATGCGTTTGTCCCATGAAAAAAAAAACTGATTAATTGGACCATTTTGTTGTCCCAAACTGGAAGGACAAATAGAGCCATATTAGAAATGTAGAGAGCTAGCAATATACGTATGTTCCTAGGCTGACTTCACACTTCCGACCTGTAGCGTCTCTCTTCGACTCTGCCATTGCCGACTTCTTGCATGCAGTGCCTCTTTGCCACGGTTTTCCTTCGCCCCCCAACCACCACTTCATTCCTTGCCATTTCAAGCAAGTCCCATAAATATTTCCCTCTTTATTTCTCTGTGTAAACCCCTCTCCTAGTTTTACAATTATCGCTTTATTTATTACCACTAGTAGTATCTGTGCGTTGCACGGATGCGGTAAGAATTATGTATATAATAGCGTTTTAATTTTATTATGGTATATCTTAATTCAATATTCAAAAGAGAGGTTTAGTTATTGACGTATATTTTGCCTCTTTAATAATTGACTTTAGAAAGTGTCAGAAAGAAATATCATTCCAAAATAATTGGCCGTAGAAATTGTCAAAAAAAAAATATTCCGAAATAACCATATGTAATTTGTAGTCGACCTTTGTTCACCCTTATAAGAGGGGAAATGCAAATAAATATGTTACAAACAAATACAGCAAACTAAAAGTATATCGACGTTTTATCTATAGATTAGCTGAAGAAAAAAATGACGTCAACCTTATAAATAGTAAATGAACAGTAAAGAGGCCTTGCCTCTTTTACATAAGTTAAGTTATATTAATTATTAATATTATTATAAGTTATAATTATAAAGTTAAGTTATTATTAAGTTATATTATAAGAGAATTTAGAAAAAAATAAAAAAGCCTCTTTTATATTAAAGTTAAGTTAAGTTATATAAAATAATAATTTTTTTTTTTTTTAAAAAAAAAGACGTCATTAGTAAATGAATAGTAAAGAGGCTTTGCCTCTTTTATATAAGTCAGTTGAAGTTAAGTTATATTATTGAAGTTAGTATGAAGTTATATTATAGGAGGATTTAAAAAAAAAATTAAGAGAGGCTAAAACAAAAAATTATATATATATATATATATATATATATATATATATATATATATATATATATATATATATATATATATATGAGTCAAGTTAAGTTATTATGAAGTTGTATTATAGGAGAATTTTTTTTTAAAAAAAAAAAACTCTTTTATATAAGTTAAGTTATTATTAAGTTATACTATAGGAGATTTTATTTTTAAAAAAATGACATCATTAGTAAATGAACAATAAAGAGACTTTGCCTCTTTATGTAAGTCAGTTAAAGTTAAGTTAATATGAATTTATATTATAGGAAAATTAAAAAAAAAAGTATAAGTTAAGTTTTTATGAAGTTATATTATAGGAGAATTTAAAGAAAAAAATTTAAAAGAAGTTTAAAAAAAAAAAACTAAAAAAAAAATGTATAAGTTAAAGTTAAGTTATTATGAAATTATATTATAGGAGAACTAAAAAAAAAAAAAAAAGATGTCTATATTATAGGAGAATTATAAAAAAAATTAAAAAATGACATCATTAAACAAAAAGATGATGCGAGCCTTATGAATAGTAAATGAATAGTAAAATTCATTTCCCTCTTTTATATAAGTTAGGACTTTTATTTAATTACTTTAGTTAGCTTTTAGTCCTTTAATATTTGAGTTTTTTTTTAAAAAAAACTTACCGATGTTTGATAGTTATTATTTGTTGAAAGACGTGTTTGTGTTTCTGATTTTTCACTTTAAAATTACTAAAAAACGTGTTTAATTTGTTATTCTGCAAAACTGTTTCTTGAAATAAAAATAGGAAAACATATTTGATTACAAATTTTGAGAAATTATTTTATGATGTTTTGTTCAATAAAATTTGATTGTTCAGTGAAATAGAATAATCTTTATATTAATAAAAGTAGAAGTGTAGCTTGTTATAAAAGTTATTGTTTTCTCGCCTAAAGTGCACATTCCTTATATGATTTGGTTAATGTGAATGCAAAATCTAGATAAATATGAATGCATTTATTGTCTTTTATATATATATATATATATATATATAAAACAATATATGCATTCACATCTATCTAGATATATATGCACTAATAGTTTATTATTATGGTAAATAATGGTTAATATTTTCTAATCATTTTTTATTTTAATAATTGTGTAAAGATTATATGATATAATAGTTTCTTGATCTTCAACGTTGTTCAATTGTCGTATATGAAGATTCAACACATTTTTTTAATTATTGTATTGGTGTTTTTGAATGAAAAATGAGAAAAATGTTAAATATGTGATGAAAATAGGGAAATTATTTTTATATCTTTTACATTTGTGTTCATTATGTATAATCATTAAATTTTAATGAATATTTATCGATATTACGGATAACAATTTTAGTTCATTGCACTGGTGAAAATCTATACTATGCCTCTGTCTGGGACCCTTTTTTTGGCCAAAAACATAAGTTGTCTACAAAAAAACTTGGTCCACAATTGTGGGCGCTAGGAAGAGAAACGTTGTGGGGCCCGCGAGAAGTCAAGAATCATGTACCAAAAATTGGCAAAAAAGGGTCCCAGACAGGCTATATATGAAATTAGGATAGTCTGACAGAATTAATTCTTAAATTCTTTATGTTTTAGTATTATAATAAAATGTTTGGTTGAGAAAAATTTTATAGAAATATATATGATTAAAAAGTGGGTTGAGAAAATGTGTTAGTTATAAATAATTAATCGAAAAAGTTATTGAACGAAAGTTAATATTGAAGAGTTAATATTTTGATTTCTTTTAAGTTAATAATATTAATACAATGATTAATATTTTTTAACTATACTTATTTTTGATAAATTTTTAAAGATTACATGGTATAAGATTTTCGGTACAATTTTGTAATTTCTAACTTTACTCGATTGTCGTATTATGATAATTGCGAGATTTTCAAAATTATTATTTTGACTGCTTATTTTTGTAAATAAAATTTTATTCATTAAATTCAAATATGTAAATATATAAATTGACGTTTACTATTCAAAGATGTTTTTAATAATTTGAATTAGGTATATTGTTTTATAAAGTCTAATAATTATTGAAATAGAAAATTATTTTTTATACATTTATATATGTGTTGATTATGTGTAAGCATTAAAATTTTATAAATACTTATAAAAATCGATATTGTGGATAACAACTTTCGTGCATCGCACGGGTGAAATACTAGTCTTTAACTTTATTATATTAATAAAAGTTTAAGTGTTGCTTATCATAAAATTTATTGTTTTCCCGCCTAAAGTGCACATCTCTTATATGATTTGGCTACTATGAATGCAAAACGAGATTAATGTACATACAAAATAGTTATACGTCAAATGTGAATACAAAATCTAGATAGATATGAATGCATTTATTGCATTTTCATACACACACACACATACTACTATTATGGTAAATAGTGGTTAATATTTTTTAATCATTTTTAATTTTAATAATTCTGAAAAGATTATATGATATAATAGTTTCTTGATCTTCAAGGTTGTTCAATTGTCGTATATTAAGATTAAACACATATTTTTAATTATTGGTGTTTTTGAATGAAAATTGAGAAAAATGTTAAATATGTAATGAGAATGGAGAAATTATTTTTATATCTTTTGCATTTGTGTTAATTATGTATAATCATTAAATTTTAATGAATACTTATCGATATCACGGATAGCAATTTTAGTTCATTGCACTGGTGAAAATCTATACCATATATGAAAGTAGGATAGTCTGACAGAATTAATTCTTAAATTCTTTATGTTTTAATATTATAATAAAATGTTTGGTCGAGAAAAAATTTGGAGAAATATATGTGATTAACAAATGGATTGAAAAAATATGTTAATTATAAATAATTTATAGAGAAAGTTATTGAACGAAGGTTAATATTGAAGAGTTAATACTTTGATTTCTTTTAAATTAATAATATTAATACAATGATTAATATTTTTTAACCTTACTTATTTTTAATAAATTTTTAAAGATTACAGAGTATAAGATTTTCGGTACAATTTCGTGATTTCTAACTTTACTCGATTGTCGTACCATGATAATTGCAAGATTTTCAAAATTATTATATTGACTGCTTCTTATTGTAAATAAAGTTTTATTCATTAAATTCAAATATTTAAATATATAGATTGATGTTTACCATTCAAAGATGCTTTTAATAATTTGAATTTGGTATATTATTTTTTAAAGTCTAATAATTCTTGAAATAAAAAATTATTTTTTATGCATTTCTATATGTGTTGATTATGTATAAGCATTAAAATTTTATAAATACTTATTAAAATCGATATTGTGGATAACAACTTTCATGCATCACACGGGTGAAATACTAGTTATATATAATTACATTAACAAGTAATATATATATATTTCAAAGTTAGTGAGTCTTACAATAATTGTTTTTCGCTACAAACGTAAACTAATAACAATAATAAATTAACTCGATAAAAGTTTTATATATATATATATATATATATATATATATATATATATATATTTCAAAGTTAATGAGTCTTACAATAATTGTTTTTCGCTACAAACGTAAACTAATAACAATAATAAATTAACTCGATAAAAGTTAGGGGAAAAAAGAAGAATTAATGACGTTGGTTGAAATTTTTTTATTTATATTCATTTACATGTATATTTTTAGAGTCTTTTATTTAAATATATTCAATTTTAGAAATTTTTAGAATTCTCATGACATCAAAAATACATTTTGAATTTTATATTACAAGTCTAACGTTGTTTTCGAAAATGCATCTTAGAAATACCAAACCAAACAACTTTAGTGTTTTCAAAGTTGAAAATTCAAAACAAATAGCACAATAAAGATTTGATTACTTAAAAATTAAAAAAAAAAAAATGGCACTAGCCGTTTAAAAATGTTTTTGATTGACTTAAATTATAAAAAGATAAAATAATAATAATAATCCTAACCCAACTAAGAGAAATGTATATATATATTTTTTTTGGTAAATTATAAAAAGATAAAAAATTAATAATAATAATCCTAACCCAACTAAGAGAAACACCTTTTTTTCTTTTTTTTTTTGGGAATTTTTTTTTTTTTTTTGGTTAATATGTTTTGAATAATTTTAAGTGGGACTATTTTATTCTATTTAAAAAATTTAGGACTTTAGACTGCTATTATTTATTTTTTACATATTATTTCATTATTTTCTATTTGTTTATTTAAAGAGTAAAGTAAATTAATAAATCTACAAAATGTTTTAATGGAGATAATAGTTTTTTGCGAAAAGAAAGATTGAATTGTGGGTTCAAATGTTAAAATTAAAATGACATGTATGATTGAACAAGACAAAAGATATTGACGTTTTGCATAAATTATCCATATTTGACAGAATAAGATGGAAATAACTATCTCTTCAAAAAATAATTGAAATGATGGTATAAATGGTATGATTCATAAAATTATTATAGGAACGATGTTCACAATGAATATACAACATATATGCTAAAATTCTACTCACATTAATCCATCAAACTCCAAAGTGACTAATGATGAATTCTTATCGGATGTACTCGAAGGGACATCATTTTTAAATTCATTTTCAATGTCATTTCCAATTTTCCAAAAATATAATTTCCCACTGTTTTTTAATTGGCTAAGACTAATCTACATGTCATTTACTTATTGGTTACTTCCTAGATCTCCCTCACCTATTAGATAACTTGTCCGGTAGGCTTTTGTATTATGCATTATTATAGTAACCATGCTACGAACACAAAATAAATGACACCCCTCAAATTTGACGGTGTTCTGTCATCTATTTTGTTATCCATTTTGTGTGTAAGTTATTTTATTATTCATTTTGTGTGTAAGGATAATTAAGGAATTATCCTGATAATATATAGCTAAGAAAATTAGAACACAATTCTTGAATTGCATTCTCTCACTCTCTCTCTCCCTCTCTCCCCTTCTCTCTCTCTCTCTCTCTCTGCGTTTCTCACAAAGAAGCAAAAATATAGATAGAAAGAGAGACGGATACAGAGAAGAATAACGATGGGAGGGGAGAGTTTGAGTTTAACAGCAAAGCTATGTGATTCCTGCAAATCGTCGCCGGCGAGTGTTTTTTGCCATACCGACACGGCATTTTTGTGCCACGGCTGCGACGCCAGGGTGCACGACGCCAACACGGTGGCGTCCCAGCACACTCGGGTGCTGGTTTGCGAAGTGTGCGAGCAAGCGCCCGCTATTGTCACCTGCAAGGCCGACGCTGCAGCTCTCTGCGCCACCTGTGACCGTGACATACACTCCGCTAATCCACTTGCCCAACGCCACGAACGCCTCCCCGTAGTATCCTTCCACAAGGCATCACAGGATAATAACGATAACGAGAACGAGTACTTTTCTGAAGATGAGGCCGAGGCCGCCTCCTGGCTGTTACCAACACCTCATACCAGAGCAGGAACCACAGAGGTGTATATATATATATATATATATATATATATATATGAATCCTGTTAAGACGGGTTATTTTTCTTAATTTTTTTTAATGGAGAGTAGCTAATGATTAATTTACCCTTAACAGGACGATGATCTCGAGTCGCCAAAATTCAAGTCGAGCAAGTATTTGTTCAATGACATGCATCCGTACCTGGATCTCGATCTAATTTCTGGAGACTCGAAGCAACAACGCCATATGAATATTCAAAAGCAGTGCCAGTACAGTCCTGATGGGGTTGTGCCAGTGCAAAACAAG
This sequence comes from Ligustrum vulgare, assembly GCA_963555705.1. Lineage (NCBI taxonomy): Eukaryota > Viridiplantae > Streptophyta > Magnoliopsida > Lamiales > Oleaceae > Ligustrum > Ligustrum vulgare. Next base: position 53,262,971 of record OY743175.1, read on the forward strand.
AATGATTTTCAGCAGAATCATCATTTTCAGGGTTCTGTTGTGGATGGATTTCCTGCTTATGATATGGATTATAATACTGGATCCAAGCCCTTCATGTACAATTTCAGCTCCCAATCCATCAGTCAAAGTGTATGCTTTCTAACCCTAATTCCTTATCTTTTATTCACATTAATTAATTGATATTATAGTGCTGTTTAGCTAATTAATTAGCTTTCACCATGTTTGCCTAAGCTTAAAAGTTACTTAAATTGATTGAAATTTACTAGTACAAGTTACTTCTTTGTTATATTTGAAATTTATTTGTACAACTTGCTTTATTTGTCATGAAAAATATTGTCAATCCAACAACAAAAGTTGAAATTTTTTTCACTTTTTTCACATAAAAAATTAAACCAATCAAACAAATTACACTTCCAATTACTAAGAATTTAATTTCCTAAAATTCATTTTTTTTCCACTCAAATTTAACATTCGTTATCAAATGTAGCCTCAGATACCATATTTTGCTAACAATTGTGTCACGCAACAATTGCTTGCAGGTCTCATCATCATCTTTCGAGGTAGGAGAGGTACCTGACCCTGGTTCGATGGCCGACGTATCCAACACTCTCATTAAAAATGATGGGATCCCGAACCCGGTCTCCGGGATCGACAGAGAAGCTAGGGTGTTGAGGTATAAAGAGAAAAGAAAGAAGAGAAAATTTGAGAAGACAATAAGATATGCATCAAGAAAGGCCTATGCCGAAACAAGACCAAGAATCAAAGGGAGATTTGCTAAGCGTTCAGAAAATGGGGTTGAATCCCTCATGGTCCCAACGTTTTAATTATTAGTAACTTAATTTTGAAGTTTTTAATTTATCACTTAGGATCGTGATAATAGTCATGTGTACATATATTTAGGTTACGACTCGTGTTGTATATTTGATCCATGTATTATTAATTACTGATAGTCGATTTTATTCTTCGATTTATTTTTGTTTATCTACTACCGTAACGAAATAATACATTTCTGTGAAAATTACACGCCCAGTGATAGTTGTTAGCTCTATTATTTTCGATATAATTGAGGAGGAAAAACATTATTTGAGGGTCACCGCACGTGTGGTCGCACGGCTGACCTGACCATAACATTCATATTTCTCAGTCGAACAATATATCATTGGTTGTAATAATATGAAAGATTGTCCGTAGATAATAATTTGTATTTGACTAATATATAATTTGTATTTGAAAGATTGTCCGTAGATAATAATTTGTATTTGACTAATAAATGTAAAACAGTCCACGTTCCATTCACATGGCCTGTGCATTAGGTCTCATGTGGTCCATTCCAGTTGTCAAAATAGCTATTAGGACCCTTGATTGAATCTTGAAGGGGTATTTCGGGTTTGAAAGAAATCATTGTTTTACTTCGTAATCGATCGAGTCATGGGTATTTTTGGTACTTACATTTTCCCAAAGAGAACCCAATCTTCTGCTCAATTCATTTACTAGTAGAGCGACGCTGAAATCCTTTCTATTGGTTCGTGCATTCCCTAAATCCCATGGATGATTGAAAATATTCTTTAACAACGGATTTCGCCCACTACAAACTCCTTGTTTGACACTTCTTTCAACAGCTAGCACACAATAATATTGTGTATAATGAGTACAGAAGATTGGCAAATCCCAGCTAAGCTCGGACCATATTTTCAAACGGACCGAACCAAATCTGAACAAGCCCGTCGAGAGGCCGAACACTAATTTTTACAACTCTATCTAGATATCTAAAACCACTGGCCTGTCTTCCTAGAGACTGGTACCAACACATTTCGATTTCGGCTTGTGTTCACAAGATCCATGAATATTTTTATGGTTAATTACACCAGTATTCATTGAATCGAATCTGGAAAACGGTAGAATTATCTATAAGAAACGATCACAGTTGGATGCCTAGCCTGCCTTGACATAAACACAGGTGAACTTCTAAGCGTACCTTTTTCGACAAATCGTCATGCCATCCCCTATCGGAACCTACAATATATCGATAAAATAAATGATAAAAAACTTATATATGGAAAGGAAAAACTCATTCACGTTACGTACCGTACTTATGCTTACACGGTCATCGTCCATCAAATTCTTGTTGAAATTCCTTATACTATCAGTTTTTGGATCAATTACCTGCCCAGAAATACAAGTGAGTCTCGAATGTTATACGTAAAATTGGCACGCTTTATGATTATGTTTACCAGTGGATCAGCAACTTTTCCGTGCCAAAGGACATTGTCAACAACTATAATACCTCCAACTCTCACCTGTAAGATGGGACAAATCAAAGATTCAAAACTTATCCGTACAAAAGCATATATATAGGCTATTTATATATTGTGTTACTAACCAGTTGTAGCAGCAATTCAAAATAATCTGAATACATTTTCTTCTCGGCATCTAAAAAAGCAAAATCATAGCTACATAGACGAGTAAACATGCAGTTAGAGTGATTTAAATCCTTAGAAGACTGACAAATCCTAATCACGGAAATGTTCGAAGAAAATCTGTGTCGGCGTGCTGGGCTTGTGTGGATTGTTGGGTATTTGACCCAAATTAATCAAGTGCCTAGTGAAACATAATGAGTGCCTAATTGAAACAAAGGATGGTGGAGCTAATTATGGTATTTGAATGATAATTAGTCTTGACTAATTATGATGTCTTTGAATGATAATTAGTTTTGACTAATTATGATGTCTTGGAATGATGATTAGTTTTGACTAATCATGATGTTTTGGTGTTAAGAGAATTTCATGTAGAATCCTCTCTATAAATAGAGAAGAAATTAGAGGAAGAAATACACCATCACAAACATATGAGAGAGTGCTAATTAGTGTCACATTGTGATCAAAGAGAGAAAATTGTGAGCCTAGCATATTGTGAAGTTTCTTGTAACTCTTTGTAGTGTAAGTCAAAGGGTAGAAATTATATGTGGTAAAGCTCGTTTGTTGTATTTTCTCCGTGGTCTGTGGGATTGGGTTGGTGAGTGAAAGTCTATATATTTGTAACAATTTAATATATAGTGAAAAGCTTTGGCGAGGGTCCGTGGACGTAGGCATTTTGCTGAACCACGTAAATTTCTGTGTTCGTATTTATTTTCTTGTTTGCTTATTTTATTTTGAACATCGAAAGATCCTGTGGGAAAATTAAAGTGGGAATCGACGTGTCGAAATTCCCAACAAGTGGTATCAGAGATACAGGTGGTTCAAATATTTTGAAGCAAAAGAAAATATGTCTGTGAAGTACGATGTGGAGAAATTTGACGGGAGAATCAATTTTGGCTTGTGGCAAGTACAAGTCAAGGATGTCTTGATTCAGGCGGGTCTGCACAAAGCTTTGAAGGGAAAACCAACTGAGAGTTCTGACAAAGAAATTGAATCCGGCAAGACTGATGAAGATTGGGAAGATTTGGATTTGAAAGCTGCTAGTACAATACGACTTTGTTTGGCCAAGAATGTTCTTGCAAATATTCATGGGATATCTGCTGCTAAGGAACTTTGGGAAAAACTGGAAGAGTTGTATCAAACGAAGAACTTGTCAAATCGCTTGTATCTGAAGGAACAGTTTCATTCGTTGAGAATGAGCGCAGGTACAAAAATCTCTGACCATCTTAGTGTTCTTAACGGGATTGTTTCTGAACTGGAATCTATTGGAGTCAAAGTTGAAGATGAGGATAAAGCGTTGAGGCTCATCTGGTCTCTTCCATCCACGTTTGAGTACATCAAGCCGATTTTGATGTACGGGAAAGAAACGGTGGATTTTGCTGAAGTTACAAGTAAGTTGATCTCTGAAGAACGGAGATTGGGTGGAGGTGATGATTCATCTGGAAATAATTTGCTTGTTACTGAAAAGTGGAAGAGAGTGAACTCCATGAAGAAGAAGGTGACATGTTGGAACTGTGGTCAATCCGGGCACGTGAGAAGAAATTGTCCAAAAGGTGGAGCGGATTCGGAGAACTGCTCGAAGGACAATGCGACTCTCCTGGTGGAGGGTGGTGATGATGTACTCTAAGTAGGATGGGACATCCTCATGGCATGATGCCAGTTGCCATGATAGAGGATGTGTTCTTACTGGCACGGGTACTGTGTTCGCATACAGCATTGGTTTGGTTTAGATGCAAGGTATGTGGTTTACTTTATGTCGATGGCTGATGAACTTCCAAGGAGAACCAAACATGGGAGTTGCACCATAAATTTCAGCAATTTTGTTTCGACATGGGCCGATGAAATTCTCGGAGTTCGTTGATAATTCTGAGTGATTATACTCATATGGTGGAGTATGGGACTGTCAAAGTGGAAAAATGCTTGCCTGTTACCCAATATTTGAATTTGGTTTTGGCTTGGACGAATTTGTGTCAAGGTGGAGATTGTTGGGTATTTGACCCAAATTAATCAAGTGCCTAGTGAAACATAATGAGTGCCTAGTTGAAACAAAGGATGGTGGAGCTAATTATGGTATTTGAATGATAATTAGTCTTGACTAATTATGATGTCTTTGAATGATAATTAGTTTTGACTAATTATGATGTCTTGGAATGATGATTAGTTTTGACTAATCATGATGTTTTGGTGTTAAGAGAATTTCATGTAGAATCCTCTCTATAAATAGAGAAGGAATTAGAGGAAGAAATACACCATCACAAACATATGAGAGAGTGCTAATTAGTGTCACATTGTGATCAAAGAGAGAAAATTGTGAGCCTAGCATATTGTGAAGTTTCTTGTAAATCTTTGTAGTGTAAGTCAAAGGGTAGAAATTATATGTGGTAAAGCTCGTTTGTTGTATTTTCTCCGTGGTCTGTGGGATTGGGTTGGTGAGTGAAAGTCTATATATTTGTAACAATTTAATATATAGTGAAAAGCTTTGGCGAGGGTCCGTGGACGTAGGCATTTTGCTGAACCACGTAAATTTCTGTGTTCGTATTTATTTTCTTGTTTGCTTATTTTATTTTGAACATCGAAAGATCCTGTGGGAAAATTAAAGTGGGAATCGACGTGTCGAAATTCCCAACATGGATGGTTTTATATCATTGGGTATATGTGTCATGTCGTTTTTCTCTTTTACTTTTGTTTTTTCATTTCTATCTTTTGGTTGGGGTGGGTGGTACAGTGAGTGGGTGGATGGATGGATTGGGATGAAATGATATAAAAACCATTTTGGGAAATTGTGTGAAAGGTTAATATATAGAGTAATACTAGCGATAATAAAAACCAATTTGGGCAATTTAAGGTAAAACCATTCTGCCACACAAAAATCACAGATGATCCACTCGGTAATGCATGATTACAGCTAGATGTGGGTTTCTGGACAATAAGATTAAGATTTAAACCAAGTAGAGGTTTTTCAATTATTTCTAAACAGATTGAATTAATAGTTTCGAGTGCTTCATGATTTAAAACATGAAAACATTGGCTGCAAAGATGTAATGATTTAGAACATCGATAATGGCATTAAAAAATCTTGTATGAACACAATACCTGCCACCTTCGCCATTATGAATCATAGACTTCAGAGTATCAGCTGCAAGACCATGTTTCACATCTATCTGAATAATTCATATCATATCAGAATAAGAGAAAAATTACAAACATAAGAAAGGTATCGTAAAAAGTCAAGATTTGGTTTAGATAAAAATTAGATTTCTAGTAGATTGTGATAAAAGTTACGAAATGTATGGTTGAAATAATTTGAGGAAAAATGAATTTTACAAAAATGGGAGGAGCCAAACAGGGAAATGGGGGCCAAACAGGGCTTAATGCAGTTGTAGTTGGTTGAAACAGAACACAGAAAAGAAATTTTTGAACTAGAATGGAAAGGAAAAATAAAAGAATTGACCACTTACTATAGTGCAGAATTTTTCAAGTTCCTATAATATAATAGTCATATGATTTTCTTTCATTTTTTTTCGAAAGTTTAGGAAGTATGTTTCACGACTACTAAGGCTGAAAGAGATACTCAATTACATATAATCAAATTATTTTATAATTTAGAGTCATAACCATATAGTTAAGGCTTTCGGCTAGCTCAATCAAGAAACTTCTCATATTGAGATCAAGAGTAAGGACAGTACTAGAGACATTTAAAGAACTTCTACCAGTACCATACCTTATGGGAAATACCAGCACGGTCATAATACCTCTTTGCAACCTCAAGTGATCTTGCATCTCTCTCACATGTTTGAATTATTTCGTAGAATCTGATCTCATCTCGTGTAGTTGTCAAATGTTTGAATTCAATGGATATCCATGTCGTCACATGCTTTCTTTTATTGAAAAAAACAAGTAGTGACATTGCCAAACAAGTATGTTATTCAACGATGGACTCAGAATGCAAAGATTGCCCCAGTGTATGAACTTAATGCCGGATTATCACATGGGCATTCCTTAATGTGACACGACATGGGATGTTGGCATATATGGCATCAGAATTGGTAGACGAGGGGGCATTAACTGACACTCGAAGCAACTTCCTTATGGACGAGTTTCGTGATCTGAAAAAAAGAGATAGACGATGGAGGTGATATTGGTATGAGTAGGAACAGAAGCAAGAGTCGTGAGACTCAAGTTGTTGCTAATCCACATCTTGTTAGAACAAAGGGGTGCGGAAAGCGACTGAAGTCGGGGAAAGAGAAAGAGATGACGCAGCCAAGTAGAAACTGCGGTGCATGTCACCGGCGTGGACACGATAGAAGAACTTGTCCGACAATCCAATATGGGTAAGTTATTTTATTATATCAATTATCTTGCTGTCTTTTTTGTAGTCTAGATGAGACTTATTTTTTAACTTGTGGATAAACAGGTCGTACCTTGTGGACGAGCCTTATCACCCGCAATTCTCATTCGATGACACGCAGAACAGTACATTCCAAGATTCTCCGAGCAAAGAATTTTCATAGATTCGCCTTTTAGTTATGTTAAACCTAATTATGTGATTGTAGTATTGTATTTACAATTAAGTGTTTTGAACTTCGGCGCATTCTCGAATAGGAATAGGTGTTGAACTAAAAATCATTTAAAATTAAACACACAGCTATCTCTGCTTAAAAATAAAACTAAAAAAAAGTCTGCATAAAAATAAAAATATATTTATAATCAATGAAGAATTTCTAGTAGCAGATGGGATGAGAGTTAACCATTTTATGCTTGTTTTGATTTTTTAGAAACAAAACCCACTTTGAATTAATTAATGGAAACTTCAAATGCCCGCAAATACTTTGTTGGTGGAGTGGGGGGGCTCTGCCACATTTTTTTAACCTTTTGACTTTTTGTGTCCATATCAAATAAATTGATAGATTTTTCAATTCTTACTGGCACATTAAGTCTCCCCGTGGCGGGGAGGTGAGCCAAACTGAATAAAAGAATTGACCACTTACTATAGTGCAGAATTTTTCAAGTTCCTATAATATAATAGTCATATGATTTTCTTTCATTCTTTTTCGAAAGTTTAGGAAGTATGTTTCACAACTACTAAGGCTGAAAGAGATACTCAATTACATATAATCAAATTATTTTATAATTTAGAGTCATAACCATATAGTTAAGGCTTTCGGCTAGCTCAATTAAGAAACTTCTCATATTGAGATCAAGAGTAAGGACAGTACTAGAGACATTTAAAGAACTTCTACCAGTACCATACCTTATGGGAAATACCAGCACGGTCATAATACCTCTTTGCAACCTCAAGTGATCTTGCATCTCTCTCACATGCAACCAGACGACCTCCTTCAGGTAGGACCAAAGCAACGGCCAGTGAAGAGTATCCCTGCAACAATAAGAATGGCTCAGAGAATTGCAAATAAACATTTTCTACTTGTACACACAAAGCACTTGTAAGAGAAGAAAAGAAAACATTAGAATTAATAAACAGAAATAAGGTGAGAACATATAGTTGTGAATGTAGCACACAAACATACACACAAAGGGGGAGGAAAGGATCATATACACTACACAAATTACAAGCATGGCAAGTAAATCATATACATTGATACACATAGTACATGATCACTCCCAAAATACCCAACATCTGAGAAAGCATAAAGGCTTGAATTAGGGAGTTCAATGTCTAACTGGGGTTATTATGATTAGTTAGTATTTAGTAAGAGGGGTTTACACTATGGGGACTAGGGTCTTGAGAGCCCAACCTCATAGTGCCATGTCCCTCTGTACCAACTATAGACTTAAAAGGCTAGCAAAAGTCATTGATTTCTCTCATCTCAGATATGAACAGCTTCAAAATCAGATATTTCTTTGCATTTCACGTTTCTTCAAGACATTTCTTTTCATGTTTTTTTTATAGTGTTATGTCAGGGTGAAACCAAACTACTTCAGATAATGATCTCTACTGTAAATGACATTATCCTACTTTAGTTTAAAAAACTGAAAATTTGCATTACAGTTCTTTCCAGAAGTGTGTCAACCAAAAAGCTCCATGCTATTCATGAAGAAAAAGAATAATGATCTAAATTAGCAATAAATACTTACTGTACTTCAGTAGTTATCATGGCATAATTCATGACCCTCTTAATGTGAAATATCTGAAGATCCAATGATAAGTAGATGAAATAACAAAAGACATAAGGAGATCACTACAATGCAATTAGTAGGATTTTGACAATAAAGAGAATTAATCCCGGGATACATACAGTATAAACACCAACTTCGATACACCTCTCCGCTCCTAGTATTTGAACAAGCATTGCAAGAAGTTGAGCTTGATCAGGTGATACCTACATGTAAATCAGAACTTATCGACCTTAATGCTAACAATTATCAAATAAGTATGAGGATTCCAAGTATTCACATAGAGAATAGAGTCGTGATAAACTAACTAATTTAGCCAACCCATCAATAAGAGAATCAGAAATTCTCCTTTCATATACCAGTTTATTGGGAGGAAAACGAAACAGGACAAAATCAATAGAAAAACTGAATTTGAACAAAACCGTGATGATCACCTGCATCTGACTACCTCGCATGGTAGCTGTCTCCTCTCTGAGCTCTCGCAAAATCTGAAATGCAACACAAAGCTTTGTTTAACTTTAACTATTTCGTTGAAATCTTATCTTCAAGACTTCAACGTGTCATTTTTGTGTAACTTTCATAAATAATATGGTGTTTACCATTTCAATTTAAAAGCTTAACAAGTTGCCTTCAAGAGACTATCATGATGCAAACCGAAATTTCTATCATGTTGGAAACACAAAACAATAGATCGAATATTAATTATATGTTAACAATTAACCTGAGGCTCTCTAACATTAGCCAATAAGTACTCATATAGCCGCGGGGTGACACTGATAACTTGCTTACTGCCGTATTTTTCGTCGGCGGCAACGACCACAGGGTCTGCGTCTGCCACCGACTTCAAAGCCCATTGGCTGTAATAAGCGGTGCCGCTGATGACAAAAGTACTCGCAGATTGGATGGTCGGGAGGAAACGGCCGGACGGTCGGAATGCCAGCAACGGCAACGGCTTAGCCCACCTGTGTACCGCACTCCAACCAGTAGACATAGTAAATGAAGCCCCTGTAACATTGCTGATACGAATAGGGTTATCTAGTTAATTTGATTATTATTATTATTATTACTAGTTCTTACCCGTGCGATGCACGGCAAATACAATTTTTATGATTGATTTCAAGAGAAAGCATAATAAATTTTCAATGTTCATATTATAAAATAAGTATTAAAAAGATGAAATTTATATTCATACATTTTAGTTAAATCCAAATAAGATGCATACATGAAGTACAAATTTAGACTACAACAATCTATAGAACTTCAAAAAAAAAATCTTACTTTTTAACCACATTCTCCAAAAAATCACAATTATAAATTCTATTTTCCCAAAAAATATAGCCCAATCAAACCCTTAATATAAATCCAAGCAAATAATAGCATTTCCTCACCTGAGAAATTTACATTTCAAACAAAAATGAAAATTTAACTGGGTTCATAAACTTCTAATTTCGTGGTTCAAAATAATAATGAACAAAAGCAATGTATTTATTAATACATGCTATCCACCCATATGTTATTACAATTTTCTACACCAAACATAGATATTAACCTTTTTAGGCAAACTACACTAATCTCAATCAAATTAAAGTTGAAACTTCCAAAATACATTTCAAATATATTATATAATTTCTACCAGAAAACAAACATGGATGGAGAAACATGGATAGAGAAAGTGCCAAGAATCTCACAAAGGTAGAAAAATAGACCTAAAACAGGTGACATCATATCCAGGCCACCACTCTCGGAGTCATTAGTTGCAAATCAATAATTTAAGAAAAAATTTACAACTGGTTTGTGTATGATGTCCCTGCATAATTCGAAATGTCACTCATCAAAAGAAATGATAAAAATTTTAAAATTTCTACATAATAATTGAAAGTAAGAAGTTATACTTTTCAAACTAAAATAATAAACCAAGAAGACAATAAAAGATTAAGCATAACTCAGAGAAAAGCAGAAAAGTAAATATTTTAAAGTTATGAAAGTAAAGCTGAATAACAGATTTTGATCCAGTGACTCACCTCGACAACTAAAGGAGAAGAAGACTCATCAGTAGCCATGCAATCATAATAAATCTAGAGAGATTTCCCAGTACTGCAGTACATGCTACCTTGCCTACAAATCTGCTTCATTGCAAGACTCCTATCAGTTGATACAATATATGATTTATACATCAATAATACATGTGAAATCAACTTATAAAAAATACTTCTCAACTTAAAAAATACTTCTTGGCTGCATTGTGTTAATTGTCATATTTAGTTGGTAACCACTCATCTGGATTTGTATTATTAGAACAGGGCAAACCTGGATGCATCCGAATTTTCCAGCTGGAAGTTCATATTCGTAAAACAAAGAATCTGGCTAATGGATCTATGGCCCAAAAAAGAATTATGGAAATCAATAATGACATTATTGTCACTCCATTAGCCAAGAGGAAGCATGGAAACACTCAATTCAATTTCATAACACTTAAAAATAACCATCATCTTTCCTTTCTATACAATGGCACTCCAATTTTACTCCTTGAAAAGACATGGACACAAGTTTTTTTTTTTTTCAAAATTTAAATATAGTAATCTAGCGTCAGACTATTTACCTTATGGAAATTAAAGATCAAGTCCAGCTCAACACTAATTTAACAAAGAAGAAGAAGATTCATCTTAGTATACAAACATGATTCAAACCAATCCCTACCTTGTAATGGCTTCACATTATTTCATGACTCACACTCCCAAAGTAGCAGTCAAGTATCTCAACAAAATGGTGGATAATTTCAAGGACCTCCAACTCATTATCATCCTGGTTAATACAAATACAGAAATAAAGGTTGGCATAGCTGTATTAGTACCGGAAAAGCAGAGAAAGATTACTTTATTACTCCATTATTGAGAGGAAAGCAGGAAAAGAAAACATATGCTGTTGAAAAAAATACAATTGACAGAAATGAAATTTAAAGTAAATATAGATGACACAACACCTTTTATAGACAACTTTATATCCCCTCCACTCCACAAAATTACACAATTTTAGATCTAGTTAGAAAGGAACGATCTTACTACAATAGAAGCATCATTTTCAAATTTCACAAGAATAAGGTGAATACCTTGGTTCTTTCCTTCTGAGAATAAGGTGAATACTATTTTGTTAACCTCACACCAGGGAATAAGGTGAATACCATTTTGATATCACCATCCTTTGATGGCTTCTCCAACCACAGCAGTCAGCCAAATACCCGTAGCATTTGGTTGTGATGTTACCAGCTTTCTTGGCACCCAAGAACCATCCAATAAATCAAAAGATCCTTAAATTATTAGCCATCAACAATTAATTTAGCACATCCTTCATCACCAGGAAAACCACGAATCAAAACCCCACTCGAATTCATCTCACAATAACTAATTAACATAAAGCTTATACTTTTGAATTAATAAACAAAAGGAAGAAGTAAATGAGGAAACAATACCTCCTACTGCATGACTCATGGTATTGGTAAGGTATTTGTTCTTCTAGGAAAACCACGAACAAATACGCCAAATCCCTCTCTTCTTCCCCAATTTTTTCTTCCTCCTATACCTTCAAATCAAACCCATCAAATTCAAACAGGAAAAAAAAAAAGAAAGCAAAGTCACTACAATAAAAATCGGTTCATATATTACCGATTCTTTCACTGTGTATTCCCATCCGCCTTCTTTCTTCAGCTGGTTAGGATCTTCGTCGGCTTCTCGTCGCCAATATTCAGCTCCATCAAGCCTAGGTATTCAGGTTTTGATTACTAAAAATGGGCATAGATGGAAGGAAAAAACTTTGTATACAAAATGGAGGTTAAAGTTGGGAAGAAAAAAATTGTAAAACTTACGCTAAAGAGAACATTGAAATTGATAACCTGTTGGTCTTACCAATCGATTGGTACATATCAAAGGATGCCACCATTGGATCTAGCTTCGAGCCGGATCTCAACCCCAACGCCTTTTTTCAGTTTTGATGCGGCTATTGAATTGAATGACCTCTGAGGTTGGGCTTACTGGCTTCAGTGAAGGTGGAGCTTGGAGATGATTTACTAAAAGGTAGAGCATTGTTCCTATCTTCCGTTTCACTTGTCATTCCTAAATGACTGGCCAATTTCTTACTCTAATTCCTTCCCAGGCTCTTCCTCCTGACAAAATGATTTTCAACATAAAAAATCCATAAATGTCAGCCTATTACATTCACATAATTCCCATCTGCACTCATCAGCAAGGAAAGAATAGTAAACATCTAGAGCTCATACTTGAAGAAAATTTACCCTTTTGTTGTTTATTTAACACTGCTAAGCTTCCAAATGATCTGAGGACCCTCAAAAAAGGTCTTCCACTTTCCACTGAACGATTAAGCCTCAAGTCTAACCCCTGAAAATAATGTTCAGATATAGAGAATAAAACGCCACCAAATGATTTTTCTATTAGGTAATTTCCATCACAAAGAGCTGATGCTATTAAGGGTTCAACTGCGATAACATTCATATTTGCAATAGATCAAGACACTCCACCTTAAAACTCATTTCTCATTTATTTGAATTGAAAAATAATATTAATATTTGAATTCTCTTTCACCTTAACCATATTTCCAAGCAAAGAATATGGCATATTCTTCTTCAGCAGCAACATAATTACAGATTTTATTTATGGCATATTCTTCTTTAAGAAGCAGTAACTGTAGTCTGTAAACATATATGTTCTAAGATTCAAAGCAGTGAAAATTAAGCATTATTCTTTTATGTAAAACTGAACACTAAATAGAAGTTAACCCAACAGGAGTCATTGGATCGAATTTCATTTCCCATCCAAAAATAAACTAAATGAGAGAAAACTGAGAGTTTTTAAAATAATTATAATTTAAAATTGAAGTCAAACTTTACCAGTCCTTAGTGCTCCACATTCTTGGTGAATATAAGCAAAGCATGAATCAAAACTTTCTGAAATTCAATCTGTCTAGTGAAATCAATAAAATGGTTAGAAAATAAAAGAGAAAAGATTAAAAAAAGACCCAGTGATAAAATTTGCCTCCTCCGATGGCATTCCTCTGTACTGGAATTTTGGCCTCCTCCGATGAACATAGAGCAAGAATTTTGGCCTCCTCCGATGGCATTCCTCTGTACTGGAATCAAAAAGTTTGTATGGGAAAACTAAAAAATGCAGAGTAATATCAAGATGTTTGACGTGAATGACGTTAATTAAAAAATTTTGAAATTAAATAAATAATAAGCACAATCGTCAATCGATGATGAGAACAATAATCGGATGTGGATAAAAAAGTAACTCCCCTGACAAGATGAAAATTCAGCAAATGGAATATGTAAATCCATATTGGTGACAGCGATGAGGCAGTGCAGTGTGGTGTGGTGTGATAAGATCAAAACCGGTGAGAATCTGGAGTAGATCGTCCCAGAATACGAAAGTTCGAGGCGCAGTTGGGAGCCGCTGTGTGGACGCACCCCATGGAAGAAGCTGATGCGATGGTATGCGCTGGGCCGGTGTTGCCATGGCTAAGCATCGTCGTCCAGGAGCGGTGTCGATTGCGAAGGGGAAAATATCACGCTCAGAGAGATCTATTAACCAGAGGCTGGGTAATGGGTCTGTGTATTTGGGCTCTTTTTCCAATCATCTGTTTTTTGTACGCATTTTTCATCAGTCTTATGGGGAAATGGTTCTCAGCTTTATTGGTTTTCACAAAAAAAAAAAAAAAAAATATTGGCAAAAACTTGAAATTTGAATTTGAATTCATGTTGCACCAAAATTTTGGGGCGGGAATCTGGATAATGGTTTAAGAATTTTTTTTTAATTAATTAATTCATGATCTAGGCAGGAAATCGTAGGCGGGAAAACAAATCCAACACTCCTCCTATTATATATTAAATAAATAGAAAAATAGATAGATATAGATTAGAAAAATTGATTACTTTTTGGCTGACTTAGGGCTATGGGGACCACCTTATCACAGAAATTGACTATATATAGATTTGGGGCGGGATCTTCTCTGAATATAAAAGTACTATCTATATATCTATATACTATATAAAAATTGATAGATTAATAGATATATAGTACTTTTTGGCTGGCTTAGGGCTATGGGGACCACCTTATCACAGAAATTGACTATCTATAGATTTGGGGCGGGATCTTCTCTGAATATAAAAGTACTATATATCTATTAATCTATCAATTTTTTCATTTGATAAAATACTTTTAGGCGGGAAATCTAGGCTGGATTTTGTACCCAGCAGATAAAAATAATTAATTTTTTTTTCATGGAGTTGATCTTTAGGCGGGAAATCTCGGCGGGAATTTGGGCCAGACTTACTTACTTTTATATAGTATATAGATTTTGGAGAAGGGTTCTCTAATTTAGATGCTATAATCATTATCATCTTATCTTATTATTATAAAGAAGGGTAGTTGGGCCAATTCTTCCACCCAAAAACTCCCGCCTAACAAATCTTCAAAAGTCATGAGTCAAAATAAAAATAGAAAAGCTGGCATTTTCCCCAAAAAAAAGTCACTTCTTAGATGAAAAAATTCAAAAGGAATATCTGTACAAATCTTTCAGGATACGCAACTCATAGCCACTTCACCACTCCTTTATTATTATTATAAAGTAGCTTAGTAGCCCAACTTTTCCCCCAAAATATAAAATAATAATAAACAAGTATCTCCAAAAGTTAGTCCATATTTCGGGAAGAGAAAACAATTAAAATGTAATGAAATAAAATATAAAATAATAATAAACAAGTATCTCCAAAAGTTAGTCCATGTTTCGGGAAGAGAAAACAATTGAAATGTAATGAAATAAAATATAAAATAATAATAAACAATTGAAATGTAATGAAATAAAATATAAAATAATAATAAACAAGTATCTCCAAAAGTTAGTTCATGTTTCGGAAAGAGAAAACAATTGAAATCTTATCTTATTATTATTATAAAGAAGGATAGTTGGGCCAATTCTTCCCCCCAAAAACTCCCGCCTAACAAATCTTCAAAAGTCATGAGTCAAAATAAAAATAGAAAAGTTGGCATTTTCCCCAAAAAAAATTCACTTCTTAGATGAAAAAATTCAAAAGGAATATCTGTACAAATCTTTCAGGATACGCAACTCATAACCACTCCACCACTCCTTTATTATTATTATAAAGTAGCTTAGTAGCCCAACTTTTCCCCCAAAATATAAAATAATAATAAACAAGTATCTCCAAAAGTTAGTCCATGTTTCGGGAAGAGAAAACAATTGAAATGTAATGAAATAAAATATAAAATAATAATAAACAAGTATCTCCAAAAGTTAGTCCATGTTTCGGGAAGAGAAAACAATTGAAATGTAATGAAATAAAATATAAAATAATAATAAACAATTGAAATGAAATGAAATAAAATATAAAATAATAATAAACAAGTATCTCCAAAAGTTAGTCCATGTTTCCGGAAGAGAAAACAATTGAAATGTAATGAAATAAAATATAAAATAATAATAAACAATTGAAATGAAATAAAATAAAATATAAAATAATAATAAACAAGTATCTCCAAAAGTTAGTCCATGTTCCGGGAAGAGAAAACAATTGAAATGTAATGAAATAAAATATAAAATAATAATAAACAATTGAAATGTAATGAAATAAAATATAAAATAATAATAAACAAGTATCTCCAAAAGTTAGTCCATATTTCGGGAAGAGAAAACAATTGAAATGTAATGAAATAAAATATAAAATAATAATAAACAATTGAAATGTAATGAAATAAAATATAAAATAATAATAAACAAGTATCTCCAAAAGTTAGTCCATGTTTCGGGAAGAGAAAACAATTGAAATGTAATGAAATAAAATATAAAATAATAATAAACAATTGAATTCAAATGAAATAAAATATAAAATAATAATAAACAAGTATCTCCAAAAGTTAGTCCATGTTCCGGGAAGAGAAAACAATTGAAATGTAATGAAATAAAATATAAAATAATAATAAACAATTGAAATGTAATGAAATAAAATATAAAATAATAATAAACAAGTATCTCCAAAAGTTAGTCCATGTTTCGGGAAGAGAAAACAATTGAAATGTAATGAAATAAAATATAAAATAATAATAAACAATTGAAATGTAATGAAATGAAATATAAAATAATAATAAACAAGTATCTCCAAAAGTTAGTCCATGTTTCCGGAAGAGAAAACAATTGAAATGTAATTAAATAAAATATAAAATAATAATAAACAATTGAAATGTAATGAAATAAAATATAAAATAATAATAAACAAGTATCTCCAAAAGTTAGTCCATGTTTCGGGAAGAGAAAACAATTGAAATGCAATGAAATAAAATATAAAATAATAATAAACAAGTATCTCCAAAAGTTAGTCCATGTTTCGGGAAGAGAAAACAATTGAAATGTAATGAAATAAAATATAAAATAATAATAAACAATTGAAATATAATGAAATAAAATATAAAATGTTATTGCACTTTTTGTATTAAAATGTTATTGCACTTTTTTTATTAAAATGTTATGAATCCGTGCATCGCACGGGTGGATGGACTAGTTCATTATAAAAGTAAGCTACTTCTCAAAAACATGTTTTGAAACTTTTCCGCCTAAACTTTCTTTTCTAAAATAGAAATATTTCAATGAATAAGAATATTTTTGATAATTATACAATTATTTTGAAATCGAAAAATATACAATATGGGTATCAAATCGAAAATCATAATGAGAACTTTAATACGAAGTTACAAGTTAGAGTCAATTGTAAATATATCGTCCTTAAAATCACATCAAAGATTATAAAGGTAGAAACTTAATTTTGTACATTTTACTTTTTCTTAATGTCCCTCTATTTCAAAATTATTTATTTTAAGTCCTATAATGATATTTATAATTTCTTAACTAAATTTAATTTGGTCATATATAATTAATTTCAATTCGATTTGATTTTCTTATCAAATTAAAATAAATAATAAATATCCGAACTTTTATGTAATTTAATTAAGTCCGAATAATTTTTGTAACTTTATATTTCGATCAATTTAAGTTGCTTAATTCGTTAATTCATTTAAATATAGGACCACGTGTATTTAATTTGTAATGTTAAATTAAATATGAAATGAAATATTTGTTTAATATATTTAAATATCATATTAAGATAATTAGTATCAATTCTAATAGTACTATTCCATTATTCGGGTAGAGATAAATTTATTTTTGATAATCTAGAAATTATATTTTGAAAAGATTAATTGCGTTAATAATCATTAAAATTGAATAGTTATTAATATGGTCATTGAATTTTTATTCTTTTTTAATAGTAAGTCATTCAATTCGAATTCTTTTTCTTATCAAATTAATAGAAATAATAAATTTTTGAACTTTTATGTAATTTAATTAAGTCCTAATAATTTTTGAAACTTCATATTTCTATATTCATGTTGCTTAATTCGTTACATTCATTTAAATATAAAACCACATGTATTTAATTTGTAATGTTAAAGTAAATATGAAATGAAATATTTGTTTAATATGTTTAAATATCATATTAAGATAATATCAATTCTAATAGTACTATTTCGTTATTCAGGTAGAGATAAATTTATTTTTGATAATCTAGAAATTATACTTTGAAAAGATTAATTACGTCAATAATCATTAAAATTGAATAGTTATGCAAATGGTCATTGATTTTTTTTTTTTTTAAATAGTAAGTCATTTAAGTTCCAAACTAATACAATTATAGTCATTTGGTAAAAAAAATTGACCCCTACTAGATACCCCTTATTCGAAACCTCATTTTTCTAAAACTCAGTTCAAAGATAATCTACGTATAACTTCAAAAGAATTCCTACTTTTTAAAAACCCATTATACCAAAATTTACTGTTACAAACAACATTATTTGAAATAATGAGACTCAAACAAATGGTAAAAGTATATATTTTTTTTCAAAAAATCACTATTAAAAAACTCATTTTGTATATAATGAGGGCTTAAATAAGGATTAAATATGTTTACAAGAGAAAAACGAAATACATAAAAGGAGAGCACGAACATGCATTGACCCATTTTTCCGCCAAAATATATTGCCTAAAATGGTAAGTAGTATTAATTATCTATATATTATTCATTTTGGTTGTAGTTATTTGTGCACCATTTTAATATCTATATTTCTATCTAACATCTACACTTCTGCCGCTATTTAATCAAAGAGAATGAATTTATTTAATGAGATAACCACAAAATTTACTGATTTAATAAATTAGGAAAGCAAGTATATAGTGTTGATTAAACTTCAAAAACCGTGCATTTAAATATCAAAAATTATTTCTCAATAATGAAAACCAATTACAATTTATTTAGATTCATAAAAAAAAGGGTGTCAATGTATGTATACATTATCTTTTTTTTTTTTTTTTTGTGTTAAAAATATACAAGAGATTTTAGATTTTCCCATTTTTCTGTAAAAGAAATGAAGGATATCTTCGGCGTCACATTCGGCTCCTTTTTTTGTTTTTCTTCATGGTTGAATGTGAAGATCTGACCATAACATTGCTAATCAATGACATTCTTTGAGTCTTCCTTCAGATTAAACGATCCGAAATCATATTAACCAGATGTGATTTATCGTGAAATGAACAGTAGTATACCAGAGTTTTGATCTTGGTTGAAGAAGTGGTCCAAAAGTTTCTGGTTTTGGTTTTGTGTAACATGAAAGATTTATTTATATGTTAGAGTTGTCAAAAGTCTGTGTTATCTCATGGAAACCAATTTTAATATCGATTTGATGTTTATTATTCCTCACACATGGTTTTATCTTCTTTTTTTAACCCCACATTTAACAATAATATAATATTACAGAAAAATGCAAAAAAGATTCTTAGTTTTTTTACGACATATTCTCCTAAAAATCACAAGTACTTTTTTTAAACAACATCAAATACATCTTTAATACTCATAATTTTGGAATTTAAAATGTTGTATGTTTCGTGTTCAAATGAATTATTCGTTTTATTTAAATCAAGTGAGCGTAAAAAAGGGTTATAAGTATGTTGAAGATATGATTTATATATTATGAATAGTAAAATTAAAATTTTCATCTCTTTAGTTTTTAACGTAATTAAAAACTGATTAAAAATGTAGAAAATAATGACTACAAAACGATAAAATATTGAATAAAAATGATTTTCACCTAAACAATATAAAAAACAATCACAATCTAATATTAGAATGTGCATGGACGAACTTATATTTTTTAACAATTTTTTTTTTTTTTTTTTGTTGTATTTTTAACATTACGGTACTTTCAAAAATGAATTTTTAATATTTGATTTGTTGAATTAAGATATGTTTTCAATGGTATGTCATACGGCAGATTGTCATCGACCATGAACTTTTGCACCTTCGAACTATTTTGTACAACATATGCGATATGTAAATCATTGCGTTGCATAGGTTTCCGGTTTGTATTTTCAATCTTAGTTATAATTGATTACATATTAAGCTATGAAGTCATTTGAGGACAATGAAAGTTTTATCCAACGTTGTTCGATGATACTAGATTAATTGAACATCTATTTGTTTAATATTTTTCTGTATTTAAATTCTATTCTTAATGATATGTAGATTATTTTTTATTTATTTTAGTTCATATTTTTTTTTGCATTTATCTATGTATATGTCTGACATCTCATCTGATCTTGCCCTATCTACAAAAATTGATAATTTGATTTTGATTTTTGATTTTTATTTTTTTAGAATGTGTAGTTCAAAATTAGTATGAAAAATTGTAAAAATTATTTTTTAAAGAATGTGTGACTTGTGATTGAGAATAAATGTTCAGAAAAATTGATTCTTGAAAAATCAATTCCAAATGGATAAGTGTTAGAGTACTAAATTTTGTATGTTGGACATCCGTGCCACTTTAATAAATTGATATGCATACATGATTTTTTGGTACATAAAGCTAAATATATTTACAATATACATTCGGAAAAATTTAATTAAAATTAACATTTCATATTGTGTAATTTGTTACATTCATTTAAATAAAGGATCACATATATTTAATTTGTAATGTTAAAATAAATATGAAATGAAATTAATTTGTGATTATCTAGAAATTATATTTTAAAAAGATTAATTATGTCAATAATCATTAAAATTGAATAGTTATGCAAATTGTCTTCCTTCGTTTCTCATTTTTCTTTAAATATTTATTTCATAATTAACATATAAATACGATATATATGTGAGTAACAAATGGTCGTGTATCGCACAGGTGTAACACTAGTAATATATATATCCCTTGTTTGATTTTCTAAGTTTTTCAAAAAACTTATTACTTTTTTCTACAGTAATCAATTTTAATCATTCAAAAAAGTCAAGACCTATAATTTTTTACTTTTCAAACCATTTTTTAACCACACGATTTCCCAAAACAATTTTTTCCCCAAAATGTTAGAAAATCAAACACACATAATAGAAAAAAACTTTTTTTTTTTTTTTTTTTTTACATAAGATTAGTGACTAGAAGATGAGAAAATAGTATGAATTAAAATTAATTGAACCTATGTTGTTTCACAATTGATCTAGAATTTCCGGACTTTCAATTATGAAAGGAGAGTGGATATTTGTAAATTGAAGAAAATTGTTCTAAAATTCTCAAACTTTCGATTATGTAAAGAGGGTTAAGATTTGTATAAATTGGAAAAAAAAGGATATTTTTGGAGAGGAGTGGTTGAAATGGAGTGATGAATGAAATTATTTTGGGGTGAAGACGGATAACAAGATATATGGACGTATATAGTTTATTTTTAAAGTGAATAGCGAAGAAACTTCACATGATCGTTGCGGTGCCCTGTCCTTGGGGTGCTTACGGGACGTCAACAATCGTGATTAAAATAAGTATTGATTACAATGATAGTGTAATGATTTGATCTTTATGCACAAATCGTTAATGTGTGAATTATCTGCTATATGAGAGCATAAGTCTATCTTAATCATCACGAATTTCTATCGCGTCCATCCAAGACATCTGCATTATGAAAGACTTGTTGTATCCTAGGAAGCGAGAGAAATCCATTAGGGACAAGATAAGATTCTTTCATAACTTATAATGCGTAAGTTAACAACTTGGGCAAAGAGATCAAATCGTTGGACACTTGAGTTAAACCCCGATATTATTGAACATCAATTGGTACTAATATTCATCTTGAATCTCACATAAGGCGTCTTGAATTCGATATTAGGTGGCACGATAGAAATTCGTGAGAGTATGATATGTTTAAGCTTTACATAGTGGATGATAAGTAACGACTTTGACAAAGACATCGAATCGTTACATAGTGGGTGTGTTTTTTATAGCTGAATTTCTATGGAAATGGAAAATAATTTTCATGAAGTTCCATCTTTGGTTCGTTTGATTGCATTTTTGTTGGATGAAACTCATTTTCCGTCTTATCTTGATTTTTCTGGAAAATAAGGAAAATATTTTCTTTAGGTTAGTTGATAATTTATTTTTCACATTTACCATACCTTCAAATGTCAATTTCAATCTCAACCAAACACACTCAAATTCCTTCAATTTACTTTTCCTGAAAGATAAGTTATTGACAATTCAATTTTCTAAAACTTTTTTTTTTTCCAGCCAAATTTCATGCTTGAAATGAAATGGACCTTAAGGTCAATATTCTAGAGGTTTGACTACGTGCCACCCTTTTATAAACACTAGTGAGACACACGTGTTATAGTATTGTTGAGTGCGTAATTAGTAATAGTAATAGTACAAGTATAAAGATAATATCCATTATTAATATTAGGTATATGAAGTTAAACATATGTTGTTAAGTCAAACAGGTGTCATTGCAAAGTTTCCCAATCGAATCTTCAACTTAACCACTGATTAGTTACACAAGAAGAATGTAAATCCAGATGACTTGAAATTGAAGTATATGAATATTACATTGAAAAATAACTTATAGTTATTATTAGATTAAGACAAAATAATAAATGGAACATTGAGGTTGGCAAATTTGAGGTTCTATTGAAGAAATGAAAAGTATGCCATTTTGGTTCTCTTTAAAAGAAATTCTTTTTTTTTTTTACAGTATTCAATCTCAATCATCAATTAAAAGTCAAGCCCATAATATTTGACTTTTCAACCAAATTTCAATCATCTATTCTCTTAAAAATCACTTTTCATTTAAAAAAATTTCTTTTGTTAAACAATACAACACACACGTATAAAGAAAACACACTTACCAAAAATAGGTTTTGGAATGGCTTAAACTACATTTTCTAAAACGGAAGTATTTCAATAAATCAAAATCCTTTTGATATTTATACTTTTGAAATCGAAAAATATGCAACATGAGTATCAAATCAAATACCTCAATAAGAACCTTAATACAATCTCACAAGTGAGAACCAACTATAAATATGTCGTCCCTAAAATCACGTCGAAGATTAAAGATAAAAGTTTTATTTTGTACATTTTACCTTTTCCTAATGTTTCACTATTTAAAAATTGTTTTATTTATGTCCTATAGTGATATTTATAATTTCTTAACTAAATTTTAATTTGGTCATATGTAATAAATTTTAGTTTGAGTTGCTTTTCTTATCAAATTAAAAAAAAAAAATACTAATAAAAATTTCAATTAAGTTCGAATTTTTTTTGCAACTTCATATTTCGATCAATTCATTTGTCTTTTTAAAATTAATTATATTTATTTCTTTATTAACTCATTTTTTTCATTTATTTATGTTAATACTATAGATTTAAATAATAAAAATATGTAAAATATATATTACACTTTAAAATTTATTTTAACTAATTTTTATGAAAATAAAAATAAAGGCATACTAGCAAACTCATTCTATTTCAAAATAGGATGTGGTCAAACACGTTTATTTAAAACGTGTAATTTTTTTTTTTTTTTTGACATGACCATTTAACTAATATGTGGAAAATGACAAGTCACGTTGTATTAAAAATTATTGAATAAGTTTTGAACACTTTTAATATTTTGATAGTTCGTATCTATAATTTTTCCATTTTCTGTCATTGGTCGTGATTTCACGTTGTAGACCGATTTATATTGAACTTAAATGTTTGATTTTCAATATTTGAGAATTGATTTTGTGAAAAGTGGTTTTTTCTTTTTCTTTTTTAGATTGTGTAGTTAAAAAGTAATATGAAAATTGTAAAAATTGTTTTTTTAAAGAATGTTTAGAAAAAATGATTCTTGAAAAATCAATTCTATACGTGTAAGTGATAAATTATTATGTCTTTGGGTTAAACAATTACGCAACTTTTATAAATTGAGAAGCATAGATGATTTCTCGGTAATAAAATTTAATTAAAACCAATACTTCATGTTGATTAATTTGTTAAATTCATTTAAATATAAGACCACATATATTTAGTTTGTAATATTTAAGTAAATATGAAATGAAATATCTGTTTAATATATTTAAATATGAAATATTGTATTAAGATAGTTAGTACCAATTCTAATAATATTATATTCGGGTAGTGATAAATAAATTTGTGATAATCTAGAAATCATACTTCGAAAAGAATAACGTCAATAATTATTAAAATTGAATAGTTATGCAAATGGTCGTTGAAGTTTATATATATATATATATTAAGTTATTCAAATTCATAACTATTACAATTGTGTTCACTTGGTAAAAAAAAATTAGCCCATACTCCCTTTATTCAAAACTCATTTTTTAAAACAGTTTTCAACCAACGTTCTATTAGTAAAATAATCTATATATAATTTTTTTTTTTTAAAAATCATACTTTTTAACAACTTATTCTTAAAAAATTTACTGTTACAAACTATATTATTTAAAATAATGGATGCCAAACAGGGACTTAGGTACACATTTTTCAAAAAATCACTATTATAAAACTAACTTTATAGATAACGAGGGATCAAACAAAGATTAAATATGTTCATGTAAATAGAAAAACGTAATACGTAAAGAGAGAACACTTTCCAAAAACAGATATTGACCAATTTTTCCACCTAAAACATATTTCCTAAAATGATTAGTAGTATTAATTAACTATTTATTATTCATTTTGGACAAAATTCATTTTTAAAATAATCTAATTGATTGTAGATTTTTAAATAACCACGTTTTCCATGTCCCTAAATTTCTTGGTCTGTTCCCTCTTGAAAATCAATTATAATTTTTTTAATTCATAAAAAAAAAGAACTTTGTTAACAAATAAATTACTCGTTATTCAATGTAGGGATATATTAAGTCATTGTTTGATGAAAATTAAAATCATATTTTTAGTAAATCTATATCTATATAATATATAAAAGTAGCTGAGTTTTGACGGGAAAACTCAGTTTTTATTGTGTTCACACTGCAGCTACTTCTGACCAATGATGAAATGAAGTTTAATTATAGAGAAATTTTATGAGAATTTTTTTTTACTTATTTATATTTGGTTATTTGTGTTTAAATTTCTCTTTTCATAAAATTATTCTGATATTTTAATGTTTTGAATCTTACAAATAAGTATTTGTGTTCGGTCATACAAATTCAATGTCAAATTTTCAGTTCAAAATTATATCGAAATTGTACTACATATATTAAATAAACTTTATCGAATAAAACTTTTTATATAAATAATCTTATTTTTTTAGTTTTTAGTACATCTAAATTCGAGTTCATTCGTATTGTGTTTTATTAAAATAATGAGTATTTTATAGAAAGTTACATTTAATACGTAAATAATTTTTTATAATGATTGTGATATTTTATTGGTCTTAATCTTGTGGATGAGTAATTTTGTTCAACCATACAAATCCAATGTCGAATTTTCATTTTCATTTATATCAAATATTTAATCAAGTTGTATTAAATTTTATTATAAATTAATAATCATACTTTTAAGTTCTTTGTTATATATACATAATAGTGTTATTTTCTATATTATATAATTTATCAAAATGTTTTTATTTACAATTACAATTAATTAATATTTATTTTTTTTATTTCAGAAAGTCTCATATCATATTTTTTTTTAACATTAACTAGTTACAAATTTATTTATATTATTTTGAAATGATATAGAAATTAATGATTTTTTGTCCTAACTGTCAAGTCTAAATTTTAAAAATAATTAACTGTGCCATGATATTAATTGTTATATTTTAATTCAATATTTATGTTTCTTAAATTTCTACAATAATAAGTAAATTGTCTCCTAATTTACTTAACTGGAAATTGAGATAATCAATGTTATATTATAAATTCCATCAAAAAACAATTACGTTGTATAAATATCGAAAACCTTTAATATCATGAATTTCATGCATCTTTGTCAATCTCACAATTTTAATTTTTTTCTTTTTTTATGATTATCTAATTCGTTTTTTCTTTTACGTGTTGTTTTTCATTGTCAATGGTCAAAATAGTAAATCTTATCTTTTATACACATAGTCTATATTATTAACTTTTTTATTTATTGTTTGATTGTTCAGAGTATACATTGGAGATCCTATATTTAAGTATTCATTTTGCAAGGCAAATTTTTTGTTTGAGGAGAGAGTGGATAAGTGTTATAAAATATGTAGTAATCCGAAATTCTCACTTTGTTATAACTTATAGGGATGAACATGATTTGGTTTAGTTGGTTTGTAGTAATATTTCAAACCAAATCCTTTAAAATAGTTTGAAATTTTTCCAAACCAAATCAAACCATTTTATTTTCTAAACAAAATCAAAGAAAACCATTTTTTGCGGTTTGGTACTGTTTGAAGTCACGGATTGTCAATGAATTAATTAATATATTTCAGAGCTCAAATACACATATTCGTCTAAAATTTTGAATTGAAACTAGCTCAATAATAGAATTAAGTTTCTAATTGAGCGCTTTATTGTGAATCAATTCATATTGATAAACAAACTAATTATATAGAAGCAAACTTTTAAATATTTCTTAAATAAACTGTAATTAATTCTTACATTAAAAAAATTATTTTAAGAAAATGCCTTGGATGATGACTATGAAATGTAGGAGCAAGAGTTATTTCAAAATGGTTGTGGATTTGAACAAATTAATCTTTGACTCCTTAATTTTGATTTGTTGACATAAAAAATGTGTTGCATTTTTAAAATTGAACGTTCGCCTTTAATTTTATTTTTTTAATCTTTAAAATTTTGGTGGGTTGGCTATTTGAAATTGCGGTTTTGACAATTAAAACCTAAATCAAACTGTTTAAGGCGATTTTAAATTTTCCTAAACCAAACAATTTGTTGCGGTTTAGTTCAATTTCACGATTTTTTTATTCACCCCTACTTTGTTGTAAGGGAAATTGAATATTACTCTTATGAAAGATCATCATCTTATTTTAAAAGATTTGTTATATGGCAGGGACGACGAGGTTAAAAATTTTGTTGAGAACATTCAGACATAATGGGCTGAATAATGGTAAAGGGCCTCCCGTCTTCATATTACATGGTCAAAATTGTCATAATATTGGGAGTCTATTTCTGATGACGATTCAGCTTCGCAACTGGCTCAGCTTTACTTTATGGCAATGTGAATGAGGTTGAACGCAGAAAAAGAGTTGGGGGGGGGTATGCATTATGTATTTATTGCTTATATATTTATATTGTTTACAGATAATTTTGTTGTGATAGTCTAAAATTCAATTTATGTTTTTTAATGTCCCCCGATAGGAGTGAATCATGCGATTCAATGTTACATGATTGTATAGTTTCTGATTTGAAGGATATGCTAGATAAATACAACAAATTGGTTAGGCAGTTTAGGTCATATATAGAAAAGATGATCGAGAAAAACGCTTCAAATGTAAGACTTATACTTATTGGTTGGTGGGCGACCGATGATAGGGGATATGATTTGCCTGTTGTCGATGAAATTGCCTAATTGATTGTTGGTGGATTTTGATACACAACCTAGACACAAGGATATCATTATTGCGCCACGTGGTGTACTGTTGCAGCGAATGAGCGAAGTGTATCCTCTTTATTTGCATTTGCAGTATCCATTACTCATTTTGAGAAATATTGATCATATACAGGGATTGTGCAATGGAACAAGGTTGATAGTTACAAAACTTGGTGACCTTATTCTAGATGGTCAAATTCTTTCTAGCAGCAATGCAGGACACAAGTTCTTTATTCCAAGGACGTTGCTGAGCCCTTCTCATTCTAGGTTACCTATTAGATTTCAAGGAAGACAATTTTCATTGACGGTGTCATATGCCATGACTATCAATAACAGTCAAGGACAATCATTCTCGCATTTGAGACTTCTTCTTAAATGACTGATATTTACATATAGAAAACTTTATGTTGCGATTTTTAGGGTGATAAATCGTTCTGAATTAAAGATGTTGATTTGTGATTAAAATGA
Organism: Ligustrum vulgare; assembly: GCA_963555705.1. NCBI lineage: Eukaryota > Viridiplantae > Streptophyta > Magnoliopsida > Lamiales > Oleaceae > Ligustrum > Ligustrum vulgare. The sequence continues at coordinate 53,290,959 of OY743175.1, forward strand.
AAGACCAACAAAATCAACAAATAATGTTGTGTACAAAGAAGTATTCCAAAATTTGTAGTCATATGAAACCAATAAATGATGATCTTATTTCTTATTTGCGAAATTTATTTATTTTATCTAAAAGATTAATCTAATTTCATATTAAATTATCTTTATTCAGACGTTTCTTCCCGTGCATCGCACGGGTGATTCACTAGTTTTGATAAAAGTTGATGAGATGTGAATTAAAAAGTTGTGGGATCCATAAATTATAAGAATGAGAATGATTGTTGACTTTGACATAAATTAAAATTTAGATTTTAATAGATATCAAACAGAGGCAGAGGCCAAATAAAAGTATAAGAAAAATTTTAATTTTAATATACATGCCTGTTCAGTTGCCCGACGTGAATAATATAACATTGTCTACGTTGAGCAACGGAACAATTTCGTTTTAATAAATATTAATTATATTCTCTTAATTTGTGTGAAATTATAAATTGTTTATCTTGATGGGAGGGGACGAGGGTATGCTATAGCTGTCAACGAAATAAGTGGCTTTTTCGTAGTTAACCAGGACTCCAAGGTCAACTATAATCCTACCTCTACCTCCTTTTAATAATAAACCCCATATCCACTTCACAGTCCACATCTACCCCGTTTCATAACGACGGAGCTTCCAAAATGTGCCCAGCAAAAAGCCACCACCACCGTGGCACGACCGCCAACGTAGAAGACTGGAGAGAAGAAGCGATCAAGGGAGGAACTGTAAAGCATGTTGACCTTCGAACCGGTTCCAACGGCTGGGCTTCCCCCCCCGGCGAAGTATTTTCACTTCGTGGTCCGAAATACTTCTCCAACAAAACCAAAACTCCGGCCGGCGATTGGTTGATGAATCCTGCCGGAGTCGACTTGCTCCGATCCAATTGTAAGCTTGATCACGTCCTCGCCAGGCCCGACAATCGTATTATGGCCGCTCTGAGAAATACCAAATGCCCTGAAAAATCCTCGAAAACTTTTATTATTGCGATTAATCTTCAAGTCCCAGGCCGGGACCATTACAGCACGGTGTTTTACTTTTCAAGCAAAATTGACGAATCCATTCACTCCAATTCATTATTGTATCAATTCATTCATGGGTCAGATGCTTTTCGTAACAGTAGGTTCAAGATCGTGAGCAAAATTGTCAAGGGACCATGGATCGTGAAAACTGCAGTAGGGAATTACTCTGCGTGTCTATTAGGTAAGGCCCTGAATTGTCATTACCATAAAGGGCCTAATTATCTTGAAATAGATGTTGATATTGGTAGCTCAACAATCGCCTCCGCGATTTTGCGCCTGGCTTTGGGTTACGTTACGGCGGTGACAATCGACATGGGTTTCTTGGTGGAGGCGCAGACGGTGGAGGAATTGCCGGAGAAATTGTTTGGTGCTGTCAGAATTTGTCAAATGGAGATGAATTCTGCAACACTTGTTGATAACACCACGCCATCAAGGAAAGTTTTGCCCTGCGAAGATGAAAGTGTGAACGAAGATGAATAGCGGGTTTATTTTAAGATTAAGATTTATATTTTTTTCAATCGCGATGAACTATTGGTGGCAATGTGGAATATTTTTTTAATTACTATGGTAAAATCTCTATTTTTTTCTGCAGATTAAAAGGTCAAGAAAATGCAGCTAGTATTACCATGTTTAAGAAGATTAATGATATGCATACACTCGATCGATGTCGGTAGTGCAGTTGTCGTCCAACCTATTTTTCGTATCAATCATTCAATCTTTAAAACGGACCAAGTTGATTCTTAACTTCTAATCAAGAGCATGCTTGGTCCTATATGATCTTCTGAATAAAGAAAAAAAAACGTGGCTGAAAAGTCTGAAAGAGATTGATTTCATAAAAAACATTAAACGTGTGGCTGAAAATGAATTGTATGGGAAAATTGAAATTATATCAATCATGATGTAGGAATATAAATTTTGATATAAAGTTTTACAAATGTACACATGACAGTAATTCATTAGTTTACATATCAACAACCCACAAAAATTCGATCATCTAAGGTGACAATGAAGGTTGGCAACGTAGCATTTTCCGAAAACATATTCTAGAACAGACAAGCTCTAAAGTTGCAAATGCATCTTTCACGATGCAATCGTCCAATTTTCTACTTATTGTCACGTCTCTCACTCGTTCAACTTGATGAAATTTACAGTTAGGCTAGCGCCCATAAATTTGAAGTGGGATATGTTTTGTAAGTTCGCGGACTTTCAATGGATTTGAAACTAGATTAAACAATTCAACTTTTGAAATTTACTATAGCTCTAGGTGTGAAGAGTCGGCATCAAAGTGTACTCTATTTATAGAAGTAGTTATTGACTTAGATGGTGACACATGTCGGGCTTTACACGTGTCTTCCCCCTAGCAGTTGTATAGGTAAACCAATTGCTTGGATGTTATCATTGTTACATGCCGTAGGGGAGGGACGACCCATCGCATCCCCCATAAAGGTGTTGTCTTATCAAGCCACAGTATGCATTGATGGTCACGTCTCTCTGACATTTCCTCTGGTCCCATCACCGATCTGAGGCACCACATCAGAACATATCAGCTCAGCAAGACCAGTTCGACTGGGGAGGCTTCATACGATATTTCACCTCTGTGATTTGGTAACTTGTAAGGCCCTAGGTCATATTCATTGTTGACGTCCATTGGATCTCGCGTGAGCCCCTACAAGTGACTTGTTGGGCTCATTTTGAGCACGGTCGCAACAGTATCATCGAAAATTATTGAGTTAATATCCACTTAGCATGAAGGAACTTTTACGCACGTCAGTTACCTTTTGGGAGGTTTACGTACCGCAGCTTTTCATGCAATGGGATACACGCCCACCCCCATCCCCATCCCGAACCTCTTCTTCTCTCTCTTTTTTATGAATTGTTTTACTTGTACAATGTATTTGACAATACAGTTGACAATTAGGTGATGTGTAAGTGTGTTTATTATTTATTTAAAATTGATGTGATGGGTGAAAAAAATGATTATATCACGTAAGCTGATTGTTAACTTTATTGTCAAAATCATTGTACATGTAGCAAAACTCCTTTTTAATAGACTTGGCAGAAAAAAAATGTGTCTGTGGCATTGTCCTTTGTTGAGCAATGATCTGTTTTTTGTTTGCATCTTGCTGTATGTTTGTGAGTTTTGATTGGCAAAAAGAGATTGATTGAATGAGATTTGAGTTGGTAACGACACGTATGGATGTGTATAATAATGTAACGTGCCTCAGCCAGCAGTATTCTCCATTTATGGACCCCAAGGCTAGTCATGCTGTAAAAGCACTTTTAAGAGTCCATTTGATTCATGAAAAAATTTTGATTTTTGTGAATTTTTTTGTAATTTTTTATGATGTGTGGTTTAAATTAATTTGAAAAGTAAAAAGTTGTGAATTCGACTAAGAATGAATAATTGAGATTGAGTTTGAATTTGAAAAATTTTGATAAAAATTTTAGATGGAGCAAATAGGCTCTAATGGTTCAAAATTGTACCTCAAAATCTTGTCTCGTAGAAACCAATAATGCACTCTCAAAACTCAAAGTGTGTTTCTTGTCTGTTTTTGATAAGTTCAAGTGCATGGATTTCTCATTTTCTCTTGTACAATTTTGACCTGGCGGAGTAAAGGGCCAAGTTTCGGCTATATTATGGACTAAAATGTCTATGTGGGGGCAGTATGGAAGATGGAGTAACTCGTGATAGCCAAGTTTGTTAACTGCATATTTGTTTCAGTTTATAATTACATAAAATTGATCAAATTCACACATTTTATTTTTAGAACGCTCAACTTTCACTAAGGTTGTTAAGTGAAACAAGCCGCTCAATCGATCCTCTCATGGACGAATTGAGCGCTCGAGGAAGTTGTGCGCCAAGAGATCTTTGGCTCGTCCGAGCATGCTCGCCATCTCGACTTGCGAACCAAGGCTTTGTGATTCATTTACTTGCAAATTCAAATCTTATTATTATACTTAGATGGTAAAAATGCTAATTTCAATTTTTAAAAGTAAAAATCAAGTCGCAAGCCGGCTCACCAAGGGACAAGCGGAGCCAAAAAACTTTAAGCTAGTCATCTCATGATCGGTTCCCCTCTTTGGGACAAACTTATTACAAAGGATTATAAATTTTGACATACATCAAGTTAGTTTACTGGTGAATTATACTGGAAGTCATTAAACTTTTACCCTAGTTGCAATCAAAGTAACTTAATTTAATTTGGAGCCATCAAGTCACTAATTACAATTTAAAAGCAGTCAAGTCACTCCCATCCAAGTCAACAAATTAATGACATTGCACGTCACTGAACTTTCATTCTAATTACAATTAGGTCACTAAACTCTCATTCTAACTGCAATCTGGCCAGTAAATCACGCATTCCAAACCGCTCCTATGGTGCAAATTCTTAAATCTTTACCATATAAAAAACAATTAAAAATTTTATGTTGCCCACCCACGGGAGCATGTGTCCCGTCAGGCTGGCCCCACCCGACAACGAATACTCACCCGCCAAATGACATATGGACAAATTTTATAGTGTTCACTAGGTCACCATAAAGTTTCAAAAACAAAAAAAACATATATTTGTTATGAAATCATCACCTAATTTCATTACATCACATCCAATATTACCTAATATTTACTATATTTAATGTATTAATGACTTATATTTAACTCCTATATTTTCCTATAAATAGGCCTATATTCATTGTAATGAAGTGCACCAATTCTTGATAATGAAGAATCCTCCTCCTTCTCTCTAAGCTCTCTCCATCTCTCTCTATTTTAGTTGTTAGATTTTTGATAGTTTCACAAAACGTTATCAGCACGAGTCTCTACCTTATTGAGTAATATGACGGGAGTATGCTCTACAGTTGCATCTAAATGATGAACCTCTGTATCAGAAACCAGATTATTATTAATCATCATTTATACATCATAGATTAGAAGATCAATTCCAAATACATAGAAAAATTGAAGAAATTGTATAATTCGAAACTTCCAAACTAAATTCACGCCAAACCGTATATCCAAATGATGATCGGAGACCGGATCCATGACCACGGCGACCGGACGATTCTTCTGAACCGGCGCGTGTCGACGGCACCGGCACCGGCGCACCGGCGCGTGACGCGCGTGAGGCCCACGCGCAGACGTCTCACCGGCGCGTGACGGCGCGTACAGAATTTTCCGTCGATGACGTCAACAGGAAGTTTGTTCATATCGACGTTCTTGATTTTTCTATGATCTTACTTTTCTGTTTTGTGTAGTTCTGAGATTTTCCGGCGATCAAACGTAGCGGTTTTCTTAAAAACCGTTTTTGAAGCACTTCCGACGGGATTTTGAACTTCGGACCAAAAGTAAGTTTGTTCTAAATTAAATTTCAAACCTATTGACGGTTTTGATTTATCCATATGAGCAACATATTAAAATATGGACAATTTTACCCTTGGTAATACATAAGAGTAAATTAATCGAAAATTAACGATTAATATGTGATCAACAAGATAAAATAAAGATTTTAAACAAGGTATAAGTAAAATAATCATTGTCATACCGTGACGGATTGAGTTATTATGGACTGAATTTATACCGCAACGGATTGGACTATTATGAGTACCTTGACTGGATTTGACGATATGACTCGATCACTATACCTTGACTGGATTTGACAATATGACTTGATCACTATTATGAATACCTTGACTGGAGGATATGACTCGCTCACTCATGAAATGTAATTATTTCATTATGTAGACACCGCCTATATGGTCGGTTTACGGAATACTTTACGTATATTCAAGTTTTATATTATTTCAGAAACACCCCAGTTGTTGGTTAATTCTAACATATTAGAGGTTGTTGTCAACATATATACGTGGTGGTAAAACCCCAGTATTATTATTGTTAATATATATATATACAATATTATTGTTATTTATTTCATTTAATGATACCGGAAGTTATCAATACTAAAATTAGAAAATATTTTATCAAATGATACCAGAAGTTATCATTACCAAAAGTTGGTAAATATTGATAAGAAGTTGATAGATGTTAATAAAAATATTTTATCAAACGGTACCAGGAGTTACCATTATTTGTATTGAAAAGATAGATAAAAATGGATTATCCAACAAGAGAATGTTGATGTATGATAAGATAATATCACATGATAGCATGGACATAGCTAATGTGAAAATAATCTCATCAGTATTATGAGATGAATATTAGATGATAAGTATCTGAAAAAGTTCTTGCACGAGCAATTATGTATTCCAGAAGAAGTACATATTTATACCAGAAGAAGTAAAAATTATTATCTAAACATGCTGAAATGATATTATTATTGCTCCTGAAGAAGCATAAAACAAGTCATACATAAAAGGAGGAAACATTTATGATCCTCAAAATGAGAGATGTGTTTCGGGAGTAGCCGTATCCTACCACCTCTGAACTTTTGAGGATATAAAGAAACACTCAAAGAGGTGTGTTTCAAGAGTAAGGATACTCTGTACTCTACCACCTATCTTTGAGGTACACAAGATTAAACATTGATAAAATCCTAGAAATTTAAGGTATGTCTCAAGAGTAAGAATACTCCGTACTCTACCACCATCTATTCTAGGATTCACAAAGTTAAGTTTACATTAACCGGACTCCATTTTCGCTTGATTCCCCTTCCTTGCGACCAATCTATCTTAACTCCTGCTGGATCTTGTATGGGGATATATGCCTACAGCTTATCCAACAGTTCCTCGATAGTAGGAGCAGAAATAAGGATTCTCCTAGAAAATGGAGAGATGAATCCCTGTTCCACAGTATAATCAAGAAATGTTAGCAAACCATCAAAGAAATTGTTAACATTTAAAAGCCCAATAGGCTTGGTATGGAGATCTAAATGAGCCCAGGAGGTAATATTAAAGATTTCCTCTAAAATACCAAAACCTCCAGGCATGGCAATGAAGGCATCAGAACCATATAACATGCAAGTTATGCGTTCATGGATAGATAAGGTTTGTACTTCATGCCGTCGTGTTTTGCCTGCGATATCAACTAAAGGAACGGGTATAACACCTATTACTCTTGATTTTTCTGCTTGAGTAGATTGGGAAACACAACCCATCAATCCACTGCTACCTCCTCCATATACTAGATTGATACATTTCTCTCCCAACTTCTTTCCCAAATCCACGGCTGCTTCTAGATACCCAAAACCTTTCCCTACTTTTGATCCACAAAATACACAGATAGTTTTGATCTGTCGAACTTTTGGTCCTTCCATCTTTGAGAATATAAAGAAGGAAAAACTTATGAGAAAATGATATTTTGGGATACATGAAACTGTGAAAATCATTGGCTTTTTAAACTTGAAAAACTTCACTATTTACTGCTCATCTTTTGAAAAAGTGAAAACCTAATTCTGACTAAATTACACTACTTTTGATAAAGCTTACCTTTCGGTGATTTTTCAAAACACTTTATCAATACTCGAGAAATGAAACATGAAAAATATTTTATGTACAAATATATAAACACAATAAACTGATTTACCTTATATTAATGCTGCATAGCCAAAACATCATTGTTTATAACAGCCTGGCAAACAGGATCTTTTGCTACTATATTTTCGAGACTATAACGATTTTTATCCTCGTTAAATTGAGCATATAAGGAAAGGAGTTCACGTTGCACATACCCACTTGGGTGCGTCTCAAGAGTCAATCGGATATCATCCAATGACTCCTTACTCAGTCCACCCTTAATGAAATCGATTTTATCATCCCGATTTCTAGAAGAATATCCTACTGATTTGCAACGAGTATCACATGTCCAACGAGCACATTTGTAACAACCGTTCAGCCTTTTTGCTCTTCATTTCTTTGCAAAAGTACTCTTACTTAAACCAGGCATGTGTTTAGAAAATGAATCTGGTAATTCACCAGCTAATCGAACTTTTGCTTCGATCAACCAACGAACATCTTCTGGAAAGCCTTGATCCATCAGCAGCCTCAATCTTTCAAGTCGAACTCGGTAAATCTTTTTCAAAACATTTACCGGAAGATTAGAATAATATTTGCGAATATTTGATAATATAACATCCATTTTTTATGGATCTAATCTCTTCCCAAATGATATATTTAAACGCGTAAAGGAGCGCTCCGCGTGTCAGTGATATCGATTCCATCAAGAAATAATGGAATAAATTATTGAAAAAGTGGGAATAATGAGATAATGCGTCATTACCTTTTTCGAAATAAGGGAAGATTTGACGACAAGATTGAGATCATGAGATATTTCCTTGGATATTGTACCTGATTTTTTTGGTATACTAAAAGTAATAAAAGTATACTGATTTGAACTATACAGAAATACTTACTGATTAAATGAATACTGTATTGAACCAGAAGTTCATACATATGTACAAATGAAATATCTTGCTGAACCAGAAGTTCTATAATGATTGGTTAGATTCCAATTCAATAATGAGATTTATTGAGAATGCAAAATGGCATTCATTAAAGAACCAGAAGATTGTTCAGGTTAACAAGTTATCATTGCTGCTTGTTCTGAAAAGCAAATTAATTATCTCACTAAGAAAATGAATGATTGATTATTTGCTCAAGTAATGATATTACGAGCAAAGTAATAAATGCTAGCATGAATATATCTTAAAGTCATTAATGATTTTACGAATTAGTTGAGATAATAGAATATTATATTGCTAATGATTTAGCAGATTAAAAGCCTCAAGTTATTTGCTATGAGAAAAACTTAAATATAAATATTTCTTATGCAGCAATATTCTACATACAAACATGTCAATACGATGAAATAAAGATTTGCTTGTAAATCTTTATGATTTCTAAAAAGTGCGATATCTATATACACTCCAATAAAATGCACTTAGATATAATATTATGATTATATCCATAATTATGAATGACATGTGTTACGGCATTGTTAGCCGACTGATATAATACAAGATTCTTGAATATTATGGGGAAATTAAACAATAACATGCATGAAGCGTGATCAAGCTTAAAGCGTAATTATGCCTGAAGCATAATGACAATCGATTCCAAAAACAAATATCTCTTGAATAATGGAAATGATCCATTTGAGGCTAAATACTCATGGTGAGTAAAAGGGACATAATTAAATGATAAGAGATTCAGGCCTGATGATAAAAATACAAAGAGATCTCTCTATGTTATGTTTATATTGACATAAAATGGAATCGATAAATAAGTCGACTGCATACATACAACCCTCTTATGAAAATGAGGTTGATAAAATTATAATACTTTGGCCAAGTATAAAATCCCAATGTAGGGATTATTGTTATAAGACCTAAAGTCAAAACACTTAAATGTGTAAAGCCAGTAATTATATGTACAAATGAAAAATATTTCACAGTCGTAAAAGACGACTCGTTGCGCGCAAAATTTTTCATAAAACTGGCATGAAATATGGTGGATAGACTATAGTCTAAATTCACTAGTTTGAGCTCTTTGATATACCAATGAGTGAGATCAAAAAGTGTGATTCTCATCTCGGTACTTTGGAAGTTTTCTTTGATGTACCAGTTGATCGCGGTACGTTGGGATTTCAAGCGAAATGATTATAGATTATATGTCGAAATTGATATCTATTTCAATGATTGATTATGCTCCTGCAAATTAGAAATTGCATTTTATAAAGTGCAAGAACGTACATGTATAAATCATTGAAAGATTCAATTTGCCCAAAATAATATCATTATAGAATGAAATGTGATTCTTAAAATAAAATCACGTGAATCATATGATACATATGACCCCATAATATAATATGTTGAAAATGAAATTGGAGTGTACTATTATTATATTTGAATATTTGGGCATGCAATTGATTTTCAATATGCAAAATTATATTATCCACCGGGAAAATGAATATTCACCCGAAGTGAATTTGAAAATGAATATTTAATTATTCATCAGAAATGAATTCTAGATTTTGATAGAAGTAAATCAATTCTAGATTTGAGTAATGCAATCAGTCAAGTAACTAAACATTGCTTGATATAGCATGTTCAGTAAATGAGCTATGACTTCGTAAATGAGTTATAAACTATTTATAAAAGCTCATCGCAAACTATATGTTTGATGAAATAATTTAAGATTGCATTAATATACTTATGATATTCCTATGAAGGGAACACATACGCACTGCACTCTTTTTCCCTTAACTGAGGTTTTGTCCCACAGGGTTTTCCTAATAAGGTTTTTAATGAGGCAGCAATTATGGAACAATTATGGCGTATCAATGAGAATAATGTACTCTTTTTCCCTTCGCTAAGGTTTTGTCCCACAGGGTTTTCCTAGCAAGGTTTTTGAGACATTGTCACAGCTATCTGCAAGTAATAATTCAACAACAAGCTCTCTCTCTTTATTGTGCTGGAATGATATCAACAAAATGAAGAAAATCATACACATCTTATGAAGAATGTTATGATATCGGCTACACACAAGAAGATTTTCATATATACATATTCCGGACCAAAGATGATATCATTATTCAAAAGGATCATGAAATACTTGATTGCACACTTCAGGGGGAGAATCATGCTGTCATGCTGTACTCTTTTTCCTTCGTCCAGATTTTTGTCCCACAGGATTTTCCTGACAAGGTTTTAACGAGGAAGCGGCTGTACTCTTTTTCCTTCGTTCAGATTTTGTCCCATTGGGTTTTACTGACAAGGTTTTAACGAGGCAGACCTAAAGCAATACAGCACTAAAACACTACAACACTGAAGTGCTAAAGCACTACAGCAATAAAGCAACAAAGCAATGAAGCAATGAAACACTTCAGTACTTCATAATTCGAAATTTCCAGTACATGATTTGTACTACTTATCATTGATGTCATTTCGGATATTAGACTCAATGATTAATGATGGCCAACATCAAGGGGAGCAGCTGTACTCTTTTTCCTTCGCTCAAGTTTTATCCCACTGGGTTTTCTTAGCAAGGTTTTAACGAGGCAGACAATTGAGCAATTGAGCAATAAGTCATTAAAGGGGGAGTGTTATGAAATCATCACCTAATTTCATTACATCACATCCAATATTACCTAATATTTACTATATTTAATGTGTTAATGACTTATATTTAACTCCTATATTTTCCTATAAATAGGCCTATATTCATTGTAATGAAGTGCACCAATTCTTGATAATGAAGAATCCTCCTCCTTCTCTCTAAGCTCTCTCCATCTCTCTCTATTTTAGTTGTTAGATTTTTGATAGTTTCACAACAATATTATATTTGTAGAAGTAGTGGATATTTCAAAAATCAATCTACCATCACACAAAAAATCAAGCATAGATTTAAGATTTCTAAATAAAATACAGATTTAGCAAAATAAGCCAAAATCACGTTGTCTCTCCTCAGCGCCCATTTTGCAAAACTTAAATGACGTTCTGTTTATATTTCATTTTCTATTTTTATTTTTAAAAACATTTTCTATTTTCTGTTTTCATTTCCTGATTTTAAACTTGCTAAAAACTCGTTCTGTTTACTATTTCTGAAAACTGTTTCTAAAATGAAAAACTGAAAAACAAATTTTGTTTGAAATTTTGAAGAATACTACTTTAACTATTTGTAATTAATTTGATTGTGGGTTAAATTATTAAAAAAAATCGTATTTTGAAGATTTATTTTCTATAATAAGAAATTAGTTTATCTAATTTTTATTAGACAGATTTAATAATGACTAGAAAAATATAACAAAAATAGATAAAATCATTAATGAACAAGTCCCAAAAATATTACAAGAAATTAGCTTATTTAATTATTGTTGTTACATTCATGTTCAAGTCACAATTAAAATTGAGTCCATGTAAACAAAATAATCACATAAAGAGTTTATCTCAACAAAATGAATGCATGTGATCCTAAGCCAAAATAATCACACGAGTCCATATTCAATGCATTTTTTGAAATGTTACCCTAAAACCATCATTTTGTATCCATCTCTATACTTCTAACAAATAACAACAAGAACTTCTACTGAATTTTTTTGTAATGTTGATATTGAATTCAATAAAACTTTATTCTAGACTTGGTTCCAAGTTAGGATAATTATTCTAAAAAAAAAAAACCCAACTTTTTAGTTGAAATGCTCTGAAAAAACCAAAAACGAAGTTTTAGACGATTTGCGTACAATTTTTTTTCTAACATGTTTTCGAAAATGGTAAAGAGAAAGCGTTTTTAATGTTTTCGAAAATAAAAATAGAAAACGACATCAAAACAGTAAAGAGAACAGAGCCTTCTACCTGACTCATTTTCAATAACATGTTTATATAATAAAATATTCTGTACATAAATTCAAGATTTTTCTCTATTTTTCAATCACATATTTTCATAAAAATCACTATTCAAAAATTATTTTTCCAAAATAATGGATGTCAAACAAGGGCATATTTTCTTCGTAAGAGCATCTCCAATGGTGTTGTATATTGGAGAGGTGGAAATTAGATGTAAATTAATTTTCCGGTCAAAAATGTATATTTTGATGTACATTTACATCCAATTTTGCATCTCCTGTTGGCCCCACTTCTCCCCACCGTTGTGCACAATTATGCTTGTATTGATACTGATATGTATGTATATATATATGTGGCTTTCTAACAATAAAATTAATTTCTTAATCAAATTTTAAAATTTTTACATCGATTTTTTCATAATTTACGTATAAATAGGTAATGCTTAAAATAAAATAAGTTAGAAATTTACGAGCAAGAATATTTGTGCAAATTAAAAAAAAATAATGAAATTTATAAGTTTTAATTTACATTTACGATCAGATCACAATTTTTGGTTTAAATCCACCAAAATATATATTTGGATGTAAAAAGTGATTTTCGGGGCGTAAATTTATATCCAATATACACCACCATTTGAGATGCTCTAAAATAGTAATTTTTAGACTATCTAGAGTTAATTTTATAAATGGTCACCGTAGTTTGTTCAAAATTTTAAGTGAATAATTCAAGTATCTTTCTGATTCATTTATTTAAATTAATTAACTATATTATTAATTAAATTAGTTTAATGACTGAATTGCATCTTGGTCAATTAACGATCTTTAATATAATTATCCCGTTATTTTGTCAAAATTCTAATATATCGTTGTGCCCCTTGGTTTTACACTCGCTTCACAATTTGCATTTGCTCGGCATCTCTCGAGTAGAAGTGTAGAACCCTTTCTTATCTTTAACAGGGAAGAAAAAAGTTATTTTATTAAAGAAAATTCTCATAATGTTGAAAACTTTGGAAAACAAATTACAGTTGATCTTTAAAATGACATCCTTAGTTGACCTAAGTAATGTTCAATAAAAAATTATAAAGAATAAATTTAGTGGTTTAGAGTTGTCGCTAAATAGGGCATAATCTATAAAGTGGCTTATTCCTTCGATTTCTTAATTAATAATTATTAATAAAGCATCTTAATATGTGATTATGTGCATGCATCTCTTTGCTGTTAATTCAGTGTTTCATCACATTTAACTAAAACAATAAATTATCAAAGTATTTTAAGTAGGACTATGCTGTTTGAACATACAGGATGTCACCCTGTGTACCATCCCCTGACATGGGATGTGAGGTCGTTAATTAATACATGAGTTCTCACACACTCAATGTGAAGAAGGTGACGCATAGGGTGGTAAGCTTGGATGTTCAAATAACATTATTCTTTTAGGTAATATAAAATAAAATATTAGTGTTAAGATAACAACATAATAATTAATGAAGTATTTAAAGTATCAAAATGATATATTTGTCTTGTATTACGTAATTATTTACCAAATATTAAACCATTCGTGTACATAAAAATAAAAATAAAAAATTGAAAGTACCGACGGAAAATGAACTGTTTGACCTCCAACTTCCTTTTTTATTCAAAGTTGTTGTTATAAAATATTATTATAAATTAGGTATTAGGTAAGAAATTAGGTATGAATGACAATTACTATTATGCTCCTGTAAAATTTACATATTACGATTGTACCATTATTCACTCCTATAAATAGGAGTAATTTCATTTCATTATATACATCTCTTAATGAGAAGAATTCTCTCATTCTCTCCATATCTTTCTCTCTAATAGTTGTTAGATTTTGATAGTTTCACAACACGTTATCAGCGCGAGTCTCTAACCTATTGAGTAATATGACGAGAGTATGCTCTACAGTTGCATCTAAATGATGAACCTCTGTATCAGAAACCAGATTATTATTAATCAACATTTCATTTTCCAAATCTAGTGTTTTTTGTGTTAGAAAATCATTTATACATCATAGATTAGAAAATCAATTCCAAGTCTATAGAAAAAAAGTTGGAGAAATTGTGTATCCCGAAACTTTTAAAGCAAATTCACGCCAAACCTTATATCCAAACAATGATCGGACACCAGATCCATGACCATGGCGACGGGACGATCCTCCGACAACGGCGCGTGTCGACGGCAAAGTCACCGGCGTGATGGCGCGTGAAGCGTGGGACGCCCACGCGTAGACTTCCACGCGACGCGTGAGGGAGCGTGGAAGGTTTTCCGGCGACGACGTCAACAGACAGTTTGTTTGTCTTGATGTTTTGGATTTTTCTATGATCTTACTTTTCTGTTTTGTGCAGTTTTGAAATTTTTCGGTGGTCGAACGTAGTGGTTTTCTTAAAAACTATTTTTGAAGCACTTCCGACGAGATTTTGAATTTCGGACCAAAAGTAAGTTTGTTTTAAATTAAATTTCAAATATATTGACGGTTTCAATTTATCCATATGAGCAATATATTAAAATATGAACAATTTTGCCCTTGGCAATACATTAAAGTATATTATTCGTAAATTAACGATTAATACGTGATCGACAAGATAAATTAAAATTTTTAAACAAGGTATAAGTAATATAATCGTTGTCATACTGTGATGGATTGAGTTATTATGGACTGAATTTATACCATAACTGGATATGACTCATTATCGTAACGGATTGAACTATTATGAATACCTTGACTGGATTTGAAGATATGACTCGCTCACTCATGAAAGGTAATTATTTCATTATGTTGACACCGCCTATACGGTCTGTCTATCAATTGAATACATGGAATATTTTACATATATTCAAATTTTATATTATTTCAAAAACACCTCAGTTGTTGGTTAATTATAACATATTAGAGGTTGTTGTCAACATATATACGTTGTGGTATAACCCCAGTATTATTATTGTTAATATATATACAATATTATTGTTATTTGATACTTCATCAAATGATACCAAAAGTTATCATTACCAAAAAAGTTGGTAAATGTTGATAAAAATATTTTATCCAATGGTACCAGAAGTTACCAATATCTGTATTTGAAAGGGTGGATGAAAATAAATTATTCAACAAGAGAATGTTGATGTATGATAAGATAATATCACATGATAGCACGTATATGGCTAATTTGAAAATAATCTCATCAATATTATGAGATGAATATTAGATGATAAGCGTCTGGAAAAGTTCTTGCACGAGCACTTATATATTCCAGAAGAAGTACATATTTACTCCAGAAGAAATACATATTTACTCCAGAAGAAGTAAAAATTATCATCTAAACATACTGAAATGATATTATTATTATTATTGCTCCTGAAGAAACATAAACGAGTCATACATGCAAAATACAAAAGGGGAAACATTTATGATCCTCAAAATTAAAGATGTGTTTTGGGAGTAGCCGTACCCTACCACCTCTGGTCTTTTGAGGAAATAAAGAAACATTCAAAGAGGTGTGTTTCAAGAGTAAGAATACTCAGTACTCTACCACCTTAAATATTTGAGGTACACAAGATTAAACATTGATAAAATCCTAGAAATTTAAGGTGTGTCTCAAGAGTGAGAATACTCCGTACTCTACCACCACCTATTCTAGGGTTCACAAAGTTAAGTTTACATTAACCGGACTCCATTTTCGCTTGATTCCCCTTCCTTGCGACCAATCTATCTTTAATCCTGCTGGATCTTGTATTGGAATATATGATTGTAACTTATCCAGCAGTTCCTCGATAGTAGGAGCAGAAATAAGGATTCTCCTAGAAAATGGAGAAATGAATCCCTGTTCCACAGCATAATCAAGAAATGTTAGCAAACCATCAAAGAAATTGTTAACATTTAAAAGCCCAATAGGCTTGGTATGGAGATCTAATTGAGCCCACGAAGTAATATTAAAGATTTCCTCTAAAGTACCAAAACCTCCGGGTAGGGTTATGAAGGCATTAGAATCATATAATATACAAGTTATGCGTTCATGGATAGATAACGTCTGTACTTCATGCCCTCGTGTTTTTCCTGCGATATCAACTAAAGGAACGGGTATAACACATATCACTCTTGCTTTCTCTACTTGAGCGGATTGTGAAAAACAACCCATCAATCCACTGCTGCCCCCTCCATATACTAGATTGATACATTTCTCTCCCAACTTCTTTCCTAAATCCACTGCCGCTTCTAGATACCCAAAACCTTTCCCTACTTTTGATCTACAAAATACACAGATAGTTTTGATCTGTCGAAGTTTTGGTCCTTCCATCTTTGAGAGTATAAGGAAGGAAAAACTTATGAGAAAATGATATTTTGGGATGCATGAAACTGTGAAAATCATTAGCTTTTTAAACTTGAAAAACTTCACTATTTACTGCTCGTCTTTTGAAAAAGTGAAAACCTACTTCTGACTAAATTATACTACTTTTGATAAAGCTTACCTTTCGGTGATTTTTCAATACACTTTATCAATGATCGAGAAATGAAACATGAAAATATTTTATAAATATATGTGCAAATATATATACTGATTTACTTTGTATCAATGCTGAATAGCCAAAACATCATTGTTTATAATAGCTTGGCAAACAAGATCTTTTGCTATTATATTTTTCCCATAAAGATAATAGCTCACGCTGCACATACCCACTAGGGTGCGTCTCAAGAGTCAATCGGATATCATCCAATGACTCCTTACTCAGTCCACCCTTAATGAAGTCTATCTTATCATCTCGATTTATGGATGAATATCCTACTGACTTACAACGGGTATTACATGTCCATCGAGCACATTTGTAGCTACTATTTAATTTTTTTGCTCTTCGCTTCTTTGTAAAAGTACTCTTACCTAAGCCAGGCTTGTGCTTAGAAAATGAATCTGATAATTCACCAGCTAATCGAACTTTTGCTTCGATCAACTAACGAACATCTTCTGGGATACTTTGATCCATCAACAGCCTCAATCTTTCGAGTCGAACTCGGTAAATCTTTTTCAAAACATTTATCGGAAGATTTGAGTAGTATTTGTGGATATTTGATAATATAACATCCATTTTTTTTTTGGGATCTAATCTCTTCCCAAACGATCTATTTAAATGCATTATTTAACGCGTAAAAGAGCGGTGGCTCCGCATGTCAGTGATTCCATCAAGAAATAATGGAATAAATTATTGAAAATGTGGGAACAATGAGATAATACATCATTACCTTTTTCGATATAATGGAAGATTTGACGGCAATATTGAGAACATGAGATATTTTCTTGGATATTGTACCTGATTTTTTTCGGTACACTAATAAAGGTATACTGATTTGTACTATACAGAAATACGTACTGATGAAATGAATATTGTATTGAACCAGAAGTTCATACATATGTACAAGTGAAATATCTTGATGAACCTGAAGTTCTATAATGATTGGTTATATTCCAATTCAATAATGAGATTTATTGAGAATGCAAAATGACATTCATTAAAGAATCAGAAGATTGTTCAGGTTAACAAGTTATCGTTGCTGCTTGTTCTCAAAGGCAAATTAATTATCTCACTAAGAAAATGAATGACTGATTATTTACTCAAGTAATGATATTACGAGCAAAGTGATAAATGCTAGCATGAATATATCTTAAAGTCATTAATGATTTTACGAATTAGTTTAGATAATAGAATATTATATTGCTAATGATTTAGCCGATTAATAGCCTCAAGTTATTTTCTATGAGAACAACTTGAATATAAATATTTCTTATGCAGCAATATTCTACATACAAATATGTCAATACGATGAAATAAAGATTTGCTTGTGAAGCTTTATGATTTCTAAGAAGTGCGATATCTATATACACTCCAACAATACGCACTTGATATATGATTGTGATTATATCCATAATTACGTATGACATGTGTTGCGACATTTTTAGCCGACTGACATAATACAAGATTCTTGAATATTATGGGGAAATTAAACAATAACACGCATGAAGCATGATCAAGCTTAAAGCGTAATTATGCCTGAAGCATAATGACAATGGATCCCAAAAATAAATATCTCTTGAATAATTGAAATGATCCCTTTGAGGCTAAATACTCATGGTGAGTAAAGGGATATAATTAAATATAAGAGACTCAGGTACCTGATGATAAAACATATACAGAGATCTCTCTATGTTATATTGAGATGAAATGGAATCGATAAATAAGTCGACTGTATACATAAACAACCCTCTTATGAAAATGAGGTTGATGAAATTATAATACTTTGGTCAAGTATAAAATCCCAATGTAGGGATTATTGTTATAGGACCTGAAGTCCAAAACACTTAAATGTGTAATGACAGTAGTTATTTGTACAAATGAAAAATATTACACAGTCGTAAAAGACGACTCGTTGCGCACGAATTTTTTCAAAGAACTGACATGACATATGGTGGATGTGACTATAATCTAGATCACTAGTTTGAGCTCTTTGATATACCAATGAGTGAGATCAAAAAGTGTGATTCTCATCTCGGTACTTTGAGAGTTTTCTTTGATGTAACAGTTGATCGCGGTACGTTGGAATTTCAAGCGAAATGATTATAGATTATATGTCGAAATTGATATCTATTTCAATGATTGATTATACTCCTGCAAATTAGAAATTGCAGTTTATAAAGTGCAAGAACATATATGTATAAATCATTGAAAGATTCAATTTGCCTAGAATAGTATCATTATAGAATAAAATGTGATTCTTAAAATAAAATCACACGAAGAATGATACATATGACCCCATAATATAATTTATTGAAAATGAAATTGGAGTGTACTATTATTATATTTGAATATTTGGGCATGCAATTGATTTTCAATATGCAAAATTATATTATCCACCGAAAATGAATATTCACCAGAAGTGAATTTAAAAGTGAATATTTAATTATTCATTAGAAGTGAATTCTAGATTTTGATAGTTTCATCAGAAGTGAATCAATTCTATATTTGAGTAATGCAATCAGTCAACTAACTAAACATTGCTTGGTATAACATGTTCAATACATCATAAATGAGCTATGACATTATAAATGAGTTATAAACTATTTATAAAAGCTGATCACAAACTATATGTTTGATGAAATAATTTGAGATTGCATTAATATACTTGTAATATTCCTATGAAGGGAACAAATACGCACTGCACTCTTTTTCCCTTAGCCGAGGTTTTGTCCCACAGGGTTTTCCTAGCAAGGTTTTTAATGAGGCAACAATTATGGCGTATCAATGAGAATAATGTACTCTTTTTCCTTTCGCTAAGGTTTTGTCCCACAGGATTTTCCTAGCAAGATTTTTAAGACATTGTTACAGTTATCTGCAAGTAATAATTCAACAACAAGCTCTCTCTTTAAATTGTGCTGGAATGATATCAACAAATGAAGAAAATCATAGACATCTTATGAAGAATGTTATGATATCGGCTACACACAAGAAGATTTTCATATATACATATTCCAGACGAAAGATGATATCATTATTCAAAAGGTTCATGAATACTTGATTGCACACTTCAGGGAGAGAATCATGCTGTACTCTTTTTCCTTCGTTCAGATTTTGTCCCATTGGATTTATTGACAAGGTTTTAACGAGTCAGTACTAAAGCACTGAAGCATTTCAGCACTTCATAATTCGAAGGCAACACTTCATAACTTCAAGTTTCCAGTACATGATTTGTACTACTTATCATTGATGTCATTTTAGATATTAGACTCAATGATTAATGATGGCCAACATCAGGGGTGCAGCTGTACTCTTTTTCCTTCGCTCAAGTTTTATCCAACTTGATTTTCTTAGCAAAGTTTTAACGAGGCAGACAATTGAGCAAGCGAGTAATATGTCATTCAAGGGGGAGTGTTATAAAATATTATTATAAATTAGGTATCAGGTAAGAAATTAGGTATGAATGACAATTACTATTATGCCCCTGTAAAATTTACATATTACGATTGTGCCATTATTCACTCCTATAAATAGGAGCCATTTCATTTCATTATATACACCTCTTAATGAGAAGAATTCTCTCATTCTCTCCATCTCTTTCTCTCTAATAGTTGTTAGATTTTGATAGTTTCACAACAGTTGTTTTGTTTGTATGAATATAAGATGTAGTATGGTAAATCGTAGAACATAGACCACGAGAAGCAAGAAAAGAAGACGGGAATCTTTGGGATCTTCATAAAATCGACAAAGTTTATACGAGCAAATAAATCATTTCTGAAAATGCAAGTTTTTAAATGAGTAGATTCAACGTAGCAGGTGAAGTTATATCTCATTGACACTCTGGTGTCAATCCAGGTGGTCCGGGTCGGATCGGTCCGTCAACATAAAAGTTCGGTAACTGCCCGTTTGAAAAAAGCCCGCCCGCTACGGGTTTATGGCCGGTTTCGAGTCAGCCCACAAATTTCGAACTACAACCCAGGCCCGCCCGCTGACCCATCCGGGTCAAGCCCATGCGGGTCGCGGTTAGTTCTGATTTGACCCGTATGAATAAAAATATAAATTTTTTCATATTTATAACAATTTTTTGTCAAATTTCTAAATACAAAATGATTAAAATAATAAATACATATTTATACCATAAAATATTTATATAGAATTTAAATTTATATTTTATGTTACATGAATTACTTCTAAATTTGCAAATTTAAATAAAACACAAACAAATAACAATTAAATGCTAAATGTATTTCTAATTACTATTATCAAATAATATTACGTTTCTTAGCTATCAGGGCTTTAAAAGTTGTATTAGAGTTTGTATAAGAGTGGAGATTTTCAATGTTACCATATTTAATAAAAACAGTTTTTTTTTTCTTCTTTTTCACGGACCTGCGGGTTAATCACAGCCCGCTAAGGTTTGACCCGCGAAATCCGCGGTTCACAACTTCTTGACCTGTGAACTGCCCGCACGGGTCACGAGTCGGTCCGCGGTCCTGGGTCGATCAGGGTCGATTTTCACGGGTCTGGTCGGCCCATCCATCTTGATACCTCTGGCACACTCATTTAAAGAGTTGAGCACGTGAGACGCCTTAATGAAAAACGAATCTCACTTGCTCATGAAGGTACGAGGTATAACAAATATACATGGCGTAGTTCTGTTAACAATCATATAATATATTTGACTACAAATGATCATATGTATCATTGGTCAATAGGAAAATAAAAGATAAAAAAGAGAGAGAACTGGTAATGGCTATAATTTCTCCTGCCTTGTTAAAAATGAATATGGAAACGAGAGTATCACATTAGTTTACATGACAAGGCTGCCTTCTAACAGGATACGACCTGATATAACAATCTCAACTTTACAATAGAAAATTACCGTTTTTTCTTTTCGATGTATAATTAAGCTCCTTAGAAGTTTAAATCTTCACAGATTCAGTAAATGATGATCATATGGAATCCAATTTAAATCCACAAGATCAAGATCATCCAAAGCATTGACTGAGTTATTGCCAGTTTCAGAAATTTTTATTTGGTCCACTAATTCTCTCAATATCTGGTATACTTCTTGGCTACAAGGGTGTGAATGATCCTCAGCATTAAAAGCATGCACCTCATTTTGAAGTTCTATCCAACTCAAACCAGGTACTTTCTTGACTCCCCTCTCCTTCATCAGCCTCTTTACGTTAGCCTTCTCGTCCCACCTCTTAAGATATCCATACATGTCCGAGAGAAGAACATAAGTACAGTGTTCTCCAGGCTCGAGTTCAAGCAAATGGCAGGCTACCTGAGTCGCCAATGCTATATCGCCACATGACCTACAGGCACCTAATAGAGTTTTCCACACCATCGCATCAGGTTCAAATGGCATTTCTTTGATCAGCTCTTTTGCTTCTTGTAAACGTCCTGCTCGACCAAGCAAGTCAATGGCACAGGCGTAATTTTCCATTTGTGGGCGAACTCCATATTCAGTTTCCATGGATTTTAGGAAAGCAAGTCCTTCCTCTACCAGACCAATGTGACTACATGCAGTTAAAACAGCAACAAAAGTGATGTGATCCAGCTGCACGCCTCTCTCTGTCATTAAATAGAAGAGATCGAGAGCAGCTTTACCCTGCCCGTGTTGTGCATATGCGAAAATGATTGAGTTCCATGTTATTGAACTGTCCTTGTATGATGCATCAAAAGATTTCCAAGCATGTCCAATGATCCCACACTTTGAGTACATGAAGATCAAAGCACTCGCCACATATTCATTCACCTCAAATCCAGATTTTAAAACCAATGTATGAATTTGTTGACCTAATTGGAGTGTGGCCAAATCAGAGCAAGATCTAAGGGCAGCTGAGAAGGCAAAATGATCAACTTTTAGGTACTCAAGATGCATCTGTCCAAAGAGCTTCAAGGCGTTTTCACTCAGACCATTTTGAGACAAGCCTGTCAAAATTGTATTCCAAGAAACAAGGTCCTTCACATGCATGAATTCAAAGATTTTTAGTGCATTACTTACGCCGCTGCTATTGGATTTCAGATACATAGAAATCAAGGCATTAGCAATTGGCGTTAACTGTTCAAATCCCCTCTTTAGAACCAAAGAATGGAAAGATCTCCCTCGACTCTTTTGAGAATACCCAAAACAAGCACTTATTATAGTAGTATATGTATAAATATCTGGCTCTAAACCAAACTTTTCCATCTCCAAGAAGAGCTTAAATCCACATTTTCCTTGATCATGCTCCATATAAGCAGCTAGCATTGAATTCCATGTAACCAGATCTCGGTATCCCCAAGTACTATCAAAAATTCTTTTTGCATCATCAATGCACCCACATTTTGAATATCCAGTAATCATAGCATTACAGACTGTGTTATCAAACTCTAACCCAAGTTTCATAATCTTCCCATGAATCTCCTTCATGAACATGCAAAACTCAACCCCATCAAGCAACGTCAATAGTGGTGCAAAGGTGGCATCATCAACCCTCACTCCTTCCCTTTCCATAGACATCATCAATTGAAAACAACGCTTGTGATCACCCATTTCTGTATACCCCGCAATCAAAGCATTCCACGACACGGAATTCCTCTCCGGCATGTCATTAAACACCACACTTCCATCCCCAACTCTATCACACTTCACGTACATATCCAAAAGCGCGCTGGCAGCATAAACATTTCCCTTATACCCCATCTTAATCACATCAGCATGCACTTGCTGCCCACACTCAAGATAATTACTCGACGCGACACCCTTGAATATGCTCCCAAAAGTATAGCCATCAAACACAAATCCATTATTCTTCATGGATTTCAAGACTCCCCATGCCATGTCAAAGCATCCAGAATTTATATAGCCTGCGATCAAGGTGTTCCAAGAGACGGTATCTGGATAAGGCGTTTCGTCGAACAGTTTGAAAGCATTGCTTAATTCTTTGCATTTTATGTAGCAGTTTATGATTTTGTTTGCAGAGTAAGTATCCGTAATCTGTGACAACTTGATAGCTTGACAATGGGTTGCCAAAACTTTTGATAAATTAGCAAGTGTGGCTTCAGTGTGTATTTGCAGTGGCCTCATTCAAGAGAAAGTGCATGCTCGACTAAGCTTAGAAAATTCAATTATAAGTCAATAAGTAAACTTTACTGTCAAATTTTTCCACTTACAAATTAACTTATTTAGAAAAGAAAAAAAAAAGTTATTTCAAGCTTAAAAATAGACAAATAATAAATTTGCCGTAATTACTAACTTCCATTCCGTAACTGTTTTCTGATCTGAATCAGAATGAAAAGGTTAAATCGTTCTCTTCGTTACGCAATGCGACTTGAACTCCATTTTTTCTCTCTTCTTTGGATGGTAACAAAACTTTTACAAAAATTAAAATTATCGTTTGATATATTCCTAATTTAAATAAGAAAATACTATTTTTAAATTTATTTAGGTACGAACTTGTCAGTTTGGTAAATTTGTTTATAAATAACACATTTTTCAAATAAATTTTCAATCTTATATTTTACTTCGAAAATAACAAATTATTTATTTACAAACAAAAAAAAGTTGCCGGAGGTAATAAATAAATTCCAAAATACTAAAACTTCATCAATTAAAATTAGCAACATATTGAAAAAATTATCTCACTCGTACAACTGTTATGTACTTAGCCTATATCCAATTTAAAAACATATTTTTAGTTGATTTTGAAAAATTAAATAAAATGTATGCTTAAAAAATTGTGGATCACATGAAATGTATAGTTTTTAAACTTGAAAGGTTGATTACAAAAGCAACTAGTGGAGCATCGAGCATGCACGAATATATAGTTGGAACTAGTGGCATACACAGATCTTTAGGGTTAAGATTTACAATCCTTACGTACGTGTTACCATGAGATGATCTATGTATTATTTAGAGCTTGTTTGGTCTAGAATTTTTTCTCAAAATTCATTTTCAACTACATTTTTCATGAGATCCATCAATTTTCCAAAATCTCAAAATTCATTCAAAATCACCATTACAAAACAGGATCTTAAATATAGTATGTTTGCACTTTGAATTATGTGAAATTTAAGGTAATTATACAAAAAAAAAAAAAAAAATTGACTTTATATGTAACGACCCAAAAAAATAAAGTTAGACGTCATACTCTACATAAAGTTTTCTAATAAAATGTTATAAATTATATTGAAAAAAAATTGTCGAGTTAAAATAATAAATATCAATGAAATAATTAAAAAATATTATAAAAGAAAACACTAGTTAAATGTTCATTTTCGAGACACGCATTTAATTATTTTTAATATCTATTTGGACCATTTGACGTATATAAGATGCAACATTTGAAAAAATTTCAAGACAGCGTAGTCAAATCATGGATTCGACTAGCGCACAATTGCCAACAAATTTTTGAAGTCAATTCATCATCGAAATTCTTAAACTCTAAATTAAAACGATCTATTTTAACACATTGTAACTTCTGCGACAATTGACCGTTTGACGTGCTTTTAGTAATACTATAAGCAAGACTTTCACACTTTGAAATGATATCAAGAATACTATATCCCGACTTTGTTTGGTACCCCCAAAATATGGTAATTTGAAGTCCGATTTACAAAAATAAAAAAGTTAAAAGTCAACGGGTCACGTGACCCACTATGACCCACCTTAGATCTACCCGTGGCGCTGATCTTTTTTGGTAGTGAACTTGTGCTCCAACTAAAGCTGTTTAGGTAAGGATTCAAGCGAGGGAATAGCTTTTGTTAATTCGAATTGAAGTTTGGGTCTAATGCTAGTGGTAGATGTGATGACGCATTCCGTTCCCGACTTTGTCCATCCACTTCCTGTACTCCTTTACCCATGGCCATGTGTTTGATTACCCTTTCGTTCTTGGAACTTTTTCTTTCATTCTGGGACGAAAGGAATTTCACATCTTCCTCGCATTCTGATGAAAATACCATTGCCGAATGATTGTTCAACAGCCTGGAAGGCTATGCAAAAGTACTTCTTCTTGGCATTTCGGCAATTTCACTATTGTTCTGAAGAACACGCAGTGCTTCAAACCATAAAAAATAATTGATAGAATTTGATTTCAATAAATTCCTAAATGTTGATCAAAATGATATCACTCAAGAGAATTGGACATTGGAATTGAAGAAAAGAAACGAAAATAGAAGAAGGGGAAAAAATTGTATCTCAAGTGCTCACTTGAACTCTACTTGTTTATATTTAACCAGGGAGGAGGCACCATAAACTATGCCGACTCGACATTGGCTGTTAGGTGAGACCGGGCATCTTAATATTTCCATATATTTAACTAGCTGGACATTTGATTTTTGATGCATTTTTACTTTTGGGACACAACTTTTTGTGGAAAGTTGGCATCAATTTGTGGCTTATAAATTAGTGATAGTTTCCATTAACAAATACAGCTTTATGAATTAACATGAATAGAGTATCATAATCCCAAATTCTCTCATAATATCCAAACATTTCTTTTAGTGTTGGTTATGATATGAACTAAAAATAAAGAATACACAAATTTAATTTTCTGTGGAACCCTTAGAATAAGGAGAGAATTCCACGAGTAGAGGAGGAAAAACTCACCATATGAAAATATAAGAATAAAAGAGACTCTATTCTGAATACTCCTGTTTATAACAATTGCGAACCCTAAATTACATATGGGCCCGATCACAGAGCCCAACACCGACCCCCCCCCCCCCCCCCTCTAATCTTCTTAGCAATTGCCCGCGAATCCCCTAAGCAATCTCATTAATGAGGGAGCAAGTATCCCCTTAGTGCAACGATCACATGTTTGAATGAATCATTTCCAATGTTCTTGCAATTGATTGAAGTTCTTGATCTTCTCCTTAAATTTCTAGGTAATTTCTTTCCATTTATGTATTTATCTTTGTTTATAATCTACTCCATTTTGATCACTAATGTTCTTTGATCATTTTAATGTTTAAATAAATTGTAGCCCATTTTCCATCAAAAAATCTCTTTAGGGAGTGGTGAGAAAAATTGTATGGACCTTTTCCTTTTCAATTTTGTATCACACACACCCTAATAATGTACTTGATGGAACAGTAAATGACACTATTCATGAAGAAAAATAAGTTTAGTCCTATACATTCCAGTATGCCAACAAGCCTAAACAGAGTATGATCATTTAAAAAAAAAAAAAAACTTTTCCATTTCTTGTAATAAAAGCTAAAATGTCAAATCTCCATAACGGGATTATTAATAGCAAAGTTTCATCCGGGTTGATATACTTTTTTGTCAAACAGGTCGCTCAACTTTTGCGCTTGACTCCTACTCTCGTTCGGTCACTCTATTCACGCATGTTAGTAAATCTACTGTAAATGGCTTATGTGGCCGTTAAATACCGACGCGGTGCTGAGCTCGCATCAAGCATGGCAATAAATGTCACTCATTGTCTCGATCCAGTCACTCAACCTCCACTTTAGCTACAATTTGGTCACTCTAAAGGGGAAATAGGGAATTACCATGACAAACCATATCAATTATCCATTAATTTCCCCTAACAAGATTGTTTAATCCACTTTAGGTTTATCTAAACTCTATCACTCAATTAAAGCAATATAATCTGCCATTAGGAAGACTTCAACCATCAGATAAATATGATCCTAATTGGGAACAATAGAAATGCTAAAAAATTCCCATATCTGAAACGAATTCAAGATTCCTCACTCTTATTTCTTGAATGAACTATGATTATCACACACATTCATATACTCGTAAAAATTAATTTTTCAAGTGAATATACTAGTCCTACACAATCAACCCTACCAAACAAGCACTAAAGAACATAAAGAAACCAATATAAGAATCTAAACTGGATTACCTGAGGGGCATCGATCTTCAAACCACCGAAGCTCTCCATTACCATCTTGATACAGAACATCCAGTCTATCAAACACAGTGAGGCCTAAAGGGGCATCATCTAATACATCCTTGGTGCCGCAGTGGCAGATCCAAAAAAAGTTTCAGCACGAGCGGATATCAATAAAAAAATTCCAGTACGGATGGACTTCAGTAATTTCTCAAGTCACGACAAAAAAAATGTCAAAAATTCCTAATAATTTTTTATTGAGTGGATCCAGCACGGGCGAGTGCGGCGGCTCGCTATGTGGTGGATACGCCCACTGATCACCATCTTCACCTCGATCAGAAGATGGCGATAGCCCACTGTACAACACTTTCCCCAGTGTTTCCCCTTTGGAAAATAACTGTTTTTCCAATAATGTTCTAATTCTTTGGTTTGGTAAATAATAGACTTGGTACTTTTGGAATTGTGCATGTGGGTAGAGATTTAGCAGAGATAATGGTTGTAATAAGGCCATGTTTGCCTCCAAGAAGGAATGAAATCATTTGAGAGAGATGAAAATTCAAAGATAAAGAATGTGAAGGCTGTACTTGTTGGCTTGGAACACTATGGCCACACAATGCAAAGAATACTAAAATAAAACTTTCTGATGAAGGACATTGCCTAAGATCTTAAACCCTCTTAAATCTTTTATCACACTATATGTGCTGATACTTCAAGGCCCGTTATAAGATTATATATATATATATATATATATATATATATATAATGTAATATCTCGCTATCATTTCGAACAATGGTATGTAAAAGTGTTGCAACAATGCAGAAAACTAATTCCTGTTCAAATAATTTTTCTGTGAAAAGGAGAAGATAAAAATGGTGTGAGAAATTCTAGAATATATAGATCCACTCATTCCCTTTCAATTGACATATATTTTCACAATTTGAACCTAAAATGTTCCATCATTTGACAGATGAGACGGTTAATTATATAATTGTTACCGGAAATATAAACGATGTTCAATTAAAAACAATTTTATCAATTCAAATCATAAGAAAAAATAAAATCAGCAGCCCTAATTGATGAGCAATGCAAAGTTCCAAGTGTTTGTCCATCAACAATATGCTTGCAGCCTATGTATGGACAAAAAATGTAGCCAATTCTTTTATTTTTATAGTGCACAAATTACCATTTTGTCATAAATACAGTGTTTGATTTTCCATATCATTCGAGAGAGCCAAGATAATTCATTGCGAGCCAAATCTTTATAATTCTACATGTATAAAAAATACAAGACCATATATAATATTCCATCAAGTAGAGTTTAAGAACTGAACGACGAAATGCCAAATCTTTATATACTAATATCTGCTGGAAAAGTAACTGAACAAACCTCTTATTCCAGCTCACAATCTTCTGTGCGTTCTGATGAAGTTTGTCGTATTCATAGCGATTGCAGTGGTACAAATGTGGATTCCGGCTAAGCACATAGTTGTAGATAACAAAAGTAGAGCCTTCCACTGTCGTCCGGACACTAAAATTGCTAGCGCTGTTGATACAAGAGCAACAATTGAGAGGGCATTTTTCCAAGCCCGAAAAGCTTTAAGAGCACTCCCGCAATCCTTGCAATGAATAACGTGTCGAAAATATCTGTTGGCAAGATTTGGAGCGTGCATATCCCCGATCCCTCCTTTTGCTGGCTGTGAGGCCGAAAGATTGGCAACAAAACCTGCTGGAGCATGCTCGACTACAGCTGGATCTTTTGGTAGTGAAATTGTGCTATGCCCGATGTGATAAGGCATTCCATTCCCGACTCTGTCCATCCACTTCCTGTACTCAGCTACCCATGTGTCTGATGATTTCATATTGATGTACAGTTCTCTTGTGGGAACTTTTTCTTTCATAAGAATTTCATTCTGGGATGAAAGGAATCCCATGTCTTGCTCAAAAACCTTACTCGCATTCTGATGGAAGTACCACTGTGGAATGATTTTAAACAGCATGGGTGGTTGTCTAGTATTCCCAAACCTTACAATAAGCATGGATTTTCCTTGACCAGATGGTCTACAAAGGAAAAGACCAGAAAAGTAGTCTTTCTCGCCATTTTTGTCAATGATTTCCCTACTGTTATGAAGTACACATGGTGCTTCAAAACGTAAAAAGTTCGGTATGTAGTTTGGAGTCAACCGATCTTTTTCTCGACCCCACCAACCTGCAAAGCCTCGGCCCGTTCTTTCAGTCACTTCGAAAAATAGTGCTGTCGCATCTTCTCTTTTTGCAGTAAAATCTGTTCTATCGTGTGAGATAGGAACATGAGCAGGATCCATGAGGTTTTCTAAAAGAATAGAGTGGTCGTAGGGAAGTTCATGGATTGTTGAAATATCTCGAAACCCTGGCTTCGCGAAGTTCTCAAACCAAGGTATTTTCTTAGCATTTGATGGTGTCTTGTGAGACATCCATATCCATATTACTCCTTGAGAATCTCTCACTTCATATGGTTTTAAACAGGCTGATATCGGAATTTTTGCATTGGCCGGGAGCTGTCCCAAAAATCATGAGAAAAAAATGTTGTTCAATTTATCTAGTATGAAATGATGAGCGTCACGAGGAAGATGCATTAAAGTCAGACCTGAGGTATTGCCACACATTTACCACTGCCTTCGAATTGCCAACCATGGTACAGACATTCCAGTCTCCCCTCAAACAATTGACCTTCAGAAAGTTTTGCCAACCTAAATTTGGAAATATTTACAGAACATCATCAAATATTTCCCATTCACAAGAAAGAATTCATTTCTGTTTGTAAAGGACCTAAAGGTTAAAATGTCAAATCTGAAGTACTTTGAGCTATAAAGCAGGCAAACATTTTGGCTAATAATAGACGAGTCTTCTCTCGTATGGCCATTTAAAGAACAGCCTTCCTCTCAAATGACACTATTTTTCCATAAATATTTGTATTGTCCCATAAGTCTTCAGAGATGCACATATGAATCTTAAACTAGAATCTATGGTGCAACCTCATCTCATTAAACCCTTTTTTGAGTCAAATCGGTAGCTCGACTTGTGCAATTGCCTCGCATTGGTCACTTGATTCACTTGGGTTAGTAAAACTAAATGGAGAAGTCCTATGGGCTGTTATGTAGTAACGGAATGCTGATTCACATCTAGCATGACAGGAAATGTAGCTGATGGTTTCAATCAAGTCACTCAGCTTCCACAAATCCAGTGGAACTATTATTACATACCTAAATTGTTTAATCCACATTTCATTTTTCCAAAGTCCATCAGTCAACTAAAGCAGCATAATTGGCTTGGAGTTTGATGCTAAAATAGTATAAAACTATGATTCATTATAAGCATTCAAAATGTGATTTTAATAAGGAACCTTAAAAATCCCATAAAAGTTCACATGAATTAAACAGATCCCATATAATTTCAAGATTCCTCACTCTGATTTCTTGAATTAACTATGATTAACAAACTCACATTCAAATTATGCAATTTTTCGGACAACATTAACTACAAAAGAGGCGCTGTTCAGGATAAAAACCCCATGGAGATGGACCATTTTCCGGGAAATTTAAGGGTAAATTCCAAATAAAACAAATGTGAGAATATAAACAGGATTACCTGTGAGGGCATCGATCTTCAAAACACTGAATCTCTCCATTGCCATCACGATAAAGAACAACCTGTTTGTCAAACACAGTAAGACCCAATGGAGCATCGTCTGGTACATTCTTGGTGAGATAAAGAGGGTACCATTCTTCCGTCCAGTCATATTCTGCCACTTCATCTTGACTGGACGGGTTCAAAATCACACCCTCCCCTTGATCATCATCTGATGATGCAGATGATGATAGCCCACCAACAATCTCCTCTGCAACTGCATGACACTTTTTCCAGCGCTTACTCACTGGAAAATAACTTGTTTTATGATTATGTTTTAGAGATCGGGACACTAAATCCCTTGGTTTTGTGGGTACTAGATTTGTTACTTTTGGAGTGGTGCATGTGGGTGAGAAGTTGAGGATTTTGGGCAGAGATTTACCAGAGAACGATGGCTGTAATAAGGCCATGTCTGAAGAAGAAATCAGAAGTGGAGTCGAAGAAGAAAATTGTAAAGTTTAAGAATGTGAATTGTATTGTTACTTCTTGGGGTGGTGCACTGGTTATAGCCACACAATGCAAACACGACCACAAATGGAGTTGATTGTAATAAAAAAATAAATAAATAAATTTCCACACATACTTAATAATAATAATATTAATTTTTATAAAAAAATCAATTAACAACAACAAAAATAATGAAACATATCGAAAATGGTTAAACATTTTCTTTAGAAAATAAATTATACTACCTGGGTTGGAAAACAAATTCACCAAAAAGCTGGAAATGAGGCGCGTAAATGAAAATCATGGAAATGGTTTTGCCTGGAAAGTGGAAGCAATCAAACAAGACAAATTTGGAATTTGAGTGAAAAAAATATCATTTTCCATGGAAAAAACTGAATCAAATGCAACCTAAGATGTTTCTGAGACCTCACCCTACTATGCAACGTTCCTTG
The DNA here is from genome assembly GCA_963555705.1 of Ligustrum vulgare. NCBI lineage: Eukaryota > Viridiplantae > Streptophyta > Magnoliopsida > Lamiales > Oleaceae > Ligustrum > Ligustrum vulgare. The sequence goes on from OY743175.1 coordinate 53,323,227, forward strand.
CTATACACCACTACTGTTATTATCTTTGTTGGAACTGCCCAGTGTCAAACGGAATTATCACGTGGCACAATTTTGAATTTTTTTTTTTCAATTTTTAATTTCTCTTTATTGCAAGTTGACCTATATTATATTACACTCGATGTCCCTCAACTTCTAAATTTCATTTCTTTAGTCCTCAAATTTTGACTTTACTTTCGAAAATATCCTTATTTATTTGTAACTCAGGTCCCTCAACTTTATTGCAATTCGACCCCCTATTATAATTACACTCGAGTGTTTAATATGCTGGCTCAACAATTTTGGATTTTGTTGATTAAATATATGTTATTTTTTGTTTAGTTTATTTTACTTGAATAAAAGAAATACCAAGAAATAATGCATTGGAGTTGACTTTTGTTATTCTCTTTCTTTTCATTTAAAATTTATCCTATATGAAAAGAAATTTCATACATTGACTGATATATGGCAAAATTTATTCAATGTGAAAAGTGTGGTATTGTAGATACTCTTACATTTGAGAAACTCGTCTTGATCAACCGATCTACAATACACAAGAGTAATAATTCTGGAACATACGCTTTTGTAGCATTTTTACAGCTTCGCCTACCAGCACGATGCTTGTACTGACTATTGTTCTCACACAATCTCGTATTCAATGTATAGTATTGTAATTTGTAGATACTCTTATATTTGAGAAACTTGTCTTGATCAATCGATCTACAATACACGAGTAATAATTCTGAAACATATGTTTTTGTAGCATTTTTGCAGCTTCATCGCCTACAAGCACGATACTTATATTGACTATTGTTTCAGACAACCTCGTTTTCAATGTTTAGGTAGCTTCATTTCACTTGCTACTGTTACTGGAATTACTTTTACTTCCTTTTGCTCTGGCTACTCGTTAATATGTTCCAATATGTCATGCTGAATTTTGTTCGCCCATGAATAATGAATTCAACAACAGCTCAAAAGGTTGAACCATTTGAAAATCTCCGAGCTCTCTTTACAAACTAACAAAATATTGAGAGTATCCGTCTTTTTTCCTCTTTTTCTTCTCTCAAGTTCCTCTCTTCTTCCTTCACTTTTCTTCATTCCTCTCCCCTTGGCAGCCGTGTATACTGTCTGAGTGTCTTCAATTAATTACTTTTATTTTCTATTTAATTTTTTACGTTTTTTTTCCTTGTTTTGTCATGTCTTGTGCACAATCTTTGTTAGAAAAAACTAGTTGCATGCACTATTATTTAGAACAATAATATTTCAGAAAAGAAAAACTTATCGATCGAGACTCGTGATAGCACGATGTCCTAAAGTGAAATTGTTCGTCGTAATTTACTGCGACCTCTTTGGACAATCACTTCCAGGATACAACGATCGAATCACTATGTGCAGCAATCACAAGCGATTTCAGAACTCTCAAGGTTACTTCAGAATAGTGTATTGAAAAAAATAGATGAACAAGAAAAGAAGATTTTTTTTTTTATATATATATAAATTGTTTCTTTATTTTATTCTGAAAATGTATCTTGAATTTATAGAGACAAAATAGGCATAACTTCCACAGGGATTAATGAAGGAGAAACTGAAACTTTATGATTACATTATTTCATAAGAAACTGTCTCAACAGTCAGAAATAAAATTAATCCCCTCAACAGTCAGAAATAAAATTAATCCGGAAATGATTAAAAAATAAATATGCGCGTGGAATGTGAATCAAACCACCAACCTCCAATGTAAATTTCACATTTTCCACCACTTGGACACTTTACGTAATTTATTTATTTATTTCAATTAATATATATAATATATATCTAACAATCTTCTCTAATCTTTCCTCTTCTTACGCTCAAATTTCTATCCCATGTTTCATTTTTCAACTTCCGTTTTTATTTTGAACCATGCTATTATTAAAGGTCCCTGTTAGGGGCGAATTCAGGAATTCAATTCAGTACGAGCAGACATTACAAGATAATGAGAAAAAAAAATTTCGATACCTCAAATTATAGGATAAAAAAAAAGAGTTTTTGGAGGATCCAACACGAGCGATCGAACTCTAACCAAGGGCTGGATCCGTCCACGCTCACTGTAGGGGGGTTATTTATAAAGTGAGGGGCCTGTAATACAGCCCCTGTTTGTCTCTCATTCCACTATTATTTTACTACTCAAAACAAATATCAGGGTAACACTATAATCGAGACCTTATAATTTTATGGGCTTACTACTTAAATTACACGCAGTTATAAGATAACTTTAAGCTTCTTTAACATTATCTTTCATCATCCAAGTTAAATAATTACCGGTTTGTTAAAAGTTTTTTGTTAAGAACATGTTTTTTTTTTATTTTTTTAGATAAAATGTGTGGTTGAAAAGTAGAGAGAGAAAATGTGTGTGATTAAAAATTGATTTGATGAATTGTGATGTAAAAACATGTTTGTCAAACAGAGGCTTAAGATCCTTAGTCTCTGTTTTGGTAAGAGTTATTTTGTTTATAAATATAGAATGTGATATTTTCGAGTCAAAATATGTGGTTGACAAGTAGCTTGAGGAAATGTACATTATGTGGTTTACCAAGAGATACCTAATGAGAAGATTACAAATAGGTTTTGGACTTGTGCTAAAATTAGTGATATACAATTTTACATATTGGAAAAATCAGTTCATATTAGAGTTTACTTGACAATTGTAAATTAGCAAGGTTTAATCTTTTTGGGTTGTTTGGCAAAGTTTAATCATAAAGTTCTAATTAAATGAGTTATAAAAAAAAAAAAAAAAAAAAAAAAAAAAAAAAACTTTAACCAAAACTACATCCCATTCACCCAAATGTGTGAAGAAGAACCCACTACGGCACTACCCTCCATGGCCGTGATACCTCACTCTTATCCTTTTATAGGGCAACCATTCTTACACTTAAGGGTTGTTTGGCAAAGGTTTTAATAATTTTTTATAAAAAGATAATAAAATTGGTATTTAAAATTAATTGTTAATTTTAACCTCAATTTTTTAGCAGTTTTTAAATTATGTCAAAAAAGCAAGTCTTGTATTAAGTGGGTTTTTAGGGGAACGTACATTTTTGGACAATTGCATCATTGGTCCTTGATTTATTATTCAGGTTTAGGTTAGTTCAAATATTTTCAAATGAGAAAATTAGCCTTAAATATTTCATTTTTGTTGTAAAACGTCTTTGAATTATCATCTAATCCTCGTGAAAACATGCCTTACTTCTAATTGAATATAACTCTATTGAATTCGATAATGTGTCAAACATGTTTCAAATTAATAAACTGAAAAAACACTCAAACATTCCATTCGTCCAAAATGCATGAAGAAATGTCCTTTTTTATGATACCCCACCCCTCTACCCTTTTAAAATGCTATCATTTTACACACAGATTGTTGGGATTTTAGGACGCAAGTTTCTTGGAGACAATTGCATGATCGATTCTCAATCTATTAATCAAGGGTAGGTTATTCTTCGGCCCTTAAAAACAAGAAATTTCCCACAATCTTGCATTTTTGTTGCATGATAAGAAAAACTGTTTAAATTTTCGTTGAATTATCATGCAATCCTCGTAAAAATAAGGCTTACTTCTAATCGAGTACAATTATACTATTCCATAACGGGCGAAACGTATTTTAAATAAATAAGCTGAAAATATACTTGATATCTCATTCACCATAAGGTGTAAGAACCCACCGTAATGGGTTTTCAATTTATTATTTAGCAATTCTTTGCTAAATGTATTTATAAACAAGTTTTTCATTACATTTAACTCAAAGCAACTTTTTAAACGTACACATTTTTTTTAAAAATCATTTTCAACCACGAATTTTACTTTGAAAATAACACATTATTTGTTTATAAATAAAATTGGGTAATCCAACATAGCATAACAAGTTAATTCTTTATTCTTAAAAAGAACAAATTAGTCCTTAAACTGCTCATTTAAATAGCTAGAGAACCATTTATCTTACTTTAATTTTTAAGGCAAATACTAAGTTGAGAGTTGAGATAAGAATATAAGGTTGGACATGTTTGTTAAACTTTTTGAGTTTAGAAACACGTTTTTTCATATTTTCTAGGTAAAATATGTGGTTGAAAAGTGGAGAGAGAAAATATGTGTAGTTAAAAATGAGTTTGAAAAATTGAGATGTTAAAAAATATGTTTTTTAATATGTTTACCAAACAGAGGCGTAATGATTTGGCCCCAGCTTGATAACTTGTTTATAAAAGAATCGTGTAATGATTAGCCTTTCTTTGATAATTTGTTTACACATTTTTTCAAACCGCTTTTTAACTATACACATTTTTTTAAAATCGTTTTTTAATCACATATTTTATCTCAAAAATATTATATTCTTTGTTTATATATATAAAAAAAAAACTTTTACCAAATAGAGACTTAATAAATATTTAGATTGATGACGACTTTACGTTACTAAAGATCGATTGTACCTTTGTAAGATCATAAGAAAAATTTATGGACCAACTTACTTCTTTTTAAGAGTTTGGGATCCTTTCTTTCATTAGAAGCATTTTGTTATAAATTAGGTCTGAGTAAAAGAATCTTAACCAACGATTTTGTTCATTTCGTTTCGGTTCTTTCAAAATTTTTAAATAGTTTTGGTTCTAAAAATCAAGAACCATTTGGTTCTGGTTCTTGGTTTAGAATCAAAACCAAAACCAAAACCAAGATCGATAGAATAAAACTGAGTTTTTTTTTTGTTAAACATATAATGTAGTAAAAATAAAATAATCAATTCTTAATCTTAATGTATATTATCCTGTCCATTAATCATTATCAATTACCCAACAATTATTGGCCAATTCAACATTTCAATAACCATAAGCAAAACAAGTAATAAACAAAAACCATAAATCAAAAATTCATTTTGCTTTTACTGGTTCTGTCGTTTAGCTTCAAACCTTCAACCGTCAAGCCTTCAAGAATCAACAAATAATAAATATTCACTTTCCATCTCAGAATCAATTGTTATCTTGTTTTCAAGAATTTGATGGACTTATGCGACCGTTCCTTGAAAATGTGGAGAACTACGAGCAGAAATTGAAGTATTTTTAAAATGAGCACATACACGCATACGAGGAGATACGTTACTATTTGGAAAATGGTGAATATTTTGATATCAAGGACAAATATGACTGCTGTATTCATATCTTGATCAAACTCTATAACTTTGTGACCTTATTTCGACTCTTATCAACAAGAATATATCATTACTTAAGTTTGAAAATTTTAGTTTACAAAATCAAAATCAGAACCAAAATCAAAATCAAAATCAAAATCAAAAGAGTGAAACGGTTCGATTCGATTCTTTTCAAAAGAATCATCGATTCTTGATATAATTCCATTCCATGAAAATCAAAATCAGGTCAAACCAAGTCCACGCTTACTTAAAAATCCTTGGAACTTAACAACGTTTATAATATTCAGTTTACATCTCCCCAATAGATCCTCTCTCTGTGGTTCCAAATCCCCCTCCAAATTTCCTTCCACTCCCCTTCTCTCTCTCTCTCTCTGGGCGTGTTCTTATGCGCGTATGTCTTGGTTTCCCTCTAAGAGTCAATTTTTATTGCTATATAAAGAAAGCCACTTCTTAAACCCATACACTAACAGCTGTAAAGATGCAGCCTTCAACTGTGACTCAAGAACGCACAAATCCCTTTGGCTTCGTATCCCGATTGAGCACTTTTCTAGTCAATTATTCTAAGTTTTATCCTGATGGGCACTCGGTTTTCTTATCTAACTCCTTGTATTTTGATGCCAAGAAGAGGCCAAAGGCTGTGGCTTCATTGAGTTTGAGCACCAAAGGTGCTTCCTTTAGCATTAGAAGAGCCTTGAATCAATTCAATAAAGCTGTTAAGTTCCACTGTGAGAAATTCCCACTCAGTTTCGCCTCGGTTGGGGTTAATTCAGGTGAGAATAACGGGTTTAGAGATGATGGAAATGGTGTTTTGGAGGAATCAGAGGGAGTGCCTATGAATAGCGTGGACTCTGAAACTCCGAAAAAAGTTTTGATTTTGATGAGTGACACTGGTGGGGGTCACAGAGCGTCTGCTGAAGCCATCAAGGCTGCTTTTAATGAAGAGTTTGGAGATAATTACCAGGTCAGTCTTTGATGGATTTGAATAACTTTTGTTTTCATTTATTCTGTGTATGTTTGGTTGAAAAGGAAGAGTTTAGTGGGTATACTTGGCAAAGTACAAGCAATAAATATAAATATAAATACAATCAGGAGTATGGTGTTGAATACAAGTTTAAATAAATAAATTTGTCTCTCAAGATTTTGGAATCATGTTATAGCAGCTATTAGAATTTGAAATTGTGTATGTGAAAAGCCTTGGTTAAAAAATTCTGTTGAATTTATATCCGGGCTCAGTTTCATTGACAACACCACCATCATATTCGACCATCTCCAACAAGTAGATAGATCCACCACCACAGCCCCCCAAAGGGGCTGCATGATGAAGAAGACGTCCAAAAAGAGCAGCAGCCAAGTTTTAAATTATGTCAAGTCTCAAAACACTTAGGCAAGGAGTATAGAAATTAGGTTAAGTGCCAATTGGGCCAAAACCAACAAATAGCCAAGTCTCCATATATGGGCCAAACATGAGAGCGGGCCATGAGCAACAAGTCCAATGAAATATCGCTTCCAATGGTCCAACAAGTTGTGGTCGGGCACTCGACTTTGGTCTTGTTCATGGTGTCATTTTTCCCCTCTTTCAAAGCCTATGAAATATAATAAACCGGTCTACATCATTGTCTGGACTTGTTGGGTATCAACAAAAAACCCAACAAATTTGAATAATGTCTCATAGTCAATTTCATCGCGTTTGCTTCTTGATTATATGTTTTGTCCTCTGTTACAGGTGTTTATTACTGATTTATGGACAGATCATACTCCATGGCCTTTTAATCAACTGCCAAAGAGTTACAACTTTCTTGTAAAACATGGTTCACTGTGGAGAATGACATATTATGCTTCTGCTCCACGTGTAATCCACCAATCCAATTTTGCTGCAACTTCGACTTTTATAGCTCGGTAAGGTTATATCTTAATTCTACATAAATTCTTGTGACTAACATGTGCATATAAGGGACTAGTTTTTCTATGATGGTTACTACTTATTTACTTGTGAAGTCTGCAAGAATATAATTTTTTACTTACTTAGGCTACTCGGTCTGCTAAGCTTATAAACAATCAAACCCAATTTTAAATACCCAAAGTTTGGCATGTGGGACTGTATTTGGCAAGAGCTTGATCTGTGACACTGTCGTCGACTTTGGTTTTGAGCTATGGCCATTACCCACATATTAAAATTTATTCGCAGACTCGTATTATTAGTTTTTAGAAATGATCTCATGTATTTAATCCTGAACTCAAATGTCATACTCATAGATTTGACACCATTACCTAAACATTTGCAAATTAATGATGGTGCTCTTCTGCTTTCCCTCTTCCCTTCTCCTTGTTAATCAAGTTTAACATATTCTGCTAAAGCTATCTTGTTAATCTGATTTACTAGTTCTGACCTTCTTTTACACACTTTAAATACTCAGAGAGGTTGCTAAAGGATTGATGAAATACCAGCCAGACATTATTATTAGTGTACATCCTTTGATGCAACATGTTCCGCTGCGTATCTTGAGGTCGAAGGGTCTCTTGAAGAAGATTGTTTTCACCACTGTGGTAACAGACTTGTCAACATGCCATCCTACATGGTATGCTATCTGCCATCCCCCCTCCCCCTTCTCTCACGGTATTCTTAATGTTGGTTTAATTTATTATGCCATTTATGAGTAGGTTTCACAAGCTTGTAACTAGATGCTATTGTCCATCAGAGGAGGTTGCCAAACGAGCACTAAGAGCTGGTCTTCAGCCTTCTCAAATCAAGGTTTTTGGCCTTCCTGTGCGGCCTTCATTTGTGAAGCCTGTTCGCCCTAAGGTTGTGTTCTATTCTCATTTGTCCCCTTTCCGCAAGGCATACAAATTTTCAGTTTTTAGCTTTTAATCATTGGAGCTAATAGAGTACAGAGGTTTAAAACTTCCTGTCGTATTCTAATCCTTGACCAGAAAACTGGAACGGTTTTGAGTCATTCTGAGGTCTAATGGATGACAACAGCTAAGTTGGTTAATTATAAGGTAGTGAGTTAAATTTCCTGTCAACTATAACTGGTCATGTAAGTTACAACATCAGATTGGTTTGAAGACAATTGCCATTATGTTTGGATGTTTATGGCTTAAGATGTTATTTTCACATGATGCCAGAATTCATGTTTTAAGGATAATTTTTCTGTGACATTTTTGTCAGTGCTATCAATTGTACATTGATTTTCGAGTAAACTTGGACAGAGATTTGGTGCTCCCTTTTTTGATCTTTTTCTAGCGAAACCAAGCAAAGAGGAATGCCCTGTATAATTTGGCTCCGTGTCTATTATGAAACATGTTCTTTTCCTCCTTCATTCCCCCTTTAACATGGTTTTGCCCTTCCATTGGTTTTTTCTACATTTTAGGCTGCATTTGGTGATAACTTGGCTTCAGGACTTTATGTTATTTGCTTGTAAACTTTAGTGGTGCAAATTTTTCATTCACTTTTGTGGGCATGGATTATTGTTTTGGAAGGAGAAACTAGAGCTTTCTAGCATCTTTATGGATCTGGAATATAACCCGATTGTAACTTAGTTTGCACACTCACCGATTGCAAGCCATTTATGCCGTGTTTGAAGCATAGAACACTAATATCAGACAATTTTGTATTGAATTTATAGGATGAACTTAGGGAGGAGCTTGGAATGGACAAGTACCTCCCTACTGTTTTGCTAATGGGAGGCGGGGAGGGAATGGGTCCCATTGAGGCTACTGCTCGAGCACTTGGTGATGCATTATATGACGAGATTCATGGGGAACCAATAGGTCAGGTTCTCGTGATCTGTGGCCGCAATAAAAAGCTCACCAACAGATTACAGTCAATAAACTGGAAGGTCCCAGTCCAGGTAACAATAAACAACTCCTAAGAATTTCCTACACTTGGCCTTGTAATAACTCGTCTATCATAATAATATTGCGTAAACTAAGAGGCGATAACATTCAGTCCTGTTTCTGGAGATATTTTAAATTGTGGTATGTTATGCAATATGACTTTGTAAATAGTAACAGTGTAAGTTGATTAAGCGCTATAACATTTGAATTCTTTCTTGTGCCACTATCATCTCATACTGCTTAGAAGGTTCATCTTTCTTGCTTGCTTAATTTTTCCGCGTTCTGTCTTTTATTACTTCTTGGTCAAAGAGAAATTCAACAATTTTTTTCTCAAATTCATTTTCAACTACACATTTTATGGGACCCACCACTTTACACAATTTTCAACAACTTTACATTCAAAAATTTCTCCTACATCAAACAGGTAAATGTACTGTTTTGTATGATACTCAATTATACTGGAGACCTTTTGGATTTTTATTTTTTATTATTATTTTATTTAATTATAAAGTGTGAAGCTGGTATAGAACTTAGATCAGGATTAGAAATCGGAACTTGGATAAAAGACATGGAAAATTTCTTAGAACTAGTATCGGATTTATGCTTCGTTTCCATATTCCTTACTAATGTCCAAGATCCAAACAGAACCTTACTATGTATTTCCATGACTTGCATTTTTAGGTGAAGGGGTTCGTCACTAAAATGGAACAGTGCATGGGTGCATGCGATTGCATCATTACCAAGGTACATTGCTTTTGGCAGTAATGAAAATAGTTCAATAAAAGGGGGGAAAAAAAGAAAATAAAAAAAAGAGAGGACATTATCACTCATTTGAGATTTTGACAAATGGCATTTTGCAGGCTGGACCAGGAACTATTGCGGAAGCTATGATTCGAGGACTTCCCATAATTTTAAATGGTTTCATTGCCGGGCAGGTAGCCACAGTATACTCTGCTATATTTCAATTTTCCCCAAAAATATCCGTCTGTGTTGTAGTAATTGTTCATGTTTTAGACCGGCTTTCTTATTCTTTATCTAGTTTTCCCCAAACATTCACTCTAGTATATTCAATGTTTGTCATAGATTATTGCCCTTAAATTTCTTGTTTATTGCAGGAAGCTGGGAATGTGCCATATGTTGTCGAAAATGGATGTGGGAAATACTCCAAGTCCCCGAAAGAAATAGCTAACATAGTCTCTCAGTGGTTTGGTCCAAAACAAGATGAACTCATAGCCATGTCACAAAACGCATTGAGGCTTGCAAGGCCAGACGCCGTATTTAAGATTGTCCACGATCTTCACGAGTTAGTCAGACGTGAAAACATTTTACCCCAATATTGTACGACTTGAACAAAGTGACTTCCACTCAATTTTCGGTTGAAGTTCTTTAATTGAATTTCTGGCTTGGGAATTTAAGAGGTTCTTTCTGTCCTTCCATTTATTCTTTTGGACAGTATTTCTCATTATATTTAGGGAAATGAGACACGAAAAAATGAATGTTTTACGTCAAATTCATTCCAAAAGCTCCATTTTTTTTTAATAATTTGTTGTGGTCCAAGAGAGAAGTTTACAGGTGAAACTATTACCAATTACCATCACCCTCTTCAATTATCATTTACATATGAAGGTGATACTTTTGTAAGTGTGTGATATACATAATTGATAGGACTCAGACAGTTTTTTAGGTTGATTTACTTTGAGTTTTGTCTTTCCATTATTTTTTCTTCTTCTTTTCAGTATTCTTGAAAGATGTTTAATTGAAGATCGCGTTCTAAAAAACATGAAACGTGATTAAGCTACAAGATCAAGCTTCAAACTTTAGAACTAAAGCTAGCTTAGATGAAGATTAAGCGTAAAAAAAAAAACGTATAGTTAAGCGTTAATAGCAAACTACGTACTTAGACGTTGCTTGAGCGAGATAAAGCGAACTTTTCAGAACAATGATTGGAGGTGGGGTGGAGGCCATTTAAGGTTTTTCTTTCTATTTTCTTGATATATTGAAGTAATGTTCAACTTACTTTACCGAATTTGCTATTTAGAGTAAAATCTTCAATCCTTTGATCCATTTATGAACGGAAATACCTCTTAAGGGCTTTAGTTAGGTTGGGACATCTACCTATGTTAGTATCGTTTACAACATTGATGCGATTATATCGATTCCATCTTTACTCTCCTATGTGGTTGTACCTCTTCCGCAGTCGCAATGTGGCATGAAACGGGTATTGCAATAAGACACTATTACTCAACATCCACCTAAATTGGTGGCATACAACATTTTTTATACTTTTTTATCATTTGAAGTTTACAAAATTAATTTTTGATACTTTTACACGTGTCATTCATCTAATTTTTTTTATCAATCACATCAACATCGAAATCAGCAATTTACAGTATTTCAAGCAACTATTCGATTACCGAATTCGGGCAAAGTTGCATTATTATAATCCCAATCCTCAACTCTTAGAGGCTAGAGCAAATGTCTTATTCAACTACACTGGGGGACCCCTCAAATCCATTAATGGAGCTCACACTGCAACAGTCGAAACAGCGGCAAACATTTGAATTTCAAAATCAGTCTTGATCCGGTGCCAATCGTTGACACTATTATGATGCTAATGATAGATACAGTTGTGGCTCTCACACACAGGTGGAACCAAAGCACACGTGCCTGTCGCGGCACTAGATCTTTTGCACAACTATTTATTGGGGACGGGGACAGGAATTTTTTATCCACCAGAGTTTTGAGAGCCTGTTGCTGTTAATAATGGAGCCTTCTTCATCTTTGCCTTTTTTAATAGACGCAGAGAATTATTTCTTAACATATCCAAGATGTCCTCTCTCAAAAGAGGACGTTTTAAGTCAATTGAAATCTTTCAATTATCCTGTGAGTTATTTATATATTCGTGTGTGTCAAGAATGTTAAACAAAATCATGATATTTGATATACTTATATACGCATTTGTATTCTTTGTATACCTACTTATCAATATATAGTTCCTTGTAGGACCTCTATAGTAATTATCTTTGTATATATATGGACAATGTATGTATTCCTGTTTCAGTAGTCAGAATATTCAAAGCTTCCATTACACAGTAGCCTTCACTTCCTTTTCTTGGTATCAGAGCACTCCATGGCCAACACCACCGTTGTTGAGTTGTTCCATCCACTCTTTGGCTGATTTCTTACACACGAAGGTGAAAGTTTCTTTTCCATTGTTTCTTATTTTCTGCCTCAGAGTCAGCAGTAGCTCCTTCAACAGCTCCTTCTTCATTTCATTCTTCATGGACGACACCAACACCGGAAATCAAACTCCACTAAGCGATGTGCCTCCACCCAGCAATGTGCCTCCAATCGGATGTCAGACTTCTAGTTCAGAAATTTCGTCGACACAGGTGACTTCTATTGCACCTCAAGGATTAACCTCTGTTAGACTTACACCTTCTTTAGGAAATACTCATGGCCAATTTTGTTCCTTGAAGTTAAACAATGACAATTATCTGTTATGGAAAAATCTGGTATTACCTGTTATAAGGGGTCACATACTTGAGGGGTTTATATCAGGAACGAAGATGTGCCCACCTGAGTTTCTATCTGAACAATTAAATGGTGTTACTGTGGTGAAATCAAATCCCGAATATGAAGATTGGTTTGCTCAAGATCAAATGCTTCTTGGTTGGCTCTACAATTCAATGGAATTGGATATTGCTTCTCAGTGATTGGGAGCAAAAATTCCCAGGAACTTTGGCTTGCTATTGAAAGATTATTTGTTGTGCACTCAAAATCTAATGTGATGTATTACAGAAAGGAATTTCAAAAGGTTCAAAAGGGAGGTGCAAAAATGGAAGATTACCTCAAGTCTGTGAAGAAATTGGCTCATAATTTGGCCTTGGCAGGTTACCCAGTTACAAATGAGGAACTTGTCTCTCAAACTTTGGGCGGGCTAGACTCACTTGAATATAACCATGTTGTCTGCCAGATTACTGAGATTGATAACATTTCTTGGATTGAATTGCAATCAAGGCTGCTTAGCTATGTCTCTAACAGAGGAGGAGGTAGTCAGCCCAAGAACATTGGAAATTCAACTGGTGCTAGTCAAAGTCAAACAAGAGGAAATTTTGGAGGGTATAGAGTTGGAAGAAATTCTTTTGGTCTTGGAAAAGGACAGTATAGAGGAGGTTATGGAGGCTATAGAGGTGGCAGATATCGAGGAAGAGGAGGAAGAAATGATTTCCAGAGAAACAACTACAGAATAATATGCCAGATATGTGGAAATTCTGGTCACACTGCAGTTTTTTGTCAACACAGAAATGATCAGTCCTACATGGGAACAACACCTGAAAACATGAGACTCAATAGTAGCACATTTGGTCATCCACAATCAGTGTTCATTGCATCACCCGAAACCATTGGTGATCCTGCTTGGTATGTTGATAGTGGTGCAAGCAATCATGTTACTGGAGATGCTAACAATCTTACTCAGGGGACTACGTATCATGGTAAGCAAAGTTTAACCATAGGCAATGGGAATAAATTAAAAATATCCCAAACTGGTTATAATATTATGCCTACTCTTGATGGAAGATTTCTACTCTTAAAAAATATTCTCTTTGTTCCTGATATTGCCAAAAACCTTGTTAGTGTGTCTCAATTAACAGCCTATAATGATATATTTATTGAATTTCACTCTCATGATTGTTTTGTCAAGGACAAGCAAACGGGGATGGTGGTACTGCAAGGGAAACTTAAGGATGGCCTCTATTAGTTGAAATCTCCACCAAAAGTCACCAATAGTCAGTATAACTCTATTTTTGGTCCTGCTCATAAACTATTTTTTTCAAAAATACCTAGTCTGTTGCCTTCTTTATCTCAACAATCTTTTGTCTCCAATGTAAATAGTTTAAATTCCCTGAGTAAACTTTGGCTTAAAATATTAGGCCACCCCTCAAATCGAGTATTGTCTGTGATACTCAAAAGGTGTAATGAGCAGGTTGATATCAATAAAGAATCAATGTTTTGCGATGCTTGTCAGTTTGGTAAATCTCATTTACTTCCTTTTGCTAAATCAGAATCATGTGTTGATAATATTCTTGATCTAATTCATACATATATTTGGTGACCATCTCCTATTACATCTGTTTCAGGATATAAATACTACATTCATTTCATTGATGATCATAGCAGATATATTTGGATCTATCATTTGAAACAAAAATCAGAAACCCTATCAACCTTCATCCAATTCAAAAACCTTGTTGAAAATAAATTTGATAGAAAAATCAAATGTCTTCAATCCGACATGGGTGGTGAGTATATAAGTCTACTCCATCTTGCTAAACAAAGTGGAATTGAAGTCAGACATTCATGTCCTTATACCTCAGCCCAAAATGGAAGAGTTGAAAGAAAATATAGGCATATTGTAGAAACTGGCTTGACATTACTTGCACAAGCATCTATGCCTTTGAAATACTGGTTTGAAGCATTTCAGACAGAAACATTTCTCATTAACTTACTCCCAACTCCCGTACTTAATTGGGCATCCCCTACAGAAAAACTCTTAGGAAAAACACCAAACTACAAAAATCTAAAAACATTTGACTGCTCTTGCTTTCCTTGTCTCAGACCATATCAAAATCGTAAGTTTCAATTCCATTCCACTAGGTGTGTCTTCCTTGGTTATTGTGAAAACTCAAAAGGCTTCAAATGCCTAAGTTCAACAGGAAGAATCTATGTGTCTAGACATGTTGTGTTTAATGAAAAAGAGTTTCCTTTTCAGCATGGATTCTTGGATACAAAGAAACTTGAGTCTGATACTGTCGTTCTCACAAATGATTTCACACATCTCTCTCCTGTATGTCAAAATTCATATACAATTGTTGAACATGATAGAGGTATTTCTTCGGTTCCCCTTGAAGTGCCATCAAAACCAACTGTTGGTCTAAACACAAATCAAGACAATGAGAGTGAAAATGAGGTACAAGATCAATTTCAACAATTTGAGACAGGTGAAAATGTGGTGGATGATACATACAATTCACCTACAAAAGATGTAGTTGATCAAAATCAAAATTCTTCTCTTGAAGTTCCCTTACAATCAACAGTTGATGCACCGCAAAATGATCAAATAACTGGAAGGCATCAAATGACTACTAGAAGCAAAAGTGGAGTCCATAAGCCTAAAAGGTATTCAACAGATTATGAATTGTATATTGCTCACACCAGGAAAGATTTGAAAGAGCCAACTAACACCCAAGAAGCCCTGCAAAATGAGCAGTGGAGAAAAGCAATGGAAGAAGAATACGAGACACTTGTGAAGAATGAGACTTGGAACTTAGTTCCTTATTCTTCCAAACTTAACATTGTTGGAAACAAATGGGTGTATAAAATTAAGTACAACGCAAATGGATCCTTTCAAAGGTGCAAAGCAAGGCTTGTTGCCAAAGGTCTTCATCAAACACCAGGAATAGATTATACTGAAACCTTCAGTCCTGTGATCAAGACTTCAACAATAATAATTATTCTAACCATTGCAGTTTCAAGGGGATGGAATGTGAGACAACTCGATATTAACAATGCCTTTCATAATGGAACTCTAAGTGAAGATGTGTACATGGAACAGCCAGAAGGTTTTGTTGACAGAGAAAAACCTGAGCATGTATGCAAGTTAAAAAAGGCTTTGTATGGTTTGAAGCAAGAACCAAGGGCATGGTATGATAAGCTAAGATCTACATTATTGAGCTGGGGCTTCATCAATTCAAAATGTGATACCTCGTTGTTTTACTTTAGAGATGAGACATAAGTGTTGATGGTCTTAATATATGTTGATGATATAATCATTACAGGTAACAAACTTCAGTCCTTGGAGAAATTCATTCGCAGATTAAATGAACTATTTTCTTTGAAAGACTTGGGTCCATTACATCATTTCTTGGGCATTGAAGTCAAAAGAGATATAACTGGAACGTACTTAACCCAAAGCAAGTATATTGAAGAGTTACTGGAAAAAATTGGGATGACCAAGCTTAAACCATGTCCTACGCCAGCTGCTATTGGAAAAGTCCTTTCAAAATCTGAAGGTGAATTAATGAACAATCCCACTATTTACATAAGTGTTATTGGAGCCTTGCAATACATCACTAACACTAGACCTGACATATCATTTATTGTGAATAAACTCAGTCAGTTCCTTCAAAAACCTAGAATCTCTCACTGGCAAGCAGTCAAAAGAGTTCTAAGATATCTCAAGGGCACAATAGACTATGGACTTCATATCAAACCTTGTGAAAGACTTGCTCTTATTGGTTTTTCAGATGCAGATTGGGCCTGCTGTTCAGATGATAGAAGATCAATTGCAGGACACTGTGTCTTCTTTGGAGATTCATTGGTCTCATGGTCTTCGAAAAAGCAACATGTTGTTGCAAGGTCTAGTACAGAATCAGAATACAGGTCTATGGCGCACGTGTCTTGCGAGCTTTCTTGGATTCAATCCTTACTACAAGAGTTAAATTTTCCTCTTCCTACTGTTCCAATTACCTGGTGTGACAATATGAGTGCAAGTGCACTTGCTGCAAACCTGTTTATCATACAAGGACCAAACACATTGAAGTTGATGTTCATTTTATCTGAGACAAGATTTTAAGTAAACAATTAGAAGTAAAATATGTTCCCTCACATGATCAAGTGGCAGATTGTCTTACAAAGGCACTTTCACCTTCGAGATTTAACTTTCTCAGAGACAAGCTCGGTGTGGTATAAAGACCACCACCCTCTCGCTTGAAGGGGGGTGTTAAACAAAATCATGATATTTGATATACTTATATACGCATTTGTATTCTTTGTATACCTACTTATCAATATATAGTTCCTTGTAGGACCTCTATAGTAATTATCTTTGTATATATATATGGACAATGTATGTGTTCCTGTTTCAATAGTCAGAATACTCGAAGCTTCCATTACACTGTAGCCTTCACTTCCTTTTCTAAGAACAACACTCCGATGGAGGAGCTCGTTTACACTGTTTGATACAGTTTTCCGGGAAGTACAAATGCCGGAATAATAGATTCTTTGATATTAAGAATAGTTCCATGGATGATGAATATCATCCTAATATTTAGAGTGCTAGATCTGCAGAAGACGTATTCAGGTATATCGTCAAGGAAGGCGATTTTATCGTAGACGGCGTTTTCCGTCCAGATGGTCGGAAAAGAAAACTTAATTCTGCACGTGGATGACCTTTATAGTTGAGCTCTAAAGGCTTCGACGAAGGAAGAAGCATTAAATATTATTAGAGAGAACTATCCGAAGAGGTTCGTCCTTCAGTATCATACTATTTCTGCAAAATTAGATAAATTATTTGCTCATGCAAATGAAGGATACAGTTCTCCATTTGATCCGCAATCCTTCATAATTCCAGATATTAGTTCTACTACCACATTAGTAACTTAAAAATGAAATATATCTCTCAAATTTTTTTCTTTGAATTATATCCCATTAAAAAGAAATTGCAAAATTTTATAATATAAATGAATATTAAATTAATAAATCAAGTTTATCCCCATTAACGATATGCACTTATCCCGCCTTCAAAACAAATAACGGTACCAAAATTCCTGCCACCAATCAATGATTAATCTCTCAGAATTCAAAATCATTTTCTACTCTCAGAAAGATCAGAAAACTACCCAGCTCTGAAACAATCGATCAGGCCTGTTATTATCAATTTCTTTCTTGATATCAGGATACATATAACGGTACCATAAATCCAACCTCCAATCAATGATTAATCTCTCAAAATTCAAAATCATTTTCCACTCTCTGAAAGAAAGATCGGAAAACTACCCAGCTCTAAAACAATCGATCAGGCCTTGTTATTATCAATTTGATTTCTTGATATCGGGACGGAGGTGGCGACATGGTTGTAAGTTGAAACTCTTGCAGTTGAGAATTTCCATTGATGTCATAGAATAGCTGAATGAGGGTGAACTTGAAGATCAAATTAGTAATCACTGAATAATCACCTTCGAAGATTAGATTAGTGGCTATTTAAGTTTTTAGGAACAAGCCCATTTTTCAGGCACAGGGGATTGAAAATTTTGATTCTTCTTGTCCTGAATCTTTAATCTAGTTGGATTACTTCTCGTGCTGAGATTTGTGGTTAGTTCTCTGTAAATGGGTTGTGGAGCACTCAATTGCAACTACAACGAAGCTTTTAAGAGACTCAAAGTTGAGTTTTATTTCGAAGGTTAAATCAGCGGCTCTTCGAACAGTCTGTGAGGTCTTACCTAAATCTAGCAGTTTATAAATTTCGATTTTTTAAGTTTCAGGAACTATCCCATGTTTCATGATCAGGGGGTGATCATTTTTTATTATTATTATTGTGTTGAGATTTTATCTGGTTGGATTATTTCTTGTGCTGAGATTGTAGTTAGTTCTCTGTTAAATGTGTTGTGGAGCACACCGTTGCAACAGTAGCATTATGGTTTTAAGAAATCCAAATTTGAGAGTTGCATTTTTTAATCGGCCAACAGACATTTGCACCCCCCATTCCTTAGAATAGTTTCCATTTCGTGACTCCTTTTACAAAGAAGGAATATAATTGGTGATAGACTCATAGACATCTTTGTAGATAGAAATATTTACATTAGTCCTTTACACAACGTAATGTAATGCTGCAGTCATCCTATAACCTGAGTTGTTCAACCTATTAATCCGGATAGAACCAAACCAGAATACCATCATGTCAGACCATTTTAACATATGTAATCGGTGATTCGGGACCATTCGCCAATTTTTTCATGGCACCTATCATATGTCACGTGGTTATTGGTTATTGAAATTGTCTTCTTCTTAGTCATTCATGATAAATGACAAACATTAGCATACTAGCCATTGCTCAATTAAAGGTAGACTAATGCATCAATATTATTTATCAGGATATTTTCAAATAAATGTTTCTTTTTTAGTTTTCCATTAAATATAATAATTTTGCGATCACATCTATTTTTATTATTTACTAGAATGTCTATCATTCATATTCATTATGTTTTATCATAATGCAATAGTTTTTTGGTCCTTTGTAGTGCTACATTTCGACACGGAGTCTATTTGTCGCAGTTGTTACCAACATACTAATTGAATCTTTCTTGATATTTTTTTTACACCGCCAAAACGCCAAAGTGCATATATAAATATAAAAGTCGTTATTTAACTGCTTTTTCTGTGTCATTTTTTATATATAAACCTATATTTTAGTAAAATATATCCACATTTTTCATCATTTTTATGTTGGTTATCTTTTATTTAACAAGTAGAGATTTCTTAAAATTGAAGCTACCTTTTCGAGTTCTGGGATAATGCATGATTTAAAGAAAATACTTGGGTAAGTAAAGATGTTATTTCCTAGTGACATGATTTCAGACAATTCAGAATTTTATTTCATTTTAATTTCACCAACAATTGTAACTTATTCACAGGACTAATAATTGACTACAACCTATGGCATTCATTCTCATGTTAAACTTAATCTCAACGCTGCCCATCATTGTGTGAGAAGTTGATGGTATTTTACAGATTTCATTTTGCTTTTAAAAACGTAAACAAGCGAGTTACAGAGCTACTGGAATTAACAAAATATGTAATGGCATCTTTGACAACAACAACACTGAATCTTCTTGATACCAACCTGATTTTAACCAAATGTCCATTATCAAATTGACCATTTCATCATATAATAATATATATGATACACAAACAATCCAAAATTATATATCAAACCAAAAACTGTCTCTAAATTTTAAGGATACATCATGCAAAATCTAAAAGCACATGCTTATCTGTTCAACAGATTCTATAGGAACTCCATGTCAAAACACTGTTCCACACAGTTAATTTTCATCCATTTCAGTTGATATTCAAAACAGATATGTTCATTAACATGCACATGATAATTAGGAGGTACGAGGAGTTTGAACAATCTTACATTTTTCTCCAAATCATATAAAACACAACCACACTGCAAAATATAAACTAAATGCTGATATATAAATTTCATCAAGGTCTCCAATGGTAGGCACATTCGAATAGATGTTGGCTGGCTGCAGACCATCGTCATCAAGTGTATCATTCAACCTGATTCATTTATAGATTGTTAGCTCAAGAAGGAAATTTGTCGAACCATGAAAAATAATACGGAATAATAACATTTCCCGATCAATTAAAACTGAGATATGTACACTAACTTCCAGTATCAGGAAATTCATCGATGGAAGTTATGAAATTATCTACGTATGGACAATGCAGGGATACATAATCATACTGATTCAAATGAAACTGTACCTGGTAGGTGGTAAAAGTTTAGATGAAACTCAGATCAGGATACTGTAGTTTGTTGAGGTGGATGTGAGATAAATTTCTTCACCGAATAGTATCGTGTCCTTGATCTTGGGAATAATCTTGGATTCAACAGAAAAATCTCTCAATCCCAGAATTACAGCGATATTTCGGAGTGAGGAAATCATGCTTCAGTTACAAAATATTTGTTGGTTTAACCGTTATTTAATGTGTTGACGTGTATTCCTTGATTTTCTATATTGGTCGGTTATGAGAGATTTATCAAAATATTATATGTCATTGATATATATTTCATTTTTTCGGTAATTGGGTTGCATAAACCAATAAAAAGTTGCAGTTGAGAGTTGCAATCCAATTTCGCCTTCTCATTCTCTAATGATGTGTGGTATAAGTGGAAATTACACCCACACATGATTTCTAACTTCTCAATTCAAAAATCAGGTTAACAATTTATCTTTTCAAAACTCAGGTCATAATTAACTTTTTAATATTAATAACATATATTAAATTAATCCGCCCTCAATCACTCACCCACCCGGCATCCCCAATTCAAAGTCACTTTTCTACCTCCATAGTTGCTATGATTGTTCATTTTCTCTGCCAATTCTGCATTCTTCCTATATTTTCCGATGCTAGCATGATTTTTCTTCTCAAATAACCAGATATTCGACATAGCTTCACGAGGTCATCGGTTGCATATCTGTGACGTAACAGCCACGAAGCGTCTTCATTGCAGCGGCATTCGCCGCCGGACTGTTGCCTAATCGTTGGTTGCAACGTCATCAACATCCCTTTCGACTGTGTATGTGTCCAGATCTGTGGGTGGAAGATGTTCGTCGAAGATGGAGGTTTTGATATTTTCAATGGTGATTTTAGTGCTGTTTTTGGATGCGGTTTTGGTGGTTTTATGCGGCGATTTTGGTGGCATTTTAGGTGGCGATTTTGGGGCTTTTGTGGTTGTGGTGGTGACGACGTTTGTAGAGTATGGGCAGTGGTCTTATGGTGTTTATAGATGCAGTTTTGGTGGCTTTTATGACGCATTTTTTGTTGTAATTTTGGTGCTTTTGGGGTTGTTGTTGTGGTTGTGGCGATTGTAGAGTTAGCTGTTTAGGCGGTTCTGTTTTGTTTTGGTTAAGATGGTGGTTGCAGATTTTACAGTGGCAGCGGTTTTAGGTGTGTGATCAGTGGGCAAGTGTGGTGCTGGCGGCGGGTCAATATGGCGATGTTGGTGGTCGGTGGTGGTGGTGGTGGTGGTGATGTGTGATCAAATAATATGTAATTTGTGACTGGTACATAGTATGTGACCTAAAAAATTTGATAATTTGTGACTTTTAATCGAATTATTGTGACCTAATAATTTGATAATTGTGACCAATTAATTTGTGACTTATAAAATTTGTTGTTTGTGATCGATAAATAGATTGTGAGCAAATAAATCGATAATTTGTGACCAAAAAATGAGTCAACCAAATAATTTTATAAATTGTGACCTATAAAATTTATGATCTGTGACAAAAAAAAAACTAGTGATTTGTGAAAATTGTGACATAAAAAATTCTTGATTTGTATTCGAGAAAAAATTGTGACCAATAAAATTTGTGATTTGTGACCAATAAAGAAATTGTGACTCATAATTTGTTAAGTTGTGACCAATTGACTCGAGATTTTCCACCGAAAAAAATCATGACCTACGAAATTCGAAATTTGTGACCGAAAAATAAACTGTGACCTAAAAAATCGTGATTGTGACCATAAATTTATGACCTGATATGTGACTTGTGGCCTAAAAAATTGTGACTTATGACCATAATAAGCTGTGACCTGAAAAATTGTGACTTGTGACCAAAAATAATAAAATATATAATTAATTATGACTTGATTTTGGAATTAAAATCTTAAGTTTCTTAATTTTGAAAATGTGTAATTTAAAAACCTTAGTTATGTATTCTTCCCGTGGTATAAGGTAATTGATAGTGTGGCCCCGTCAATTTTAATTAAGAAATACTGGAAAGAGCTATTGGGGGGCCAGCATAATTGGCAATCAAAGGTAAAGTACGGTAGTGTTGGAAATGGTGGGTGCCAAATGGGTCAACTTTGACCTTAATTTTGAGTGGGACCCGATGTTCGATTTTTCGAAATTAATGTTCAATTAAATTCTACGTTCCGAGTAGATGAGCGTGGAATATTTAATTGTATAAAAACATTTCCATATGAATGAGAAATTATGGTTGAAAGTTGGAAAATAAATATGAGGAATAAATGGGAAACAATTGGAAAAATGTGTCAATCCCACATAGGTTGCAAACACAACCTTGAACCACTTAATAAGCTTCAACTTGAGAAATAAGTTTGGACCCAAGGGGTACCGATAGTTTTTGAAAGAGAGGAGTCTTAAACAATGTCTAGACTAGCCCAATGTCACACGCGCTCAGCCACCTCCGGCTGAATCGACTCGGGTTGTGGGCTTGGGCATGGTCGGGCCTGTGTATAATTATTTAAATTTTGTTTCGAGTTTATTTAAATAATTCCCTCTCTTTGACAGTCACATTTTCGTGATTAGTGGTTCAGTTATGCATGGAGTGGACTGTATGGAAACTGCTCAACCGCTACATCCACATCCTCCTCTATTTTATTTTGTTTAAGATTTCATTCAACATACTGTGACATCACGAATCATTTCTGCATCACACAGTCTTCTTCTCGTTTTTCTTTCTGCGTAAGTCATCAGAGAGTGTTCAATTTTAGTTCGTTGTCTTGCAGTCGAAGGGCTGCTTCTGCAAGAGTTTTGATCGTTGTATCTTGGGAGACGCTTTACCACAAACCGTAAGCACAATGTGACGAGGTAAAAACGTTTTAAGGACAAAGAACCCAGTTCTCGCCTCGATCATCCCTATTTACTTTTCTACTCGAATCTTCCCTTCTGATTTCATCTGTTTTACTTATTCCAATTTTATATATCTGTTTCATATTAAAGCATGTCTTTTTCTTGGAAACTTTAATCTGATCAAATCAGTTTTCTAACATTCAAGTCAAAGGAGGTGATGTTGTAAAAAATCCTAACCTTGACGTGGCAAGATCTGTGACTTCTTGATCACTGGAAAAGATGTATGAATTCGCCTTTGATGACCTGAAAAAAAGGCGAGGAGGATTCTCCCTGTTACCCATTCGATGTGAGAATTAGTATTCTGGAGAAAAGTAGAGAGAAAATATATATCTGGAAAGCGTATAGAATATTGAATGAATGATTTGTTATCAAAAGAACTGTATTTATAGGGCTGAAAAGTCCATAACCTCTTTTGGTTAAAAAAGGAGTCATTTCGACATAAAATTACTTTTTATGAAGAATTCTATTATTACAAGGATTGATTTTCCCCCTTTTCAGGAGGTTCCCTCTTGGGTTATGACTCCTTTGTTCCTTTGAGGGGCCCAAGAAGGGAGGCCCATTGACAAGGCCCATAAACGAAGAATACTTAGAGTCCTGTTTGTGTCGGGCTACCCAGCGTGAAGTGACCGGGTTTGGCCAGCCACATAACATGTCACGAATGAAGAATTTGATGAGGCTGGGTTTGCCCGACCTTAAATGGAGATTAGCTCGGACTTGTACTCCGACCTGAGAAAAAATATACTTAATAAATTAATAAGGCCGGGAAACCGTTTGATCGAGTAATAGGGACGACCATATTATCGAGATGGTCCGACCCGGTGTTGACGCGATCCCAGTCGGGGAATCTCGTCGAACACGCGGAATAACGATAATTAAAACCTAGGAAAGATCTAAATCAGATCGACACAAGACAAACAACAAAAAAATAAGGATAGAATGACAGTAAAGCCTTGACCCGACAATCACGACGCAATTTTTGACGATGCGGATTGAAGAACCAAGATTGGTGAACGCCACAAGGACTTGTCAATTTCCTTGATAAGTATCGAATTTGGAAACGCCACAAATACTCTTGCAAATATTTGATAAGTTTGCTGGAAGAACGTCACAAAGATCGGATCTTTGATAAGTTCAAGAAAAAAGGAATAAACTCAACCTCTCAATTTTGGAGAATCCTCTCACAAATTTTATTAATCAACTCAAACTTGTCTCCTGTTTACAATGATGAAAAGAAATATAAATAAGCAAGAAAACCTAGCATCTAATTACTCAAAATAGAATTCTAATTATGCTAAAATTCTAAAATAGGAAAATAACCAAAACAGAAAAAGGAAATAAAATAATGGAAAATTCCGAAAAATCTGGCCAGCTTGTTTACGGCCGTGAATAATCCTTTTACGGCCGTAATCACCTTTCTGATCAAAACTGTACCATCAGTTACGGCCGTGAGGAATTTCTTACGGCCGTGAAAATGTAATGTTACGGCCGTAGGACTGGACATTACGGTCGTGAGACCTTTTCTGCTGAAATTCTGCCTTTTTCTTCAACAATTGATTACGTCCGTGATAACATGATTTACGGCCGTGATTATATGTGTTACGGCCGTGAAGAATCTCCATTACGGCCGTAATGCCTTTTTTGCATAAATAATTTCTTTTACTCGATTTGGCTCGATCCGTCCCTCTTCTCGGCTTGACCCCAACACGGAACTTGCTCTGTTTTACACGCAGATCACTATTATATTGTCGATGGCTCGACTTCGCCCTTCGATGCCTGGTCCAGATCACATCAGGTGTATTCCAAATCTAAGGCTCACATTCAAATGACGAGAAAATGGTCCGATCATTGGCCCCCGTGCATCAGAGATCAGCAGCAGATCTTTGAATGCATGTATCTCTTGACAGCTATCATATTTATTTATGACGCGTTTTTCCAACTGCTTTCCTTTGATTTACATGTCATAATTAATAGCATGCTACTAGATTGACTCCACGTGTCAAAGATGAGTGGTGGGGATTTAAAAAAATTTCCCGCCTGTTTTCTCCTATATATACGTGGTCCCTATCCTCTCATTCTTTTTACTTTGTGATTTTAGTGAAAACCAGAGAAATCCTCGAGCGCCTAGCATGAACTAAAACATCAAAGAACTACCTTTAGGTAAGCTCGACCTCTCCTGACCTATTTTTATTCCGTAATTTACTGTTAGGAAAATGGCAAGGCAAGTGAATATAACCGACCTTAGGGAGGTAGAAAACTTGGACGAGGCACTAGATGTCGAGCCAATAGGATTTTACCAACCCCCGCCACCCTCTAGGGGTGATGAGTCGAGCGACGACGAGGAAGTGGACAACAACCTTGAATTTGATGAGGGAGCGGAATCTCTCGACCTAGAGCCACCAACGTTTAACAGTAGGATGAAAGAATACATGGTCGAGGCATACATGAGGAAGTTTGGCCTTTCTGATAGGTATACTTCCCGGGTCCCCGAGCACGATGATGTTTCGTATCATTGCCGGGAAGGGGAGACGGTGGTATTTCATGACTCGTTAGTGGTCGGCCTTAGGTTCCCCTTACATAATTTTTTGTAGACTTCCTTTTTACGGCCAGCATTCTTCCCGAGCAGCTCGCTCCAAACGGGTGGAGGATTCTAGTTTACTTTTTTGTTTTATGTAGGAGTCTAGGGATCGAGCCCACTGTAAATCTTTGTAAATGCCTTTTAGATTTGAAGTTTTTACCTCGATGTAACTGTTTTGTGTATCTGTGCGGGAAGGGAATGTTTGAGGTACCTTAGGTCCCCTCTTCCTTGAAATATTGGAAGGAAATTTTTTTTTATATCAAACCCCGGGAAGGTGAGAATATTTTTTTGCCAACCTTTAGGAAATCGGAAGTAGATAATTTTAATAGGATGGGTAACGTAGGGGAAGAAGAGATGGCCGACCTTTTGGCCAATTCTATAAGAGTGTGTGATTTCGGACTTCTGGACGAGGAGGCTTCAGATCTTACTACGAACGAGATCCTAGGTCAAGCCGGCCTTGACTTGGAGCTTGGTAGGACCCGACCTAGTAAATTAAGTAATAGTTGATTTCATTCTTTCACTAAAACACGTCGCCTTTCCCAACTTAACTTTTTGCGTCTAATTGGATTTTCCCGACCTTTACAGGAATGGATTTTGACGGGGATAGGCTAAGGAAAGCGGCCGAGGAAAGAGCTCGGGCGACCGCCGAGAAGAGGAAGGACGGTGGGGTTCAGAGGTTGCTCCAGAGGGCCCTACCTTAGCCGACCTAAGGAAGAAGCTGGAGGAGAGTTACCACCCCGGGCTTCTGGAGAAATATTCTGATGAAGTCTCGCTCGAACACGGGGCAGACCATTTTTAAATGTGGCGGTCAAGGTAATTTCAAGACCACTCCCTCCTACTTATTAGTGTTATACTTTGATCTTAAAATAACACGAGTATTTATCTCGACCAGCTGCTTAGTATTGGCCGAGGTCTCCTCACTTAAGGCGTTAAGCGAGGAGAGACTTCAAGTTATCTCGTACATTCTGTCTAGTACGAGGCCACCCGGGCTAACATCGCTGAAGAAAAATTGACCAGGGTGGAATCTGACTTGGCCCTGACGGCCCAAGACCGGGACCTCGCTCGATCTGAAACGCCAAACTTTTGGATGATCTTAGCCGGGCCAGGGAAGAGATTGAAGTAGCAAAGGTGGAGGCGGTCGAGGCTTACAAGAAATCCGAAGAATACGACCTTGCCATGGGCAATTATGCTTTGGAGTCATACTCCCAGGGCATGAAGCAAGCTCGGGCTTGGATTAAAATACATGTGCCCGACCTTGACACAAGCCTGCTCTCTCAATTTCCTTTGGGCACAGAAGATCTCAACCTCGCTCCTTTCTTGGAGGAAGATGAAGTGGAGGTTGTTTCTGATGATGAGGCCGTCCAGGCCAGCGACCCCGACCCCCAGTAGAAAAATTCGCTTATTTTGTCAACAATTTACACTTGTTGATGTATAACCCTAGGTATGCCTCGAGGACTTCTTGTAACAAGTTTTTTTGTTAATGAAATCTTTTGTCAAAGCTCGTGTTATTTATTTATTTACATATATTTATTTTTTATAAAACCTTGTCGGGCATGGACGACTTTTGATCGTATTTTCAAGGTTTAATTCTTCGTATCATCTAAATTGAATCGATGATATTTGACCACTAAGGTCGGGGTAGCTCGACCTTTCCGATAGTTCACAAAATAGTTTGAACTTTTGACTTAGCGAAATCGAGAGAAATGTTTTATAAGGTCAGGTAATACCGACCTCTTTGCTATTTATGGGGTCGAGTTTTTATAAGCGTAGGAGGAATAATTTGTAATGTCTTGCCATGAGATATTGTAAATTATTTGTTGGGAAATAATTTGTAACGCCTTACCATAAGACTTTGTAAATTATTCGTGGAAGAATAATTTGTCAAGTCTTGCTATGAGACATTGTAAATTATTTGTTGAGAAATAACTTGTAAAGTCATGGGGATGACCTTGTAAGTTATTTCAAGATTTGGTCCTCTGGTGCTCATTCTTCAGAAAAAATACTTTTATTAAAGGGGACTGAACGATGGGCCCCGTTAAACCTTACTCAGAAAAACCTAGTGGGAAAAAATCCGGATAAGGAAAAAGAGTACCCGTCCCTGATACTGAAAGAAAGTAATATGGGCGCGCAGGCCCGACCTTAGAGATTATTGATGGACGTGTAAGTCCGAAAATAAAAAGATAAAATGGGCGCGCAAACCCGACTCTTCTACGACTAGATGACTTTGATATTAAAGGAAACGTGAATACTTGTAGAATGGCTTCAGATTCTCCACATTCCATGGCCGATGAAGAGGTTTTGAATCCATTGTGTGGAGGCTGTATGAGTCCTTTCTTACTTTTCGGATGACTTCGTATGGTCCTTCCCAAATAGGTCCAAATTTCCCAGGTTGATGACCGGCAACCTCGCTTCGGCGAAGGACAAGATATCCCATTCTGAATTCTCTCTTCTTCACTCAGATATTGAACTTCTTGGTCATGGCTTGTTGATAAGCTGTTATTCTTAGTGATGCGTTTTCCCTGACTTCTTCCAGAAGATCCAGACTTTCTCTCTGCCCCTCAATCTGGTCGGGTGATCCTGTAGCCATAGTATGGAAGCTCGAAATTGTTACTTCTACTGGGACAACGGCTTCCATTCCAAAGGCAAGCATGAATGGAGTCTCCCCTGTTGCAGTTTTGAATGTTGTTCGGTTGGTCCAAAATATTTCTGGGAGGAGATCGGGCCAATCACCTTTGGAACTATCAAGACGAATCCTCAAGTCTTGTAAGATGAGTCTGTTCGTAACTTTAGCTAATCCATTACTTTGCGGGTGTGAAACGGAAGTTAACCTTTGTTCTATTCCCAGGTTCTTGCAGAACTGCTTAAAGGCTTGGCACTCGAACTGATGTCCGTTATCAGTGATTAATGTCTTGGGGAGACCAAAACGGCTAATAATTGACTTCCATACGAATGTCTCCAACTTTTGCTCTGTGATTACAGCAAGGGGTTCTGCTTCTACCCATTTTGTGAAGTATTCCACAGCAACTGCTAAGAACTTGACCTGACCACGGGTTAAGGGGAATGGCCCAAGAATGTCAATTCCCCATTGAGCGAAGGGGTATAGGCACATAATTGAAGATAGTTCTTCAGCGAGTTGATGTAATCGGGCTGCGAACCTTTGGCATTTATCGTAAGTTTTCACGTAGTTGAGTGTGTCCTTCTTCATGGTTGGCCAATAGTATCCATATCATATTAACTTCATAACCAAAGCTCTTGCTTCCTGGTATCCTCCACAAATTCCTTCATGAACCTCGGCCATAGCAAGGGCTGCCTTTTTCGGAGTTAGGCATCGCAGGTAGGGAAGTGTAAAAATTCTATGAAACAAGGTATTCTGTAACAAGGTATACCTCAGGACCCTTGCTTTGACTCTTCTTTTCTCTGCCTTGTTGGCAACATCCCTGACATTAAATACTCAACGATCGAATCCATCCAACTGGGTTCGTGATCTGAAATATCCATAACATCGGGCTGATGTGTAATACTGGGCTCATGAAGAGTTCGCATGAATATGGTTCTCTCTAAGTGGTCAAGATTGGAAAAAGTTAATCTTGACAGAGCATCTGCTTTGTGATTGGCGGACCTTGGAATTTTGTCTATGCGGCAGGACTTGAACTTCCTCTGCAAGTCCAAAACTATCATTCTGTAAGACGTAAGACAACATTTTTTCATCTTTTGATTCAAAAGTGTCGTTCACCTGCTCTACCACTAACTGTGAATCACTTAAGACTTTGACGTGCTCAACCCCTAGATGTTGAGCTGCTTGAAGTCCGACGATAACAGCTTCATATTCTGCATCATTATTAGTTGCTGGAAAATCAAACCTTATTGCACATTGAATTTCCATTGTGCCATCATCTTTCTTTAGTATGATTCCGGCCCCCGAGCCTGCGGCATTCAATGCTCCATCCACTTGCAAAGTCCATGTGGCCTCTTCCCTGTCATGACCTGTTGGCCCCTGAGGTCTTGAGGCGAGTTCGGCGACGAAGTCAGCCAAGACCTGTGCTTTGATAGAAGCTCGATTGACCATTTGAGTAGGCGACCAGATACATCCGATTTCTGCAAGATTTATTTCAGGGGCTGATTTGTGAGGACAGTTATAGCATGAGCTTGAAAGTAAGGTTTTAACTTTCTGGCTACTATAACCAAGGCAAGTGCAAGTTGTTCTGCTAGTGTGTATCGAGTTTCTGCGTCTAACATCATCTTGCTGGCGTAATACACCGCTTTTTGGGCCTTTCCTTCCTCTTTAACCAAGACAACGCTCACAGCATGATCTGATACTGCTAGATACAAGAACAGGCTATCCCCTGGATGTGGCTTTACCAATATTGGGGAGTACCTAAATATTCTTTTAACTTCCTGAATGAGATCTCGCACTCTTCATCCCACCTGAAGTCTTTGTTTCCTCTGAGAGTCTTGAAGAAGGGAAAACATTTATCTGCTGCCCTTGACATAAAACGGCCCAATGCTGCCACTCTTCCCGTAAGCTTTTGTACTTCCCTGATATTCCTGGAAAGTTCCATTGATGTAAGGGCTATAATCTTACCTGGATTTACTTCAATGCCTCTGTGAGTGATCATGAATCCCAAAAAATTTCCCGAGCTTACCCCGAAGGTGCACTTGGCGGGATTCAGTTTCATCCGATGTTCTCTAAGCGTACATAATATGTCTTCCAAGTCAGCAATGTGGTCTTTCTTTCTCGAGCTCTTTACAACCATGTCGTCAACATACACTTCAATGTTCAGTCCGATGTGTTTAAAGAAGACCATGTTTACCAATCTTTGACAAGTAGCTCCGGCATTCTTCAGTCCAAAGGGCATGACCTTATAGCAATATATTCCTTCATCTGCTATAAAGGAAGTTTCTTCCTGATCTTCCCGTGCCATCCGAATCTGATGATATCCTGAGAATGCGTCGAAGAAGCCGTAAAGCTCAAAACCTGATGTGGAATCCACTAACCTGTCGATCCTGGGAAGAGGATAACTATCTTTTGGACATGCTTTGTTCAAATCTATGAAGTCTATACAAACTCGCCACTTGCCATTTGGCTTATTCACCAGGACCACGTTAGCTAGCCATTCTGGATACTTAACTTCTTTGATGAATTCTGCTTTCAAAAGCTTATCCACTTCTTCTTTTATTATCTGCCTCCTTTCTGTGGCAAACTGTCTTCTTCGTTGTTTTACGGGATTCTTGTCGGGCATGACTTTAAGCCTGTGTTCAACGAGTGCGGGGTCAATCTTGGGCATGTCTTCAGCGCTCCATGCAAATATGTCAATATTTCTCCTTAAACACTGTGATAGCTCTTCCTTCATTAATTTAGGGAGTTCTTTCCCAATCGTGAAAATCTTCCCTTCTGAAATCTAGACTTCTTCTAGCTCTTCTACTGGTGACATGCGTTCTTCCACAGGAAGTTTGATTGACATCAAATCTATTTTACTCTTCCCAATACAGCTGATATAACAACTTCTAGCTACTGGCTGACTTCCCTGTATTGTTGCTATGCCTGCGGAAGTCAGGAACTTGATTGCCAGGTGATATGTCGATACTATTGCTTTCAAGCTGTTTAGGAAGGGTCTTCCCAAGATAGCATTGTAGGCCATAGGGATCTTGACGACCTGAAACGGAGTCATCTTTGTCACCTGCATTTCTTCCGATCCAAGAGAAGTAGGAAGGTCAATTAAGCCTTCGGGTTTCACTGTTCCTCCACCGAAGCCAGTTAGCGGAGTAATGATTTGACGGAGCCGATCTTTTGGGAGCTGCATCTTGTTGAAAGCTTCCAAAGAAAGGACATTAGCTGCACTTCCATTATCCAAGAGCACCCTCCTTACATCGAAATTTGCAATCGTGGCACTGATTACAACGGCATCATCATGGGGATAGGAAATTTCTTCCATGTCCGTGTTACTGAAACCGACGCTGCTTGAAATTTCATGGTCATGACTTCCCGACCTTATTTCCTGATCACCCAGTGCCCAAGCATGAATTTTCCTTGCGTTATTTGAATCACCTCCAGAAGCTGTTCCTCCGACGATAAAATTTATGGTGCTAGCGGATCTATTCTTCTTTTCTCCTCTTACCTGATCTTCATCCTCTTTCTTTATGTAATTTCCCAGGAAGCCTTTTTTAATGAGGGCTTCTATCTCCTGTTTTAGTGTTTTGCACTCATCCGTGGTATGACCCGGGCTCTTGTGGAAGTCACAATACTTATGTTGATTCTTTTCGTCGATCTTCCCCTTGATAGGTTTTGGCCAACAAATCTTCGCGCCCTTTGATTTCCATGAGGATGTGAGATCGTGGTGCATTTAATGGAGTTAAACTCTGATGTCCATAACTACTTCCCTTTGTGTTTGGCCGGGAAGAATTATTTCCATCTTCTTGCCTTGATCTCATATGTCCCTGTTTGATGGGTTCCGAAGACTGTACTATTGCTCCATGAACTTGATCTTGTGCCCTAACCGATAATAGCGTTTCTTCCATATTTATGTATTTCTCGGCCCTTATGAGAAGTTCTGTCACATTCACAAGTGGATTCTTGGACAGGGACATTCTGAATTCCGGACCCCGAATAGCAAAGGTCAGGGCTGAAGTGGCCGATGAGATGTGAAGATCTGGAATTTGAAGTCTTCAGCATTAAAGCAGTCATGAACTCCCGCAGTGTTTCATTCTGTCCTTGTCTTAACTGCATGAGGGAAGCGACCGTTTTCTTGATCCTTTTGCTACTTGCAAAGAAAGCCGTGAATTTCTTAGTAAGATCGGCGAAGAAAGAGATTGACCCTGGAGGTATTGTTGAGAAACCAGTCTCGGGCTGAATTTGTTAAGATTTGTGGGAAGGCCTTACACAAAATCTAATAGAGAGCATTTAGCATGTCCATGACCTCAGTGTAGGTATTCAAGTGGTTGTTAGGATCTGTCGTTCCATCATATTCCTTTATCCGAGGATATTTAAATCTTTCTGACAAGGGAAACGATGTTATTTCAGGAGTAAAAGGGGTTCTTCTTATGAAAGAGGTCTGACCTTGTGTGTTTTGCCTTATTCCATCAGCAATTCCTTCCTGAATAATTCTTGAGAGTTCTTGTTGTGTCAAGTTGGCAGATCCATCAGTCATGGGATGTGTAACGCCTCGAGTTCCGAGAAACGCGGGAACCTCACTTTTCTGAATTTTTGAATAAAATTTATTGCGGAAAATGATTAAATATTAAATTTCACATTTAATGAATAAAAGTTTAGCGATAATTCAGATTAAATAAAATAATTCGTACAACTTATTAAAATGAAATAATTGTTTTCGAAATTCACTACTTTCAAAGTAAATAAAATTTGTAGTTTGCCGTCATTGCCCATCACTCGCCGCCGTTTTCGATATCTGCAAAATTGTTAAAACAACGGGGTGATCATTTCAAAATGAAATACTCAGTAGACTTAACTCCAATAATTAATCTATAAGATAATTGAACAAGTAATCATGCAAATAATGTAGTGATGTTCTTTTCTTATTCATAAGCATCATAAAATTAGTGCAAATGAACACATTCTTTTCTTGTCATCATGCTAGCAGATAAGTTATGACGTGCATAACATTAATTCTCAAATTTATCTCATATGAGATATTCTTTTCTTTTCTCATGCAATTAAGCATACAAAATCACACAAATCCACATAATCACGTACAATTATAGTCTAAATCAATTAGTGGTGGCGAGTCTACCTCAAACTTTACGAGTTCTCAAAAAAAAAGTTGAAGCGGGAATAGTACGTCAGCTTCTCAAATCACCAACTACTTCGTTTAGCCAAAAAGTAAATTAATTAAATTAGTATTTTATAAATTTAAACGATTTAAACGTGACAAAAATAAAGTTTGAGTGCTAGATAGAAATTTTGAGAAAACTGAACTTTAAGAATTTCCCGGACTAAAATAGTATTTTACAAAAATAAGGCCCGATTCGTTAATTATAAAAATATTTGTACCTAATTTGAAAATCATTTTAAAAGAAGGGGTTGAAACAGATATATATCAAAACTTGGGCCTGAAAGAGAAATTTTGAAAACTTAATTTTTTTAATAAAAACATTTTATCTCTCTCTCTTTCTCAAATCAGACGAGGGACACGCAGGGAGGTCGCGAGGGCGACGACGGAAAGGAGGGACTCCGCCCTTCGGTTTTCCACCGCCAACCGGAGGCGGGGGTAGCGCCACCTTCGCGTGGCGGCACTGATGCGGTTGGGGGTGATTTTGGTTCGTATGTGGGTTGCAAAATAGGAGCAAACCGAGGCTTGAGGTTCCGGTTTTGGGCTGCGAGGTCGTGGATTTCCGGCGTTTAATCCGGTGAGGGTTGAGGTACGTTATGGGTATTGTTTAAATCTTGGGTTTTGGGTTTGATTTTGGGGGAAAATGATGTGGATTGAGGTTGGGCATGGTTTCGGTAGTGGTGGTCGCGGGTGATTGCAGGGGCGGTCTTGGGGTTGAGGTGGTGGTGGTGGTGGTGCTGTCGTGTGGTGATTGTCGTGGGTGAGGGCCACGGGTTGTGTGATGGTGAATGGTGGTTCGTTTGTGACATGGGTCTTGCAGAGAATTGGTGATGGCTGTGAGGTGAAAGGCAGTAGAAGAGAAATTACTAGAAATGTCGTCTGGCTTGGGTGAGCTCGTGTGGAATGAGGATTTGAGTATATGCCACTGTTGGTTTTGCTGAATTTGGTAGGTTGAGGGAATCTGCTGATTGAAGATGGATTGCAGGAAAGTTGAATCAAGATAGATGCAGAATTGGACAGCTGCAGGAGAAGTCTCTTGATTGAGGGTGAAATGTAGGAACTGTAATCACTAAATGCAGAATTGAGGGAGTTGAGGGAGAGAATCAGGGATGAAGTTAGTGACTAACCATTGAAGGAGAGGGCTGATAGATGGAAAAAGCAGATTGCTGGGTATGATAAAACGTATGTGAATTTGAAAGAAAAAAAATGTGTGATTTAGGGGTAAATTTTATGGAAATGTGGGGAAAAGAATTGTTCATACCAATTGGGATTGTGATGAATAGCTAAGTTTGGGGATTAAAGCAATTTAAATTGGACAAGGTTAAAAATGTGGAAATACATGAATTGGGACTTTAAAATCATTAAAATTTGAATTAATATTTAAAATGGTGACATTGGAATATTATAAATAAAGTTCAGAAATTTAATTACGATGAAAATTAATTT
The DNA here is from genome assembly GCA_963555705.1 of Ligustrum vulgare. NCBI lineage: Eukaryota > Viridiplantae > Streptophyta > Magnoliopsida > Lamiales > Oleaceae > Ligustrum > Ligustrum vulgare. The sequence continues at coordinate 53,358,263 of OY743175.1, forward strand.
AATTTCATTTATAATTTGGCTAGACGAATACTCTTTTAAATTAAATTGGAAAAGTTGTAGCGACGCGCAATTAAAGTTTTAAAACATTTTATTAAAAAGAAATAAAAATTCTCGGTCGCTACAGGATGGGCACCCCCGATTCTCGGGGAGTTGTCATCTACATGATTAACTGGCCTGCGATCTTCCCTGGGAATCGTGCCTGGAGTGTTCGGGTCAGGTTGCGTCTGACGATTATTCAGTTGTTCAAGAGCCTCACGGAGTTCACGGAGCTGCTGCTGGAGTTCGTTGAAATCCTCCCAACTAACCGGTTCATCATCTGGTGTGACTTCTGGGTTTTGTTCTTTCCCAACATCTTCGAGAGGTGGAGGATTTTCCTCCTCAGCCGAAGTGTTGGCCGGAAGGGATTGAGTGGATGCGGAGGGACGAGATTGACGTCTATTAACCATGGCTGATTGTATCTCTTCCCACAGATGACGCCAATTGATGCTGTAAAAATCCTAACCTTGACGTGACAAGATCTGGGACTTCTTAATCACTGGAAAAGATGTATGGATTCGCCTTTGATAACCTGCAAAAAAGGCGAGGAGGATTCTCCCCGTCGCCCCTTCGGTGTGAGAATTAGTATTCTGGAGAAAATTAGAGAGAAAATATATAACTGGAAAGCGTATAGAATATTGAATGAATGATTTGTTATCAAAAGAACTGTATTTATAGGGCTGAAAAGCCCATAACCTCTTTTGGTTAAAGAAGGAGTCGTTTCGACATAAACTTACCTTTTATGAAGAATTCTATTATTACAAGGATTGATTTTCTCCCTTTTCAGGAGGTTCCCTCGTGGGTTATGACTCCTTTGTTCCTTTGAGGGGCCTAAGAAGGGAGGCCCATTGACAAGGCCCATAAACGAAGAATACTTAGAGTCCTGTTTGTGTCGGGCTACCTAGCGTGAAGTGACTGGGTTTGGCCGGCCACATAACATGTCACGAATGAAGAATTTGATGAGGCCGGGTTTGCCCGACCTTAAATGGAGATTAGCTCGGACTTGTACTCCGACCCTAGAAAAATTATACTTGATAAATTAATAAGGTTGGGAAACCGTTTGATCGAGTAATAGGGCCGACCATATTATCGAGATGGTCTGACCCGGTGTATTTCAAATCTAAGGCTCACATTCAAATGATGAGAAAATGGTCCAATCATTGGTTCCCGTGCATCAATGATCAACAACAGATCTTTGAATGCATGTATCTCTTGACAGCTGTCATATTTATTTATGACGCGTTTGGCTAACTGCTTTCCTTTGTTTTACGTGTCATAATTAATAGCTAAGTGTTATACTGCATTTGATTCTGTTTCAACACTGCTCAATGATTTTATATATGCTTTTTCATCCCCATAACTTTTTTAATTATTTTAGCTCATTTAGTTCATCTCTATTTTTATAGACAATCCAAAAAAATGTTAGGTTACCACGTATTAACACATCGCTTGACTGATTATTCTTAAGTCTTTTGATGGCAATTTTCATTCAAATTCAGATATGTAACTAACGTTTTGAATAGTTGAGTTCCAATGTATCTTGAAGGTGTTTTTCTTTCTCGTTTCCTCAATGTTTATCTTAAAGAAAGCACAAGCACGTGCCTCATAGCCAAGCTTCTTCATCTTAAAAGTTCAACGTGATCTTCTCCAACCTAATCTATATTCTTGCCCTCACCATTGAGGATCTATAGCTCCAACCATGAACCATCTTAGGACGATTTTTCAAGTTCGGTGGTGGCACCACTTTTAACGATTAGGTGGAGTAAATTTTAGAAGATGGCAAAACCAGTTGCACGTCTTGTTGACAACATTGAATGTGGTCTATGTTCTAAACTTCTAACCACACAAACCCGAAAAGATTGAGGGTGAAACTTTAGTGTAATCTCGGGCATGTCAATAGTGGGAGCTAGCAAGATGAGCATGCTCTTATTTGAAAGAAATTAAAATCTAGATTTTTATCAGAAATCAAAGTTAACAATTAATTTTAATACATTTCATTAGCATTTATCAAAATTTAATTTTAGTCTCTACAAAACATGGGCTACATTCGCAAAGGTCAGATTGCAAAGCCATGCCGACGCTTTCTTCGATCAATACCATTTTTGTTATTTGGATGGTGGCTGAAGATATTTTTCTGTGTAATCCGTTTGGTAAACTGTTGGTGTGAAATAATATCGCAAGTGTACGATATCGCTACAAGTAGTAAAAGTGGACTTTTGAGTCCGAGTTGTCGATCCCACGAGGACTATTTAATTCGTTATAAATTTACTTCGAATAGAGAATTCCTAGACAAAAACCAAAACTATCTAAGAAAATAACTTGTAAAATAATAAAAACAAAAACGACAAGTAATTGGAAATCAATGAAATAAATAATGCAATTAAAATGAAAATAGAAAATTAAACTAAAAGCGATTAATATAAGCAAGAAACAAAGTGGTAGGATTTCTAGCAATTGAATGAATATCGGGACTAACGATTTCGAAATAACGTTTTAACTTAATTTCTCATCTCAAGTTGTTTTCTAATATTGTATTTGGTCGAATTCACGCATATATCTAATTTACCTCTCTCGAGTTCAAACTAGACCTATTTAACTTAGTCAACCATGTATCTCTACAGCGGGTCAGAGTTCTCCTTAACTATATGCATTTAATTTCTTAGGAATTCATAATTGACCACATGCAACCACAAATTCATATCTCTATCTTTTTGTTGAAATTGCCGGATTTTATTTCGTGATCTAATTGTTAACTCACCTCTCGGATTATGAAAACAACCATTAATTCATGAATTGGTGATCAAGCAATTCAAGCATTAAACGCAATAATAAAATCAATACATGAAAATAAAGTGTCAACTTGAGAATTAAAATCAAACTAGAAACATTAAATCTATATCGTTAATCCCGATTTAAAAATTTAGCTACTCATGATCTTGAAATAAAAAGCAATAAATAGTGAAAATAAAACCCGGAGTTTGAACATCGCTCGCACCACCAAAATTTCAGCCTTCTCTTCCTTCTCCAAATTATTGCTGCCTGGTTTTGTGTGTGTGTATATATATATATATATATATATATATATATATATATATATATATATATATATATTCCTTCTCTTCCAATCAACAAAGTAATGCTACTGCTCCCTTTTTTATTTGTTTGCACCCAGGTAGCCGTGTGTATATATATATCTCTAGCCTCAATGTTTATCCTCCAAAGTTGTCTCCAATTGATTCAATCCCAAACCAACCAATAAAAGTATGACAGCCACCACCACAATTAGTCCTTCTGCTGATATCTTGTTTCGATTCCACCAATTATTCTCTCCTGTAGCTACAATTGTGTGTGTATATATCTTATATGAATTCCACCGGCCACACTAATTGCTTCCCCATGGCTGCCCTCTTTTCTAACTCCCAGCGGCCTCCCTTTTTTTTCAACTCACGGTTTCTGTCTCTCTCGGCTGCCCTCCCCTCCTTTTCACCATGTATATGTTTATATATATATATATTCATATACACACTATTGAGCCCTAAAACAAAAGCCCAATTATTTCTTACTTTAATTTTTATGTTTTCGGGTCACAATTCTTCCAATAGAATAAGTTGGTCCTTGAGTTAATTGCACATTCGGTCTTCAACTTTTGGGAGTGTACACTTTAGTCCTTTTTCTTCGTTTTATCTCAATATTCGTCCAATTGTCATGAATTTCCTTCAATTCGTTCATCTTCTCGACTCTTGGGATAAAACCTGAAATAATGACAAATAAACACAAACTAAGTAGAATTTATTCGAGAAAAACAAAATAATATCCTAATTTCGACAGATAAATAAGTGTATAAAATACACTTATCAAACCCCCCCAAACTAGAATATTTGTTCGTCCTCGAACAAAAATAAAACTAAACTATAAAAATAAAACTAAAAATGCAAACAGAAATTATTTTTGTTTTTGTCAATTTATTTACCATGCACTTCAATAATCCAAAATGACGATTCACTTTGGAGAGGAAATATGAACAACAAAAATTATTTTCATTCATCCAATGCTCAACTTTATCGTGTGTGTGTGAATAGCCAAAAATCGAATGCAAACTCATCAAAAAATATACTTGACACTGTGTGACTAGTCATGCAGAAATAAGCCCGAATCCCATGTGGTCAATAAAGATTTTCTTTTTATTTTCCTTACATTCTCATGGATGACACACCTTAATGCTTTTCTCTTATATCCTGAGGTCTTTCCTATTGATGTGGTTTCTAAACATGTTTAAATTGCATTTTTCCACACAAGGCATTTAGGATTTGACAAGTATGCACGACAGACCAAGAATAATTCATCTCCAATCCCGCACTCCAGTATTAGGAATTTTAATCAACAAAGCTTATACCATTTATATATCATATATATATTTTTTATATGGATGACTTTTTCTTTTAATGTCCTGTCTTTTACCATCTTTGTGCAGAACTTTTCATACTGACTTTCTATATGACCCCTGTAGCGAGCTTTAGGTCGGCAGCTCCCAACTCAGTTGAGCTTAGGGTACCAGGTTCAGAGAACCCCTCAGACTTAATTACCCGAGTCATAAAGGCTTAAACAGAAAAGTTAAAGATGTTTTAGTGTCTTATGTGTAAGTCCACTCTCCGTACTTGCTTTCTAGTTGACCCCTGTAGCGAGCTTTAGGTCAATAACTCCCAAGCCAGACGACTTTAGGGCACCAGGTTTGAAAGACCTCTCGGACTTACTTACTCGAGTCAAAAAGGCATTTGAAGAGTAGAATAAGACCTTCAGCATTTTTCTGTTTTTATGCTGGTCATGGTTTATACCCGTTGATTAAAACCCCTTATACTAAAGATGGATCATTAAAAACTTCAGATCCTCAATCTGTCAATGCCTACTTGTACTTGACCTCTCTACCCCCAAACTGCTTCTTGAACAGTTTGGTTCTACATTTCATGTTAGGATCTAATTTCTTAAGGTTTGGGATTTCTCAGTCAATTCTATGTTCAAAGTGCACAAGTTTATCCCACAAGTATCAAGCATCTCCCTACACAAGATATTATTCGAAAGTGGCTATGTGCTCAAGTTTGATTAATGTCTTACATGGATGAATGTCAAGAAAAGTTTTAGTTCACATGTTGTCCAAATTTTCTAACTAAAACAAAAAAGTCAATTCAAATCATTTCATAAGTAATAAATAAATCAACAAAAATTTTCAAAATTTTCACTTTTTTTTTTTTTTTTTTTTTTTTTTTTTTATGAATCCCAAAAACAAGGTATCGAATGAACAAAATGAAGAAATGAGATACCACCCCCAAACTAGAAAGTTACATTGTCCTCAATGTAAAAGAAAAGATATATCAATTGATAACAATACATAAAAAAGGAGTTAGGTACTTCCCAGGTTTAGAGGAGCGATGTTATAACTTGAAGCTTGGTTTTGATCTCGTTCGGACGATTTCGACCCGTTTCTTGTGTTTCCGTGCTTGGTTGGAAGTGTTACAAGTGGTGTGTTCCTCGCAAGTAAAAGATAAACAATATTAGAATCATACACACCGTTGAACTAGATCAACACAAACAATCCCAACTAAAACATAGGAAAAATTTTGAATTTTCAAACACGATCAAAGTGTGCAAAATCATGCATATGATTTATTTTTAATATGATAAGAGCAATGAGGTTAAAACAATGTGATGCAAAATTGTAAGCTCATGGATGATGTATGAATTTAAACTAAAAATGCACTTGAAGATGAAATCAAAGAGGTTGATGCTAGGGATGCTTACTTCAAAAACTCCAAGAAAGAAAAAAATCCAAGTACTACCTAAAAATCTAAATGTAAAGCTGTAAATAAAGCAAAATAAATAAAAGGGATAGAAAATTGGGTTGCCTCCCAATAAGCGCTCCGTTTATAGTCTAAAGCCCGACTTTTGATAGTGACTTCAAGGCACTCGAAATAATGATTTTGACAATCTGCTATATTTGCTGAAGTTGCCTTTGCTCCAATTCATACTTTCGCTCCAAATTTTTATACTGCCCTGTTCAAAATTAGAGTCAATACTACCATCAGATTCGACCTCAACTATGTATATTTCGATCATTTCTTCGGGTCCTATCACAAAATCAATTTTATGAGAATCAATTGAGTACAAGGATTGCTTGATAGCTACACCCTTGTCGACTGTTATGTTCTCAATTAAAATTAACTCTTCATTCTCAACATGCTCATCTTCCTCTTTTGATGGTGCAGATTGTTCCTTAACTTCTTCTTTATTAATTTCCACTGGTTCGTCCTCCTCTGGCCTTGTCAAATGAATCTCTGGCAGTTGTGTCTTGTATTTTTCAGCCTTGTAAAATAGACATGTATCATCATTTATAAAGTTCTTCACTTCCTCTGATGTGGCCAGCAGTATACAATCTGCAGTATTATGGATTGCTCCACAGTATTCACATGTTGAACTTGTTTGAATTTCCAAAGGGTCCCTAATAATGATCGATTGGGTCATTAGTAGTTCAGAGCCCAAGTACTCATCATCTACGTTGGCAAAAGTATTATATTCTGTCATATAGCTCATGTCCTCCCGTGATGTCTTGATTTCTTAGCTTTTCTTCTATCACTATCAACAATGTCACACAGAAAAGCAAGAAGATCATATGAAAAAGAAAAGAAAATAAAATAAACAATTAAAGGCGAACTAAATCTAAAAGTCTAAGAATACCAAAATCAAAATAAATATATAACAAATTAAAATAGTCCCCGGCAACGGCGCCAAAAACTTGTTGGTGTGAAATAATATCGCAAGTGTACGATATCGCTACAAGTAGTAAAAGTGGACTTTTGAGTCCGAGTTGTCGATCCCACGAGAACTATTTAATTCGTTATAAATTTACTTCGAATAGAGAATTCCTAGACAAAAACCAAAACTATCTAAGAAAATAACTTGTAAAATAATAAAAACAAAAACGACAAGTAATTGGAAATCAATGAAATAAATAATGCAATTAAAATGAAAATAGAAAATTAAACTAAAAGCGATTAATATAAGCAAGAAACAAAGTGGTAGGATTTCTAGCAATTGAATGAATATCGGGACTAACGATTTCGAAATAACGTTTTAACTTAATTTCTCATCTCAAGTTGTTTTCTAAAATTGTATTTGGTCGAATTCACGCATATATCTAATTTACCTCTCTCGAGTTCAAACTAGACCTATTTAACTAAGTCAACCATGTATCTCTACAGCGGGTCAGAGTTCTCCTTAACTAAATGCATTTAATTTCTTAGGAATTCATAATTGACCACATGCAACCACAAATTCATATCTCTATCTTTTTGTTGAAATTGCCGGATTTTATTTCGTGATCTAATTGTTAACTCACCTTTCGGATTATGAAAAAAACCATTAATTCATGAATTGGTGATCAAGCAATTCAAGCATTAAACGCAATAATAAAATCAATACATGAAAATAAAGTGTCAACTTGAGAATTAAAATCAAACTAGAAACATTAAATCTATATCGTTAATCCCGATTTAAAAATTTAGCTACTCATGATCTTGAAATAAAAAGCAATAAATAGTGAAAATAAAACCCGGAGTTTGAACATCGCTCGCACCACCAAAATTTCAGCCTTCTCTTCCTTCTCCAAATTATTGCTGCCTGGTTTTGTGTGTGTGTGTGTATATATATATATATATATATATATATATATATATATATATATATATATATATATATATATATTCCTTCTCTTCCAATCAACAAAGTAATGCTACTGCTCCCTTTTTTATTTGTTTGCACCCAGGTAGCCGTGTGTATATATATATCTCTTGCCTCAATGTTTATCCTCCAAAGTTGTCTCCAATTGATTCAATCCCAAACCAACCAATAAAAGTATGACAGCCACCACCACAATTAGTCCTTCTGCTGATATCTTGTTTCGATTCCACCAATTATTCTCTCCTGTAGCTACAATTGTGTGTGTATATATCTTATATGAATTCCACCGGCCACACTAATTGCTTCCCCATGGCTGCCCTCTTTTCTAACTCCCAGCGGCCTCCCTTGTTTTTCAACTCACGGTTTCTGTCTCTCTCGGCTGCCCTCCCCTCCTTTTCACCATGTATATGTTTATATATATATATATATATTCATATACACACTATTGAGCCCTAAAACAAAAGCCCAATTATTTCTTACTTTAATTTTTATGTTTTCGGGTCACAATTCTTCCAATAGAATAAGTTGGTCCTTGAGTTAATTGCACATTCGGTCTTCAACTTTTGGGAGTGTACACTTTAGTCCTTTTTCTTCGTTTTATCTCAATATTCGTCCAATTGTCATGAATTTCCTTCAATTCGTTCATCTTCTCGACTCTTGGGATAAAACCTGAAATAATGACAAATAAACACAAACTAAGTAGAATTTATTCGAGAAAAACAAAATAATATCCTAATTTCGACAGATAAATAAGTGTATAAAATACACTTACCATAAACGTACTTTATTTGGTTTATAAATCAATTTATAAATCAATTTATAAACCACACAATTTTTCAAACCACTTTTTAACCACACATTTTTCTCTCTCCAATTTTCAACAACTATTTTTTACCTCAAAATCATAAATAAACCAGTTTATAAACCAAACAGTGTTACCAAACGGAGGCAAGCCACCATTTTTGACAGCTTGTGATGGGGGAGGACAAGAGCTGGTTGCTTGAAATGGAGATAGTTGGGTTGATGACAGTCGAAGAAGATCTTTAAATGATGAAGAGATCTATAAAAGAAAGGTTATGAAGGAGGAAGTCGACTGTTGGGACAAAGGAATAAATGGAGGCCGTAGGAGGAAAAGAAAAGAAGGGGGAAAAAACAATTGATGGCATGATTAGTAATGTCTTGTTTGAGGTTGAGGTTAGTTCAAAGAAAATGGAGAAAGTTAATAATGTCAGGTGAAAGAGGACTTCAAAAATATTCAATGGTGAAGCGACGGAGGTTGAGGAAGAAGTACGAGAAGCTGTGGGATGTTAATAGGTCAAAGAAGATTGATTTGGGACAATAACTCTATAGTGAAAAAGAAGTGTATCAATTCGATACACACTATACGTTTAGAATTAAAAATAAAATAAAAAAGGTTAAACGTCAATCTTAGGCGTCCCCACTACTTTTGCTCTGTAATTGATGGAGGATGTAAATCACATGTTATGCCCCAAGTTGACAAGAATTTGAGTACCATCAACTGTACTGATAAATGTCTAACAAATTCGAACATGCGACATTTGCACTGTCAGCATTTGTGGATCCCCACCTTTGCGATATTTGCGCTTCAGTGTTTATGAATTTTCAATCTTTGCCAATTGAGAAGTGATCTGGGTGCCACACTATATATTTAGATTTTGATGAAGAAGAATGAAATGCTTGAGAAAAAGTCCAAGGATATACGCCCTTGATAAAGGTCATTCATCGCCAAATCATCGTAATTAAGCAAAAGGTAAGTTAGCGTGTGATTTTATTTAGGGAAATGCTACACGTACATGTGATTTGTAATACAGATCACTCACTGTAGCAATGAACAATGAAGTAGTACAAACATCATCTTTGTTTTATTTATGATGTGTCCTTAAATGAGATTTTGATGAATTTTAAAAATTCTTTTAAATTTAGGTATCTCCATTTGAGACTTTATTAGTTTTTAATGAATATTATGAAAATTTAGGTGTCTCCAACTAATATTTTAATGAGTTTTTATGAAATTCTTTGGAATTTATTTATTCTAATAACTCATTAATTTATAAGGATTTTAATAATAGATGGATTTTAAAATTTTTGGTTGAATTTCAAGCTTAAAAATACATATAAGGAATATTTGAGATTTTACAATTTTTAATATGATTCTCATGAATTTTGTGAAAATATATTCAAATCCTCATAATTCATTAGAATTTATAATTTCTTAAAGTCTATCAATTGAGGACACCCCTCTTAATTCTCGTAAATAAATAAATGAGATTAAAGCTTGATTTCTATTAAAGATCACTGATGATACACGTTTTCCTTACAAATCAACAATATAAGTGATTCCAAAATTTCTTAGCGAATTAGTTTTTAGTTATACGTGAAAATTTTAAGTTGTGCGAGTTTTTTGCTTAACTCAATAGATGTTATGAACATCGGCGGACAGTTAAACTAACGTGTTTGGCAAATTTTTATTATAATTAATACAATTTTTAATATTACTTTTTAACCATACAATTTTTTTTTCTAATTTTTAATCACACATCTTACTTAGAAAATACAAATAATACTAATCATTATTTGTTATAACAGTTGTCGAACAAAAGTATATTTATTTATCTAAGTTACGGATTATTACTATACACCAGTGTACATAGATTATAGAACAATGCTTGTGGTCAGACCAGTAACATCTTCAAATTGGACCACAATTAGCCTATGTTTGGCAACGTATTTTTTGCAATACAATTTTTCAAATCACTTTTTAATCACACATATTTTTTCTCTTCACTTTTTAACAATACATTTATTTAAAAAAAATAAGTTTTTAAATAAAAAACTTTTAACATATAGAGCCTTAATTATTTGATTTTCTTTTTGAATAAAGCTACTTACACAATGTTATTTACAATGAAGATGACAATTGGTGATGTGAAAGTGCTTCTTGTTGTTGATTAAAAAGATGATGTGATGCGTAAAAAAAAAATCGTGTTACGTAAGTTAATTATCATCTTAATTATTGAATGCATTGTGAATGTAGCATAAATCTTTATTTTACTGGTTAAGATGGAAAACCAATGTGAAAAGAATGAGAGAGCAGCGAAGAAAATTCAACAAGTCAAGAACTCGTCATTTTTTTATAACGGGCCGGGCCTCCAATATTCTTCGGTTTCATTTTCGTGGAAAAGATTTTAACACCGCACCTCTGCCTTTCTCACACGGAGACTGCGAAAATTTTTCGCCTGACCTTTCGACGAATCGTTGCCCCCTTATAATGGTGATGTTCTTTCTCCATATGCACGTGTATGTATATTTATTTGTCTATTTAGATGCCAAGCTTTTTATTTTACATTCTTCTGTGCTTTAGGGTTTGTTGCTCTGATTATTGCGAGAATTTGTAGACTGCTTTTTAGTTCCTGAAACCCTTTTTTCTTTAAGCTCGTTGACGTTTGTTGTGCTTTCTTTAGAAATTGAAACTTGTTTGTTTGTTTTTGGTATGACGATAAGTTAAAACTCTAATTCTAGCTTCCCATGTATATTTAGCTAAATTCCTGAATTATATCCACATAGTAACTTTTTTTTGTTTATTTTGTTTTTGCTTAAAATATGTGTCTCTTGATAGTAAAATTTTGAAATTTAGTTTTTGCTGTAGTGGGCTATTTACATTTTGGGAATTGTGTTTCGCTGTTCTATTAAATTCTGATTCCACTTTATTATCAGTTGGAAAAATCCTATTACAAATCACTAATATATATGCACTGCATTAGGTGTATGTATGTAGTTTTCTGTTTTCAAAGTTGATGTGGAACTGGTTTCCTTTGCCTGCCAATTTTTTGGTGAATCATTTAATTCATGGGACCGAACTGTGAACTAATTCATCAATCAGTTGGAGTGCTATGTCACTATATGCTAAGTATGCCATCGTTACTTAGGAGACCATTTCTCTTTCTGTATATATAAGCGGCATGGAGAGCAACACACTTGCATTTCCTTAAGACTTTAGATATTAGAAATCATATTTAAATAGTTTTAGATTCATAAATGTCATTATCAATTTTGGTTACTGGTTTAAAAATTATTGTTCTTGTTCTGTTGCAAAATTTGTTAGGCCTTGCCACATGGATGGATGCCAAATGAAATATAATCGCTATTCATGAGATGGCTATTTCTAGGTTTAACGAATGGTAAACCTAAGTGTTGATAAACTGTAAATAAGTTGCTATTGGCAATGGTCTTTTCTCCAAGAAGTGACGCGACTGTCTTTTTCTCCAAAATACCACTACTGATTATCACTTGTCAATTACCATCACCGACTGGCTTATCATGATTTACCTCATTTGTTGCTCCAGTTACAAGTACAAGCACAAAGCACTGTTATTTCCTTTACAACTGATAAATGCGTTCTCAATTTCTCTCATTCTGAAGAACAGCAAGAAAAAGACTGCTTTATTTGTCAATTCTAAGCGTTTGCCCCTCCCCCTGCTGCCAACTGTCACCCTTTTCCAACCGTCTTCCACGGGACCACGGACCAGCCACTTCAAAACTGATTCATTCTCATTCGCAATGCTATTGGTAGTTTGGTGGGGGTTCCCAACAATAAAATTCACTTCATATTTAAGTCAGCCAATTCATTGTGTCATATGAATAAAAAAATTGTTTCTCGGAGTATCTCCTTTCATTACCAAACTGTGTATGTTAAAGGACATTTCCTTTCTATTTGGTTTCATTCTTTTCCAATCTAACTGGAAACTGCTACATGACCAGTCATGGTTCTTTCGTAGTGATGCAGTGTACTGTCCTGTCACTTTCTTCCATGATACCTAACTGGGAAACTGTCATTGAACTTTGGTTTTACATTGGCATGATATGTTCTACATATTAATTATTGTGTTTTCATGTTATATATGCAGTCTAACAGGCACACTATTATTCTTATGCAAACATCTCATAACAGAGCAACCCGTACTTTCATGGACTTTGACTCGATCAGTCAAGCGATGGACGGTATGTCTCATCTCAAGTTATAATCATTGATTATATGTTTCTGATGGTTACCCTTATTCATCTAATTCATTTTTGTCATATAATGTACTTGGTTTAGAAGGATGGGTATTTTAGAATCTGAAAACTTACTCAACTTTTTAATAGAAAGCAGATAATTAGGAAAATAAACAATAATACTAGAAAACATCAAAGATCATGCATGTTGGTAAAATCAATTTGTTGAACTGAGCCCATAAATATTTTAAAATCTGCTCAGTTTAACAATATTATAGGCTATGTTTGACAAACCGTTTATAAACGATTGCTTATAAATAGTGTCATGTCTACATTTTGTTGGTCGTTTTTTTGAAAAGTCAAAAATGGTGACAAGAATATTTGAACAGCCGGAATGGTTGACTTTTCAAAAAATATGGTCAAGAGTTGTTGCCACGTGACCGTTTCTAAGCAAAATTTAAAAACTAACTTTTACCAAATAGAGGCATAATTCTTAATGTCATTTTCCCATCAGTTTACTTAAATTTGTTCTTCATTAGTTTACGGGCCAATGTGATGAGGACGGTGAGGTTTTAAGTTATCTTGCTGAAATTTGTCTTTTCCATAATCCATACTAAACTTTTCTTGTGTCAAAACAACTTCTATTACATTTCATCTATCCTAGAATAATTCCTTTTTCGATATCCTTTGTACTTACTTATACATGGAATTTTACGGCTTTATGGCATGTTTGGTAAGGAGGGTGTGAGTAGGACTATACCATTGAAAAAAAAAAAAGAAGAGGGCTAATTTATTTTCCATATACTGATTAGTCCCGTCTAATACTATGCATCTACTACTTGGGACAAAGATTGGGGTACATATCATATGGCCCTGTTTGGTTTAGGAGAAATTCAACAACTTTTTTCTCAAATTCATTTTCAACCAAACAATTTTATGGGACCCATCACTTTACACACTTTTCAACTACAAAATTAAAAATTTCTCCAATTTCTCCTACACCAAACACTCTTAATTATGGTTTTAAAAAATTCTAGCGCTCTATTATGTTTCACACTGCTCATGATTATCACCTCTTTCTCTGCAGGAATTTGTGGACTATACGAAAGGAAACTCAAGGAGATAAATCCAGCCATTAGAAACCTCTCTTATGATATATCTGATCTTTACAATTTTATTGACGGTCTTGAAGATTTGAGTGCATTAATGTATCTCACTTGCTCCCGCACTCGTATTTGAATGCACGCACACTAGCGCATTCACATGCACGAATTCACATCGAACATAAACTACTGCTTCTAGCACATATTATTTCAAGGAAATCACTGTATTTTAAGTAATAATAATACACAAATTCATTTGTGCAGCTATGATCACTCAATTCAGGCTTACCTTCCATATGACCGCCAGTGGATCAAGCAAAGGACATTACATCATTTGAAGAAATTGGCTCAATGATATATACAGCATGCAGTTATTTCTAATTGAATTTTCACAAGAAGGCAGGAAGTTGCAAAGTATTTCAATCCCTAAATAGTCATATCTAAGGTTGTATCTCGTGTTTTCTTCCCCTATGGTTATCTGCTTTTTGCTCAATTCAACTGTTGCTGAAATTAGCGTACTTCGAGTGTGTGTTTCGTTTTACAGTGTGTAATATGCAGAATTGTCTAGCAAACTTTATGGAAAGATTTGACCATGTTTGATGTTGTTTATAAAGAGTTTATTTGAAACGAATAATGATTTTTAGGAGAATGTATGGTTAAAAATTAGGGAATATTTTTTAGATTTATGTTTGAAAAGTGTGATTTGTTTATAATGAGAACCAAACAGGGGCTTGAATTTTTATAAATTGTGGTCTCGTAGTAACTGCACGTGTTTTCATTACTTCTTTGTGTTAGGGTATGTGGCGATTTTTTTAACGTAAAAGATTTATTGTGCTACTATAATGATGTATATACGAGTGTTAAGTGGGGCAAGTTTAAAATATCTTTAGCGACATTCCATAAGATTTAAACACCATTGATGTATATTTTTTCCACACTCAAGAATAATAGATTTTGATCTTGACATGAAGTTTAGCTAATCCTTTTCTTGTGGATTTTCTGTTTTAAAAAAGTAAAATGATTGAGAAATTAGGATCAATTTGATACGTGTCCCACCCAACTTCTCAATTAGTCTATTGAAATTGCTTTTAATTCACTGTATTGACCAGGATTCAGTTTTGATGAGTCTTTTTCAATAGTTTCTTTAATCATTTTTTCTTGGATTAATTTATGCAAAAGGGTTTGGTGTGGGAAAGATTTTTTTTTTTTGTCTAAATCTCAAAATATTTAAAAGCTTGTCATTATTTTTCAAACGATACAAAATTGTTGATATTAATTTTCATTATTTATGAAATATAATTTTTCATGTCAGGATTAAATTGTTCTTGTGAATAAGGGCAATTTTGTTTTCCTTTGTTTTCACCGTGATGCTTCAGTCGCGAAAGACGTTGGAAGCGATCAATATAATTGAGTGTCGTGTCGTGTCGAGTGACGTCGTAGTGTGTTGTGTTGTGTTGTGTTGAATAATCGATTATAACAAAGTGATATTGTATTTATAGTTGTTAGAAAAAGCAAGCTTGAATTGAGGGTTTTAATGAGTCTTAGAGCTTGTTTGGTAGTGGTATATTTTTTACCACAATTTTTCAAACTCAATCTCAATCATTTATTCTTAATCAAGCTTACCATTTTTGACTTTTCAAACATTTTTAAATCACACATCCATCAAAAAATAAAAATCAAAATTACAAAAATTAAAACTTTTTACATTACCAAACGAGCTCTTAGTAAAATTTGTGAATATTATATTGACTCCTTTATTTAGATATTTTCATTAAATAATGATGAATACTTATCTACACAAGTGACATGTACAAACACTTGTAAAATGACTTCTAATCTCAAAAATTTTAAATCCATACTCTCCCAAAGATTTTGACACGAATGAAAGATATTCAATAGTCAAAATTTAGAACTCATCGTCATCATCATCATTATGGAATATGGATGGGTGCACACAGGAAATGAAGGTGAATGGTTTTTTGTTTTTTGTTTTTTTTTTGAGGGAAATGAAGTTGAATGGTTGAAGGAATATCTTTTGAATTATTTTGGTTTAATTATTAGATTGTTTGATTTGTCAACTTTTATAATTTATTATATTATGATTATGATTTTTTTTTTTTTTTTTGATTTGCCAGCTTTGAGTAATCAATTATTTTAAGATAAAGGAAAGGAATACGTGGTTCAAATCTTTTCGATATCATACAAAATTTTCCCCATTACGTGATGGCAGTGTCCTATCTGATGCCATCAAACATGACCCTACGTCTTTCCTATGCTCAATGTTTGGCCAAGCTTAAAAAATTCCCTCATTAATAAATTTTCTTATGAGTATAAAAGTAATTTTAATATATATATTATGAAGATTGAAAATAAGTAAGTTATTTATTATTTTATCGCTAAGTAAGATTTACTTTATAATATTTTTCTTTTTGCTCAAAAGTGAAAAATGACAAAAAATATTATCCAATTATATGTCTTTACATAAGTTTAGCCAAACATGCTACTCTACGTAAATAAACATAAGGATCTACAAATGTTACTCTTGACCTATGAATTTGACCGTAATTTGATAAAAATAAATTTGAGCACCTTGTTTAATAAATATAATATATTCGAGCAACATTAAGAAAAAAAATCGGAAAATGATAAATTAAAATTTAGATGAAAATAAAAAAGAATTTAGCCCTCCAACTTTCAGCTTCAAAATATTTTAATTAGTCCCTCAACTTACACTTTTAGTTCTTTTTGAAGGGTAAATTATGCGTAATGACCCATTCTTTGTTTGGCATCCTTTGTATCCTATCAAAATCAGATTTCAGAATTTTATCAAAAAATAAAAAAAAATCAGATTTCAGAATGCAGAAAAGATATGTTCCCCAAACACCCCCTGTTAGTGGGTGAACAGTGAGATCAACCAATCAAATTTCTTATAGATATGAGATATGTGAGTTAGGTGGTGTCCCCAGGGATACGTTCTTCCCTCTCTCTGACAGAATAGATGAGATTAAAGAATCTTTTCAGAGTAAAATAATAATTATAAAAAAATATTTTCTATCATGTGACAACAAATTCATAATTCATTCGTGTTCATCGAAAAATCACGATTCATGTACACGGCCATTACCAAACTCTCTCTCCTCGTCTCCATTTTCAATTCTTTCACCAATAATTACATCCATTTTTGAACCCTCTTCCGAGTTTTTGTTTTTTTCTTTGTTTTCACTGAAAACAAGGACTTAGTGTACTCATTTATTGTCAAAATTGTTGGGTTGCTACTGGGCATGTAAGTAGAAAATGATGTTAGAGCATAAAACCTTTTTGTATCGTCTTTGTTCTTGTAAATCTTATATACTATAAAGCGAAATAATATATTTTTCGGCAATTTCATTTGAAATTATTTTTCTGCTGCCATTTCTGGAACTTCTATGTTGATTGTAGGTTAAAATTGGTTTCTTGCAGTTGGTCTATTCTTCAAGCTCGATTTTTGTGAATGTTGATGTTAGCCATTTCTTGAATTTATTGCAAAACACGTTTTAGGAATTGAAACTGAAAGATACTTAATATGCACAATAATTTTGAAATGGTGTTTTATGGGTTATGGCTTTGAATTATCCTTTTCTTCCCTTATTTCTGTTTTTTAACAGTTATTATTATGGGTACTTGTGTTTAGGAAAGCTATTGTCATCTGTGGAGTTTGAGTTAGGATGTTTGATGCTATGGACATCACGTCTATTGTTATATTTGGACTTTTTTCAGGCATTGAAACGAGTTGACAATATCTAGAAATTTATACTTGGTGTGATTGACTACGTCAAATTTGCAAGCTTTTTAGATTTTCCCTATATTTCCATCTTTTGATTGAAAATCTTGGTTTGAGTTTTTTTTTTTTGGTTAGTTTCAGTTAAAAAAGATGGGCATATATCTCAGTACCCCTAAAACGGAGAAGTTTTCTGAAGATGGCGAGAATAGCAGGCTTAGATATGGCTTATCATCAATGCAAGGATGGCGTTCTACAATGGAAGATGCTGTAAGTAGTTAAGATTTCTATTAGACATCATGCACTTGTACCACATTAAGCCCCTGTTTGATGGCTATTTTAAAAAGAAATTGATGTTTTGATTAATGTTTCTTTGGAGAATATGGGAAAAGTTTTGGGTTTACGTGCATAATATTTTATTGTGTGAATGTGTGGTTGAAAATGATTAAGAGAAAAATGAGTTTTGAAAAAAGAGAGACAAACAAGGACTAAGTTTGTTTTCTGTCACTGTTTTAAGTTGCCATTAATTTACCATTTCCTAATGTGGTTTGATTATGATTTTGTCTCATGGATTTAGCACTTCAATAGTTAGTGACTATTTCTTTTTCCTCTTAGCACGCAGCAATTCTTGATTTGGATGCTTCCACTTCATTCTTTGGTGTTTATGACGGTCATGGAGGTAATTTTATTTGTTTGTATGCTTCAATAGTTGTGATATTCTGCATGGTGTTAAATGTGAATGTATCCTATAGTGGCTGGAATATAAATGATATACATCTCAGCATATATATGTGGGTCAAAAGATACAAGCAAGCAGAAGAAAATAATATGTTGAATTATATGCATTTATCCCCTGTCTTGGGTTCCTTGAGTTTTTATTGTTGCAAAGCAGATGCGTAACGACTACATCTAGTTTGGATAATGAAGAGTTTACAGACTTCTTATAGATGCTTGTTGGGTCTAGTGCAGTGACTCTGCAAATTTGTAGGTCCCTTTGTGAAATCACTTGTGGGCTAAGAAGTACGGTTACATGTAAACTTTCACTAAGAGCTGGTTCCAATGTTTAGTTTTATAGTTTTTAATTTTTCATGAGTTTATATGTGGACTTGTAGTCCGCATCTCATCTGTTTCTGCTAGTTCATTTTCCATATCAAATTTTCATTTTTATATATGTTTTATCAATTTCCTTTACTTACTACTGTAAGACTGTTTTTCACTGCCAAGTCACTCTATGTCAGTCTATGTTTAGTTTGGACACAAGGATGCCAAATGCAAACTCTTTTATTATTTTATCTGATGCAGTAAAGAAAATAAACTCCTTCTGAAATGGACCATAATATAGATAAGTTTTTTTAGCTATTGGATTAAGGAGTGTTCAAAGTAGATAATATTTTCTTAAAATTAGCTTGCGAGTTCTCTCGTAAATCCATCAAATAATTCAGGTAAGGTTGTTGCCAAATTCTGTGCTAAGTATCTTCATCAACAAGTCCTCAGACATGAAGCATATTTGGCTGGTGATATTGGAACTTCAGTTCAGAAAGGATTTTTCAGGTCATGCGCTTGACATTTTTGTTGCTTAAAATAATTTATTTCCCTATATTGTATATCCATTATTTATTTTTAAAATCGAGCCCTTTGTAGTACTACTGTCTTTGCCTCCTTGTAATATCTTTTACGAAGGAACGTAATATCTAGTCTAATTTTTCTGTGTATCATATTCGAACATAATCATATTTGATAAGTTGAGACCCCAAATATATAAATTCCTTGTTTTATACTTGTTTCCTATTAGTAAGAAACATATTACGGAGTGAAACATTCCATTAAGGACGGTTCAGATAGAAATTAAACAAATAAACCACTTCTGGAATGGGCAATTACGCTATAATATTTAAGAGGATACTCATGAAACAAGGTCAAGTAACAATCCCAAGAAATCATGGCACCAACAATTTGAAGCATTACCTCCTCACTCAAGAATAAGATTCGCACAGACACTACTGGAAGGAAAAGAGAAAGGGATACACATTCCTGTTTCTCAGAGGGGGTGAGCCTGCAAGCCAGGTTCTTGTATTTATTCCATTTTGAGAAGAGGAAAAACTTTGCTGCTAGAGATAAACATATCTGCATGTACATGCTTTTAACAAAATGTGCTGATTAATGTACCATAGCATCCTTTCAAAAGGTAGTGTTCATTTTGCATTTGCTTAATTTTGTGCCCCATCTAGAATTTTGTTCTAAAATTTATAATAAGTTATTTAGGCTCCAAAGAGTCGGACTGTGCTTGCATACCAGTTTAAGATTATGGCTGTTGTTGAGTTTATTTAGTCATCCAGGATCCAATTATCTTAGTTACTGGAACAAAAAATAGTTATAAACTCAATAAAGTGAAAAAGGCTGTCGTACGGTTTTTAATTCATGTTCCATTGTTATTAATGCAGGATGGATGAGATGATGCGAGGGCAGAGAGGATGGAGGGAGTTGGCTGTTCTGGGAGATAAAATAGATAAGTTTACTGGCATGTTGGAGGGTTTGATATGGTCTCCAAGGAGCGGTGACAAAAAGGATCCAGTCGACGATTGGTCATTTGAGGAGGTTTTGCTTTGCACCAATGGAATGCTCAATCTGTGATTCTTTTTCTTTAACGATAAGAATGATGTTGTTATTCTATGTTCACTTGAATGATCTACAAGGTTTAGATGAAATTTTAAACTCGGGGATTTTAATTATATCAAGGATATAGAATTGTTCAAGCAATTACTGTGCACATTTTTAGAGTGGGGTGGGGGGGGGGGGGAGGGGGGTTCGTTATTTATTTATTTATTTCAATGGTGGGAAAAGGTTTCAGATATTATATATTTACATACAGTGGAGAGATTCCTCGCTATTATGAACTTTAGCAAATATAATTCAAAACCTTCATGGTTGTACTTAATATGCATTAAAGGATGGAGACATACATTACAAAAAATTCGTGTTCCTTACTTTTTTTCCCCCTAAAAACTACAACAGTATTAAGCTTCCAATCATAAAGTAAAGCTTATTCATCTTTTTTACTAAGTTTTACTTTTCACGTGTTTCATAATTGTTCTCTTCCTTTTCTTTTATTCATTGGAAAGAGATGTTCTATTGACAACTTGTTTAACTAGTTTTTCTTTACATTTATGATTTACTCAGAGGAGGAACATTTGATTGTTTATTCAAGTTCCTTTGACAATTTTCATGATTGTATTTTGACCAAGTGCTATTAGGATCCAGATTCTATATCATTATTTATTGTCAGCGGTTTACCTGCCTATTTTTTTTTGGCGCAGGGGCCACACTCTGATTTTTCTGGACCAACTTCTGGCAGCACTGCCTGTGTAGCCATCATTAGGGACAACCAACTTGTCATTGCAAATGCTGGTGATTCTCGCTGTGTAATTTCTAGGAATGGTCAGGTATTGTACAATGCAAAAGTATACCTGATTGTATAGTGCATATTGTTTAGGAGAAGGTATAAGTGTTCTTAAATGAATGTTTATGTAGCTCAACATTTGTTCCCGTTAGAAATTATGGAGTAATGGAAATTGAGATAGAAAAGACAAAGATGAATAGAGAATTTGTCGGTTAACTATTCTATCTTTTGAAATACCTGTGATGAAACATGGATTCTCCTACTAGGGCAGCATGTCCATGTCCCTCAGGTCTCCTGTCATGTTGGTCACTGACTCTCATTAAATATTCCAAGACGTATACTTTTTTTTTTTTTCCTCTGTGTGTAGTTCATCTTCTTTTGTGTGTGTGTGTGGTGTGTATATATATATATATATATATATATATATATATATAATTTTAAAGAATTTAAATTTATGTGCCCCCAATGTACCTTTTCTACTTATTTGAGAAATAACCCGTTGTGTCCATGTCGTGAGATGCAAAGTTAAAAGGCCCTATTTTTAGGGTTTCAAACTTACAATTGACCAAAATCAGAAGATTCATAATTACTTACAAAATCTGCCCAATAAATATGTGCTTTAATCTCTTTGTCAACACCTTCCGTAATTTGTCCTATCAACATTTTCTTCTACTGAGGTTTTCGAAAATGTTAAATCAACACTTGTATTCCATTGAATGTCTTCTTGGCACTCTTTTAATGTCTTGAGGCGAATGATTTTTCGTATGGTGTTTTTTGTGCAGGCATACAATCTTTCAAGAGACCACAAGCCTGATCTTGAGATTGAGAGAGAGAGAATTTTAAAAGCTGGTGGTTTTATCCATGCAGGACGTGTTAATGGTAGTCTAAATCTTGCAAGAGCTATAGGTGCTGTACAAAATTTCTTCACCAATATTTGATTTTTAGAATAATAGTAGACTCTGAAAGCCCATATGTTGACTCAGACAAAAAAAAGAAAAAAAAAAGGCCTGTTAGTCTGTTATCCTGTACAGTGATGTTAATACAGCATATAAAACATGCTCTTACTATGCGCACATGGACTTGTGACTAAAGGAGAGAATAGTTTCTGTGCTCGTGATAATTGTAGTGTTTTAATCTGTTGCAGGGGACATGGAATTCAAGCAGAACAAGTTTTTGCCAGCTGACAAGCAAATTGTAACAGCTAATCCAGATATCAATATTGTACGCATCATCTTCATTTCCTATTTCCTATGGTGACTAGACTTTTATTTTCTATAGTACAATTCTCTGAGTTTCAATTAGAAATCTAATAGGTACGCACAATTTATGAAGCAAAAGAACAGAAAGTAAACTTGTTTTTATATTGCTGAATTATATGGAATCAAATTAAAGATTTGATAGGATTTCGAGATGCTTATCTATCCCCCAACTTGTTTCAACATTCACCATGAACAAAATGAACACCTCAGGTACCCTTTTATTCTTTGGCTGTCTACACTTTTTTATTTTCGAAATACTCATACTATGCTTCCCTTAACTACTTATAGATGGTTAAGGATTTCTATACGATATGCATGTAATCAGCAAAGAAGTACATATATCAGAAAAGCCGGCTTTTCAAGCCAAAAGCTTTCCTCTCCTTTCATACAATCGAGCTGAGCTCATGCTGTCAAAATATCATTCAATTTTCTATCTCATTTTGTACAACAAACAAAGGATATATGCTATCCCTCTGAGTCCTAACAGATACTGCATATTTCAGCTCTATACATGGTAATAATAGAAAAATCCTAAATTGTATATTTACCTAACATATATACGTTAACAAATATATGGAAATAGAGAATCATGCCTAAAGTGTATATGGTAACATCCCCCTCAAATTGATGCTGGTAAGTCAACCAACAGCAATTTGCCAACAATAAATTGATGCCGCTGTCGAGTCATAGCTTTAGTGAAAACATCAGCGATTTGGAGATCAGAAGAAATGTAAGGAAGAGATATCACCAGATTTTCCAAGGTATTGCATACAGAATGACAATCAACCTCAATGTGCTTGGTGCGTTCAAGAAAGACTGGATTGGTTGTGATCTGAATTGCACTAGTGTTATCAGCATGAAGAGGTGTGGAAGTGGTCTGAGGAAACTCAAATCTCCTCAAGAAGACCACGGAGCCAAACAATTTCAAAACAAGCAGAAGACATGGCACGATACTTTGCTTCAGTAGAGGATTTAGAAACACGATCTTGTTTCTAACATTTCCAAGAAATTAAAGCATCACCCAAAAACATACACCAACCCGTAGTAGAGCGACGTGTATCCGGACACCCAGCCCAATCAACATCACTATAGGCAACAAGTTGAAGGGATGAGCCGGTAGGAAAGAACAACCCATGAGTGGGTGAACCACGAAGATAGCGGATGATGCGTCGAACTGCAGCAAGATGGAGATGTCGAGGAGAAGACATAAACTGACTTACTTGATGAACAACATAAGAGATATCAGGTCTAGTAGTGGTCAAGTAGATAAGACTCCCAACTGGTCGTCGATAGAGAGTAGGGTCAACTAGAATGTCCCCTTCATCCTTCCTGTATTTAGCATTTACCTCCATAGGAGTATCAACAGAAGAAGTGTCCTTCAATCCAGCCAATGTAATGAGATCTTAAATGTACTTATGCTAGTTTAAAAAAATACCATTGGACCGATGATGAACTTCCAATCCTAAGAAGTATGTGAGTTGGCCAAGATCTTTCATATGGAAAGTTGTATGTAACATTTGCTGAAGCTTATTAATCAAACTACAATCAGTGCCAGTAATGATAATATCATCCGCATAAACCAAGAGAATGATGCCCGACGTAGACCTGTGAAAGAAGAGAGAAGAATCATACTGACTTTGTATAAAATCGAAGGAAATAAGTGTATTGCGAAACTTCTCAAACCAAGCTCGGGGCGCCTGTTTAAGTCCATACAGAGAACACCTTAACTTACAAACATCATGAGGAGAAGAAGTAGTCATACCAGAGGGAAGCTTCATGTAAATCTCTTGGAGATCACCATAAAGAAAGGCATTCTTCACATTCATTTGATGTAGGTGCCATGATTGTGAAGCGGCAATAGCTAAGATGGTTTGAACTGTGGTCATTTTGGCAATTGGAGCAAATGTCTCCTCATAATCAATCCCATATTCCTGTTTGTTTCCTAAAGCTACGAGGCGAGCTTTATACTGGTCCAAGGAGCCATCAGAGCGAAGTTTTACAGAGAAAACCCATTTGCTCCCAATGAGTTTGACTCTAGGAGGACAGGAAACAATATTCATAGTGTGATTCTCCTCAAGGGCTTGAAGTTCTGATTGCATTGCATTTTGTCAACACTCATGTTCCATGGTCTGTTTGTAGCAAGATGGAATGGAAATAGAGGATAAAGTAACGACAAGAGAGACAAGAGAATAGAAACCATACCAATCAGGGGGTCGAGAATGACGAGTAGACCGACGAAGAGTGGTGGAAGCAGGATCTAGATCGGGATTGGGAGCGGGATCAGGCGCCGGAGCAAGTTCGGTAGGGGGTACAGAGGAAGTGGAACAAGACTCAATTTGTCTACGTCTTTCATACACAATACCAGGTTTGAATCTTTCCACAATTGTTGGGGAGTCAGAAAAACTAGGCAGATGAGATACAGATGGAGATGGTAGCTCATCATAAGATGGAAAGAAATATTGGTTTTCAAAGAAACCTACATTCCTAGAAACCCGTATACGACGAGCATGATGATCATAACAAACATAACCCTTTTGAGAGGTAGCATTGTGAATGTGCTAGGTAGTTTGCTCGATAATCCCAAACTTTGGGTTTG
Source organism: Ligustrum vulgare (assembly GCA_963555705.1). Classification (NCBI taxonomy): domain Eukaryota; kingdom Viridiplantae; phylum Streptophyta; class Magnoliopsida; order Lamiales; family Oleaceae; genus Ligustrum; species Ligustrum vulgare. Next base: position 53,383,152 of record OY743175.1, read on the forward strand.
ATCTCTATATATGGATAGAATTACAACAATATAAGGAAATAAATCAATCTATACAATATAGGGATATATGGAATCAATCCCTGATACTATGCTAATCTATACATGGTAAGAATAATATTCTAATACCCCCCCTCAAATTTATGCTGGGGAGTCCACAAGCATCAATTTGCTGACGAGAAAGTTATGACGAAGGCGAGATAGATATTTGGTGAAGATATCAGCAGTTTGTTGATCAGTAGAGACATGGGGAAGAGTGATAACTTTAGAATCATAGGCATCTCTAATGTAATGACAATCCACCTCAATATGTTTGGTGCGCTCATGGTACACGGGATTGGCAGCAATCTGAATAGCACTAGTGTTATCTCCATGGAGAGGCGTAGGATTCAACTGGGGAAACCCAAGTTCAGTAAGAAGACCACGTAACCACACAATTTCAGAACATGCAGCACACATAGCCCGGTATTCTGCCTCGGTAGAGGACTTAGAAACATTATCTTGTTTCTTACACTTCCAAGAAATAAGAGCATCTCCAAGAAAAATACACCACTCAGTGGTAGAGCGACGAGAATCGGGACAACCAGCCCAGTCAGCATCACTATAAGCAGTAAGCTGAAGAGGAGTCCCCTTAGGAAAGATCAACCCGCGATGAGGAGTCCCAATGAGGTAGCGAATAATGCGACGGACAGCGGTCATGTGAAGATGAGAGGAGCGTCTATAAATTTGCTGACAATATGAACAGCGAAGGAAATGTCCGGACGCGTGATGGTGAGATAAATAAGACTTCCTACCAACTTTCGATACAAGGTAGGATCTGGAATAATATCCCCTTCATCCTTGCGATATTTAACATTCATTTCTAACGGGGTATCAACAGAAGAAGCATCAGATAGAGCGGCCAACTGAATCAAATCCTGAGCATACTTATGTTGATTCAAGAAGATACCATGAGGTGTAGTCCGAACCTCTAAACCAAGAAAGTAAGTGAGATGACTAAGATCCTTCATATGAAAAATTGAGTGAAGGTGTTCTTGAAGCTTCTGAATAAGGGCGAGATCAGACCCAAAGATAATAATATCATCAACATATACCAACAAAAAAACAATACCATTTGAGGTTATGTGAAAGAAGAGAGATGCATCATACTGACTCTGAATGAATGAGAATGCCAAGAGGGTGCCGCGAAACTTGTCAAACCATGCCCGAGGAGCCTATTTGAGACCATATAAAGAACGTTTTAATTTACACACAGAGTCAGCAGAGGGAAGGGGCATACCAGAGGGAAGCTTCATATAAATATCTTCTTTCAGATCTCCATGTAAGAATGCATTTTTTACATCCATCTGATGTAATGGCCAAGACTGAGAAGCGGCAATTGACAATAAGAGACGAACGGTGGTCATCTTAGCAACGGGAGCAAATGTCTCATCATAGTCAATCCCATATTCCTGACGATTTCCTAAGGCCACCAATCGAGCCTTATAGCGCTCAAGAGAACCATCAGAATGAAGTTTGACCGAGTACACCCATTTACTGCCGATGGGTTTTACATTTGAGGGGCATGGAACAACATCCCATCTCTGATTTGCTGTAAGTGCCTCAAGTTCAGCATTCATCGCATTTTTCCAACACTCTTGTTCCATAGCCTGTCTATAGGAAGAAGGGATCGAAATAGAGTTAAGGGTAGCTGACAAAGAGCTATGGGAAGAAGTAACAAACCTATCTGGAGGGCGAGTGATACGAGAACTACGGCGCAATATGGGCGGGGGAGGAGTAGCAACTGCAACAGGATCTGATGTCTCCGGAGAAGGATTGTGAAGACCTGGCAGGACTGACGTCTGAAGAAGTGGCTCAGAAGGAACATGCCGACGGGTGTAAACTAGACCATGTTTGTATCGGGAAGATTCTGCAGTAAAGTCAGGCAACACAGAAAACATAGGAGAGAGAGCAGTAGGCTCTGAAGTAAAGAAAAATTGTTTTTCAAAGAAAATAACGTTACGAGAGATCCGGAGGCGTTGTGCATTAGAATCATAACAAATATATCCTTTTTGAGTTGCAGCATATCCTAAAAAAGCACACTGACAGATTGTGGGGTGAGTTTTGTCCTTTCATGAGGTGGTAGATGAACAAAACAAACACACCCAAAAGGACGGAGATGAGAATGTGGGATGATGACCAAACAATTTATAAAATGGAGAAACATTACCAAGAACTGGAGTTGGCAATCTATTTATTAGATGAACAGCTGTAGATAGAGCTTCACACCAAAAACGAGAAGGAACGGAAGACTCAATTAAAAAAGTTCTAACCATGTCAAGAAGATGGCGATTTTTGCGTTCAGCCACCCCATTTTGTTGTGGGGTAGAGGGACATGATCGTTGTGAGATAATTCCTTTGGTTTGTAAAAAGGATTGAAATGCAGTAGACATATATTCGCCACCTGAATCAGAGCGTAAGATCTTAATGGAGGACGAGAATTGGGTATCAATGAGAGCAAGAAAAGTCTGAAAAACTGTAAACACTTCACTTTTTGCACGAAGAAAGTAAACCCAAGTGAATCTACTATGGTCATCAATAAAGGTAACAAAGTATTTATAATGAGCATGCGAAATAACAGAACCGATTGTATGGGAAATACTTAAGGAAGAACCATGAGAAGGAAACGGTAATATTTTACTCTTAGCAAGTTTACATGAAGCACATTCAAGAGAATTAGATGAAAACGAAATCGAACTTTTATTACCAAGGAAACCAGAATTCAACAATTGTTGTAACACATGAGAATTGGGATGTCCCAATTTCTTATGCCAAGCAAGAACATCAAAAGTAGCAGAATTACAAACTAGAGGAAAAGATAAAATAGGCTTCGGTAAAACAGAAAAGGGAAAGAGACGCCCGTCCTTAGGCCCCTTCACTATCGTCTGTCCTGACACCTGATCCTGCACAAGACAACCAGAAGAAGAAAAAGACACAGTACAATTGTTATCAACAAGTTGACCAACTGAGATAAGATTGGAAGATAATTGAGGGGAGACTAGCACATTTGGCAAGTCTGGTGAAATATCACCTACGGCTGTGATAGGAAGGGTGTTACCATTAGCAGTGTGTATTTGAAGAAAGCCAGTATACGGTCTAACTTTACTAAGTAATCTAGGATCATGAGTTATATGGTTAGAAGCACCTGAGTCTAACAACCAAGGAGAAGAAGTAGATTTTTTATTACCTGAGAGTCCCAAGGCTGATAAAGCAGAGATAATCATTTGTTGGATCATTTCAGGAGTGATTGAGGCAGGGGAAGAACTGGAAGAGGTTGGAACTTGAGGGGCAACAATGTGTTGAGCTGAACTAGAAGCTGAAGCAACATAACCTGTTTCATGTTTGCGTGGAGGACGAGTAGGACACTCTTTGAGAATGTGTCCAGGCTTCTTACAATAATTGCAAACTTTTCTGGGACATTGTGAAGCTATATGACCGAAACCCTTACAGCTGTAACACTGCACACTAGACATATCACGAGTTTTAGATTTTCCTTGAGCAGCATACGCAACAGAAACTGGAGCAGTCTGACTCTGTAGATGTTCCAGCGATGTACGAGTGATAAGTCGTTCCTCCGTCAGCAACTCACCCAAACAACCATCCAAACTGGGAAGAGGGTCTCGGTGCATGAGGTTGGATCGAATAGATTCAAAGTCAGGTCGCAATTTCATGAGAAATTGATTTCTTTTAGTTACTTCATGCACAGCTTGGATAGCCTCCAAACTTGCAGCTGGAACAGAAGTATATACAATATCTGTATACTCAGTCCAAAGATTAGAAAAGCCAAAATAGTACTCTTCAATAGTGCGAGAATCCTGAGAGAATGTGGCCAATTCAAACTCCAATTGAAGTCGCCTAGCATTATTATTTTGAGTATAGATTTTCTTCAAATATTCCCACATAGTACGAGCTGTTTTATATGGCCTGAGATTAAGAATAATCTGAGCATCAACAGACCCAAGAATCCAAGCCATAAGCCGGGAATCTTTGGTTTTCCAAGCAAGATATTTTTCATTTTCCCTCTCGGGGTCGGGAGGTGGAATAGTCCCATCAATATGTCCCCACAAGTCGCCTTTACCTTCAATTAATAATTGAAAATGAAATGCCCATGACGAATAGTTTTTTCCATTAAAGCGAACACAAATTGAAGTATTTTGCTCACTTGACATGATAAAGTCGAGAAATATGAACTCAATATCACCAATTTCAGATTTCCCACACAAATCTACTTTGCAAATAAAATGAGTATCGAGTTATATGCAAAAAGAAATCACACGACCCACGACCAAACACAAATTACCGCACAGACCACGGCCAAGAGCGAAGCAGACGAACTCGCTGGAACTGGAAGAAAGCAGGAGGAGCGAGAACTTCAAAAATTCTGAGGCACACGACTGAGATGCGCAGCAACGAACCAAGGAAAAGCACTGCTGAAGAGGGGCGCGATCGTGACCTAGACCAAGAAGGATAAAGAGCAGCGTCGATCGTGACCTACCCAGGAGCAATCGGTGAAGTCCAGAACTCGGTTGTGCCGCTAGGGAAGAAGCCCTAGCCGATGCCAACAAAAACTTTTAGCAACTCACAGAAAATGGGTATGGCTCTGATACCATGTGAATGTGCTAGGTAGTTTGCTCGATAATCCCAAACTTTGGGTTTGATCTCTATATATAGATAGAATTACAACAATATAAGGAAATAAATAAATATATACAATATAGGGATACATGGAATCAATCCCTGATATTATGCTAATCTATACATGGTAAGAATAATATTCTAATAAGCATAACCAAGAAAAGCACACTTAACAGACTGAGCAGTAAGTTTATGTCGTTCATGAGCAGAGAGATGTACAAAACAAACACAACCAAATGTACGAAGAGCAGAATATAAAGGAGAATGACGAAACAACTTAAAGAAGGGAGAAACATTGTTTAATGTGGGAGAGGGTAAGCGATTGATCAAATGAGCAGCAGTAGAAAGTGCCTCACACCAAAAACTAGGAGGAACATATGATTCAATTAAAAGGGTTCTTACCACATCAAGAAGGTGACGATTTTTCCTCTCAGCCACACCATTTTGTTACGGTGTCGAAGGACAAGAGCGCTGAGAGATAATCCCTTTGCTTTGAAGAAATGTTTGAAGTTCATTAGACATATTCACCGCTATATTCAGATCGCAAGATCTTGATGCTAGTAGAGAATTGAGTCTCAAGAAGAGCAAGGAAGCGTTGAAAGACTGAAAAAACTTCCACTTTAGCCCTTAGGAAGTAAACCCAAGTAAAACGACTAAAATCATCAATGAAGGTAACAAAGTATTTATAGTGCGCATGAGAAGCAACGGGTGCAATTCCCCAAACATCACTATGAATAATATCGAAACATTGTGAGGCACGAGATGCAACTTTACTTTTGCCAAGTTTGCATGTGGTACAATCAAAAGAAAAATCAAGAGAAGAACATGTTTTATTTCCCAATAGACCAGAATTAAACGAAGTACGTAGTATATTTGAGTTCGGGTGGCCTAGATGTTTATGTCACATTTTATTTCCATGGCTAACAGCATTATTTGCAAAATAAAGTAAAGAAAAACTAGGGATAAATGGGGAAGGAAAAACATGGAGAGGAAAGAGTCGTCTCACTTTAGGCCCCTTCGCGATCATCTTCCCGGACACCTGATCCAGCATAATACAGCCAGAACGAGAGAAATTGACATTACAATTATTGTCAACCAATTGACCAACAGAAAGAAGATTTGTAGAGAGAGCAGGAGACACAAAAACATCAGTTAAGGAAGAGAAAAGATCACCAACAACACTGATAGGCAAAGAGCTGCCATCAGCGGTGTTAATTTTTAGATTTCCATCATAATTTCTGACATTGGAAAGAGGAACAATAGTATTTATCATATGATTAGAGGTTCCGGAGTCAAAATACCATGGTTTAGAAGAATCTAGATGATTACTTGAGAGGCCAAAAGCAGATAAAGCAGAAATGATAATTTGTTGTATCATTTCAGGAGTGAGTGTCTGTGAGTTTGCTAAGGCTGTAGAAGCAGGAATAAGAACAACCGACGAGGAAGCAGGCAATGCAGCAGAACTAAGGGCATCAGTGGAGGCATGACAAGCAGTCTCCTGCTTCCGTTCAGATCGAATAGGACAAGCAGAGATGATATGACCCTGTTTCTTACAGTAGTTACAAAATTTCTTAGGGCAATCTCAAGCAATATGACCAAAATCTTTACAACTAAAACACTGAATAGCACGCATGTCTCTACCCTTATGCCTCCCTTGTGCTGCGTAAGCCATAGTAATAGGTACACTACCAGAAGCCTGATGTGTCATAGAAGTTTAAGTGAGTAGGCACTGCTCCTCACGAAGAAGTTCATTCAAACAAGTATCTAAGGATGGGACAGGAGCACAATTCATTAGGTTAGATTGTGCAATTTCAAAGTCGGGTCGTAGCTTTATTAAGAATTGATCTCGCTTGCTAGTCGCATGAACTGCTTGAACACCAGAGAGAGCTTCAGTGGGAACTTTAGCATAAACAATATCAGAATAGTTTGCCTAAAGAATTTGAAAAGCAGAAAAATATTCCTCAATTGAAAGAGTTCCTTGAGTGAAATTTGCCATCTCATACTCCAATTAAAAACGACGAGCAGAATTGTCTTGATTGTAAACAGTATTGAGATACTTCCACATTTTAGCAGCTATTTTATAAGACCTCAAATTGAGAACAAGATGAGGCTCAACCGAGCAAAGGATCCAAGTCATGACTCGAGCATCCTTAATTTTCCACTTAGACAAAGCCTCAACATCTTCAGGTGCAGGATCACTCCCATCTATATGACCCCATAATTCTTTTTCCATAACAAATAGATGAAATTGAAATTCCCAAGCCGAGTAGTTCTTAGTTCTTACCCGTGAATTTTATGACAAAAGATTCAGAATTCATGATGTCCTTAATTAATAAGTCTAGTCAGGAAAAATATCCGTCCAAGCACTACCAATTTATACCAACTCCAGACAATCCAATTAACTGATTACCCAAACTACGCAAGGTGCAAATAAATTACACACTAAACAAATAAACCAACAGGCCCAAAAAATTAATAGCCCAAAAGAATTAAACACCCAAAACAACCAATCACCAACACTGGAAAGAAGTACTTTCCCAATCCCCGACAGCGTAAATCACCGACGACAAAATTCTCGTCATATGCAGCGTGAATCACCAACAACAAGATATCGTCACAGATCAAAAGAACATCCAGTAGCCTCAATTTCAAATGATGACTGTCTGACAGAGAATGAAGTTGCGATTGTGCAATAGAGGGATTGAGGATTCTCGAATCCAACTCTCTACTCTCCTGAAGAAGACACCGAACGAAGAAGCTGATAAACTACCACCAAGATCTAACTAAGGTTAGTCACCGGATCAAGATTTAATCTTCAATGACTCAAAATATCGAAGTAAGCAAAAAATTCTTTGCTGGCTCTGATACCATGTCAAAATATCATTCAATTTTCTATCTCATTCTGTACAACAAACAAAGGATATATGCTATCCCTCTGAGTCCTAACAGATGCCGCATATTTCGGCTGTATATATGGTAATAATAGAAAAATCCTAAATCGTATATTTACCTAACATATATACATTAACAAATATATGGAAATAGAGAATCATGCCTAAAGTGTATATGGTACACATGCAACAAGGGTTTAGACCATATAATTTAACAAATAAAATGAGTACACCTTTTTTGTTGTAAATCTGACAAATTAGTTCGATAAACTGCTTAGAGGCTAGAGGCTTGGAACGAAGTCCAAGGGGCTCTGTAATCTATGACAGAATTAAAAGATGAAATAGAGAACCGTGGTTCAATCTCCACCAATCACCAATACTTTTAGCAGAGTTCAAGTCCAAGATAATAAATTTTTTTAGTGAATTTTATATCTTGAAATGAATCTGCTCTGTATTAAACCTATACTTGTCCATTAGATTGTTTCTAGCACCTTGGCGCTCGAGATGCAACTATCAATTTGATTTGGATCATTTGAAATTCATATTTCTGTTTTAGGATAAGAGAGAGGATGTAAGAAGTTTGTATATGCAAATTTATTGGATCCTGCACATTGGGATCCACTGCACATCATCAATTGATATTTTCACCTAACCATTCTGTGGTTGTTGCCGGGATTCTCAAGAGATTTATAACACGTAGAGACCAGTTGACATTGATGAAATACACAAGAAAGTGACAACTACAAATTGGAACCATTCAAGGTCACCATACAAAGTAAAGCTTTGGTCTTGCCATTCTTTTGTCTTGTGGAAGAACAGATACCATGGAATGAAAAAATAACAAAGAACAATACCTATTACTATGTTTCTAGAATCTAAGTTGTACGGGTGGCAATGCTCGGCTCGGCTCCTGACCAAATCTTAGGATCGGCTCAGCCCTTCAATCAGAGCCAAGCCTCCCACAAGCCCAAATGAGTCAAGTCAAGCCCCCAACAAGCTGGCTCATTTTTATATTATTTTTGTTTATTAAAATGAACAATATAAGCCCAGAAAAGAGCAATTTTTATAATAAACAAATAATGAGCTAGCTTATGGGCCTCACAATCCGAGCCCGCGAGCAACTCGGCCCGTTTGCCACTCTACTAATTTAATTTGTCTGACCATCACTTGAGCTCAAGGATCAGGACTTAAATCTGTTCCGCTTCTATTATATGAGCACAATAGTGAAGTGCTACTATTGCCTTTTGCTTTCTGTAACTGTATATTTTTCTCAATTTTCTCTACCAGGTTGAACTTTGTGGGGATGATGAGTTCATTGTACTTGCCTGTGATGGCATTTGGTATGAATTCTTGACTTGTCTTTTGGGATTCATATACCGGATTAGTGTGGATATAGGCAAGGCAATCGTAATCTCATGGGATATTTTAAATGTTGGTTTGGTTTCAAAATGGGATATTTATTGAATTTGTTACTCTGTCATTAAATTTGCTTAAGATGTTTTACAGTTAAAAGTGTTCTATACAAATTTCTTGTTGCTGTATTTTATGATGGGGTTTGCATTAGAGGATCTTTAGGAAAATTTATTTGAAGCCAACTTTTATCAAGCTGAAGAATTTGCTATGTTTCCCAATTGGTTGAAAGCTAATATGGTAGTTGTTTTGTAGAAAAGGTGAAGGACCCACTAACTCATTAAAAATGCAAACTTAGAAATCCTAATTTTATTGCTGTCTTAGATCTTGTGTATTCCACCTCTTGTAATTGTTATTATAGCATATATCTATTCATTTTATTAATTTTGAAAGCGCAGCCCCCCCCCCCCCCCCCCCCGGATTCTTGTCTTTTCCTTCATAGGCTGTAAGGAAACTGTAGATTAGGCTGATACTCCCCAAAAATATCACTATTATGAAAAGGAATTGTGTTACGACGTCTTCAAAATATCTATTAAACTTACTACTTTATTGAAATCCAAGTCCTTTTGGGTCCAACATTTTTTTATTAAGAATTTGTTTTTTTGGTGGTCTGTGAAGCTCAGTCTTTCTGGCCGAATGCTGACATTGGCTTGTCTATAATTCCCTCATCATTAGTTTCAACATGTAGGTTATGACAGGCAGACGGATCATAGTCAATACCTCGTGTTACTATATTTTCTCGACTGAGAATGAAAATGTGAAAAATAAGTCACTTTTCTTTTATTTGTTCCCCAAATTAGCACCGACATTGATTCATAAAATGCCAAACAGAATATAGAAGGTGATAATTTGATGTTTTAAGACTCTTCTCATTTTCCTTTAATCTTACTGAGAAAAGAAAAGAAAACCCATGTTTCCGAATTGAAGTTTTTTTTTTTTTTTTCCCTCATGTTACTATCCTGGTAATTGTGGCAACCTGGCATCATTGCTGATCTGAGTTATCTGCATCTCTAGCCGGCATATGATCCTGAATGTTTATGATACGTTCTTTTTATTAGTTCCCATTTGCTCTAGTTCCTACTATTAGGTCCTCTGTTTGTGACGATGGAATGCCCAGATACTCGACTAATTTAGTATTTCTTTGATACTTCAAGGGATTGCATGTCAAGCCAACAACTAGTAGATTTTATACAGGAGCAGCTGAAATCTGTAAGTCCTTGAATATTGTATTTACGTTACTTCGGTTAAACTAAAGTTGTCGTTGGAATGGCATCCATTTGAATCATTGCATTTGACATTGAAAATCTGCTCATGCAGGAGAATAAGCTCTCTGTTGTCTGTGAAAGGGTACTAGATAGGTGTCTCGCGCCATCAACTGCTGGAGGCGAGGGTTGTGACAATATGACCATGATTATAGTGCAATTTAAGAAACCTTGCCAGTTGGGTACATCTGTAGACGAGCAATCTTCTGCTTCTGAGGACGCGCACTTTGAGTCAAAACCAGTAGAAAGTGGGTGATAGTTGGGTTCAGATTTATTCACGACGTCCGATTATATGACGCCGAACTGTTTCCTGAACTATCAATATGCAGCTGTGTATAGTTTTACCTCGAACTGAGAGTTTCGTAGTGTTGAAATATAAGGATGAAAGTATAATTGTATTTCTTGATATGAAAGTGTTATAAAACAATGTATAAATAGAAAATCTAAAACACATAATTGCCTACTAGTCCCTACACTATTCTAAACAACTATCTTAGTCCTTACAATATTAATTCAACATTTCAACACTCTCCCTCAAGTTGATGCAAAGATAAACATCAACTTGAAAATAATGTAAAAAACAAATTTGAACAACAACTTCAAGTAAATAACAAAGTGCTCCCCCTTCTTCCAATTTCAATAGTCTTTTTGGACGATGTCATAACAAAAGATCAACTTGGATACATTAAAATCCACAACCTGTAAACAACGAAAAATTCTTACTCCGGACACAAAGGAAAGCCAACATAAAGAGACGTAAACCAATCAAGAGGCGATCACCGGGTCGACCTAATAAAGGAACTGATCTTACGAATAAAAGGCTAATAAAAAGACACCAAGAAAGATAGTGAAATTGAAAAGCTAGGGGCTGAATTGCACAAAATGAAAGATCAGGGACTGAAATGCAAATTCTGAAAAATCAAGGACCAAAATGAAAATATTGAAAGTTCAGGAGTGAAAATGAACTTCCAAAAAGTAGAGGGACTAAAACTGATAAAATAAAAGATAATTGGCTGAATTGTGAATTTTGGAAGTTGAAGGGCTGAAATGTAATATTTGAAAAGTTGAAGGACCAACTTGCACTTTTGAGAAGATTGAGGAGCTAGGTAAAACTATTGAAAAATATAAGATTAAGATGTAAAAATCCTGAAACTTGAAAATTATCATGTGATAGCCCAATAATAGTCCAAACCAAGACCAATAAATAACCCAATCTTTCCAATCCATAAAGGCCTATATGCAAGGCCCAAACCAAATAATCTAAGCCCAACTCCAATATAAATAAAGGGCCCAGATCTCCAAATACCAGCCCAATCTCAAATCTGAAAGCCCCAAATAATAATCTAAAGCTCAAAATTCTCTTCAAACCATAACCAGCAAATAAGGCCCACAATCCAGACCCTGTTAATAATCTGCAGCCCATCACCAACCAACATATCCAACCCTTTAGAGCCCAATAAACAATTTGCAGCAACATTCTCATCTTCACAAACCCTAACCCTAAATATTTCAGCTAGCCGCCATCGTCGGAGGGTCGGAGGTCGCCGGAAGACAGATTTTTTTATTTTCTTTTCTTCCTCTCCTCTTCTTCTTCCTTTTTCTTCCCCCTCCTTTTCTTCTTCTCTCTTTTTCTTCCCTTCTCCGCCAGGAACGCCACCAGCAAACAACCCAGAGAACTTATTCACTCCCCCACTGAATATTTTTCACAAACCACTTTCTTTGCTAACTTCTTCAACAAAAAAAAAAAAAAGATGAAAACAACAATATAAGCTGCAAAATGACTCACGGAGCCATCGAGGACGTTCATCGGAGAGACGAACTGAGAGAAGGTCGGAGAGGCAGCGTTGGAGGCTGGGTAATGGTTGGCCGGCGTCGGGGTGGCCTGGGTAAGCTCTGGCACTGGAGGGAAACTCTCGATGCCAACAAAGAAAATTTAACAGGTTTCCCCTGCGATAGATTTTTGTGTAGTTTTTGAGCTTGAATGTCTGAATGGGCAGTGAAATGTATTTTGACAAAAAAAATGTAACAGAAAATAACTTGGCCGGACGAGAGGCGTTGGCCGCTCGCCGGAGAACGGAATTTCACCAGAAAACTAGGCCAAGATCGATACTTGCTCTGATATCATGTTGAAATATAAGGATGAAAGTATAATTGTATTTCTTGATATGAAAGTGTTACAAAACAAGGTATAAATAGAAAATCTAAAACACATAATTGCCTACTAGTCCCTACACTATTCTAAACAACTATCTTGGTCTTTACAATATTAATTCAACATTTCAACACGTAGATTAGAATTGACTTTTGAGAATTGGCTTTTGTGATGTTTATTACAGTAAGAATGTGTATATAGAATTCAAATACTGGTATGAACATCAATGAGAAATGTCTAACATGACAAATGAATGGTGTAGAGGACCATCTCTATTGCTTATCTACGCAATTATAGCAAGTGAATTAATGAATTGCATGTTTTATGTAGATTTTTCACAAAAGATTTTGTGATTTTTTTTCTCTTTTTTTCTTTTTCAAGAATTGATTAAAATGTAGGACAAATAAGGTTTTTAAAAATTATGTACCAAATAGGGCATAGTAACAAATCATTTTTTTTTTGGATCTTCTTAACTGACAAGAATCTACGTAATAATTGTAGTTACGAAACTCACACGAGATGAATCACAACCCAAGAAACTCAATGGATTAAAGTTTAGAGTTTGAATAAAAAATATTGAAACAAGCATCAATACAATCGCTTGCGATATGTCGATATCTTGATCACAAGATTAGAAAATTTCACCCTAAATTGTTTAAATATTACAAGTAAATAATCTTAACAAGTTCAGAGTTAGTTCAATGAAGAATAATGATTGAAAGCAATATGCCTTCTGAATTATAATATCAAAATTGTGTCATTAAAAGTTACAATGAAGAAACTTTTAAATAGGTTACAAAATAAATCAAATTTTACTTTGGAAACTATGTAAAAATCTAATTTATTTAAGAATTAAATAAAGCAAATCTGAATCTAATTAAGAAATAAATAAAACAAACCCTTTTATAACAATAAGGGTTGAACTAGAATTGTAGACTAACAAAAAAGGAATTAAAATTAAATAAAAAAGAAACTAAATTAAAAATTCGAAAATTCTAAAGCGGAACAGCTAAGCGATCGCTTGTTTAAGGGTCTTCACTCTCAGGTTACAATAATTGTCCCCGTGCAATTATATGCTTGTAATTTAGCTTTCTTCACATGCTTGAATCAAGTTACTCCATTTTGATTCTCGATTGAGTTCAGCACGAGAGTTGCTCCTTTGCTTGTCAAGAATGTGGTTTCATCCATTATTGCTTGCACAAGGTCGTTCATCGCTTCTTTGACCTTCTTTGCGCGCAATCGAATCATATGACCTTCTTCATGATCAATGGATATTTGCTCGGACAGTCGGACTCGTATTCTGATTTGTATTCGTAGTCTGGAATACATCATCATTTAACTTTTTGAGAGTATAGACTTGTTCCATCGCTAATTCACCATTTGCCTCTTTTCCTCTCATATGATGATGCAATTTTTGACAAGGGCATTTTTTTTAAAGCTATTGTAGTATATGTATCAAACATATTTATTAATGGGTTTTTATATCTAAATAAATAACAAATTTTCTTATATACACCATATTTTAATTGCAAGATAGGTATTCAATATTTGATCACTTTTTTATTCTCATGCCAACAACTTTTTTTTTTATCACATTATTATTATTATTATTAATCTTCAATTAATTAACATATTTTGTGTCTTATCACATTTCTATTACAATGTCATCCTAATGTGCATTGAAAAGAGACAAATAATTTGTTTAACTATTGTATTAATTATTTATTTCAATTATTATTTAAAAATACAAGAGATAAATAAGTATTTTTTTCCATTATAATAAAATTTTTAACGAAAATCATTTCTATGAACAAGATGTAAAAATCAATAGAGATGGTGATGATAAAATTTATAAAAATAATTTGAAAACAAAAGTGTAATGTTCATTGCAATAATGTGGGTGAATATATTTACTTTTTAAGTTGATATAAAAAATCTGAAATGGTACCCTTTCCAAATTACTTTAAGTAATTTCTTGGAGCTGCTTGATAGTTGTAAAATTTTCACATTTTTTCTTAAATTCATTTTTAATCATATATTTTTGTGAGATTCATGACTTTTCACACTTTTCAATTACATATTCTTTAAAAAAAACTCAATTTTTTTTTTTCAAAATTCATCCAAAAACTATTACACTAACATAAAACCCAACAACAGGCTAATCTTGGCCAAACCTTTTCCATTTATTGCAATCATTACAATTTATAAACAACACAATTTCATAAACCACTTTTTAACCCCCCAAATTTTTTCTCTTTACTTTTTAACCACATATCTTAACTCGAAAATAATAAAAAAATAATTTAAAAACTTAGTGTTACCAAACACTTGTAAACTAGATATTTCATAATGAGACTAGTTCGGTACTTTCCACTCCAGCACACCCTAAGAGCAATTCTAATGGTCTATCAATTGAGAAAAACTACATTGTCACGTAGGAAAAACAAATAATGATATGAAAATTTAATTTTCAATAGTTAGTTTGCATGCATATGTAGCGCGATGTGGTAAGGATATTATTTGATACTATGTTCAGATATAGATAACTTGTTAAACAAAATATTGAAGACACGTGTATATACAAAATTATAGACAATGATCATTAGAGGTAAGTTTTAAATCTCACTATCTATTTTATCAATATGAGACTTAGTGTTACCAAACACTCGTAAATTAGATATTTTATAATGAGACTACTTCGGTGCTTTCCACTCCAGCACACCTCAAGAGCAATTTTAGTGATTTATCAATTGGGAAAAAATATATTGTCATGTAGAAAAAATAAATAATGATATGAAAATTTAATTTTTAATGATTAATTTACATGCCAATGTGGTGTGAGTCGTGTGACATGGTAAGGACAGTAAGGATATTATTTGGTACTACGAGGCGCGACGTAGATCACAAAGTCCATAAACCATCATATGCTCTAATTACCCTCCTCCACCAACTCTGAAATCCCTCTCAGTGCGTGCGTGCGTTTGTGTGTGAAAATTCCTCCATAATCTTTGGTAGCATAATACTCAATTTCAAAATATGGCAGCGGCTTCAAGTGCAGCTCTAACACATCACCACTCTATTGACCATAAAAGTCACAGTTTTTCTTCATTTCCTTATCCATTATCTTCCTGTAAGTTCTTCCCCTTCCCCTTTCCCTTTTCTATTTTATCTCTTATTTAACTAATTAATTACCGGGTATGATTTTACATGAACTGTTGTTGGGTTTTATGTTAGTATTAGTCGATGAAACGGGAATTGCATTTGGATATATTTAAATATGTGTCTGTAGGGCTGTAATTTTGTATATGTAGATGATTTTGCCTTGTGGGTCTTCTTAATTGTATTCGTGGACCTGGTAAAGGTTAATAGTTGCTCACAACCAAAATGAAACAGATTCCACAAACAACATCCTCCTTTGGCCTTCTTGTACAAAGTTCCTCTTAATTGATACTTTCTAGGACCCTTTATCTATAAGACAGACAGGGGCGGAACTAGGATGTTGAAATGTAGTGGGCTAGAGGAAATATAAGGGGTTGAGGGGGCCCGTCCCAGGGGCGGAGCCCCCGAAACTTTTTTTTTGAGCCTCCAAAGGCGGAAATGAAGAATGAATGTTAGCAGTTTCATTCCTCATATTTTGAGGCTCCTGAACTTTGTAGTCGAAGGAAAAAAAGATTGTAAATGCAATATTTGAATCTTAATCAATCTGTAAAACAAGAAAAAGCATTACTAAAATCTTAGATGTACCAAATTCAATCCTTTGAACTTGAAGGGGCTGAGATTGAATGGAAAAGGTTCTATCTTTACACCTAAAATCTTAGTTGTACCAAATTCAATTGTAAAGGAACTCAACTTACTTTCGAAATCAAAGTTAATAGTCTTTTTAAATGAAGAATTAACATTTCAAAATCTAGGCATTCTTCCAGTAACATATTTTATGCCCAAACACAAATTGCTTAGTTTCAACCAAGACACGATAGACTTGTCTACTGACCAGAATTACTCGGTTCGCCTCTAGAAATTTTAACTTAGCATTTGCAATCCAACGCTCAAATCAATTAACAAGCAAGAATGATATGAAAATCTAATCAAACTACTAAAAACAGTTATCAACATATACAAGATAAAGAAATAACCCCAAAGCTTTGTGGGCTTGAGTTGGGAATGTAAGCAAATTAATTGAGAGCCCAAGTAGATTGTTAAAATTCTTGAATATTCTTAGTGGGCTGGAGCAAACCATAGCTCAAGGTTAGGTCCGCCCCCGAAGACAGAAGATTGCTTAAAGGGAGGTCTACAGACCTGATCTCTAGAAGTACACAGGGAGAAAGAATACTCCGTTATAAGCTAGAAGCCTGTAAAAGGTATTACTTTTTTACAATGACGCCTGCCCCATACATTCAATCTTAGAGACAAAAGGACCCGTTTAATCCAGTGATTTGCTGGATGATCCATGAATTCTTGCACATTGCTTTAAACCCCTTATTAGCAAAAAATCCACCTGCAATGAACCCGCATTTTTTGACACAAAACTACAATCTCATATATGAATCTGATGATCCCATGAGCCAATTGAAGCTTTGGACACACTAGATGACATTTATTGAATCCAGGTGAACCCAAATTTCGCTAGCAAGAAGTATTTGATAGGATCCTCAAATCCTTCGATGATTGTGATGCTGTGAAGATGAGTTTCTGCTGCCTGTGTGTGCAAAAATCCCTAACTCCCCTGTTGCTGTGATAGAACTTCCAGCTGCTCCTATTAAAGAGACAACAGATGTGGCAGATGTATTGTAAAGATGATGATAGGATGATAGGTGAATTGCAAATTGTATAAACTGAATTATTGTATAACAATGTAATTGAAATGGAATGTAAACAAAGAAAATGAAATAACAAATTCAAGGCATTCGAGAGACCTTGTTCTCTCCCAAATGGTTTCCCATTTCTACACAAAATTCTTCCCCCTTGAATGAGCTCCCAACTTATAGACAAAGGCCTATACTATTATTATATGAAGTCCCCATAATATCCCCTTATTTTAGTATCCTATCACTACTCCGCCCCTGAAACTCACCTTACCCTCAAGGTGAAGGTTGGATCTAATTACAAAAAAAAAAAAAAAAATTACAATAAAATCAAAAATTCTCTTGCAAATCTAAAAACATGAGGACCATTGATGCAAATTATGAAACCGAATTTCTGCAACTTAGAAGCTTGAGGGCCTTTGGCGCAATGTTCGGAGTTGCACTTTGCATTTTGAAAGTCCTGAGGACTGACTTACGCGCATCAACAATTTTGGGAACTTGGTTGGATTTTTTTTTTTTTGGAATCAAAACAAGTGGTTTTTTTTACTGACTGGGCTCTTCTTTGAAACTGGGCTAGAACAGTCCCAGAATGTCTGCTAGGACAGTTGAATTCCTGGGTCCCAGATTTGGTTTTGGCCCATTTCATCTTGGCCTGTTTGAACCAAAAAATGTGGGCTTCCCTCTTAAATGGACTAATAATATAGTGGGCCTGCTTAACACATTTATTTTTATTTTCCATCAATTGGGCCTGACCCAACCCAGTACCTTGCATCTTCTTCTTCCTTGTGACTGTGCGCTCTGCGCGAATGAGAAAACAAAAAAAATCAGCCTCAAGCCAGTTACTTTCCTCGTTTTCTTCTTGCTTCGATTTTTTTCCAGCCACAATAGGGTCGTTTTCTAGCCCTTCCACGATGGAACTTACCACATTTTTCCTCCCTTCAAACAGGTCTTTCGTATCCTCTCATGTCTTCTCTGCAATTATTTCGATCTTCTTCGCCAGCTCTCTCCCCACCTAATTTTGTTCTCCGGTGACATTCTTCCCTAAAGGAAGAAAGCGATTGAGTAGCAAGGCTTTCAATTCTTCCCAAGTTTCTACCGATCGACGCCAATCTAGTTGTTGAAACCAAATTAGGGCTTCTTCGATGAAGCAATCAGCTATGTCCTCAACTTTCTCATCTTCCGCTACCTCATTCATAGTGAAATGTTGCTCCGCATGAAGTATCCATATCTCGGGTTCACTACCGTCAACTCTGTAGCACGGACACAATTAGGGTAGCGTGTCCGTGTCCGACACGTGTCGGACTCGTGTCGGATCCGACACTCCTCTAACACTCTACTATGGTCACTCCGCTTTCTTTATAAGAGAAATCATATATTTTTCAACTCAATATTATTATAAAATAATAAATAGGTACTCAAAGTTAAAAGATTTCAATAAACAAAATTAATAACAAGTATAAAAATAAATTTATATCATATAAATGAAGAATTTTAAATATTTTAATTAACGTGTCAACAACGTGTTGTGTCGGTACTTTTTTTAAAAATTGCGTGTCGACGTGTCTGGCACGTATCGTGTCGGATACACGTGTCCGTGTCGGTGCATCATAGACCGTCAAATTCCAATAGATTTCCTTGTGCAATTTCTTCCTCTGGTGGTTCCAATTTCGTCCTCGCCAGAAGCTCCAATTCAGACCGTTCTTCTTCCACCATTGTCTCCAAGTTTACAGTATCCAGATTGCACGCTGGAATTTCCTTGTCCTTGGAGATCTTATATGTGCCAAATTGAGCCGACATCAATTTCTTCAACTCCTCCCAAGTTTGCACAGGTTTGATTCGATCTGTCCGTTCATACCACGACCAAGCTTCTCCATGAAAGCAAGCCACAGCGGCCTCGACCTTTTCCCTCTCTGACAGACAGCGGCTCCTAGAAAAAAATGACTCCAAATTACCTGCTCGATCTCTTCCTCCTCGTCGTAGCATCATCTGCTCAAACCGATGGAATATCGAGTTCCACTTTTCCCCCAATTCTTGGTTGAAATATGTTTCCATTTACCGTTGGATCGATGCTCTGATACCAATTGATAGGATCCTCAAATCCTTCGATGATTGTGATGCTGTGAAGATGAGTTTCTGCTGCCTGTGTGTGCAAAAATCCCTATCTCCCCTGTTGCTGTGATAGAACTTCCTGCTGCTCCTATTAAAGAGACAACAGATGTGGTAGAAGTATTGTGAAGATGATGATAGGATGATAGGTGAATTGCAAATTGTATAAACTGAATTATTGTATAACAATGTAATTGAAATGGAATGTAAACAAAGAAAATGAAATAACAAATTCTAGGCATTCGAAAGGCCTTGTTCTCTCCCAAATGGTTTCCCATTTCTACACAAAATTCTTCCCCCTTGAATGAGCTCCCTACCCCCTATTTATAGACAAAGGCTTATACTATTATTATATGAAGTCCCCATAATATCCCCTTATTTTAGTATCCTATCAGTATTACCCTAGCTCAAGCCTACAACAAAGCATAAAGTTCGACCTGAAGGTTATTCATGTGTCCATAAAATCCACAAACGCAACCACCAACACAATCTTGGGGATTCCCCTTACAGCACCCAACGTTATCTAAACTTAGTATAGCCTATGTCTTGATTGTTTTATATAATTCTAAAGTCACAATTTATTTATTTACTTCTTAAATTTTTAAATTTTTCGAGAGTGTGAACATGAATAATGAGTATTTGGCACACCTACTAATTAGATATAGAAGCACACCTTGACAAGATTTTTTCCTTGAGGAGCTCAAAACTCTTTTTATTAACTATGGCTTTCCTTGACAAACTCAGGATACAACTTTATTCTGATTCATATTTACTTGGTTTATGTTACTTTGAAACCTTTTTCCTGCCGTTTCATGCATCATAGGCTCATTGATAATGTTTGAGATCTTTAGCGTTTTAAGTTGTTTAATGAAATTTTCGGTATTTATGTTGTGTTTCTGAGGTGAACATTTGTCACTTTCTTTTCTTATGTTTCAGGTAAATTGAATCAGAGCGCCAATCCCATTTCTATTCCAAGTTTGTCATGCCCAAGAAGTCAAATTGGGAAGGCTAGAAGATCTCTTCGTGTGCATGGTCTGTTTGGTGGGAAAAAAGATAACAATGATAAGAGTGACGATGGTTCTTCAAAGGCACGTCTAAGGCACTCCTTGAAATAATATTTAAAACTAGATGAAAAAGTATTTTGACTGATGACTTTCCATCCTCATTCTTAGTTTTTAGGTCATTCATGCTTGAACATCGCACCATAATTTTTTTTCAGACTGAGTTGTCAATATATGCAATACATCGAATGCTTTTCAGTTAAATTGCTCATAAGCTTCTGTCTTTGACCCTTGAAGTCATAGTTCAAAAATATTGATTAAAAGAATCAGTCATTTTGATATGAGGGTGATGTTTTCACCTTTTTCTATCCACAAGTTATTCTTTCAACCGTCAAACTTGACTCTAATTGTATAATTATGCCTGTGGTGAAAATAGGCTGGTATATTAGGAAACATGCAAAACCTATATGAGACCGTAAAGAAGGCACAAATGGTTGTCCAAGTGGAGGCAGTACGTGTGCAAAAAGAACTTGCAGCGTACGGTCCATCTCATTGACTCTTCCTCATCTTTATTTTATTTGTTGTGTGGATTTTTAGAACTTTTTTATTCTCGTGATAATTGTGTTTTTCTATTGTTTTTTAATTTGCAGAGCTGAGTTTGATGGTTACTGCGAAGGTGAATTAATAAAGGTAAATTTTCAACATAAATTTTCTTTCTCGATATCTTCAAATCAGAACCTTAAATGTTGAAATAGTTTGCTACAAGGTTCCTATCCACTGCAATTAAATTCTTGAAACAATAGAATGACAAGTGTTCTCCTATATACATATTGAAGACAAAAAACGAGTATACTAACTCAGTTATATTTGCACAAAATTATTTTTATGTTCCATAAGCTGAGTCCAACCCCCCCCCCCCCCCCCCCCCCCCACAACCCAACAGCACACACACAATAGATATAAGGCCTTGCATCCTTTTAATTCATTAACTATCTATATGTAACAACAAAAAATCACGCTCTCTTAAGGTCCTGCAGTTTTTGACTTCTACATTTACACATTTATTATTGTTGATTGTATTATTCTCTAGGCAACACTTTCTGGGAACCAACAACCTGTACGAATTGAGATAACTGAGGCTGCAATGGAACTGGGACCTGAAGTAAGTTGATTTAAATTTGAGGTGCATTTTTGATGTCTTGCTATTAAATTACATCAGATTTCAACGCCTTCATGAAGTTGCGAAAATTCTCTTTTCGATGGCTTTTACATCAGCGCGTCTTGTTATTCATCACTACGGCATAGTTTTGAATCACTGTGATTGTCAGAGCTGTTACGATAATACCTTGAAAAGATATTTATTTATTTATTATTATTATTATTATTATTATTATTATTATTATTATTATTATTATTATTATTATTTTTTGGCATAATATGGAAGGGTTCAACTATATGCGTGACAACAGATTCAGGGGTTGGTAAATTTCTTGTCATTGAGACACAAATAATAGCGTGTGGCCAGATAGTAATGTTCCCAGAGTTTTTCCACCATCCATTGCTAAGAAATTTGTTTGTATTTTCAGTTTAAATTCACTTATGCTTAGGTGCAAGGCTGACAGATCCCGCGTTGATTGAATTAGTAGACAGTAAAAAAGGGAGGACGACGTATGTACCTTCCAGAATTACGATAGAGAGAATACGTAATCTTTACAAGATATAATGACGCATGAATGAGAATGGAGAACCTTCTCTAAATCGAGCATGAGGAAGCTGAGTTTATCCATTCTTAGAAGCCCCCTCAAATTTAAAAAAAAAAAAAAAAAAATCTCGACCTCTTCCAAAATGATAAGATTCTACTGCATAAAAGCAAGAAAATTTGCTACTGCATTTCATTCTATAATGATGAGAATTTGCTTGTTTAATGATGCAGAAACTCTCTCTTCTGGTCACTGAGGCATACCAGGATGCGCACCAGAAAAGTGTTCTGGTGAGAATCTTCCCTACTTTATGTTCAACACAACGCATCTTCCTCCTCGAATTCATCACTCAGTGTTTGTGAATTTCTCAGGCTATGAAGGATAGAATGAGCAATCTCGCCCAAAGCTTAGGAATGCCACAAGGGTTAAGCGAGGGACTGAAGTGAAACACACTGCCTTCAATTTTGTAGACGAGCTTCAGAATCGTTTGTGTTCTGCTAACCTACAAATTTGTTACACTGTTGATGTAAAGAATATTGTCTTGGACTTTCAATTGCTATATTTGATGCAAAGATTTATTCTCTGGGTCCATGAGCCACGATTTTTTTTTTTTTTTTTTTAAAATCGACTTCTTTAATAAAATTTGTACACATGCTATTTCCATAATAAGTAATCTTCAATTTCATACATCAGAAGAAGCCTAGTACTTATAAAAATTCCAGTTCATAGGTTTGTGATTCGAGGAGTTCTCTTTTCATCAGAGGTTGTGGGCTACCCTGAAACGAGTAGCTACCTAGTGCGATAGCTTGCTTTTACTTGTATTGAACCAATTTTTTTTTTTTTTTAACTCTCAGTGATTGACATTGAAGTAGTAGTGTGACTCAGAAACGTCCGTCTGGTGTACGTATCCCAGCTATCTTGGCTACACTGCATCAGTATAGCTTTTCTTGTTATTCCATCATAATTGAAGTTATCTGGGAAAAAACTCTCTACTGATTAATAATGCAATTTGTATAATATGTTTCAACTCAATTGCTTGCTGAACAAAGTTGTACAGTACCCATGTCTTTCTATGTTAACAATATTTATTTATTTATTTTTCAAACAAGAGCTGAAAATAATTTATTCAATGTCATCGGACACTTTTCTACATGCATACATACATACATACATACATTAAAGAAAGTAGAAACACAATCAATCATGTTTTATTTATGAGAATTGAGATGCATCAAAAGATTCATTATAGATGACGATCTTCCTAGCTAGCAGGAGAATAGAAGTCTGTCATCGATCAGGGAAATTAAGCATCATGGGGGGGAGTACGTAGCAACTAAGTACAGGTCTTCTTTTCTTGATGCAGTCATTCCACTGTTCTCAATCATGTTTAAATTATCTGGATTGATTCCTTCCGGGAGTTTCCAGTCGAAGTTACAGAGAAGTTGAGCTAAAGGAAGCTCAACGCCAGTTAAACCAAATGTCAATCCAGGACATATTCTTCTTCCTGAACCGAATGGAAGATATTCAAAGTGATTTCCTGTCAAATCAACACTCTTCTTCTCAAATCGCTCTGGTTCGAAACTTAATACCTGGGATCTCTTCCCATTTCCCACGTATTTATGAACACTTTTGCATTGGCAGGGATAAAATATCCGTTGACATTGCAGTCTTCTCTACTAGCTCTTGGAATGAGAGGAAGAGGAGAATGAAGTCTAAGAGTTTCTTTAATCACCAACTTTAGGTACTTCAAGTTTTCAGTATCGGTGCTGCTTTTTTGTGATGATCCCTTGACGGTTTCTCGGACTTCAGCTTGTACTTTTGCCATCACACGAGGATTCCTCATGAGTTCTGCCATAGTCCAGTTGATTGTCGATGATGACGATTCTGTACCAGCGGAGAACATTTCCTAATCAACAAAATCACTATTAATCTTAATTAAAATCAAATTGTTGACTTTGACTTACAATGCTTAATAAAAGAAAGTAGAACCTTGATAAATTTTCCAATGTCAAATTTGAATAAATAAAATATCATCTCTCTTAGTTTAAGCTTTCACATCACATGAGATTGATAGTTTAACAAACGAACATGCTACATTACATATGCCTCACTGTAGTCTACGTAGACTTCTCTGCTACGGACTACGGTAAGACATCTGTAAGTACGATTTCTATACAAACGGCATAAATCTTAACGAAATTTTACTTACGGAAATAACTGCTTTGATGTTGTCATTGTTAATTGGAAACTGGAGTTCACCACTTCCTTTTACTCGCAGGAAGACATCAACTAAATCTTCATTGCCAAACTCTCCATTTCCCCTTCTTTTCAAGTCTCCAACTTGATCTAGCTCTCCATTTCCGTCAACCATTTTTACCAAATTTTCTTGGTGTTCATCAATGATACCATCAAGAATCTCGTCAAGCTTACGACGCATTGCCAACAACTTTAGCTTATTCCAACTCAGGGTTTTCAGTATCTTCGACGAAGGAAACAAATCGGCAAGATCAAAGCCTCCAGACAAGGCTAAAGCTTTCCTCATTATTTTTATCAGCGTTTCTTTATCCCTGCACACCTTACCAAACGCCGCTCTGCACGTGGTGGCACTCATTGTCGAGGTAATCTTTTCTGTGAGATTTATTGGTTTTCCAGCAGACAATCTAATAGATTTGACGAGATTAAGAACCTCATCATTCCTAATGGATCCAAATGATTTGACCTGCTTAGCACTTAGCAGTTCTAAAATGCATATTCTACGCATTTGTCTCCAGTAATCATCATATGGACTAAATGAAATGGCAGTATGGCGATAGGAAATAATTTCAAGAGCTAGAGTTCTTGGCCTAGCTGCAAAAGTAGGATCTTGAGTTTTCAATACCTCTTTCGCGATTTTGGGTGAAGATATATACAACAATTGTTGAAGTTTCACCGAGCTTCAAGTGTATTAATGGTCCATATATTTTGGCTAAATCTCTGAAAGAACGATGTGGAATCGAAATTACGACGTGCATGTGTCCAATAATGGGCAATTTCTTGGG
Source organism: Ligustrum vulgare (assembly GCA_963555705.1). Taxonomy (NCBI): domain Eukaryota; kingdom Viridiplantae; phylum Streptophyta; class Magnoliopsida; order Lamiales; family Oleaceae; genus Ligustrum; species Ligustrum vulgare. The sequence continues at coordinate 53,408,185 of OY743175.1, forward strand.
ACCTGGTGGCACTTTTTCGAGTTTATTAGGATCTTTGGATTTCTTCCTTTTGATAACAAACAAGAAGGCAATGGATATAAAGAGAGCAAAAGTTGTAAGGAGAACGCTCCTTGTACAGGGGGCCTGTATACAGGCCCCTGTACACCAAGCACGGTTCAAGTTGTAAAGCTCAAGGGACGGTAGAGATCCATTAGGATAAAAATGAGAAGGGTTTCAAGGCTCAATATTGCTTTGAAACCCACATGACAAATATACGTATATGTACAAGCATTAGAAGCTGGAAAAATGATACAATCACCGTGAGTCACCTCGTGCTAACCGCACCTTCAACGTGAGGGGGTCACCCCGGTAATTAGAGATTGCAAAAAAAAAAAAACCCGATCTGACGGGTAGACGATATGGGACGGTTTCCTACGACTCGGGCAGGTCGCAGGACGGGTGCGAGTTTGGCCGTCCCTATCGAAACCCTCCCTTATTAAATAAATTAATAAAAAATAATAAGAAAAAAAATAAAAAATACCCAAAAAAAATTAAACGAAGGCGGGTGGGTTGATTGCCCTGACCCGAAATGCCCCGCCCAGAAATTCACAGGTCGCGGGACGGGACGGGTTCGGGTCAGGTCGCCCCGTTGCCATTACTACTGGTGATTGTATCACAGCCCAACTTAGAAGCTTGCACATAAAGGAAAATACTCTCTTCGTCCCATAAAGATAATCTCTTAGCCATTTTCACACAGATTAAGAAATGTCAATTAATGTTGTTGAAAACATAAATTTCACAATAACTTTACCTAATATACCCCTAATAAATTTATATAGTTTATTACAAAATTGAAAGAGTATAAATTTATTTAGACTAATAAAATACACATTAAATAAGGGCAAGATATGGCACAGAAAATATTAACTTCACCCTAAAAATGAAAATGGATTATCCTTGTGGGACAGACGAAAAAAGAATAGTAGACTATCTTTGTGGGACGGAAAGAGTATTAATTTAAAAATGCATTAATTTCTAAAGTTAAGACTTTCTTTTGAAGACAGTAAAAGAATAATGCTATTTATTGGTCGTTTCGGCAGCTTTGATTATAAAAATTATAATTATTACAATTTTTAATACCACTTTTTAATCACATACATTTTTTGAAACTATTTTTTAACTATACATTTTTAAAAAACAACTTTCAAAAATAACGGCTTAGTATACTACCTTATCTTCATGAGAAAATTGCTTGGAAATGTCAAATGATATGATTTTTTTTCTAGATTGCTTAATTATCTGTTTCTGAAAGGTTTTTCTTGACGTTTTGTGCTGCAATTGAAAACAAAATAATCAAAAAATAAAATAAAATAAAATAGGGACCACTCAATATGCACTAGAAAAAATATCATATAAGTGCATGAAGTCACAATCAACTGGGTCAGGCTTGAATATGCATGCCTAGACAGGAAATACTTCTCTTTTTTTTGGGTAATAACAAATAATCGCACCCGTATGAAAAATATAATTGATAATTATTTATTGAATAAATTTTAAAAATATAATGTTCGACAAAAATAATACAATGAACAACCAAAAACATAATTTGTATACACAAATTGTGGATAATTTATAATTTCCTTTCTCCTTATAAGATTTTTTACTTGGTCTAATATCGTTGTATGAATAACATAAGTTTAGTGATCAAAACTTGACATTTATATAAGTTCAGTTATTATTGAGACAATTATCATATAATTTAGTGATCAAAACTCGACATTTTAAAGCTCAGTGACTAGTCGAAGACGTTTACATAAGTTTAGTGATCAAAACTCGACACTTAAAAGTTCAGTGATTGATCGAAGACATGAGCACATAAAAGTTTAGTGATCATTAGGACAATTAACTCACTATAATAGGGTTCAAATTGTAAATATAGAAAATAATCTACTAATCACTTTTGCTTAGCGTTAATTAAACAATACACAACAACCCTTTTTGTTAATTTAAACAAGTATATTTTTTTTCAAATCACTTTTTAATAAAACATATTTTTTTAATCACTTTTCACCAACACATTTTACTTAAAACAATAATAATTTATTTTTTTATTTTTATATATATATAAACACATTTTAGCCGTCGAACACATTAATTCTTGAAGTTTATCATAAACTTTATTCTTCAATATCCAATTGACATGTCATATCGTTGTTGTTTGTTTGAAAACTTTTGTTTATACTAATTTCTGTTTGTTAAAAGTTGTATATTTAAGAACATGTTTTTTTATGTTTTCGAGGTAGAATATGCGGTTAAAAAGTGGAGAGAGAAAATATGTGTGGTTAAAAAGCTATTTAGCAAAATATGTTTTTTCATGTTTTTAAACAACACAATTTCTCAAATAATTTTTTAACCACACACATTTTCTCTCTCCAATTTTCAACCATACATTTTACCTAGAATAAACAAAAAAATATTTTTAAACAAAAAACTTTTAACAAACAGAGGTTAAATCTTGTTTATAAATGATCACAAAAATTTTCAAAAAATAAAAAATAAAATAAATAATCAATGAAATAATGTCACTTTGTTATTAAGGGGATTTATTCAATGTAGATTTTAAAAGACTTTTAAAGATTTTAAAGGATTTGAAAAGTTTTGGTATATTCAATTTAAACTTTAAAGACTTCATTAAAATCTTGAAATATTTAATATAGATTTTAATGGACATTCTAAAAGTTCATAAAAGTCATGGTATATTATATAAAGACTTTTAAAAGTCTTTAAAATGTTGTGTTACTCAAAATATCAATAATTTTTAAATACTCATACGAAATTCTTTATATACTAACTTTTAAACAGAAAGTACAATCACAAAATTTCTTAATTTGTCTCTCATTAACTTCTAAAATCTTCTTTTAAATTGTAATTTTGTTTCTTCTATATTTTTCTCTTTTGTTTCTTGTTATTTTTAGAAACCTTAAATTTGGGACTTACTTTCATGCTAATTTTTAGAAATCTATGACTAAGGAGGATTTATTCAATTGGGATTTTGAAAGATTTTTAAAGACATTTTTTAATGAATTTCATTGGATTTTATTGACTTTTATGAATTTGTATAAACTTTTAAAGACTTTTGTGGATATTTATTTAAAAGACTTTCATGAACTTTCAAAAACTTTTGTAGATTGATTTAAAAGACTTTCAATGATTTTTACAAATTTTTATTTTTTAATAATTGAAAAACTTGAATACTATAAATTAATTTTCGTATGGTGTGAATGTTAATCGTTAATAATAATTATATGTCAAGTGAATTACAAAAAAAAAAATATGACGCTGGAGATAAATAGTTTTAGGACAAAAAAACATTTGAGATTAAAAAATGGAGGAAATGTAAAACTTTATTGAAAAATAATAATTAAATTGTATCAAAACAAATAATAATCAAGCAAAGTTATTCTAGAATTTTCACGAGAGAGATTTGTATATTCAAAAATATTAATTAAAAGTCAATCGAAATCTATAAAAATTTTGTATATTCAAAAAAAAAATTATGAACATAGTACAATTTTCATGTCGATATCAAACAAAATTTTACTTTTCCCCCATTTTTTTAATCACAAATGTATTTTTGCCCTAAAACTATTTATCTTCAACGTTGTATTTTTTTTTTTTTTTTTTGTAATTTACTTGATATATAATTATTATTAACGATTAACATTCACAACATACGAAAATTAATCTATAGTTTTCAAGTTTTTCAATTATTAAAAAATAAAAATCTGTAAAAGTCATTGAAAGTCTTTAAATCAATTTACAAAAGTCTTTTAAATAAATGTCCACAAAAATCTTTAAAAGTCAATAAACTTCATTAACAAAAGTTCATTAAAAAAAGTCTTTAATAATCTCAATTGAATAAACTCCCCTAAGTGTGTGTTTGGCCTCCTTTTTTGGAAAAAAATTGAGGTTATGAATAGTATTTTTGAGAGAATGTGTGGTTAAAAATGTTTGAAAAGTAAAAAATAGTAAACTTGACTAAAATGGATGATTGAGATCGAGTGCTGAATAATTTATTTTTTTTAAAAATAAATAGGTGTCAAACAGGACTTATACACAATTTATGAACGAATTGTCAAACACGATGTTTATAGCATTTTTTTCAATAAATATACAGTATTCAACATAACTGCAATTTTAAACAAATTCTCTTGTTAAATAGGCCACCCCCCATGGAAAATGATGTAAAGATCCCTAAGGCTCTGTTCGATATTAACACCGTCATAATTATAAATTGATTTATTTATATTTTAGATAAAATTATCTATCTATCTATACATATATCAAAATAGAAATGACGAGAGAGAAGTATTAAATGTCATTTTCCTTCCAAAATGCACCTACAATATTGAAAAAAAAAAAAATTAAAAATAGAATAAAATAAAAATCACGTAGATAATATTTATTATCCTTTAAATAACAATAACTCATAAAAATTATTAAAACTTACGATCATTTATTATTTAAATATATAAATTAGCATTTATTGTCCACATAAGTTTTTAATAATTTGGATTAATTATATTTCTCATTTGTGTGTTTTGTATTCTTTAAAAAGAGTTTTTTAAAAATAAATAGTAATTTTTAGGAGAATAGATAATTGAAATTTGATTGAACAGACAAATATTATGAGTTGACTTTTAATAGATGGTTAAAATTGAGTACTGTGGAAAAAAGAGAGAAGTTTAAAGAAAACTAAACAAGGGCTAAAACTTTTTATTAAAATCTAACTCAAATTCAACAATTAATTTTATCAAAATCTAATAAAACCTGATTTTATTCCCAATCAAATAGTGGCATTGTTTTTTAAATTTTAATAATTATTGTAATAGAATATTATTATTTTATGCATTTTTATTTGTTCTTTATTATGTAAAAGTATTAACATTTTACGAATACTTATCGAAATAGATATTGTGTAAAACAATTTCCGTGCATCGTACGGGGTAAATACTAGTTATATGATTAAAAAGTGAAGAGAGAAAATGTGTGTGATTAAAAAGTAGTTTGAGAAATTGTGTTATTTATAAATTGTAATGATTGTGTTAAAGAACATATGATTACATTAAGTGTTCGTCGGCTATAGTTGTGTTTATCAATGGAATATTGTTATTTTCGAGGTAATATAAGTTGTTAAAAAATAATTTTGAAAACGTGTGATTAAAAAAAGTATGAAAAATTGTGTTGTTTATAAATTGGTTTATAAATAGTTTAAACAACTTAAGGCTAAACTACAATTTCATAATTTATACATCCTATGTGTTCTTGATGATTAGTTGTCAAAGTTGACCTTCAACTCAAAGTTACAAAATTATTAAAGATTTTCTGTGTTATATTATGATCTCTTTTATAACACAGCCTTGAATATAAAATTATCTATCATGCAGATAACAAAATTTTTCGAAGATACTGCAATTTTCTTCATGGATGCCGGTCCGTTTTAAACACTACAATAACGCCGGCTGAAACACATTATTTAAAATTGATGTTTTTGACAATTATTTTCTATCGAATAAGAATTTAATAAAATGTCGTCAGTTTGGAAGGGCTTTTAAAAATTCAAAGGCCACTTTAATATTAACTAGTTGTAAGCACGTGCGTTGCACGTCTCAAGTAAACGATATATGATACAAGTATTAAATTTGAAGTTATAGTTTATTTTAAGGCAATTGAGCTCATTAAGAATGTTGAAGGCAAAACTAAAATTGAAAATATGGATACCTCACAAAATTTTGAATAAAGTGAAATATAACGTTGGAAATATAATATTACTTTGAACACAATTGCATCAAATAGAAATTTTATATTTCGAGTAGTAAAAATGTTGTAGCCTACACCAATTCTAAGTATAAAGTATTAAATAATAGTCCAAATAATATTAATTAGGAGATTAAAAATTATGTAATTTAAAAATGTTTCTCCACATTAAATAATTTTTCTCAATATTGATAATTTAGAAAATTCTTGAGATCTACCAAGGTTAGGTGGTGGCCATGGAACTCATTTTAATTCATATAAACTTGTCACCAAAACACAGTGACAATTCAGTTTAACATGAAAACATGTTAAAATGACATACAATGTAACAAAAGACACTTGAAATTCTCATAAGGAAGTCCCAGAATTTAAACATAAAGACAATTTGTATATTATAACAAATATTAATTACATGAAGTAGTTTTTCTTCTTTAGCATGAAGAAACACGTTTCAAAAATAAACATTAACATATTGCCCAACAAAAGGATGTCCTAGAATTCAAACATAAAGACAGTCTGTATGATATCACAAATATTATTTGCATGAAGTAGTTTTTTTCTTTTTTAGAATGAAGAAACACGTTTCAAAAACAAACATGAACATTTTGTACAACAAATTATTATAAATCACATAAGCATTACATTTATACATTACAATAAGATTTTACACTTCATATAAAATTACAAGAAACAGAGTTGCATCGAGTTCTTTATAAGTGCAAAGAATCTACTTAATCATCACATGAGCAAAGAACATCATAAAACAAACAACACACTAATCATATCCAATAGAAGCTAAAAAATATTGGAACTGCATAATAAAATAGGACAAGGACAGGTGGATTAGCAAGAGAGTACACAATAGAAAACTTATATTTTACATCTAGAAAAAGAAAAATATATTCAAAGAGTATAAACATAAGGGAAACGTGTAAAATCATCAAAATCTTCTCATCTCATAAGATTCATTTATTAGCACAAGGCCACAAAATATAATATTTCACAAATATAAAAGTAAGATCTTCTTCAATACAATACATATCAATTGTTACTTAAAAAGAACAAAAGATCGTACCATATTTCGAAAGGAGGTACCAATTTATGCACAAATTCTTCAACAGGTTGACTATTCTCCAACTCACCGAAAACACTGCATAGGCCAAGTATAACAGAAACAAAATCAACAAACAAATCAAGAATTCAATCATCTAACTCAAATACAAATATATAAAAATTTATGTGAAATAATTAAGGTGTGACAACCTAACTTCAATTTAAAAAGTATAAAAAGAATGGAAATATGTAAAATCATCAAAATCTTGTCAACTCATAAGACTAATTTATTGGCACAAAGCCACAAACATATGATATTTAACAAATATAAATGTAAAACCATCTTCAACACTTATGTGAAAGAATTGAGGTGTGACAACCTAACTTAGATTTAAAGAGCATAAACAGAAGGAAAATATGTAAAATCATCAAAATCTTGTCAACTCATAAGATTCATTTATTAGCACAAAGTCACAAACATGATATTAGCATAACTATTCTTTATAACACTTGATAATGCATAAAATAACAATTGAATGCAGGATAACTCAAGCACTTATATTAAAGTCCTAGTTTTCACAATGTCGCACAAGCAACATTCTCAAAAGGAAAAATTCAACACAATAATAAATCAAAACTTAAGTACTGGGGGAATAATCAAACTAAGAGAGAAAGCCTTTTACATAATAAGAAAAGAAATAAACTTTTCATGGCAAAGATATCTGCTCATTTGTACTTAATAGAGAAAAAAACCAATTAAAAATTATAGGAATCTTAGTGCATAAATAGAAAATAGGACAAAATATCAAACAGAGTGAGTCACTACAGAGCATAAGAATTAGAGGGTACTCTTTTTCGTTAAGAAATGAAGAAACTCTGTAAAAAAGTTGAGAAGTAAAAAAAATAGAAGGAGAAATAGTACATGGATAAATACCTAGTGTAATTCAACAAAATATGATTTATTAATTATTAATCTTTATAAATGTGGACAAAACATCGCGCATAAAAAGAAAAAGAAAAAGAAAAAAAAAAACCTAACCTAACAGTTAAATTCTAAAATCTCGACATGAAAATGAATCCCAAAAGGACAGAGGTGAAGTAAATAATTATACATAGAAAAGAGAGAATTAAAAAATTCTAAGCAACAATATGCAAAGTAATACAAACAACACAAACCCATAAACCAGAAAACCTAAGAATTTAAAATTTTGAACTTTATATGACAAAAAAAAATAAGCGTCAAATGTAAATAGAAAAAAATGAACATTAACGGACCATTCTTCCAATATCATGGGAATCTTGAAGTGCAAGCTCAATGGTAGAAGATTCCGAAAAGTAGATGAAAGCTAATCCTCTAGGAGTTCTCGTTCCGATCCTTTGCTACCACAGATATCAAAACAAAATAAAATCGATTTATTATAGCTAATCAATAAAATCAAAACACCAAAACATAAATAAAAGCTAGAAAAACAACATAAAAAAATGGAACGAACGAAAGGGAAAACTTACCCGTTGCACAATTTGGTTGTTACTTTGAATAATGTATGCAGAGGAGAGGAATTGACGAAGGGAGGAGGATGTGGGGATATTCGAGGGCGGCGATGAAGAGGGGGCTTTTCGTTCGTCTTCTGGAGTTACAACTGGAGAGCTGGTGATAAAGGATTAAAGGGACTTGTTGTTTCTTTATTGAGTTTAATTGCACAAGTAAGGATATATTTGGATTATGGTAAAATATGTGAGGATATATTTGTCAATCAAAATATTTTTCACTATCCACACTTTTAAGGTAGTGTAGATGTAGATAATCTGATTTTGAACATGTTTAAATAAATTCAGTGTTTTGTTGGGCTAAACTAGCTTTTCGAGGAAGTGTATTTATGACAAATATATAAATCCTGTCAAATGGGTAAAACCGGGTTCCAAAGAATATAGTTTTTAAAGCCATTCTAAATATTCAGAATATATATTGATATAATAGCTATAATCGTTATGAAGGTTGAACGTCAATCTTAAGCGCCCCCACTGCTCATGTCCTATGATTGGTAGATGATGTAAATCGTAGGTTCTACCCTAAGCTGATCAGAGTCTGAATACCACCTACTGAACTAACAAAGTGATTAGAAAATTTGAACATGTGACCTATGCGCTCAAGTGTTCATGAACCCCCAACATTTACTAATTGAGATGTGCCTGAGAGCGATAACCTTTTAAATGAGAGGAGAGAAAGATAGGGAGTTAAAATGGGGGAATTTGGGTTTCAAGTAGATTGGTTGGGTTGAGTGAGTTAAATTAGTTTATGTGTAATTTCATTTTCCACAACATAAAAACTTAGTCTAAGTCTATGTTTGGTAAACAAATTTTGTTTATAAAAAAAATGTGATATTTTGGAGTTAAAATGTGTGGTTGAAAAATTATTTGAGAAAATGTATATAATTAAAAAGTAATTTCAAGAAATGTGTTGTTTATAAACAAGTTACCAAACAAAGGCTAAATCAACTAAAATTGAAAGAATTTGAAATAAACAAAATGACAAAAAGAGTACTAAAAATTAAAAAGTAGTTTTCGAGACCTAAACGAACTTCGATAGCTAAAATCACTCTTACATCACAGCATAATGGTGAGTCTTCTTCGTCTCGTCTCTCCTTTCCGAAAAAGTATTATGAGCACAAATCTGAGTTTGAACGTCAAATGACTCAAATCTTCAATTTACGATTTTGACATTTTTAGTTCAATTATTCCTCAATCCATTTACCTATTTTTTCTATAACACTTAATTTCAGTGACTTTCCCCCTCATTGAAGGTTTCATTAGTGCATGTAGGAAGGGAAAGTCACTGGCTGATAATAAATCGTACTACGTTTAATAAAAGGAGAAAAGAAAAAGGGGTCGTGCTATGAGTACCACAGGTAGTATCGCCCCTCACATAGAGTGGTGGGGCCCACTTACTTTTTGAGTGGGCCTCATCTCTGGCGGCACACCTCGTGGTACTGCTTGCGGTACTTGAAGCATTTCCCAAGAAAAAAAAATCCTAACATGGTAAGGTGGCTCAATATGGAAGTCTAGGTTACACTACTCAGGTCGGCAAGTAAGGTAAATTTGAGGGCTATGAGGCCGAGTCTATGAACCCAAATATTTGCGTTACCTTGAGTTGATGATAAAATTGTTCGAAAGTAATATTTTGATTTTGATTTTTATTTATTATCATAACCAGAGTTCATTAAAAAAGAAAAAAAAAATCGGAAAATAGCTTGCATAAACATTAATTTTGGTAAGGAAATGACTGTTAGTTTGCTAAAATGTCAAATGAAATGATTTGAGTTCTTCTCGATTGTTTAATTATCTATTTCAAATATGAACCTCACTTTATTATGAATCATTCAGTAATCAGTATGCATGAGAAAATTTGGAAAAAATTAATTCCACTTGTTGCGTTTGCTAGCGAGGATGAAATTTGGGTGAAAAGAAAATAAATTTTAGAGAATTGAATTCCTGAAAATTTGATATTTTATATGTTTGATTGGTTTAATTTTCTAGGTGAAAAAATTGAAAAATTTTCTAACTTTTATTGTTTGATCGACATTATTCTCCATGGCAAATAAAGTAAAATTTAGCTATTTTAGTCTAAACAATTTTTTCTTTTTTAATTTTTTCACACATTTGTACTCGATAATAATAATATTAATTTTGGGCAAAAAATAAATTAATTAACAACAAAAAAAACGATCAAACGTGACGAAAATGGTTAAAAACTTTACCTAAAAAATAAATTCTACTAGTTAACTAGGAAAACCAATTCACCAAAAAGAGGAAACATGCACGCGTGGAGGAAAAAGAAAGAAAATCAATTGCGGAGTAAATAATGCATTTCAAACACAAAAAGTTGAAAAAATAAATTTTACTAGTTAACTAGGAAAACCAATTCACCAAAAAGAGGAAACATCCACGCGTGGAGGAAAAAGAAAGAAAATCAATTGCGGAGTAAATAATGCATTTCAAACGCAAAAAGTTGGAAAAAGTCTTGAAATTTTTTCTATTCCATGGAAAATATGGCCTTTCAAACACTAAAGTTCAAATGTTATTTTTTTCCTGATGCATATGGAGTTGTTTATATTAAGGGTATGTATGAAAGGTCATATTTTTCATGAAAAGTAAAATTTTCCAAGATTTTTTTTTTCACCTTTTTTTTGTTTGAAATGCATTATTATTATTTTCTCGACAATTCATTTTCTCTCTTTTCTCCACGCGCGCGTGTTCCCTCTTTTTGGTGAATTTGTTTTCTTGGCCAACTAGTAGAATTTATTTTTTAGGTAAAACTTTTAACCATTTTAGTCACGTTTGATCATTTTTGTTGCTGTTAATTGATTTATTTCTTGCCCAAAAATTAACATTATTATTATCGAGTACAAATGTGTGAAAAAACTATAAAAAAAATTGTTTGGACTAAAATAGCTAAACTTTATTTGTTATAGAAACTAATGTCAATCAAACAACAAAAGTTGAATTTTTTTTCATTTTTTCGTTTAGAAAATTAAACCAATCAAATACATAAAACATCAAATTCTTAGGAATTTAATTCTCTAAAATTCAATTTCCTGAAATTCAGCTATCATACGCAGCCTTAGAACATAAGTCTCACCAATTACGGAACCAACTATTCCTAGTCAAAGGCATCACAATCAACTAGGTTAGGCTTGAATGTGTGCTCCTTTATATAGACTAGTTGTCGAAACGTGCTTTTGCACATTAATTGTTCATATGAAGTGATTTTTAGATACGTCTCAACAAAATTTCGAGCTTTTATTCAAAAAAATTAGTTAAAAATCCAAGACAAATAGAATTAAGAAAATCTAATTATTTTTAACATTTAAATAAAGCTTCTAAGGTCATATTTTACTCTATCAATCAAAATATTGACTAGACTCACTTATTTGATGAAATCAAATATGAGCTTCACGTTGATAACAATGCCAATAATATTTGAGAATAAATAATGAGTTTTATTTATATAATATTTTTTACTCTATCAATCAAAATATTGACTAGACTCACTTATTTGATGAAATCAAATATGAGCTTCACGTTGATAACAATGCCAATAATATTTGAGAATAAATAATGAGTTTTATTTATATAATATTTGAAATATTATAAAAAGAAAAAAAAAATTGTCAATGAAAATTTAATACAAAATATTTTTCATTCATAACAAAGTTTGAGACATGTGAGAATTAATCAACGATGTATAAATTTGATAATTTCAATGAGATGTAATATTCAATCTCTTCAATTTTGTTGTTTGTCGTAAGTTGATTTCAATTTTATCATGCACATATGGAATATATGATTACTATTGATCTAATTTTTTCATGACAAAGTCGATATATTTTTCCCTTTTTGAAGCGTGAGAGTAAAATTTTCAATTTTGACCCAAAATAGTGTAGCAAAAATCTAATATTCTGTAAGTATTAAAACAGACAACATATTTGTTTAATATCGAAATGTTATTAAAATGAAAATAGATAAATATAATGGCAAATATTACATCTTCATTAATAAAAAATCCAAATTAAGTTTTAAAACTTCTATTGGTACATATAGGTTTCAATGAAATCGGTATCGATATTGAAATTTTTTTACTTCAATTTTCATTATTGCGATCAAATTTTGTAGCAACATATGATTGATACTTTTATTTGTACGGACAAAACCTTTCAATTTATTAAAAATCCAATTTTGAGAGAAATGATGACTCAAAAAAAGTTCAATAAAATATGATGTTAAACTTTGAACCCCCTTTTGAATTTATAATGTGCTATATTAGGTTATAGTATAAGTTATATTGAATTCATTTTAGTTCAAAAACATATATGAATATTGAGGGTTCTTGGAATTATAAGCATATTAATGAAAATTAGTAATTGAGAGTTATATATAAATATGTAAGTATATTAGATTAGAGGTTATGCAATATGTGATTTTGGTTATAGAGCGGGGTCGTAGATATTCTTATTGAATTAATAACATTGTTGACAAATGAAAATAATATGAAAATATAATTCAAAAAATATATTATTCATATTTCTCGTAATTTCCTTAATGATGAAAATATATTAATACTTAATTTAGAAGGAAAATTTTAGTTTAGTGAAAAAATCATAACTGGACTTTTTTCACCATTTTCTTTATAATAGTGTATTAATATAATTGTATTTGTGTTTAGTGAGAATAAATAATAATTTGAAATTAATCAATGGAAAATAAAAAAATGAAAAGTTGAAATTTTTAGGCTTTATTTGAAAGACTTTTAGAGAGAAAGTAAATAATTTTGATTGTGAACGTATTGGAATTAATTATATTGTTGACAAAATAACAAAAAGATAATATTAAAAAATAATTATCCATTAATCAACATTAATGATAAATATGAAATTATAAAAAAATTGTGTAACGACCCGGTTCCCTCGCTGGGGCCTTCTCCGAGCCGTACTCATGGTCTTTCCACTCCCCCCTGGCTCCCTCGCTGGGGCCTTCTCCAGAAGTGGATTTTTGCCTCCCTAGGTACATGGTTCGAATCCCGCGGGAGGCAAAAATCCACTTCTGGAGAAGGCCCCAGCGAGGGAGCCAGGGGGGAGTGGAAAGACCATGAGTACGGCTCGGAGAAGGCCCCATCGAGGGAGCCGGGTAGTTACAAAAAAGGCCCCTTTTTGTAACTACCCGGCTCCCTCGATGGGGCCTTCTCCGAGCCGTACTCATGGTCTTTCCACTCCCCCCTGGCTCCCTCGCTGGGGCCTTCTCCAGAAGTGGATTTTTGCCTCCCGCAGGATTCGAACCATGTACCTAGGGGTTTAGTACAATGATTCTTAGAATCCTGCTACCATTAGACCAGAGTCGTTACAAATTGTGAGGGTAGAAACGTCAAAAAATGTTTCTCCCTTTAAACTACTTTAATAGTTACTAGTATATAACGCGTGCGATGCACGTGATATTGTAATGATATTATGATATTTTTATTCAACTATATATATGTTTTTGAAATTGAATAAAATTTGTCCAAATTTCCCTATGTGTTTTACCTAAAAATATTCAAAGCGTTGATTTAAACAATCTCAAAATCGAACTCAATTTACCTTAAACTTAATTCAAATTTCTAAGTATGCAATAACCTTATTAATAATATCATCACATTTCTTCTAATTATTGATTGCGACTTCTTTAAATCTTGTATCTCCTGAAATGTATACTTACACTACCTAATTCGAAGAAATTGGAGTTGAGAGAATTTCTTCTTCTATATGTATACATAGTTCGTAATCAATTCATTGTTGCAGTTGAAAAAGAATGATAAACATTATTTTACAATTTATCCAAATTTTAGAATCAAGATGAATCAAATTCAATTGTAATCTGACGTAAAAAGAATACTAATCATGCACGTGAAGTTAGAATTCTGAAAAGATCAAATTTGATCATAAATGTCTGAGAAAAACTGAGATGTATCTAATCTAAGTTCCCAACTAAGGTATGATTATTCGAGACACATAAGATATCATATTTAATTAGAGTAATGTTTGATTAAGGAAATTGTTTTGAAATTGGTCATTGGTGCCTTCAAATCTATGGCCCAAAAAATCGATTCATAATGCTTTGAATCCTAAAGTAGCACGCACATTTCTTTAAATTGATAGAACTACCGCAAACTATCATCTCAAATTTTGTTACAACCTAATGAGGCGTGTTATTGATTTAATGGAACAAAAATAATAACAAGTTCTCGTGATTTCTTTTCATTATTTGACATAGTAAACACATGATAATAAAATATGTTTAGTAACATAGTAAAAGGAGTTAAGGTGAACAAAATACAATACATTTTACAGAATATTTACTTATGGTTGTGCATACCTCGTGACATTTTTATAAACTGTAAAAACTAAAATCTCACTTTAAAATTTGAATACAAGATAAAAATATATAGATATAATCCAACTTAAAAACATAAACAAGTGATATTCTCAAGAAATTTGACTTCAAAATCTCAATGTAACAATAAGAATTTAAATTGATTGAAAAATAAAACTTACTTAATTTTTCATACAATTAATATTTTAGAAAAATAAATTTACATGCTACTTCGAAAATTGGCTTTTTAAACAAAGAAGTGAATCCTCATAGTACTCTACTTTTATGGGTGTTGTGCGAATATAACCAGCGTTGAATTAATATTTAATAAAGAAACTTAAAATTGGATATGACTAATAGAGAATAAAATGTTTAATATAGAAAGTGAAAATTATTTTCATTTTTTTTTAGTGAAAAAAATTAATTCAAGGAGTACACTCTTTTTGTTTTTCTCATATTGGTTGAAGGATGTTTATAAACTTTAAATTATATAAGTGTTATTAGTTATATTTAAAATATTTTTAGTGGAAAAGTGAAGAGTTTAGATTGTAAATCTATGAAAAATATTTTTTATCGATAATACGAAAATAAAATAAGATGTTCAAAAAATTGTACATTAATTAAAATTAACAGTAAATATGATATTATTAAAAGGTTTGAGAGTAAAATAATAAAAGAAGTTTCTCCATTTAAGGTCTTTTAGAAGTAGTATTTTTAATCAATTATTTTATGCATGTTAAAAAAATTAATTTAAGAATTACACATTTTTTTCTCATATTAATTGAAGGACTTATTTGAAACTATAAATTATATGAGAGTTATTGATTTTATTTAAAAGATTTTTAGTGAGAAGATGAAGAATTTAGATTGTAAATGTATGAATTTTTTTTTTAATTTTCAATACGAAATTGAAAATAAAAAGAAATAAAATATTAAAAATGTACACTAATTCAAACTATGGGTGAATATGAAAATATTAAAAAGATGTGAGGGTAAAATAGTCCAAAAAAATTTCTCCTTTAAAGGACTTTTATAAGTAGTATGTATATATATAATTAAGCCCCTATTTGAGCCTCAATTTTTGAAAATCAAATTTTTAAAACACTCAATCTCAATTATTTATCTTTTTTCAAGTTTACAATATTTGATTTTTCAAATAATTTTAAACCGTGCATTTTTTAAAAAATCACAACCACTTGCCAAAAACTGGGGCCCAAACAAAGGCTAAGTAGAATAAGGTGTATTAATACTATTGACCTCGATTTTTGGCCAGACAGTGGGATCAAAAGATTTCAACCCCACTCACGTCCACGTATAAGGCACCTACACTTGGCCTTCTTGGAAGGTTGGGGAGACGGTCATTAGCACTCCAATGGTCAAGTTAGTCAATTGTAGATGTACATTTTGGGTGTATGATGAACTAAAGACGTAAGCCACAATAATGTGTATATTATCTATTGAGTTTAAGGAAGAATACCAATATCTATAAGTTATCGTCGAGAGTGTAAAATAACATTGCATGTAAAAGACACTTAAGTGTGAGAGTTTTAGTTGAGGAGAAGATATGGTCATTGTTGGATGATGGGCTGACGCACTATTATAATAGGAGTTACCTCTGCAACTGTAGGTCATGTTAGGATGACATTTGATGATTTTGAAAAGTTGTCACTCCATAGTCTAGGCCCGAAATTTAAAAGTAGATTGATAATTTGGCTCACTAGTACAAACTTGTCCAAAAAAATAACAAATATACCTCGTTTTTTGAGAAATCGACGTCTATAAAAAACGTGGTGACAATTTTGTGAATATAATATGACAAAAAGCGTCAGTTGTTAAAGAACAACATATGTGAAAAAACGTGGTGAAGAAAAGGCATCAGTTTTTACTTTAGAACTGACATCGATAAACCACTTTACTCCTAAAGTGCTGACATATTTAGGGCTCCCGTGCGCAAATTTCACACATTAAACCACACTCTCTTTTCTCTCAATCTCACTCGATGCCGCACTCACGCCACACGCCACCACCACAACATTCACGCCACTGCCATTAATCACACCACCACCACCTCAACCTTCAACCAAGATTTCCGGTGACATTCTTGGGTTAGTACCATCCTTTTTCTTGCAATTTTATTCTCATAAATCTACTTCAACCTCGATCCTTCTTATACATTATCATTTACACTTGATTCTGGCAAGTTTGAGTTCGAAGGTTGTTGGCTCTACAGGGGTATGCTTGCGACGGGCTTTGGAGCTGGGTTTTGCGGTTTTGGGGAAGCAGGCAAGTGTTGGGTGTTAGAATCTCATTCAACTTACTCTCTCCAACCTTAATCCATTGTTTTTTGCCTCAATTTGGCCATAAATCGATTGGGTGAGTCTGGGACACTGTTCACTACGTACATGTTATTGCGGTTTTAAAGCTGAGATTTTTCTTCTTGGTTTGAATTGAGGGTTAAGGCCGGTTTAGACCATTCGATCTAAACTCCATCCTTCGAAATCTCAGAGGTTACTTGTATTTTGCAGTAATAAATTGCATTTGCCCAGATTATGCATTCAAGATGTTTGCTATAATACCTAGACCCATTCTACATAGTTATTTATTTGAAATTAGGACTATGGTATTAATAGCTTTCCATTTTATGCAATTATATAGTAGAATATGCTTTAGTATTCTCACTCAATTCTAAACATAACTTTACGTGTCGGTTCTTCGTGAACCGGCACATAAAGTGTCGGTTTAGACGTCGGTTCTTGAAGAAACGACGCCTAAACCGATTTTTTGAACAACAGGCGTCGGTTCATTGTTCTTAAATATTAACTACCCGCACGCGACCCGTTCTCACTATACTCTCTTCCTGCCTCTCTGGCTCTTTCCATCAAAACACCGCGACCCCGCCGTCACTGCACGCCACCGCCCTCCCAACCCGTAAGAGACCGGCCCGCCACCCTCTTTATATACATTTGTTTGTATATATATATATATATATACATATACATATTTGTATATTATGTTTGTTTGTATATGTTAATATTTGTATGTGTAGAAAACACAATAACATATATATCCTTATATATGTTCTACAAATAAATTAAGAGGAAGAAGAAAGAATGGAAGAAAAGAAAGAGAGAAGAGACAACCCTTAAACCATACCATTCATTATAATACTCAATCCTATATATACATACAAAACAAAAGCATATGCTTAGAATATTCTAAAGCATATAAAGCATATTCTAAGCATATTCTAAAGCATATTCTAGAATGTGCTAATTATTCTAACATCCCCCCTCAAACTCACGATGCTATAGCATGAAGCAACAAGAGTTTGTCAAGTAAGAATCGGAAGCGAGAAGTCGGATGGGACTTGGTGAAGAAGTCTGCAAGCTGCAATGATGAAGAGACAAAAGGTAAGGTAATAGTCCCATGCTGAAGATGATGACGAACAAGGTGACAATCAATTTCAATGTGCTTCGTGCGCTCATGGAACACTGAATTATGTGAGATCTGGATGGCACTCTTGTTATCACAATACATAGAGGTGGGAGATGAAATAGA
Organism: Ligustrum vulgare; assembly: GCA_963555705.1. Lineage (NCBI taxonomy): Eukaryota > Viridiplantae > Streptophyta > Magnoliopsida > Lamiales > Oleaceae > Ligustrum > Ligustrum vulgare. The sequence continues at coordinate 53,426,491 of OY743175.1, forward strand.
AACACCCATATCTGCAAGTAGCCAACGTAACCACACAATCTCAGTAGTAGTGGAGGCCATAGCGCGATATTCTGCTTCAGTTGATGAGCGAGAAACTACTGTCTGCTTCTTACTTTTCCATGAGATAAGAGAGTCACCCAAAAATACACAGTAGCCAGTAGTGGACTTACGATCAGTTGGGTTCCCAGCCCAATCTGCATCAGAGTAAGCTCGAAGCTCTAAGGAGGAGGTCGATGGGAATAAAATACTCTGAAAGCAAGAGCCACGAAGATAGCGCAAGATTCTAACAACCGCTGCCCAGTGAACCATGGTAGGTGCTGAAACAAACTGACTGACAACATGCACAGCATAAGCAATGTCTGGCCTAGTAATGGTAAGATAGACAAGGGAACCAACAATAGTACGATACAAAGTAGGATCAGACAGTGGTTCACCATCAGAAGATGAGTAATGAACATTAGCCTCAATAGGAGTATCAGCTGTTTTAGTATCAGTAAGACGAGCACGCTCAACGACATCTGCAGCATATTTAGACTGAGAGAGCATATAACCTCGAGGAGAAGAAGCAACCTCAATCCCCAGAAAGTAAGTTAAGGGACCCAAATCCTTCATTTCAAAAAGACGAGCCAATTCTGATTTTAAATTGGTTATCCCTACAACATCATCACCAGTAATGATCATGTCATCAACGTACAACAGAAGGAGAATACGACCAGTGGAAGTACATCTACAGAACAAAGCGGAATCATGATGGCTAGATGTAAAACCAAGAGAGAGCACAACTGTAGAAAACTTCTCAAACCAGGCACGAGGTGCTTGTTTGAGACCATATAGAGCTTTCTTAAGTTTGCAAACAAATCCAGGAGAATGAGGAACACCAGGTGGAGGAACCATATAAACATCTTCTTGAAGATTTCCATTCAAGAAGGCATTTTTAACATCCATTTGAGAGAGACTCCACTGACGAATAGAAGCAACCGCAATAAGTGTACGTACAGTAGTCATTTTTGCAACAGGGGCAAATGTCTCCTCATAATCCAAGCCATACTGTTGAGAAAATCCCTTAGCAACCAATCGAGCCTTGTAACGCTCAACTGAACCATCAGATTTGGTCTTGATCTTATAGACCCAACGAGATCCAATAGCATGTTTTCCTGGTGGTAAAGAAACTAATTCCCAAGTGTCTGTCTTATGTAGAGCATTAAGTTCATCAGTCATAGCCTGTTGCCAAAGAGGATCTAAAGCTGCTTCTTTGTAAGATGAAGGTTCAGAAAGCTTATGAATGGAAGACAAAAAACAACAAAAGGACTCAGAATAACAAGAATAATCAAACTCGGGTAAGTGAGCAGACTTACGTATACGTTGAGGATATCGAGGAGGAGGAGACTGCGAATCCTCAGCCTCAGACGGTGCTTGGGGATCCATAGGAGAAGGAAGGACATTCTGAGATGGCGCATGTGTACCTGTAGCAGATGACGAAGATGGAGAACAAATAGTAGGGACATATGTAGATGGTCTATCAATATCATCAGTGAAAGGATCAATACAAATGAGATCTGACGTGGTCATGTGAGAGGTATTATCTGTAATAGAAAAGAAGGGAATGTGTTCAAGAAACACAACATTACGAGAGACATATAACTTGTGACTGACAGGATCAAAACATCGATAACCTTTTTGTCCCTCACCATATCCTAAGAAGACACAAATAGCTGAGCGTGGAGTTAATTTGCTACGTTCTGCCGTAGGACGAAGAACAAAACAAGTGCACCCAAAGACTTTTAAGAGAGAGTAATCAGGAGAATAACTAAACAAGGTTTGAAATGGTGACAAACCAGATAAATGAGAAGATGGTATCCTATTTATCAAATAGACAGCAGTGAGAACTGCCTCCCCCCAAAAATCACTAGGTACTTTGGCAGATAGGAGAAGGGAACGAGCAGTTTCAACAATGTGTCTATGCTTACGTTCAGTAACACCATTTTGTTGAGGAGTATCAGTACAAGAAGTTTGATGAATTGTACCATCAAGAGCAAGCAACTCACGAAAATCATTAGAAACATATTCCCCACCCAAATCACATCGAAAACATTTAATGACAGCAGAATGTTGAGTTTTAATAAGTGCTCGAAACGAACGATAAATAGAAATAAAATCAGAACGTCGCTTCATAAGATATACCCAACAGTAACGACTATAATCATCAATAAAGGAAACATAATATCGGGATCCTCCTTTAGTAGAAACAGGAGCAGGGCCCCATACATCTGAGTGTACAAGATCAAATGATGCAATAGAAGAAGAAATACTACGAGGAAAAGGTAAAGCTGAAAATTTAGCAAGTTTGCATCCACTACAATCAGAAATATCATGAGGTTTTAAGTCTCCCAAACAACCTTTAGAAGCTAAAAATCTCAAACGACTAGCAGACACATGTCCTAGGCGAGAATGCCATAAATAGAAATTAGAAGAAGAAGAGTTCAAATGGAAAGACGAGAAATCAGTACTAGAGGCTGCAACATGCGCTGGTCTCAGATTATCTAGAACATAAAGTCCTCCTCTTTGCCTATGGCCGATCCCAATCAGCTTCCGAGACTGCGGATCCTGTACATAACAAGTAGTAGAAGTAAAGTGAACAGAATTACCAGAATCACATAATTGACCAACAGAAATAAGATTTAAAGTAAGGTTAGGAACACAATAGACATCTGATAAAGATAGATTAGAAGTATGAACAGAACCAACACCTGCTAAGGACAACGGGGTGCCATCAGCAGTCATAACAGGTGAAGATGACATAGAAGGATATAAATAATCAAAAAGTGATGAGTTAGGAGACATATGCTTAGAAGCACCCGAGTCAAAAATCCACGAGGAGGTTTTACCTGAGGAGTTCTGAGAGGACAAACCTACATGAGTAGAGGCTGACATGACATGTGACTGTGAGGCTAAAAACTTCTGAAACTGCTCACTAAGATCAGTCAATCGGGAATCAGATGAGGGCGGTGGACCAAGTATAGAGGAGCCAACAGGTGGAACAATCGCTGCTGTGTGGGCATTGGATCTATAAGACTGCTGGGACTTCAACAACTTAGGACATTGAGCCTTCCAATGTCCCTTTTGTCTACAAAAACTACAAACATTATTTGGGAACCGTGTATGTCCTTTGGTTCGATTCTGTGTAGATGGTAAAGCAAAAACTGAAGTCCCAGAATGTGGAAGAGATACATCTTCAGTAAGGGATTTTAACCGTGTCTCCTCAGCAACAAGTTCACTAACAACTGAATCAACAGATGGAAGAGGAGTACGGTGCAAAATAGAACCTCTGAGTCCCTCAAAATCACTACGAAGTGCCATCAAAAACTGAACCAATCGTTGCTCCTCTCTATAAATAATATAATCCGCACTTGCTTTCAGACCTGCCGGTTCAGTAAGAGTTAACTCATCCCAAATTGATGTCATAGCAGTATAAAAATCCAGAATGCTCATATTCTTTTGTTGCAATGCTCGAATGTCAATCTCTAACTGATATCGTTTTGCAAAATTAGATTTAGTGTACAACTTCTGCAAATGGTCCCAAACCTCCTTTGCCGTTTCATACTTAGCCAACTGTGTACCAATACTATGTTCTACAGAATTATTTATCCATGTATGAATTTTTGAATTATTTGAATCCCAGGTATCTAACAGAGTTGCATAATTTGCATCATTATTTTCCGGTTTCTCAACTATTCCACTGACATAACCCCACAACTTTTTACCCTTAAGAAAGTGTTTCATAACATGACTCCAGTAAGCATAGTTTTTACCATTCAAACGCACATTAATAGCCTGAAGAGAATCATCGGATGCCATTATAAGAGAGAAAACGATACTAACCAACAAAGTCAAGCCAAAGCAGTGTGTAAAAAGAATGGATAACTGCAAACCAACACCACAAGCAGATAGAGGATGAATAGTCGATCGCAAATCCGTCAACCGTGCCGCCAGGAACTGCCGCACGCGCTCCCACGCGCCACCAGAAGATCCGACTGCCTGACTCACGCGCCTCCTTACGCCGGCGCGTGTACTCTCACGCGCCACTCCGGTCGACGCGGCTCCACCTGCAGATTCTGAATATGGTCTTATATCACCGGAATTCCTACTGCAAGTGCCTCGAAATTCGTGAAAACAGTACGGTTTAGGGTTTTCGCGAAGAAGAAAAATGCACGCTGATTTCGTTTTTCAAAGGCAATGTGAATCAAATAGCTCTGATACCATGTAGAAAACACAATAACATATATATCCTTATATATGTTCTACAAATAAATTAAGAGGAAGAAGAAAGAATGGAAGAAAAGAAAGAGAGAAGAGACAACCCTTAAACCATACCATTCATTATAATACTCAATCCTATATATACATACAAAACAAAAGCATATGCTTAGAATATTCTAAAGCATATAAAGCATATTCTAAGCATATTCAAAAGCATATTCTAGAATGTGCTAATTATTCTAACAGTATGTATGTAGGTATGGGTATTTGTATATAAATATTTTTATATATGTTTATACTTTGTATGTGTGTGTGTGTGTGTGTGTGGTGGGGGGGGGGGGTTATTTCAACTAGTAAATTGATTTAATTTGTTAGTTTATGATTGAATTTATGATTTTATATGTTAATTATGTATGGGTATTTGTGCATATATTTATATATATTATAAACGTGTTTGTTTATTATAAATGTGTGTGTGTGTGTGTGTATCTGTATGTATATATGTATGTATAGGTATTTCAACTAGTAAATTGATTTAATTTGTTAGTTTATGATTGAATTTATTATTTTATATGTTAATTGGTTTGAATGAACTTTTTATTAGTTTAGCTTGGATGTTAATTTTGAGTTAGTAGATGGATATATTGCAATATTTGAATTATTGGAGTTCTATTGAAATTATAGGATGTTAAGTTATGAAATCTTAGTATCATTTTTTAGGAGCTGGGAATTGATTTTGATTAATTTTGGAGCAGTTGATGATGTTGAAATTTGGCTGGAGTTGTGTTTGAGTTTTGAATGTGTTGAGGTTGAACATTTTGGTTTTATTGTAGCATTTTAATTCCTCCTATATGTTGGCTAAGTCCAATTTACGGGGGAGATTCTGCTGAAATCTCTATAGGATTTTTTAAATAAAAAATGAAAATTATAATTTAAGGTGATTTTCACTAGTACAAAACTAATAATTTTGGTTTAAAGTTCTATCATAAAATTTTTTAACTCTAAACTAATAATTTTTTTAATTATATCTTCATATATAGGTCATTAGATATGGATTGGAGTTGAATGTATGACACACGTAATATACATGAATATGTTAAAGGGATTGAAAAATTTATGAAATATCCAGAGGAACACAGACGAAAGAAAGGTGAATAAATGATTTTGTGTCCTTGTTATGATTGTAAGAATCTGAGAAAGTTTTGTAGTTCTGAGCAAGTGAAGAGCCATTTGATTCGTCGTGAGTTTAAGGAAGGTTATACACGATGGATACGGCATTGTGAGAGTATATACAGATGAGATGAACCCCACGGTAAAATGATAAATTTCTCAAATTGGAAAAACTAGGTATGTTCCCGATGTTGATAAAACTCTCATTTCTTTAGGCATCTTGCATTCTAATAATTTCGAGATTTGCTTTAAGAATGAGTTTTGTAAAATTCAAAATGATTCTTCTGAAATTATAAATGTTTCAGAGACAAATGGTCTCTACAAAATTCATGTTATTCCTCAAAAAGAAGAATGCCTATCTATTTTACATTCTCAAAATAGAAACTCTTCCGTATGAAGTTGAAGATTTGGCTATATAGGAGAAAAATCTCTTAAGTCACTAAGCAATAATGGGGTTATAGGAAATGTCAATTTAAACAAGGAAAATTTCTATGAAGAATATATTTTGGGAAACAAACAAAACTACCTTTCAAATCTGGTATTCATAAATCAACTTTCATTCTTGAATAACTTCATGCTGATCTATGAGGTCCAACATCAACTCAAACACTTTAAGATTTTCAATATGATTCTAGGATACTGAGACTTTTATAATTATTCTGGGTAGAATTTTTTAAGGCACTTTATATTTTACAAAAAATAGACACGGCCAACACCATGTATCACATGGGTGATGGTTCAAGCGAGGATCCACACCAAGGTGGACATCGAGTCCCACCTCAGTGCGAGGCTGATAAGATTTTTTTGTATAGCTTTTTCATATTCATAGACTATTGATGTTTGATCATACTAAATGTGTGTTTATTTTTATTTATTTATTTATTTTTTCCACATAGCACCTCCGACAAAGAGGAGAGGCAAGAATTGGAACATGAACCTCGACAAACACTTCGCGGTGGAGGGTCAAACACTTCGCATTCAATTGAACCATCAGAACGAGATGACAATACACCCCCTTGGTGATAACGTAGCGATATTCAATCGTTTAACGAGGATAGTTGTCATGGCGCATATTATACCCTGCCACCTAGACTTGTGATTAGTTCTAGTAGAACTAAAACATCGAGTTAGATTGATGTAGGTGACAGTAATGCTTTTAATGTTCTATATTTTATTTATATTTTATCAAATGACAGTAGGTCTTGTTTTAAATATTTTCTTATAGCATTATTTCGACTTGAATGTTGATTTGCCACTAGAGAAGCACCTCTGGGTTGATCGGGGAATCGATAGGGACGCTGTTGATTGATATAGCGAGTGAAAGAGCAATGCCTACATGCACTAAAGGAAGCACGACATGTGCCTCATGTATCGAGGCATCTCTATGACTGAATTGGGAAAGTGAGATGAGTTGTTTATGAGTCTGCAAGGGTCGAAAAGCATCATGACGACCCAACTCACTAACGTCAATGCTCCATTTGATTAGTTTTTTCAATTGAGACTAATATTTCTGCATTTTCAAACTAATATTGGCCCACATTTTTGGTTGATGGACACCGTGACACAAAGTGGCCGAGAGTGATAGATACATGTAGGAAGTCCATGTACACTCGAGCGGGTGAGAGTGGTGAGGAGTGGGTAGTTCGATGCTGAGCGAGATTACGTAAGTTATTTGTCAATTTTCAACCACAATTCATTTCATTCCGATATTTGTATTATTTTTGTTTTACTCTAATTATTCTTATTCAATTATTCACTTTTCCTTGGTGGCAAAAAAGGAGACCTTGACACAACAGGTCAGTTGCAGTGGGATAGCCATCAACGAGCATGACTTCCTACGTGAGGTGCTTGGAGAGCGTGAGGGTCACCTCCGTGGAGTTTTTCGAAAAGTCAAGGGCATTTTTCAATCTCCGAGCTCTGTCATGTCACAAGCAGGACCTGGACCCGATCAATCTGTCGTAACGTTGCATAGCTACGAAAGACTGTCGCTACTCAGGGTTCTCAACTTGCCAACGCTTTAATGACGATTTAACATCTCAATTACATGCTTGTTCTCAACTCTCCCACTTGGCACTTGGATTTCAGATGCTACCCAAGCCTTAAGTGGAGGATCAGCCTCCTGCATTCCATGATTTGGATGAGTTCTTAGGCGATCCTGATGCTCCTTTTTTGGACTTTGTAATGTAATTTTGGTTTCAACTATTTTAATGTTATTTTCGATATTTTATGGATTTCAATATTATATTGTATTTTATTTGTAATTCGTTCAAATTATTGTTATTTGTGTAATTTAACTAAATTACAAAACATGATTTTCTTCATTTTCATAAACAAATTATTAATTTAATAAATATGAAATTGACTCTACAACGACGACAGATGTTGCCGCAGTAGATTCACGAAATAGTGAGACAAATGTTGTTTCAGTAGATTCAGGATAGAGCGAAGACTAAAGTTGTTGCAGGATCATAGCATGCTCTACGACTAAGTGGTTGCAGTTCATCTTGAGAAAGATCAGAGACTTGTTTGTCGTCGCAAAAATGAATCAGGCACGAGTCTGCTACAACAACAATTAGCGACGACAAGTCGTCTCAGTAAGTTAATTACGCAGACAATATTGGTTTCAAGGACTACATTTGTCGTCTTTGTAATTCCTTTTTCTTGTAGTGTATGCACGTATTTGTTAGCATATATCATAATTGTGGATAATTATTACTTCTGATTACAAGAAGAGAGAACATGATCTCTGATGAAACTGTGTTTTATTTAAATTATCTAGTAGTAGACAAAGTCATGGATCATATGGGGTAGCAATCACATAAAGGTCTTCCTTTCTTGATGCAGTTATTCCTGAGTTCTCAGTCATGTCTAAACTATCTGGATTGATTCCTTCAGGGAGTTTCCAGTCAAAGTTATAGAGAAGTTGAGCTAAAGGAAGCTCAACACCAGCTATACCGAAAGTCATTCCCGGACACATTCTTCTTCCAGATCCAAACGGAAGATATTCAAAGTGATTTCCTGTGAAGTCTAAATCATTGTTCTCAAATCGTTCTGGTTCAAAACTTTCTGGGTTAGTCCAATACTTTGGATCTCTGCTCATCTCCCAAGCATTTACGAAGACTTTGGCATTGGCAGGAATAAAATATCCATTGACTTCGCAATCTTTAGTACTAGCTCTTGGGAGAAGAGGAACTGCTATATGCATCCTCAAAGTTTCTTTTATTACCATCTTTAGGTAATCTAACTTTTGAAGATCAGTTTCATCTATGATTTCACGTCCCTTGAAGATTTCTCGTACTTCAGCTTGTGCCTTCGCCATTACTCGTGGATTCCTTATAAGTTCGACTATAGCCCAATCAGTACAGGATGATGATGTATCTGTCCCAGCTGTGAACATATCCTACATAATATCCACCAGTCTTGTTAATCAAAATATAATTAGGCAATATTAATTAATATTACATACAGAAGACTAAACAAATAGCCAAAAACTTACAGAAATAACAGCTTTTATGTTATCATAGGTAATAGGAATTTCAAGTTCCCCACTTTCCTTTACTCGTAGGAGAACATCAACTAAATCTTCGTTTCCGAACTCCCCGTTTCCCCTTCTTGTTGAATCTACTTGACCCAATCCTTTGTCTTCCTTGCTCATTCTTGCCGAATTCTCCTTGTGTTCATCAATTATTTGATCAAGAATCGCATCAAGCTTGCGGTGCATCTCCCATAATTTTACCTTACTCAAACTGAAAAGTCTTAGTATCTTCGAAGAAGGAAACAGGTCAGCCAGTTCAAAGCCTGCCGCTAAGGATACAGCTGCCTGGGATAGTTTTACCAGTGTGTCTTTATCCTTGCATATTTTGCCGAACGCTGCTCTTGCAGTAATGGAACTTGTCGACGAGAAAATCTTCTCCGTGAGATTTATGGGTTTTCCGGCAGACGATTTAACAGATTCGATGAGTTTAAGAACCTCATCGCTTCTAATGGAAGCGAACGATCTAACCTGTTTGGAACTTAGAAGTTCCAAAACGCAGATTTTACGCATTTGTCTCCAGTAATCATTATATGTGTTAGAATAATTAGCACATTCTAGATTATGCTTTTGAATATGCTTAGAATATGCTTAGAATATGCTAGAATATGCTTAGAATATGCTTTATATGCTTTAGAATATTCTAAGCATATGCTTTTGTTTTGTATGTATATATAGGATTGAGTATTATAATGAATGGTATGGTTTAAGGGTTGTCTCTTCTCTCTTTCTTTTCTTCCATTCTTTCTTCTTCCTCTTAATTTATTTGTAGAACATATATAAGGATATATATGTTATTGTGTTTTCTACATGGTATCAGAGCTATTTGATTCACATTGCCTTTGAAAAACGAAATCAGCGTGCATTTTTCTTCTTCGCGAAAACTCTAAACCGTACTGTTTTCACGAATTTCGAGGCACTTGCAGTAGGAATTCCGGTGATATAAGACCATATTCATAATCTGCAGGTGGAGCCGCGTCGACCGGAGTGGCGCGTGAGAGTACACGCGCCGGCGTAAGGAGGCGCGTGAGTCAGGCAGTCGGATCTTCTGGTGGCGCGTGGGGGCGCGTGCGGCAGTTCCTGGCGGCACGGTTGACGGATTTGCGATCGACTATTCATCCTCTATCTGCTTGTGGTGTTGGTTTGCAGTTATCCATTCTTTTTACACATTGCTTTGGCTTGACTTTGTTGGTTAGTATCGTTTTCTCTCTTATAATGGCATCCGATGATTCTCTTCAGGCTATTAATGTGCGTTTGAATGGTAAAAACTATGCTTACTGGAGTCATGTTATGAAACACTTTCTTAAGGGTAAAAAGTTGTGGGGTTATGTCAGTGGAATAGTTGAGAAACCGGAAAATAATGATGCAAATTATGCAACTCTGTTAGATACCTGGGATTCAAATAATTCAAAAATTCATACATGGATAAATAATTCTGTAGAACATAGTATTGGTACACAGTTGGCTAAGTATGAAACGGCAAAGGAGGTTTGGGACCATTTGCAGAAGTTGTACACTAAATCTAATTTTGCAAAACGATATCAGTTAGAGATTGACATTCGAGCATTGCAACAAAAGAATATGAGCATTCTGGATTTTTATACTGCTATGACATCAATTTGGGATGAGTTAACTCTTACTGAACCGGCAGGTCTGAAAGCAAGTGCGGATTATATTATTTATAGAGAGGAGCAACGATTGGTTCAGTTTTTGATGGCACTTCGTAGTGATTTTGAGGGACTCAGAGGTTCTATTTTGCACCGTACTCCTCTTCCATCTGTTGATTCAGTTGTTAGTGAACTTGTTGCTGAGGAGACACGGTTAAAATCCCTTACTGAAGATGTATCTCTTCCACATTCTGGGACTTCAGTTTTTGCTTTACCATCTACACAGAATCGAACCAAAGGACATACACGGTTCCCAAATAATGTTTGTAGTTTTTGTAGACAAAAGGGACATTGGAAGGCTCAATGTCCTAAGTTGTTGAAGTCCCAGCAGTCTTATAGATCCAATGCCCACACAGCAGCGATTGTTCCACCTGTTGGCTCCTCTATACTTGGTCCACCGCCCTCATCTGATTCCCGATTGACTGATCTTAGTGAGCAGTTTCAGAAGTTTTTAGCCTCACAGTCACATGTCATGTCAGCCTCTACTCATGTAGGTTTGTCCTCTCAGAACTCCTCAGGTAAAACCTCCTCGTGGATTTTTGACTCGGGTGCTTCTAAGCATATGTCTCCTAACTCATCACTTTTTGATTATTTATATCCTTCTATGTCATCTTCACCTGTTATGACTGCTGATGGCACCCCGTTGTCCTTAGCAGGTGTTGGTTCTGTTCATACTTCTAATCTATCTTTATCAGATGTCTATTGTGTTCCTAACCTTACTTTAAATCTTATTTCTGTTGGTCAATTATGTGATTCTGGTAATTCTGTTCACTTTACTTCTACTACTTGTTATGTACAGGATCCGCAGTCTCGGAAGCTGATTGGGATCGGCCATAGGCAAAGAGGAGGACTTTATGTTCTAGATAATCTGAGACCAGCGCATGTTGCAGCCTCTAGTACTGATTTATCGTCTTTCCATTTGAACTCTTCTTCTTCTAATTTCTATTTATGGCATTCTCGCCTAGGACATGTGTCTGCTAGTCGTTTGAGATTTTTAGCTTCTAAAGGTTGTTTGGGAGACTTAAAACCTCATGATATTTCTGATTGTAGTGGATGCAAACTTGCTAAATTTTCAGCTTTACCTTTTCCTCGTAGTATTTCTTCTTCTATTGCATCATTTGATCTTGTACACTCAGATGTATGCGGCCCTGCTCCTGTTTCTACTAAAGGAGGATCCCGATATTATGTTTCCTTTATTGATGATTATAGTCGTTACTGTTGGGTATATCTTATGAAGCGACGTTCTGATTTTATTTCTATTTATCGTTCGTTTCGAGCACTTATTAAAACTCAACATTCTGCTGTCATTAAATGTTTTCGATGTGATTTGGGTGGGGAATATGTTTCTAATGATTTTCGTGAGTTGCTTGCTCTTGATGGTACAATTCATCAAACTTCTTGTACTGATACTCCTCAACAGAATGGTGTTGCTGAACGTAAGCATAGACACATTGTTGAAACTGCTCGTTCCCTTCTCCTATCTGCCAAAGTACCTAGTGAATTTTGGGGGGAGGCAGTTCTCACTGCTGTCTATTTGATAAATAGGATACCATCTTCTCATTTATCTGGTTTGTCACCATTTCAAACCTTGTTTAGTTATTCTCCTGATTACTCTCTCTTAAAAGTCTTTGGGTGCACTTGTTTTGTTCTTCGTCCTACGGCAGAACGTAGCAAATTAACTCCACGCTCAGCTATTTGTGTCTTCTTAGGATATGGTGAGGGACAAAAAGGTTATCGATGTTTTGATCCTGTCAGTCACAAGTTATATGTCTCTCGTAATGTTGTGTTTCTTGAACACATTCCCTTCTTTTCTATTACAGATAATACCTCTCACATGACCACGTCAGATCTCATTTGTATTGATCCTTTCACTGATGATATTGATAGACCATCTACATATGTCCCTACTATTTGTTCTCCATCTTCGTCATCTGCTACAGGTACACATGCGCCATCTCAGAATGTCCTTCCTTCTCCTATGGATCCCCAAGCACCGCCTGAGGCTGAGGATTCGCAGTTTCCTCCTCCTCGATATCCTCAACGTATACGTAAGTCTGCTCACTTACCCGAGTTTGATTATTCTTGTTATTCTGAGTCCTTTTGTTGTTTTTTGTCTTCCATTCATAAGCTTTCTGAACCTTCATCTTACAAAGAAGCAGCTTTAGATCCTCTTTGGCAACAGGCTATGACTGATGAACTTAATGCTCTACATAAGACAGACACTTGGGAATTAGTTTCTTTACCACCAGGAAAACATGCTATTGGATCTCGTTGGGTCTATAAGATCAAGACCAAATCTGATGGTTCAGTTGAGCGTTACAAGGCTCGATTGGTTGCTAAGGGATTTTCTCAACAGTATGGCTTGGATTATGAGGAGACATTTGCCCCTGTTGCAAAAATGACTACTGTACGTACACTTATTGCGGTTGCTTCTATTCGTCAGTGGAGTCTCTCTCAAATGGATGTTAAAAATGCCTTCTTGAATGGAAATCTTCAAGAAGATGTTTATATGGTTTCTCCACCTGGTGTTCCTCATTCTCCTGGATTTGTTTGCAAACTTAAGAAAGCTCTATATGGTCTCAAACAAGCACCTCGTGCCTGGTTTGAGAAGTTTTCTACAGTTGTGCTCTCTCTTGGTTTTACATCTAGCCATCATGATTCCGCTTTGTTCTGTAGATGTACTTCCACTGGTCGTATTCTCCTTCTGTTGTACGTTGATGACATGATCATTACTGGTGATGATGTTGTAGGGATAACCAATTTAAAATCAGAATTGGCTCGTCTTTTTGAAATGAAGGATTTGGGTCCCTTAACTTACTTTCTGGGGATTGAGGTTGCTTCTTCTCCTCGAGGTTATATGCTCTCTCAGTCTAAATATGCTGCAGATGTCGTTGAGCGTGCTCGTCTTACTGATACTAAAACAGCTGATACTCCTATTGAGGCTAATGTTCGTTACTCATCTTCTGATGGTGAACCACTGTCTGATCCTACTTTGTATCGTACTATTGTTGGTTCCCTTGTCTATCTTACCATTACTAGGCCAGACATTGCTTATGCTGTGCATGTTGTCAGTCAGTTTGTTTCAGCACCTACCATGGTTCACTGGGCAGCGGTTGTTAAAATCTTGCGCTATCTTCGTGGCTCTTGCTTTCAGAGTATTTTATTCCCATCGACCTCCTCCTTAGAGCTTCGAGCTTACTCTGATGCAGATTGGGCTGGGAACCCAACTGATCGTAAGTCCACTACTGGCTACTGTGTATTTTTGGGTGACTCTCTTATCTCATGGAAAAGTAAGAAGCAGACAGTAGTTTCTCGCTCATCAACTGAAGCAGAATATCGCGCTATGGCATCCACTACTACTGAGATTGTGTGGTTACGTTGGCTACTTGCAGATATGGGTGTTTCTATTTCATCTCCCACCTCTATGTATTGTGATAACAAGAGTGCCATCCAGATCTCACATAATTCAGTGTTCCATGAGCGCACGAAGCACATTGAAATTGATTGTCACCTTGTTCGTCATCATCTTCAGCATGGGACTATTACCTTACCTTTTGTCTCTTCATCATTGCAGCTTGCAGACTTCTTCACCAAGTCCCATCCGACTTCTCGCTTCTGATTCTTACTTGACAAACTCTTGTTGCTTCATGCTATAGCATCGTGAGTTTGAGGGGGATGTTAGAATAATTAGCACATTCTAGAATATGCTTTTGAATATACTTAGAATATGCTTAGAATATGCTTTATATGCTTTAGAATATTCTAAGCATATGCTTTTGTTTTGTATGTATATATAGGATTGAGTATTATAATGAATGGTATGGTTTAAGGGTTGTCTCTTCTCTCTTTCTTTTCTTCCATTCTTTCTTCTTCCTCTTAATTTATTTGTAGAACATATATAAGGATATATATGTTATTGTGTTTTCTACAATATGGACTAAAGGCCATATCAGTATGATTATACCACAAAATCTCAGTAGACAAAGTTCCTGATCTGGCGGCAAAAGTAGGGTCTTGATTTCTCAATACTTCTTTCGCAATTTCCGGGGAAGATATAACAATTGCTGAAATTTCACCAAGCTTCAAGTGCATCAGTGGTCCGTGTTTTTTGGCTAATTCTTTGAAATCACGATGTGGAAGTAGACTTACAAGGTGCAAATGTCCAATTATGGGCCACTGTTTGGGACCTGGTGGGAGTTTTCGGAGTTCTGTATCAGGTGATTTGTTTTTCTTCCATTTGGTAAACAAGAGGAAGAGCAGGGACATAAGAAGAACAAGAGTAGTGTAACTGAAGAGGAAGGTGGAATCCATTTGTGTGAAAGAAAGAAGATTTTTAATGCAGAAAAAAAAACTCTCTTTCTTCGATTGCTTCAAATGGTTAGGATGAGAAATGAAACATGTATAAAAGAAAGAAAAACAAATAAGCAAGAATTGACGTTTGAATTTGGATTTTATTAGTAATAATCTCTCTATTATTTATAGCTGCCTGTTTTGACCAAATGTTTTTTTAATAATTCTTGATTCTTGAATTAAGACCATTTATGTGAACGTAAAGAATTGGCATCTGTCTAATATTTTTGTCTTCAGGGCTACGTGTAACATCAGTGCCGATCCTGTGATTAGCAAGGCTTGAGTCGAACTTTATAAGTTATACTTTTCCGGACGAAGCTAGAAAAATATGAAAGGGGAGGCCCCCCTCACGGGAGTTTGGGAGCTCCGCCCCAGAAATTTCTTTTTAGCCAAAAAGATTGAAATTGACGATTTTACGTTCTGAATTTGATATAAGGATAGTCATAAATACATCAAAATGATCCCATTTGGACATTCAAAAAAGAAGAATTACTTTTCGATCTTGTATATGACTATATGCACATAATGCACTTGAGTCTTTAATACTTTAAAAGTAAAAACTTTAAAACTTGTAAAAAAGTCGAAATGATTAGACACTCATTTGTGTTTGAACCTACATATTAAAAATAACTAGGCCTAAAATAAAGATTAATGGACTCCATTTTTTTTTTTTTTTTTTTTTTTTTTAACCTCGAAGCAAATTTTTTGGGCCTCTAATTTTTTTTGGGCCTTTTGGATTGAGTCCATCGACTCTTTCACCTAAAAGAGGACTAGCTCTCTCTATCATGCATGTTAAGCCTTACATAAGAAAATCATTCAACGATCTTGAAATTTCACATTTATCATCAATTCAAAATGGTCAAAGATCTCTTATTTCAACTAGTTTGGGTGCGTGGCTTGCATGCATATTATCAGTATTTTTCTGTCAGAGAAATTTCGAATAATGATTTCTTATTTGATACCGTCTATTCTATAAAGAAAAACTCATTTCTATTTTTACATGGATTAAGAAAACATAATTTTTTTTGTGAAATAAAAAAAAATATATTATATGTTAGAAAACATAATTATTATATGTTAGAACTATAAATTTTCTTACATTTTAACTAGTATATCCTTACATTAAATAATAATTACTTGTTCATATGTGTTGATAACAATGCATATTAAATATGAGTATATTAAAAAATTAAGACATTAGTATAATCTCAATAAGGAAAGTAACCTATAATTTGGGACAAACCAAAAAGAAAAACGAAAGAAAAAATTAATGAAAGATGAAATACATTGCTAATGGATAATTTTAAATGACTAAAGTTTTTGCTACAATTTAGTAATTTGAAAATAATGTAATAAAGTATTGTGCAAAAGCTTCACATCAATATTAAGATATTGCTATTACAATTTTATTTGAACTCTCATAATTACTTGACGAAAAAAAATAAGGAACACAAAACGAACATGAGAAAGTCTCTATAAAGATGTTTGAGGTAATCTTTGGACATGTAACCAAATAATCCATTAAATTCAATTAGAACCTGCAATGGGAGTGAGGTTGTATTAGAAAATCTAATTTCCATCAAACTTGGACTGATTCTTATCTGTGCAATGCATCTAGTAAGGCTGAATACATTCCGGCCACTCTTTCTCTATAGAAGATGGTTCTTTGAACAGCCACTACAGGTTGTACCCATCGACCCGTATTGGAATCCCAAAAAGTTGATAGCAGACAACCCTAATTGAAATGCATACATTTGTCTCGTACACTATAAGGATGGTGAGAAGAGATATTTTACATCAGGGGCTATAATTGGAGACTAATACGTTACATTTATCTTTCTAGTAATTAGATAGTCAGTAGTGAGCCAATCCACTAAAGAAATGGCAGTCTCCGACCCTCTTGTTGTGTATTCCTGCATCACATGACATCTTGAAAGAATTAGTATTCAACTCAACAAAAGGGACACTAGAGATTGAACTTTCTAATTCAGCTTATTCTTGTTCAAGTTGCCATTTAGAGCCAGGAAAATGATAGATTCCCTGCGGCAGTGACCTCCTGTATGACCGTACTCTCACATAGAGGGCGGTAAGAGGGCAGTCAGGCGGGAGGTCACTCCCGCGAGAGTATATCACAGTCCTTAAAGCCAAGATCCCAGAACATTGTCCCGAATATGAGGGCTATGAAGGCAGTGAAAAAAATAAAATCTGACGGCTGTATAACGTGGATTTCGCCAGTATGACTAGTGTTGTTATTTCCACAGGAAAGCCATGCATTGGACGAGGAAAGATTTCGAGTATTGAATTGGGAAATACAGGTCTTTTGTATCCTGTCGAGGCACACTTAATTCCTTTATAAGTGCTTTGTTCCTCCTGCAATTCATACAGATCAGCAACAAGTCAATTGGTTATTAAAAATAACATTTTGTCCAAGAGAAGATATCTCATCAAATCTTTGACGAGGCATCTTCCAATTCCCGACCAATCAATTTAGTGTGAATAGACTAATCTATAGAGGTCAGAGTTTTTGTATACATCAGTAAAATCGACCCCCAACATTAGTTATTGCGACGAGGCAGTAATTACTGCAAACAGAATTTCGACTTACTGCAATTTTATATAAAAAGAACGAAAATTCAGAAAAGAATAACCAGATGAAAGATAAATTCAGATTCTCTAAAATTCCAAAAGAGAGAATTCAATTTAAGCTTGTTGGGGAAAGTTTTAGAGAGAATCAAACCAAAAATTAGAGAATATGAAATCGAAATTGAAACCGAAGGCCCGTGATAACATAGTTTCCTTAAATCGAATTTCCCGCCTCACTAGAGTGCACGAGATTTGGATCGGTGTTCGATTTCCAGAATAAATCGGTTGTCTGTTCACGCTGCACTACGTTAACAATTTACGAACTAGATGTGATTATATTCTATCTCTCAAAGAATTTAACAAAGGAAAGAAAAGAATATTAAAGCGGCTGAAAATGAAGGGAGGAGGAGCTGGAAATGTTTTTTTTAACTTGTTGGTGGTTTCAACCGAGAGGAGAGGTGGCTATTTATAGGCCAGCAAAATTGATATCACACTTCAAGGCTGACATTAACTTCAATTTAATCACAATTGAAACTGATTTTTCAATGCTAAAAATTGATTTTCATTCAACTAAAACTGATGGAATTTGTAAGAAAAGAAACTGTTGAAGTTTATTTTGAATTGATGATTAGTTTTCCAACATCAAATTATGAGCTCTTATGTTAAAGAATAGAACTTTAAAGAAATCATTTAAATCTCTGTTCACAAGCTAGAAAAAATATTTGAGGCAGATGGAGAAAAGTCGGAAATCAGTGAGTGTACCATGGAAAAAAGCTGACGAGGTTGTAAAGAATTTCTGAACATAAAAATGATAAAATATATCCTATATTAGATCCAAATAACCAACTCAAAAAGGAAATAAAATAGCTGGATAAATGATAATTTGATGAATGGATCACAAACTCAACACCAGTTGAAGAATTTAACCCAATCTATAGCATTCTTTTAGCACAGTGTTCTTATCTGAGGCACCCTTACAACTTAGAAAAGGCTTTGCATAAATACGCAACTTTTAATATCATAATTGAAATTTACGTCAATCATTGAAAAATACTTCAAATTTTTTTTTTTTTTTTACTGAAAAATATGTTCTTTATCACAGGTATCATATTTTTAATACTATAACCTGAAACTCTAAATTTTTATGATACTTTGAGTGAAACTTTAGTAGGTGTACTTTACAAAAATTTTATGACACTTTCATTACATTTGGTCAGGCATTTCATTAAATACGTTGTAAAATTGGTGGAAACTAGGTGAAAACTCAATGGTAATGTCTTTCAACAATACGCCTAGTCTAGTTGAAGAAAAGAGAGATGAGATGGCGGTGGCGGCGCAGTATTTGTGAAGAGGAAGAAGAAAAGTAAGTAAAAATCAATTAAAATACTAATATATGTAGTGCAATTATTCTTATTCATATTAGTTAGTGGCAAACAAGTAGAAAACGTATTTTCTCATTATAAACAATCTAGCTATTGCGGCCGTTGACAGTCATTGATCGACAGTCAATGGTAGGTCGCTCTAGCTGAACTTTGATCCTGGACCCGTCCCTATCTGCACTAACAATTGAACGGTCAACTGTGTTTTTTAAAAGCTATACAGGAGAAAGTTCTATTCACAACAATTATGTCAAATGTGTGAAAAAGAACACCATCATTAATAGTTGGCTTGAGATAACAAGGTACACGTTTTTCTGCAGTCAAGTGAGTGACACGATATATAAAGCTTATTCATGAAATACGTACTTCAGTATTTTTGTTATTTCTTTCAAAAATATATTGAAAAAATCTTGATTGAAATACATATAAAATAGAATTATTTACAGACCATGATATAAGCTATTTTCAAAAGCAAGCAGTAAATAATATTCAAGCCAAACAACCCATAATAATATTCTTAGAGCGCTGATACAAATCATGCATGAATGTAAGTGTAAAGTTCAATAAAAGAAAAAATAATCAACTGATCATAACTCTTTTGTGCATTCTTCACCACCACTAGTTGTGACATTGCAATTAAAAATATTGTCACCTTGCCAAGTCCAAACGATGTCTTTCAATGCAGGCCTAATGCCCTCTTCAAAAAACTTGATATATTCCAATGTGTCACCAGAACACTTCGAGAACTCGACCATCGTGACCTCTTGCGCCACCTTGAAAACCTGGGCCGTCACTGACAACCGCCCTTTCCGACCCTCATTCGATCCTAATAGCCTTAATTTTGAGTCCCTTCTTGCAACCTTGAAATTGAATCTTTTCGCCACCATTTCAATCTTTGCAATCATGACCTTGGATGAACACCTCGACGTGAACAATGATCCGGCCTTCTTCTGATCATCGAACAAGCTCGACAAGTCAAATCCTGTCGACATGGACGAAATGATTTGGAAGGCATTCAAAAGGGCCGGTGAAGATGGAGATTTCTTGATGGTTTCGTGCATAAATTTTTCCTCTTCATCAAATTTCTCGAATATAGATTCTTGCATTGAAAATGCATTAGGCCTCTTCAAGCCTTTCCTAAACCAAGGAACTCGCATTATAGCAGGAATCTTGATCCTTCTTTCGGGATTAGACACCAATAATTTCGACACTAATCGCCTTGATTCCGTCGAAAACCATGAAGGAAACTCGTAATCCGACTTTATAATTTTTCTATACATATGCATTAGGTTATCATCCTGAAAAGGAAGAAACCCTGCTAGAAGAACATATAATATGACTCCACATGACCAAATATCAGCCTTTGCACCATCATATCCTTTCTTCCTCATTACCTCCGGCGCTATGTAGGCCGGAGTTCCACACTGCGTGTGTAGAAGGGCGCCATCGTTACGTAGATGCTCCGGCAAGGTCGATAGGCCAAAATCCGAAATCTTTAAGTCTCCATTCTCATCCACGAGGAGGTTTTCCGGCTTGAGATCACGGTGATAAACACCGCGGCTATGGCAAAAGTCCACCGCGCTTATCAACTGTTGGAAGTACTTCCGGGCAACGGCTTCCTTCAGCCTCCCTTTCGCTACTTTGTCGAAAAGTTCACCACCTCGTACATATTCCATTACGAAGTAAATCTTGGTTTTTGTCGCCATGACTTCTTTGAGCTCGACGATATTTGGATGTCGAACGAGGCGCATTACAGAGATTTCTCTCTTGATTTGCTCCATCATCCATTCAGTTTTTACCTCATCCTTCTTGATAACCTTGATTGCGACACATTCACCAGTAATTAATTGTTTTCCATAGTAAACTTTGGCGAAGTTACCTTTGCCTAATAGCCTCCCCGTCTCATATTTATCGAACAATAATTTTTTCCCCTCCATTTTAGTAATAGAGTCTCTTTACCTGAAAATTGTTGTGAATTTCGACACGTCGATTCCCACTTTAATTTTCCCACAGGATCTTTCGATGTTCAAAATAAAATAAGCAAACAAGAAAATAAATACGAACACAAATTTACGTGGTTCAGCAAAATGCCTACGTCCACGGACCCTCGCCAAAGCTTTTCACTATATATTAAATTGTTACAAATATATAGACTTTCACTCACCAACCCAATCCCACAGACCACAGAGAAAATACTACAAACGAGCTTTACCGCATATAATTTCTACCCTTTGACTTACACTACAAAGAATTACAAGAAACTTCACAATATGCTAGGCTCACAATTTTCTCTCTTTGATCACAATGTGACACTAATTAGCACTCTCTCATATGTTTGTGATGGTGTGTTTCTTCCTCTAATTCCTTCTCTATTTATAGAGAGGATTCTACATGAAATTCTCTTAACACCAAAACATTATGATTAGTCAAAACTAATCATCATTCCAAGACATCATAATTAGTCAAAACTAATTATCATTCAAAGACATCATAATTAGTCAAGACTAATTATCATTCAAATACCATAATTAGCTCCACCATCCTTTGTTTCAACTAGGCACTTATTATGTTTCACTAGACACTTGATTAATTTGGGTCAAATACCCAACAAAAATCTGCTAAGAAAATAACATAAAACATACACACACACTCACGCAAGGGGAAAAAAAAAAAAAAAGACAACCTTACAATTCTATTTTCTTCCCACTTCTGGCTATGGTCTGAAGTTGTTGCCTGTGCATAGAATCTGTGGAGTGGTAGGCATATATAAAATTTCAAAGTCATAGGGGTATTGACATTTTTATTTTTTTAATTTGATTTTGTGGGGCCTGGTGACTCAGCATATAAGGTTGTCTAAATCAAATAATGTAAAAATTATTATAAATTCCTTCCTTTTGTATATTAATGACTATTTTATTCTTGATAATTTCCTATAAATATAGGATGTTATGGTTGTATATGGTAATCAAGACTTATGAGAAGTATTCTCTCTAAGCTATCATTCTCTCAATTTCTTATATCGTTATTATGATTTTGATAGTTTTATAACACGTTATCAGCACGAGTCTCTAACCAATTGAGTAATAACGGGAGTATGCTCTACAGTTGTATCTAAATGATGAGCCTCTGTATCAGAAACCTGATTATTACTAACCAATGTTTCCTTTTCTCTCAAACTGAAAAAGAATGATTCTGGCCGATCCAGATATCCGATCGACGATCGGCCACCGCCATCAGAACGGGCTTGTCAAGGAGAAGACTCGCCTAAAATTTGGCGCAGAACCAACGGCTGAAACAAAAGATATCGACCGAAGAAGAAAATCTGAAAAACTGTGCAAAAACAGATATCTGACCGAAAATTGAAATGCTTATTCCGGACGATTCTGAACTCCGATCGACGATCGGCCAGCGGCATATCAACGGGTTTTTCTAGGAGAAGACTCGACTGAAATTTGGCGCAAATCCAACGGTTAAAACGGAAGTTATTGTCCGGAGAAGAAGATGCTGGCGGACTGAAAAATGATGATTCCGGCCAAACGGTTGATCTTTTGGAAAATCGGAGACCACCGGCATGTTCAGGACGCCGAGGCACATATTATGGTGATGGGTCAATTTTTCCGATCACCGGCGCGTGGCGGCCGGCGGCGGCGGCGCGTGGCGGATCCGGCGATGACGAAAGGCAGTTTGTCCGTTTTGATGAATTGGATTTTTCTATGATCTTATTTTTCTGTTTTGTGCAGTTTTTAAAATATTCCGGCGGTCGAACATGGCGGTTTTCTTAAAAACTGTTTTTGGAGCAATCCTGACGAGATTTTGAACTTCGGACCAAAAGTAAGTTTGTTCTAAATTAAATTTTAAACCTATTGACGGTTTCAATTTATTCATATGAGCAATATATTAAAATATGGACGATTTTGCCCTTAATAATACATACAAGTATAATAATCGTAAATTAACGATTAATATGTGATCAATTGAATTATATTATGCTGCCACCTACATGGTTGGTTTTACCACCTACATGGTTGGCTTTACCCGGTTTAATTATTTCATTATGTCGATTCCGCCTATATGGCCGGTTTAATTGTTTCATCTCGTTGATACCGTCTATATGGCTGGTTTAATTATTTCATCACGTTGACACCGCCTATATGGTCGGTATATCAATTGAATACATATAAACACCTCAGTTGTTGGTTAATTCTAACATATTAGAGGGTTGTTGTCAACATATATACTTGGTGGTATAACCCCAGTATCGTTATTGTTAATATATATATACAATATTATTGTTATTTGATACTTCATTAAATGATACCAGAAGTTATCAATACTAAAGTTAGAAAATATTTTATCAAATGATACCAGAAGTTATCATTACCAAAAGGTTGATAAATATTAATAAAATGTTTTATCCAATGGTACCAGAAGTTACCAATATCTGAATTTGAATGGGTGGATGAAAATTATTCAACAAGAGAATGTTGATGTATGATAAGATAATATCACATGATAGCACGGATATAGCTAATGTGAAAATAATCTCATCAGTATTATGAGATGAATGTTAGATGATAAGTGCCTGGAAAAGTTCTTGCACGAGCACTTATATATTCCAGAAGAAGTACATATTTACTCCAGAAGAAGTAAAAATTATCATCTAAACATACTGAAATGATATTATTATTGCTCCTGAAGAAGCATAAACGAGACATACATGCAAAATGCAAAAGGGGAAAACATTTATGATCCTCAAAATTAGAGATGTGTTTCGGGAGTAGCCGTATCCTACCACCTCTGACCTTTTGAGGAAATAAAGAAAAAAGTGTGTTTCAAGAGTAAGAAATACTCCATACTCTACCACTTTAAATCTTTGAGGTACACAAGATTAATACATTGATAAAATCCTAGAAATTTATGGTGTGTCTCAAGAGTGAGAATACTCCGTACTCTACCACCACCTATTCTAGAGTTCACAAAGATAAATTTACATTAACCGGACTCCATTTTCGCTTGATTCCCCTTCCTTGCGACCAATCTATCTTTACTCCTGCTGGATCTTGTATTGGAATATATGATTGCAACTTATCCAGCAGTTCCTCGATAGTAGGAGCAGAAATAAGGATTCTCCTAGAAAATGGAGATATGAATCCCTGTTCCACAGCATAATCAAGAAATGTTAGCAAACCATCAAAGAAATTGTTTACATTTAAAAGCCCTATAGGCTTAGTATGGAGATCTAGTTGAGCCCATGAAGTAATATTAAAGATTTCTTCTAAAGTACCAAAACCTCCAGGCAGGGCTATGAAGGCATCAGAACCATATAACATGCAAGTTATGCGTTCATGGATAGATAAGGTTTGTACTTCATGCCCTCGTGTTTTGCCTGCAATATCAGCTAAAGGAGTAGGTATAACACCTATCACTCTTGCTTTCTCTACTAGAGCGGATTGTGAAACACAACCCATCAATCCACTGCTACCTCCTCCATACACGAGAGTGATACCTTTCTCTCCCAATTTCTTTCCTAAATCCACGGCTGCTTCTAGATACCCAAAACCTTTTCCCACTTTTGATCCACAAAATACACAGATAGTTTTGATCTGTCGAAATTTTGGTCCTTCCATTTTTGAAAGTAAAGAAGGAAAATGTTATTTTGGGATGCATGAACTATGAAAAATGTTTGGCTATTTAAAACCGAAAAACTTCACTATTTACTGGTCGTTTTTCGAAAAAGTGAAGATTTACTTTTGACAAAATCATCCTACTCACCTTTCGGCGATTTAATATTTTTAACCAGCCTTTATCAAAACTCGTGAAAGGAAACAGAAAAAATATTTTATATGTGCATATATATCAAATGATTTACCTTGTATTAATGCTGCATAGCCAAAGCATCATTGTTTATAACAGCATGGCAAACAGGATCTTTTGCTATTATATTTTTGAGACTATATCTCTCTTTATCGCTGATGAATTTAGCCCATAAAGATAGTAGCTCACGCTGCACATATCCACTAGGGTGCGTCTCAAGAGTCAATCGGATATCATCCAATGACTCCTTACTCAGTCCACCCTTAATGAAGTCTATCTTATCATCTCGATTTATGGATGAATATCCTATTGATTTACAACGGGTATCACATGTCCATCGAGCACATTTGTAGCAACTATTTAATCTTTTTGCTCTTCGCTTCTTTGCAAAAGTACTCTTACCTAAGCCAGGCTTGTGCTTAGAAAATGAATCTGGTAATTCACCAGCTAATCGAACTTTTGCTTCGATCAACCAGCGAACATCTTCTGGCATGCCATGATCCATCAGCAACCTCAATCTTTCGAGCCTAATTCGATAAATTTTTCTCAAATCATTTACTGGAAGATTGGAATAATATTTGCGAATATTTGAAAGTATGATATCCATTTTTGATGGATCTAGCCTTCTTCCCAAATCATCTATTTAAATGCATTATTCAACGCGTAAAAGAGCGACGGCTCCGCGTGTCAGTGATATGGATTCCATCAAGAAATAATGGAATAAATTATTGAAAAGGTGAGATAATATGCCATTACCTTTTTCGATATAAGGGAAGATTTGGCGACAAGATTGAGATTATGAGATATTTCCTTGGATATTGTACCTGATTTTTCGGTATACTAAAAGTAATAAAGTTATACTGATTTGAACTATATAGAATACTGATGAAATAAATGTTGTATTGAACCAGAAGTTCATACATATGTACAAGTGAAATATCTTATTGAACCAGAAGTTCATACGTACAAGTGAAATATGTATATAGTATGAACCAGAAGCTCATAAATGAAATATACATTGTATTGAACCAGAAGTTTAGCGATATTGTATTGAATCAAATATTCATACATAGAAATGAAATAAAACCGTATAGAACCAGAAGTTCTATAATAAACGGTTAGATTATCAAAAGTTCCAAATTATTTTCTATGAGAATAACTTATTCAGAAATTGTTTATCATACAACAATATTCTATGTCAAACAGGGAATAGCTCAAGAAGCTTTATTATTTGTAAAAGTGCGATATGCATACACTCCACCAAAGCGCACTGAGATATATGATTGAAATTACATCCCTAAAAGAATGACATGTGTTATGGCATTTTAGCCGATTGATAATATTTGAGAACATTATGGTGAAAACACGCCTGAAGCGTAATTATGCCTGAAGCATAATGACTATCGATTCCAAAAATAAATATCTCTTGAATGATTGAAATGATTCCTTTGAGGCTAAATACTCAAAGTAAGTAAAAGGGACATAGTCAAATGATGAGATATTCAGGTACCTGATGATAGAACATATAAAGAGATCTCTCCACGTTATATTGAGATGGAATCGATAAATAAGTCGACTGCATACCCTCTTATGAAATAAGATTGATGAAATCATAATTCTTTGGCCAAGTATGAAACCCTAATGTAGGGATTATTGTTCAAGGACCTGAAGTCCAAATGCTTAAATGTGTAAAGCCAGTAATTATATGTACAAATGAAAAATATTTCACAGTCGTAAAAGACGACTAGTTGCGCGCGAAATTTTTCATAGAACTGGCATGACATATGGTGGATAGACTATAGTCTAAATCACTAGCTTGAGCTCCTTGATATACCAATGAGTGAGATCAAAATGTATGATTCTCATCTCGGTACTTTGGGAGTATTCTTTGATGTACCAGTTGATCGCGGTACGTTGGGATTTCAAGTAAAATGATTGTAGATTATATGTCGAAATTGATATCTATTTCAATGATTGATTATGCTCCTGCAAAATTAGAAATTGCAGTTTATAAAGTGTAAGAACATACATGTATAAATCATTGAAAGATTCAATATGCCCAGATTAGTATCACTATAGAATGATACAAATGACTCCATGATATAATATGTTGAAAGTGAAATTGGAGTGTACTATTTATGACATCTGGGAAATTGATTATTCACTAGAAGTGAATACGAAAATGAATATTCACCAGAAGTGAATTTGAAATTGATTATTCACTAGAAGTGAATTTGAAAATGAATATTTAATTATTCACTAGAAGTGAAAGATGCAATCTATGAAAGTGAATTATAGATTTGATTATTCACCAGAAGTGAATTCTAAATTTGATTATTCACCAGAAGTGAAAAATACAATGAAAAGATTCGTGATTGCACCAATATACATGTAATATTCCATGAAAGGAATAAATACGCGTTGCACTCTTTTTCCCTTAGCTGAGGTTTTGTCCCACAGGGTTTTCATAGCAAGTTTTTTTTAATGAGGCAACAGTTGAGGCGTATTGATGAAAATTAATGAGAATAATGCACTCTTTTTCCCTTCGCTGAGGTTTTGTCCCACAGGGTTTTCCTAGCAAGGTTTTTGAGGCATCATCATAGCTATCAACAAGCTATAATTCAGCAACACATTGGTATACTGGAATGATATCAACAAATGAAGAAAATCATACACATCTTATGAAGAATGTTATGATATCGACTACACACAAGAAGATTTTCATATATATTCCAGAAGAAAGATGATATCATTATTCAAAAGGTTCATGAATACTTGATTGCACACTTCAGGGGGAGAATCATGCTGTCATGCTGTACTCTTTTTCCTTCGTCCAGGTTTTGTCCCACAGGGTTTTCCTGACAAGGTTTTAACGAGGCAGCGGCTTTACTCTTTTTCCTTCGTTCAGATTTTGTCCCATTGGGTTTTACTGACAAGGTTTTAACGAGGCAGCACTGAAGCACTGAAGCACTTCAGATTTCAGTACATGATTTGTACTACTTATCATTGATGGATATTAGACTCAATGATTAATGATGGCCAACATCAGGGGGAGCAACTGTACTCTTTTTCCTTCGCTCAAGTTTTATCCCATTGGGTTTTCTTAGCAAGGTTTTAACGAGGCAAATAATTATGAAATTGAGCAATAAGTCATTAAAGGGGGAGTATTATAAATTCCTTCCTTTTGTATATTAATGACTATTTTATTCTTGATAATTTCCTATAAATATAGGATGTTATGGTTGTATATGGTAATCAAGACTTATGAGAAGTATTCTCTCTAAGCTATCATTCTCTCAATTTCTTATATCGTTATTATGATTTTGATAGTTTTATAACAAAAATATGGTTTTTGAATTAGCATTTTTCACAATTTTTTTAGATGACGATATACATGGAGGTCACTATTTAGGTTTCATGTCCTCCATTAGAACAGTACATGTTTTTTTTTGGGTATAATTCAAATAATAATATGTTTTAGATTTTTTGTCATATTATTTAGGGATGATTGTGTTTTGGATCAAATTTAATTTCAAGTAAATTGTTTGAACTCTAAATTCCCCGATTAATTATTTAATTAACCTCTAAAGTTTTGCAATAATTATTTATCAATTATTTATAGTAAAACTTTAAATCTGTTGTTGTGCCACTAAATTCTATCACAAAAGTTAGACTAAACAGAAAATTCCATTGTGACAAATTTACGTGCCGAAAATCAGTGATGGAGATATGAACAATGAAGTTTCAAGAAAAAATTCATCGAAGATATTACATTAAATTTGCCGATAATACATTTCACCAATATGATTTTTTATTTTATTTTATTTTATATTTTTATACTGATCCTGAGGTTGTCTCCCCTCCCTCCCACAAACCAATCCCTCTCGTCATACATTTGGGTGGGGTGGGGTGGTGATGTGATCCGGACCAGGCATCGAGGGGCGAAGTCGAGTCATCGGCAATATGACAATGATCTACGTGCAAAACGGAGCAAGTTCCATGTTGGAGTCGAGCCGAGAAGGCGAAAGGATCAAGCCGAGACAAATAATTAAGAAATTGTGCAGAAAGTGATTCACGGCCGTAAAGATATTCCTCACGGCCGTAAAAATGGAATTGAAATTGATCACGGCCGTAATCTATTGATCACGGCCGTAACACCAAACTGAAATTTGAGACAGAATATTAGTTACGGCCGTAAACTAGATATTCACGGCCGTAACTCAAGATTTTCCAGATTTTCCGGTTTTTTCAATTAATTTATTTCCTTTTATTATTTTAGGTTATTTTCCTAGTTTAGAATTTTAGTATAATTAGAATTCTATTTTGAGTAAATTAGATGCTAGGTTATTTTGCTTATTTATACGTTTTTCAATTCATTGTAAAGACAGTTAAGATTGATTTTGAGATTAATATAGTTGAGAGAGTTTTCTCCAATTGAAAGGTTGAGGAGTCCCTTTTGTGTTCTTCAAGAACAAATCCGACCTATCAAATATTGTGAAAATATTTGTGGCGTTGTACTTATCAAATATTCGCGAGAATATTTGTGGCGTGTCCGATTAGAATCTTATCAAGGAAATTGACAAGTCCTTGTGGTGTTTCGAAAACCTTGGATCTCGATTCCGCATCGTCAATTTCTTGGGTCGTGAATCTTGGGTCAAGGTCCTATCGTCAAGTTTATCTTTCCAGTATTATTTTTCGTTGTTTGTCTTGTGTCGATCTGATTTAGATCTTTCCTAGGTTTTAATTGTCGTTATTCCGCGTGTCCGACGAGATTCCCCGATTGGGATCGCGTCATCTGGTATCAGAGCTTGGATCTATTTCAGATTCTTGCGTTTCTTGATTTTCTTGATTTTTTTCGTGTTCTTCGCGTTCTTCGTGTCAGTCATAATTTTCTTCAGTTTGATCCATAAGAGTCAGTCCCAAAAATTCAAAAGTGTTTTTCTTGTTCGTTTCTCGTCCAAATTCAGTTCCGTTTTTTCTGCCATACTCGTAGTCCAATTTTCTGGCAGAAGATTAAAAAAAAAAAAAATTCGAAAATTTCATTTTTTTCCCATATTCCAAATTTCCATGTCTCGCGGGGAGAGATCTTCATCAATGGGTGACAACAAACGCCCCGAAAGAGGGAATAAGATATTGGAGCAGGGAGTTGAATTATTGGCAGAGATGCAGGCAAAATTTAAGAAGGTAATGGCTAGGATGGATAAAAGAGATGCGATGATTGCTCAATTGAAAAAGGAGCAATCGCGGGCGGACTCTATGGCTAGGAGGAGTAGAAGGCATGAATGTCATGCTAGGTTTGGAGATGGGGTGGATGACAGGTCATTAAGGGGAAAGGAAGAAGCAAAGTCACACCGATCAAAACGGGAAAGTAGTGACCATGTTCACAAAAGGAGGGAGGAACCGACAACTAAAGGTAAAAATAATTCTGATTCCAAGCCTCTTAAGGATAAAAATATTAAGTGCTTTAAATGTTTGGAACGGGGTCACATTGCACTTGATTGTCCACTTAAAAAGGTTAGAGGTGATAGTGAAGGGGCTAAAAGTGTTGTGGTGGATGAGTCAATTATTGATAGGCGTGCTCTTAGCATTAGACGTAAGATGGATGTTGTGGGTAATGTGGATGAGCAGAAGGATAATATTTTCCGCACTAGATGCTTAGTGAATGAAAAAGTTTGTAGCTTGGTGATTGACGGGGGAAGTTGTACTAATGTAGTTAGTACAATGTTGGTGGAAAAATTAGGCTTACCTTTAACGAAACATCCAACGCCGTATAAATTACAATGGTTGACTGAGTCGGGGGAAGTTAAGGTGAAGAGACAGGCCTTGGTGAATTTTTCTTTGGGTGGGTATTCTGATGAGGTAATTTGTGACGTTGTGCCAATGCAAATTAGTCACATACTGTTGGGGAGACCTTGGCAACATGAAAGGGCTGTACTACACGATGGGTATACGAATAGATACAGCCTGGTAAAAGGGGGGAAAAAGTTTACTTTAATGCCACTATCTCCAACTGAAGCCCTGAAAGATCAATTGAAAGTAAAAAGTGAGTTTGAGGGGAAAAATAAGAGAGTTGAGGCCACGACCTCAGAAAAAGGAGAGGGAGTGGAAATTAAAGAAAAGAGAGTTGAGGCCACGACCTCAGAAAAAAGGAGAGGGAGTGAAAAATAAAGAAAAGAGGGTTGAGGTTCAAACCTCAGAAAAAGGAGAGACAAAGTGCAAAAAGCAAAAGAAAACAGAGTCTACCACAAAAATGAGTCTATTTGCACTTACTCACGCTAACAAACCCCTCCCCAGTTCTTTAAATTCTGTTTTACAGGTACCGAAGTCAAACCATGAGCTTAAAACAGGAAAGAAACTTGTTGGCAAAAATGAGCAGCCCAAAAGTCTAAAGGATCGCACGAGGCATAAAAATGATCACCGAGCCCAGGAAAGCAGGAGGAATTTGAAAAGCCGACCAAAAATGGATTCGAGGTCGAATCCTTTTCAAGAGAGGGAGTATGATGTGATCCGGACCAGGCATCGAGGGGCGAAGTCGAGC
Source organism: Ligustrum vulgare (assembly GCA_963555705.1). Taxonomy (NCBI): domain Eukaryota; kingdom Viridiplantae; phylum Streptophyta; class Magnoliopsida; order Lamiales; family Oleaceae; genus Ligustrum; species Ligustrum vulgare. Next base: position 53,457,781 of record OY743175.1, read on the forward strand.
CATCGGCAATATGACAATGATCTACGTGCAAAACGGAGCAAGTTCCGTGTTGGAGTCGAGCCGAGAAGGCGAAAGGATCAAGCCGAGGCAAATAATTAAGAAATTGTGCAGAAAGTAATTCACGGCCGTAAAGATATTCCTCACGGCCGTAAAAATGGAATTGAAATTGATCACGGCCGTAACCTATTGATCACGGCCGTAACACCAAACTGAAATTTGAGACAGAATATTAGTTACGGCCGTAAACTAGATATTCACGGCCGTAACTCAAGATTTTCCAGATTTTCCGGTTTTTTCAATTAATTTATTTCCTTTTATTATTTTAGGTTATTTTCCTAGTTTAGAATTTTAGTATAATTAGAATTCTATTTTGAGTAAATTAGATGCTTGGTTATTTTGCTTATTTATACGTTTTTCAATTCATTGTAAAGACAGTTAAGATTGATTTTGAGATTAATATAGTTGAGAGAGTTTTCTCCAATTGAAAGGTTGAGGAGTCCCTTTTGTGTTCTTCAAGAACAAATCCGACCTATCAAATATTGTGAAAATATTTGTGGCGTTGTACTTATCAAATATTCGCGAGAATATTTGTGGCGTGTCCGATTAGAATCTTATCAAGGAAATTGACAAGTCCTTGTGGTGTTTCGAAAACCTTGGATCTCGATTCCGCATCGTCAATTTCTTGCGTCGTGAATCTTGGGTCAAGGTCCTATCGTCAAGTTTATCTTTCCAGTATTATTTTTCGTTGTTTGTCTTGTGTCGATCTGATTTAGATCTTTCCTAGGTTTTAATTGTCGTTATTCCGCGTGTTCGACGAGATTCCCCGATTGGGATCGCGTCAGGTGGGGTGGTGTGAGGTGGAGGGGGGAGTCAATTGAGATAATGTTGTTGTTTGGTATTTTGGCCACAATCAAACCGCGGAAGCGATGATGAATTGACCCATGATCGAAGATAATAATATTGCTAATCTCCACAATTAGGCATCCCACATACAAGACGGGTTAAGGGATTAACTGTCCACTTTGAGGTTTTAATTGAGTTTCGGCTCTGTTACTCAATGGATATGTTTTGGAGACGACCCACTTAATTAGGGTTCCTTAACCTAATTAAGTCTAAACCTATAACTATCGAACCCCTCCCTTGGCTAAATATATAGAACACAACACACTCCTCCCTTTTCTTTGTGATAAGTGGCTCATCATCTTTTCCCTTCTCTCTTGTGGAATCTGTCCTCTCTTCTTCGTGATCTCCCTTCTGGTCGAACTTGCTGCTTTTGGGTCTCCTTCGTGGTTTTGGACCTTTTGCCAGCCTGTGTTCAGATTCTTGCTTACGATTCTTGTTGTGACCATTTTATTGTTGTGGCCGTGTCCTCTTGTAGTCTGTTGTGCAGCCTCTTGTTCGGTTGTCTTTGGGTGAGAAGGCAGCGTGTTGGGTGTGGTTTGGGTGTTTTCTAGGAGTGTTCTCTGGCTGTGTTTCGGTGGTTTTATCATTGTGAAGTTTTGGACATAAATTTGAGCCCTCGTTATCACCATTTCAACCAGCTATTTTGGTACAATTAAGGGATTACTTCATTTAATTGCTTTTATATTGATTCAATTATACAATATCAATCTATTGTTTATTGTGATCAATCTTGAATTACTTGGTGTTATTGCAAGGTTATTTCCTCTCGGCCACAATGTGAGTGGATTGTCATCCACATTGTGGATGAAATTGTGAATATAGCATTGTTGTGTGAAATAATGCTGATATTTGGTGGCAAGTAACATTAGTTATGGATAACATGACGTGTCGCGCAGTTTCTTCCACATGTCTCTTTTGCGATGAAAATAAATGTATAATAGAAGGATGACCAAGATCATAATTACTCATATTTTCAATAATAATAATAATAATAATTTTTTATAAATAGTGGGATTCTAAATTATCCATACTCTCATTAAATTTTTTTTTTTTTTTAATTTTCTCCAATAAAAGGATTACGGTTTCCTAGCTTCAAACAAACATAAAAAAAAGGGAGAGGGGGGGGGGGATTCTTATGAGTGAAAATTGTTAAAATTAATTTTAATATAGATGAATGTTCATCTAAAATCCATAAACATCATGCTGTAATTATCAAGATCGAAACTGAAGCGGTAGCGTACCTTAATCAAACGTGATTCACGATAAACGATTCGGCAGTGTTTGGATCTTCTAAATCGATACGTAGTCCTTATTTTCTCTCTGATGATGGGATGTCAGACAAGATGAACAGTACGTAGGATTCAGGGACCATAACCGACTTTATATACTGAATTGCCAATTAACCTAATCCGGCCCATCATGAATTAGGTAATGTCCTGGTATCTACACATAAAAGCCCATACATTTAATTAGATGCATTAAAGCCCAATATACCAAATCCTTATTAGATCACTTTAAATGGGCTTAACCAAAATTGATAGCATTTTATTCAATACACAATAATTCACATATAAGCCCACACGATTGATTAAAATCCTTACAATCTCCCACTTGGGCTATATGTGTAACCTTACAATTGTGTATCAATCATAACCTTATGAGTACTCAGAATTTTGCTATCATTACTGAATGCATCCCCAAACAATCTGGTCCATCAATTATATCAACATAGGATCAAAGCGGCTTTCGCTACATTAATCGTAACTAAACCTTCAATGGTCACGTATATCGACATAACTGAATGACATGGATCAAGTATGGATGTGTAGCATGGAAATTACATGTAATGTGATCTTCAACATGCCTATTTCCAACTAGTCCAACTTTAGTGAGATCATCCTCAAACGAGTTCAGAGATAATAAACCTGAAACCTTACAGCTGTAAATAACTTTAACTTTAAACTGTATCCGAAAGGACAATAAATGTGTCTAATACACCCAAAATACAAACTCCCACTGAAACCGAATATCCTTAAGAAATACAACACCCATATGAGTAATGTACTCATGAAAGACCTTGGGTTGTAATACTTTAGTAAGCGGATCCGCAATTATGGAGTTTGTCCCAATGTGCTCTTATTGACACGTGTCCACTCTGAACTGTATCCTTCACAACCAGGAACTTATGTCAATGTATTTTGACTTAGTTGAGCTCCTGTTGTTACTGGAATATAAATCTGCTGAGTTATTGTCACAATATAACTTTAGTGGTCTTTCTATACCGTACAGAATACGCAGCCCAGTGACAAAATTTCACAGCTATATTCCATAATTAGATGCCCCCAAAATTGCTACAACTGTGCTGCCAAGTGAAAGAAGCTAAAGTGTCTGTTAAGCATTCCATCCGGAAATAGCTCCTCCAACTAGCAGATAAATGTAGCCTGATGTGGATCTTTTCCTTTCTTGGCATCTAGTAAAATCGGAATCATAATACCATATGATCTCCAACTGATCCTATTTTCTATATGTGAGCATGTAATCATTTGTTCTCTTTAAATACCTTATAACACATGTTTGGCTGCTTTTCCAAATGATCCATCCCAGGGTTACTTAAATATCTCCTTAGTATCCCAATAATGTATGCAATATCCGAACGCATACAAATTTGAGCATACATCAGACTTTCTATAGCTTAACTATATGGGATCCTCTGCATTTCTTTAATTTCAAGATAACTTTTCGGGCATTAGTCGAGACTAAATTTGTTCCCTTAGCGATAGGGCTGTCCCCTGATTTACTGTCTTGCATGCCAAACCTCATAAGTACTTTATCGATATAGCCCTTTTGCGACAATCCAAGAATACCCCGAGAATAATCCCGGTGTATTTAAATTCCTAATACAAAAGAGACGTCACCAAGATTTTTAATCTCAAAATTCCTTGACAAAAATCTCATAATTTTATGTGACATACCTATATCATTAGTGGCAAGCAATAATCAACATATAAAACCCGAAAAATATACTTACTCCCACTGAACTTGTAATACATACAATCATCAACAACATCAATCTCAAGACCAAATGAGATAATTACTTGATGAAATTTGTATTACCCTTAACGAGAAGCTGGCTTGAGCACATAAATGGATTTCTTTAATTTGCAAACCGTCTCATCAATGTCTCCATTGAGAAACGTCGTCTTAACATCCATTTGATGTAATTCGATGTCAAAATGTGCAACAACTTAACTTTCCTGAAAGAGTCTTTCATTGAAACCGAAGAGAAAATCTCTTTATAGTCAATGCCATCAATATGTGTAAAGCCCTTAGATACAAGGCGAACCTTATATATTTCCACATTACCTTTCGAATCCTTCTTGGTTTAAAAATCCATTTAAGACCAATGAGTTTCGTACCTTCTGGTAATGGGACAAGATCCCAAACATTATTGTCTTGCATATGCTTATACTCCTTATTTATGGCATCAATCCACTTTTGAGAGTTAGAACCCTGCATGGCCTGATGGAAATTGATTGAACAATCTTTCACCATTCCATTATTTTCCTTATGTTCTTGGAAAAATGCTATTTAAATTATCCGGAATAGCATTTTTTTCCCTTTCTCTCGTGGATTTCCTTAATGGCTTTAGTTATTGAGGTTGTTGAGTTTGTACTTCTGAAATTTACCTTATTTTGGATGGGAGGTTTTTCAACATTGTCTAATTGAGGTTCCGGATATACTTTTTGATCAATGACATGCATAGAAACTTGCACATTGTCAAAAGAAACAATAGGAATCGAAACTGATCCTTCCTCAACTTCTTCCTTAAAGACAATATCTTTAACCTTATTTCTCTCCCCAAACTCAACTTCCTCAAAAATGTTGCAGTTCCCGTTTCAAAAATTGACTTAAGTGTGGGATTATAAAATTAATAGCCCCTTAACGACTTTATTTTATTTATTTGTTTTCTTGCCCTTATCTTTAGAGGTGTTTTCCAATTGAACACTTTCAGTTCTGTCCTGCTTCAACTTTTCTTCCTCTTGCACACTAAATGGAATGAGCTCATTTAGAGTTCATTTCTCCCTTTGATAGTTACAACTGACCTTAAATTGACTGAATTGTGAGAGAAGCTTGCACACTATGAAATGAGCTCATTGAGAGTCCATTTCTACTTTAACAGTTATAACTAACCTTAAATTAACTATATTGTGCAGGAAGCGATATAATATCAAATGCACGAGCAAGTCATTAGACAAGTCGAGTTTTAGTTCCTTAAGTTTTGAAGCAGTGTGAGACATCTACATGATGTACTCCCTTATTTTCCTATTGCCTTTATACTTTATTGAAATCAAGCTTTGCATAAACGTGCTTGTTTCAGCCTTACCGTTTTTCGCAAAACGTTTCTTAATTTCGGCAAGGAATTCATTGGCATCATTTACCTCCTCAGATACTGTGCCACTAAAGGCTTCCGGAATGCCGCACTTAATGATCATGAGACTCACGTAATTTAAGCAATCTCACTTCTCAAAGTTCCTCATTTGATTAGATGAACTTTCATCCGTAAGAGGAGCAGGTTGCTCAATCCTTAGTGCACGATCTAGATCCATGCAGCCAACGAAAAGTTAATGTTTTTGTTTTGATTCTTGAAGTTTGTTCCATTAATACAGGGATTAGATTTGAGCTTGTAGATATACTAGTAGGAGAATTTAAAACCGAATAGAGAACACTTAAACAAAATAGCTCACATAAATACCTTATTATGCAAATCATAGTTTCAAATAATGGTAGGGCCCATCACAAGATACCTAGCACAACATCAATATTTAGTCTTTGGACAGAAATATTGACTTGTAAGTAGTACTCTTGGTGTAGTGATCAAACACTGACAGTAAGACATGTCAACCAACAAACCTTTCTTTGGACCGATTTATTGATCACACGTAAAATCAAATAACCGTCACGTATTTATCTCCACAAGTTCATGTGAAATTCGGGCCAAATATTGACCTTCCTTTGGGCCGATCAATATCCGCATGAGATAACACACAAACACCTAATTTTCCCTTAGTGCAGTGATCAAACACTGGCAATAAGACATGTTAACCAATAAACCTTTCTTTGGACCGATTTATTGGTTACACGTTAAACCAAATAATTGCCACGTGTTTATCACAACAGGTGCATGTGAAATTCGAGCCAAATATTGACCTTCCTTTGGGCCGATCAATATCCGCAATGAATGACACACACAAATACCTTCTAATATTCAAAGTTAATTAATATCCACAAGAGAGGTTGCTTTGGCAACATGTTGCTTCAACTAACTTACTTTCGAATATTATATCTCTCAAAAGATTCCGATGTACCAAGATTTGAAACTAAAATCCATTGATTTGCATCTATATTTGACTTTAGGATTTGAATTATAGAATTCAAAATTTTAGAATAAAGCAATCCTTAAGTTAGAAGAGTCAATTGCAATATTCTTAAACTTTAGGTGGCCAATTCTGTAAAATTTTAAGCTTGAAAGACTTAAATTATAATTTTCCCAAAACTTTATTGGCCAATTTTGAGAAATTCTGAACTTTAGGTCCCAATTTGAAATAAAATCAAACTTTAGAGGTCCAAAATAGTGAATTTTTCAATCTTTAAAGGTTGATTTTGAAAATTTTCAAACTTTAGGAGCCAATTTAGAAAATTCTCAAACTTTAGGGACTTAATTTTTAAAAAAAAATTCAAACTTTAAGGACCAATTTGAAAATTTCCAAACTTTAGTGACGGAATTGGAAAATTTTCAAACTTTAAGGACCAAATTAAAGAATTTCAGAACTTTAAGTGCTTTATTAGAAAATTTTCAAACTTAAGGGACTGAAAATGAAAATTTTCAAACTTTAAGGAACCAAATTAGAGAATTTTCAAGCTTTAGGGACCAGTTTTGAAAATTCTCAAACATTAGGGACTGAATTAGAAAATTTTCAAACTTCATGGGCTGAATTATACAATTTAGAACTTTAAAAGGCCCAACTTAAATAATTTTATAAATTCGGGGCTGATTTCATAAAATTCATAACTTTAAGGGCCAATTTAAATAATCTTATAACATCAGGATTAAACATTTAATCTATAACAAAGTAGAGGACCGGAGGAGCAATTAAACATAATTATACAAAATTGCAAAAGAGGTCCTTCCATACTTCTAATTTCCAAGACAAGCCCCAGCCTTAAAATCGATTACAGCAGCTGGGTTTGAACCCTATCCGCCGCGCCTACGCCGCCCCCAAACGCGGCGCCAGCCACCACCGCCTGCAGCGCCATCGCCGGCGCTGCAGCCCAGACCACAGCGTCGCGCGCCGCGACGCTGTAACCACCGCCTGCGACGCTGCTCACCATCGCGCGCAGCGCAAGCTGCATTCAGCCGCGACGAAGCGCGCAGCTACCCCCATCTCCGACCTTTAATTTCCATCAACAACAAACACCACTGAATCCATAACCATTCACAACACAATAATCCTAAATCGAAATATACAAAAAAAAATCAAAACTGAAACTCCAATTTCTTAAACCACAATTTTCGCATATATATTCATACTGAGATATCGACTTGGTTGGATGAAAAAAATCCTAAAATCACGTTTCCAATTTTTCGATCTTGTAGCGTGTATATTTCTCGAATTCAGAGGAACATTTTTGCATATATGCGTACAAAAATTGATCTGATAATTCAACACGATGTTGGCTCTGATACCACTTGTTAAAATTAATTTTAATATAGATGAATGTTCATCTAAAATCTACAAACATCATGCTGTAATTATCAAGATCGAAACTGAAGCGGAAGCGTACCTTAATCAAACGTGATTCACGATAAACGATTCGGCGGTGTTTGGATCTTCTAAATCGATACGTAGTCCTTATTTTCTCTCTGATGATGGGATGTCAGACAAGATGAACAGTACGTAGGATTCAGGGACCATAACCGACTTTATATACTGAATTGCCAATTAACCTAATCCGGCCCATCATGAATTAGGTAATCTCCTGGTATCTACACATAAAAGCCCATACATTTAATTAGATGCATTAAAGCCCAATATACCAAATCCTTATTAGATCACTTTAAATGGGCTTAACCAAAATTGATAGCCTTTTATTCAAGGGAAAAATACATAAATAAGGTATTTTAAAATACAAATTTCAAAAATAAGGTGAATCTTATATAATTTCAAAAATCAGGTCTCTAATTAGAATTAATTAATTAAATTAAAAAAATTAAAAAAATTTAATATATATATATATATATATATATTAAGGTCACAATATTATATAATTGCAGGTCACAAAAGATAAATATTTTAGGTCACAAATTTATTTTAAGTCACAAGTCAAGTTTTTTAAGGTCGCGAACTTATTTTCAGGTCACAAATTTTAATTTATTTTAGGTCACATCTTATAAATTATTAAGTCACAAATATTTTAAATGTCAGAATTAATCTTTTAGGTCACAAATCAAAAATTATTTCTAGGTCACAATCACAAATTACAAGATTGCAAATTATTAAATATCAAGTCACAAAATGTATTTAGGTCGCAATTTGTTAAATTATTAGGTCACAATTCTTTTATATTTTAAACTTATTAGGTCACAACTTATCAGGGTAGGCACCAACACACCACCACCGTCACGAAGCCGCCGCCTCTGCCACCCTCCCAACGCCGCCGCGTCGCCACCCTCCCAAAGAATAAAAATAAAGCAGGCACCAACAACCACCACTAATCCACGACCACCGCTCAACGTCGTTTCCGCCATCCTCCCAACGTCGTCGTCGCGGTGCCTTAACCAAAAGGAAAAAAAGAAGAAGAAGGAAGTGTTGTTGCTGCAAAACCAACAGATCCACATTCCGCCGCACCTTACCATCGTCGCCACCAGAAAACTCATGAACATATCAAAAACCAAAAATCACAAACCATCCGCCCCAGTCGCCAGCGCGACCTCCCATGTCGCCGCCTCCGCCAGAAAATCCCTAACCATCTAAAAATTAAAAAATCGCAGATCCTCTCCAAATGTCAAGGTCACAGAAACAACAACAACAACCATCGTCCCCGACACATCACCATCACCAAGACCACAGCAAACCAACACCACAAAGCGCACCACGCACCTTCAAGTGTAGATGCCACACCAATCTCCCTACAGTGGGAGGGCAACCGCGCGGCGAAGTGATGGAGCTGGATAGGCACAAGGCTGAGCAGCAGCTGCGCCGTCGCGCAATAAGTTGTTGTGGCTGGAATGGGGGTGGGTTACTGGAGTGCCATCGCTATTTGTCGCCGCCGCCGGAGGTGTGGATAGAGAGAGTAGAGAGTGTGTGCCGTCGGGAGAGAGAGAAAGTAGTTTGCATCTGTTTGCAATGTTAGGGAAATAGAGTTTGATTTGGTATGAAACTGGGTATTTAATTTAATATTAGATTATTTTAATTTATTAATTAATTAATTTTTATAATTCTATTTATCACCTGAAATTTGAAATTATTTAAGTTTCATCTTATATTTGAATTTTGATCTTTAAAAGTAGGGCTCATTGTAATTTCCACTTTATTCAATACACAATAATTCACATATAAGCTCACACGATTGATTAAAATCCTTACAAAAATTATATTGGGCATATAGTCAAGTCCGTATGTTACTTAAAATTCTTCGCTGATGTCGTGATTGTATCAGGTTAGATTCTGACTTCTCGATCTATTCAAAACAATTCATTATACACACGTAAAGCTCAAGGTCGTCTATGAGCCGACCTCTCCTTTGGTCCAAGGTTTTTCTATTGGACGGGCGATAAGGACAGATCTCACATCCTTTTTTGCAGGTACAGTTCGAGATCTTACTAAGTCAAGTACAAAATTTTTGCAGCATCAGATACAAAATATATTTAATGTGAATAATGTTCGATGAGATACGTATGACATTTTTGACAACAGACAACATGCTTGTCCATAGTTACGAATGACTCAAATTCACTATGAATAACTAAACCTATATTTGGTAAAGCTTCTTTATAAATTTTATTTATTTATAAACAACCGTGGCAATATTTTGTTACATAATTTATTTATTTATTTTGAAAAGTTAACAATTTTGATCGGTCAGAAATTTTCGTCCACAATTTTTTACTTTAAAAAATGATCAACAAAATGTTACCACATCATATCACTATTTGTAAACAAACGGTATACCAAACAGATTCCAAGCTTCTGCTTGGTAACTTGTTTTATAAACAATACATTTTCTAAAATTGCTTTATAACTATACAGAGTTCTCAAATTACTTTTATATATATCTTAATTAGATGGCATATATATATATATATATATATATATATATATATTTTTTTTTTTTGGGTTTTCAAACTAATTATTTATACTTTTAATTTATTTTTCCAGAATATGTAGATGAACGTGTGGGTGATGACGACACTTGGGATAACTTGTGGGACAAGGGATTTAAGCTTCACTTTTAACAATTCATCGGATGAAATCCAAATTTTGTAGTTAAAAATTTAAATAATTAATTAACAACTGTCTGGCTCAAAAATGTTAATTAATTATGTTTAGCAAAAAGCAGAGATAAACTGCTTCATTTTCTGGTTAAAAATGTGCTCAATGGAATTTATTTGATTATTTAGCTTCCAAAGAGTTCGAAGACAAAATGAAAACACCACAATCTCACATACGTGAAGTCGGGGAGTTGCCTTTCAAAAGTTTTATATTAAACACGTCGCCATACCAATAATCAAGTGTTTAATTGATGGATGAGATTCGTTGCATCAACAAAGAACATTAGCCACCCTCTGATCTACATCTATTTTAATCTTGTTCCTCGTTGATCAACGACCCGGCTCTTAGTATTAACTTAGCTATCAAGTTAGTTTTAGTTTGTTAAAGTTAAGTCAATGCTGCTTTCAATTAACCCTATATATTGCATGTTTAGGGTAGTGCTTTAGGTTTGAATATTTCTTCAACTTACTCCACGTTTTTTGTTAGTGTATAATTAATGTGGTTGTTATCTGTTTAATTTCCATTTCCTTTGTAAGGCTTATAAAGCCACCAGTTTGCTCTTGAGCTGAATAAGACTATCCTCTAGAAATATTGTAGCTATCAATTCTGGTATCAGAGCAAGTCACAAAGCCTGATTGAGAGTGAAAACATATTGAGCCCTTGTTTGGCCCCCATTTTTTGGGTAAAAATTTGGTTTTGAATAGTATTTTTGAAAAAATGTAGGGTTAAAAATTGTTTGAAAAATCAAAAATGGTGTGTTTGACTAAGATGGATGGTTGAGATTGAATGTTGAATAAATTTGGTTTGTAAAAAATGGGAGCCAAACAGGGGCTGAGTGTTTTTCAATAGTAATAGTCAGACTTTGATTTTTAATAAATGTATTGAGTATTTTTCAATAGTAAACGTGTGGATTCACTTTACAAATTCGAACTTATCAAGATTAATCTTCTTGTGACGTTTAACCCGGACTTATCAAAGATTAACAATCTTTGTGGCGTTTAAAACCCTAACTTATCAAGAGTCTGGACAACCTTTGTAGAGTTCACAAATCTTGGTTCTTGCTTCCGTATCGTCAGTTCTTGCATCGTGAAGCTTGAATCAAGATCCTATTATCTACAACCAACTTGAATTTGGAACTTCTTGACGTTTCTTCCGCATTTTTGTCGTGTTTCCCTCTCAGGATCTCATCAAAAACACCTGAGGTGGAGAATTTGAGATAGCAATAGAGAGCAACTTCTTCCAACCTACCATACGTAGATTTGATTCTCATTATGACCTTTGGTCTATGCTTATGGGAAATTTCTTGAGATCGAAAGAGTATTGGAGTTTAGTGGAGAATGAAGTTCCAGCTGAAGCTGATGGAGCAACAGAGACACAACACAAGGCCATTGAAGATGCAAATTTAAGAAATCTTTAGATGAAAATTTATCTTTTCCAAGCCATCGACAGGACCATCACAGAAATCATCCTCAATAAGGAGATGGCCAAGAATATTTGGGACTCAAGGAAATAGAAAAACCAAGGGTCCACAGAGGTGAAGAGTGATCAGTTGCAGGCCCTTCAAAGGGAATTTGAGGTACTTCAAATGAAAGATAGAAAAACAATAGATGAATACTTCTCACGAACATTAACCATTGCCAACAAGATGAAGGGACATGGGGAAAGAATGGAGCAGCTACTGATTGTGGAGAAGATATTAAGATCATGATTCCCAAATTCGTCTATGGTGTGCGCTCCAAAGAAGAATCTGACAACCTTAACACAATGTCCTTTGATGAACTTCAAAGCAGTCTTCTTGCCCATGAACAGAGAATGCACGTCAACACTGGAGAAGAGTAGACCTTGAAGGTGACATACGAAAAAAGAGCTGACAGAAGAGGTAGATGAAGAGGAGGCTTTAGAGGCAGAGGACAAGGAAGAGGCAAGCATCGGTTCAACAAAGCATTGGTGGAATGCTAATATTACCACAAATTAGGGAACTCCCAATTGGAGTGTCCTGAATGGGAGAAAGGTGCACACTATGCAGAGCTAGATAAGGCTGAGGAGATGTTGTTGATAGCGCATGTAGAGCTGAACAATGCCAAAATGGAGGAGGTTTTGTTTTTTGATTCAGGATGTAGCAACCACATGAGTGGTAATAAGCAGTGGTTCAGTGATCTTGATGAGAATTTTTGACAGTCTGTGAAATTAGGCGACAACTCCAAGATGGATGTGATTGGGAGAGGCAACATCAGAATTCAGATTACAAGTTAATGGAACTACACGTGATCATTGATGCTTACTTCATTCCAGAACTAAAGAGCAATCTACTAAGCAAGGGTCAATTACAAGAAAGAAGTGTGGCAATCTCGATTCAAAATGGAGCATGCCAGATTTATCATCCAAGAAAAGGTTTGATCATGCACGCCAATATAGCCGCCAACAGAATGTTTGTGCTTATTGCAAAAATGTTGCCTGATGTTCCTACTTGTCTTAAAACTTCTGATGAAGACACCACTCAATTATGGCATTGTCGTTGTGGACATCTCAGTTTTAAAGGACTGATGACCAATTTGGGAAGATGGTGAAGGGTTTTCCTGAGATCAAGAATCCATCAAAAATATGCAAAGACTACATGGTAGGCAAGCAACACTGGGAGTCAATTCCTAAAAGAAGCATGTGGAGAGCTTCTCGCCGACTTCAGCTTATATGCTCGGACATATGTGGACATATTCAACATTCATCAAGCAGCAATAAAAGGTACCTTATCAATTTTATAGATGATTACCGCCGAAATGTTGGGTACATCTGTTGACATATTCAACATTTGTTATTATGTCTACCAAAACAGTAGTACTTTTTGTTAGAAAATTTATCACAGATAATTATTTATCTATGATCCAAAATAAATCATCATGCTGAATTATCAAGAATTAAATAACTGAAGCGGAAGCGTACCTTAATCAAACGTGATTCACGATGAACGATTACGGTGTTTGGATCTTCTAAATCAATACGTAGTCCTTATTTTCTATCTGATGATGGGATGTCAGACAAGATGAACAGTACGTAGGATTCAGGGACCATAACCGACTTTATATACTGTATTTCCAGTTAACCTAATCCGGCCCATCATGAATTAGGTAATGGCCTGGTATCTACACATAAAAGCCCAAACATTAATTAGATGCATTAAAGCCAAATATACTAAATCCTTATTAGATCACTTTAAATGGGCTTAACCAAAATCGATAGCCTTTTATTCAATACACAATAATTCACATATAAGCCCACACGATTGATTAAAATCCTTACAATCTCCCACTTGGGCTATATGTGTAACCTTACAATTGTGTATCAATCATAACCTTATGAGTACTCAGAATTCTGCTATCATTACTGAATGCATCCCCAAACAATCCGGTCCATCAATTATATCAACATAGGATCAAAGCGACTTTCGCTACATTAATCGTAACTAAACCTTCAATGGTCACGTATATCGACATAACTGAATGACATGGATCAAGTATGGATGTGTAGCATGGAAATTACATGTAATGTGATCTTCAACATGCCTATTTCCAACTGGTCCAACTTTAGTGAGATCATCCTTAAACAAGTTCAGAGATAATAAACCTAAAACCTTACAGCTGTAAATAACTTTAACTTTAAACTGTATCCAAAAGGACAGTAAATGTGTCTAATGCACCCAAAATACAAACTCCCACTGAAACCGAATATCCTTAAGAAATACAACACCCATATGAGTAATGTACTCATGAAAGACCTTGGGTTGTAATACTTTAGTAAGAAGATCCGCAATTATGGAGTTTGTCCCAATGTGCTCTTATTGACACGTGTCCACTCTGAACTGTATCCTTCACAACCAGGAACTTATGTCAATGTATTTTGACTTAGTTGAGCTCCTGTTGTTACTGGAATATAAATCTGCTGAGTTATTGTCACAATATAACTTTAGTGGTCTTTCTATACCATACAGAATACGCAGCCTTGTGACAAAATTTCGCAACTATATTCCATAATTAGATGCCCCCAAAATTGCTACAACTGTGCTGCCAAGTGAAAGAAGCTAAAGTGTCTGTTAAGCACTCCATCCGGAAATAGCTCCTCCAACCAGCAGATAAATGTAGCCTTATGTGGATCTTTTACTTTCTTGGCATCTAATAAAAATCGGAATCATAATACCATATGATCTCCAACTGATCCGATTTTCTGTATGTGAGCATGTAATCTTTTGTTCTCTTTAAATACTTTATAACCCATGTTTGGCTGCTTTCCAAATGATCCATCCCAGGGTTACTTAAATATCTCCTTAGTATCCCAATAATGTATGCAATATCCGAACGCATACAAATTTGAGCATACATCAGACTTTCTATAGCTTAACTATATAGGATCCTCTGCATTTCTTTAACTCCAAGATAACTTTTCGGGCATTAGTCGAGACTAAATTTGTCTCCCTTAGCGATAGGGCTGTCCCCTGATTTACTGTCTTGCATGTCAAACATCTTAAGTACTTTATCGATATAGCCCTTTTGTGACAATTCAAGAATATCCCGAGAACAATCCCGGTGTATCTAAATTCCTAATACAAAAGAGACGTCACCAAGATTTTTAATCTCAAAATTCCTTGACAAAAAATCTCATAATTTTATGTGACATGCCTATATCATTGGTGGCAAGCAATAATCAACATAGAAAATCAGGAAAATATACTTACTCCCACTGAACTTGTAATACACACAACCATTAACAGCATTAATCTCAAGACCAAATGAGATAATTACTTGATGAAATTTGTATTACCCTTAACGAGAAGCCGGCTTGAGCACATAAATGGATTTCTTTAATTTGCAAACCATTAGCTTTGGGTCTACTGACACAAAGCTTTCTGGTTGCATCATATACATCGTCCCATCAATGTCACCATTGAGAAACGCCAGCTTAGTATCCATTTGATGTAACTCGAGGTCAAAATGTGCAACAACCTAACTTTCCTGAAAGAGTCTTTCATTGAAACCGAAGAGAAAGTCTCTTTACAATCAATGTCATCATTCTGCGTAAAGCCCTTAGATACAAGACGAACCTTATATCTTTCCATATTACCTATCGAATCCCTCTTGGTTTAAAATTCTATTTAAGACCAATGGGTTTCGCACCTTCTGGTAATAGGACAAGATCTCAAAATTTATTGTCTTGCATATGCTTATACTCATTATTTACGACATCAATCCACTTCTGAGAGTTAGAACCCTGCATGGTCTGATGGAATTGATTGGACCATCTTCCACCATTCCATTATTTCCTCATATTCTTGGAAAAATACTATTTAATTATCCTGAATAGCATTTTTCCCTTTCTCTCGTAGATCTCCTTAATGGATTTAGTTATTGAGGTTGTTGAGTTTGTACTTCTGAAATTTACCTTATTTTGGATGGGAGGTTCTTCAACATTGTCTAGTTGAGGTTCCGAATACTTCTTGATCAATGACATGCATAGAAACTTGCACATTGTCAAAAGTAATAGTAGGAATCGAAATCGATCCTTCCTCAACTTGTTCCTTAAAGACAATATCTTAACCTTATTTCTCCCCCCAAACTCAACTTCCTCAAAAAAGTTGCAGTTCCCGTTTCAAAAATTGACTTAAGTGTGGGATGATAAAATTTATAGCCCCTTAAACGACTTTATTCTCTTTATTTGTTTTCTTGCCCTTATCTTTAGAGGTGTTTGCCAAGTAAAAAAAAAAAACTTTCAGTTCTATCTTGCTTCAACTTTTCTTCCTCTTACACACAAAATAGAATGAGCTCATTTAGAGTTCATTTCTCCCTTTGATAGTTACAACTGACTTTAAATTGACTGAATTGTGCAAGAAGCTTGCACACTATGAAATGAGCTCATTGAGAGTCCATTTCTACTTTGACAGTTATAACTAACCTTAAATTAACTATATTGTGCTGGAAGCGATATCAATACCAAATGCACGAGCAAGTCATTAGACAAGTCGAGTTTTAGTTCCTTAAGTTTTGAAGCAGTGTGAGACATCTACATGATGTACTTCCTTATTTTCCCATTGCCTTTACACTTTATTGAAATCAAGCTTTGCATAAGCGTGCTTGTTTCAGCCTTATCGTTTTTCGCAAAACGTTTCTTAATTTCGGCAAGGAATTCATTGGCATCATATACCTCCTTAGATACTATGCCACTAAAGGCTTCCAGAATGCCGCACTTAATGATCGTGAGACTCACGTAATTTAAGCAATCCCACTTCTCAAAGTTCCTCATTTGATTAGATGAACTTTCATCCGTAAGAGGAGCAGGTTGCTCAATCCTTAGTACACGGTCTAGATCCATGCAGCCAACGAAAAGTTAATGTTCTTATTTTGATCCTTGAAGTTTATTCCATAAATACAGGGATTAAATTTGAGCTTGTAGATATACTACTAGCAGAATTTGAAACTGAATAGAGAACACTTAAATAAAATAGCTCACATAAATACCTTATTATGCAAATCATACTTTCAAACAATGGTAGGGCCCATCACAAGATACCTAGCACAACATCAATATTTAGCCTTTGGACAGAAATATTGACTTGTAAGTGGTACTCTTAGTGTAGTAATCAAATACTGACAGTAAGACATGTCAATCAACAAACATTTTGTTTGGATCGATTTATTGATCACACGTAAAACCAAATAACCGTCACGTATTTATCACCACAAGTTCATGTGAAATTCGGGTCAAATATTGACCTTCCTTTGGGCCGATCAATATCCGCATGAAATAACACACAAACACCTAATTTTCCCTTGGTGTAGTGATCAAACACTGACAATAAGACATGTTAACCAATAAACCTTTCCTTGGACCGATTTATTGGTCACACGTTAAACCAAATAATTGTCACGTGTTTATCACCACAAGTGCATGTGAAATTCGAGCCAAATATTAACCTTCCTTTGGGCCGATCAATACTTGCAATGAATAACACACACAAATACCTTCTAATATTCAAAATTAATTAATATCCACAAGAGAGGTTGCTTTGGCAACATGTTGCTTCAACTAACTTACTTTCGAATATTTTATCTCTCAAAAGATTCCGATGTACCAAGATTTGAAACTGAAATCCATTGATTTGCATCTATATTTGACTTTAGGATTTGAATTATAGAATTCAAAACTTTAGAATAAAGCAATCCTTAAGTTAGGAGAGTCAATTGCAATATTCTTAAACCTTAGGTGGCCAATTATGTAAAATTTTAAGCTTGAAAGACTTAAATTATAATTTTCCCAAAACTTTATTGGCCAATTTTGAGAAATTCTGAACTTTAGGTCCCAATTTGAAAGAAAAACAAACTTTAGAGGGCCAAAATAGGAAATTTTCAATCTTTAAATGTTGATTTTGAAAAATTTCAAACTTTAAGAGCCAATTGAGCAAATTCACAAACTTTAGGGACTTAATTTTAAAAAAAAATCAAACTTTAATGACCAATTTTGAAAATTTCCAAACTTTAGTGATTGAATTAGAAAATTTTCAAACTTTAAGGACCAAATTAAAGAATTTCATAACTTTAGGTGCTTTATTAGAAAATTTTCAAACTTTAGGGACTGAAAATGAAAATCTTCAAACTTTAAGGGACCAAATTAGAGAATTTTCAAACTTTAGGGACCAATTTTGAAAATTTTCAGACTTTAGGAGCTGGATTGGAAAATTTTCAAACTTCAGGGGCCGAATCATAAAATTCCATAACTTGAAGGTCCTGACTTAACTAAATTATAACTTTAGGGGCTGAAGTTGTAAATTCAAAACTTTAAAATCCCAACTTAAATGATTTATAACTTTAAGGGCTTAAATCATAAATTATAGAACTGTAGGGTTTGAGATTTAATTCAAAATAAAAGGGAGGACCAGACGTGCAATTTAACATAATTATCCAAAATTGCAAAAGAGGCCCTTCAAAACTTCAAATTTCCAATCGACGCCCCTTCCTCCAAAAATTAGTTTTTTTCGCAGCAGCTAGGGTTTTCAACCCTAGCCCGCCGCCTCCTCCAAATCCGACAGAAGCGAAGCCATTATCGGTGACCTCCATTGCAACGTAGCGCCATTCCCGGCGCTGCTCGACTGCGGTGCCTCGCGCGCCAATGTGCGGCAATGTCGTGAATTGCAGGTGCCACGACCAACACCACAATCAACCAAAAAAAAAAAAAAACAAACAAAACCACAATCGCCATTAGCCGTTCAAA
This sequence comes from Ligustrum vulgare, assembly GCA_963555705.1. Taxonomy (NCBI): domain Eukaryota; kingdom Viridiplantae; phylum Streptophyta; class Magnoliopsida; order Lamiales; family Oleaceae; genus Ligustrum; species Ligustrum vulgare. The sequence continues at coordinate 53,476,485 of OY743175.1, forward strand.
CCTCAACCATTAAATTCAATACCAAACTTCACAAATTCATTACCCCATAACCCGATTTCGACCAAACCAATCAGCCATACCAAATTCATCCACCCAAATTCGTAAACTATATATATATATATATATATATATATAGATTCTGTATATCATACCACAAAAATAAATCAAAACCCAACTCAGCAATCCATATTCAACACAGAAATTCTGATTTCGCATATATTTATTCATACAGGAATGAATACATATATATACCCACAAAAAATCAGATTTCAACCAACCCAAACAATATTTCAGTATGCCAAATTGAGCATGTATATTCATATGAAAATGAACCCATATTCAAACGATATACATATGCTTTTTACCGTCTGAATTCTTTCATAATTTTTCTGAATATATACACGACAGTGTGTATAAGAATCAATTCTTATGCACGAATAAATGAACTGATAATCCAACGTGATGATTGGCTCTGATACCACTTGTTAGAAAATTTATCACAGATAATTATTTATCTATGATCCAAAATAAATCATCATGCTGAATTATCAAGAATTAAATAACTGAAGCGGAAGCGTACCTTAATCAAACGTGATTCACGATGAACGATTACGGTGTTTGGATCTTCTAAATCAATACGTAGTCCTTATTTTCTCTCTGATGATGGGATGTCAGACAAGATGAACAGTACGTAGGATTCAGGGACCATAACCGACTTTATATACTGTATTGCCAGTTAACCTAATCCGGCCCATCATTAATTAGGTAATGGCCTGGTATCTACACATAAAAGCCCATACATTAATTAGATGCATTAAAGCTCAATATACTAAATCCTTATTAGATCACTTTAAATGGGCTTAACCAAAATCGATAGTCTTTTATTCAATACACAATAATTCACATATAAGCCCACACGATTGATTAAAATCCTTACACTTTTAAGTAGGTAGATTCAGCTACTGGCCCATTTTATGAGCGGACCAATCAAGTCCAACTTGAGCCAATCTGATTCCCATTTTTTAATAGTGAATTTTTAATTTAGAAGATAACGAAAATAGGACACGATTTATATCCCAAAAAGGGTTTCGTGGCGACGTTGGTGACGAAGATGAGGTCGATGGTGACCAGAGAAGGGGTGTACGTAGTGGGTGAGGGTCGGGGTTTATTTGCAATTTTTCAAAATATGATCAAAATTACACCTCAAGTCCTCATCTTTAATTTTGAATGAAAGTCATGCCTAAACTATTTGTAACCTCAATGACCAGCACCTTAAGAATGAAATTTCAATGATTGCTTTGAGAATTTTGCTTAACTTCAGTGATCGTTTGTGAAATTAATTCATCATTCTCCAATAAAATAATATACACATAAATTCAAAAGTCTTCATTATTTTTTAATCATACATTTTCCAAAAATACTATTCCAAACTTATTTTTTTTCTCCAAAATAGGGCTCAAACAAGTGCATGTTAGTTTTTTTTTTTTTAAATACGATTTAAATTCATAAAATAAAATGATTGGTTTTAACAATATATTTTTATCAATAAATAATCTACTCATAAAAATTTTCTCACTTTTTAATCAAGCATTCTCTAAAAAATCTCTATTACAAAACTCATTTTTTTGTAAATAATGGACTCAAACAACGGAAAAATAAAATTTGGGCTCTGTTCGGTTGACTTTCGGTTATTTATAAATAGTTTTTTGTTATTTTTGAAGTTTAACCTTTTAATTTAGAAGATAATGACACTAGAAATAGGAACGATAACGGAACTCAATTTCTCACCCTAAAAAAAATTGTGGCGACGATAGTGGTGAAGACGAGATCGATGGTGGGTGGAGAAGGGGTCGGGTGGTGGGTTGGGGTGGGGGTTTATTTCAATTTTTCAAAATATGACCAAAATTATACCTCGAGTCTTCATCTTCAATGTTTGGTGAAAGTCATTGCCTAAACTATTTGTAATTTCAATGATCAGTGCCTTAAGAATGAAATTTCTGTGATTGCTTTAAGACTTTTTCTTAACTTTAGTGATATTTTGTGAAATTAACCTAACATTTTTCAATAAAATAATATTACACATAAATTAAAAAGTTTTCATTATTTTTTAACCACACAATCTCCAAAAATACTATTTCAACACTACTTTTTCTCCAAAACGAGGCTCATACAAGTGCTTATTAATTTTTTAAAAAAATATTTATGTTCATAAAACAGAATAAAATGATTGGTTTTAACCATATATTTTATCAATAAAATAACATACACAAAAAATTTCTTCACTTTCTAATCATGCATTCCCTAAAAATCACTATTACAAAAAATTACACCCACCCCTACTTTATAAGTACCAAATTCATAAACAAGATCAAACTTGAATTACTTCAAAATTCAGGTTTTAATTAATTAAAAAAATTATATAATAATATTTTAGAATTAAATTAATTACACAATCTCATCTTTATTTTACACCACTTCAAACATAACCTAATTATTTCTCTCTCTACATATAACAATCTCTCCGTCATCTCTTCCACCACCCCTTCCCCATCGCACACATTCATCCCCGTCGGAGTCAGCTGCTGCTGAATCGCGAGCAAGCAGCTGCGCCGCTATTTCCACGCGAGCGTCGCTGTTCTGTTTGCCGGGCGCAATGCAGCGGCACCGCTACTTCTGTTGGCCGCTGCATTGCCTTGCGTGCGATGTAGCGGCGCCACTGCTTCTGTTCACCACTGCATAGTGCGATGCAGAGACGTCGCTGATGCGCGCGATGCAACGGCGTCGCTGCTTCTGTTTGGGTTCTAGTTCTGTGATGGTGGCGCTGCTCGAATGTGGTGGTGTCTTTTGTGATCTGGTTTTTAAATTGGTTGGTGGTGGTAGGTGTTTAAGATCTGCTTCTGTAATGGCGGTTCTGCTTGAATCTGGTGGGTGCGGCTGTTTTGTTGCAGGTCATGGGGTTGTGCGATGGGGTCATCGGAGGTGTGTGGTTGGTGATGGTGTTGTTTGTGGTGGTGGTATTCTGTGTGTGCGGTGGTGAGGGAGAGAGATTTTGGTTTTGAAATTTGGAGATCGTCTGCAATTTTGCTGGTGGTGGTGAAGGTCGCGCGGTGGCGTAGGGCCGCGGCAACAACTGTGGTGGTGGTGGTGAGGCAGCTGCAGGTTGATTGTTCAAAATGCTGACTTGATAAATGTAACTTAAAAAAAGTGACCTAGTGATTTATAATTTGTGATCAAGAAATTATATAAATGTCACCTAATAATTTGATAATTGTTACTTAAAAAATTTGTGACTTAATAATCTAATACATTGTGACCTAGAAAAAAGTCGATATTGACTAATTTAACATTTGTGTGACCTAATGATTTAGTAATTTATGACCTTGACATCAGTTGTAAAACTTGTGACTTAAAATATTTGGGTTTGTGACATTAAATTATGTAATGTTGTGACCTCAATATTTATAATTAATAAAATATATATATATATATATATATATATATATATATATATATATATATATATATGTTAGGTCTTATTTTTGAAATCTGCATTTGTAAACCCTTAATTACGAATTTTTCCCATAAAATATGTGGTTCGAAAAGTGATTCAAAAAATATGTATGATTAAAATGTGGTTTTGGAAATTATTTTATTTATAAATTAACTATTCGTTTGGTAAACTAAATAAACTAATTTATAATTCAGTTTATAAAGTACATAATTTCTTAAATCATTTTTTAACTACATACATTTTCTATTTTCATTTTCAACATAAATCAATTTATAAACCGCTAAAGTGTTACCAAACATGTGTTAATTTATAAACGTGTAATCGTTGCGCTACAGAACGGGCGTCTTGGTTTGTATTAGAGCATCTCAAATAGACTCTTTATATATTTAAAAAGTATATTCTACATAATAGAGAGCATCTTTAAGTTTAAAGAGCAAAATTTTTGACAAACTTCATAAAACTCTTTATTTTTTGCTCTTTATTTTACTTTTTCATAAAAATAATTATTGTCTTTTTTTTTATTTTTAGTTAATATTTATTTTTTTAAAAATGAATGACTAATGATATCAAATATATAATAAAGAAAGTAATTTAGAAATATTGAAAATTGAAATTTTTTGAATGCATTTAATAATAGAGAGTTTATATGACTTTCCAATTTTGATAAACGTTGATGATGATGAGATGTTTGATTAAAAGCTGTAGGACCCATAAAATATATGATTGAAATTGATTATTGACTTTGACTTAAATGTAAAATCTAGGTGCAAAATATTACTCCTTCCATCTCATTTGTATATGCTGCATTTCTATTTTCTCTTATCCTAAATATATATGTTTATTTTTTTATTGGAAAGTATTTATTCGTTTATTTACTAATGTACTCATATTTAATGTTTTTCATAATAATAATTTTGATATTTAAATAAGTATAATTAAAAAAAAAATTTTATAAAAATTACATTTTCAATAACATTAAATATATTTTTTTAATAGTGAGAAGAGTCAATTAAATCTATACGAATGGGAGAAGGGAGTAAATGTGAACTCGCTAGCATTCGAGATATTCTTTAGTCGGTCAAAGTTTCAAGTTTGCCCCCTTTGCAAGACAACCAATTTAAAGCTCTAAACCTGTAATAATCTTCAAATTTCATTTCGAGCAGGCAATCAAAGATTGAAAATTTTTATGCTAAGGGAAAATTAAATCAAGAAACAAATCGATGGCAACAAGGGAGAATGAATTAAAGCAGAGGCTCGAAGAATTACAAAAACAGCTTGGTAAGAAACAAATGTTTGAGGGATCGGTTTCCACCATTAGATCTCTTCTTCAGCAACACTATTCCTCTGCTTCACCTTCTCTTCAACAATTGGTATGGTTTTCTTAAACCGTCAGTTTTTCCCTCTTATGTCTTTATCCCCCCCCCCCCCCCTCTCTCCCTCCTTCAATTGAAAAGGATAATTGAATGAAATGTTATTAGTTTTTTGTTGTGTTAATGGAGATGCTTCCTGGAGTAGAATATATTGGACCCATTTGATGAAATTTGAAACACTGGACTAATGTTTGGATGTGATGAATTATTCACGCATCATATTTGCCTCCGTTTGGTATACTGTTTATAAATATAAACATAAACCACTTTTCAACCTCATATTTTACTTTAAAAACATCACATTCTTTGTTTATATAAACAAAAAACTTTTACCAATCAGAGGTGCTATTTTGGTCCTTTGGGTTGATGAAATGGAGAATTGTGATGTGAATTCTGGTAAAGAATCAATTTGTTGGAACATAGAATCAAATTGCTTTCTTTTTTGGTACACAGGATTTTATTGCTTTCAAGAAAAATGAAGCAGACTAGCTTAGCGTGTTGAATATTTGAAGACCTTCTCTTTGATTTGCGATATTATCTTGTTGTCGATTTTGATTAATTTTTTTTTTTTTTTTTTGCTTTTAATCCAAGGTTTATATTTTCGATTCACCGAAGTGTTATGGTTGGAGCTCAGCTTCAACCATCAGAATCTATCTTCACAGCAATTTCAAGAGAAATTTGAATCAACAACTCAATAACTAACATAATTTTTGGAACATTTTCTCATTAATTGGGATTGAAAAATTACAAGATAATTGATGGAAAAAATGAAAAAGAAAGAAAGGGGTAAAGAGCAGAGATGGTTGATTGAATGTTCAGCAGAACCAATTGGAATTCATCAAAACAATACTCCGTGCCCTTCAACTGCCTTATGTACAGTATTTATGGACTAAATAGAATGTTCTATAGAATGGCTTAGGTGCATGTAAGTAAAGAGTGCAATGATGGTGAGGCACTGAGTGACTGAGGGCTGACTATGACACATTGAAAAGAAGGAAATCATTTCCCATCTTATTTTAATAATATAGGAATAAAACAACCTTGTTTTGCAAAGACATACTAAAAGAGGTGGAGATAGATCAAAATTCACTTGGTTGAATCAAATTTAATTCCATTGGTCTTTGAGTAGAAATGCATTCGACAAATAGAGTATATAAAAAATAAAATTCAATGTGCCAAAATCAAGCTATAATGGATTAAAATTTAGCTTCTTGTTCTTGTTCCATATTAATAAAATTGAATATGTAATGATTTAACATATTGCTGGAGGAAATGCATTTTTTTAAAAAAGAATTATCTTCATGTTTGCAGTTCTATTCAGTTATATGTCGAGTTGCGACTATTTTGAAGACGAGGTACACCTCTCCGGGATTCTGGAATGCTGGGCTAACACTTTTCCAGGTGGCTGAGCAGCTGGTCTCCAATTCTTCTGAGCGAAAACACTTGCAAAGTTGCATGACTCAGGCCCGGGAGCAGTTGGGTGAAGTACAAGATCTTTCAGAAGATTTGAGACCCTCACAGAATAGGAGAGGTGCACGAATAAATTAACTATATATCTACTGCTTAATTACTTTAGGAATTGGATTTAACAAGTAATAGCAAAATTCAGGATACCTATTTGAAGGACATCTTACTGTGGATCCTGAGCCTCCGCAGCCTAATTGGTTAGTGCAAGCAAACTTGCTGACAGCTACTGCTACCTTATTACAAGGAGAATCTTCTGGAGGTGAAGCAGGTAGTGGCAACACATTAGAAGGTTCTGCCAACCTAATTGAAGAGCTGTTCAATAGACTTGATGATATTGTGCCGGAGGTAACTTTTAGTGTCTCTTTTCTTCCCTGACATGATCGTACAATTTTCATCTTCGAATGCCTCTAAAACGTCTTTTACAAATATTATACTCGTGTTAGCAGTATTTATCCCAATAAAAATACTTATTTCTTTTACTGTCATTTTTGTGCCCCAGTGATTTAGCCTCACATGCTTTATTTCTTTTCATATTTTTCATATAAAAGTATCAATAGAGTTTGTAATATTTTGCTAGAGGTAATTTCTAGCGTCTTTTTTCCTTCCCTGATATGGTTATATGATTTTCATACTTCCAAGTTCCACCCTCTCTAAAATGTCTTTAACCATATTCTCTATCATTGTTTTGAATAGCGGCGGAGGCTTACTCGATTTAATGACGCTTATACCTCAAGGCTAAGCCTAAGGGTAACTAAGCCTCTGTTTGGCAAACTTGTTTAAAAACAAGTTTTTTTAACACAATTCTCCAAATTACTTTTTAACCACATATATTTTCTCTCTCTACTTTTCGACCACATATTTTACCTCGAAAACATAAAAAACATATTTTTAAACACAAAAGTTTTAATAGAGCTTAAGTTGTGCGCTTGTTAGTCTTTCCTTTATCGGCGGTTAATTATTGGCCTTAGCCTTTTAAACAGATTTTATGTTTTTAGTCTATTTTAAGCACAATTGAAGCGTAAAAACTAGAAAAAGAGAACTAGAGACGAGAGAGAAGTAAGCGTCCCAGGCTCCTACTACTAGAGTGTGATAAACCCTTTCCTAAGTGAAGTTGCAATTTTTTAGTCGTAGATGGCCGGTGACGAGAGACCTACAAAATGTTACTAAATTCTTTTCTTTCTTTTATACTTTTGTTCTTGTTGTCCTGTTTGTTCTCTTTTTTCTGCCTTTATATGGGAGGGAAAGGGGGATGCACGATTGCAAGTGTAGGATAAGGGAAAAACTAGAAGAAAATGAAAGTAATGTGAAGGATGGTAGGAGAATAAACATACTGATAGTTTTAAGATCCTATTCGTAGTGATGATAGGCGCTGAAAAAAGTGCATTTTCTGCGAGGCGGGTGCCTCATTCATTGAGCTACTTTTTTATTTTTTATTTTTAAACTTGGGCCTTTTTATTTAACTTAATATTATAAACAAAAAATACAAACTTTAAACTTTTAAACTTATTTAGTTTAAACTTTTTTCAATTGTAAAATGAGTAAAAAATGTTCTCAAATATAATATTTTTGATAGTCGGGTCGTGCTTTTTTTGTTAGGATTTTCTCATCTTTTGGCATGTCACTGAACTTTTGAGTATTAAACTACTAATTTTGGACAATGTATGTAGATGCTACATTAGATATGAAGTAAAATATTTTTATTGGTGAAGTTGAATTTTTGAAAATATTTTAAATTTTTGTCTATTTTTGGTCTGTAGTGAGGCTTACGCTTCAAAGCACTTCGAGGCTAATGCCTCGCCTCATAGTTGAAAAACGCCACAGTGCCTATTTTCGCCTTTTTAAACATTGGATATGGGATACCCCTAGGCTGTTAAGTTGTAATGGCTTTTAATTTTGTTATGCAATATCTGATTTATCATTTGCTACTTTATAGATCTTTTCATGCTTGTTTCCAAGTTAGACTTTTATTTTTGTTATTTATGGATTTTCAAATCAAGACAGTTTATTATGAATGTTTTTTTGTATTATTGTATAGCTTGAGCCTTGCTTCACCAAAATGCCTTTATTCCTAATTGAAGCCCTATTCGATAGAGATTAAAATATGATTTTTAACGGATTTTGATAAAAATTGATGAGATGTGGTTAAAAAGTTATGATATCCATGAAATATGTGATTATAATTAATTGATAACTTTGACTTTGATAAAAATCTAGACCAAACAAGGGCTGAGCGTTCTATACGTTGATTTATTGTTAAAGTATTTATTATGCTATAATGATACTAGTTTCTTTTACTGCCATTTTTCGTGCCCATATGACATTAGCCTTGCATGTTTTCGAACATAAAGTGGTATTTTGTTGGACAAATTGAATATTTTCATTTTCAACTCATTTTTTTATTTTTTATTGTGGTAAGAGCATCTTCAATAAGCTCTTTAAACTTAAGATGCTCTTTATTTTAAAGAGTCAATACTTAAAATGTTACTTCAATAAACTTCTTTATTTTAAAGAGTCAATACTTAAAATGTTACTTCAATAAACTCTCTAATTTAACATTTTAATTTAAAATAAAGAGCCAAACCCACTCTATAGAAATGCATTAAAAAAGTTTCAATGTTCCTATATTAACTTTATTTATTACATATTTGATTTAATTGGTCATTCACTTTTAAAAAAATAAATAATAACTAAAAATAAAGAATGACAATAATTAGAAAAAGTAAAATAAAGAGCCAAAAATAAAGAGTTTTTTGGAACTTGTCAAAAATTGTGCTCTTTAAACACTTTTAAAAAAAATAAATAATAACTAAAAATAAAGAATGACAATAATTAGAAAAAGTAAAATAAAGAGCCAAAAATAAAGAGTTTTTTTGGAACTTGTCAAAAATTGTGCTCTTTGAACTTAAAGATGCTCTCTATTATGTAGAATATGCTTTTTTAAATATAAAGAGCCCATTGGAAATGTTCTAAGGCTGCTACCTGCTTCTTCAATGTTCTCTTACATTCTCAAAGATGTGTGTGTGCATGCACTTGTGGGCACGTGTATTAATAGGGAAACAACCAGTCAGCTTTAGTTTAAGTCGTGTCACAGAGTTCAATATGAATCTGACGTCATTGTTGATTGGTTTAAGATTCTGGACGATGATGCTGCAGTCCCAAGAGTACCACCGGCGAGTAAAGAAGTGGTGGCTAAGCTTCCAGTTACTACTGTTGCAAAAGAAGTGTTGGCAAAGCTGGGGGAAGATGCAGTTTGTTCCATTTGCCAGGAGAGTTTGGTTGTAAATGATAAGATGCAAGAGTTACCCTGCAAGCATACGTTTCATCCTCCTTGCCTTAAACCATGGCTGGTAAATGATTTTTACATGTTGATTCAAAACTAAAAGACGTGTTATTTCTTTTTGCTACGGTATTTTCATATCCGTGCAATAAATTCCACTATATGCTATACAGATTCTAACTTGGATTGTTCCTTTTGTTCAACTGAACAGGATGTACACAATTCTTGTCCAATCTGTCGGCACGAACTGCAAACTGATGATCACGCCTATGAAAGTTGGAAGGAGAGGGAGAAAGAGGCCGAGGAAGACAGAAAAGGGGCAGCAAATGCCGTTCGTGGGGGTGAATACATGTACGTGTAAACGGTAACTATTTATTTTGCTGATGCCGTCCTCATTCCTCATTAAGGTTGGAATTATATCCTCACTGGATTTGGTTCTTGGGTGGATAAAAGGACTTACTGCTTTTTATTTCTTTGCAACTAGTATGGAATGTACTTGTGTATGGATGGATGAGTTTTGGTACCAAAAAAAAAAAAAAAAATTTGAAATTGTGATCTGTGAAAGGAGTTGAATTCCTCATTTATTATTTTTCAAAGGAATATATCATTTGCTTTGGGGAAATTTTTGTACCAAATTTTAGGATTCGTTTGATAACTGTTTATTTTCCATGGAAAAAATGCATTATTCTGGTGATTTTTCAACTTTTGTACTGTTTGATTGTCTAAGTTCTTCAAGGAATTCGTTTTCCAACTTGTCTAGAAATTCGGTAATTTCCTTAATTTAGAGGAATTCCTTTTTTATGGGGATAGGAGGTTTTATTTTTATAGAAAATCTTTTACCATTTTCGTCACGTTTGATTTTTTTTGTTGTTAATTGATTTTTTTTTTTCAAAAATTAACATTATTATTATTATTATTATTATTATTATTAAGTACAAATGCGTTAAAAAATAATATTTTTTTTATTTTATTAAAATAACTAAGTTTTACTTTATTTTTCATGAAAAATAATGTCAATCAAATAAGGAAAAATTTCTTACTTTTTTCACCTAAAAAATTAAATCAATCAAACATATTAAACTTCAAATTCTCAAAGTTTTAATTCACTAGAATTTAATTTTTTGAAAATTATTTTATTTTCACCCAAAAGGCCATCAAACAAAATATCAGTGTTTATGTTGGCTTCTCTTTTCACGTCATGTTTAGCTTTTCCATTCTAATCTTTCGTGCCACTAAAAAGTCAAAACACTGTGGTTCTGGATTTTCTTGTCATTTCACTTGTGTAACTTGAGTTTGGAAACGTCATCCTACAAAATAAAAGTAAACAAGCAATTGATATCTATCGTTTCACAACAAGCTTAACCCTCTAGTAAAAAAAAATTGTTTTCGAGGTAAAGTGTGGTCGAGAATGAGTGATTTAGAAAAATATATTTATAAACAAGTTATCAAACATTCATTACTAATTAGCGAGAATAGAAATCAATCATTCAATATGAGGAATGATACATGCGTTAACAAATTGGTACAAATAGGTGTGTTAACCCTCACATGGAAGGGGGCTCGCACAATAAAAAATGTGTGTGGGCTCTCTTTATGTGAGAGTTAGATTAGGGCTCGTTTGCTAATACAAAAAAATTTATCGCAATTTCTCAAATTCAATCTCAACTATCAATTCTTAGTCAAGTTTATAATTTTTGATTTTTCAAACAGTTTTAAATCACAAATTCATTAAAAAAAATCAAAAATTAAAACTTTTCACATTACCAAACATGCTCTTAGTACACTGTACACCCATTTCCATTTATACAAATAGTTTAATTTAATCTATCTATTTTCAACTCAAGAACCATTTGTGGGTGAAGACCAACGGATGTGTGTTTATTTGAAAAACCCTTTTTCAATATTTGTAATGTCCCAATGTATATATTTATGTAAAATTAATTTCCTATCTATTTTGACAACTTAAATATTTGATTGCCATTATGCTTGTACAGAGGTGTAATTAGGCCGACCCAGCGTGGGATGTCTAGTCTAGCTATATACAGGCTCGAGACACAACCACTATTTTCTTACTAGGTTGGGCTGATCTGACCCGACCCCACCCTTCTCTACCCGACTGATGAGTATAAATTTTATTCACACCCGAGCATTTACAAAAGTCTCAAGCCCGAGCTCATTGACAAAATATAGTCTCCTAATTAAATGTGTAACCCTGAGGACCATCATGAACTCGAGGAGTACCTCAACCCCGACCACATGAATATCACCCTATAATATATTTTCTATCTCCGAGGAAGACCTCAACCTCGACCACCATAAATCCGAGGATGACCTCGAGCCCGAACACATGAATATTATCACATATTACATCTTAATACCCCCGAGGAGGACTTCAACCCCGACAATCATTTATATCCCGAGCATATCCTTTGTCCTCATCCTCGAGCACTTGAATATTTAGCTCAGTCATATCTTGGTGCCCCCGAGCAACATATGAACCTCGAGGCCTAACACTTAAACATTACACCATACACAATATTGAGAACCCTGAGGAGAATATAACCCCTGATCACACTTAAAATGCCCGTGGCGAAAACGTTGCCCCGACCACTCAAAATACCCCCCGATGATAGAATACTCCGAGTACATATATCTCACCAAAAAGGTGCATGGTGTGCTTGGGGCACATGATGCTCGGGTCACGTCTCTCATTGATCGGGCATGACTTGATCTTATACGTGGAGTCTACAACCTCCTAATTCCATTAGAACTCATCTTCCAACAGAATCATATTTGAGTTTTACAACCTCATCCCTAAAAAATAGGAGGATGATTCCTAACAGGATTCATGCAATGCAGGTATTTCAATCATATCATAATTCATCCATATATCACTATAAATACATGGCACTCAATCATAATTCAGGTACACAATTATCTCTACAATTTATAGCCTCTTGCATAAATTTTTTCCTTCCTCTTTACTGACTTAAGTATTGGAGGGGCGACGAGGACACACCTCCTCCCCTTTATTGCAGGTATTCGGAGATCCAGTTCGTGCTAGTTTATTGCTCAAACTCAGAATATTTCAGGTGCGATTTTTAACATCATCATTGGCGCCGTCTATGGGAACCATTACTAGAAGCCATGGTTAATACACGTTCTGGACTTCCACAAGCCACATTACCTGCTCATGATCATCATGTTGTGGGGGAGCAGGTGCCCTCGACGTTCCCAGCAAACCCTACTACATTACCAGGAAATTAGACATCACACCCCCAACCTTCTGTTCATACCCAAGCAGCATTGGAGGAACTTCGTCAGCAAGTCGCTGCATTGACTCAGTTGCTCACGCAACAAAACCAGCGTGCGCCAACACTCGAGGAAGGGAATGCTTCACGGGTCCAACCACCGAACCATACTGCTAGGGCAAGTACCTCGGGACTACTCTCGTCACCACCGAACATGACGAATTCAAGAACAGTCGCCATGCCCCCTGTCGAGCTTGCGAGAATTATCCAGGAGGGAATAGCAACCGGTATACGACAAAATACTCAGGCCCCATCAGGTTTCACCCTGAACACTCCATTCACACCAGAGGTTTTAGCCTTTCCCTTACCAAACATGTTCAAGTTCCCGAGTATAAAAGGAGTACGATGGTACAACCGACCCCGTAAATCATCTCAATGTGTACACTGACGTCATGAATTTGCAAGTTTCCCCCGATCGGGTCATGTGCAAGGCGTTCCCCCAAACCTTGACCAGTGCTGCTAGGGATTGGTTCTCAACTCTTGAACCAAACTCAATTTCGACATTCGCAGATCTTGTCAATAAGTTCTCGGGTTTCTTTGCGAGTAGTAAGCGCATAAGGAAAACGGCTGCCTCGCTTATGAGACTCAGTCAAGGACAAAATGAAACACCGCGTGAATTCATGACCAGGTTCAATGCTGAAAGACTACAGATCCCTGATCTTCATATCTCTGCCGCTGTATCTGCTCTTACTCATGCTGTAAGATGCGAGTCTTTTAAGATGTCTCTATCGAAAACACCATCAAAGTCACTGACCGAGCTCCTTACTCGAGGAGTGAAGTACATCAATATGGAAGAAACAATGTACCCTAGGAAAAATAGCACGAGCACTAAAAATTCAGATCATATAGAAAGTAAGCCCGAATACAAGAGACAACATGACCATGGTACATGGAAAGATCAGGCTCGGGGCAAGCAAGAGCATGACCCTCCTACACCCTTCACACGTCTGAACGCCACAAGGGCAAGTATCCTCATGGAAATCAAGGATCCGGAGGAATTGAAGTGGCCATCAAGAATCAAGTCTCATCCGGACACGCGAGATAAGAGCAAGTATTGCAAATTTCATCATGACCATGGGCATACCACCGAGGAGTGCCATGCATTACAGCGAGAGATTGAATCTTTAATAAAAAAGGGGTTTTTAAAATCTTACATCAGTACTGAAAAACGCCCAAGGAATGACCACGTTCAATGAAAGTCCGAGGATGAAAAAAAAACCCACGACCTGAACAGTAAACGTCGTCGTTGGGAGAACAGCCTCGGGAAGAAACTCACACAACGGCAGCCCAAGCCTTGCTAGCTACTGATCATGCGTTATTTTATAAGTTGCATGGGTTTTCATACCCTAGTCTTTACCATTTCTTTTCGTTATTTCGTTTTTCTTTTCTTACATATAGCATCGGGGGCCTACGTGCCTACCTTTAATTTCACAGTAGATAGGTCGAGTTTATACAAGCAATATGGGATGTCATCCAAAAAATAAAAAATAAAAAAATATCCATCATTGTTGAACACACAAAGCCTTGCCCCGCGCAAGCACACAAAATATTGCCCCGCGCAAGCACACAAAGCCTTGCCCCGCGCAAGCACTCAAAGCCTTGCTCCGAGCAAGCACTCAAAGCCTTGCCCCGCGCAAGCCCTGAAAGTCTTGCCCCGCGCAAGCCCACAAAGCCTTGCCCCACGCAAGCACACAAAGCCTTGCCAAAGCCTTACCCCGCGCAAGCACTCAAAGCCTTACCCCGAGCAAACACTCAAAGCCTTTCCCCGCGCAAGCACACAAAGCCTTGCCCCGCGCAAGCCCTCAAAGTCTTGCCCCGCGCAAGCACACAAAGCCTTGCCCCGCACAAGCACTCAAAGCCTTGCCCCGAGCAAGCCCTCAAAGCCTTACCCCGCGCAAGCACATAAAGCCTTGCCCTGCGCAAGCACTCAAAGTCTTGCCCATGCGCAAGCACACAAAGTCTTGCCCCGTGTAAGCAAACAAAGTCTTGCCCCATGCAAGTAAATAAAGTTTTGTCCTGCACAAGCATACAAAATACTTGCCTGCGCAAGTACACACGGCCACCCCGAGCAATCAAGTAATCAAATTGATATAATTAAGTCATCGGATCTACATAAGCTCAGATTTATTTCCTAACATAAGCTCAGGCTTATTCCTTGCTTAACATAACCTCACTATTACGCATCCATCTCTCCCCTAAACTCGATAATGGATGCGCGGAGGCCTATGATGAGTATAAATTTTATTCACCCGAGCATTTACAAAAGTCTCAAGCCCGAGCTCTTTGACAAAATATAGTCTCCTAATCAAATGTGTAACCCCGAGGACCACTGGTCTAATGGTACCAGGGATTCCATGAAGTTTGTACTTAACCCCTAGGTACAAGGTTCGAGTCCCTGGGGAGGCAAAAATCCACTTCTGGAGAAGGCCCCAGCGAGGGAGCCGGGTCGTTACAAAAAAGGCCCCAGCTAGTTTATTGCTCAAGCTCAGAATATTTCAGGTGCGATTTTTAGCATCATCACCGACTATGCAGAAAAATGTGGGAGAACTAGAGTTTTTTAAAACAAAGAAAAGAGAAGACGTCTCGAGAGTCAAGCTTGACATTACCGAGTATATCTGGCCCGTCCTGGGTTTTAATTTGAGTCTTCACATCATACACTACAAACATGTCCGTTTAATTGGAAGAATTGAATATGGGCGAAAAGAAAATAAATTTTATGGAAGAATCGTCAATAACTTATTTTTAATGAAAAATAAATTGAAAAAAACTAGTGTATTTGATTGAAAGTTAAATTAATATTTGAAAGCACGGAAATCGAGATGAGACAAAAATAAATATCCTCATCATTCAATAAAAATGCAATCTAACAAATCAAAGATGAAATTATATGAAAATTATTTTTCATTTCCATGGAATTTGGGTGCATCAAGCGCACCCTAATATGCCAATCCAATTCCAAAGAAGAAAACAACTTTCATAAGAAAAAAGATGGAGGAGGTCAATACTGACAGACTTGGAACTCAAACTGCTGCTCATAAATGCCAGTATTTATGGCTGTTGAAACTTGAAATCATCCAACTGCACAACCCAACTTGATGCTCGCATTAATCTCCTCGCCCACCACCTAACTTTGAATTCTTGCTATATATCCCACATTTTCATCCCAATCCTGAACAAACCAATTTCTTGCAGTCAAGCTCACTTCTGTAGTATTTTAATATGGCTGTGGAGCAACAACTCCTGTCGACAGAGATTGTTAACCGAGGCATTGAATCTTCGGGCCCTGATGCTGGGTCATTAACTTTTTCCGTCAGGGTTCGCCGTCATTTGCCGGACTTTGTGCAGTCGGTTAATCTCAAGTATGTTAAACTGGGTTACCATTATCTGATAAATCATGGGATTTATTTGGCCACCATACCACTTCTGGTGCTAGTTTTCAGCGCGGAGGTGGGGAGCCTCAACAGAGCGGAGCTGTGGCGGCTTCTCTCGGACAGCACTGCAAGCTATGATCTTGCCACCGTGCTGGCATTTCTTGGTATCTTTGTGTTTATTCTCTCTGCTTATTTCATGTCCCGGCCTCGTTCCATTTACCTTCTTGACTTCGCATGTTACAAACCCAGTGATGATTTCAAGGTAAATGATATCTCATCATTTTCCTTATTTTTTGATATCTCTAGACCCGTGATTCAACCATGTTTATCATTTTTCCATGTTTTGTATATGTAGGTGACAAAGGAGCAACTCGTCGAGCTAGCAAGAAAATCAGGAAAATTCAACGAGGCGAGTCTTGAATTTCAGAAGAAAATCTTAGAGTCCTCTGGTATTGGAGACGAAACCTACGTCCCAAGATCCATCAGCTACCTGGAAAATATTTCTACAATGAAAGAAGGTCGAGTTGAAGCATCAATGGTGATATTTGGAGCCCTAGACGAGCTTTTCGAAAAAACACGCATTCGCCCAAAGGACATCGGTGTTCTCGTCGTCAACTGCAGCATATTTAATCCGACACCTTCTCTATCGGCGATGATCATAAATCACTACAAGATGAGAGGAAATATTTTGAGTTTCAACTTAGGTGGGATGGGATGTAGTGCTGGAATTATTGCATTGGACTTGGCTAGTGATATGCTTAAATCAAACCCTAATAATTATGCAGTGGTGGTTAGTACTGAAATGGTGGGGTACAATTGGTACCCTGGAAAAGAACGTTCAATGCTTATTCCAAATTGTTACTTCCGGATGGGTTGCTCCGCCGTGCTCCTCTCCAATCGCCGCCGTGACTTCCCTTTTGCTAAGTACAGACTTGAACATATTGTTAGGACACATAAAGGTGCTGATGATCGTAGCTTCAGGTATGCAATTATTTCTTTTTATATTTCTGTTTAGCATTAATTAATTCTTGGAAAGATATAGGAATGGTTTGTGCCTCTTGTGCTGCTCGCTTGTGTAGTTCATTTGAGCTTGAAATTAATATTTAGAAGTCACTTACTTAAATTAATCAATTACAAGTATCGAAATTATTTAAATATTAAGAATACAAATACAAATTATTTACATTCGAAGTAAGTTATAGACTTATAAGCAATTATTTATTAATTAAAAAGTGATCTACTGAAGCTTAGCAAAATATCCTTACTAGCATTTTGAACAATATCTTGGACCAATGGACATCAATGTTATCAAGTACTATGATATAATTAATTGAAAGGATTGTGATATTTGTACAATTATTTTGTACAATTTTAATTACAATTTTATGATGTGGAGAATTGTGGTTTATTGATTTTGAAGATGATGTGATGTGATGTTTTATCTAAAATTTGTAAAAAAAAAAAAAATTGTACATATACGTGTCATTGTCCTAATTGAAATAATTCTTGGTTGCATTAAGCACGGTACTAACATCAATGGTGGTGTAAGATTTTCCACAAAGATGATAATTATAGCCGCCTAACTCGTCGAATTCAATTAATGTTCGGTTTGATGACATCCATATTAGGTTGTTCTGGTTAAGGTTTTCATATAGTTGAGAACTGCAGAAATTGTGTATGTAGGGACACACTTAACCCAAACATTTAATTTCTTCGTAGGTTTTTGACTTATTTAACTGCCTATGTAATTCATCAGGAGCATCTATCAAGAAGAAGATAGTGAGAGGTTCAAGGGGTTAAAGATCAGCAAAGATGCGTTAGAAATTGGTGGTGATGCACTCAAGACTAACATCACAACATTAGGACCCCTTGTTTTGCCCGTTTCAGAGCAACTCCTATTCTTCTCCACACTTCTATGGAGGCTTTTACTCGGCAATGGTGCGAACTCCCCGTCCCAGCCAACGAAGCCATACATTCCCGACTACAAGTTAGCATTCGAGCATTTCTGCGTGCACGCATCGAGCAAAACAGTTCTCGATGAGCTGCAGAGGAATTTGGGACTAAGCAAAGAGAATCTCGAAGCATCCCGTTCTACGTTGCACCGTTTTGGTAACACGTCGAGCAGTAGCATTTGGTATGAATTGGCCTATCTCGAGGCAAAGGAGAGAGTCAAACGAGGGGATCGTATCTGGCAACTAGCGTTCGGGTCAGGCTTTAAATGTAACAGCGCTGTTTGGCGATCAATGCGTCGCATCAAGAAGCCGTCCAGGAATCCATGGCTCGATTGCCTCGACAGGTACCCCCAGCAGGCTATCTAGGCATGAAAGGATATCTAGATTGAGAAGCTAAGATATAACAGGATACTGTGATCTATATAGGATCTTGCTTCAAGCTAAAGATACATTAACTATATATACAGGTCAAGTATAACTTTGGAGGGCTCTTCTGGTGCCCTTGAAGATTGAAGGGCACCATATCTTTTTCCATAATCTTTGTTGATGAATTATATGTCATGTGGCAACAAGTTATGTTTACAAAAATTATAATGTAACATTTTGTTATGCAACTGTACATGTTGAAGTGGCATGTTCAACCTGTTGGATACACTTAGCCTGGTTTGTTTCTCATTAAAAAATTTTCATTTTTCTGCAGTGCTCAATCTCAATTATTCATTAAAAATCAAGCCTATAATATTTGACTTTTCAATCAAATTTCAACCATCCATTCTACTAAAAATCACTATTAATTTTTAAAAAAAAACTCATTTTAATTAAAATCAAACAGACACATAATAAACAAGATTAAAAAAGAGAAACATAATTTGATACAAATTAAAATCTATTTAATTTTAGTCAAAGTCAATAATCAATCTCAATAAAAATTTTGTGGGTCCCATAACTTTTTAACCACTCAAAGCCTGTTTGATATATGGAAAAGTTCTGATTTTTGTGATTTTTTTTATGAATGTGTGGTTTAGATTATTTTGAAAAGTCAACAATTGTAGGTTTGACTGAGGATGCATGGATAAGATTGAGTTTGAAAAGGTGTACGGGCTCTCATTTAATCAACTTTTTTCAAAATTTACTAAGTCTTTGTTTGATTTTTTTTTTAAAATTGTTCTTTTTTCTACATTATTCAATCTCAATCATACATTAAAGTCTAGCCCACAATATTTGACTTTTCAATCAAGAGTGTGTTTGATTCTAGTTAAAATTAATTTTTTTGAAATGAATAGTGATTTTTAGGAGAATAGGTGTCTAAGATTTGGTTGAAAAGTCAAATATTGTGGGTTTGACTTTTATTGGATGATTGAGATTGAGTATTGTTGAAAAATACAAAATTTTAATGAAAACTAAACAATGGCTCTTAGCCATCAATTCTCCTAAAAATCATTATTCATTTAAAAAAAAAAATTTAAACATCAAACCGACATTAAGGGTAGGTTTGATATCCATCTTTTTCCATGGAAAATATCATTTTCCATCCAATTTTTCCACTTTAACATGTTTGATTGCACATTAATGACATGGAAACCATTTCCATCCAAGGGCCCTCACGCACCTCAATTCCATGAAAAGAAGAAAATGAATTCTTGTGGATAGAGGAGGTCCAATTTGCTAGGGAAAAACTTGTACAATTTTTGTCACGTTTAATCATTTTTGTTGTTGTTTATTGATTTATTTTTTAAAAAAATTAACATTATTATTATCAAATACAAATGTGTGGGAAAAAAAAAATTATTAAAATATCTAAATTTTGGTTTATTTTCAATGGAAAATAATTTCAATCAAACAAACAAAATTGAAAAAAAAATCACTTTTTCCACCTAGAAAATTAAACCAATCAAACACATTAAACTTCAAATTTTCAGGAATTCAATTCCCTGAAATTTATAATTTTCTTTTCACTAGATCTGGGCGTCGGGTGAGTCAGTCCGGGTATTTCAATACCCGGAACTACCCATTATACTTCGGGTATTTCAAAATTGGAACCATTTGGATCCTTGTAATCATTGGAACCAAACTCAAACCCGAACCTTCGGTTCCGATTCAGGTTTATACCCACAATATTTTCTTTATATACATATTAAATAAATATTTTCATATAAGCCTTTCGATACATATACCAAACACATTACTATTCGACAATATTTGTGCAAGGGATAAAATTCAGCTAAAAAACTCAATAGTGAAGACTAATTATATTTTAAATAGAGAACAATGAACTCGAGATAACAAAAAATGTACACTACAATCCAAATTATGAATATATCAAATTTAATTGTAACGCATTATAAATAAATAAATAAAATCACTTAAGTTTGTAAACAATACATGAAATAAAAGTCTGAATTGTAAAAAAATGGAAACTTTAATTCATCAACTTAAATTACAACTCAATCTTGAACTTTTGTTTAATAGAAAGCTCAAATTGCAAATATTATTAAACTAACTCATAAAATGCAACAACTAATGTGAGACTAGAGGTAAAAGAGTATGAGCAAGTCTTATTTTTTAGTGTTATACACTACAAGAAATTTATTTTCCGCATATAAAATTATTTTGTAGGAAAATGTCCCTATTTGTAGGGAAAAACCTTTCCATACAAAAAAAAAAATTGTAGGGAGATTTGTGTGGCAAACATCGTGGAGAAAGGTATTAGCCTACAAAATTTCGAAATTTGTGGGCTAAGATTTCTCCCCACAAACCCTTTGAATACAAATACATTTCGTAGCTTATTTCTTTTCCCGACAAAATTATTTGTCTACTAAAATTAAATTGGCTCACAAAACAAATTTTGTGAGCACATCGTAACAAATTATTTTGAGGCTAAATCCCGCTTTTCTCCACAAATGATTTTTGTAAAGAAAGAGTATTTGTAGGCTAGGATATTCTTTGTAGGGTGAAATTAATTATTTTTAGATTTTTTATTTTTTATTTTTTTCAAATTAATTTTTTATTTTTTGCATTATACAAAATAAAATAAAAATGCAGAAAGACAATAAATTTTATTAAGAATTTTAATGACAATCAATATAACATTGAATTCAAAATGTTGTTCCAAAATACAAATAAAAATTATTCAATACTTGTGGTTACATCTAAATTAAAAAAAAAAAAGTAGCAAACATAGTGCGTATTCATTATTATGCATCTAAAAAAAAAATATCCTCATCCTTATGTGTTAGATTGTTGTTGATCACCACCAAAGTTGTGCTCCTCGTCAAAGTTACCAGCAGAGGCCAAGAAATATTGTCCAAGCTATTTTGTTGTAATAATGAAACAATTCAATTGCATAAACGATCAAGAGCCTTGCCTCAGTCCCTCAATCTGAAACAGTTGAAGCCCAACATGCAGACATTAGAATTGCAGTTGTGGAACATGCAGAATCAAGTGAAGTTGAATTTGAAGCTGAAGAAAGCAAGACTTAAGCAATATACAAGTCTAATATAACCTGTGGTTGAAGATAATGTTTTAGGCCCACAAAGTGTAGCAAAAGCTTTGCAAGAGAAAAATAAGTCATAACCAAGTTCCATTTTGTTATATTTGGGAATTTAGAATACAAATGAATTCTTTATACAAAAGAGTGACCAAAAAAAAAAAAAAGATCTTTATAATAATACACCAGAGATAAGAAAGGGATACGGCTTTCTAGTTCTACAGTTGATTTTAATTGGGATCTACTAATTTAACATACTTCCTAAATCTAGATTAGATGAAAAGATGAAGAATTTATGTACTATGATGAAAAATAATGAATAATGAGCATACGGATTCAAGAGATATGAGTTAATGAAACTTATGTACAATGGAAAAATATAATCGAACTTACCAACTCCTGTCCCTGTATGAAATCAAACACGTGAATCCACGTCTTCTCCTCTAGAAATGAACTTATTACCATATATAGGTTTCAATGAAGCTGATTCCACGATTCACAGGGCATATCGTAGTTCTTCACCAATCCAAGAATAATTCTTACAAGTAGACACGCTTATCGTCAGTACACCGTGGTAGGAAATATGCATCTTCTTAAAAACATACCAGCTATTCTGCTAGTTTCTTTTGGTTCTACCTACCTGACTCGTAAAGAATGATTAAATCCAGTTATGGTCCATAGAACGTCTCGATTGCAACGCAGAAAAGCTGAAGAATTATATTTTTTTCCAAAAAATTAAAACCTTTCAGTACAAGAGAATATAAGAGATACAAAATATACTTTACTTCATATACAAAAGAACCTTTTTCCAGGAAAAATCAAAAGTTAAATTAAGATAAAGTCCCTTAATTTTGTAAGAGCACTAGGAACAAACATAAAGAAAAAATTCCAGAACAAAAAGTGAATTTTCATTTTTCTAAATTTGAAGAATTCCATGGATTCAATTAACAATTTCTCCAGTTGTTCTTGAAATAAATGATAACCAGATCATTGCCAAAATTATGTCACAATTCAAGTGAGTCAAGAGTACAATTTCAAGAAATTCCACACACATAAAAATGTAAACATGGGCAAATCAGACTCACCCAAATCTAAAGCAGTTTTCTTCCATCATTCGTAATGTATTTACAAATCATAAAGAACTGGTATCCATTCACTAGAGAGTTAAATGATATAAAGCCGAACACCGTCCCTCGACCCTGCGAATTTCGATCCACAGCCCAGTAAACATGTGTAAAATTTAATTTGGTATTCATAAAACAAATTCAGTTTTAGGAGGAAGAATTTGTACCTGATTGCACATCGATTTCCTCCTATGTCTCATTGTAACGCAAAAATTTGGGATTATGGGAGTCGAGTGGTTCAACTTCAAAGAGTTTCGGTTAGGAGGAATTTTCATCTGAGGGGCTGCTTCCTCTTCAAAGTCGACGGGTTGGAGGCAGATTCTTGGGGGTGGGTTAATTTAGGGCAGAGTCGTGGGAATGGGTTGAGTGTGGGGAAAGTTTTGACATGACCAATTTTTTAGAGGGAATGCATTTTTTTCTTTCTCTCATTTTTTTTGGTAAAATTAAATTAAATTTTTACTCATTTTTAATTATTATAATTAAATTTTTCCTTACGAATAATTTGATTTACGTGTTCGAGAGCACGAATCATCTTAATTTGAAAATTTTGGAACCAATCATATTCCTACGAAAATTATTTTTTGTGAGTAAAAATAGAACACCGCTTACAAATTTAATTTTGTAAGCGGAGAACTTATTGTTTAAGTATAAATGTTTTTGAAATCAAATTTGTATCCCTACAAAAACTTGTTTATAGGAAAAAATAGACTCCGCATACAAGTTTGTATGCAAAAAATTTGTAGTTTAAGTATAAATATTGTTGGAGCCAAATTCTTATTGCTACAAAAAATCGTTTTGTAGGAAGTAGACTCCGCATACAAATTTTATTTTGTATGCGAAAATTTTGTAGAATAAGCCTAATTTTCTTGTAGTGATAGTCTAGGGTTTTAGAAAAATTAATACTTAAATTATTCTTTTTAAGTTGTGTATTTTTTTTTGTTTAGTGTATAAATTGTAAAAAATTAAAAAATTATATAAAGATCGGTTCCATTCGGGTACTCATGGTTCTATTTCAAGAACTAAGAACCTACCCGGACCCAGTTGATTTTCGATTTTCGGTTCCGATTCCTAATATATATTTTTTGGAACCGAACCAGAACCTCCGGTTTCGGATCGATTTCAATTCGGGAGGTTCGGTTCTGGTTAAAATGCTCAGGCCTACTTTTCACCCAAATTCCACCATTGTTATCAAATACAGTCTAAATATCTTATTTTAATCTCCACCAAATATGGACTAAATTCGTTGCTTACCAGAGATACAAAATATGTCATTAGTTTGTAGCAAAATAATATTTAGTTGAAGACTGGTAAATTTGTGATTGATTATGTTTACTCATGTTGATTTTTGAGTTAGCTTAAAAAAAATTTCTCAATTTATTTGACTAAAAAATGTAAATATTAAGCAGGTTTAAACAACCACTCGATATGAAGAATAAGCTGTCAAGAATCTCTCTTCTTCCTCCCCCACCCCCTTTTTTTCCATGTGACAACTCTGCTTACGTTCTTTTCAATTAAAGAATGAATTAAATTACTTGTACAAATAAAATTGTACAAATTAATATATTAAACCTCATATTGAGGGGACTAAGACACTATTTTATTCGTGACCCTCTCCATGTGGGGGTTAGTAGACTTTTTTGTATAATTAGGCTTGTAGTCATATTTTACTACACGAGTTTTTGCACAACAAAATAGTACAAACTAATATATTAACCCTCACATAAAAGTAGGGTCCACACACAACTTTGTTCAACACTAGAAGAATATATTCCAAAAGAGCCGCTCCATGTGAGGGTTAGTAGACATTTTTGTATAATTAGGCTTGTTGTCATATTTTACTACACGAGTTTTTGCACGATAAAATTGTACAAACTAATGTATTAACCCACATATGGGGGTGGGGTCCGCACACAACTTTGTTCAACACTAAAAGAATGTATTGCAAAAGCGTTGACAAAAGTGGTCTCTGAAAGTTCAAATATCGTTGTTATTTCATATTTGTCGTCACTTTAGGCCCATAGTCTCTATTGTGAGGGAGCCTGCACAAAGACATCTCTAAAAGAGTGATAACAATAGATTTAGAGACGCCTCTTTGTCGTCTCTAATACATTGACATCTACAAAGATGACTTTCTAATTGTGAAAATATTTAATTAATTTTTTATTATTTATTTTGATACGATTCAATCACTTTTCAACTCGATCCAAACCTCCAACACGCGAATTTTCTTTAATTCATATCATAATTGTGCATATGGCTTGGATTTGAACTCATGACCCAAGTGTTGGATGATCATGCATGTCCCAACCACTAAGACAATTGAATTTTTGTGTTAAATTTTGTTTAAATAATATATATTAGATAACGTAACGAATATTTTTTCTAATAAATTATATCTTAATAATATTTTTTTCTCAATAAATTAACTTTAACATTAATTTTATAAATGTAAATAATCAAACAAATCAACAACAAAAAATAGAGAAATTGAAAAAATATATTATTATAAATCACAATAAAAAATAAGAATAAAAAAAGTTAAAAAAACATAATAGAAATGACTAGGTCGTCTCCATTGATCCAACAAATAGAGACGATAAGAAAAGTCGTAATAGGAACGACTAGGTCGTCTCCATTGATCCAACAAATAGTGACGAGACTTTTTTTGTCTCTATTTGTTGGACCAACATCGAATCAATAGAGACAACTATTCTTGTCTCTCTATTTTGTTGGACCAATAGAGACGACTTTTCTTGTCGTCTCTCTTTGTTGGATCAATAGAGACGACTCCAAGTCGTCTCTATTGGGTGGACTAATAGAGTCTAGAGACGACTTTTTTTATTGTCTCTATTGGTCTTACAAAGCCCTTGTTTGGCCCCCATTTTTTGGGTAAAAATTTGGTTTTGAATAGTATTTTTGGAAGAATGTATGGTTAAAAATTGTTTGAAAAGTAAAAAATGGTGGGCTTGAATAATATGGATGGTTGAGATTGAGTGTTGAATAAATTTGGTTTGTAAAAAATGGGGGCCAAACAGGGGCAAATAGTGATGACTTTTTTGTCGTGTCCATTGATAAGACCAATAGAGACGACTTTTCTTATCGTCTCTATTTGTTGGACCAATGTCGAATCAATATAGACGACTCCATAATGTCGTCTCTATTGGTCAATCAATAAAGACAACTATTCTTGTCATCTCTATTGATTCTACTAATAGAAAAGACTTTTCTTATCGTCTATATTTGTTGGACCAATAGAGACAACTTTTGTCGTCTCTCTCTTTGTTGGATCAATAGAAATGATTTCATAATGACGTCTCTATTGGGTGGACCAATAGAGACGACTTTTTGTGTAGTCTCTATGGGTCTTATAGATAGCGACGACTTTTTTGTCGTCTATATTGATCGGACCAATAAAGATGACTTTTCGTTTCGTCTTTAATTTTCATTCCCTTTTCTTGTAGTGCAAGTAGTAAAGTTGTTATACTTGTACATTTTTTGTTGTAATAGTGATGAACTTAATAAAATCTTGAATATCGACTCATTTTTCCACTCTAAATTTAATGAGAATAAAGTTTAGTTGACTGTTCGTTTTATATTCATTTATTTTTGTTTTCTTAAATTAGAACGCGCTACATTCCATTTAATGAGAAAACTTTTAGTAGAATGGTCATCTACCTATTTGATTACATTGAAAATTATATGGTTTCCATTAGGGGCACATGTCCGTCGACACCCAATGCCCACCCGCCAAGTAGTCGGTAGGCAATTCTCTCATTTAATTGTTTTAAACTACCATACGTTTTTATGCAACATGATAAAGTAACTACTTGTCTCGAAACAACTGATCGATGAGTAAAAAAATTAACTAACACATGACCGTGAGTTGGCAACTATTGTATTTGCATTGAAACTTTGGAGGATTTATATATATGGGGTCAAATGTGAGAGATCAACATCGATCATAAAAGCCATAAGTATTTTTCAAACAAAATGAGCTAAATATGAGGTAACGTCGATCAATGTGGTTGTTGATGCACTAATTAAGAGCCTGTTTAGTGTAGAAGAGATTTGAGAAAATTTTAAATGTGTGGTTAAAAAGTTGTTGAAAAGTGTGCAAAGTGATTGATCATAGAATTACGGGCAGTGCAAAGTGGTTGGTCATAGAATTAGGGGCTAAGTAGGGGAAAAAGAATCCAAGATTAAACAGCTACTTTATAAGTTGTCTGTAATCGTTGCTGGAAGAAATTAAAAATTTTAAAAAAAAATTGTGTGTCTTTGGTATTGTTTAAAAAGAATTTTTTTGAAATGAATAGTGATTTTTTAAAGAACGGATGGTTGAGATTTGGTTAAAAAGTTAAATATTGTGGGCTTCAATATAAAGACCCTTAGGTATGGAAATTCCAAACTGAAGTTATCAATGGAATGTTTTCTGATTTCGTTATTGCTACTGAAGGTGCTCTTTCTTAGGCCTGGGCAAAAGAATCGGAACCAGCGGTTCAATTCGGTTCGGTATGGTTCTAACAAATTTTTAAATGGTCCTGATTCTAAAAATCAAGAACCATCGTTTCGGTTCTTAGTTCAGAATCAGAACCAGAACAAAAAAAATTATCAATTATTAATCTTAATGCATGTTATCTGGTCCATTAGTCAATAACAATTACCCAACAACTATTAACTCGTTCAATATTACAATAACTATAAGCAAAACAAGTAATAAACAAAAAATCATAAATTAAAAATCATTTTTCTTTCACTGATCCTGTCGTTCAACTGTCAAGTCTTCAGCCGTCAGTTCTTCAAGATCAACAAACAATAAATCTTCAGTCTTCATCTTACAATTAATTGTTATCTTATTTTCAAGGATTTGATGGACTTGTGCGACTGTTCCCTGAAAATATAAAGAATTACGAGCAAAAATTAAAGAATTTTTAGAAGACCACATACACATGGATGAGGAGATACGTTATTGTATGGAAGGGAGTGAATATTTTAATGTCAATGATTTTAAATGTTGTATTCGCATTTTGATTAAGGTCAATGATCTTACTGTCTTACGACTCTTACCAGCCGGAATCTACTATGGCTTATTCGCTTAAGTTTGAAAATTTTAGTTTAGGAAATCGGAACCAGAACCAAAAGAACATAATGATTCGATTTCTGTTAAGTTCTGCCCTTACAAAAAGAATCAACGGTTCTTTTTCAAAAGAACCATTTGTTCTTGGTTCGGTTTGGTTCCTTAGGAACTAGAACCATATGGAACCACGCCCACGCTTACTCTTTCTTAAGGAAATAGACTAAGGTTCCTAACGATGAGAAGTTGAAACAAAATCACAAAAGAATATCATAATACCTCTTAATCAATTCACGTTGAGAGCACAAAATGGTTTTGAGACTTGATAAAACATTTTTGGTAGATTGGGCATGATTCGTGATGTGGTGGATTATGGTTGTTGTCAGTAGTTTAGTAGCGTCTCGTAGCACATGAATTGTTCTCTGGGGAGGGGATTTTTTCTCAAATTTGGCTGGGCATAATCCCAGAGAGTCGAACCCTCAAGATTATGAAGTTTGTTAGATGATCTCTTATACTGCTAATGCAACGTGTGTTGTAGGACGTCATAAGGCTACCATCAACAATGATCATCACTGCAACACTTGCTAACAAGTTATGGCTGGGCATCGATGACCTTCGATCCGCCCGCTTATAAGTTCCAAAATGAAAATGGGAACAAGTTTGCATGAAAGTTGTTGTTGGTTGGGACTTGGGCACATGTTTGCATGAATTCTGTTGTTGATTTACCCAAGACCAAGATTATCATGCTATTAGGACAATTGTTGATCATCTTATTAAGCATTATAAATAAGTTTATAAATATATTTTTTGAATCATTTTTTAACCATACACATTTTCTCAAATCACTTTTCAATCACATATTTTACCTCGAAAATATTGACAAGGGTAAATAAAAGTAAACTTCCTCAATTTTCCTTTATAAATTACATTTTTATATGTGTCATGTATGCAATTATAAGCATGCACGATATGTAGGGTTATAGACAATAATGTTGGTATGATATTTTAAAAGATGTACTATATCCCGATTTATACAAAAGGATATAATTTTTTTCGGCATATTCAATGAAAGGGATGAGTCGGAAATATATTTTCTTCACATTTTATTTGTTTAATATGATTCCTTTGATGGGCACAGGAAATATCATTGTGTAATTAAAAAACATGGAAATACAACAAAATTAAGAATATGAAAATTCCAATAAACAAAAATCATTAATGTTCTTCAAAATGTTGAAGAAAAACTTTATTTTTGGGATAGAAAAGTGGGAATAAATAAACTTATATTTGTAGGGAAAGGCCAGAAACTTGATCATCAAAAACCAATCAATCTTTCTCAGGCTAACCAGTCCCCGTACATTCCTTCAATTTCCTCAATGTCCATGCTGCATATTTTAAACCAAAATAACGATGTGAATAAAAATAAATTGAAATAATAATAATAATAATAATAAATAAAAATAAAAATAAAAATAGAAATAGAAATTAAGACGAGAACATTTAAGAATTTAACGAGATATGTAGTTAAAATTCATTGATGCTTTGTTTAGGTTTTTATCAATTTTGTTTAGCTAAATCAATTGAGACTAACAAAGAAAATTTATTTGACAGAATAATTGTTTATATTTTATTTTTTTAAGTTGCAAATAGCAGACATAACAAAGGCTTATAATACTATTTATATATTCTCATAGTCTGTCATGTTAAAACTTTTCCATTACAAGAAGAATAAACTCGGATTTTGAAAAATTAAGAATTTGAATGAAACAATTAAAAATTAAACATTATATAAGGACTGTTCATTCTAATGAAATAAGAAGCAGAAAACATTTTAATGTGGTAAGTGAAAATAAAATATATAATTCTGTTAATTCTCACCACGGTAAAGCAGGATCTTGCAGGTATTCATCAGAATAATAATCATTCAGATTTTGCAGGCAGCTTTCATTTGCATTCAACCAGGCTGGAAACTCCATGGCCACATCAAACGAAGAGGCCCCAAATTCTTCTGATTTTTCTTCAGGACCAATTTCCATGGCATTCAAGAATTTGAACCACCAGGCTGAATTGACTAAATTCATTGTATCATTGAACTCCATTTGATGCCGTTCTCCAATTGATCTTATCTCCACCATTTCTTTATCATCCATTGCTGGATGCAGACCTACATCTGCAACACCAGTAGCCACCGTAGAAGAATGACCCTCCTGTAATGTTGCAGCCTTGGAAGGAATTATTGCTGGGGTCAAAAGAGGCGGCGAAGAAGAAGGAGATGAGTTTGAATAAATCGATGTGCTGATGGTGTCCAAGTTTCTGAAATCTTGAAAATTAAGATTCAGGCCTAATGTTTGGTTTGGGAGTGGAAAATTCATGTCTTCTTGCACAAGTA
Source organism: Ligustrum vulgare (assembly GCA_963555705.1). Taxonomy (NCBI): domain Eukaryota; kingdom Viridiplantae; phylum Streptophyta; class Magnoliopsida; order Lamiales; family Oleaceae; genus Ligustrum; species Ligustrum vulgare. Next base: position 53,506,815 of record OY743175.1, read on the forward strand.
CTGGTGGTGCAATTTGAGACAAATCCCAAGGGTAGGGATTATAGGGAGGACGAAACCCTGATGAATAAAAGAAATTGTCTTCAAAGTTGGAAAAATCCGTCCCTTTCTGTAGTGATTCTTGTTCTAAAAGAAGTCGGGGATTTGGCTGTTGCTGCTCCTCGCTGGCTTGCTTCATAGCAGCCCTATGAAACTTAAGGGCAGTGACAATTTCTCTCCTGGCCTCAGCCATATTTAGAAGCCTTTCTTGATAAGGCTTGCTAGTGTGGAGTCTCTTCCTAACTTGCTTTTTATGCTGTTGAGGAGACTCTTGTACTCTTTCACTGAATTCATCTGCCATTTTTGTGCTTGAAATCCCTTCTCCCTCTAGAATTTCTTGCAATTTAGGGTATGCAGAATCTTTGATTCTGGAAGAGGTCAATTGTTTGACAAGGCTCCGAATATAAGCACCTGAGAGATGGCGTTCTTGATTTATTTCATCCACTTTTTCTATTTCTATGCCACTCTTTTTGGTAATTCCTTTCTTCGAAGAAGATCTTCTTCTCATTCCTTGTAACTGTTTTTAAGTATAGATTTTGGCAGTTTTTTCTTTTTCTTTTATAAAGTTTTATGGCGACGGAGAGGTGGAGTGGTGAGAGTTGAGACAGTCGGTTTGAAAAATCATGGTTTTCAACTTCCTGGGACAAAGTACAGAATGCAGAGGATGGAGGCCCTAAAGAGCTCGAGGGTGTTATGCTATAAATAGCTATTAACAGTCTAGAGGTTATTTTTATTTTTATTTACAGTAAATTTTGTTTTTTTAAAAAAAAAAAAAAATTCAATAATTTTGCCACCATTTTTTACTTTTCTAAAATTAAATGAACCAACAAAATCTTGATACTTATGAACAATCGTTTATTTACCAAATCTCATACCAACAGATGCGTATCATGTTGGGAAGTTGAGTGATCATGGAGAATAATTTTGAAGTTTGTTACCGACCAAGTAGTAACGGTTTAATGACCAAATTAACTTGCTGGTAATTTGAGAAACAAGGAATATTCCAAAATAATTAAGTGATTGTTTGGTAAACTTATTTATAAACAACTCTATAAATAATACATTTTTTTAAATCATTTTTTCATCCACACATATTTTCAAAAACTTTTCAACAATATATTTTAATTCAAAAAACTCAAAATCCTTATTTATAAACAAAAGAAGTTGCCAAATAGAGGCTAATAAAATTAATATATATCTCAAACTTAAATTTTTGAGATGAGATATTTTTCGAAAAATAAAACTGAAAATTTAAAGTTGTCTAAATTTTATGTTTAACAAACAGACTGTCACAGATATGTTTGGACAGTAACGAATTAACAGTGAATCGATAAAATTTGTTTTAGCGCAATGTCAGATGAATCTTGCTAATGGAGATTCATCTGGATTGTAAAACGTAAATTGACAGTATTAAGTATGCAGAATTATAAGTAGACAGGAATACAATATTGAGCTTAACGTGGGAAAAATCCTAACAGGGAAAACCCACAGTACGCACCCTGCGGACAAAATCCAATCACTATATAAGAAAAAAGTTTATACAGATCAATCTAAATTACAGGATAAATCTACTCATAAACTTATCAAACATCCAAGAAATAGATCACTCCCTGATCCTTCTATGGTATGTAATATGAGTTGGCGTCCCACCACTCTTCAGTAGCTTTATTTGATACTGCAACGCTCTTCAGCAACCTCGAACTCCCGTTCGAATATGATTCAAACCTCCCGTTTGATCTTTACATTGAAAGTATTTTCTTCTCTAAGTGATTGATTCCTCCCGGAGAACTGAAGTCACGATACAATTGAAGCCTTGAATATTAGTGCACCACACGAAAATTGGCTTCCTGACTTCTTAAAGAAAACATCTCATTTTCTTCAATTTAAATACAATTGGATTGATTGACCATCAAGAATCCTTATTGCATTCAATCTTGATTTCCTGCAAGATAATCAATAATAAGATAATTAGCGATAATAGTAAGATAATCATAAATCTTTCCATAAGTAAAGATATTCTCAATTGATTATGGAATAAAAGATCTTACCAAATGAAGTGATAAACTTGACTTACCAAGAGTCAAGATTCTCGGCCATATCAAAAAGAATCATACCATATGTAGAGATAAGCTTGAATATGCTCGACCATATCAAGATAAAGATCTTATCATATGTAGAGATAAACTTGAATGCCAAGAATCAAATCATCAAAATTTCGACATAATCACAAGCTTATCCTTGGCCAATGATAACCTTGGATATCAAGAATTAAATCATCAAGAAACTCACAAGATTATATCACAAGATTTCGAGATCAACATATCAATATTTCTTGATTCAACCAAACATATTATATCCAAAAATAAAATGAAACTCTGCCAACATATATGGAGACATTATTTTTCAAAAAGTATTTGAGTAATTTAATTAAACTTAATAAATTACTAAATATACGTATTTAGTAATTAAATTAGATTTTCTTAAATTGTAGAGTTGTGGAAAAATAGAAATTGCCAACAATATTAAGTTAACAAAACCTAATATAATTAGGTGAAGAAAATAGTGTTTGGTTTCAGACAGTAACTAATGTTCTATTTGTAGTTCAAAAGAAAGGAGAAACATCTGTCAACCGGTATCAAAACATCATGAAACCACAACTTTTTAAAGAAATGCAGCTTGAATGCACCTGCTGAAAGCCATTTGAGAACTATTTATCGATGTCTTAGATAATTTGATTGAACGTTATACCTTCAATTTGTTATCAATCAAGACAAATAGACGGGACTTTTGTGTTAGATTTGGTCTATTCTCCAAAAACTGACTACAAGTTTTGCTAAATTAACTCTACCTATTTTTGATCTTTAGTGACTTCACACAATTTCAAACTGCTTACAGCCAAATTGACCATATATAGATCAAATAGACAGCATGGTCGATGTGGGTCTATTAGACCTTCTCACGACTTAAACACTCTCGAATGCACCTATTGGATGACTTAAGTCATTTGAGAACTATTTATCGACGTCTTAGATCATTTTATTGATCGTTATACTCCCATTTTGTCATCGATCGAGGTAGATAGACCCGAAAAGACACTTGTATCACATGGGGTCTATTCTTACGAAAATTGACTACGGGTCTATTTTCGATCTTTAGTGACTTCACACAATTTCAAACAGTTTACATTCAAATTGACCTATAAATAGACCAAATAGACCGCATGATCAATGTGGGTCTACTTGACATTCTCACAACCCAAACACTCTCAGATGCACCTATTAAATAACTTAAGTAATTTGAGAACTATTTATCGACGTCTTAGAACATTGACACGAAAAGATTCTTGGGTCAAATGGGATCTATTCTGAATGAATAGGTAAGAGTATTTTAGGTAGTTAGTTAATAAACTGGTCAAGAGTTATGTTTGACTTGTTCTTTTAAGTTTTAAACTAAAAAATGCATGATATGTCAAGAAGAGGCATTTTACCAAATTTACTCTTTAGGAATGAACGGACATACAACGATATCAAGAGTTAGTATTTCATGAATGGATGGGTAGGTAACAAGAAATATACATTCTCAACCAGGAGCTTCATGTAGAGGAAACGAAATAAATAATATTGGGGACAAAATATATATGTTCAATTATAGAACTTCAAAATAATTTAATTTTTTTTAAAAATATACCTGTATACAGATACATCTCAGATGAATAAATTTTACGATCAAAAAAAAAAATGAATCAAAGGTAAATTGTATAAAATAATTTGAAGCATTCAGAGATGAAGTGAAAGAGAGAAACAGGTCTGCTGTTGCACTGTGGATAACATCCAGACCGCATTAGTTAGCTTTGCTTTCTGATGAGGAGAAACCTGATTCCACCAATCTCAGATGCCTGTCCATCTCTCATTGTTAATTTTGACGAATGCCAAGCTTACTCATTATTCTACTAATATTATAATATATACACATTCAATTTGATTTTTTCTAATATCATTATTACTTTCTTGAATCAATATTTGTTGCATATGTATATATACATTAATTCTAGTAACGAAATTATCAATAATAAATATGTTGTTATATATATATATATATATATATATATATTAATTAAAATATCTTACAATTTGTCGACGACTCAATATATGCTGTCAAATTAGATTCACGCTCTAAATATCATTTATATAATATAGTATTATACAAGATATTTTTCTGAACCGCGCTTGAAGCCAACCACCTCAAACCAAACCAAACGTTACTTCTACATGATTGTTGTCTATTAGGTAACATATTGTTATCTCGACCAAAAAAAAAAAGTTGAACGAATATGAAAATTTAATACATATCATTTTATATATATTAAGAATTAAGATTAGGATAAAGATAAAGATGAATGTACCATTTAATTTCTCAATAGCAATAAAAAAAAAATTCTTTGGAGATCATAGCATTGATTTAAAATTAAAGTTGTATTAATTATCTCAAATGTTTAATTAAAGCGGGTTCGTCTGGAATTAAAATTAGAATAAAAATATTAAATATTAAAATGAATCAGAATAAAAGAAGATTCTTCAAAATTATTTTAACATCAACCACATTCTTTTACAAACTGTTTTTCTTAATAGATGATCAAGTCTGAGATTCTTATATTGTGTGATTATCCAAATAATTTTTTGCATAAATTTTCTTTAAAAAATGATTTAACTGCATAAATTTAACACATTAATTTATTTATATTCATATATATTAATTCATTTTTTTCACTTACAATGTTATATTTACAGAGTATCACATTTATTTATATTTAAATATATTAATCCAATTTTTTTATTTCTAGTGTAACACATTTATATAGAATATATTTATTAAAATTTTTACTAAATATGTAATAAATATTAAATTTTCTACAAAACATTATATATATATATATATATATATATAGTGGTTGAATTATCATTCACGAAGCACTAGTACAGAAACAATCTTTCGCGTCGGTTATTTAAGAAATTAGGCGTCGGTTTTTGTGGCGACGCGTATGAAGTAGACGCGTAAAGTAAAGACTTTACGCGTCAGTTGTAAAACGACGCGTAAATGCTATCTTTACGCGTCGGTTGTTAATAAACCGACGCGTAAAGTTGAAAAAAAAAAATTTTAGGCGTCGGTAGGGGTGGGCATCAACCCGCCCAACCCGCCAAAACCGCCCAACCCAACCCAACCCGATCGGGTTGGGTTGGGTTTTGATGAAAATTGGGTTGGGTTGGGTTATAAAAAAAAAAATTGTTTGGGTTGGGTTGGGTTATGGGTTGGATGACAAACCCAATCCAACCCGACCCAACCCAACCCACTCAAAATTTTAAAAATATAAGACCATTTAAATTTCAAGAATCTTAAATCCATTTTTAATTTGGATGAAACTCAAATATAATTTGAACATATTTTAGTTTTATTAGCAAGTATTTAATTTATTATATTTGAGCTTATTGTATTGTACATAATTTATTTGAGTTAATAATTGATTTATGGGTATAATTTTTTAATTTTCTAAGAATTTTATTTAATTGGACCAAAGCCCAAACCACCCAACCCGACCGAAACTTGATTGGGTTGGGTTTGAATTCATATTTGGGTTGGGTTGGGTTGGGTTGATTTTTTTTCAACCCGACCATAGTGGGTTGGGTTCGGGTTGGACAAAAAACCGACCCAACCCAACCCACGCCCACCCCTAGGCGTCGGTTTTCTTAAAACCGACGCATTTTCAATTTTTTTTTTTTTTTTCAAGAAATTCATTTGCCTATAGGGTAAAATACAATGACCCAGGCCACTGCAGACCATGGCCTGGACGTCACCTGCAATGACCCAGGCCACTGCAGGTCATGCCCTGCAATGACCTAGATGTCACCTGCAATGACCTGGACGTCACATGCAATGATCCAAATCACTGTAGGTCGATCATGACCTGCAATCACCTAAACGTGGACTGAACATTTTTCACATGCACATCCTCAAATATGTATATAATCGACATAATTAAAATAATGTTAAATAAATGAGAAATAATTATATTTACAAGATTGTTAATGTCACATGTAATTGAGTAAATATAAGTTTGAATACACGTCGATTTACACACACCTATCGACGAAGTATTTAGCCCATAAGTTTTGAATTTCAGCAATTTCCTCCGTTGAGTAATATCTTTAAATGCCTACAAATAATCAAAATGAATTATCAGTTATTTTGTAATAAAATATGAAGGAATAATTAAAAATTATCATGTTCAATAACTTATACATTTTCCAACGACGGACGCTGAAAGTGTTCAGTGACTATCTCATACATATTTTTCATGACGTAGTAGCCACACTCAGAACCTCCGGGCTGTTGAGGACACTGAAATTTTCACAATGAAAACTAACATTAATAATCACACTAAATAGAATATGAAAATAATTCAAAGATTTGTAATATATTTTAAATATGTGTTTTCATACCTTTATTTTTAGCCATGTTGTATTGGCTCTTGTCCTAATGCCTCCTTGTGTCCAGTATAGTTTGAAAGCCCTAAAATTGAATTAAATTATTCGAACCAGTTACAAAATAAATAAATACAAAAACTAAGATTTCTTTAAAAATTTTGGCAGAGTCTCCCCTATAAATTGAACTTATCCAACCTGTAAATAGACGCGTTGCTATAGAATCTATCACAACTTCTCAACAATCACAACATATATTCATCAAAGTGAAACCACAACTCCACAATCAATTTCACCAAACTCCACAATTATTTCATGAAAATAATCATAACTTACGTATTCAATAGCGGCTTGATATCTAAGTCACGCTTAAATGCACTAGCTGAATCCAATAAGTACACCGTACTCTTCTGAGGAGAAATCACTAGCAACATCCAGTGGTTCCTACGTATTATGAACATGTAAATACAAATTCAAACATGTGCGCTTCAAAATACAAAAAAAAAAAAAAATTAACTATTAACAAGAGAGAATGGTCATATCCATCGTTTATAACCTTCTTTAAACCCACGACGAATCAAATGACTCTTCACTTGCTCAAAACTACGAAATTTTCTCAGATTCTTACAATCACAACAAGGACACAAAATCATTGCTTCACCTTTCTCTCTCATGTGTTCGTCCGCACATTTCATAAACTCTTCAACTCCTTTCAAATATTCATGTGTATTACGCCTGCCGTACATCCAATCTCGATCCATATCTAATAACCTATATGCGAAGATATAATTAAAAAAATATTACTTTTGAGTGAATATTTGTAATGATAGTTATATACTTGAACCAACTATATATTAATAATTGAAATCACATGCATACGATAATTTATTACGTTGAATACTTCATAATTTTACTTGTATATTTTGTTTAGTTATTTATTTAGTATGGTTAATTCTATGATAGTGAAAATCACATATAATTACTATTATCTTTATTTTTTATTTGTAAAATCCTACAGTAATTTCGGCAGAGTCTCCCCTATAAGTTGGACTTACCCAACCTGTAATCAAAATGCCACAATACAACAAAAATGTTCAACCTCCACATATTCACTACTCAAACACAATAAATCAAACTTCAACATCATCAACCACTCCAAAATTAATCCAAAATCAATTCTTAATTCCTAAAATGCTCAAAGTATGATTTCATAACCTAACATTCCATGCATAATTTCAATATAATTCCAATAATTCAAATTATATCAATTAACTATTTGCAATACCAAAATTATAACATATATATATATATATATATATATATATATATATATATATATATATATATATATATATATAATAATTCACGTTTATATATATATATTAACATTTTTATACATACAAATATATATATATATAAACACACACATATACATATATATACACACACACACACATATATATATACATACACGCACACACACATATATATATACGTACATGCACACACACATATAAGAGTAAATTTCTTACAAGATGGAGGCGGGTTCGTGGTGGCGTCGCGGTGTTGGTGGCGTCGTGGTGTTGGTGGAGGCACGATTGTGATGGCTCCGCGCGCGATGTTGAAGTGTTGAGAGAGAGTGAGAGAGAGATATGCGCGGAATGGAATTAAATCGCACGAATTTTTGAATTAAATATATTAGGTTCAGGCGTCGGTTCGTCGAGCGCGTAAAGTCGAAGGTTTACGCGTCGGTTCTCGACGAACCGACGCCTAAACCCTTTTTTTTCGCGTTTTTCTACTAGTGAAGGTACATGATGGTAAGAGGAAACAACATCAAAAGGTGTTCAAAAAACCATTTCAATATGAACATGCATCAGTTCGAAAGCACATCTGCACATGTGATCGCATGACTATGTCCCATGCGACCGTTTTGAAGAAGCCCGAAAGTCCCCAACGATGGCTTTGGCTAAAAATTTCCTCCTATGCCAATTTCCTCGTTTCTTTACAAAATTCTTCATCGCATCTCATGTCCGTACTTTTCTTTAATGATTTTCATCAACCAAAATTTGAACACCATATTGGAACAAATTTCAAACATATTATCTGTACTCTCTCCTCGATTTTCCTGTTTGGAATCCATTCACATGTACCCTCATGTTCTGAAAACTGTCCCTGTATATCCTTGCATCTTTTGTTAGAAAAATTGTGTTTTTAAATGATTGTTCAAATAATTATTAAAGATCATAAATAAAGTACAAATTAAATCAATATAAAAAGGTATTGAAAAGAAGATAAAAGAAAGAGGTGAAAAAAAGGAAATTAAAGGCCATGCGATCGCACGATAATCTATTTTAAAAATAGATTTTAAATTCGGTGTTTCATGCTATCGAATGGAGTTTACTAACGGCACCTTTTGGTGCCTAAGTTAATTTTTTGGCACTAAAATGTGTAATTTTGTTCAAGTACTATATATAGAATGTTTTATTGATCATTTGTACTTGATAATAATAATAATATTAATTTTTGGAAAAAAAATAAATTAATTAATAACAACAAAAATGATCAAACGTGATAAAAATAATTAACCAAGTTGCCTAGAAAATAAATTCTACTGGGTGGGAAAAGCAATTCAACGAAAAGTGGGAATTCGGGCACTTAAAGCCGTGCCATGGAGATAACTTTGCCGGAAAATTGAAGGCAATCATACACCATGAGAACTAGAAGTTGGATGGAATTGCCTAATTCTAGGGGATATTAGAGGAATCAAACGCATCTTAGGAAAAAAAACAAGAGAGAATATCCATAAAATATATAGATCATTTCCACAAAAACTCATACTCATTTTCAATTGTTTTTTATTCATCTTTCATGTATTATTTGTGCTTAAGAATACTTGATTTGTAGGCTTGATTAATTCGCTAAAGTATTTGCTATCAAATCTTTTAGCATCTCAATCGAATAACTATCATTTTTAAAAATATAATTAATTTAAAATAATTGAGTTCAATTAACTAACATAAATAATATATATTTATGAAACACAAACTCATTCACAAAAATTCAATTAGCCCAATAGTTGGATTGTTTCCTCCTTACCCTTTAGTCAAGGGTTCGAATCCCCCAACCAAACAATGTGTAAAAAAACAATTAAAGTCCAAGATAGGCTTCTGGAGCGGGTAAGCCGGGTCCGGGTTAGCGTGTGGGTTAGTGGGTAGGGTCAAGACTTACCAAAATATTTTTTTAAAATTTTTTGGAAGTTTCCTGCGGCATATAGTAGCCGTCGGAAATTTCCGTAACCATCGAAAATTTTGGACGGAAATAATTTTCCCATCGGAAAAGTAATACCGACACGTGATTCTCCGACGAATTTTTGACGGGTTGAGGTCCGTCGGAAAAGGCAATTTCGACGGAAATTGCCCTTCAAATTCGTAACAAAAAGTCCTTTTTTTTTTGTAGTGATATAATATCAACTTGCAATGCTGGGGGAGCCAAGTAGAACGTAAAAATTCAATCCACTGATTTTTCTGTCACTGGTGAGTTTGCAGGCCTGCTCATTCATGGTGTGGATTATGTATCTCGTTGATTAATTAGATTAATTAACCTTAATTAATCAATGAATAAAGGAATAATTGTATAATTATTTGAATAGCCCAATGAATAAATGCCATATTTTTCTTCTATGCATTATTGCATGCAGTAAAACCGGTCCATTTGTAATGCTTTTAATTGCCAGTTGGCAGCAGAGAGCCTCATAATTTTAGTGGACCGTTAACTAGGGGACCCTATACGTAGTAAATTGCCAACAATGGTGTCATTACTCCTGTAAATTTAATTTATTAGAAAATATGATCGTTGAAATGTTGATGGGTAAGCACAACTTATAAATAAGGATAATAATATTTGAATATAGAGGATGCTGTCCGAAATGTCACCCCTCACATGAACGTGTGTGGAACCGACCTCATCATGAGCGGTCTCACTTCTCATGTGAGGGGCCTCACATAAATGTATGTGAGGCCGGTCTCATCATGAGCGGCCCCACCTCTCATATGAGGGGGTGACAATCTTATATTCATATAGTATGGTCCTATAAATAATATTATTTTTAAATAAAGAAATATAAAGTCTAATTAATTCCCATTAACTGCTTTATAGAGGGGCACACCCAGACACCCTCACAAGTTCCTTCTAATATTTATATCTTTATCCTCTTAAATTTCTTTTTTTTTTTTTTTTTTACTTTATTATATATAAAGATAAAAATGAGAGTGGCCCATCATGTAGTGGATTTACATCTCATTAAAGTCACATTAAAATGACAATTTTGCTATTTGTACAAATAAAATTGTACAAATTAATATACTAACCCTCACATTAGAGAGGTATAAATAAAATATTGTCAGTAGACCTTAGGACTGCTCTGTTGTCTGACGTGGCAGCATTATATTGCCTACTTTTCAATGAGGGTGTGCCAAGTGTTCGATGTTATCCACTTGACACATCCTCATTGGAAGTTGGGCAACATAATGTTGCCCATATCTGATGATCGAGCAATTTCGATGTAGACCTACCTTCATGTGTGGATTGATACACTAGTTTGTACAAGTGAACAACATCAAAGAAAAATAATATAATGATAGTATCATTCAACATTATTGTCTATTTATAGCTACGAAATAAATGAGTTCTAACAAAACAAAATTACTTTGAAGGTTTTCAACTAGCTAGTAGACTAGATTATCTAAACAAGCAAATAAATGTCATTTTATAACATTTGAGAAAAAATCAAGTTAATAATGAGGAACTATAAATCAGTCAAGCAAAATTAAATCAATTTCTACATGTGGTCACTTATATATCTATAAAAAAAAATACGAATATATAAAAATGCATGGAAAATTAGAATATTTCATTCAAAATCACATATATTAGTATGTCGCTACCACTTGTTATAAGAATTTATAATGATTACTATCACGTGATCGATGTACCTATTTTTGATCTCTTAGAAACAAAATAAGTAACAAAAATATTCAATTGATGGTCAACAATTGAAGACAAAAAGACAATAATAATCATTGGAATAAAATATATGGCTGAAAATTGATTTTTTTTTTTTTTTTAAAAACTCCAGTCTAAGGCCATCTCCAACCAGAAACTTTAAAATGCAGTCAGTTTTACACTAAAATGCAGTTTCTCTTACTCTATCCTTGGAATTCATCTCCAACCCAAAACTTCAAATCTTACACCAAATGAACAGTAAAATTTACATTACCCTATTATTTTCAATTCTAAAAAAATAATTTAATTCATAATTTAAATTTAAAATAATTACCAAAATTATTACGTACTACTTAAATTTTATAAATTGATAATTTAATTGGTATCAAACATGGCTAATTCTAAATTTGAAAAAAAAAATTATTAATTTCTTGGGCTGAAACATGGAATTAAGATAAAAATACATACACTATTTTTCACAATATATATATATATATATATATATATATCAGTACACATCGGAAAAATCATTCCCAATTTGAATGAAAGCCTTCTTCCTCCGTAAGTATACTAATCATCCCTTCCGGCCACAGCTCCTCCACCGTCACTCTCCCAAAATTGAAGGACAGATCTGGAAGGAATAAAAACTGTATCTTCTACGCTATATGAACAGTGCTACGCCATATTTGGCGTAGCACTGTTCAAAACTCCAAGATAGTGCACTGGTATGCAGTTCGGTTGGAGCAGTTTTGGACTCCATTTTGGAGTAAAACTCCAAAATGGAGTCCGATTGGAGATGCCCTAACAATGATCCACAGTGCTATCAAGATTTCAATGGGGTCCACTATGACTGCTCATAATTGCACGGTTGTATTTCAACGTTTGCTGACAGTGATGCCACATGGGATAGATCGATCAGAGCAGTGTTTCCACGTGGAAGATGCGATGAAGGGACAAGATGCAGTCACTGCTAGTCCATCTCTTGCACCAAGCTTAACTGCAGAGTCCATAATTCTTTTTTCATCGATTCATATATATTTTGGAGGTGCAAGATTCCATTTATAAATGAAATGCAGCTATTTTCGAATTAAAATATGTTGTTGAAAAGTGATAATAATTGTTTATAAATTGATTTATAAATAATTTACCAAACTCAGTATTGTAACTGTTTGAAGAGATTTAAAATATCTTGTGCATATAAACAAAAAAGTTCTAGCCATATACCATTTCTCGTAAAGTTCTCTCTCTATTTTATTTTTAGCCCTCGTTTGAATCTCCTATTTTTTGATAAAATTTATTACTTTTTTCTACAGTAATCAATTTCAACTATTAAAAAAAGTTAAGCCCACAATTTTTTTACTTTTCAAACTATTTTTCAACCACAAAATTTTTCAAAATTATCTTTTTCTCAGAAAGTAGGAGCATCAAACAAGAGCTTAAAATTTTCTTTAGTGAGCGAATGTATAACTTGATTTGAGGATATATATATATATATATATATATATATATATATAGAGAGAAAATTTAGAATTAGAAACATCTATATAACGAACAAGACGAGTTGGATCAAATTGCAATTCAACTATTCAAGGATAAATATCATATTCAGATTAGATCAATGAATAGGAATAGATGAATTCTAAATTGAACTGAATTGCATTCTTCTATTCGAGAAAATTAGACTAGTGAAATGCTCCATTAAAGTGACTCTTTCAGGGAATTTCAAGAGCCCTCAACTTAGTGAAATCCAGTTGGATCGAACGAAAAGCATGCTTAGCACAACTATTCATACTATTATTTTGATTTTTCAAGCCAACAAACATTTCAAAATACATAAATCAATATACTAGTATATTTCAATTTCTTTTCTACAAAATCAACTATTACAATGGACTATAAATAAAGAAGACAAACCGTAAGTGAAACTCTAATATCGTAAATTACTAAACCATCATTAACTAATAATCTAAGGGTAATAAGTACAAATGGTCCCCCAACCTTTAGGTTTCTTGCGAAAATGGTCCTCAACGTTTAGATTTTTGCATTTATACCCTCAGAATCACCAAACGTTACGAAAATGGTCCCTACCGTTAGATTCTGTTAGTTTTTTCCGTTAAAAACGTGTAAATAGCACAAATAGTCCCTAACCTTTGAGTTTTTTACGATAATAGTCCATAACATATTAAGGTCACGTTCGGCATTTTTATTTTGTAACCTCCAAACGTTTTGCGTATTTAGTCCCTAACATATTAAGCCCCTATACGTTTGACATATTTAGTCTCTAACATATTAAGCCCCTATTTGAAATCAATTATTTCAAATAATATGATTTGTAATTGTAATTTTTTGAAGAATTTGTTGTTAAAAAATTGAATTTATTTGTAAATTATTTTATTGATAGATGTGTGGTTAGAAACGAGTTTTAAAAAATAAGATTTATTCTGAATTTTTAAAATGCACAATAAAATATTTAACAAAAATTCACCGCTTCAACATATTGGAAAAAAAATAATGAATCCATGGAATATAAACAAACAAATACATTGGACATTATTTTAGAAATTGAATAAAAAATATGTTTTTATCAATTCTATTTTCGATTTTGAGAACCGATCAATATTGATTTTCGAAATTTCATTTTTTTTCAAAACTCATTTTTTTCCACACGTTCTATTAATATATTTTTTTAATTTATGTATAAATTAAAAAAAAAATACGTTTTAACCAAAATTCTGGAACTTACTTTTCAAATCGATCGATTCTCGAAAATCGAAATCGAAAGTATAATTGATAAAAATATATTTGTTATTCAATTCCTAAAATAATGTCCAATGTATTTGTTTGTTTATATTCCATAAATTTATTATTTTTTTTATCAATAAGTTGAAATGTTAATGCGGTGAATCTTTGTTAAATATTTTACTGTGCACTTTAAAAATCTAGAATATACTTTATTTTTAAAATTCGTTTTCAACACACATTCTATCAATAAAATAATTTACAAATAAATTCAATTTTTTTACTTTTACTTTTTATCCACAAATTCTTTAAAAAATTACAATTACAAACCACATTATTTAAAACGTAATTTTTTTAATTTATGCATAAATTAAAAAAAATATTACTAGAACGTGTGGAAGAAAATGAGTTTTTTAAAAAAAATGAAATTTCGAAAATCGATATTGATCAGTTCTCAAAATCGAAAATAGAATTGATACAAGCATATTTTTTATTCAATTTCTAAAATAATGTCCAATGTATTTGTTTGTTTATATTTCATGGATTCATTATTTTTTTCCAATAGGTTTAAGCGGTGAATTTTTGTTAAATATTTTATTGTGCATTTTAGAAATTCAAAATAAATTTTATTTTTTAAAACTCGTTTTTAACCACACATTCTATCAATAAAATAATTTACAAATAAATTCAATTTTTTAACAACAAATTCTTCAAAAAATTACAATTACAAATCATATTATTTGAAATAATTATTTTCAAATAGGGGTTTAATATGTTAGGGATTAAATATGTCAAACGTGTAGGGGCTTAATATATTATGGACTAAATACGCCAAACGTTTGGAGGTTACAAACTAAAAATGTCAAACGTGATCTTAATATGTTAGGGACTAATATCGTAAAAAAATTCAAAGGTTATGGACCATTTGTGCTATTTACACTTTTGAACGGAAAAAACTAACGGAATCTAACGGTAGGGACCATTTTCGCAACGTTTGATGATTCTGAGGGTATAAATGCAAAAATTCAAACGTTGGAGACCATTTTAGCAAGAAATCTAAAGGTTGGGGACCATTTGTACTTATTACCCATAATCTAAATAACAATAATATTTTTCAACCTCAACAAACAATTCAAATCACCTAAACTTTGTTGATAAAAGATCCAAAAATACAAATGATCCAAGACAATGGAAAATACTGTACAAAGCCGGAGAGAACGTGGCAAATTGACGAATTTTCATTGAGTTGCCTGAAGAATTCTGGTCCTTCACGCGGTCACCTCTCCTCTCAAAAGTGAAAGGTCGCTTTCTGATATTACTGAGGGGCGTGGTGATGGGACCAACCCAACTTTAATTGACCCCACCTGCATGCATGCAATACATATATATAATATACAGCTGATATATACATACAAACCGCCCAAGGTAGCGTGGGGGTGGGTGAAGAACAGAAGTGGGGAACTATTCTAGAAAAGTGAAGCAAAGGTGAGTAAACAGATAACTTAACTTTGCTGATGGCTGTAAACAAGTTGCAACCAATAAAAATATGAGAAATTCAATCCAAAAGGTAAGAAAATAAATTAAGATTGTGATACTATTGTCCATTATTTGGATATTTTTGCCTATTTGTCTTCTATAATGTTTTAATGCAATTAGCACGAGTATAGCTGTAAGGACTGCAAAAGAAAAGATATATTAAAGTAATGTTTTTACAGGTCTAGGTTAACGTAGGTGAAACATTTCGAAACATTCGTTGTTTGTACTCTACACTAAAATTAGTCTCAAGTAATGGTCAATTAATTATGGTCACAACCAACTTTTGATAATCATGTATATCATGAAGTGTCCAATGGGCTCATCGTTCAATTAGATATTATTGTTCGATACAAGGTTAGTATTCAACAGACACAATCTCTTGTCCACGGTACACATGACAAGAGATTGAGTTTCGAGGCCCCATCGTTGGTGGGCCTCAGATATCAATCTCCTGCCACGTATGTGGTAGGCAGGAAAAAACTTGAGGTCATTCTCCTACTATTTGAATCCATTTGAATTATATTATCATAGTCAATCTCGAATAGAAAAGTGTTGTCTCTATCTTAAACTCTTAACTATTGGTTGTCACCCTTTGATTAAGATAATGCTCCATGCAGATATTACAATCATAACAAATGGGTATAATATAATGAAAAATTCTAAATGAACAACCTAAATTGAACAACCTAGTGAACTCCCCACTCACATGGGTGGTGGGGCCCACACACATTCAATTTGGTTGTTCGTGTAGCAAAGTCCTTACTAAAAATAATGAATACAATAAATAAATCATAAAAAACTTATCAAAAGGGTAAACTATGTATGTTCTAATTTAGAGAGTTTTTTCCTAGAAATTTGATGAAGAATATTAAAGAGGTAAGGGTAAAAAAAACACGAAGAGATTAACCGCTGCATGGAATATGTAGACGATGAAATTGTACGCGACGGATTAATATGATATAAAATAAAGAATATATAGCCGATGACTTGAACTTTAACTATTCAATTATTGACTAAGGCATTATGGATAAAATAAGCCTATGTTTGGTTATGTTTATAAATTGTTGATAAACATTCAAGTCCCATTTCTCTTCACATTTTTATGATCTACAAGTACTAACTACTTATATATAACTCACTGTATCAATTTATAATTTGAATTGTTAATATACATTTCTCAGGCATGCTTTTAAATTTAAATGATGCATATGAAAAGGCTATTATATTAGGTTGTTCATTTAGCATTTTTCTTTTAGTAAATCTAGTTACGTTGGATGCCAGTGTTTAGTATGTGAAGAACTCATAAGTGATTTACATGCACACAAGACTATCTAATTATCAATAGCGGAGGAGCAACAGACAAGTTGACGAGGCTGTTCGTGCTAGCTCTATCTGAATTTACATGTGAAGGGACAAAAATGACAGTTATTTTGAGGTTTGTGGACAAAAGTGAATTGTGGTTGCAACGACTGGGGTATATATGGGTGGAGAAAATGAAGGAATTGGGTTGAGTTAGGGTATGTATAGATGTAACAAGATAGGTTTGTGTTGATCTAGGGCTCGGGTAGTGGGGATAAGATAGGTTGTAGGATTGTATGGGCTATTCAGGGGTTTAGATAGACTTGATTAATGGTTTTTGTAATTGGGCTAGGTATGAGTAAAAGTAGCGGTATTAGGATGTTGGTTACGTGTGTGGATATATGGGCTTGTGGTTATGTTGATTTGGGTTGGGTATGGGATGGGATGGGCTTATTGGGCTACGGTTTGATGGGATTTGAATGTGGGCCTGAAGATAGTAACTAAAAGGAATAATTAGGGGTTAATTGCATAAAATACTTAATTAACATAACAAAACTGATTTTTACTACACAACAAATAAATTTTGAAAAATACTTCATTATCTTGGTCGCTGATAACATCCTCCCAAACTGCAAGTCGACACCCTAAACTGCCGCCGACCTCACCACCACCGCCGGCTCCACCATCACCCTATCCATCAACCTCATCACTTCTGGCACCACCGCCAACGTCGATATTACCCAATAATTTTCAGACCCCAAACAACTCGGTGCTGGACCTGGACTTATGCAGGCTTCCTAATATTGGTACATGGTTGGGGAACACAATGCGAACCTTGTGATTCAGTGCTTAGTAGAGGATATATATGTGTGTACTTGTTGTTCATACTGGTTTCTTCACCTGTATATTGGGTTTCTTCATTCTACTTCACCAATTCCATCTCTATATTGTTGGGCTACTGCAGTGAGGTGTTTTTCTAATTGGATTTTGAAGGTTGTGTTTTTGTTGGTGGGTGATGGTGGTGGATGTGGTTTGGTGATCGGTGATGGTGGTGACTGGTGCATGAAAATTGTTTCGTGAAACAAAATGGTGAAATGACGAGGAAAGGTTGGGAGGGTTGGAAGTGGTGCTACAGCTTTATGAAAATGCATAAATAGTGTATGAAAAGTATTTAATTTTGTAAAGTATCAAGTTGTGATACTTGAAAAAAAAATGTATGAAAACTGTTTGATTTTATGTTTGAGATAAAGTATCATAAAAATTTGTAAAGTATCAAACTCTGATATTAGAAAAAATTGAAAAGTATCATAAGTATCATACCGTGATACTAGAAAAAATGGAAAAAATATCATATTGTGATACTAAAAAAAATTAAAAAGTATCATAAGTATCATACTATAATACTAATATAATTATAAGTATCATAGTATGATACGAACCCATATGAGAAGTATCATAAGTAATTTTCAGTTTTTACAATTTTATTATAAGTAATTTTCAAATTTTATAAAATTGAAGTAAATTTCAGTTTAACCCCTAAAAGTAGGGTATTTTTGTGAACACCCCAATAATTAGGTTATACGCTATTTATTCCCACCCTCGTTAGATAAATACCAAGTTTTCAAAGTAATTTGAATTCTATGTAGTCCTTCATTCTCTCTCCTATCTCTATACAAATCCGCATACCTTGCCCTCATATCTATTCCATATTAAATCACCAATCCTCCCCCGAAATCGCAGTATCACTATATCTCTCATACAAATAATTGAACCAAATCTGTATTTTCCATTTACTGACTCCCAAAATCTCCCAATTCAATTCGAGAATCACGCACAAATTATGTAAAAAGTGAAATCTCCATTTCTAAAGAATCCATTTTGTAGTAGGGCTGGGCGTTTATCAGTTCGATTCGGTTATTAATGGAACTGGAACCGACTTTCGGTTCGGTTCCTTCAAAGATAAGAACCGAACGGTTTCGATTCGATTTTCGGTACAACAAATGTAATATTGATGAAATGAATTCCGCGTTGGCATTATTGATGAAATCAACACATTATAGCTCATTACATCTCATTATATCTTGTGTAATTTTGATGAAATTGATTCTTTGTTGGCATTATCGAAAAAAAGGATTCTTTATCTATTGATCTAACATCCATTATACATAAATTAACTACAATTACTTATAAATAGAACATTACAGAACGTTACAATACATTACAACACAATAGAGCACGTATAATAATTCCGACTGTAACTTACTACCGGAAAATATTGGAAAAATGATCCATAAGTCGATTGAAATCAACCAAAAATGAAATGTGTGTTTTTTAGGATTTTTGGAAAATTGGTAATTGCTTATTTTAAACTACTAAACAAATGGTAACAACTCCCCTTAATAAATTGATTCCTATTTAATTATATCAATAAAATATTATACTCTGTCATAAGAATTCAGTATTTTTCTAAATGTGTGGAATGGAATCCGGTAATATTACGAATAGTATGAAAATTACTTTTTTTTTCAATAACCATGCCTTACATCTAGGTAGTTATTTAATCTCCCCTAACTAAATAAATGTTTTTTTTAGGGAAATTACATGTACTCCAATATATCTAAAGATCATGTTTGAATAATAAGATTATAAGTTTTATATTTTTAAAAATCAGGTCCTAAGAATTACAATTTAATATTTATTAATAAATATCTTACTATTATAAATTAAATTAAGGACCTGCTTGGTTCTTATTAAAAATTAGATTTTTCAAAATCAAAGTTAACAATTAATCATAATCACATATTTCATGGGTTTCATAACTTTTTTAAGTACATATCTCATTAAATTTTATCAAAATCTACTAAGAATCTGATTTTAATCTCCATCAAACAAGGGTTAAACCACATAAACCAAACCACCCACATCAATTCTCCCAATATCACTCTCTCTTCTCTGATCTATATAACCCCACCGTCGGAGTTCTCTTCCTTCCTCCACCATCGAGGTTCTCTTTCCTCTCATTACAACCCCCATCATCGGAGTTTTGGTTATACATGTGACAATAGGAGTGCCGCGAAGCAGTTGAATTGGTGGAGTTCGTTGTCGTAGTGCTTTGGTCTTGAATCGATGAGTCCACAACCGCGTGCGCCGGACGGCACCTTCGCGACAATAAGTTTGAATCGCGGTTCACTCCTATGGAGCCACCTACAGTTCATCTACACCGTGGTTGATGCGTGTCGCAATGCACCAAAATAATAAATAATTCCTTACTTGCCAAATATTAATTAATAATGTAGTAGCGAGAGTAAGGGTCGATCCCACGAGGAACGAAAACTAATTTTAGTTATTCGATCAATTATAATGGAATGGGGGTTTGTTGTTTAAGATTGCTTGAATAAAAAATTATGCATAAAAATAAACAATTAAATATGATTAGAGAAATAATATAAGAAGAAATCTTGTTCTCGGGTTCGGTTGTACCCTCAATTAATGTTATACTTTTCCTTGTAACGTGTTTATATCCCTATTCAATTATCAATCATAAATAATCAACAAGCTCTGATTATCTAAATTCTTCCTTATGTATATTGATTCAAAACAAGTTCTTCGAACCAATTCTAGTCACGGACAATCCTAAACAAGCTCTTAGGATTTAATACACGACTAGTATGAAAATTTAGAAGAATAGATTGAATTAGATCGTTAATTTCACAAGCTCGAATTAATCAATCCAAGTTTAATTATTACTAAACCTGCACGAGATTTATTTGCTACTAAAGTAAAGATTCAATGACAATTACGGATCAAAAATCTAAACATAGCATATTCATGAATTCAAAGATCAATAATCCAATTGGCCAAATTAAACTCTTAATCAAATAAACTCAATTGAAAATTCAAAACATAATAATTCAACAATTGAAATAAAGGAATAAATTCACGCTACTAATTTGTAGGAAAAGAAAATAACATAATTAAATTGACACAACTTCCCCTTTGAACAAAATATGGAATTTAGCCTAGTATGGTTGTGGTAGATTCTTCAAGTTGCTTCATGAATTTCATTATTGTTGATATTCTTGCGTTTGAAAATCTCCCAAGAATGCTCTATATTTTGCTCTCAATTTTTCTCAATGTTCAGCCTCCTTTTTGTGATGATTTTGCTCCTTTAATACTCCCAAAATTGTGCCCTAATTTTACCCCAAAGATATACCAAAGATAGACCTTGAATCATATAAGGAAATTTCTTCGCGAGAAAGTTACGGCCGTAACTTTCCTTATTACGGCCGTAAGTAAGCTACTGAAAAATTTCGAAATTTGGAAGTTACGGCCGTAACTTTACCATTTACGACCGTAAGTGCATTTCTGTCGAGAAGCGCCTGTGTTTGATGTTTTGGTCATAACTTTCTCTCCCGAAGTCCGATTGTGGTGATTCAAGTTGCATTAGAAAGAAAACTCAAACATCTACAATTATTTGTGAAATAGATCTTCACAAATTCGAAAGTCTTCTATGAAAAAATTGAGCTTCAATCTATGACTAAAATTCATGATTATAATCCTTGCAGTTTTTGATTTCTAACTTCACCCCAAACCTTCTTTGACCATAATTTTTGCATCTAATCTTCTTCCCACATGCCATTATTTATTTGGAGCTCTTTGATTAAGTCCTTGAAGTTTACTTCTTGATTTTTGGTATTTCTTTGGTCCTATTTCCTTCCTTTTTGTTCTTTACGATCCTGTATAACACAATAAATGAAAATGCATTAAACGATACTTCAATAGGATCAAACTAATAACAAAATAAGATAATAAGTGAATTAAATATATGCTAATAAAGTACTTATCAAATCCCCCCACACTTAAGCCATTGTTCGTCCTCGAATAATGATGTGAAAGGAAAGAAACATAACTCAAACAAAAAGATAGACTTACAATCGGAAAGTCAAGGTTACAGTCCACTTCTCTTTTAGCATGAAAATTCAATTGCATAACCGGAGTGTGTTAGTGTGTGCAAGAGATGCATCATCCAATATCCTCTTAACAGAACTGAAAATCAATACCCCCAGCCCAATTCATTTCCCAATGTGGCTTGTATCCTCCCACCTCTCGTGAGTTCTCTCTTAACCTCTATCAATGATTTACTACATAGGTGTTAGTTTTTGGCCAACTTGAAAGCACAGAATATAGACCAAGCAATTCAAACCACTCATAAGCATATGTAATGGGAGTTAACACCCTCACTAGATATTTCTCTCTTCGCACAAAGTGTATAAGGGTGAGAATTTTCACTCAACTCACTGCATGGAGAATCTATTACCACAGACTGCTCAAATGTCATAAGCGGAGCCAATGATAACACAAGTGTAAAGTAAAGGTCTTTATTGGTTGTAGCGGGGCTTCAGGTCAGGTAGGATAAAATGACTTATTTAGGCTGAGTCGAGAAGGAATTTCGCAAACCAAGTCAATTCACAATGACATTACTTCCTTCACTACTTAATATGAACTTCATTATTTCTCGCTACCCAACTTTGTTCACACTTGAATCTCTTCTTTTTTTCCACAAGTTGAGTGTTTGACATCCTCAACTACTAATTTTCATGACTAAACTTCATTTTCATTGCTTTTTCTCTTTCAATTTTTTTTCCTGAGTACAGACTGCAACTTTTTCTCTTTTGTTCAAATCATTACGCAGTCACCAATTGGCTTGAGATAGAATTACATTCTCCTGAATTCAGTCCATTACACAACCATCGTCCAACACAAGATAACCATTTCAACTTCTTAGACTTAGACTACAGTACGATCCTTAATCAACAAAAGCTTGCGAATCCCTTCTCTATGGGTTCAAAACAGAGACAATGCGAAAGAAAGGGTATTTCTTGGCTTATAACGTGGCATCAAAATTTCAAGGAAAGGCTAAGGCTCAAAAGGGCTTCTATTGGTACATGTATCATGGTAGGCCCTTTTAGCAGGTCAAATTTGGTTTAACCAAATGCCTCTACTATATTTTGCACTTGAGTCAAGAAGTTACAACGGTATGTACAAGAAAGCACATCCAAGCACAAACCAACCATACAGGACACACATCAAAAAATAGAGCTTAATATAGAGAGTAAAAGTAGCTCATAGGCTCAAAAGCTCACAAATTATGGTTTATATGTGCTTCTCCCATCCAATTATGAGTTATAGGTCATTGCTCAGTCTTCATTCCGAACTCAAAATCTAGGGGATAAGGATATAATGAAGTTACTCGGGGCGGTATTTTATCATATCAATTTTGGTTTGACTCAATTAGGTTGCAGGATTTTTTCAATTTGTCCCCATTTTCAAACTAATTAAGAAATTATTGGAAAACTCATCTCTATGTGCTCATTGTTTATCCGATTATGCAATTTAGGAAGTTGGTGGTTAAAAAATAATCATAAGTGGGGTTGCTTCCTATTAAACCGAAATGTGGGTCTAAGCACAATTAAAGCTAACTAACAAAAAAAAACTAACTAACACAAAAAAAATTGAATGAAGATGAATAAAATAGGGATAACAAAAGATAATAGATAATCATCCTCCCACACTTGAATTCCTCAATGTGAAGCGTGACAATACAAAACAAAAGAGGGGAATGTGAATGGAACCAAAGGAAGAGATGGAGTTTTTTTTATTTTTTTTTCGAATGAAATTAACTAATAAGAAAAATGACAAAAATGAAAATAAAAAAATGAAAATTTGAGGGAGTAAAGAAACTCCCCTCTCGGGTTGCCTCCCGAGTAGCGCCTTTGTTTACTGTCTTTGGCTAGACTTGTTGTTTCCTCCTTCAACCAGGGTTAGGTGGATTTCCAAAGCTCAACTTCTTTTTCATATTTTTCATTAGAGCCTGCAAGACAGGGGGCAAAAATATGTCATCAGAAGTTGGCAATGTAATACACGAGATTTTACCTGACTTTTCACCATTTCCACCAAGTTTGAAAGTTTCCTGTATTGAAAAATCAATAACATTAACAGAATGAACGGGATTAACATCATCAAGGTAGCTCAGGGAATCATAAATATTAAACTGAATCATTTCACCATCAAATTCCATGGTGAGTGTGCCACTACTGACATCTATCTTGGTCTTAGATGTCTTTAGAAATGGTCTACCTAACAAAATAGGAGTGGAGTTGGGAGAGTGATTATTATTCATGTCTAACACATAAAAGTCAGCCGGGAACACTAACCCTCCTACTTGCACTAGTACATCTTCAACTACCCCATCCGGATAGGCGTTAGAGCGATCAGCTAATTGAATTATGACATCCGTTTCAGTTAAATTGAAAAGTTTTAAAGAGGCGTATGTGGACCTAGGCATTACGTTAATTGACGCTCCCAAATCTATCAAGGCCTTCTCAAATTTAGTTTCACATATTATACAAGGGATTGTAAACATACCAGGATCCTTGCATTTTGGAGGTAATTTCCTTTGAAATAATGCAGAGACATTTTCTCCCATCATCACCTTCTCATTCCCCTTCAATTTCCGTTTGTTGGTGCATAGCTCCTTCAAGAACTTTGCGTATCGGGGTACTTGATTGATTGCATCCAACAGTGGAATGTTGACTTTCACTTTCCTGAACATCTCCAGGATTTCTTTCCCCTTGCTTTCCTTGTTCGCCTTTGCTAGCTTGCTAGGAAAAGGAGGTGGAGTCAATTTAACATTTAAAGTGGAATCTGTTTTTACCTGCGAGCTTTTTGAGGTGCTGTAGTTCTTCCCAACTTCTTCTTCTTCAACTTCCTCCTCTTCAGCTACAAAAAGTTTCATTTGTGGCCCCTCAACCTCTTTTCCATTCCGGAGAGTGATGAAACTAACATTTTTAGGATTGACCTCAGGCTGAGATGGTAGTTTACCTCCGGATTGTGCTTCCAACCTGTTGATGGCGGTGGCCATTTGGCTCATCTGGTTCTCCAAATTTTGAATGCTAGACTTTGCATCCTATTTAAATTGTAATGTGTTAGTTGCTAGTGTTTTTACCATGTCTTCAAGAGACATACCTGAGCCTTGAGGTTTTTGCTGATACTGCCCCTGTTGTTGGAAGGTTCCTTGTTGTTGAAATTGCCCTTGAGGTTTGTTTGAAATGAAACCTGGGGGATTGTTAATTCCGTAGCTTAGGTTGGGGTGATCCCTCCATCCTGGATTGTAGGTATTAGAGTACGGATTGTACTGTTGTCTTTGGAACGGAAAACTCTCTACAGCACTTACCTGTTCACCATTTCCCTCTTGCAACACCGGACAAGTATCTGTTGGATGTCCGAAGTTTGCACATATCCCACAAGCTTTGACCTGTTGTGCCTTCCCTACATTAAGTTGTTTAACGAATTTGTTAGTTCAAATAATTGACTTTCAATATTGGAACTACTTACCTCATTCACGCGCCGAACTTGCATATCCCTGTTGGAGTTGAACTGCTGAGTGTTCTCAGCCATATTGGAGATTAAAGCTCGTGCATGTCCCGGTGTCTTTTCCATCAATGCACCTTCGCTTGCGGCATCTATCATGCTTCTATCCATCGGTGTCAGACCTTCATAAAAATATTGCACCAAGAGTTGCTCACTGATTTGATGATGGGGGCAGCTCGAGATGAGCTTTTTGAAGCGCTCCCAATACTCGTACAATGTTTCGTTATTGTTCTGGCGTACCCCACATATCTCCTTTCTGATTGTACTAACTCTCGATGCAGGGAAGTATTTTTCCAATAAAAGTCTTTTCATGTCGTTCCAAGTAGTAACTGTTCCCGATGGTAGACAATAAAGCCAGTTGGTGGCGGCATCCTTTAATGAGAATGGAAAAGCTCTCATTTTTATTTGTTCCTCTGTAATACTCGTGGGTCTCATGCTATCACAAATGACATGGAACTCCTTCAGATGTCTGTATGGGTCCTCACCGGGATGTCCTCTGAAAGTTGGCAGAAGATGGATCAGTCCGGATTTTAGCTCAAAAGTTCTGCCTTCTTCCACCGCTGGAAAAGTGATGCATAGTGATTGTTGAACAACATTCGGGATAGCTAGTTGCTTGAGAGTCAGATTATTGTTATCTATTACCATTGGTTGTGCTGCTCTTCTTTGCTGTCGAAAAGTTTTCTCGATTTCTTGGTCAAAATAAAAAAAATTCAAAATTAGTTGACCGAGTTCTACGCATATAAGAAAAGAAGTAGACAGGCAAGATTTTTTTTTCTTGAAAAATTATAGAAATAAAGTGAAAATAAAATTAATAAAATAAACTGCAGAAAAAAATAAAATTCTAATTAACTAAACAACTAAATTAGTTGACTGTCCCCGACAACGACGCCAAAAATTTGATGCGTGTCGCAATGCACCAAAATAATAAATAATTCCTTACTTGCCAAATATTAATTAATAATGTAGTAGCGAGAGTAAGTGTCGATCCCACGAGGAACGAAAACTAATTTTAGTTGTTCGATCAATTAGAATGGAATAGGGGTTTGTTGTTTAAAATTGCTTGAATAAAAAATTATGCATAAAAATAAACAATTAAATATGATTAGAGAAATAGTATAAAAAGAAATCTTGTTCTCGGGTTCGGTTGTGCCCTCAATTAATGTTATACTTTTCCTTGTAACGTGTTTATATCCCTATTCAATTATCAATCATAAATAATCAACAAGCTCTGATTATCTAAATTCTTCCTTATGTATATTGATTCAAAACAAGTTCTTCGAACCAATTCTAGCCACGGACAATCCTAAACAAGCTCTTAGGATTTAATACACGACTAGTATGAAAATTTAGAAGAATAGATTGAATTAGATCGTTAATTTCACAAGCTCGAATTAATCAATCCAAGTTTAATTATTACTAAACCTGCACGAGATTTATTTGCTACCAAATTAAAGATTCAATGACAATTACGGATCAAAAATCTAAACATAGCATATTCATGAATTCAAAGATCAATAATCCAATTGGCCAAATTAAACTCTTAATCAAATAAACTCAATTAAAAATTCAAAACATAATAATTCAACAATTGAAATAAAGGAATAAATTCACGCTACTAATTTGTAGGAAAATAAAATAACATAATTAAATTGACACAACTTCTCATTTGAACAAGATATGGAATTTAGCCTAGTATGGTTGTGGTAGATTCTTCAAGTTGCTTCATGAATTTCATTGTTGTTGATATTCTTGTACTTGAAAATCTTTCAAGAATGCTCTATATTTTGCTCTCAATTTTTCTCAGTGTTCAGCCTCCTTTTTGTGATGATTTTGCTCATTTAATACTCCCAAAATCATGCCTTAACTTTACCCCAAAGATATACCAAAGATAAACCTTGAATCAGATAAGGAAATTTCTTCGCGAGAAAGTTACGACCGTGACTTTCCTTGTTACGACCGTAAGTAAGCTACTGAAAATTTTCGAAATTTGGAAGTTACGGCCGTAACTTTACCATTTACGGCCGTAAGTGCATTTCTGCCGAGAAGCGCCTGTGTTCGATGTTTTGGTCATAACTTTCTCTCCCGAAGTCCGATTGTGGTGATTCAAGTTGCGTTGGAAAGAAAACTCAAACATCTACAATTATTTGTGAAATAGATCTTCACAAATTCGAAAGTCTTCTATGAAAAAATTGAGCTTCAATCTATGACTAAAATTCATGATCATAATCCTTGCAGATTTTGATTTCTAACTTCACCCCAAACCTTCTTTGACCATAATTTTTGCATCTAATCTTCTTCCCACATGCCATTATTTATTTGGAGCTCTTTGATTAAGTCCTTGAAGTTTACTTCTTGATTTTTGGTATTTCTTTGGTCCTATTTCCTTCCTTTTTGTTCTTTGCGATCCTGTATAACACAATAAATGAAAATGCATTAAACGATACTTTAATAGGATCAAACTAATAACCAAATAAGATAATAAGTGAATTAAATATATGCTAATAAAGCACTTATCAGTGGTTCATGCGTGGGGATGGTAGGTTATGTGGTTTTTTTTTTTGTTATTGTTGTGGGGGTGGGGTGGGGTTGTGGTTGTAGACGTGGTCGTGGTCATTGGTGGGTTTGAGGTGGTGATGGTGGAAGAAATAATTATTGTGACTAGTACGGGATGTGACAAGATTAATTAAATTATGATAATTATCAGTCAAAAGTTTGGGACTAACTAAATTTGTAATTGGAATTTACGTTTATGCAGTTTGCCACCAAAAATTCGCTCATTTTACGCCCAGTCAAGGCTTATAGGATTATGATAATTGCACCATTTTTTTATCACTAATGTTTTACTTCTTATTGGCAGTAGGAAATTCAGTGCCAAATTTTTCTAGCTGGTGTATTTTTATTGAACATGTACTTTAACTCTCTCTTTCATATACTAAGATTCCTACCAGTATAATATGATTTTTATTTTTAAATATTCTTTTTAAGACATTTTTTGGGACAGAACTCTTGGTTGTTGATGAAACTGGGAATACTATAAGAAATGAAATTTATTTGCTGCAGTTTCTATGGTCTACTTTTAAGTGTCTCGCATCGTTAGCAAATCTAACTTTTTATTTCTTTATATTGAAGAAGGGTTGATGTAGATTTGATGGAAGACGTTTTCAGGGATCCAAGCCTTTGCTTGTTAAAAGTTTTTTGTTTAAAAACATGTTTTTGTATTTTCTAGATAAAGTGTGATTAAAAATTGGGGAGAGAAAATGTGTGTGGTTAAAAAGTGATTTAGGGAATTGTGTAAGAAAAAACATGTTTACCAAACACATTCTAAATGTGGTGTATCATATTTTTAGCCCTTTTTTTTTTTTTTTTTTATAAAAGATCAAATTTTTGTCAAAACCAATAATTAATCACAATAAAAATTTTTATGGGTTTCATAAATTTTTAACCACATCTCATTACATTTTATCAAAATCTACTAAAAATCTGATTTTATAATTGTAAAAGGGATGTGGTGAAATTATAAAATTTATGTTAATAAATGTGTATATATAAAGTGGTGTGGTTAGGGGTGGGCGTGAGTTAGGTTGGGTCGGTTTTTTGCCAACCCGAACTCAACCCAATATGGTCGGGTTGATAAAAAATTAACCCAACCCAACCCAAACATGAGTTCAAACCCAACTTAACCCAAGGTTGAGTTGGGTTGGGTGATTTGAGCTTTGGTCCAATTAACTAAAAATCTTAGAAAATCAAAAAATTATGTCCATAAATCAACTATTAACTCAAATAAATTATGTACAATACAAAAAACTCAAATATTATAAATTAAATACCTGCTAATAAAACTAAAATATGTTCAAATCATATTTGAGTTTCGTCAAAATTAAAAATGAGTTTAAGATTCTTGAAATTTAAATGGTCATATATTTTTAAAATTTCGATTGAGTTGAGTTGGGTCGGGTTTGTCACCCAACCCACAATCCAACCCAACTCAACCCAAACAATTTTTTTTTTTTTTAGAATCCAACCCAACCCAACCCAAATCGATCGGATTGTGTTGGGTTGGGCGGTTTTGACGGGTTGGATGGGTTAATGCCCACTCATAGGTATGGTTAACAAAATTAGTAGTATCAATCATTATAGGGAAAATTACATCAAATCATAGCTTTAAGCCCCTGTTTGGTGGAGATTAAAATTAGATTTTTAGTAAATTTTGATAAAAGTTGATAAGATGTGTGGTTGAAAAGTTGTAGGTCCCACGAAATCTGTGGTTTAGATTGATTGTTGACTTTGACTTAGATTAAAATCTAGATTTTAATTTCTACCAAACAGGGGCTAAATTTTAAACATTTAAAATCAGGTAATTATAAATTATTTTATTAAATCAGGTCTTAATTTACTAAACCCCAAACAAACAGAACTTGTACTACGTCTTTCATCTCTCTTGACAACCTCGCGAGTTTTACCCTTCTTCTCCTCCTGCTTGTTATCGAAGAAGCGGCAATGTTAGCAAAAAAAAAAAAAAATCCATACCCAATGTTGATGTGTCCAAGTGGGATGACCCAGAAATTGCAGATTCAATCTACGGGGCAACAGTGCAGTTGAGTTTCTTTCATATAATTGAAAAATGAGAAGAAGTGATCAAAAGAAGATGAGACTCGAGAATTCCAGTATAATGGACTAGAAAATTGGAAATTTCTGAAGTTCTGAACCAAAATTCTAATATTGAATCCCATACACTAAACGACTGTAAATTGGGTTGCGAAATAGTGGTGACAGAGCTAATAGAGCCGAAAGAGGTAGTTGGAGTAGAGAACATTGAAAATAGAATAGCTTCAACGGAAGAGTCCACTATTGGATTTGAAAAAGTGGGACCTAAAACAGGTAGTTGGAGAAGTTATAGAGGGAGAGGTGGGACGACACAGCTTATGGCGGAGCAGATGATGGTTTTGAGTGTGTGAAGAAAGAGAACATTTCAGTAATTGTGATGTGACGTTGAGACGACGTTGCGGCTATTAATTAAAAATTGAAATAAATTACAATTATAACTCAATTGTAATTTAATTGTAAAATGTAATTAAGTTGCAATTGAAATAAAATTACAATCGCAATTAATTACAAAGTGTAATTTATTATAGAATGTACTGTAATTAATTACAATTTACAACTAATTCAATTTATTTTAAAAGAAAAATAAAATTTCGAGTGACTTGTAATATACAATTGCAATTGAAATAAAATTACAATCGCAGTTATATAAAGTGTAATTTATTATAGAATGAAATTAAGTTACAATTGTATGTAACTAATTCAATTTATATCCAAATAAAAATGAAATTTCGGGTGACTTGTAGTATACAATTAAGTTACAATTAAATTACAATTGTATTAATTACAATTTGTAAATAATTCAATTAAATTAAGCAATTAAAGTTACAATTGTAATTATTTACAAACTGTAATATTAGTTACAAATTATAATTCCTTAGTACTGAATGTAATGTAATTCAATTGCAATTCTTGGTTTTAATTGCTGAAATTAGTTCTACTTTTTCAATCACAAAAAATCACAACGCCAACCAGCACATGATAATAATATTAGAAAAAGGCACCCCCTACCATATTACTGTACACAAATTCCTTCAGCTTCTATGCTCCACTACAAATGAGAAAAGAAAAAAAATTCTGTATACAAATTGAAACGCGTGTACACCAAGGAATACAGATAAAAAGAACAAAAAGATGAAGCGACTTAAATGCAAAGATGATCTGGTGAGTGTGATTGAGGTTCATCCGAGTTATTCGTTGGAGATGTGTTCAGAGATGCTAAATTCGATGCAGGTGAAAAGGATTTCGAGATTGTTGAATCTCTTGAATTGAAGCTTAATAGCTTTGGAAGCTCGGTGAGTATTTGTACAATTAGTGATGGCAACGGGGCGGGTTCGGGTCGGGGGGACCCGACCCGTGCCCCGCAAAAATTTTTCAATTCCAAACCCGCCTCGCGACCCGCGAATTTCGGGTCGGGACGGGTCAACCTACCCGCCCTGTTTAATTTTTTTTAATTTTTTTTTTCGGTATTTTTTTTTCCTTATTAATTTTTATTAATTTATTTAATCGGGGTGGGTTCGGGGCGGGACAACCAAACCCGTACCCGCCCCGCGACCCACCCGAGTCGGGGGAAGTCGCCCCATACCCGCCCCGTCGACCCGCGGGGCGGGTACCCGTCGGGTCGGGTTTTTTTGCCATCTCTATATACAATTGGTGGGTCGTTTAAGAGCTTTTTTTCAACACCTTTGGTATTTCACCTGATTTTGAAAATATATTTTACATTATTGAAATATCTTTGAAAAAACCTTATATTTAAAAACAAGCATTTGAAGTTTTGTATATGTTTACTTAACCCATCATTATAATTTCCCATTTAGATCCATCGCAAGGTCAATTCAGTAAAAAGCACAATGGGTAATTCTAGGTCTCTCTTTCATATTCACCGGCACTGGCTATAATTCTCACTTCGTCACATTTCTGTGGAGGAGGAGCTGGGTGCAGCACTGTATCCCAGGTACCCAAAACCCTAGCTCTTGAATTCCCGATATGCGCACATAAGCATATGAATACGTGCATCTTCTTTTCACTTGTAACTCTCCGTGGTGAAATTTCAAATTTCTGTTTCTTCTACGATTTTTTCAGTTTGGATTTTTGAGGTATTACGGCAGTTGTAAACTGTAATTTCTTTGTTAATAGGTTTTAGTATTTTCTCTGTTCTCGATATTATAATTCTGTCAACAATTTTTTTGGTTAGGGTTTAGGGTTTGGGTATGTGACTTCTGAAATTTCATTTTATCATTTTTTGAATAATCAGTTTATCAAATTATAAATGCAAGTATATTTGTTTGTTTAGATTTTAGCACAATAATATGTGGTTGGTCCTCCGAGATTTGGAACACTAGGATATATTGTTGTGGGAAAGATCTATCTTTTTTAGAAATAACGGATTAATAATGGTGAATTATTGTATTGGATTTTAGTTCATATCCATCAATTTATTGCGATTACATTTCTAGTCATATTATTACCATGAAGAAATGCTATTAGAGGTTTGGTCTGTGATTGTTTTTTTTTGGAAAAGCAGAAAGCTCTTTTGCACATATATTTTCTGATATTGATTTCACTAATGAAATTTGGTAAATACTGTTGATGCAGCGTCAGTTTGTGAAGTTGAAGTGTGAAGAAAATGGATAAGAAGAAGCCACTAGTGTTTTTCGATGTATCCATTGATGGAGATCCTATTGAAAGGATGATTTTTGAGGTGCTATATGAGCCCATTAATTTAATGCATTTTCTCTCTCTTCATTTTTATCATTCTTAAAAAAATCACTATTCCAAAATACATTTTCTCCAAAAATCTAATTATAACGGGACTCAAACAAGGGCATATTATTTTAAAGTACATATTAGCAAGTGTAAATTTTATCTCCATTTTTTAATTCATGTTTAATTCTTTAATATTTCAATCTACTACATTTCCTTTATGATTCTGATATCTATAACTATTAACTTTTGCTATTATGATGCAGCTTTTCACTGATGTTGCTCCAAAGACGGGCGAAAATTTTCGTGCACTTTGTACAGGTAACCTGCAGTTTCTTCTAGTTCACGAAATAGTAGATCTACACTATCAAGCCTTTCTCTAAAGGAAAAGGAACTGAGGAATTGATTTTTTTTTTTTTTTTTGTGGTTCTCTTGTTGTATGTTATTAGTATATAATAACTATATATTTTCTTTCCTCATTTTTTAAATTTGGCATTAAATTTTTGAGTTTCTAGTAACTTTTTGGGATTGCTTGTTTTATACTATGTGCAAATTTGCAATTTGTTTGGGAATCTCCCCATCTTTCAACACATTTTGTTGGCTATTTTCTTCTATAAGCTGTATTTCTCATAAACTGATTCCTATATGGATCTATTCTCTATTTCTTCAGGAGAGAGAGGCGATAGTCCTAAAGCTAGAAGGCCTCTGCACTATAAAGGAACTTTTTTCCATCGTATTATCAAAGGATCTATGGCTCAGGTATTCTATTTACTTTTTATCTGCTTCATCTATTTTTTGATATTGGCAAATTCATTCTATCTCCTGGTTCTGCTTGAACCAGAAGTGGTCTTTGTCTTTAGCAGCTATCCACGTTTATGCTATACAGGGCTGGTGATTATGGCTGCTTATCTAGTGATGTAGTTTTAAGGTCATATTTACTGAGTTGTCCATTCCCAAGACTCACTTCACTTTGGTGTACATACTCCTGATATGCACGATTAATGGTCTTCTTAATGCTTAGTAACATCCATTAATTTTTTT
The DNA here is from genome assembly GCA_963555705.1 of Ligustrum vulgare. Classification (NCBI taxonomy): domain Eukaryota; kingdom Viridiplantae; phylum Streptophyta; class Magnoliopsida; order Lamiales; family Oleaceae; genus Ligustrum; species Ligustrum vulgare. The sequence continues at coordinate 53,540,678 of OY743175.1, forward strand.
TGCAGGGTGGGGACTTGCTTCGGCGTGATGGTATGTTAATTAGATTACCTTCTTCTGGTATAATTTTTGTGAAAATATATTATAATAATTTTAGAACGAGCCTCTTTATTTTTTCTTGTAATTAGCAATTTTAGATCTTCATCCTATATCCATAGAAGGCCTGGGTTGCGTTTGATTGTTTGAATGAAGTAGTATATTTCCCTTTTAAGTCCCAGTATTGCATTCTCCGCAAAGTGCTGTGCTTCATCTTGATCCTTGTTCCTACTCAACAATATGCAATCATTTCTTCTAACACTATACGTGAAAGAAATAGTTCTTGCTTCAAGTGGACGCTGACCACATACTTCTATGGAGAATCTGCAGTAGTTTTAATGAATTATTAATTTAAACCTTGGCTTATTTTGATTCAAGTGGTTACTGTTTGGCTTGGCGCTATTACTTTATCCTAGATGGCACTAGAATTATAATGTCTTTTTGTCTGATCAGCTGTTCACTGTTGGTTCTTGTTGACATTTGGATGCTCCAACATGAATAACCTCTTTTCTCTTCTCATCTAGTTAAGCTCGTGGTTCTGTGAGTCTGTTAGAAGGTATAGCTGCGAAGAGAACATAGTGTAGAAGATTGAAGAAATGGGAAAAGAATTGAGAAAAGAGGAAACTTCACATCACTTAATAGTTTATTTATAAATATGACGAATCCTGCTCCCCATTTTGATCACTCCGTATGTCCATTCTAAAAATGCAGGAAATATCCAATGCAATCAAACCTATGCAACCCACATCAAGTTATATTGTTAATTAAGTCTAACCTCTTTTCACCACTCTTATGAAATCGTGCCTCTTTAGGTTATGTAAGACATGCCTTAGCCTCTGTTTGACAAACCATAACAAACATGTTTTTAAACAACGCAATTTTCCAAACCACTTTTTAACCACGGACATTTTCTTTCTCCACTTTTCAATCACATTACCTCGAAAACATAAAAAAATGTTTTTAAACACAATTTTTCACAAACAGAGCCTTAATGGGAAAATCACCTATGTTTCTCAGTTAAATTATTCGAAATGGAGCCTTCTGAACCTGTTGGAATATGATATGTATATGTTCTCATTTCTTATTTCTGTGTTATGGTATGGTCCATTGGTCCTGGATCATTTTGATGAACATTAACTGTCAAATGAGTGGCTTAAAAACTATTTTGAGACACAAGTTTTGGATGTGCTAGGCATACCTAATTAAAATGCCTTCTTTAGGTTACTTTTTTTGAAACAAGGTCTGCAGGTGAAGAAGCTGTTGAAATATGTTAGCTTGCCAATGCTCGTTCTTGATTTCTAAATGATAACAATTACTTTTCAGGGAACTATGGGGAAAGTATATATGGTGGAAAGTTTCCAGGTATGAATATACTCTTATTTGTATTTTGTATGCTGTGTATATGTTGGTCTAGGAATGATGATTATCTGCTGAAATTTTTGTGTCCTTCTTTCAAACTGTAAATCAATCTGTTAACATTAAGATCAAACACAAACCAATTATTCTGTTCCTTCTCTTCTAGAATTGCTTTTCTCCTAAGAGCTAGAGCATTTCTTTTGTCATTGATTTGAAGGTTGGAGCTGACTTTAATCATATTCTTGCTGCATTGGGGCTAATGCTATAATCCAAATGGTATTGAAATAATTGTTCTCTCTTAAGATGATTAACAGTTCAATTTTTTGCGTGACTTTGTGTTGATTTGATTTCAGATAATCATTGAGCTTTCTTCTCCGTGACTTTTTGTTTAATGTTTCTCCAGGCTTTCAACACTATATGTATGATATATTGATTATCACTTTCTTTGCCTTCTATTGTACTATATTATTTTTTTTGGTTTTTTATATAAGATTTTAAGTATGAATCTTATATTTTGAGAATAAGCATGATATACCGTGAAGAAGTATGAATGAGAAACAATTAGGTCGCTTTCTGTTTCAGATCGTGTTAAGCTCTGTATATTTTAGAAAAATGGTGGATTATACTTGGCTTCAGTTTTATTAGTTCAGTAGTCTTTAATCAGGTGATATTCCATCAAGTGTATGCACATAGTTCAATTATTTGGGAATTGTTCTAGTTTAAGTAACCTGATTATTATCTGTTGTGAAGTATTGAATCCATGTTTTTTTTTTTTTTGTGCGTGTGTTTCCCAGTCATGATACTTGACACTACTTAATAATTTTTTTCTTATCGGTGCATGTCACACTAGCTAGCCAAAAATGATTTCAGTTTATATGATGCACCGATATGGATACGTGTGTTTGATACGTGTGCACGTATTTTCAAAAAAGAACGACATGACACGTGAAATGTTTTTCATTTATATAATATAAATTTAGTTTTATATTTGTTATTACTTTTTCTTGTTGAAATCTTTTAAATAAGAGTATCTATTTGTTATTTACTAATAACTTTAAGTTAAAAGTAGAAATATTTTTTATGAAGAAAATGAACATGGTAGAGTGTCCGAGGAGTGTCGGACATGGACTCGCCACCCTAGTTGAAGTGTTCTTGCAACAAAGTCAGTAATTAACTCCATATTGCTGTGCCTATGTAGACAGCTTCTTGGAGCTTTCCTTTCACGCCTGTTAAAACTTAATTTTCTGCTGGTACATCTAAAGAATGCTTAAATTTTTAACTCATTTTATTTCCAGGGTATCTAAGGTATGAACAATCCAGGGATACTACGGCTCTGTTTGTTAAAAATTTTGTATTTAAAAAACATTTTGTTTTATGCTTTCGAGGTAAAATGTGGTTGAAAAGTGGAGAGAGAAAATGTGTGGGGTTAAAAAGTGGTTTGAGGAATTGTGTTGTTTAAAAATAAAAACAAGTTTGCCAAACAGAGGCTACAATCCTATTACCAAGCTCTTTTTAGCTCTAATGCTGCCACTTTATTTTTGTTACTGCTAACAACTCTTTTGTCAACCTGTTTGCGTAATAGAGTTTCAAATCCAAACCCGGTAGCACTATCCTGGCACACCTTCCAAGGTTGCCGTATTCCTTGATTGCTCCTACAGTCTAATATACCCACCCTTGGCATTGATTTTGTTCACATTCTGTAATTTCCTTTGATTATCATCAAGTTATCAACTGATCAAAGCTGTATTCTCAACATTGCTTGTAACCCCCATGAATTGCATACATTTTATCATATTCATTATCTGATTCATAAAACAGCGAGCTTTATATACTGTTCAGAATGTACTGTCAACATACAAGAATGGATAAATCAATGCATTTTCTGCTGTTTTGTTGTATTCAATGGCTAAACTTCATGAAAAAGTTTAAAACACGGAATCCTATAGACACGTAGTAAGATGCTTGGCAATTACTGTAACCCGGATTTTCTTTTTTCTGGTTGAGAACCTTGCTAGTAGCTGGTTGACCATGTATTTATTGCTTGTATTTGTCTGCTTGTGCAGTTCTTTTTATGTATCAATTCTCATTTATGCTTGCATGTTTTGCTTGTTGCCAAAAAAATCATCACTTCACAGTCGTGTTGCCGTCTTTGATTTTATAGAATTATCAAATGTGACAATTTTCAGATGAATCTCCAAAGCTGAAACATGACAGCCCTGGTCTTCTGTCTATGGCCATTGCTGATCGAGATGAACGCGGGTCTCTGTTCAGTATCACTTTTAAGGCTGATCACCATCTTGATAGGTCCGTTTCAGATTTTATGGTCTAATGGGGCTTCGATCAACATGGATTTAGTGTTTCTTAAAAATTTTAATTGAAAAGCATCTATTATTTTTGTGGAAAAGTTCAATATTACGGATTGATTGTCTTGATTTTTTTGGAATTTATTTTTTTGATTATGTTCATTTTTTAGATGTATCCTCCATTAGCAGTTTCTTCTACTTCTAGCACTATAAAGAACTCATAGATTCTAATTATATTTCCGGGAAACATCTACAAGCTCCAATTATGGAAGTCAAAATTGGCGTCCTTAACTTTTGGCTCAAACGTCTCTCACAATATCTGCTTCAGGACAAAAATTAAAAGCTGATAGATAGAGGACACTGCGATTGAATAGACCCAGCATGGAATTGGCAAAAGAAGCCCTTACTGAGTAGTAATATGCCCAAGCATCCTGTGTCACACCATGAATTTTGTCCTTTAAAAAAACCTCGATCAGTAGCCAGAATTCTTTCCAAAATTTTTGAAACCTGAGCGGAAGGTCTTTTACCTTTATTAATCTATTTCAAAAAAATCATATGCCTATTTGTTTGTTTGATAATGGAGTTCACATTCATCAAGATAGAGTCCTGTTCCTGCCTGCTGGTGTTGCCTTCCTCTGTTAACAAATTATCTAATTTATTAGCCCATTTTGGCTTCCTTCTCCACTGGGCAAAGCATCCCCCAAAACATTCAATTTCTTGTAACGGACAATGGTATCTATTTTCCGAGAAATGGAAAGAGTTTGTTGTTGCATATCTCTTAATTGGTTGGTGGCTTCTGCTCAACAGGAAATCTGTCGTCTTTGGGAAACTTGTGGATGGGTATGAAGTTTTGAAAAAGATTGAAGGTGCCGGTGATGAAGATGGTAGACCGGCTGTGACTCTGAAGATTATCAATTCTGGTGAATTACATGATGGTAAGACTCCAAACTGTTCCAAACTAATACTGACACTCACCTAGAAATTTTAAATTATGTTGATTAAAGTACTAGTAATTTATAGTAAGAGATGCTATTGGGCAATGGTGTGGTATGTTTCAATATTTCATTTTCTGGTCTCTGAATTGTGAAGTTATTTAATATATATGTTTTGCTTCTTTCACTTGTTGGTTTATTCTTTCTCATGTTTCTTGTCTGGTCGTACTACAGTCAAAAAGAGAGGGAGTAAATTGAAAATCGGGAAAGATTATATTGACGGTGATGGCCACAAAGTACGATGCAAGGGGAAGCGCAAGAGACCTTCCAAGGAGAGAAGGAAAAAGAGAAGATATTACACATCAGAGTCAGACAGTTCCTCTGATACTGATTTAGAGTCTTCAGAATCTGATAGTGAGTCTGATTCATATGACTCCTCATTAAGTGACAGTAGTTCTTCAAGCGATGACAGACGTAGAAAGAGGAAGAGATCTAAGAGAGAGAAATATAAACGGAGAAAAAGAAAAGATAGACGACGTGAGAAACGACGCAAGAGGCGTGATAAGAAATCAAAACGTCAGTCAAAAAGGTAGCAGTAACTATTAATTGCTGTACCCATGTGTTATCATTCTCTTTACAGTTGTAGATGTTCACTTTGGCTTCTTGCATAATTTCACATGAAATGCTTACGCGTGTGGTTCTCTATTAAGTTCATGTGTGTGACCTAGTGTGAACCTTATATCATTGATTTATGAATTTACCCCCCAGCAATGATTTCATGCTAGTATTCAAGTATGTGGATAAAACAACTACATGGACTGCTGGGGTATCATTTTAATTTCTCTTTGTTATCATTCAACAGAGTTCTGTTTTCCCCATTTTTATGTGTGACTGACTAATTATTCATTTCATTCCGTATCTATTATCATATCACCTGACTAATAAGAATATATAGGCTTTTTTCCGCTTGTTCGCGAAGCTTTCGAGCAGCTCTTTCAACTGCTGCCTAATCCCCCTTGCTAATTACCAAGAACTTTTGTAGCCACTAGTGGTGAAAAATTAGACCATCCCACCCAAGCATTCATTCCGAATCCAAACTTGGATTCTTGACCCAATCAATCCAAAATCCCTTTATTTATCATTTGTTTCCCTTCTTTTTTGGTTCGGCTATAGCAAGAGCCATTGAATCTAGAGTTGCTTGTCATTCCAACCCAATTCCAACTTCTTGGTCGTGAATATCTGAACTAGTTCTTTGCTATTCAAGAACATTGGAAGTGTTGGTTTTAGTCTTAATTTTCTCATTTCTATTTGACACGGGCTACTGGAATTGTTTGCTATTCAAGAACATTGGAAGTGTTGGTTTTAGTCTTAATTTTCTCATTTCTATTTGACACGGGCTACTGGAATTGTATTGGTTAATGACCACAAAATAACACATGAGAAAATGCTACAGCATCTTCCATATGATGCTAATTTTGTCTTGTTGAAAAATTCTGTAGGGATAGTCTTTCAGATAGTGAAAGTGAGAATACGAGTGGAAGCAGCTCTGAAGACAATGGTGCGGAGATTCGTGACTCAGATATGAAGCATAAAAGTCCAGGTAAGATGATGGTGGTCTACTTAATATATCTATCTCATTGCTTCTGTTGATGCAATTCCTTGTTTGGTATTTCAGTACATCGATCTCCACTACGTGAGGGCAAGGAAATTGCGACTGTTCATCACAGGAAAGGGGAGGTAGCTGATATGTTTGAAAGAGAAGAGGGTGAATTTCCAAGGGAAAATGGAGAGCACAGAATCAATGGTATTCAAGGGGAACTGAGATCCGAAAAGAGTGCAGATAGACACCCTGATGTAGTTGATGACCGCCCAAGCAAATCTAGGTTTATATTCCATATCTTCTCACACCACACAATTTTTTTATGCTTACCAATTCTCCCAGATTTGGTATTTTATTAGAAGTTGATGAGCAGGAGCCGAAGCATAAGTCCTAAAAGGACCATGACTAAGAGTATAAGCATTAGTCCGAAGAGGAGTAAGGGCAGAAGTCCAAGTGTAAGTGCAAGACATGATATGAGCAGGAGTCCAAGTGTTGGCAGAAGCCCGCAGCAGGTTGCTGAGAGAAGCAGAAGTATCAGTCCAATTAGAAGTGGAAGCAGCAGGAGCCCTGTAAGAAGCCCAGTCAGGGGAAGAAGCGTCAGCATGAGCCCCCCAGCAAGGTCTCAATCTAGACGAAGACCCAGCAGAAGTCCAACAGCATCTCCTCCCAGGAGAAGAGTTACCCGGAGCCCACCTAGAACTTCATCGAGGAGGTCATCCTTGAGATCAGTTAGTCGCAGTCCTGTTAGATCTTCTCGAAGGAGTCTAAGCAGGAGCTCTGGTAAACCTCCTCGAAGAATTGCAAGTAGAAGTCCCGTACGATCATCTCGGAGGAGTGTCAGCAAGAGCTCTGGTAGGGGCCCTCCTCGGAGAAGCCCTAGCCCAAGTCCAGTCAGGGCACCTAGCAGGAATAATCGTCGCAGCTATTCAAGAAGTCCTGTCGGTGCAGGGCGTAGGGCAAGGTCACCTGTGTCTGATCGTGGTAGGAGCTCGTCCAGAAGTCCTCCCTTAGATGAATCACCCAAACGTATTAGAAGGGGGAGGGGTTTTAGCGATAGATACTCTTATGTACGTCGTTACAGGAGTCGCTCCCCAGACCGTTCTCCTGTTAGGTCATATCGTTATGGTGCTCGAAATGATCGAGACAGGTATTGAACTTGCATTTCTTTTTCCCCCATCTACCTTCAAAACATCATGATATATTTACATTTCATATTGTTCTGCATTCCTGGATTATACTATTTGTTTGTTTTAATTCTCTCTTGTTAAATTTTATAGATATTCAAGTTACAGAAGATCTCCCAGGCGTTACAGGAGCCCTCCTAGAGGAAGAACCCCTCCCAGGTCTGTGATTGTGTGGACAGTGCAATCAGTAAAAAATTAGCTGATTTACTGTTAATTTTGTTTTCGTACATTTGAAGCATATTCCATGTGATGTGGTACATGTCTATTTTATTATGTCAGTAAGTCCCCGCATGGATAGGTTAAGTTAAACATGTCTGACGAAGTTTCTGGATCTTAGCTGCTGATCATATAAAAACCATATTTGACTGGAATTTATCTAGTGATTGGGCCTCACGATTCGTTTGTGCTTTCTTTTATATTTTGACAAGTTCTGAAAAACGTGCCCATGTTGGATCATCTTAAATTTTAAATTGGGATAATGCATAAATACATGTAGATCTCGTTTGGTGTAGGATATTTTGGAGGAAATTTGGATTTGTGTGAGAACATGTGGTTGAAAAGTGTGACAGTGGTGGGTCCTATAAAAATATATGGTTTAAAATGAGTTTTGATGGAAAGTAGTTGTACTTCTTGGACCAAACAGGGTCGTAGTTTGCTTGGATTATTATAGGCACATAAACCACGATCTCTTGAAAATTTTGGTATTTCTTCTGCCTTCCCATGCATTTTACTCCTATTATAATGCTAATTCCTGGTTTCTTTTGCTGCAGATACAGAGGCAGAAGAAGCAGGACACTCAGCCCAAGTGTATCTCGCAGTCCAATACTATATCGCAATCGGCGTTATAGCCGTAGCCGTAGCCCTGTTCGTAGCCGGTCTCCTGTGGAGAGATACCGTCCATCACCGCGAGCTGAAATGCTAAGGTCGCCTTCAGTTAGTAGGAGCCCATCTAAATCAGCGTCACCACTTGGTTCACAATCTCCTAAAAGGGGAAGCAAGGATAACTCAGTGTCATCCTCTGAGAGCCCCCCTCCAAAGACAGGACTGGTTTCTTATGGAGATGGCTCTCCTGACTCGGATCGTGATTAAGAAATTTCTGTTGGTGGTGTCTAAAACTAGCTAGCGTTATAGCTCGATGCCGTATGGGAGTTCACTTATCGTTGGTGTGTTTTTGATATGTATGTCTGAATAATTTTTGCATGCGTTTTGGATTTGGATTACCTTTCAAATTGTTTGGAGCGTAATCTGAGACAATTTTATTATATTTTATTATATATTAGAAAATTTGAAGCCGCTGAAAGGGGAAAAATTAGAACTTTTTAACAAGTTTGATCACCTTGCTTCATAATCGACTTTCTAGTTATGAAATTTCGGAGCTGAATGTACCTTTTTGGCTTTTACTGTGATTTTATTTTATTTCGGTGAAAAAAATTATTAATAACCTAGTTTTCATTGTTTGGTAATCCGTAATACTGGGGATTTTTCATTTATCTATTGAATTGTTTATCAAATTCATAAGCTTAAACTCTTCTTCTTTCTGAAATTAGATAAAACATACACTCATGCAAGTATAAAACGTAAAAATTCCACTCTTGATAATTGTTTCATGTTAAATAATTTGTCATAGTTGCATAAGGATTTAAAACTATTATTAATCTTTGAATGGTATACAAGCATTGTTATATAAATTATTATATTTAAATTCAATCTATGCTCAACGTGTGTTTGGCCAATTCAATTATTCTAGTGCACTTAATAAGTGATTTTTGACTTTTAATGGTCAAATTTTCGCTTTCTCTTTCGTGAGATGCATTCCCCACAAATTAGTTATTTGCTTGTAACTTGGGGCTTTATTTCTAAGGTTTTTTAAATTAATAATTTATTTCTTGCTCAAGTTTGGATGGGCCTAACTAATGATATCCACTTAGGTTTGAGTTGATTCTCATATGTGAGTGTCGCGATTTTCAAATATTCATTAGGCAATTCAAATTTACTAGTCATCTCAATCTTTTTTATGCAATCTATCAACTAAACTCTAAATTCATGCAGTACCTCTCCGAATTAAGTTTTTTAAACGACATCTATAACGAGTTTTAAATCGGTAACTCCCAAGTTAGATAATCTTAGTATATCCTTTATAGAAATATTCATACAGGTTTAATGATCTGGGATAACAACGCTACGAAGAAAGGTGTCAAATGTATGCAATATTATAACAAGAGTTGATCTTTTTTTATTTTTTAAAATCTAAATGAGTTACCTTTCTTTTAAGTGTTCTAAATGACTCCGGTAGCCCACTCCCAAATCAGAGGACCTTAGAACACCAGGTATAGAAATACCTTACATGCTTACTAACTCGAGTTAAAGAGGCTACAAAAAGAGAGAAAAGATGCATGTATATTCTTACTTTATGGACAAAGTTAGTATAACAATGCATTAATGTTTTAACTTGCCCTCAGGGCACATTTCCCAGCGGTAAAATGAATGATGATTTAAAGACCAGCCTCGCTTGGTCAGGGGTTCGAATCCGATCCTTACCAAATTAAAAGGTAAGCTCCCACCCTGCACTCTGAAAGGCATAACCTGAGATTTACATCATTCACCATGGCCCATGACAATGGTGGGGGCCCCTAAGGCTGGGGTTCAACTTTTTATTTTATTTTTTTATATTAATGTTCTAACTTTATGTGTTCATGTACTAGGAGTTTAACGTAATGTGGTTTTGGGAGTATTATAAAATTAACTTACATCGAGATGTTGGAGACGAAATCATCGAATGTCACATGAAGAATCACAAGCCAAAATACGTGAAAACATCCATTTGAAATCTTGATATGAATGGAAGAACACCGAATGATGGAATCAAACGAGAGGCTTGAACACGTGATAACACGCTGTCTTAAAAGTACATTTGCCCTCTTTCGTTCGTAGGGGCGTACTCACCTTACGCCGAGAGTAGGCGGGCGCCTCGCCTGAACTTTCGGATCTTGATAAAAATCTAAATTTTTATTTTTTAAAATTTTTTTGATATTGGTTCGAATCTCAACTTGACTATTTTAATTGTCATTTTCTTCTACGTTTGTTTTTTGTAAAAAAATTGCACAATTGGTCTTAAACTCTAGAACAAATTGTATAGTTTGTCAATTGTCATAATCTTAACAACTTTTATGAGAATGGGCTAATACATTATCCCACTTTTTTTGTTGAAATTTAAAAAATAGCCTCGTTCCCAAAAAAAAAAATCTTTTCCGCCCGCACTGAAAAAAATTCTTGGGTCCGCCCCTGCTCGTTTGAGATACTTAAAGGGTTGATAGCAAATACTTTAGAGAATTAATCAAGCCTACAAACCATATATTTATTAAATACTAATAATCCATGGAAGAGGAACAAAAGAACAATTGAAAACTTTATATTATATGAATGTTCTCTCTATTTTTTTATGTGTTAAAATGATCAATATAACATCCTATATATAATAGTTGATCCACCTTTTATGAAAGTACACATCACTTGGACAAAAGAGCACCTTTTGGTGTCAAAAAATAAACTTAGGCACCAAAAGGTGCCTTTCGGAAACCACCATGCGATCACATGGTTATGTTCCATGCAATCGCATGGCAGTTTTTTTTTTTTTTTTTTTTTTTTTGATTTTTTTTTTTTTTCAATACCTCTTTATATTGATTTAATTATATACTTCATCCACAATCTTTAAATATTTGAACAACTATTTGGAAACACAATTTTCCAACAACCCCCACTTGTTCATATATCTTCATTAACTCATTTTATAACAGTGTTATGTATAAAATAAGATATCTTTCGATTTGAACCTTACCTTAGTGTACACGTCGCAAAGTATTATCGAAATCTCGGGTAGCCTTTGCTTTGAACCCTTTATTCCATGTGACAATACCGGCAATATCACACACACAACATTCAACGCCTTTTGTTCCACACAAGTTTTTGCTTTAACGCGTTAATGGCCTTGCGCCTATCTGATTCGTGAACTTTTCAGAAAGTAACTCCAAACTTTTTTTGAAGCGACATCACTTCTAAGTTCATATAGGTGAAATTATTCCAGTATCTTTGTTACATTTAGAGATACTTGTAATTCTTAACTTCATTAAGAGTTTTAAAACTCAGCCCTCCAACTGTAACAACCAACACTTTTAATATAGAATGAGGTATGTTTTGATAAAGTGTTGAAATTATCCACATATCGAATGGCTTTTTGTTACCCTTTGAATCCGTGAATTACTCATTTCGTAATGACAGGTAGGGTTGCCGTCATTGGCGGATCTTTTATAAAGGAGTTTCACCTTATCTTACTCGATTATATTCTTATGATTTTACATAAGATATAAAGTCAATTTTTAGCTTAACTTTTTCACAAGTTATTGAATCACTCTTTGATTCAATTTATATTGTTTATGTTAGACTTTTTTTGGAATATTTAAATGTTCTCAATTATTTGACAACACTTGTCAAATATTTCGCAATATTTTGTAATCTTTTTTGTACACTTTATAGACTTCAAAATAATATTACTTTAAATTTTATTTAAAGTCTAGTTTAGTTGTACTACCCCTACACTTCTAGGGTTGACTCAAAATGTATTCTTATACTCCATAAAAGAACATATATTACAATTTATTTACTTGATAAAATAATTTTTTTTCGCGATTCTTTCACTCAATTGAAAGAAATAGAATCGTAATTTCATGAACAACTTTTGTTCCTACAATAGTTTAATTGTCTCCTCAATGAGTACAATAAATATTTTTCAATATTCTCTTAAGTGTTACTCTCATACTTTGGGATAAATTTCAAATTTCTCAATTTCATTTAAGTGAATTATTCTTCTTGTGAATCATAATGTTCAACAATAATCCATATTAACTTGTATGTTTCATATTATTACTCTCCATTAGTAAAAATGCTTTTCACATATGATATCAATTGTTGATATCAATATCATTTAGATAGACTCATTCTGTCATATCATCTTTCACAATTTGTCAAATTATATATAATAATCAAACTTGATTATACACAATAGTATGAAATAAGATGATAACAAAATTTGAACAAAAATTTCATAAAATGTATTTATGTACAGTAAATGAGCCTCTATTTGTTCAAAATTCTCAAATAAGATATTTGCATCTCTACTTAATTAAAGACAAATTGATAATAAATACTTCACATAAGGATTTACTATGGATTCACATTTATAAGAAAAATACTTTATTGTTGCATGATAGTCATTTATCATTTGCCTAATATTCATGCCATATAATTATCTCATATACCAAATCCATTTAGCATACAATAATTTAGCAATTATACTATGAATAAATGTAGCATATATGATGAGATTCGAAGTGCGGAAGAAACGCCGGAAAGTTCCGAACCCAGGTTGTGGTTGGACGGATGAATCATGACCCGATATTCACGACGCGATGACTAGACGATGCGGAATAAAGAACCACAAATTTCGAAACATCACAAGGATTTGCCCAATCTCCCTGATGAGTTTCTAGTTTTAAATGCCACAAATACTCTCGCGAATATTTGATAAGTTCTGGATGAACGCCACAAGATAATCAATCTTGATAAGTTCGGGTTTGTAATGTGAATTCACACATTAAACAATTGAAAAACATTCAATCTCTTTTTATTCAATAATCAAAGTCTGAATTACAATGAATGGAAAAAGCGTATAAATAAGCAAAATAAAACACTAGTTGCTAATCTACTCAAAATAGAATTCTAATTAGACTAAAATTCTAAAATAGGCAAACAAATAATTAAAAACAAAATTTAACCTAAAAATAAGCAAAACCCCTAATTTTCGTCTGCATAATTGACTTGCTATTTTGAAGCCCCAAATGATGAAATTTGGCCATAAAATCAGTCGGCTCAAGGGTTTTAGCCCATGAGTTTTGCTTAGTGGCTCATTTCTACTCGAAAAACACATATTATGCATCTAATTCCGACATGGCTGACTGGACTGCACTTTTATTTGGCTTGAATATTTAACTTTTCCCGTCAAGCCTGCTATGACTCCGATTGTCGAGGGTCCGGAACACATCATACCCTCCTTCTTTAGGATGATTCGTCCCGAATCATAGCTTTGTTCCTGTTGTTTCACTTCACCTCCTGTTGTTTCTCCTGCCATTGCACATGATCAACCAAAAATATTCTGCAAAGGGGGTCACGTGAATGACTTGAAGTTGAAACACCTTTGGACATTGGTGGTGTTGCCCAAATTTACACGTACCATTAACCTGCAAGAAAAAATTAAATAAAGCGGAGAGGGAAATCTTAGGTTCATGAGGTACAAGGTATGGATCCTTGTATCCATGATTAATAATCATCTTCAATTCTTCTTTAAGAACCACGAGGCCCTCCTCTTCACCTCGTTCTTCCTTTGCATCTTCAACCACCTTTTCAAAAATTTTACTTTCAAATTCAACCACATCTTCTTTCTCCAATTTCACAATTTCTTGTTTAACCACCACTTCTAATTCTTCATTCTCATCTTCAACAATTGCATTCTCAATCACTTTCTCGCTATCCAACTCTTTTTCCTCATCAAATTTTGGAATTTGTTTAGTTGTTTTTAATTTCAACTCTCCCTCTTTCTTATCAATATCCTTATCCCCATGATGCCTCCTATTACACCACTTTTCACTCTCCTTCCTTACTCTCCGTAAATCTTCTAGTACTTCCTCTAATGTCAACCCATATAGTACGCATATTTTCTCTTTCTTAAGGAATTTGTATATGTGCATACTCTTATCATAAACAGCCTCCCTCCTATGTCTCCAAGGTTTTCCCAATAAAATATGATAAGATTTCAATGGCACCACATCACACCATACATCATCACTATACCTTCCCTGGGTGATAGGCACTAGAACTTGTTTGGTTACTTTGAAATTCCCAAACTCCCTCATCCACATCATCTTATAAGGTTTATAGTGTGGTTCTAGGGGCAATCCTAATTTTTCAACCACGGTGCTACTAACGAAATTAGTAAAGCACTTTCCATCAATCGCCAAACTGCACCTCTTATGATTTACATAACATCTAGTTTGGAATAAAGAACCCGAATCATAATTCATTCCTTATGTGACGTTAAAAAAAATTCAAGAATGAAGAGGATTTAGACATCAAATAGCAAAAACGACTTTTATTGACTTGGAAGGAAACGAATATCAAGAATTTAAGGAAATTCAAGAAAGTGGTTCTTGAATTTTGGAATGACTTTTTTTTTTTTTTTGAATAATGAATTTTCGGAATTAAATAATAATAAAAAAATAATAATTTTTTTTAAATAAATCTGAAAATTTGACACGAACACAACAAAACAAACGGAACAGGATTTGGATAAGAATCGAACAAAATAAACACTTTTGAATTTTTGTTGAATTTTTATATGGATCAAACTGGAAAAAAAAAACTACTGGCACGAAGAACATTCAAAAAAAGAAAGACTCAACAACAAGATATGGATAATTCTTATGACAGACTCGATGATAAACATAAGAATTAATCTGGATAGAAAAAAACCTGAATTCAGAGTCCAGCTCTGATACCAGATGATGAGATTTGAAGCGCGGAAGAAACGCTGGAAAGTTCCGAACCCAGGTTGTGGTTGGACGGATGAATCATGACCTGATATTCACGACGCGATGACTTGACGATGCGGAATAAAGAACCACGAATTTCGAAACGCCACAAGGATTTGCCCAATCTCCCTGATGAGTTTCTAGTTTTAAACGCCACAAATACTCTCGTGAATATTTGATAAGTTCTGGATGAACGCCACAAGATAATCAATCTTGATAAGTTCGGGTTTGTAATGTGAATCCACACATTAAACAATTGAAAAACATTCAATCTCTTTTTATTCAATAATCAAAGTCTGAATTACAATGAATGGAAAAAACGTATAAATAAGCAAAATAAAACACTAGTTGCTAATCTACTCAAAATAGAATTCTAATTAGACTAAAATTCTAAAATAGGCAAACAAATAATTAAAAACAAAATTTAACCTAAAAATAAGCAAAACCCTAATTTTCGTCTGCATAATTGACTTGCTATTTTGAAGCCCCAAATGATGGAATTTGGCCATAAAATCAGTCGGCTCAAGGGCTTTAGCCCATGAGTTTTGCTTAGTGGCCAATTTCTACTCGAAAAACACATATTATGCATCTAATTCCGACATGGTTGACTGGACTGCACTTTTATTTGGCTTGAATATTTAACTTTTCCCGTCAAGCCTGCTATGACTCCGATTGTCGAGAGATCGGAACACATCAATATATTTATCCCTCATAGAGTTCAAGCATGTGAGATTTACATGATTTAATACTTATATCATGCTATTAATTAATATAAGAGGAACATGCTCATCATAATGAGACTTTAAGATATTGAATGATTGATAGTTAAAATCTCATGCATACATGAAACTTCACTTACATAGATTTAAAACTTTGAAAATCACATACTTCATGATTTTCCACTAACTAAGTAGTATATTGATTTATGTAATAAAACCTCAATTGAAAGAAACATTTTGTAATAAAACCTCAATTGTTTTATTGATATTTTTGTTGCAAAAGATTATTATCTTCACTATGAGCACAATATAATTTTCTTTTATCATAGGCCTTATCCCCACATATTTGGAATAAGCACAAATTTCTTAATTCTTTCACTTCATTTGAAAGAAATAAATTTGTAATTCTTTCATTCATTGAAATGTTTTGTTTTTTGAGATATGAGCAAATTTGTTTTACTAAACAAATATTAATGTTAATCAATGGTCGTAATAAAATCATATTTGTGATCTCATCATCCAATTGTGTAAATATTTATCACTCTTCATATTACCATTGTAACTAGATTTTCCACCCGTGCGATGCACGAGAATATATTTGTGATAGTGATTTCGATAAAAAAATTATGAAAATTTGTTAATTATACAGTTATATCAAATAAAATTATTGTACAATAATATTTTAATACAAAATATTATTGAATTCAAAACTTTAAAAAAGATAAAAATAATCAAAATAGGAAATGCAACATGTATAAACTAATTAAAATTAGAAAATCCTAATCTTTATAAGATTTTTTTCTTTTAAAAATATATCTTTATTTATTTAATCGACATATTAGGAAGTCAAACTTCAATGATTATTTTTTTTATTTTCATAATATATTAATCCATTTTTTTCATTTCAAACGTAACATATTAATATCAATCAAGTATGAAATTATTCATTTAGAAATAATTTGTTTGGATTAGTCAATTAAACTTTTTTTTTAGTTTTCAATCAAAAATTTAGCACAATAATTATAAATGTGTGTTGTAAAATTTTTTAGTCTCTGTTTGGTAAATCCAAAAAAATATGTTTTTGACACAAATTCCTCAAATTACTTTTTAACCACATATTTTCTCCAATTTTCAATGATACATCTTACATCGAAAAAATAAAAAAATATTTTTAAACACAAATCTTTTTACAAACAGATCTATTTGAAAAAAAATTGTATTTGAAAAAATTTGTGATTTATAAAAATGTCTATAAATTTTTTTTTTTCAAATTTACGGAGTACATACTTATAAAAAAAAAAATGAATAAAAAAACATTTGAACATTTTTCTCTACATTTATCAATAAAATAATATTACACATAAATTCATACAAAATTTCCTATTTTTAACTACATATTCTCGTAAAAATAACTATTCAAAACATTATTTTTCCTAATAAACTGTTTAAAATCAACGTCAAACATGGGCATTATGTATAAAAATTTACTCATATTTATCAAAATTTATTCTATTACCATAATTATTAAAATTTAAAAAACAACATAATCGATCCAAATTATTAATTAAAAACTTATTTAGATAGTAAATGCTAATTTATATATTTATTTAAATAATAAATGATCATAAATTTCAATAATTTTTATGTATTATTGTTAACTTCATTGAAAATGAAAATTTACACAATTTTTTGCATTTGACTCTTGTATTTAATATTTTTTTTTTTTAGATTTCAATAAAAAATTTAGCACAACTTTATAAATGTGTGTTTTAGTCTCTGTTTGGAAAATTAAAAAAAAAAAAATCATGTTTTTAACACAATTCTCAAATTATTTTTTAAATACACATATTTTTTCTCCAATTTTCAACTATACATCTTACATCGAAAAAATAAAAAAAATATTTTTACAAACGGATTTATTTGAGAAATGTTGTGATTTATAAAAATGTCTATAATTTTTTTTTTTCAAATTTGCCGAGCACATGCTAATCTATATTAAATATTCAAATCACTATCATTTTGTTCAATGCAATATTTTCAAATTTTCCTCACATTCATTTTCTACCACATATATTTATGGGACCCATCATCTTTTTTATTTTTAAATCTTCATTAAAAAAATCAAATTATTAAAAACTTATTTAGATAGTAAATGCTAATTTATATATTTAAATAATAAACGATCGTATATTTCAATAATTTTTATAGATTATTGTTAACTTTATTGTAAATGAAAATTTATACAATTTTTTGTATTTGACTCTTGTTAACATTTTTTTTTTTTAGTTTTCAATCAAAAATTTAGCACAACAATTATTAATGTGTTGTTAAAATTTTTAGCCTATGTTTGGCAAATAATAAAAAAAAAAAACATGTTTTTAAACAACACTATTCTCCAAATTATTTTTTAAATACACATACTTTCTCTCCATTTTTCAATCATAATTTTACCTCGAAAATATAAAAAAATATTTTTAAACACAAATCTTTTGGATTTGTTTGAGAAATTTTGCGATTTATAAAAATGTCTATAAATTACATGCTTATTCATATCGAATATTCAAATGAAGAAGAAGAAGAAGAAAAAAAATAAATTCAATTGTGTAAATATTTATCACTTTTCATATTGCCATTGTAATAATCACAACAAGTATAGAAAAATTCAATCTCATGTATTCACAATGAGAATTCACACTAAGTATTTTATTTCAAAAGAGATAAACACTAATGAATCTCAATATTAATCAATGATCATTCTTGATCTTGTTTGATCTCACCCCTATAATTCTTTAATTAGGAAATTCTACTAATTGGGTAACATTACTTTCACAAACAACATATGACACCTCTATAATTTGTTGTAGAGCCATTTTACATTTCTTAATACAACAATAAGTATCAAGATTTTCGCTACCACGTTTAAATCAAGCAATAGGCATTTTTAACACAAGTGGCAGTCTCCCATTTACCATTGAAAATGGTCGCTTTTATGCTAATAAATTATTAGCAAACATATCATGAAATAATTTAGGTAAACTATCATATTTACTTTCTCTACAATATTTGATTAATCATTTTAGAGCAACTTGTGTAAATACTCATACTTGCATGCCTCAATATTTAGGAATTCTATTTCAGATCATATAATAAAATGACATCACTCATAAACACAATAAAATTCTCATGTCAATATCAAGAGTTCTATTGATTCATACATCAATATACTTGCATAACATAAAAGAGAAATGCACTTCTCATAAATGAATCAAATAGAAACAATATTATGGAAAGAGCATATACTTTCAAATTTCTACTTTCATGAAAAATTCCTTCATAATAAATAATCACATAGTTAAAATATCACATCTCAATTATTTAAAAGCACATATTTTCCATGATGATATATAAGAGAATATTATAATATTATAATATTCTTCTTGTCAAATTCCATTAGAATAAAAAAATCAATCATAGATAATTCGTAATTTTATATTATGCGTCTATTAATGACAAAATAATAATCTTCCATTTTATCATGTCGAAAAGATGAATAATAATTCATATTATCATGAATAAATGGACACACCCGTTAGTGAATGAAATTTATAATTGATTTAGTCCAATCTTTCATGGAATCATTTATGAACACTAATAGACACGCCTTTTGGAATCAACGTGAAAATGAAGTGACACAAATTAATTATAATAGTGCCTTGACTTTATAAATAGGCCCAACCTTTTGTAATTAAGGCAAACGTTTCCACTAATCACCATCATCATTCAACAAACATATTCAACAAACATATGATTACACATATTTTGCACAAATCTTGATTAAATGAAAATTATGCAAAATGGATTACGTACCCAGTATGAGTACTATGAATTAGTACTATCCTTTCTGAGGATCATTTCTCTTATGAGAATATATGATTCTGTTCTCTTTAATGTTTTGAGGTCGTTTTTTATTTTTAATTTCGCAAATACTAAAAACGCGTTCTCTTTACTATTTTCGAAAACTTATTTTGGAAAACAAAAAAAAATTGTACACAAAACGCAAAACGTCCAAAACCTCGTTTTGGACGTTTTAAGTGTATTTCAACAGAAAATATCCTAAATATTTTTTTTTTTTTAAGAAATATCATAACTTGGAACTAAATCTAAAATAAAGTTTTATTGAATTCAATATCAACATTACCAAAAAAATTAAGTGAAATTTTTTGTTGTTATATTTCAAAAAATGCTTTGATAAATGGATTTGGTGATTTTGAAAGAACTTGCATTTTTTGGATTTTAATAGAACTAGAGTTTCCTCAAATCTCGAACCTGACCAAGCTGTTTTAATATAGACTCTTAGTGCTTACATTAGTGTGTTGCAGGTAACCATGTTTTCAGTGTATTGTGAAAGGAAATTTGAGTTTGAGCAAGTAGTATTCTGCAAGCAAATTAATTAAAAATAATTTAAGTAGTATTCTGCAAAATTTTAAATAGAATGTATTTTTCAGTTTTTCATTTTCAAAAACAGTTTTCAGAAATGACAAACCTAACGCGTTTTCAACAAATTTGAAAACAAAAATAAAAACAGGAAATATAAAAATATTTCGAAAATGAAAATACAAAATAAAATACTGTAGCGACCCAGAATTTTTATGCAATAAATAATTATTTTAATATTTAGAAAATTGAGTCGCTATTGTTTTGAAATTAATGCCGCGACGGATTCGTCTAGCCAAGTCAAGAAATATCGAATTTGTTCGATTTTAAATTAAAATCCGAATTTCTAAAATTATGTTATTTTAATTATTTATTTAAAGTATTATTTTCAAAAATCATTTTTTTTGATTCCAAATTTATTAAAATATCTCAATTTTCCTTATTCAAATGTATTTTCAGTCCAAAAACATCATCATTTTGTATAAAGAATATTACACCATTTTCTATTTCATATTACACCAAATTCTACACTATCTTATTCTATAATACCAAATCAATAAATATATCTCTCTTATTCTCCATTCACAAGCAATACCATCATTATCATCATATAACACGGCAAGACACAAACCACCATTTCTTTATTTTATCATTCCAATTATGAGTATTCCATTCAATGATTCCTCTTCACATTATTATGTTCTCCATATTGATCACTTTCCATCTCATTCCCAATTTCATAATTCATTCTCAACCAATGTATGCACCTCTTTACATTATACAAGCATCATCATTATCATCACCAAATTTCACTTTCATTTTTCCATCATCAGATTCCACAATACAATATATATAAAACATCATCATCACCTCATTCCAACTCACCATCACCAGTTCCTCTATAATTCATTATCAATTCCACTACAAATTGTCTCTTCATTCCTACTCCATTTAAACCACCAGTCTACTGCATAAACTCCAATTCAACTTCTGCTATCATCATCCCTACCAATCAATCACGAAACCACCCAATTCAATACATAACTGACTGCCCAGGTTAAACTCCAAACCTACATTGCCTCTGTCATTTCCAAAGCTTCAACCTTCAAAACCAAATTTATTTGAATCACCAAGATCAATCAACAAACCACCACAATTTCAATCCCCTATATCATCATCAAGCCAAACCAACCTGTATGATCACTTTCACCTTCACTGCCGGAACCATTCGAGCAACCCCACTGCCTCATCACGATTTCCAACCACCAAGCCACTGAATCACCACAAGCTGCAACCACCAGCCTGCTTTTCCAATTCGCCATCCTCAAATCCGCCATAGCCGAATCTCCAAACCAGTCTCTGATTCATCATCATCATCACCAAACAGCAACCTCGTTATTTGTTTCGGAAGCCACAACTTCGATCTCGATTTCCAGCTTTGATTTAACCATCAATCTCGCACCCAATCAGCTCAGAACTTAGCTGCTATCTCCATGCCACTCACGCACCCACTGCAGCATCACCACCACCAGCTCCAAACTGCCACCACGCCACAGTCTGCCCAATCAAGGCAACCACCACCAACTGCAGCCAATCTACAGCTAATTTCCACCAGAATCATCACCTTGACGCCCAACTACCTCAAGCCACTACAACCAATTCAGACCACCACCTCGCCATTTATCATCATCAATGTCAAAACCACCGATCGCACACTGCCCTTCAGTTGGACACCCAACCGAATCCCAAACCTAGTCCCAAATCAATCATCCAAAATAAAAACCCAAACCAAGAAATAGATGAAGCCCAGTTACTCACCTTGACTGCCGCCATCTTAACCGGATTTTGGTCGGAAGAACTGCGAACCCTAGCTTCGGTTTCACCCTAAAATCGCCCCCAAATCAGCCCATAAACTATCCTATTTTGCACCCTCTCCACTCCTCGTAACCAGCGCCGGCGAAATCACCGGCAGAACACCTCGCTCGTGGCCTGGCGTCGCTGCGTCTCCTCCATCGCCGTCGCCATCCTCTGTCTCTTCTCTCGATCAGAAATGAAGAGAGAAATGATATTGTTAATATTAATATTTTGATTTCGAGAATTTGCAATTTGGTCCCTGAAGTTTTAAAGTTATTTCAAATCAGTCCCTATGTTTTAAAAATGTTTTATTTCAGTCCTTTCAGCTTTTAAACTTATCAACTTCAGCCCTTTAACTTTAAACTCTTTTATTTCAGTGCTGATTTATTTTTAACCCCAAGTTTTAAAAGTATTCATTTTAATCCCTCAACTTTCAAAAGTATTCATTTTAATCCCTGAACTTTCAAAAGTATTCATTTTAGTCCCTCAACTTTCAAAACATCAATTTTAGTCCTCAAATTATAATTTATCATTTTGAACTATATATTCGATAGACTAAAGTGACTTATTGGCTAAGACGAAGCGTACGGAGAATTTAAAGAAATTGAAGTCATTCCCGCTCAACTTTGCACTCGTCGGATTTGAGGTAGACTCGCACTTATTAATTGATTTAAATTATGATTTCATATGAATGTCATGTGACTTGTGAAAGTCAATTTTTAAGAAAAGCAAGTATGTTTTTATGAAAGGTAAATATACCTTATGTTGTTATGAAAAGTAAGTATGTTTTTATGAAAAGAAAATATACTTTATGTTTTTACGAAAAGTAAGTATACCCTATGCTTCACGAAAATGTTTTTTTTGGATCATTGCTATGAAATCAATCTACCAAGATTGTTTTGGGTCCCATATGATAAGTTATGATATGTTAAGGGGACCGGAGTTTTAGTAGCGCTACACATAAGAATTCTTGCCACGAAGTTCGGTAACATTCTTGTGTCTCCTATGTTTATGAGGATTTGCCACGAAGTTCGGTAAAATTCCTGTGTTTCCATATGTTTATGAGGATTTACCACCTAAGTTCGGTAAAATTCCTGTCGCATATGTTTATGAGGATTTCGATCCTATCTTATGTTATGATGCAATTGATCCCTATGAATTTCAAAAATTATGCTTGGTATACTTACTGTGATTTTACTGTTATTATGATTTTACTACATAAGAATTCTTGCCACCTAAGTTCGGTAAAATTCTTATATTTATGAGGATTTCGATCTTATCCTATGTTATTATGATCTTACTGTTATTATGGTTTTACTGCATAAGAATTCTTGCCACCTAAGTTCGGTAAAGTTCTTGTGTCTATTTATGTTTATGAGGATTTCAATCCTATCTTATGTTATGCTTTCAAAAGAAATTATGCTTGGCATAATTAAAATGTTTTTATAAGTATATGGTTTTCAAAGAGCTGTTTTCAAAGAGCTATTTTCAAAGAGCCTATGATTTGTAAAATATGTCCCGTGCTGTAATGCACAATATGAGTTTTATCAAGAGCAGTTTTATAAAGAAGCTCTATCAATGCCCGTTTTATAAAGAGCAGGGATTTATATGTTTAATCATCTTATAAATTAAATTAATTTGCGATGAGTCTACTGAGTATTTCCCCCATGAAATACTCACCCTACTTTTTAACAGTTTTGCAGATTTCGGAGACGGTGGCGAGCGATGAATGATGGTGGCAATAATCGTTAAACGGTTGAAAGTTTGACGTTA
This sequence comes from Ligustrum vulgare, assembly GCA_963555705.1. Classification (NCBI taxonomy): domain Eukaryota; kingdom Viridiplantae; phylum Streptophyta; class Magnoliopsida; order Lamiales; family Oleaceae; genus Ligustrum; species Ligustrum vulgare. Next base: position 53,564,503 of record OY743175.1, read on the forward strand.
ATGATTTCCGTATTTTTCCAAACAATCGAATAATTTAGAGAAGTTCATTTATTTGAGAAATTATGACATTGTCAATTTTTTTACAAAATTAATGGTTCGAATTACTATTTCAAATGGTTTCATAAATGTTTTAATTTCATCGGCCATTACAGTTTATTTAATGTTGCCAAAAAATGAATTTCAATTATTTCTTCCGCAAAAATATTATTCGAAAAATTTAGACAGAAAATGACGTAGTGAACCGGGTATACGGAACTCGGGGCGCTACAAATACAAACAGAACGCCACCTAATATTCGACTCCATTGTCACAAATGTATTTTTAGATTGATATAAAATTAACTTACCTCGAGAGGTTGGAGACGAAATCATTGAATGCCACATGAAGAATCATAAGTCAAAATACATGGAAACATTCACTTGAAAACTTGATATGAATGGAAGAATACCGAATGATGGAATCAAACGAGTGGATTGAACACGTGATAACACGTTGTCCTAAAGTACATTTGTTCCCTCTCGTTTGAGATGCTTAAAGGGTTATATAGCGGATTAATCAATCCTGCAAATTATGTATTTATTAAGCACTAATAATCCATGTAAGAGAAACAAAAGAACAATATAAAACTCTCTATTATATGGATGTTCTCTCTATTTTTTTATGTGTTAAAATGATCAATATAACATCCTATATATAATAGTTGATCCACCTTTTATGAAAGTACACATCACTTGGACAAAATGACACATTTTGATGCCAACAAACTAATTTAGACACTAAAAGGTGTCTTTCAGAAATCACCACGCGATCGCATGACACTTATATTTTTCCGATTTTATTTTCTTTTCAATACTTCTTTGTATTGATTTAATTGTGTACTTCATCCATAATTTTTAAATATTTGAACAACTATTTGAAAACACAATTTTCCAACAAGGAGCTCCTTCTATTTTTCGATCTCTATAAAGATAAGGCAGAACTTTAACAAATTATATTGAAGACTTTATACTCTTTCCAATTTATTGGCATGTTAAGATATATAAATAAATGTTAAAGCAAGCATCAAATGAAAGGATCAATATAGAATCTTGACCAACCACAAAATTATTTACAAAACAATCAGATTTTTCATTTGGCAAAAAGTTTCTTTCACGGTTAAAAATTATGACATCCTGTTAATTATAATAGTACTATAAACATGAGTTAGTGAATTTTTACTTTATGCAAAAGGGGTATAATTTAATTTGTGATAAGTTGTAGAAACTCGGTTGATCAAATTGTTGGTTGTGTAGCTAACCTCAATTCGATCTCACTTACAGTTCTTTGTGAGAACATATTTTTCTTTTAATTGCAGAAATTTATCTTTTGGTGCTCCACATGAAAGCACTACATAAGTCTATCTTTCTATAGATTCCGAGTATGGTTTTATGACATAATTTGCTTCTATATAACTTTTATTTGAACCTTTTGATTTGTGCATAGGATTGTAATCTAGGTTCATCACGTAAAGGAAAACAAGTTTACATGACATTCTGTGATGGTATTGTTACGAGTTTCGTGAAATAAAATAGATTTTGTTGAGCATCTTATAGTTTCAATTTCTTTATGCATTAACTCTTTGAATTCATTTCTTTATACAAGTTTAAAAGAATATGAATAGGTCATAGATGGGAAAAATGTAACTTGGTCATTTAATCTTTATTTCATTTTTTCTCTAAATTTATTTTTTGATACGATTAAACGTAATCAGACCCGACTTAGTGCATGTTTGATAATGTAAAGTTTTATATTTTTTAAAAGCATATTTTGTAGTTAGATGGTTTCTGTGCAATTTTATGTGTGATGTACTTGAGATTTATCATTCTGTATGGTCAATTCCAAGTCCATATATGAAAAAGAATCTCGAAAGAGTTGAGAATTAGAATTCATTTTGATTACCAAAGGGCTGTGATTTTATTATGTTGCTCAATTGAAATTAGGTTACGGCGTGTTTGTGGATCGAATGGCAGAAATTGACAACGTTAAAATTGTTTAGATTTATGCATGCATATTTATTAGGCACCTCTTCGGCCTTTTTTGTATTTATTATTATTATTCAATCATTCAGGTGATTTCTATTTTAGGTGAAAGAAATCTCTAATATATTTTGTGGGGCTTGATCCAATGAGCGGCACTCATGGGTGTGGGGAACAAAACCATAAATTTTGTATATATAGAAAATCAAATTTTCATTTATTTTTAGACTTTTTTGTATTTTAAATGTTTTGAATTTAAAGGACTTAGTAATTTGTTTTATATTTTGGTTCTCTTAATAGAAAGAGAGGGATGGAAAAGTGCGTATATCATTATGTTTTTTTTTTTTTATATCGTAATGCGTATATCATTATGTAGTTGTTAGTAGAGCAGTATATCCTTTGTCTTTCCAATTTTCCAATTTCTTTTAACCCTTCCCTTCTTTATTACTTTTTATTTTGCTTTTTTTCCTCTTTCCTCTTTCATCATTTTTATCTTTGGTTCTATGACAGTCACATTTCCAGCTAAACGGGTTTCACCTTTCAACCTGTCCAGATCGTACAACATATGGCACATGGGTTAAATACACAATGTATTAGACGAAGTTTCAAATCTACCAAAGTTACAAAATGACGCGAAATACCATTGAAGTTTGGAGCGCTTATTCAATTTACCACTATGTTAAGATTCTAACGTCAACATACTTATGTGACCGTTAAAATATGATTTTTTTCAATTTTTTCTCCACGTTGGCGTCAGGTGGATACACACATGGCATCCTCTTCAAAAAAAAAAAAAAAAAATCCCTGTAGCCTTAAAATAAAATATCCAAAGCCTCACTCCCAAATAAAAAATACTCATACGTATGAAATTATACCAATTTGAAAAGATAGAGTGATTTTAAACATTTGTTTTTTGGTCTAATTTCATACGTATGATATTATATCAATTCGGAAATATAGGAAATTTCATACGTCTGAAACTATAGCTGTTTTCCTATCTATCCAAATTTCAAACGTATCACTTATTGTGCCATCCGGATTAAAATATTAGAAAAAATGTGCAATTCATAGTCAAAAGTCTAACACAATAAATATTAACTTTTTCAATACATTACTTTTTTTTTCTTCTTTCTTCTTTAATTTTTTTAATATTCATAAATAAAATATTTTTTGTTACTTTCATATTATATAATTTAATGAGATCTTCAAAATGAGTACCATATTAATATATAAATTTTACTATTTTAAAAATAAATATTACAATCCATAAACACTAAAATAGAGTGATTTTAAACATTTGCTTTTTGACATAATTTCATACATATGAAATTATACCAATTTGAAAAGATAGGAAATTTCATACGTATGAAATTTCGTACATCTGAAACTATAGCTATTTTCCTATCTATCCAAATTGGTCTAATTTCTGTACGTATGAAATTAGACCAATTTGGATAGATAGGAAAACAGCTATAGTTTCAGATGTATGAAATTTCCTATCTTTTCGAATTGGTATAATTCCATACGTATGAATTAGGCCAAAAAGCAAATGTTTAAAATCTCTATCTTTTCGAATTGATATAATTTCATACGTATGAGTATTTTTGATTTGAGAGTGAGGCTTTGGATGTTTTATTTTAAGGCTATAGGTTTTTTTTTTGTTGAAGAGGATGCCATGTGTGTATCCACCTGGTGCCAACGTGAGAAAAAAATTGAAAAAAATCATATTTTAACTGCCACATAAGCATGTTGACGTTAGAATCTTAACAGAGTGGTAAATTGAATAAGCGCTCCAAACTTCAATGGTATTTCGCGTCACTTTCTAACTTTAGTGATAGATTTGAAACTTCGCCTAAACTTCAGTGGTATATTGTGTATTTAACCCTATGCCACATGTAGTATTAGTCTATTAGATGAGAAGGTCAAAAGCATACTTGAATTTTGTGCCACCAAATAGAAGCTCTCCTCCATCCATATCTATGTCAATGACTCAATACTGCTTTTAAACATCCCTTAAAAAGAAGAATTTTTTTTGAATTATTTTACCCTCACATATTTTTAATAATTTCATATTCACTCTTATATTTTAATTAATGTATATTTTTAATATTTTATTTCTTTTTATTTTCATATTCTCAATAAAAATATTTTTCAGACATTTAATTACAATCTAAACTCTTCACTTTCTCACTAAAAATCTTTTAAATAAAACCAATAACTCTCATATAATTTATAGTTTCTAATACATCTCTCAATTAATATGTGAAAAAGAAAAAACGTATTCTTCCTAAATTAGTTTTTTACATACATATAATAATTTTTTTTTAAAAAATCTAATTCTAAAAGGCCTAAAGGGATTTTTTTTTAACCCTCAAATATTTTAATAATATCATATTTATCGTTAGTTTTAATTAATGTACAATTTTTTTTAACAATTTTTAATTTTATTTTCGTATTGTTGATAAAAAATATTTTTCATATATTTATAATCTAAACTCTTCACTTTTCCCACTAAAATCTTTTAAATAAAACTAATAACTCTCAGATAATTTATAATTTATAAACATCCTTCAGCTAAAATGAGAAAAAGAAAAAAATGTCACTACAACAAAAACGACCTACGGAAACGCGCAAAAAATGTTGCAAAAGACCTTTTGCAACGTTCATGTGCATGTTGCAAATTGCAATGTTGCTGTAGAGGTAAAGGATACGACAACGTTCATTGCGTGTTGCAAAAAGATGGATTGCGCGTTGCGGTAAACCTTTGGCAACGTTCGCTGCACGTTGCGGTAGACCTTTGGCAACATTCATTGCGCGTTGCCATTGATACATTTGGCAACGTTCATTGCGTGTTGCGGTAGACCTTTAGCAACGTTCTTTGCATGTTGCGGTAGATACTTTTGGCAACACTCATTGCGCGTTGCTGTTGATACTTTTGGCAACACTCAATGCGCGTTGCCGTTGATACTTTTGGCAACACTCTTTGCGCGTTTCCGTTGATCTTTAGTATTTTTTTTTAATTTTTTGTAAATCAATATAGATAATTTCACTGATAACCAACAAATTTCTCAAACATATATGTAATATGTTAAATATGAAACACGCGTGCTATAAAAATAAATCAACTATTCAAAATAAAATGCAATAGCATTTTAAAGAAAATTATACCATATATATTTTAATACTTAACAAAAATTACAGTACTTTATTCTACTATATTAAAACAAAATCTGCAATATAAGTTTTTCACCTATTTAATTGCAAATCTTAAGTTTGACATTTGTTATCCCTCTAAATTGCAACAATATCTCTAGCAAACCAGCAGCCATACAAAAAGGAACTACTATCACCATTTTCAACACGAATCATTATTAAAGATGAGTACTTCCATGCCTTCTGAAGTTTAGCTTGAACTGTACCTATGACAAACCATCTTGTGAGAGAATTACAAAATTGACTTTTACCTGCAAAGACATTATAAAAGTTTAATTATTAGAACTCCAACTGCACTGAATGCAAAAATATAAAAACAAATCATACTAAATATTAAAATTATCATTTTCTATTGTAAAAACTCATTCATCATCAAATTACAATCAAATCAATCCAAAATTCATCCCTAACTCCACACCAACAATAATCTAGAATCAATACTCATCACAACCAAATCATTTCAAAAATTTGAATTTTGTGACCCCTACCCCAATGTGAATGGATTGTCACCCACATTGTGGGTGAGATTGTGATTGTAGCATTATCTTTTTTAACTCATAGTTTCATTTTTATAAGGATTGGCACCTGAACGGATGAGCATTAGGAATTTTTTTATGAAAAGAACATATACTTGATGGAAGACAAAGTGAAACATTAATTGAGATAAAAGCTAGAGGTAGATCAGTTAAAAATTCTCTAGATATTATTTGGTCTAATAATTGCTCCTTGTATAGCTTCAAAGTTGCATGTTTTACACCATTTTACAAATTTCAGGGCTAATTTTCTGCTAGATGATTGATTACAACCTGGAATTTAACGAAAGCAAAAAAATCAATTTCTTCCTACGAACACTATTGAAACGAATAAAATTTCTGCACCAGCCAGCATCTTCATCAATGGATTCATTGATAAGAATCCTTTTTACCCTTGCCACTAACATCTTCATTATCTTTTATATTTATATATATAGTTCAATACACAAAAAGCAGGTAGAAATAAAAGGAAAAAAAATAAATAAAAAAAGCAAACATTGAAAAGGAACTCAACTAAGGATCTAATGTTCAAATCTGCAAGATTTTTTGAAGTTAATTGAACTTAGGTTGTGTTTGATTCACTATATTTTTCATGGAAAATATGATTTTTCACGTGATTTTCTAACTTTGTGCTGTTTAGTTGCCTAAGTTTTTCATGTAATTCATTTTTCCACTTGTCTCGAAATCCGGTATTTTCCTTGTTTTGGATGAGTTCGTTTTCCAAGGAGAGTAGGAGGTTTTATTTTCCATGGAAAATCTTATACCATTTTTGTTACGTTTGATCATTTTTATTGTTGTTAATTGATTTATTTTTTTCTCAAAAATTAACATTATTATTACTAAGTACAAACTTGTTAAAAATGAAAAAAATAAAATAAAAAATATTATAATAGCTAAATTTTACTTTATTTTTCATGGAAATTAATGTCAATCAAACAACAAAAGTTGAAAAATTCTCCACTTTTTTTACATAGAAAATTAAACCAATCAAACAAATTAAACTTTCAAATCTCAGGAATTTAATTCCCTAGAATTCAATTCCCTGGAATTCATTTTCTTTCCACCCAAATTTCACCCTCGCTATCAAACGCAGCATTATCCAATATTCAATAATTTGAACTTATAATTCAATTTTGATGGCCTGACTTTGAAATTTATTTTGATAAGCTAGGTCCACTCACTAATTTATTTATTTATTTTTCATTCTAGTATGGTTTAACCTCTCAAATTACTTTTTAATCATATATATTTTTTCAAATCACTTTTTAATTACATAATTTATCTAGAAAATATATTACATTCTTTGCTTATAATTTTTTTTTTTTATTATTATCCCCCTACAATAAAAGAGGCTTGGAGAGTTACTATTCATTTGTCTAACCATTAATGACACGTGTAAGAGTTGAGAAATATCATATCTTCTGCCACATGATGAAATATCTAATTTTCTGTTTTCAAACATCAAACATTCCCTTAAAATATCTCAAATAAATTTTCAAACTGCACTGGGCCATGAAAAATTTTATTTAACATCCGCCGCTTATCCTATTCTGTTATCAAACTGCGCTGGGCCATGAAAAAATTTATTTAACATCCGCCGCTTACTTATCCTATGCTGTTATCTATACTCATCGCCACACCGTCCTCTGAATCTTCATCCACCACGCTTCAAATAAATCTAAACCGACTTTTCTCCTACATGTTCTCCCTACTGAATTGAAAGAATTATCAGTCTTCATGCCTTCAACCCGCTTTGTAAACACTCGCCGCGTTTTGTTGTCGCTCGATTGTGGATTTATTTCTTGTTGTTTTGATGTTAATTTTTTTTTATTCCATTTGTTTACTCAATTTGAAGCAAATATAGTATTTCAGATATGTATTTTTAATATATTATTTGATTTGATTTGATTTCCATGCGATTAATTAGTGGTTTTTTTTCAGGTTTAATGTTATTTCCTGAATTTCCCCTTTCCTTATCTGGTTCTGCTCGAAGCCTACCGAATCAAACTTCGTTGAAGAATTTTGCGCCGTCGCTTAAGGTTTGTTTTTTTATGTAATTTTTTTCGCTTCTCCTTTTCTTCTCTGTTCTTTCAGGTAATTTGAAGGATTTGTAAATGTTTTTACAAATTAAATCTTACATATTATCTATTTCAATAGCCACATATTTCCTGTACCTATAATCTCTCTCTTTTCTCGATTGTAATATAATTTCATAAAACTTTTTGGGTTCAATTCTTTACCAAACAGTCTACACAAGGAATTCAGAGGTAGTTCATTTTTCGTATAATAGCCTTAATAGGTATTATAATTTGCTGATTTACTATTTAGTGGAAAGTTCAAATCTATAGTTCCTTTCAAACTTTTTACAATCCGCACAGTAAACAACATGAGAAGAACCTGGAGTACATGAATCCTAATAATTTTTAAATGGGTTGATTAAATAAAACTTAATAGTGTCATAGATGCTAATTCCCAGATGGATGGCCACTACTCTTCAAATTTATGATTACTCGAAACAACATGTTCGATACTTGACATTCAGACACTACGAGATTCCCAGTCAGAGTTTTTTACTTTGTTCTATGATTATTTTAAAGAAATTTTTATACGTTTGAAGTGTTTTCATTGTTTAAGACATCATGTTACCATTGAAGTAAGAAAAATCATACAGTATTTTTATATGTGTTCTCTCCAAACACCCATAATTTTTACCTTTTAAAAACCTTCCATTTAGATACATACAGTATACAACACATCCAACAGCCATACCCAAATATAAGAAGCATTTTAGCTGGTCCATTGCTAAATACTTCATTTGGTTTTTTTTTTCGTGCCAGAGGTGGTAGCAGAGGAGAGAGGCATACAGATTTATGAAGTGAATTGGAAAAATTTGGCGGATGCAACTGCAGGAGAGGAGAAGGTATATAGATTTATGAAGTGAACTGGAAAAAATTGGGAATACAGGGTCCATTCTTCTCCTTTTCTTCTCTGTTCTTTCAGGTAATTTGAAGGATTTGTAAATGTTTTCAACCTTTTTTTGCCTTATATTTCAACATCATAGAATTCACTTCGAACATTCTGTGTCCGATTTGAAGAATTTATAAATTTATACAATTTCTTTTCTTTGCGATTTCAACAGTATTGATCGTTCTTGGAGCATGAAATTTGAACCCTTGAAAGCTTGAATTCAATCTCTTCTTCAATTTCTTGAAATGAATTGAGTTTTTGAAATTTTGGAACTTGGAGTCGATGTTGATGAATTCTCTTTGCTATTTGGAAACTCAAATTTCACACAGAATATTGATGTACTAAATGTCTTGACTAATATTTATCCACTAAAAATTAGGGGAAAGCATAATTGAATATACCTTTAGTACACTCTCTGCTGAATCAAGATTGATAGGAATGTACTTGTCTGTTTAGAAACTGTATAATTAGTATAAAAATTTTTGTACTTTTCAACTGAATTTGATGAATTCATTATAACATCATGGCCATCTAAATCTGTGTTTAAAATTGCAGAATTACTATACATGGATATAGGCTAAAGCATGCTATCACTTATTCACTTCACCTTCCACTTTAACTTGAGATCAGATATATATCACAAACCTGTTTAGAAAAAGTTACCATTGTTTGAATTACGGAATTCTTGCCGTTTTCCTGTTATGCGTTCGTATGTTCAGAAAAATCTTCTACATACGATATTACTAATTGGTTTGCAGGCTGTTCCTGAAGCTTCATTCTGAAAAATTACCGAGGAAGTTTATGATTGTACTCTATGTATATTGTATATATATTTATATAAGCATCTATTAGATACAGATTTTTTAATCTATTATTGTAAATTTATTTTTCTTATAGATATTCATGGCAATCTTATTGAAGGAAGTGTAAGACTGTTGGACTTCCAACCGGTGGAAACGACTTAGTCAGGTGATTTCATGCAAACATCTATTTTCCTTTTGTTTTAGAGATGTTTACCTAGATTACCCATTTTTTTAACATCAATTCCAAATTGCCATTCACATGATTATCTTATCTTATCAAATGATTACAGTTCGAGTTTCTTCAACCTAATAGAAAATGGTACTGTTGGGATTTTAATTTGGTGCGTCGTACAAATTTTATTTAATATTATTTTTTCCTACCGTTTCTATCAGCTATATGTCGTTGATCTTATTTATATAAGCATCTATTAGATACAGATTTTTTAATCTATTATTGTAAATTTATTTTTCTTATAGATATTCATGGCAATCTTATTGAAGGAAGTGTAAGACTGTTGGACGTTGGAAAACCGGTGGAAGCGACTTATTCAGGTGATTTCATGCAAACATCTATTTTCCTTTTGTTTTAGAGATGTTTACCTAGATTACCTATTTTTTTAACATCAATTCCAAATTGCCATTCACATGATGATCTTATCTTATCAAATGATTACAGTTCGAGTTTCTTCAACCTAATAGAAAATGGTACTGCAGGAATTTTAATTTGATACGTCGTAAAAATTTTTATTCTATATTATTTTTCCTACCATTTCTATCAGCTATATTATTTTTTTCCTACCATTTCTACCATTTTTTCCTACCACTTTAAAGAAATATATAGAGTTCACATCGATTCTAAGAAAATAGTAAGAATTATTTATTTATCATTTCGATATTTCTATGCCATACTTAATTATTTATGTTTTTACTTCATACTTAATTATTTATATATTTTTTATGAATAATTCCCAACAGGAAATACTAGAAAATTTTTGTGCGCATCAAATATACAAAAATCAATTTGCAAGTTTCATCGTATCCGGTACCAAAAAATTATTTCATATAGAAATTGAATTCGACAATGGACTATGTTGGCTCGGCAAAGGATTGGGAAATTTCATGCTTCAAAATAAAATACAATCAGGTTTTTTATTATATTCAAATATTTGGCCCATTGGCATTTTGAGGTTACAATTTTCGGTTCATCATCGTTACAAATTAGTCCCAAAAGAAGGTATGTATTTATTTAAAATTTATATTGTTATGTTTTATAATTTTTTATTTTTATTATAATATATATATATATATATATATATATATATATATATATATATATATATATATATATATATAATAAATAAATATGTTACCCTACAAAAATAAATTCATTACACTAATTTAAATTGCAGCACAAAATTTGTCTGTGCATTAAACATTCGAGCAGGATATGTCATTAAATTGGTAATAATTATTTCATTCATATTTAGTTTATTATTATTTATTACATATAATTGCTCATGTTACTCATGTATTTTATTATTATTCTTGTATAGAAACTACCAACAAAATTCTCCTTACAATATGGGCATGAACTGGAGAATCCAATATCTGTTTCTATACAAGACAAAGATACTGTATTGATAAATTTGGAATCAAGTGACAAGAAACAATATTTGACAACAGGTTTAAACCGATTGTTAGCAAGGAACTGCATTCGCCATAAATATTCTCTCGTTTTCAATTATACACGGCAGTCAAGTTTCAGTATTAAAATATTTAATACATCGGGCTATTAAGTAATAGAATTCCCTCGAATAACACGCCACAATTACCCAATTCCAGGTAAAAAAATCTCCTTTCTATTAAATAGAAAATAAATAAATACAATCTTATTGTCATAATAAAAAAAGATAGATATAAAGATATAAAAATGCATTTTTAGTTTATTTATTATTATTTATATTCCATAACATAATTTTTATTTTAAATTCAGGTAGGCCCATACATGGTATACCTACGTTTGCATTACGGGTTTCTAACATTAAGAAATTACAATATCGTATTGTAAGTAATGTATTTCAATTTTTCCTAAGTCGTTTATGATATAAAATACCGTTTATGATATGATATGAGATATGAAAGTAATAAATTATTTAATTTTTTTTATTGTTATCATCAATCGACTTACTATTGTTGTATATTTATTTGCAGTGGGTGCCATATCGTTTCTCAAAAAATTTTCTTCCACATAAACCATCGGTTGCATATATTCAAGATAGAAGATATCAAATATGGGAATGCAAAACATGGAAAAACAAATACACTGGTCAAATACAGGCTATAACAACTGGATGGTCAAACTACTACAACGCAAAAAAAAAAAAAAGAAATAAAGACGTTTTAATGTTTGAATTAATAACCAATTCACCTACAACTTTTGTTGTGTATAAATATTTGTATCCTACTGGAAAATTAAGTACAACTTAACATTTTATTTATCGACCTTTATATTTAGTTTCTTTAGAATAGAGATAGAAATTTCCTTTCGTTTGTTGTTTTATAATTTCAATAGGTGTGAAATACAAATTTTTTATGTAATATATAATAATAATAATAATAATAATAATAATAATAATAATAATAATAATAATAATAATAATAATAATAATAATAATCGATTTAACAAAATCTATGATTTATTTATTATTGCAAATAATTTATGCATATATACGATTCTTACATCACACTCCTACCCCTGTTAAATCATTATTTTTTAAAACATAGATTTAGCTTCTATAAATCAAATAAAATGTTAAAATCTAAACATAAAAAAATTTCTTTGATATTTATTTTAACAAATAATATAAGTACCTAGAAAAAATAAAATTTCAAACATATAGATAAATGACATGGAATAGATAATTTGCTATCGATATTCTAATTTTTTTTTTTTTACTAATAATGGTTAAATACACAATTTTATTATTTTTACTCACTACATGTTAAGATTAGATTATATTTGAAATTTTTTTTTTCTATTTTTTATAATTTTTATAAAAAAAAATAAAAAAATAAAAAAATCAGTAGTTAAATTTTTTAAATAATCAATATTTTATTGATAAGTTAAATATTATATGTTTAATTTCTATTAATCCTTTGATAGAAGTGATTAAAAATTAGGTAATCCATTTTGATTCGCAAATATTTATGCACAATTTAACAAAATGTTTAAATTACAAAAGTTGTTTCTTTATGATTTAAATAATAATAATAATTATTGAAAATCAGATATAGAAAATTTTATTATTAAGATATTTTTTATAAATTAATTTATAAATAAAAAAATTTGACATTTACCATACAGTAGCTTAATCGTATTGTAAGTAATGTATTTCAATTTGTCCTAAGTCGTTTATGAAAAAAATACCGTTTATGATATGATATGAGATATGAAAGTAATAAATTATTTAAATTTTTTTATTTTTATCATCAATTGACTTACTATTGTTGTATATTTATTTGCAGTGGGTGCCATATCGTTTCTCAAAAAAATTTCTTCCACATAAACCATCGGTTGCATATATTCAATATAGAAGATATCAAATATGGGAATGCAAAACATGGAAAAAAAAATACACTGGTCAAATACAGGCTATAACAACTGGATAGTCAAACTACTACAACGCCAAAAAAATAAACAATAAAGACGTTTTAATTTTTTAATTAATAACCAATTCACCTACAACTTTTGTTGTGTATAAATAAATATTTGTATCCTACTGGAAAATTAAGTACAACTTAAAATTTTATTTATCGACCTTGATATTTAATTTCTTTAGAATAGAAGAGATAGAAATTTCCTTTCGTTTGTTTTTTGATAATTTCAATATTTGTGAAATACAAATTTTGTATGTAATAATAATAATAATAATAATAATAATAATAATAACTACACATGTGGATTTTATTAAATTAACAAAGAAAAGAAAATCTTCCACCAAATATTTCACTCCACGTTGATAATCTTAGTTCTCCTGCCTTTGTCTTTATTTTACTCCAAGATTTGAATTATATAACAATGAATTATGAACTTGGGAGGTTGTGAAAAGGTCTCCAAAAGGCTCCCCTTTTAGTGCACGAAAGGTTGTATATATAGAAGAGGAGAAAACCTAATAGAATAAGGGAGAAAATAGATCAAAACACGCATGGGTAGAAACCTCATCATTGGGTCGGAAAAAAGGGGAGGTTGCATAGTGTACTTTGTAGTAGCCGTGCAGGATATCAAAATACGGTTTTGCCAATTTGACCTCATGTTGCGAGACCACCTAACTAAGTAGGCGTGATCACGTAGGGTAAATCTTCCAGCGAGATTTCCAACTATTAAATGTATTTAAGTAAGTCTCCAATCTTTATTTGAGCGTAAGTCATTCATATTTTAAATGCAACAATTTAATTCCTAAATTTCAGAATCATTTCAATTATTCTTCCAAACTTCAATTCATCCCTTGATCATTGATTTCTTACGCTTCCCTCCTCTTGACTTTCCCATTTGACATCATCAACTCCCATTTTTTCAACTGGATTTCTAGGTTTTTCTCCATGATTTTAACTATCAATTCAAATAGAATTTCATTTTTTTTAGGATATGAAGATCATGTTATTAGATTAACATGTCTTATTTCTAACAAAAGATCAAACCCGCATTATAACTTTATTTTCTAGGATTTGGAGGAAGGGAAACATTATTTATTTCAAGGTCCCTAAACCTCTATATTCGGTGTGTGAGAATTTATCATGAATGATGAAGTATTTATACTAAAAAAGTGCCACACCAATTGAATTAAGGTTTGCACATAGAGGATAGTTGCTAAATTTCATAAGGAAATGAATTGATTAACTCCCCAAAGTTGGACGTGTCATGCTGCAAGAAGGAGCTGTCAAACCTATTGATGACTATTGAAAGCTACGAGGTCGGTTATAGGAAATAGGTGCCACCTCGTGGCCGTTTTTCCCCAAAATTTCCAGTTCCATGAGGCAAGATTTCGACACAAGTTCGAGTCATCAAACGAAGTCAAAATCTTGCTTTCTTGGTATTGTTTCAAAGTACTCGTGGAGTACTTTAATTAATGTGTAATTTGCGGCATAAGAAATGAATAATTAAGGAAAAAGTTATGGTATTCCGAAGTTTGTCACTCAAAAAAAATTTCGAGTTAACCGTTTTTACTGTCATAACTTTAAAAATTCACCGAGGGCTATCCATTGATCGGAATGACAAACCATTTTCATATTCTCGAAGTTCATCTTGCCCGTATATACATGACATATAATCAAATGAGGTTGGGAGTGCTAAAAAAATTCTCGAGAAAAGGGTCACTTAAATACGTTTTTGACGTAACTTTTCTTTATTTAATGTTTTCGTTTCTCTTTGGTTAAAGCACGTTTTTCTTTCTTCACATTCCAAAATAATTACATAAAATACTTTTATTACATCATAAGAGACAATAAATGACGTCATAGTTTTTGGAACGTTATAATCTTTCCCTCTTAGTTTTTATTAATTATTTTATAAATAAAAATTTTGACATTTACCATACAGTAGCTTCTTTGTTTTTTTACCAAATAAGATCCTAATATTAAAAGAATTTATTTGCTTTATATTTAGCCTATGTTCAGAGGCGATTCTACAGGAAAAATCAGATTTTTATTTATTTTCACGTATGTTAAGGTATTTGAAAAGTTAAAAATTTAAGAAAAAATATGTGTGTTTAAAAAATTATATTACACATTTTTAAATTTATATAAAAAAAATTTCCAAAAAAATCCCTGTGAATCCGAACACATCGTCATTTATTTGAAAAAAAATATACGATATCTCACTTATTCAAATAAAAAATAGTTAATTATACTGTACAGATTCTCTTTATCTTGAACTTGATTTACGGATTTGAAAACTTTTTTCACTTTGATTTACGGATTTCAAAAAAATTTGACTTTGTTTTATTTCTTGAAATTAGAATCTAGCGTCTTTGTCTTAGCCTAATAGGATGTAATTATTTCATAGTCTATATATGTATGCAGATTCAATGTATCATCATCAATTTATATATATATATATATATATATATATATAAAAGTCAGAAACCTTTTCCGGATATGAAACAAATTTTAACTTTGATTTATTTTTTATTTTACCTTACACACACACACACACACACACACACACACACACACACACACACACATATATATATATACATATAGATTCATACATATCTTGAATTTTTTTAATGTTTTAATTTTTTTGATGAATGTGTATATTAAAAATTTTGAAAAGTAAAAAATTATATGTTTAATTAATAATAGATTGTTGAGATTAAATTGAAAAATTTGTATCGAAAGTTTTACCTTCACAATTTTTTTTTTTTAAACTTTTGATAATCAAAATATTATTAATAAAATATTTGTCTTAAACACTTCATTAATATATGACATACATATCATACCGTCACTAAAAAAATGTCTCCATTTAGTAAAATTATTTTATTTAGAAAATATTTTATTTATGATTTTAAAATAATTTTTTTTTTTCAAAATTTGATAGAAAAAAATATGTGATTAAAAAATTATTTTTAAAATTTATTTATTTATAAATTTATTTATAAACAAATAAAATTACATTTACCAAACACGACATAATGGAATAACTTATATATATACATATATATATATATATATATATATATATATATATATATATGTTTTGAAAAAATTCTTCCTCCCTCTTCAAGAAACAAGAAGAAGTTTCCTTCTTCTTTAATTGAGGATTATCAATCTGCTCAATTATTTCTTGAATAAGTTCTTCTTCTTTTGTAAGAACATTTATGGTTTTGCAACCACAAATACCTTTACCTTCGCAAGGATGAGAAGAGGAGGAAGAATTAGATTCATTATCAGAATCTTCTTGATACTGATAATTTTTTTCTAATTCAGAATCATCATCAGATGATGAATGAAGAAGATTGAGAAGCTCAATCTTAACTGCATTCAAAATAATCAAAGTTAAAAATCAATGTCCACTTTATCCAGAGAATCTTTTCTTTTCATAAAAAGGACAAAGGTGATTTTTACTTTTTCAAACTTTCGGTGGATGGTATAAGGATATCTTCCTTACCAGAGTCATGCTTCGCGACGACTGCAATCAAGAGTTCTTCAAACAAGTTGCAGGTAGTAATACCTTTCAAGCTTACCTTGTTAAAAAATGTCCTCTTTTTCCAATTGGTTCAAAGGATCTGGTAGTTCTAGAAATAGAGCTAATAATTTGTCAAAAATTTTTCAAAATACTGAAGAATCACTTCAAAATGATTCTGAAACTTTTCAAAATACAAATGAACTTCAAATTTCTCAAATTGAACAATTGTTGTATAATTGGACAATTCCTAAGGTAGACAAATGATCTATCTATGAAATTGGTCGATTTGATTTTAATCAAAATTACATCATCAAAACACATGAACAAACCAGGTTAGATAGAACAAGGATAGTGCGGAATAAATTGAAGAAACAATAATCAAAATGCAGAAAAATATTCAACTGAAATGAAACAATCGAAATACTTGAACAGCAAATTGAAATATTGAAAGTATATTGAAATTATAACGCTGAACGTTACAATAAATTTTGAAAAGAGAATGATCGGATAACGTATTCTTAAAAAGAATTATTATCGCTCCGCTCACAAGCTCACAATCTCTCTGATATTTTGAAGGAGAAATTAATTGTTATAACTCCAACTAACTCTCAGAGTACAACTACTTCTTTGAGTTCTGAGTCCAACTAATTCTTCCTAACAGTTGAAATGAACCCTTACATTTATAGAAGACTAACAATGAAAAAGGTACAACAAAATATTGAATAATTGATCTACAGCTGGAAAAGTCTTGATTGAACAGTGATTGAACAGTGCTCTGTCGACTATATATATATAATAATATATATTTATATACCAAATCAGAAGATATTTTGTAGATCATATCTTCTCTCCAATATATATATTTGGCATATATATATATACACACACACACATAAATATACATATATACATATATCCTACTACATTATGACAATTACTATTCATTTTTCCGTCTTTGGTTTCACACACACTGGGCATCCATATTTTTACATTGACAGCTGCAGCCAACAATATCATCAAAATATCTTTCATCTTCCAATTCTCTCTCTCTCTCTCTCTCTCTCCAAAAATTAAAAAACCTCTCTCTTTCGATGAAAACCCTACATCGATCTTTCTGATAGTAAAAAAAAGACGAAACGGTAGCAAAACTTATCTCACAAACAGCAACTGAAGCACCAAAATTGGCAGCGAAGAGTGGGTCCCATAATCCCTCACTGCCGGCACTGATTGTAAATAGGTCGAAGTCGTATTGACGAGCTGTCTCGGAGCCCTAAGGCCTTATTGGACTCATCCCAGAATGCAGTTCTAAATCGGCAGTTGCAAATGCGTCTCAAATTTGGAGAGTAAGAACAAAAGTTTATAAAGATGTGAAACCAGCGACAATTTTGTTGGAAGAAAATCAAATGAGGCTCGATTCTTCTAGGTTTGCTTTGGATGGGATCCCCAACACAAATGAATAACAGGAGGACAACAACAATTCCACAATTGGTCGAAAACAAATGACGGTGAGTGTGCAATTGCTGGGTCAACATCCATACGAAATGACGGTCGGAGTCAGTAAGAGCGAAGGAGGTTTTCAGGCGAATGAAGATTTATGTGGAGATGGGGTTCACTGTTGTACTGCCACTTTTTCTTGGTCTGTATCATTTCTGCAATGTAGTGTTCAATAAATTATTAATAAAGTAAATTGAATTTCCAGTCCAGATTTCGTCTGCCTCTGTAATTCATTGGTTGCCTCACCAGGTATTGTGAATTGTCTTAATTTATTGATTTCTTATTTTAGTCTTTTGTTCAGATTCATTTTCCCGAATTTTATGTTCATTTGCATTCACTGAACTCAAGTTTGTGTGTTTTCGTATTAAGATTAGTTTGGGCTTAGACATAGAGAGAGAAATTTCTAAGTTTCTTACTTAATATTTCTATTTTTTTTTTGCAGCTGGATTTATGAATTGGAGAAAATTGGACCTCTTTTTTGGGTTTAAATAAAGAGTTTCAGCCTGGATTCACTATGTCTTCTAAATTGCAGAAACCGGTAAGACAATTTGATGTTTTATATCACTTTTCGCTGATTTGAATAATTTCTGGCTATGTTTGGTTGAAAGTGTTTTTAATTTGCTGCTTGCAGCAATAATTACCATAATCCCAATTACATGTTTTGTAATTACCATAATTCTTTAAAAATTCTTTAATTGTTTTTCAAAATATACATTTAATAAACCCCCCTAAGAGCTTTTTGGGACCGATTTCATCATTTTTCCAATAAAACATTTTCAACGACATATTTTCTTGGACCAATAATTATTCACTATCTTTAACCACATTCTTCTAAAATATATATATATATATATATATATATATATATATATATATATATATATATATATATATATATATATATTTTTTTTTTTTTTCACTTGGAAAAATCTCTCCTAAACAAGCTCTAAGTTGGTTGTTATATAGCTTTTTCCATGATGCCTGCCTTTTATTTTTAATGTTCTTACAATAATTAAAGTTTTTACAATAATTGTGCTGTGCTCTATATCGGTGTGGGGATGACCACTGGGGGATGGTCACTGAAGGGTGGCCTTAAGGACATTCTTATTTATTTTCAATTTTTTTGATGTTTATGGATTAGTTGTTTCATTTTTCGTATTCTAATTGATTCACTGTTTTTATGTCTCATTAGAATTAATTAAGTGAGTTCATTTTTTTTTTTAATTAATTTTTTTTGGAGTTTTCATTTGCTGGGATGCAGGAATTCTTAAATCAATTTCATTCTTCTTGGTGCTTGATGCTTTGGTGTCGGTCCTCCACGTTTGAGTTCAAAAGGTTCAGTGCTTAGTTCAAGTCCAAAATTTGTTTTACCGTTATCGTCATGTTACATTTTTTGATGAGTCTTAAGTTGTAGCCAATGTCTGATCCAGTACTTTGATATGATGCTATTAGCAAGATATGTTGGATTCACCAGAACCGTTTTCTCATCTGGATGATTATCATACTTCTTGAGACTTGTGAGCATTATTTTGATAGAGGTTCGTCGAAGAGGAAATTCGATTGGTTCTTAATTCATTTAGTTTATGAACTCCGAGTTATACGAAATGTATGAATAATAATTAACAGTAAGTAGTGACTAATATGAAACTTGTTAATAAAAATTAAATTTTTTCGTGAATTTGTTCAGGTAGGTTTGCTTTGAAAAGGAAGGAATGTGAAAGAATTGCTGCAACGAGAGTCCAGTATTTAGCTCAGCTACTTCCTCCAGCTTGGTGAGGACAGGCCGTTGTAAAATCGGGTCGTAAAAGCTTGGATGGTCCAAAGCTTATCTCAATTGTTGGATCTACTGGCTCCATTGGTACCCAGGTGAAATATCTGATCAAAGTAACTTCTTATACTGAGATGAAGCTTTTCATCAATTAGGACTTCGATCAACATGGGATTCCTTTTGATCACTTTAACTCTGTTTTCTGTTTCTATTCGTGTGTGTGTGTGTGTGTTGACATAAGATTTCTTTTCGTTTTTCAATTTGGTTCTCTTACTTTGATGACTCTATGGTATTTGTCAACCACCATTACTTTTTTCTTTGAAACTTGCTTTTTTGTTTGCTATAATATAATGAGCGGCTTATTCCATGGCACTGCCCTTGTTGTTTACTTGCATTATTTTGCCAAATCATTCAGCTTCTTTGCCATGGCTCTGACTCACCTGACAAGATCTTTGATGAGTTCACTGAGGTATTCAATATACTTTTAGTAAAAATTAGCATATTCTTATTTCTGTAAAACATAAGTTTTAGTACTCAGTTTTAGTTACATTGGGTCTTTCCCTTTCCCTCCTTACTTTCTGTTTTCTCCCTTCTATTTAACGCATTTGCTTGCAGGCACCGCTTTATAGTGTGATATCTAGGAAAGATAAACCTAGAGGACATCATAGCGAGTAAAGTCAAGAAAAAAAAATGCAGGAGATAAAAGAGGCATTTAAGTTGTTTGATACGGATGCTTCTGGTATTGACACAAGTCTCTTATAAAATCAAGTATTGAAATAAGTATAATTGGATGTGGTATATAACTACTGATGTTTGATTCCAATTTTCTGGCCTTTTTAATTTTATTTCATTTTCTTAATCCTGTACATCCATTGATGCAAGAGAGTTCAATGTTGCAAATGGTGTATGAGAGTTTCTGTAATGCTATTTTGACCTATAGAATATTGGATCTAACATGATTTCTTTCCAGGACTCTTGGGTTTGAAATGACAGGAGAGGTAATTAATAAAGCTCAAGTCTCCTCACGTAAAATATATTTTTCTGGTACACATTTTTTTTTGAGAGTCCTAAACTGTTTTCCTACAACAGATTTCGCATTGCCTGTGATATATATTCATCTTGTTGCCAATTGCCATCAAACTAATTAGAGAAATACTTACATATTTTTGTTCCAAACAAAAGGGATTCCCGAGGACTGAAGATTTAATTCAACCTTGTTTTCCTAAAATTCTATAATATTAGATGCTTATTTGAGAAGTTTGGACGTCTTTTGATGTGTTTCCTTCTTCATTCTTCAAAGAAAGTTAATTTTTTAACCGTATACAGCCTTATAAAAAATGATGTTAAATATTGCTTGTTTTAAGAAAAAATATGCGATGATTTTACCTCATGCAAGTTACATCTTGAAACTTACATGGTTTCTAATATTAATTGTTTATTAATACCATGTGCTTCCTTGACAAAGTTCTGAAGTGCTTATAAGTAGTGATTCCCAAGGAATCTCTAATAAAAGTAAATAGAACTGATGGGTCCTAAGAAATGTGTGTTTAAAAATTGAATCACTCATGTCAGCTTTTGTGTTCTCTTCGTTACATTTTTTTTCTCATTTTTTCCTTGTTTGCCCAGAACTTTGTATATGTGTCGAATCCAAAGAAAAATGACCGCATGTGCTTCGAATCCAAAGAAAAATTATCATATTACTTGAGTACATTTTCTCGTAATCAATTGAATGATCAATTGAAATGTTTGGAGTATATGAATTGGTTAACTTTCTGTTACTTTTTTGGGTCTGCTGCTAGGCGGGGAGACTGTCGACCTTATGGTTGCATTGACAGGTTTGACTTCAATAGAAGATATCAATAGTAATTTGTCAACATGTGAAGAATGATTTAGCATTTACTTGGGTCTTCAACACAAGTTGGAGAACTTCTGAACTTTTAGTTTAGCTGTTATGGTTCAAGGAGATTTGGTGCTTGATAAATCTTAATTAGTAGCATATAAACAATTTCTTACCCGAGCAAGAAAATTGACTACGAATCGTTTCTCGTACAACGTACGTTCGACACTAGTTATCATCAAAAGAGGCTAAGTCACCACAACAAAGTAATCCATGAAACTTTACCAAGGCCTTGGCAGCAACTGTCGTAAATAGAACTTCTCTATAATGTTTACTACACTGTCACGGTAAATTAGTTTTCGAAGTATGATTTGATTTAGATCAAATACTTTTCCAAGATAGGGTCTTGGATTAAAACAATTGTACATCCTCGGTAAGAGTTGGCATGGACAATGACGGACACAAATCTTTAGTCAAGGGGAACATTTTTATTTATTTATTTATTATGCGTGTGGCCATGAGAGCAGAGACGGAGTTAGAGAGGAGGGCAGGGGGGCGACCGCGACCCCTAACATTATCCGTCGATCAACTATTCTTAGTTAATTTGTAATGTATTTTTAGTTTCGCCCCGCAAAAATTTGACTTGCCCTCGCAAAATTTTGATTTTTTTTTTTTAATTGATAAATATTGACCCGATAACTTAAACTTTAAAATTTAACAATACAAAAGTCTTAAGACAAGGTTGCGTAATAGAATGAAAAATGATTTTTTGTCTAGTACTATACTTGTGTATATAGAGAAGGAGATTGTTGATACTTTTCCATTATATTCTCTTATTGATGAGTTTGAAATGATGAGAACAAGAAGATATCAATTTCAGATGTACAACTCATCTCTACCATCTATTATATAGATAGACAGTTTACTTTTTGTCTTTTTTTATATTCATCTAACGTTCATATTTTCAATTTGTATAACGTTAGATATATAGATGGACAAAGTGTTTTTGTATCGACAAACTATTGTCTTTTTAGTCAGTAAATCTAACTTGCCTATTTTGGTACTCAAAATCGTCGTTTTCAATGTTTTTAGTTTTTAAAAAAAAATTTGGGGGCTCCGTCCCGAACCCCCAGGAGGGGGGCCTGCGCCCTCCACCCCCCATATTATCACCCCGCAAGATTTCAATCCTCATCGTCCCTGCATGAGATGATATTTGTACTTATTTATTATATTTCAAATACTTTTACAAGATATGATCTTGGATCAAAACATTTGTACATCCTAGGTAAGAGTTGGCATGTACAATGACGAACACAAATCTTTAGAGTCAAGGGGAACATTTTTATTTATTTATTTATTATGTGTGGGGCCATGATGATGATATTTGTACTTATTTTATTTGTGCTTTGAATTATTTGGTAGTTTTTTTCTTGAGCTAGTTTGAATTAAGTGAAATTTAATGTAAAAATTCCAAAAAATAAAAAAATAAAAAAAACTGACGTCACATGTAACGACCAAAAAATTGAAAATCATATCCCATGTTAAATTCTCTAATAAACTATTATAAATTATATTGAAAAGATTATCGCATTAAAATAATATATCAATAAATTAATTTAAAAAATATTATAAAAGAAAATACTAGTTAAACGTCCATTTTCGACACGCACATTTTATTTTCGATGTCCGTTTGGACCATTCGATATATATACGATGTAACTTTTGAACAGATTTCAAGATTGCATAGCCAATTCATGGATGCAACTAACTTACGGTTGTTAATGGATTTTTAAAGGCAGTTCGTTGTCAAAATTCTCAAACTCTAGATAAAAAAAGCCTACTTTGACGCATTGTAATTTTTGCTACGATTGATCGTTTTGCTTGCCTTCAATGATGCTAGAAGAAAGACTATGATTACTTTGAAATTATATCAAGAATATTAAATTTCGTCTTTCTTTGGTACCTCAAAACATGGTAATTCGGTTTCTTTAAAAAAAATAATAATAATAATAATTTGAGTGTTAGTGGATCACGTGATCTACTATGAGCCACCTTGAGTCCGCATGTGGCGTGGAACATGTTGAAGTATTTTTCGATTGGGGTTATTCCGGTGATTGTTTCACTATGGGAAAAACATAAGCGTAGACATTAAAGATTTATTTAATAAATAAAATAAATAAGTTGGTTGTTCCATTGAAGTCCAATGAAAAAATGAAAGGGGCATTTTCATAAATATCCAACTTCTGATATCATAACTGAAATTTACTTTAATAGTCCACATTTCCCCCTCCATTTTTAGAAAATTTAAAATTGAGAAATTCTAACTCATGTATCGATTCGATACACGCTATTGTGACATGTGTCCATGTTGTGGCCATTGGATAAGATTTCTTCCAGAATCTTCTATTGTTCTATTGTTGTCCTACTTGGTTGATGAATCGTCACTTTGTCTGGTTAGAACTAAATTCAAGAGAAACTTCTGGCTTTCTGCGCCATTATTCATTCAATATTTTCATCTTCTACACCATTCTATTTTTTATTTCTTTGCGAAGATCAGTGGAATAGGGTTCATTGATTGTTGTAAATCTAGTTAGGTTATGGTTTTGATTTTTATGTGAACTCTGTGAAGCTTATCTGAAGTAGAAAAGATAAGGCTCCGTTCTCTTTATTATTTTCAGTCCGTTTTAAGTTTTCGATTTTTAGAAATATTGAAAACGCGTTCACTTTGCCCATTTTCATAAATGTGTTTTTCAAAACACAAAAAAAAAAATACAAAGGAAACTCAAAACTGTTATAAATAATATATAAATATGTGAATGACATTACCATTATATCCCTGTAAGCTTTACAATATT
The DNA here is from genome assembly GCA_963555705.1 of Ligustrum vulgare. Classification (NCBI taxonomy): domain Eukaryota; kingdom Viridiplantae; phylum Streptophyta; class Magnoliopsida; order Lamiales; family Oleaceae; genus Ligustrum; species Ligustrum vulgare. Next base: position 53,589,177 of record OY743175.1, read on the forward strand.
ACAATTGTGACATTGTCCACTCCTATAAATAGGAGCCATTTCCTTTGTAATAGACACATCTCTTGGAGAGAAATTCTCTCTAATCTCTCATTCTCTCCATCCAAGATCTCTCTATCTATTTCTCGTTGTTATGATTTCGATGTTTTTACAACACGTTATCAGCACGAGTCTCTAACTAATTGAGTAAATAGAAAAATCTATATTGACCGATTCCCAGAAAATATGAATTAATCTTGGTGAATCATCCAAAAGAAATTCTCGTACAGTTCTCCAGATGGATCTCGGATCTTGACAGGAGATACAAGAATTAATCACAATGGTTTCAACGTCTTTAGCAAGAAAAGATCAGGATCCGAGGATCAATGGGATCGAGAAGATTTCATCGCAGCCAAGAAGGCGATGAAACCAATGATATGGGAGATCCAGCGGCGGCGCTATCCAATACGGGCCACGTATTCGGTGAACACGGCGGCGTTAACATGTCAATTGAGGCATCAGGCATCCACCACCTTCACCATCATGGAGCCGGAGACCATGCTCCGTATGTTCTCTGGTGAGCTTGGCCCCGATCGCGATTTTTTTTATTTACCGCCGCCTCCACCACAGCTTCCAAACCCGCCGTTGCTATCAACTCCCAGATTCGCAGCAGCAGCAACTAGCAGTGTTCACCTTAGCAGCAAAACAGCAGCAGCAACTAGTAGTGTTCACCTCAGCAGCAAAACAGCAGTAGCAGTCCGGTTAACAGCAGCTGCAGTTCGAACCAGTGTTATTTCAGTTCGGCTATGGCAGTTACACCTTCTTCTTCTTCCAGGCTGCAGAAGCTTAGTTCCAGCAGTAGCAATAAAATCAGGAATAATATTAATCCACCAGCAGCTGTGCTTCTCCTCCTGTTTCAGCTGCAGCAACAGCTTTCCAGATTGCCGCAGCCACTACTTCTTTGTTTCAACAGCAGCTTCTACCTATCAGCTTCGAAGGTGATGCCTCAAGTGTTAGTTACTTCTTAGCTGGAGCAGCTGTTACTGGAAGAAGAAAAGCAAGCAACAGGCTGGAAGAAGAAAAGCAATAGGCGGGATCTCGTGGAGGTGGAAAAGCTGGAAAGTGATCCTTGGTGCTGAGTGCTGAAAAATGGTGGAAAGTGATAATCATGTTAATAGGTGGAAAGTGATAATCATATTAATTGGTGGAAAAGCTGGAAAGTGATCCTTGGTGCTGAGTGCTGAAAAATGGTGGAAAGTGATAATCATGTTAATAGGTGGAAATGGTGGAAAGTGATACCAAATGAACTGCCATCATTTTTTTTAGCAAGTGGAAATTTTTAATGGAGACAACATTAGATGCGTAATGGAGCGATTGGGAGATGATGAAATGACCCACTGTAATGGGCTGCTTACATGTGCAAAGTGATAATTATTTTATGAAGAAAGATACCCACTAAATTATTAGTGGTGACAACAATGAGTCAAATACGTACAAAGATAGTGAAAGCACCAAATACCAAAGTTGAGTGTTGCCCATGATCTTCATAGTGGAAAATATGCTGTCCACCAAAGGTTAGTATACTTTTTAATATATTAACCATATTTTATAATATTTGATTGACATGATTAATAATACTGAGTAATAATCATGTTAATCACACAATTGGAACATGCATGTGAATTAGAAATAACTTGTGGAGCCCAAACTAATTATTATTAGAGGTTAATATTATTATTATTATTGAATGTTGATAAAAATATTTTATCAAATGGTACCAGAAGTTACCAATATCTGTATTTGAAAGGGTGGATGAAAATTATTCAACAAGAGAATGTTGATGTATGATAAAATAATATCACATAATAGCACGGATATGGCTAATGTGAAAATAATCTCATCAGTATTATGAGATGAATATTAAATGATAAATGTCTGGAAAAGTTCTTGCACGAGCACTTATGTATTCCAGAAGAAGTACATTTTTACTCCATAAAAGTTCTTGCACAAGCACTTATGTATTCCAGAAGAAGTACATATTTACTCCAGAAGAAGTACAAATTATCATCTAAACATACTGAAATGATATTATTATTGCTCCTGAAGAAGTATAAACGAGTCATACATGCAAAATACAAAGGAGGAAACATTTATGATCCTCAAAATTAGAGATGTATTTCGGGAGTAGCCGTATCCTAAGAAATACTCCATACTCTAGTCGTATCCTACCACCTCTGATATTTTGAGGAACATAAAGAGGTGTGTTTCAAGAGTAAGAATACTCTGTATTCTACCACCATTTATTCTAGGGTTCACAAAGTTAAATTTATATTAAGCGGACTCCATTTTCGCTTGGTTCCAATTTCCTAAATCCACGGCTGCTTCTAGATACCCAAAACATTTTCCTACTTTTGATCCACAAAATATACAGATAGTTTTGATCTGTCGAAGTTTTGGTCCTTACATTTTTGAAAGTAAACTTACGAGAAAATGTTATTTTGGGATGCATGAACTATGAAAAAGGTTTGGCTATTTAAAAACCGAAAAAACTTCACTATTTTCGCTCGTCTTTTGAGAAAGTGAAGATTTACTTTTGACAAAATCATCATACTCACCTTTTAGTGATTTATTTTCTAGCCTTTATAAAACTCAAGAAAGGAAAAAGAAAAATATTTTAAATATATATCAAAAGATTTACCTCAATCTTTCAAGTCGAACTCGGTAAATTCTTTTCAAAACATTTACCGGAAGATTGAAATAATATTTGCGAATATTTGAAATTATGATATCCATTTTTTTTTATGGATCTAGCCTTCTTCCCAAATCATCTATTTAAATGCATTATTCAAACGCGTAAAAGAGCGATGGCTTCGCGTGTCAGTGATTCCATTAAGAAATAATGGAATAAATTATTGAAAAGGTAGGAACAATTAGATAATGCGTCATTACCTTTTTCGATATAAGGGAAGATTTGGCGACAAGATTGAGATGATGAGATATTTCCTTGAATATTGTATTGAACCAGAAGTTCAACTATACAGAAATACGTACTGATAAAATGAATACTGTATTGAACCAGAAGTTCATACATATGTACAAGTGAAATATCTTGCTGAACCAGAAGTTCATACGTATAAGTGAAATATGTATACTATATTGAACCAGAAGTTCATACATATGTACAAGTGAAATATCTTGCTGAACCTGAAGTTCTATAATGATTGGTTAGATTCCAATTCAATAAATGAGATTTATTGAGAATTCAAAATGGTATTAATTAAAGAACCAGAAGATTCAGGTTAACAAGTTATCATTGCTGCTTGTTCTCAAAAGCAAATTAATTATCTCACTAAGAAAATGAATGACTGATTATTTGCTCAAGTAATGATATTACGAGCAAAGTGATAAATGCTAGCATGAATATATCTTAAAGTCATTAATTATTTTACGAATTAGTTGAGATAATAGAATATTATATTGCTAATGGTTTAGCAGATTAAAAGTCTCAGGTTATTTGCTATGAGAACAACTTGAATATAAATATTTCTCATGCAGCAATATTTTACATACAACATGTCAATACTATGAAATAAAGATTTGCTTATGAAGCTTTATGATTTGTAAAAGTGCGATATGTATACAATCCACCAAAGCGCACTTAGATATATGATTGAGATTATATCTCTAAAAGAATGACATGTGTTATGGCATTTTTAGTCGATTGATATAATATAATGTTTATGAACATTATGGTGAAAACACGCCTGAAGCGTAATTATGCCTGAAGCATAATAACTATCGATTCCAAAAATAAATATCTCTTGAATGATTGAAATGATCCCTTTGAGGCTAAATACTCGTAGTGAGTAAAAGAGACATAGTTAAATGATGAGAGACTCAGGTACCTAATGATAGAACATATAAAGAGATCTCTCTATGTTATATTGAGATGGAATCGATAAATAAGTCGACTACATACCCTCTTATGAAAATGAGGTTGATGAAATTATAATACTTTGGCCAAGTATACAACCCCAATGTAGGGATTATTGTTCAAGGACCAGAAGTCCAAATTGCGACCTGAAGTCCAAATGCTTAAATGTGTAAAGCCAGTAATTATATGTACAAATGAAAAATATTTCACAGTCGTAAAAGACGACTCGTTGCGACCTGAAGTCCAAATACTTAAATGTGTAAAGCCAGTAACTATATGTACAAATGAAAAATATTTCACAGTCGTAAAAGACGACTCGTTGCGCGCAAATTTTTTCATTGAACTGGCATGACATATGGTGGATAGACTATAGTCTAAATCACTAGCTTGAGCTCTTTGATATACCAATGAGTGAGATCAAAATGTATGTTTCTCATCTCGGTACTTTGGGAGTATTCTTTGATGTACCAGTTGATCGCGGTACGTTGGGATTTCAAGTAAAATGATTGTAGATTATATGTCGAAATTGATATCTATTTCAATGATTGATTATGCTCCTGCAAATTAGAAATTGCAGTTTATAAAGTGCAAGAACATACATGTATAAATCATTGAAAGGTTCAATATGCCCATATTAGTATCACTATAGAATGATACAAATGACTCCATGATATAATATGTTGAAAGTGAAATTGGAGTGTACTATTATTATATTTGGGCATGCAATTGATTTTCAATATGCAAAATTATATTATCCACCAGAAAATGAATATTCACCAGAAGTGAATCCAGAAAATGAATATTTACCAGAAGTGAATCCTGAAAATGAATATTCACAAGAAGTGAATCCTGAAAATGAATATTCACCAGAAGTGAATTTGGAAAATGAATATTCACCAGAAGTGAATTTGAAAATGAATATTTAATTATTCATCTGAAGTGAATTCTAGATTTTGATAAGAGTGAATCAATTCTAGATTTGATTATTCACCAGAAGTGAATATGAAAATGAATATGTTTAATTATTCACCAGAAGTGAATTCTAGATTTTATTATTCACTAGAAGTGAATTCTAGATTTGATTATTCACCAGAAGTGAAAATAAAAATGAATATGTTTAATTATTCACCAAAAGTGAATTCTAGATTTTATTATTCACCGGAAGTGAATTCTAGGTTTGATTATTCACCAGAAATAAATTCTAAATTTGATTATTCACCAGAAGTGAAAGATGCAATCGATAAATTAGTAAAGCTCATCATGAATGATATGTTTGATGAAAAGATACGAGATTGCATCAATATACTTGTGATATTCCATGAAAAGGAATAAATACGCGTTGCACTCTTTTTCCCTTAGCTGAGGTTTTGTCCTACAGGGTTTTCCTAGCAAGGTTTTTAATGAGGCAACAGCTGAAGCGTATTGATGAAAATTAATGAGAATAATGTACTCTTTTTCCCTTCGCTGAGGTTTTGTCCCACAAGGTTTTCCTAGCAAGGTTTTTGAGGCATCATCATAGCTATCAACAAGCTATAATTCAGCAACACATTGTTATACTGGAATGATATCAACAAATGAAGAAAATCATACACATCTTATGAAGAATGTTATGATATCGGCTATACACAAGAAGATTTTCATATATATTCCAGAAGAAAGATGATATCATTATTCAAAAGGTTCATGAATACTTGATTGCACATTTCAGGGGGAGAATCATGCTGTCATGCTGTACTCTTTTTCCTTCGTCCAGGTTTTGTCCCACAGGGTTTTCCTGACAAGGTTTTAACGAGGCAGCGGTTGTACTCTTTTTCCTTCGTTCAGATTTTGTCCCATTGGGTTTTACTGACAAGGTTTTAACGAGGCAGCACTAAAGCACTGAAGCAGTGAAGTACTTCAGATTTCAGTACATGATTTGTACTACTTATCATTGATGTCATTTTGGATATTAGACTCAATGATTAATGATGGCCAACATCAGGGGGAGCAGCTGTACTCTTTTTCCTTCGCTCAAGTTTTATCCCACTGGGTTTTCTTAGCAAGGTTTTAATGAGGCAGGCAATTGCAGAATATGTCATTCAAGGGGGAGTGTTATAAATAATATATAAATATGTGAATGACATTACCATTATATCCCTGTAAGCTTTACAATATTACAATTGTGACATTGTCCACTCCTATAAATAGGAGCCATTTCCTTTGTAATAGACACATCTCTTGGAGAGAAATTCTCTCTAATCTCTCATTCTCTCCATCCAAGATCTCTCTATCTATTTCTCGTTGTTATGATTTCGATGTTTTTACAACAAAAACGAGTTTATTGATTTTTGGATATTTTGTATTAAAAAAATCCAAAACGACCAAAATGCGCGTTTTGAATTTTTTTTTTTTTTAAATGTGAGATACTTTTCTTCCCTTGAAGTTCTTATATTATTTTGCTATTATATATATATCCATGTTAAGATTTTTTTTTCGTAATTTTATTATTATTATTATTATTATTATTTTAAATGTGTGACAGTTCATTCACTTGAAGTTCTTATGTTATTTTGTCATTATATATAGATCCATGTTAAGATTTTTTTTTTTTTTGGTAATTTTATTTATTTATTTATTTGTAAAAGTAAGACACTTCATTCACTTGAAGTTCTTATGTTATTTTGTCATTATATATAGATCCATTTTAAGATTTTTTTATTTATTTATTTAAAGTGAGACACTTCATTCACTTGAAGTTCTTATATTATTTTGTCATTATATATATTTATGTTAAGATTTATTTTTATTTTTATTTTGTAATTATTTATTTATTATTATTATTTTGTAAATGTAAGACACTTCCTTTACTTGAAATTCTTATATTATTTTGTCATTATATATAGATCCATGTTAAGATTTTGTTGGTATGATGTTAAATTTTTGTTTGGCTGAAACAATATTAATGATGAATTTATTGACATAGAGAAATAACTGATTTATTAACATTAAAATTAATGTAATTCAACAAATCAATCATTTTTTACATATAAAATATCACAAAATAAATATATCAAAAAATTACAAAGTAAACGCATTTTTCAGTTTTCTATTTTTGAAAACAGTTTTCCAAAATCACAAAGAGAACATATTTTCAGCAATCCCAAAACAAACAACCAAAATCCAAAATTCAAGACAAAATCCAAAACTCAAAATCCAAAATCAATACAAAAAGAGAACGACCCCTATGTTTTTGATTTGATCTTTTGTGTAATCTGAACTCTGTATATCTTGGTTGTCGTTTTGGCTATTATAGTACAAATCGAGCTTTATCCACTAGTTGATGCTCAACAAGGGAGTAGGTTTACACTAAACCTCTAGGCTTCAGCTGAAAAAACTTCTTATGTTGATTTTTTAATTTCTGCAAATTATTTTAATTTCAGTGTTTTTGTTGTTATATCTACTCTTTTTTTTCTGAAGCATTCAATGGTATCAGAGCCTGGATCTGTTCAACCTAGTCCTTTGAAGAAAACATAGATCAAAATTCAAGAAATTGGGTTTCTATTAGTCAGCTTGGTGAAATCATTCTGATTTTACTTTCTGTATTTTTACTTAATATTCTGTGTTCTTGAGTTTTTCCCTTGATATTCCACACACTGAAAATGCCTTGGAGACTAATGTTAATCCAAAGGCTCTTACGAGGCCTTGAAAATTTGAGATAAATTCAGTACGAGTGTATATTTGAAGAATCTTGAAGGAGAGGACCATGAAATCATCACTGTGATCTCTGCTTTCTTGTTTAGACTTCATATTTGTGTTATATTATTCTCTCAACTTGTAAAGAATTTGAAACTCTGTATTTTATCAATAAATGGCATTCTGCAGCCTGTGATTTACTTCGTGTGTATTTTTTGTTTTATCTCTATTAATAAAGTTATCTCTATCAATATATCATACCATTTTGTGTAACTCCTAATATTATTTGTTCAAAGTTTTCTTGACTATTATTTGTGTGATGGCTTCTGCAAAATTTGAACTAGGTATATATGATGGGAGGATTTTAACACGTGGGTCAGAAGGTTGTTTTAATGCAATTAAATGTCACAGAGCCTTAGACAATACATGGCCTATTGGCATGATTTCTGCTAAAAGAATTGAACTAGAAGAAATAGTTTAAGTACTATTTTCTTGTACTTATCTGAAATTGTGATAAGAGCTATTGGTGATGCAAAAACTGCTTCTGAGTTATGGACTAAATTACAGTCTAAATATGTTGATAAAATTGTCTCAAATAAATGTTTTCTTCTGAAATAATTCTTTTACTTTAAAATGGATGCCTCTGTTGACTAAGAAGAAACTTAAAATAGATTTATCAAACTAATTCAAGACCCTGAAAATTGTGATGAAAAACTTTCAAAGATCAGTTGGTTGTGATCTTGTTAAACTACATCAGTGATAGGCATAGATACATTAAGAATGTTTTTGAATATGGTGGATGAACTCACTACTGATATTATACTCAATATCTTGAGGACTAAGAACATGCAGCTTAAACTTGAAGCAAAAGAAAATCACAATTGGGAAACTTTAATTGCTAAAGCTAAGAACTTTGGTAAAGCTAATTATCACTCCATAAATGAAAATGAGATTAAAAGAAAGTGAAATGATAAGAACAAGTCTAAGGTCAAATCAAAGGGCAAGAAATGTTACTATTGTGGGAAATTGGGTCATTTCTTGAAAGACAGCTTCAAAAGGCAAAATGAATCAAAAGATCAGAAAGAAGATGAGGGGAATGCTGTTTTAGATTACAATAAAATGCACCATAATGATGGTGTAGTTTTAGTAAACATAGATAAAAGGTTCGAAGAGAACGGATCTTAGATTCAGATTGCGACTTCCATATGTGTCCTAATAAAGATTGGTTCGTTAATTTTAAAAGAGCTAGTAGAGGACAAGTAATAATGGAAAATAATATGACATGCAAGGTAAATGGAATAGGAACCATTAAACTATTACTTGAAGATGGTAATATCCTACTTCTAAAAGAAACTCGATATGTTGTTGTATGTCCTTGCACGTTGTAGTCAATAAGTTCACCGGTACATTTTGTCCTTGTTTGGTGTAGATAAAAATCATAATTGAAATTCTTATTATAAGAATTATGATAAAATAAGAACGACATTTGGAATAATCTTGTTTTTGTATTGAATTGATTGAAAAAGTGTACAATGCATTTGTATTTGTAAAAGTATTACAACCTAGAATCACAAAAACTCATCGGAATATTACTCAAAAAGATCGTCAAACTGTTTATACAAACGAATCACAAAAGATTTAAAGTTTTACAACTTCAACAAACAAACTGCATACAAATCACTTCAGGCCTTTTTGAACTAATCAACGTATGAATCTTTCATAAATTACAACACAAAGAGAATTTACATAGAGGATTTAAAAGAACTCTCAAATCACGAAGAACAAGAGAGAGGTTCGAGAGAGAATAGAAGCTGGGCGTGTGAGAACTCTGGACCTAAAATGAGTTTAGTGGCTTTATATAGGGCAGATCCAACAACAAGGAGTGTGTGTTGGTTAATCTGGGCTAGTGACACGATTGAAGATGGGCAGGTCTCTTCCAAATGGACAAAACATAAGAAATGGGCTCTTTTTGGATTGGATTCATGCTCCTTCTTCTGGGCTGCTTTTGGGTTTGTTGTTTAAAACTCAACAATCTTGACCTTAATTGGATCAACTACATACATTGTAAAATTTGAAAACAAAAGGTATCAAATTCAACTAATTTAGAGAAGTTATAGCATCTTTAAATTTTGATATAGGAATAACTTTTGTTCCAACATCAATTGGGTTGAAGTGTTTAGGAGTTTTAACAAATTTTACAGTCCCTTAATCAATCACATCTCTAATAAAATGAAATTTAACATCATTGTATTTTTATCTATTATGAAACACATGATTTCTACTCAGATTTTAATATCATCATTATCTAGATATCTCAATTCACTTAACAATCCCTTCAGTCAGATGCATTCTTTCACAACATCTATGGCTGCAATATATTCAATTTTTGTTGAAGACAAAGCAACAATTTTTTGTAACTGAAACTCCCAACTAATGCAAGTGTCATTTAAGATAAAGAAGTATGCAGAAGTTGATTTTCTGTTATCTAAGTTTCCAGCAAAATCATAGTCAACAAAGTCTCTAAGTTTCAAACATTACTTTTGTTTTAAAAGCATCAAACTCGAGTTTGAGGTTCCTTTGAGGTATTTCGATAGAGATTTCATGTTCTCCCAGTGTATAACCATTGTTGTCCTTCCAGGACTTGTTTTCGGGTGGAACTGAAACTTCATTGATCACAAACGATTGGGCCATTGTAGAATTGATTAGAAATCCACATGTGATGCAAAGGCACAGGCTAAAATAATAGAAACTGTTATAAAATTAACTTAACTCGAGAGGTTGGAAACGAAATCATCGTTTACCGAATGAAAAATCAATAACTAAGCACATTGAAACATCCACTTGAAATAATGGAAATGATGGAAGAACACTAAATAATGGAATGAAATGGAAGGCTTGAACGGTTGATTAAACGTTGTCCTAAATATACATTTGCCCCATCTCGATCGAGATGCTTGAAGAGTTTGATAGCAAATGGCTTTAGCGGATTAAACAAACTTTCAAACCAAATATTCATCAAGCACAAAGAATACATGGAAGAGGAATAAGAACAAATGAGAAAATATATTGAATCTCTTTGATTTTGGATCAACGCTTTTTATGAATGTTATTGAATTATATTTCTCTTTATCAATATCTCTATTTATAGACTTGGAAGTTCCATCCATGAATGGGTGCAAAGAACAAGTCAAAAGGTGCCTAAACATAAGAAAAAGTACCAAAAATCAAACAACACAACGGTCAAAATTTTACACCGTGCTATCGCGCAGTTCAAATCTGTGCCGTCACATGGTTATACCATTTAATAAAATTTAATCTAACGTCAAAAATTGACGTGTGATCGCATAGTATTTGTACCATGCGGTCGAATGTTTTTCAGGATTTTGGCTTTCCTTTTCCTTTTCTTTTTCACTTGTTTTCATGTTGATATAAATTCAAAATAATTCTTCAATCCATTTACATGAATTCTTTCTACCATAATCAATATTTGAACAACACATTAGAATTAAAATTTCAAGAGAAACAGCCAAGAGAGAGATGTTCAATCGCTAAAACCAAAGTCATGAGTAATATATGGGCTTTGGGAAGTGATATAGATTATTGGCCTATACAGAAAGCTTTAAACCAGAGAGATGTGAGAATAAATCAGTAGATTTCTTGGGACGTAAATTTGAGTTTCTTCCATTTGGAGCAGGCAGGTCGCAGGTGGTTCTGCCCTGGTATGAACTTTGGCTTAGCAAATATTAAGCTTCCTATATTGCTCAACTTTACCACTTTGACTGGGAACTTCATAAAGAAACATGTCCGAGAGAGGAACAATGGTAAGTCTACAACTCTTCCGTTGACGGCTAAATATTAAGCCAACAAAAGAAGGATTGAGGTTCGTTCTGAACTTGTTTACAAATGAATAAGCATGTTCCTAGCTACTTTTTTTTTTTTATTTTATTTTTATCTAATTTCCTGGATTACAGCAAAATAGGTACAAGGAAAGAGTATTAGACCATACCAGCCCTGTCCCTCGACAACTTTTCATGAGTAGTATGATTTCTCAAGGTAAAAGAACTCCTAACCAATTACAAATAAAAATAAATAGAAACATAGTTCCAATAAAAGGAACTCAATGACCATATTCTTCTCCAATTTGAGTTTTACTAACGCTAAGTCGAAAACTAAGTGATAAGGACTTTGTCAAATCCTTTGAAATGTTAGGAATACTTGTACAAATGATTTTGTATAGGTAGGTTGACGGATGAATGAGTGATATATGTATGGATGAAATTCAAATCAAGGGTCAGACACATGCCACCCATGCATTTGTCAACTTATATGTACAAAATTCTATGCATGTAGCATATCTGAAAATGTTAATGGGTAAAAGAAAAATACTAGAAAATAGGAAAATTTCTGGAAAGAAAATGAAATCCCATTCGATTAATTTATATTCATTGTGAATCATTCAATTGGGAATTCCATGCTAAATTTCAATGTGTATATTATATATCTCACGTGTGAGGAGAATCATTTACGCTCAAATAAGTTTATAGAACGAATGAGAAAGATAAGGAATTTGGAACAAATCAACAGTCTGTCTTCCAAGTATTGGTTAAGTGGTCGATCAACCTACCACCATGGTGACGTTTTCTAATCACTGCACCAAGTTACATTGCAATTACAACACCTAAAGTGAAGATAAAATTCGAGATGCTCATTCCAATCCACCAGCAATGAAAATAAAACATTTTTCCCTGACCCTTCATGGCTCCGTCAATTTCATTTTGTAGATTTTCATTCTTTATGTTTCTTGGCCAAATAGTTTTTTTGTGGGAACACGATGCTTTTATGTGGGCAACCTGTAAATAGTAAATACAGAAGACGTTGTCTAGCTGTAACTGTAAGTACCTCAGCCGAACCTCGTTGCATAGATGACAACTTTAGCACATTGACAAGAACTAAATAGCTATGAGCAAACTACTGGGAAGCAAGCCTCCAACAATAATGGATTGCATGCAGCAAAATCTCCACAGCTAAACAGGGCAAATGTATCAACATAGATCTCAAATGTACAGAGATAAGAGAAAAAACGTGAACTAAAAGTCAAAGTTGCAACTGTTCTTTTCACGTTTTTATAAGTTAGAAGCACAACTTTGTATATCAGTATTCATTTCACGTTTTTTCTCTTATCTCTCACACTTTCACCATTTTTAAACACTTCTCTACCAGATTTCTGTTAGTACTGCACCTTACATTTTCCCTTGATTTCTGGCTAGCCATTGATGCTTATGTACACGTGTAGTGCTCGGATTATAGATCTAGATCCTTCTCTCTTGTGTATAAATACTGATGCTGTATACTGTTGAATAGAGTGATCAATACAGAAAGACTTTTTCATAAATCCTCCATTGTTAAATTTATCTTGGCATCAGAGCTGGTACTATGGCCGATAACACCACTAAATCTGCTTCAGATTCTTCTTCAACTTCAGATTCTTCTTCAACTTCTCAGGTACCTCCATTGATGGGAGGTAACTAAAACTCTCCTTTTAGCTCAAATTTAAATCAGACTCCATCAGTAAAATTAGACAAAACCAACTACTTATTATGGAAGAACGTGATTCTTCCATTAATAAGAGGGCACAATCTAGAGGATTTTCTCACTGGAAAAAAAGGAATGCCCAGTTGAAATCATTACTGTACAAGAAGGTACAGAAACGGAGACAACAACAGTAGAGAAAACCAATCCATGCTACCTATAGTGGAAGTCAACAGATCAACTGTTGCTTGGTTGGCTGTACTCCACAATGACGGCTGAAATTGCTGTGCGTGTCATGGGTACCACAACCTTTGCTGAGCTCTGGAAATCAATTTAAGACAGTTATGGAGTGCAAAACAGAGCCAGAGTCACCTACCTAATTGGAGAGTTTCAAAAAATCAGAAAGGGAGCTCAAAGCATTGATGCTTATCTGACTTCAGTTAAAATGCTTGTTGATAATCTCGAAATGGCTGGGAGAAAGGTTAAGGAATTAGGCTACGTTTGATTATCATTATTTTTCCTAGAAAATGGCGTTTTCCTTGTACTTTTACATCTTCAAGGCGTTTGATTGTAATAATTTTCCAGGTAATTGATTTTCCATCTCATGCCTTCACGCTCTGATTTTCCTCGTATTTGAGGAATTGGTTTTTCCATCCATGTAATAGAATTTATTTTTTAGGAAAAAAGTTGAACCATTTTCGTCACGTTTGATCATTGTTATTGTTATTAATTGATTTATTTTTTTGCAAAAAATTAACATTATTATTATCAAGTACAAATGTATGTAAAATTAAAAAAATATATATTTTTTTGATTAAAATAACTAAATTTTGTTTTATTTGCCATGAAAAATAATGTCAATCAAACAACAAAACTCAGAAAATTAAACCAATCACACACATAAAACATCCAATTCCCAGGAATTCAATTCTATAGAATTCATTTTCTTTCCACCCAAATTTCACCCTTACTATCAAACGCAGCCTTAGAATCTGATCTGTTCACTAAAATTTTAGTAAGATTAGACGAGGACTACACTCCTATAGTAGTCCAGCTGAACATCAGAGAAAATCTAACTTGGGGAGAACTACAATCTACACTAATGATGTTTGAAAATAGACTGGAGCAACTAAACATTATGAGGAATGATATGGTTGCTGTTAATCTTGGTCAAGGAACTGCAAATGTAGTGCAGAGACCCCCTCACTCGCCTCAGTTCACTAGGAGTGGATTTTACAATCAAGGAAACATATATGGGAATCAATACAACACAGGAGGAAGAAGAGGAGGTAGAACTAGAGGAGGAAGATTCAATCAGGGTGAAAGGCCAATTTGTCAAATCTGTGCAAAACCAGGACACAAAGTAGATATTTGCAACTACAGACTGAACCAAGCATACAATGGTGCTCCTCCTCAACAGAATAATTTTGCACACTCTGCTTATGTCGCCTCACCAGCAGTCCTTAATCACTCAGCCTGGTTTGCAGACTTAGGAGCAAGCCACCACATTATTGCCAGTACTGAAAATCTCATAAATGCTGAACCATACACTGGGAAAGAACAAATAACACTGCACTATCTACCTTGTCTGATTCGAAGTATCTTTTACTCAAAAATTGTTTATGTGTTCCAAAAATTAAAAAAAAAAATCTTGTTAGTGTGTCACAAATTACTTCTGATAACAAAGTGTTTATGAAATTCCATTCTAACTATTGTTGTGTGAAGGACAAATCAACGAGGGAAGTGATATTGGAAGGCAAACTTAAGGGTGGACTCTATCATCTCAATACTCCAACTCCAGGAACTCAAGATCAATCCACACTCATTCCAAATCAAGACCAGCCTATTTACATCCCTAATCAACTGTCGTCTAAGTCTAAGTCCGTCCTTAATGTCAATAAAATTTCAACTGAGTCTAGTTTGAATACCTGGCACAAAAAACCTGGACATCCATCAAACTCTGTTCTAGTAGAAGTCCTCAAGTCCTGTAATGTCAAAATGTCTATAAATGAAAAATTATTCTGTGAAGATTGTCAAGCAGGAAAATCTCATCGTTTGCCCTTTAATCTCTCTAACTCACATGCTAAAACACCACTTGAATTAGTCTATGCCGATGTGTGGGGACCTGCTCCACTTGCCTCATCTTCTGGTTTTAAATACTATATTGCATTTGTTGATGATTACAGTAGATATACCTGGATATACCCTATGATAAAAAAAATCTGAATCCTTACACCATTTTAACCAATTCAAGATCCTTGTTGAAAACCAATTTGATAAAAAGATCAAAATTCTTCAATCCGATTGGGGAGGAGAATTTAGAAACTTTGAACAAACCCTTAACTCAACAGGAATAATCTTTAGACATACATGCCCCTACACTTCAAACCAAAATGGTAGGGTTGAAAGAAAACATAGACATTTGACAGAAACCGGACTTACACTCCTTTCCCAAGCTCAAATGCCACTTAACTTTTGGTGGGAGGCATTTCAAACTGCTATATATCTAATAAATAGACTCCCAACACTAACTCTCAATATGAAATCTCCATTTCAAACATTATACAATAAACCTGTTGACTATACCTTCCTAAAACCCTTTGGATGTGCTTGTTTTTCGTGCCTAAGACCCTACCAACAGCACAAGTTCAGTTTTCATATTGTCAAACGTATATTCATTAGGTATAGCTCATCACACAAAGGCTATAAATGTTTAAGTAGAGAAGGGAAAACATATATATCCAGACATGTTATTTTTAATGAAGAAGATTTCCCTTTCAAAACACTTGTGAATCAATCATCTGATCCTAATTCACAATCAAACATCCCTAACTCTTATTCCTATCCTAATCCTTACAACTCCATAATACATCTTCCTTTTCTCAACAATAGTTCAGAACCACAAAGAGCTGATAGAGACACTCTAGATGCAGCTGGACAATTATCACAAACCTCACAAAACATCCTTCATACACCAAATTCCAACAGAAACTCAACCTCAACAACTTCACCTATACCTCTTTCAATTCCCTCTAATGATATGTCACCTGAAATACCAAACACTGAGTCACCAACCACAGAAACAGAATAACAACTCCCTGCCACCAGCCATCCTATGATTATAAGAGCTAAAGATGGAATATTTAAACCTAGAGTTCTTGTTGGAACCATTCACACTGATGATATATCAGAACCTATAACAGCTGAAGAAGCCTGGAACTCAGAAGGCTGGAAGAATGCCATGAAAGCTGAGTATGATGCACTGATTGAAAATAAAACTTGGGACCTAGTGCCTTTCAAAAACAACGTCAATATAGTTGGAAATAAATGGGTTTATAAGGTGAAAAGAAACAGTGATGGCTCAGTGCAGAGGTTGAAAGCTAGGCTAGTTGCTTAAGGTTTCCATCAAACACCTGGAGTGGATTTTTATGAGACCTTCAGCCCAGTTCTTAAGCCGTCAACACTGAGGATTATGTTAACAATGGCTGTCAGTTTAAATTGGAGTGTGAGGCAAGTTGATATCAACAACGCCTTTTTGAATGGTGAATTGATGGAAGAAGTATACATGGAGCAACCGGAATGCTTTATTGATCCCAAATTTCCCTCTTATGTGTGCAAGTTAAATAAAGCATTGTATGGGCTTAAACAAGCCCCAAGGGCCTGGTATGACAAGCTAAAGATTACATTCTTGAAGTGGAATTTCTTACAGTCAAAAGCAGATACATCACTGTTCTTCAAAAGAGATATCAAAGGTATGATCTTCATACTAATTTACGTAGATGATATTATAATCACAGGAGAAGACGGTGCTCAAAACAGGGAGATAATAAAGAAGCTCAACATTGAATTCTCACTTAAAGATATGAGTGATCTACATCAATTCCTGGGTATTGAAGTGACAAGGAATCACATAGGAATGTATCTAACTCAGAGTAAATACACAGCAGACTTACTGAAGAGGTTCAACTTTGAAATCTCAAGCCTTGTCCTACACCCATCTCCTTGGGCACAACATTATCCAAAGATATCGGTGATCCTCTTGCTAATGCTTCAATCTACAGAAGTGCCATGGGTGGACTCCAATATCTATCCTATACTCGGCCAGATATCACCTATCCAGTCAATAAACTAAGTCAGTACCTACAGTCCCCTACTACATCACACTGGGTTGCACTTAAACGTATTATCAGATATCTAATGGTTCAATTAATCAAGGGCTGTGGCTGAAACGAAATGAATTCTTACATCTCAGTACCTATTCAGATGCAGATTGGGCAGCATGTTCTGATGATAGAAGGTCATGTGGAGCATATTGTGTTTATCTTGGAGATAATCTTATATCATGGTCATCAAAAAAACAAAGTGTTGTATCCAGATCAAGCACTGAATCCGAATACAGGGCACTTGCTTCAGTTGTTTCTGAGCTGATCTGGACCCAGCCTCTCTTTAAGGAAATCGATTTCAACCTAAGTTCAATACCAGTAGTATGGTGTGACAATCAGAGTGCGAGTGCATTGGCCTCTAATCCAGTGTATCACGCTCATACCAAACATATTGAAATAGACTTGCACTTTATCAGGGACAAGGTACTATCGAAAGAGCTGGAGATACGGTACATACCAACTACTGACCAGACAGTAAATGTTCTTACCAAATCCCTCTTAAACAGTAGATTTGAGATGATGAAAAATAAGCTTGGAGTCGCCTCACCGGCGCACAGCTTACGGGGGGGAGTTGAAGAATGGTCTAATAAAGAATTGGACTCACTTGAAGAAGACAAAGGTGCTAAGGATAAAAACGTGAACTGAAAGTCAAAGTTGCAACTGTTCTTTTCACGGTTTTATAAGTTAGAAGCACAACTTTGTATATCAATATTCATTTCACGTTTTTTCTCTTACCTCTCACACTTTCACCATTTTTACACACTTCTCTACCAGATTTCTGTTAGTACTACACCTTACATTTTCCCTTGATTTCTGGCTAGCCATTGATGCTTATGTACACGTGTAGTGCTCGGATTATAGATCTAGATCCTTCTCTCTTGTGTATAAATACTGATGATGTATAATGTTGAATAGAGTGATCAATACAGAAAGACTTTTTCATAAATCCTCCATTGTTAAATTTATCTCCCCACAAGCAAAGCTGGTCACAACAATCCATATACGTATACCATTAAATCTCACACTTGAGGACTAGAAATCCTTGACACAAGAATCTTATAAATCGGGCAAGAAAAATTGGGAAACCATCATCATTTGGAAGGGAATGCACCATAAAATATTGACAAGGCTAAGAATAATTTAATCAAATGACTCGTCGTCATCATCAGGAAGGGGTTGACTAGCAGCTGCAGCAAGCTCTGCCTCATGCCTGAGAAAAGTCATCAAGAATTATGCTTAATATCTTCACTAATTAAGAGAGGAGAAAAAGTTTTATGCTATAACATATGCCCATATATTAAATAAGTCAAAGATAGTTATGAACCTAACATGTACTGTGGTTCACAAAGGTTTCAGTTGTTACAAGCTATGAAGCACGGACACGACACATGTTGGAAACGTCGACACGTGATTTTTGAAAAAACTTAGGATATGACACATTAATTATTTATTAATTTTAATAAAATAAATTTGCAACACTTTTTGTATAGAAAATTAATAGGCATATATATCAAACTTAACATTTCATACATATTTCCTCATAATTTGAGTTTAACAAAAAACAAAAGATGACATAAATATTATCATTCGTCTCTAGTTAAATCTTCAACATCTTCATTTTCATCATCGGCGATTATCATAGCCTCCAACTCCGGTTCATCAAGAGACAAAGTAGCAACTTCAAGTGTACCAACATCTTCAAAAGAGTCAAATGCATTACCACCAAGATCTCACATCTTGGGCTCTCCTTGTAAATATTGTGGACTCCTCCGTGACAAGAGACAAAGATTGCTATGCACAAATACTAGATCTTGGCACGTTTTGGAGTTAACTTATTCCTTTTAAGAGAGTGCACAAAAGGAATAAATACTCCAATTCCGTTAACAACATGATGAAGGAGATAGTTGTGCTAATATTTTCAACGCAAAATATTGAAGGTTAGGTGCACTAGAGCCATGAATGACCCACCAAGTCTTTGGATCCAAGTGGTAACAGTCATAGATGGAATCAATATCACCAAAATCTTCTTCCACTGTTGAGAATTTTGAATACTCCAAACTCATTTTAGTTCGCTCCTCATTTGACAACATGTATCTTTTGAAATACTTTAACCTTTCTTGAGAAACCTCGGCATCTCTATGTGGAGGTGTACGATTGGAATCTTCATTAATCCATTCATCACTATAGTACTTAAAGAAAGTAAACAAATTATAGTTAGTAAGTTAGTAACTAATCAATATTAATAATAGAGATTTGAACAATGAACAATTTTAAATAAGTAATAAATATATAAATTAGAATAATTACCTTGGATTCAATGAGTGAGCCAAGCAATGAAGAGGGGTGTTATTCTTGTTCCAACGATCAACAAGTATTTGTGAATGACATCGTAAAATGATGAAACATCATCTTGACGCTTTCCTTCATGCCTATAAATGACCATTTTGACTTTCTCTATCATTGTATCCCACATATCATAAACCAAGTGAAGACATGGTTTATCCGTATCACAAAATCGAAGCATGTCATATATAGGACTAGTGAAAGAAATAACATAGTCTATAGTGTCCCACCAAATATCATCAAGTAATTTCATCTTCACAAAACTTTCCTTTTGCGCATCATCTTCTCGATAAGTTGATCATTTCTCATCAATCACCATGTTTTGAAGCCCACGTTTGATAAGCTTAAACCTTTTCATCATGACTATAATAGAAGCAAATTTTGTTTCGGCTACCGCTAACAACTTCAAGGTCACAAATTCATTAAACATTACTCTTCTCATAGAATGGTTCATGAAAAAATGTTTAATGGTCATTACATCTTCATGAAGACAAGTTATCCAATTACATTCCTTGTATGTAATCAAATTATCATCGACGTTTTTTGCTGGACAAATATTTTTCAAAGCAAGATTAAGTGTATGTACAACACACGGTGTCCAAAAAATATGAGGATATTGCACTTCAATTATTTTCCATGCCCTTGCAATTAGCCGCATTGTCGGTAGTAGCTTGAACAACCTTTTCGGGGCCAACTTCATCTATAACATCCTTTATCAAGTTAGAAATAAAATAATTATCTTTGATCTCACCCAAGCAATCAACCGCCCGTAAAAACATTAGTCCACTTTTGGTCATCGCCATAAAATTAATTAGTGGCCTTCTTTGTGGATCACTCCAACCATCACTCACAATAGTCACTCCTTCCCCCCCCCCCCCCCCCATGTGTTTTTAATTGGTTGTAGTAATCTGATGTAGGCTCGCCTACAATAACTTTTCACAATTCACACAATCGCCAATTTCTCAAGAAAGGATTGCAATTCGATAAAGTCTCAAACTTTTATTCGAAATCAACCAAAAACCTAGAAACAATGAAGGAAGCGTTTAAATACAAAAAACCTAACGGGCTTTATCAAACAATGGGCTGGACTCGCGGAAAATAAATAAAAAAAAGAACAAAATAATGATAAAAAAAGGACAAAACACAGTTTTTCATTGTATGACCAAGTTATGGCCATTTAAAGTCGCTAAGCCCAACACCTCACGTTTGGCGATCCCAACGGTCCATAAATGCAAGAGCTTGGTCCTGTACGCCATCATAATCGTTCCACATTTCTTTTCTCCTTTTGAAGTAGGGTAGTTCTCAATTTATTATAACTGGGAGGCTTATATTCCGACAATGGACTATTCGCGGCTAGGGTATAAGAAAACATCATTTAATAAGGATTCCTTACCAGGTGAAAGGGTAAACCACTTGAATAAAACATTATTACAATTTTCGAATCCAATTGATCAAGTCATGTGATGTTAAAGGCATTTTCAATTGAACTACCCTTTCTTTTCTTTTCCTCTAATGTATAACTACCAACCAATCTCATGTTTTACATTGGCAATGGGACCCGTTTTTGCTCTTTACCCCTCATTTCTACTTCTTCCAATTTTTGCATTCCATTTATGTCTCTTTGAGTTACTTTTGGACAAGCTCCAATACCACTACCCGGCAATTTCATCAAATGTGCTCTAACCCTAGTTTATGATCTTTTTTTGTTGTATTGCAAAAGTTGCATTGCCAAGAAATATTTCCACCTCCTTCATTTAATTTATCAAATTTTGTAACATATTACCAAAGAGGCTTGGTTAAATCTTCGTTCATGTTACTTGTACTCATGATGACTTCAAACTAATAAAATATACCAAATAATAAAGTAATAGACAATGATATTACCCTATAATTTTTAGTAGAAGTATCTCCTTGATCTTGCAAATAATTCTTGAGATTGAGATTTCAAAGATAAAGAAACGGTGTATTGGAATTTTTCTTCTTTTCCTTCATGCATAGGAGCTGACCACCAGAGACAAATGAACATTTTTGCTTCACGTTTTTAACTTTTACCTTTTGTCTTGTATTTAAAATTCAAAGTAAGGGTATAAATGTAAAATGATAACACTTGAAAGTTGCTGGACAATTCATACAATTAGTATTTTAAAATAAAAAGAAAGAAAAATGAAACATTGAAACGGAGATGAAAAATAGAAGAAGCAACCAGCAGTTCCCTTACCTTCTCCGAAGCCAGAAAAATGAAACATTGAAATGGAGATGAAAAACAGAAGAAGTAACCAGCAGTTCCCTTCCCTTCTCCGACGCCTGCAACTCCTCCTTCGGTTCTTCCCTTCACTTTTCTCCTCTTCCAGGCGAGGTTCCGTTGATTCTTCTATATTTCACCGTAGAGACGGATGTAGAGGCTGGCGAGCTAGCGCGGTCGCGCTAGCTCGCAGGCCGGCGATCTGCAGATCTGAAAAATAATTTTTTTTTCTCTTCTTCTTCGGGATAGCAGGAAGAAGAGAAGCCCAAATGCTACCAAGCCCATAAATTAAACCCAAAACCCAAACAATATTATTACCCAACCAACCAAGAAGTAACCCAACCCATTGAACCCAACCACAAAACAGATTGAGATCAGTTTCAGATTCGGTACATACATTATACATACGCAGTAACACAAATGCAGCGTAGCGCAGCGTTCTTCTCTATCTCAAATCTGGAACCGAGCCATGCCGCCGCTACTCGCTATCGCAGGTTGCTGGGCATGGCTGGATCCGTCCGTCACGGCGTCACCCACCATCCACGCACAAGTCGAACTGGTGAAGAAGTCGCACTGTTGCTACTATATGCATTCTGAATCTGACTTTTGTTTGTTTGTTTCCTTTTTTTTTTTTTTTTTGGCTGAAAGATAAATATATAATTGGAAATTGGAATTAAGATTATTTTAATATGATTGGTTTCTTGAATTTCAATTGATTTTTGAGTTAGTTGTGCTCCTTGATTTCGAAATTAAAATAATGATTTATGAAAAATGATGAACTTCATGTAAAAAATTAAAATTGTTATAGTGGGCTCTTTTTATTGTAGCTGAAGGATATGGGTCATTTCTGATTGTCAAAATCATGGGGATTCTGTACATAAATTTATAAGTATTGAAGTAAGATCTAAGTATTTATGTTTTGAAGTGTTATTTAAAAATTTATTGTTAAGATTTGGTGAATATTTGATTTTTGAATTGTGTCTATTTATTAAAATTTGATGAATATTTGATTTGATTAGTGAATCATAATTATTAACTTACAGATTATGGAACTTTTTTTCAACCAAAACGAAAGTTTCAACCTAGTGGTTCTAGTTCTAGTGATCCTACAACTCCTTCTAGTAGACCACATGAATTATTAGACATTGATAACACTGGTAAATCTCGCACTGAATTCAATATGGATGAACTTATATCGAATCCAGGGAAACGACCCCCAATCGAGTCATATGATTATAACATTAGAGACGATGTTAGGCTTGCGTACTTAGAGAAAGGTCCTTGTCAACCACATAGACATGACTTTCCTAGAAGAGCGATGGAAAGTGATAATAGATGTTTTAGGAAAGAATGGTTCAATGAATTTTATTGGTTGGAATACAGCGTAGAAAAAGGATGCTGCGTATTGTTTGTATAGCTATTTGTTCAAGCTTGATAGAGGCAGTCAAGGGGGTGGGCATGCATTCACTAAGACTGGCTTTCGAGATTAGAGTCACAAAAAGATTCTGAGAGATCATGTCGGTCTTTATGATAGTTGATAAGTGTGCATTTTACACACTTATTGTGCTTTTAAATAGACAATTTAATTGACAAATTGAACAAATATCTACTTATATATTGTGTTTATCTTGTACAATTAGGTACAATCTCAATTGGAAAGCAAATGGACAAGATTGGAGTGCAATCAAGCTAAAAGAGGAGCAAATTTGATGTCCAAGGACCTAATTGAAAGAAATCAAAAGTTCGGGGACTTAATTGCAACATCCCAGAAAGTTGGAGGACTAAAGATGCAAATATTTCAGGGGCATACTTGTAATAAAAGCCAAAATTCGAGGACTAAATTGAAGAAGACCGAAAGTTGGAGGACCTGGATGAAAATTAATTGAAGGACCAGACCACAAGCACTCACTCAGTTGAACCACGCGATCGCGTGGTTCCACCATGTCGCGTTCGCGAAGTCAGGCCATGATCCAACCCGAGAGTTTTCAAGTCTACCACGCGATCGCTAGGAACTTAGCCACACGATCGCGTAGGCAACTTTCTGGCCAATACCGGATTTTATTTTCTGTTTTTTATATTTTAAGTTAAGGGCATGTTTGGCTCGCATGGGGCGCGTTTTTGGACCTCTTTTAGGTCAGATTTTTGGGGGTATATATACCCCTACTTCTCTCTTCAACCTAATCCCTAATTCTTGACAAACCCTAGCCCCTTTTTTCTTTCTCTTTTCTTTTCTTTTCTTTTCTTTTCCTTTCTTTGATTTAGTTTGTAAATTAGTTTATAGTTTAGTTGTGTTTCTAAGTTACTACCACCATTTGGAGCAAGGAAGCAAGAAGTGAGGTGAAGATTCAAAACAAAGTTCAAGGAATTTTGGGGCAAAAAATCAAGGGAAGTGATTTATTTCATTATCTTGTATTTTTAATCTTTGATTTCTATATTTTGTGATGTATTTTTGTAAACCTCAACTTTTGTGGAATATTTATATAATGGGCTAGTTATTTTATGTTGGGATGATTGATATAGCTTAACTTAGTTTAAGTAATTTTAATGTTTGTTTATTAATGTTGAGCTTATTTCATGTGTGTTTGTTGTTGAGATTATTCCATGTGTTTGATTGATCACCAAATATATGTTTTGTTAAGTGTATGATAATCGAGAGATATTATGCATTTTAGACCAAATAACAAATGCTCTAGGTTCTTGTTAAGGATAGAGATATACCTTAAACCCTAGATGATCAATTGAGCTATTTTCACAAAGAGTTAATACAATTGATTGGGCCTTAATCGACATAGAGATATAGTAGGTTAGACCAATTGATTATGGTTGATTTCACTCGAGAGAGGTAATTAACTAAGTTTGGAAAATCGGGTCTAACATTGTAAATGAGTAATTTATTAATTTACATGTGTTGAGAAATTACTTAAGCGAGAGTTAAGTGAAATCATGAATCCCAACTATTTTATCTTTTATTTTTCTTATTTTAATTTAGTTTCAAACTATTTTCTTTAATTTAGAATTTACAAAAATCTATCTTTTAATTGTGTGTTTCTCTTTGTTGTTAAAATTAAATTAATTAAAGTTGTATAATCTAAAGTATACATTCCTCGTGGGATCGACAATCCGGACTCAAAAAGTCCACTTTATTACTTGTACGCGACCCGTGCGCTTGCGGTACACTATTTTGAGCTAACAATAGTACTCATAATATAGCTTTTGAGAAATGCAACAACTTAAAGAATCAAAAACAAATTATCTCTTTTGCTCTGCACAGTCAAAGTAGTACCCAACAAAAAAGTTACAGGACGAGGTTTACTGCGTACTAGATTGCATTAGATTCCTTTTGATGCAAGGATTGCCTTTTCGTGGTGCTGATGAATCACAAGAATCAAATAATAAAGGAAATCTACTTGAGCTTCTACACTGGTATGCAGCTCGGTGTGAAGAAGTCAATGCTTTAGTATTTGCTAATGCCCCAGGAAATGACCAAATGACTGCACCCATGATCCAAAAGGATTTAGTTAACTGTTGTGTCGTAGAGACGACCAGGGCTATCATGAATGAGATGGGTGATTCTTTATTTTCAATCTTGGTTGATGAGTCTCGTGATAATTCCATGAAAGAACAAATGGCAGTTGTTTTACGATTTGTAGACAAACGTG
The DNA here is from genome assembly GCA_963555705.1 of Ligustrum vulgare. Lineage (NCBI taxonomy): Eukaryota > Viridiplantae > Streptophyta > Magnoliopsida > Lamiales > Oleaceae > Ligustrum > Ligustrum vulgare. The sequence continues at coordinate 53,614,695 of OY743175.1, forward strand.
GACAAATCAGGGAACGTTTTTTAGGTATATCACATGTTAGCGACACTTGTGCACAGTCATTTAAAGATGCAATTGATGCAATGTTTGCTCGGCATGATTTGAGTATATCTAATCTAAGAGGTCAGGGTTATGATGGAACAAGCAATATGTCTGGTGAGTTCAACGGATTGAAAGCTTTGATTTTAAGGGAGAATCCACATGCTTTTTATTTTCATTATTTTGCTCACTAACTTCAGTTATCAATTGTTTCGGTGGCACGTAGAACTATATTGCTTGGTGATTTTTTTTAATACGCTCTCTACCGTTGTGAGTTTAGTAGGTGTATCGTGTAAGCGTGTAGATGCACTTCGAGCAAGTTATCATTCCGAGATTCAGATGAAACTTGGTATTGGGGAAGTTTGTAGTGGTAGTGGTAAGTTTCAAGAAATGAATTTGGCACGACTAGGTGACACTAGATGGGGTTCGTACCTTCGTATAGTCACTCGTTTCATCAGTATGTACAATAATATCTTAGACGTTCTTGATATTGTATCACAAGATGGTGCAAATGCAGATCAAAGAGCATTGGCCGATTGACAGATGACCATTATGCAACACTTTTAACATGTCTTTTGTCTTCATTTTATTTTTGACATTCTTGCCATTACAGATAATCTTTCACATGCGTTACAAAAATAGGAGCAAGACATTCAGAATGCTGTGGGATTGTTGAATGTGTGCAAGTATGAATTACAGAACTTGAGAGAAAATGGTTGGAATAAATTGTTGGATATGGTGATTGAGTTTGTGTTGGTAAAAATATATCAGTGCTTATCATGGAGGATATTATGGTTTTGGAAGGTCGATCAACAAGATGTGGAGTTGCTCAGCAGGTGATGTATTATCATCATTTTTATGTTGATTTGTACTGTCATGTTATAGACTCAATTTTGCAAGAGTTGAACGATCGTTTTCCAGAGACAACTACTGAGCTCCTTATTTGCATTTCATATTTGAATCCAAAAGCTTCATTTGTAGTCTTTGATACTGCTAAATTGCTACGTCTTGCTGAGTTCTATCATTTGGACTTCAACACTGAAGAGTTGTTATTACTTAGACCTGAACTTGACAAGTTTTTTATATTTGTTACAACGCAGAATGCTTTCCTTAACCTCAATAGCGTATCATGCGTAGCTAAGAAATTGGTTGAAACAGGGATTTCTTGTTATTTTCCATTGGTTTATAAGCTCATTACATTGTCTTTGATATTACCTGTGGCGACTGCAAGTGTTGAAAGGGCATTCTCTGCTATAAATATAATCAAGAGTGACTTGCGCAACAAAATGGGAGATCAATGGTTGAATGAAAATTTGGTTGTGTACACAGATCGTGATATTTTTAAACAGATTGAGAATGAGGCAATATTACAATGTTTCCAAAATATCAAACCTCGAAGAATACAGTTGTCCGAGCAAACGGATACCGGATGATGTCAGTATCATGTATTTTGCTTCTATTTTGGTTTGTATTGGATTATATGTTCATGTATTTCATTACGACTTTTTATTATTTTTCTATTTTCTATACTTATTCATTAATTTTTAATATTATTTAATTAAATAATAGAAAATTTCTCGTTATTTCGATCGTTGACGTTCATCGGTCAACGGTCCCGGTCAAAGTCAACGCTATAGCTAGGCCTAATAGCTGGATCCGTCACTTTTTCACCATCGATTCTGCCAGCAAACACAAGAGCAGGCATTTTTTAGAATTAGGTATTTCCCCTCAATATACAGGTACGCTATTCTTCTTCCATTTTCCACCATTTTTTTGGTTGTTGGACGTCCGACACGTCCAGTGTAGGCTCCATTTTCCGACATGAAAAATGAAGTGTCCGACTCATGTCGCCAGCGTGTCGGCTCGTGTCCGTGTCGGACACGAACTCGCCTGCTGCCTGAGCATGTTCGTGCTTCACAGGTTACAAGTACAAAAGCTCCAAATTTTCCGTAAAATAAGGTTACATCCGTGTTTGGTTCTAATTTTAGTCACAAGTCAAAGTCAACAATTAATTTTAAACACTCATTTCATAGGACCCACAACTTTCAACTACATATTCCATCAGTTTCCATCAATTTCTACTAAAAATCTGATTTTAGTCTCTACCAGATACAGACATGGTGTTTTTGTGTGTGTGTGTGTGTGAGAGAGAGAGAGAGAGAGAGAGAGAGAGAGACTTACAGCTGCTGTGCAGCCAAATCAATTTGCACTTCTGGTGGAGCAAGAGCAGGAGATTCCACAAAGTGCAAGTTAGGATCCCTGCAACCACCAAGAAATGGGATTCATTCTAATTTATTTCATTACAGATGTCCAACGACATATGGGTGAACAACGCATGTTTCCAGTATTTGTTGTAGTAACAGGTTAAAGGTACTCACCCTGCAAGTTTCCTAGCAAAGTTGTAGTTACTCTTTGCTGATATTTCATAGTACTGCAAATTCTTTTTCCTGTGGAAAGTAACCTGTTTTACCTTCACCTGCCTGTTCTTCACATCAACCTTGTTCCCGCAAAGAACAATTGGGATGTTTTCACAAACCCTGAGATTCGATACAGAGAGAATTCAGTACTGTGTCATTTTCAAGATGACATCCAGCCAAATCTACGAGAAAATTTGAAGTAGAAGAAAGCACAAACCGGAAAAGATCACGATACCATGTAGGGACATTCTTGTATGTTAACTGAGCAGTGACATCAAACATGATTATTGCACATTGTCCATGGATGTTGCAAAATTAAATATCAGATACATGCTTTATGGACATGGATATTTAAACATCACAGATGGGGAAAAGAACAGTGAATGATAAACTTATCAACATATATAATAATACGATGAAAATAAAGATATTACAACACATTACAACGTTTAAAAATGCTCAATTAGATAGCGATGTACATTTTTACTACATAAGACAAGAAGTAACCCTTGAGGAATTTTAAGGTTTACAATTCTACACAAACCAATAAAATAATGTGGGAGAGCTGATTACACTTACTAGTATTCATCCCTAAGGCCACCAAATTTTTCTTGACCAGCAGTATCCCAGCAATAAAACCTGATTTTCCCACAGTTAGTGAAGAAATCCAATGGATGAACTTCCACAGGAATAGTTGCTATACACAAAAGAAGAGTCAGAAAATAATGCAATATAAAAGATTTAGAATGAAAGAAAAAGTATTTATCCAGAGTGCTTACGTTCATATTTCTTCTCAAATTCACCAGTAAGATGCCTCTTCACAAATGTTGTTTTCCCTTCAGCGAAGAAGGATACAAAATTAGAAGAAGTGCACAATAAACAAAAAGTCCAATATTTACTTTCATCTTTGCCTCTATCTTCTATTTCTATTCATTTTGAGTTTTCATTCGTGTGCATGTGATTCTGTCATTCTGTGCGGCTGTTGGGTTCAAAGCATGACAAATTACTTGATCGGTGTTGAATAAGCATTAATGAGGCCTCTCAAAAAAAAATTAAATTTTATACAATGCACAGCCTATATGCATACAATTATGGTAATTTGAAATTCAAATATATCAAAGCGTTATATTCACAAACATGAAATCAAAATAAATGAGAAAGCCCTTCCCTTCATCTCAGTATAAACCACAAACCATCAATTCCATATCAATATACCCTATACAAGCCATTGCACCCAGGAACCCAAGCACATTCTAAACTTCACAACTTTGAAATCTATTATACATTCTATTCTATTACGCCCTTGTTTCGTTTTCATTAAAAGTTTCTTTTTTTTTCCTATAGTATTCAATCTCAATCATCCATTAAAAGTCAAGTCACAACAATTGATTACTTTTTAACCAAATTTCAATCATCAATTTTCCTAAAAATCACTATTTATTAAAAAAAAAACGTTTTTTAAACTATTTCAAACACACTCTATATATTATAATAAAAGAGCCGTAAAAAAACACACATAAATTCCTGTAAAAATGCACTTTCTATAATCTAAATAATTTTTTGTAGAAATTTTAATATTTATTACATATTTAGTGAGAAAGTTGTAATAACTAATAAGTATATTCTATGTAATGTGTTACATTGGAAATGAAAAAATTGAATTAATATATTTGAATATAAATAAATGTGGTATTCTTGGTAAATGATTTATAAACTTGTTTATCGTATAATTTTTCAAATCATTTTTTAACCACGCACATTTTCTTTCTCCAATTTTCAACCACATATTTTACATCAAAATTATAAATAAACCAATTTTTAAACTGTTACAGTGTTATCAAACGGAGACTTAATTACGAGAAAATAAATTATTGATTATAGATGGTACATATTAGAATTTAATAAACTTAAATATTTACTGATTAGGCCCTTGTTTGAGAGTGCAATTTTGTTCACCCCCACAAAACCCTCCACAAAAGACAAAGGTGGAGGGACACACCATTTTCAAAATTTGAGATCTATTTACTAAATAATAGTAGAAGAGTCTGGCATCAGTCCCCGCCCAAAAGAATAAGTCAAAATCCCGCTCAAAATAAAGCTTCCATTGCACACATAATAATCTGGTGGTTCCAATAGTCTGAAGCAATACCTGTGTTTTTCTTCCTTTCATTTTCAACTAGCTGTACACGCAACTTTTCTTTGAACCAAAATTTTTTGGGGAATGTGTAATCTCATTTTCAAAATTCAAACTACAAGATCTTTGTTTGATTTTCATCTTCTTCTCAACTGTAATATCAGCACAAGATTCAGCAATCGTCAAGTTCCTCATACAAAAACTGGGTTTAAGTTTTTTCTCTCTCAGCGGCGATCTTCTCCTCTATTCTACCGACTTCATCTATGGTAACTTCCACTGCCCACTTCGGCCTCTTCCAACTTCCACGATTTTCTCCTTCTCTTTTGCTACCGACTTCATCCATGGTAACTTCCACTACCCATTTTCGCCGCTACCACTTCTAAAGACTTCGTTCTTCTTCTCCGCCCCTTTCATTGGCATTTTGCTGGAAACGAATGGGGCGATGGACAGCGGTGGGGGAGGCGAAAAAGGTTGAGGCTCAATTTTTGTTGAAAATCGAGGTTGGGATCTGTGATTTTCCGTCCACAACAGGTGGTGTTCGAGGTAAGGTAGTGGGTTGGTTTATGAATACTATAATTTTTTATTGAAAAATGAGTGCATTTATGTTTACTTTTTGGAAAATCTTATGAGAATTTGGTCATGGAATCTAATGGCCTTGAACAACTTTTGTCAAATTTTATTAGGGAGCTGCTCGTGTGAGGTTCCTGCTGGTGTAATGAGAGAAGTGTGACGATTGGCTGGCTTGAGAGAGATATGGTGTTGGTTGTGAGGGCTGAGAGTTGAGTGAGAGAGTGCTGCGGTGGATGCTGCTAGTTGGAGAAATGTTGCGTTAAGGCTATAAAGGTTTTAAGCTGCTGGGATGGCTGAGTGAAGGGATGTTGGGGCTGCTGTGTTGTTTTGAGGGGCGTGACTGCAGACTGGTGATGGTGTCCAATTCTAATAAGGGAAGTACCATTTCAGAACTTATTGTTTCAATCACTCATGCTGGCCCAAGAGGTACAAAGCTTGGCTCTGAAAAATCCATGGATTAAATCCCTGGATCCGCCACTACTGCTACCTGTCTTTGTGAGCATCTGTTAATGTTGCAATTGTATGAAATTGTAGGTCTTACTGGTTCTTGGAGCTTCTGGCAGTGTTGGAAGTTTCTGCTGTACAAATCAGAAAGATCAATGGTTCAAAATGTGGAGTTTCCAGGTTAATTACGTTTTTAATTTAACTTACATTGTGTATATATATTTTCATGCCATCATGTTTTGCTTCTTTACATGTTTATACCTGACCTTTAGTTCTTTGTTATGAAATCTCCTGGTAATGAATTGTTTTTTTTTTTTTTACATGTTTAGTGTAATCAATTGTCCCATTAATCACACAGGCTATGTTCTTCTCATTGACAGGGTTGTATGAATATTTACTTTCTTATATGTTTCAATTTTTTTAATCTTCTTTAAAAGTTGGCAGATCTGTTGAAGCTGAAGTTAGAGAAGCCAATGGTCCAGCATAAGCCACAAAAGCAGCTGGTGATGCTGCTGCTGAAGTGGTTAAGAGTGATGCCTTAAAGGTGAGAATATTTTCACTTTCTTTTTAAGTTTATAAAAAAGTCTACTTTCTAACTATTTGCATTCCATGTGAATAAAGGAGTTCAAGAAAACAAATAATGATGAAGCTACGATGATGGGAGATTCAAGAGCGGCATCAACTGTTATAGATGCTGCTAAGGCAAAATGTAGTATCAATGTTGCAATGATTAATAAATTCATTGCATTCTTTTGCATCTATATGATTTTTTATTAATTTAATCTAGATCCTCACTTGACTGGGTATAGGGGTTCAAGTAGTTTTAATTTAATCTGCAGCAAAATCATTATACTCTCAAGTTCAAATTGGTTTCAGTCTGGACTAATTTGTGCCGTAGGAGAGTCATGGATACGAATCTACAGAAAAGTACTATGGTATTCAACTGTAGGTTTATATCAATTTCAATCAGGGAAAAATTAGAATTTCTGTTGAGATTTATATTGGAATTTCAAAATGCAACATTAGAACATTGATTTTAGGTTCTGATATTTCAACTATGTTCATTAAGTTAAAGGGTATAACATAAATTCTCTATATATAGATGTGTCTTGGTAGATGAGGTTTTTTTTGACTATCCTCTTTATTGTTTCAGTTCTCAAAATGATAAATTGCAAAAATTTTGAGCTTATTAATATTTTTGTAATTTTTCCTATTTTGATTTTGATGAAATCTTGAGTTTTGATTCTTCACTTGCTGCTTTTGGTTTGTGTAGATGTAAAAATGCTTTTCAATTTTGACAGAACTTGATGGGTAAAAGTTGCTCATAAAATCATTGTAATATTTGCATTATGTTTTGCATTAAAATTCTGCCAGTTCTCTTGTGCAGCAGTGGACTCCCCCAGCAATACAAGAAAATCAGGGCAGATGTCTATGATGCATCAAGAGGAGGTATAAATATAATTATTCCTTTTTCCCCTGTATTTCTTTTTGGTTTTAATTAAATCAATATATTTTGCCATTGCAGTTTCTGCTCATTTTGTTATTTTACAAAAGGGTGTGGCTTAGAAGGCATTCTAAGCTTAGACATACATGTTATTAAGTGTCCGAAGCTCTTGTGCTTTCAGGTGCTCATGTTACCTTAATGTTCTCTCTCCCTATTTCTTCTTAGATACTTTTATAATTTTATGTCCAATGCAGTAAAATGATTTTTTTAACCTTATTGCCCTATTTGTCATGCATACATTAGCATATACATAAATATGTAGCATTAAAATTCTGCCAGTTCCCTTGTGCAGCAGTGGACTCCCCCAGCAATACCAGAAATCAGGGCATATGTCTATGATGCATCAAGAGGAGGTATAAATATCAATTATTCCTTTTGCCATTGCAGTTTCTGCTCATTTTGTTATTTTACACTTTTGTGCTGCTTAGAAGGCCTTCTAAGCTTAGACAGGCAGGCTATTAAGTGCCCGAAGCTCTTGTGTTTTTAGCTGCCCATGTTACCTTAATGTTCTCTCTCCACTTTCATAAGAAATGTTCTCTCTCCCTATTTCTTCTTGCATATTTTTATAATTTTATGTCTAACGCAAAAAAATGATTTTTACCTTATTGCCTTATTGGTCTTGCATACATTTAGCATATACATAAATGTGTACTTAACAGTGCGATTCAATATCACATCAGTAATGCATCTCGCTTGCCATTTGAAATCCTTGATGCATTTGTATTAAAAGCTGAATTTTTATTCTGTATGGTTTTTGGCCCAAATTCACCAGCCTCCTTCAGAATGTAGCCACATTAGTTAAACAGAGCTTCCAGATTTTAAATTTCTTGCATTTGAGTCTTGCAAAGTTGAATGTATGAGCAGAGCTGAGTCTTTCTTCATGGAATCGTGGAATTTCCAATCCATTTACTTATTTTATGTTCTCAGGTTGTCAATCTCATGGGAGGTCACATTTGGATTGAGAGTGATGGTCTAGGCAAAAGCAGCAGCACATTTACATTCATAGTAAAACTTGCAGCTTGGTTGATGAATATACATGACTAAGGGTTGGATCAATTTTATTATTATTTTTCCCGTTTATCAGTTTATGTGATGTTTGGTCCATGTAAATGACATCATCTACTGTAAACTAATTGAGATGGAATCAATAAATTGTATGATTCTAGTGTGGGTGTGTAGAAATATTGTGCGTATGTTTGGTATGACCTTTTGATCTATATGAATGGTGCAAGCTGCTCCAATATGTACTGACTACTGCCTATAGCTAAAAGAAAAACTAGGCCCCCCTTCATTTTTTAGCATCATTAATATTTTTTTTTTCAAAATTTACTGCAAAAATGAGTTAAAGCCTTGATTTGGCAAATTTTTGAATTGAAACAGGTGTTTAAGTATACTGCGTAATTATAGGAATCATCCATGGCATGTTCTGCGTGAAACACATTTTGGATAGAGTTGTTCTCAAAACCCGTTATCCTCTGTGTTTTTTATTAATTGGCAGTTTTATGTGGATAACTTATATTGTGGTCCTTTATAACCATGTCTCATTAGCCACTTTATTTTCTTCACTCTTTTATTTCTTTTCTTGCTGTATTCAACTTTTATTTCATTACTGTGGTACAATCTAGAACTAGCAACCTAAATATGTACGTTCAACTTCACAAGTATGGTTGTTAAGACAATAATAAAAGGGAAAACACATCTCTTAGAAAAGAAGTTGTAGACCAGGATATGATTTTTGAGTGCTTTATGGTAAATTGATCATGTGTAAGAAAATCATAGCTGTGAGCTATCTTTTTTTTTTTTTTTTTTTGGTATGTTGTCTTCATTTCTCGAAGACTAGCTTGTGCACTTTCTTGAGGAGTGTTGGTTATACACTGGGGTTACATAACATAATGTAGTTAGCTTGCAGAGGCACTTGTGGTGGCAGATTCTTAGTTGATGGGATAAAGTGTGCATCTAAAATCATGTTTCAAACTGTCAATCCTGAAGTAACGAATTCCTTCAATCCTGAGTTATAATTAGTTCGGTAATGTAATAATTAAAGTTTATAAACCAATTTATAATCTACACAATTTTCCAAACCACTTTTTAATCCCACATCTTTTTTGTCTCTATTTTTTAACCTTTGATCTTACCTCGAATTCCGTGAAAAACACCAAAAAAAACTGGGCCAACTGATTCGAACGGTGGCTTAAATTGGAAGACTGTGACCAAAGGTAGGTGCTCCAAGAAGTCAGTTGCTAGAAGCTTGAAAGATGTTGCAAAAGTTTGCAATAGGAGTCCAAAAAGGGTTGGCAATTTTTGAGATTATGTATTTTCGTGCTGAATTTTGTGCTCATCAACCATTTTTTTTTTTGCTTCAGTTTGAATGAGTAAATATAAATTGCTATTTTTGAAATATTAACATTATGGTTATATATCATAATGAATTTTCACTTATTGAAGTCCAGATTTTTCACTTGCTGAGTGTTTTGCTATAAGCAAATATAATGATAATGTCATCTGTGCATCACACGGGTATATACTAGTTGTTTTCTTAAAGTACATATTTGAACAAAAGGCACTCCCCTCCCAATTTGAATAGATTTAAATACACGAATAAGCAAGCAACCACCCCTATCTTTATTAACATTTTCCCTCATTTTCTTTTTTCTTAAATCTTTTAAAATAGATATTAAAAATAATATTTTTGTTGATTTCATATTATACAATTTAACGAGAACTTCAATATGAGTATAGTATCAATATATTAATTTTTTTTTTTAAAAAAAAGAATATGATATTTTTCAAGGTAAAATATGTGGTTAAAAAATGAGTTTGAAAAATATGTTTGTTTAAAAAAGTGTATAGATAAAAAAAATGGCTTGAAAATGTGTATTTTCAAATGGTTTGGTTTGAATAGAAACAACGATTTCGATTCGGGTTGTGGTTTGATTTTTTTTTTTTTTTGCTACCCGATGAACAGCTGGAATCTTATTTTTAACGATACATATTTTTTAAAATCATTTTTTAACCAGATATTTTACCTCGAAAATATCATATTTTTTTAAAAAAACAAAAAAGTTTACCAAACAGAGTCTCATGTTTAAACTTGATAATAATATTGTTAATTTCTAAAAAATAAGTCATTTAAAACTGTGTCAAAAATAAAAAAAATAATTGTCATTTAATTATTATAACAAAATTACCGTAAATAAAAAAAAAATGAGAAGAAGAAATATGCCAGGTTGAAAATAATGGACCCCTCCACCTTTGTCTTTTGTGGAGGGTTTTGTTCACCCCCTCAAAATTGCACTTCTTGTTTGAGCCTATTTTTTGGGCGAAACGAGTTTTGAAATATCTTATCTTTACAATATTAAAGGAGGATAGTAGCAAATTTTTTCCCTTCAAGATTCCCCCCCCCCCCCTAAATGCATATATTATGCAGTAAATAATAAAAAAAATTACTAAATATAAAATATTTAAAAAAATCAGTTGATTAGAACCTAAGCAGCAACTACACCAGATATTGACTGCTCCAAATAGAGTGGGCTCAACACAACACAATACAATTCAAATTCAAATTCGGGAGAAAAAGTATTGCAGAAGTTATGTAACTGTAAACAATGAAAAATTGAAAGATTTTAATAGAAAAGTAGCCAGTTTACTGCGTTTCCCTCCCGAAGACAATATCTATCCTCCCGATTTGTTGCTGCCCTTCTCCCAAGACAAGATTTTCTCTTTGAAAATGAAAAAAACTTCTACATGAAGCTTCTCACTATCGAAAGCTTCTCTCAAATATTGGTTTCTTCTTCTCTAAAATCTGTAACAATATCAAGCATGGGTAGGGTAAAAAATCGAGGAGAAGTTGAAATTGAAGGTAATGTTCTTTTATTGTTTCTATTATTTATTTAATTTTTTGTTAAAAGCTTTCGTTTTTCTCGAGATTCCTTTTTTTTTCCTTGCCTTTTCATTTGCTCTTCATACAATTTATTTCAGCATAATTATAGTTCGGTGGAAGAGTTAAATAAATATTATCTCTATGTTTGGTTGGATTTTGTTTATTTTGTTTATCTTTTTTTCTGTGAGGTTGTAGGAACACAAAAAAGTGTAATATACATTTTTTTTTGTGCTACCTCTTCGATACTGCAATGGTGGTATTGTCAGTTCCGAAGTAGCATTAAATTTACAACTGTATACCTTTTTTACAGATTTTATTGAAACTACAATCTTAAATTCCTTCCAAGTCGGCACTAACACATTGCATAAGGTATGAAGGAAGTGTTTAATTTGTTGAAGAAATCAACACTATGAAAATTCAATGGGCTGTCAAGGTACGAATTTTCGTGTTTGGGAAACAATGATTTGAATTTTTTCTTTTTTGCTTGATTTTGGATTCTAATTCAGATGAGACTGATATGCTTCTAATTTTATTCTTTAGTTTGACCACTTTTTTATGTTGTTGAGTTTTTTTATACTTATGTACGTGTTTGGGAAACAATGATTTGAATTTTTATTTTTTTTTCAAATTTGCTTGATTTTGGGTTCTAATTAGCGTTTTTGCTTGAAACTTTTACCTTTTTGGATTGGTTTTGGGTTCTAAACCAGATGGTTAATTTTTGGCATGGAATGACTTATTCTTCTTTAATTAGTTTGTTGAATATCTCCTGCTTATCTAGAGCATGTGCTTGAACATGTTGGATTTTTTTTTTTGACTTATTTTCTCTTTAATTAGCTTAGATCTGTTAATACCAAAAAATACCGGAATGTAAGCTAGCGTAAAAATCTTTGGATGCGTAAAAATCTTTGGATACCATTTTTTATCGTGAATCATAAAAATTAATTTTCAAAAATGAACCATGATTGTGGATTAAGTAATGAAATTTTGAAAGGTTGATAGAAATGATTGTATACGATGCAACTTGTGAGCTATATGATGCATATTTTATCATTTGGTTGGAATGAAGAGGGGATGATCTTGAAGAGGGAAACGCAGTGCAAGAAAATACCATTTGAATTCAATGACTTTATGCCTTAGATAGTGGGAAGATTGCCTTTGAAATGGTTCTAGAGGAGTTGCTTGAAATGAAGTAGGGTAAGGAGTAAAAGTCTGCTGCTGAATTGTGGATTATAGATTATCGTAGAGGTTGTGCCATTACTGCCACTTCAATTATTTAACTTTTCAATCACATTCTAGGTGAACAAAATCAGGGAGCTTCATCAGTATGAAAGTATCGTTGCAACTCATATCTCCAACTGTCGACAAGTAAGTGACCGAATCAAAGTTTATGTTCCTTTGTTCCTTTTGAGTGATCTGTCTATATCTATGGTTTTAGTAGTTTGAAATATTTAGATTAACTTTGATTTGATTGATGTTGTATCAGGTTTTTATTTGTGCAACAAATAGTCAATGTGCTGCCAGTGGAGCTCACAAATCAACTCCAGATTTGGTGCCTTTTATTATTTAATAAATTGATTTTCATCGTTTTTTATTATAACTTTGATTGACAATAGTAAGCAGTGGGTTTGTTTGAAACTTTGATTGAGGTTAGGGAGGTAGTCCAATTTTCGTTTTGATTAGATCTTTTATTCAGCCTTTTGAGTTAGGGATTCTTCCTAAAGCCCAGAGATGTCTTTCTTTGTTTGTTATTTGCATCCGAATGATTTCTTCATTTTGGGTTTTCTACATCGAAAAATCTAGTTATTTTTGTTTGGAAACAAAATTAGACCTCAATAACATCCGATGCTTTTCTTTAGGGTGAAAGGAAATGATAGTGGGAAAATCTTAATTTTACATTTCCAATCTTAAATTTATTGATCTTTAATAATATTATTTGTTATGCATTTTGTATTTTTGTTAATTATATATAAGTTTTATAAATACTTATCGAAATCATTATCATTAATAGAAATCTCGTGCATTGCACGAGTGATAAAACTAGTACTTTTTTAAAAAACGTGTGAGCCTCTGTTTGGTAAATTGTTTGTATTGTTCATAAATAGTGACGTCATAATGTCACTTAAAAATATCTCCCTAAAATTATTCAAAAAAAATTGACATTGTGAAGTTTTCCTTCTGCATTTAGAAGCTCCATGAGGCACAATGAGTTAACATTATTTTTTTATTTTATAATTATATAATTATTATAAATAAGGACATTGACCAATCAGGTTGTATGATACAAATTATTCATATTTGGACTCTTTATACAGTGAGAAATCATACGGATAAGGCCAAATTTATGCATAATAATTAATTTTAAATTTATAAAAAAGTCACGTAATCAATATTATTTAAATGTAGAAAGAATTGGAGAGTAAATTTTAGACTTCTGTACCTATTTATCCACGTTCTTTAAAAGTTAATTTATTTCATTGTGTGGTTAAAAATGTTTGAAAAATAAAAAATGATAGATTTGACTAGGATTTATAGTTGAGGTTGCCTATTGGTAATGTGAAGTTTTTTTATTTTTGTAGTTTTTAAAATTTTTTTTATGGATGTGTAGTTTTAAAAGGTTTGAAATGTCAAAAATTGTAGGCTGATTAGGAATGAATGGTTTTGATTGAATTTGAAAAGTTGAGGTGAAAATTTTTCCGTTATCAAATGGGCTCTGAGTGTTAAATAAATTTGATTTTAAAAAAAAAGGGTCAAATAGGGGCTAAATAAGTTTGCACGATTCGATAAAGGGAAGTGAGAGGGAGGGAACTAAGGATGACAATAATACCAACGAACTAGAAATCTGTTGGATACTCGATACAAATTGGCGATGATTACCCGACTAAATGAGTTTGTGGGTAAGGTATGAAATTAAATTTAAAAATCAGACATGGGTATGGGTAGGATATGAGTTTTTCTAAAAAAGTCGTACCCGACCCATATACTCATTAATTTCCTTTAAAAAAATTATAATATTTAAAAGGGAAAAAATTCTTTTAACTACACTAATTCATATGTTTCAAAAATAAATAAATAAAAATAGGTAATCTCTTTCAAATGAGTATAGAAGTATATATGTCCCGATCCGTCATTCTTAAATGAGTATATATATGAGTAGGGTATATAGAGGTTATAAATCTCTATTGGGTAGGGTAACTCGACCTATACTCGATCTATTATCATCTCTAGAGGGAAACTCTTTGATCACTAGATTGATCCTACTTATGGTCATTATCGACCTTTGAGTTGATAATCTTTTTTAAGTTGATTCTAACAAGCACTGGTATTTAATTATTTATGCAGTGTTCGGTAAAATAGTTTTTAGACCATTTATAAAAACTTCAATTTTTAATACAATCTTTTAACTACACATATTTTCTCTCTCTAATTTTTAACCATACATCTACCTCGGGATTCGCGAGGAAAAAAAAACTGGTTTTTTTAGTAGCCGAACAGTGGCTTTACACACTATGTTTTAAGAAAAATCTATTTCAAGAGGTGAAACTATTACTCACGTCTTTTCAAGTTGATGCGCTTATATGAATTCGATCTTTCTACATTGTACACATAATAGACTTGATCATGTCAAGAACAAAAACTCCATGGTATAATGGCGTTTCCTTTAGTGTCCGTACACATATGAATGGAATCTTTCAAAATTTTAAACGGAATCACTCAAGTCAATGAGATAGACGTGATTAATGAATTTCTTTAATTTATTCTAGAAGTGAAACTATTTATTTGACTATATTTTTAGAATAATTATATTTGCACCACAATTTCTTATAATCACACAATATTTGAATTGCATTATTAGTCCATAGTCTTTAAAGATAATTACATTTATGTTCTTTATTTTTTTCATCAAGTTCTTATCATTAAGTTCTCAACAATTATCAAATTTTGTCCTTCATGATAATTTTTCTCCATTTTTTTAGTATTAACGTGCTTTAAAATAATGAACAAGTATTCAATTAAAATTTTAAGTTTTTTACTTATTAAGTGTACAATAGGTAAATAAATATTTTTAATCCCCGTTAATAAATTTTTTGACAGAAATCGATATAAGAGACAGGATATATTAATTAATGAAAGAATTAAAATAAGAATACAATGAAAAAAAAAGTTGGTAGACATAATTGTAATATTGATTAAAGATTATGAACATTTCTTGCAATACATTTAACCTATTTTTATTTGAGTTTATGCCCTTGTATAGTGTAAATCTTTTGAAATATGGACGAAAATAACTCAATCCTAGAATGGTAGACTTTATTAATGAATTTATTAATTTTTTATCTATTTATTACAAAGTTTAAGTTGTTTCATTGATTTTAATAAATAAATAAATAAAATCCACACAGTGGACGAGTGAGCGGAGTCCCGGTTTATTATCCATTTGGCTTGAAAACAACTTTATTCAATAGATAGAGATACAATGCACCAAATTCTGATAAAATTCAAATCCAAATACAAAACCGCACAACTAGGCGAATGAGAACTGAAGCCTCAATTGATATTAATTTTATATCATTGCTGTGGAGCTAACATTTTTCTCTGTTGGTACATTGCATTTGCTGGAATCACTCATTTTTCACACACTACGTAGAATAATGAGTAATCAAGAAGCAGGGATAGGAGGAAGTAAAGGAGAATTTAGTCATAATAATCAGCCAAGTTCTGAAAGCAGTATTTATGAAATTCCTGCAATTCCTACGGCTGCTTTTGGTGGACTGAGTTTTGCAACTCAAGATCAAGAGTGTCACAACCCACTTTAATTTTTCTAGTCAAATAATTATTTTATCAAGTCAACATTTATTTTTGACCAATTTAGTCCAAGTGGAGACCAATTTTAATGAGTGAAATTTTTGGGGATCATTTAAATTTTATGATAAGTTGAAGGTTTACTTATCATTATGTATAGTTAAGGATTAATGGATATATATACTTATATAAATGAAGGACCAGGCATGCAATTTTCATCAAACTTTATAATGTCATGACATTAGGGGACAAACACTAACCTAACACACAACACACTCTCAGCAATTACACAAACAGAGGCTGGAACGTCCGCAAAGGAGAAAAATCGGGAGAAGAAAGAAGGAAAAAAAAAAAAAAAAAAGAAAAGAAAAAGGAAGGAAGAAAAGAGAAGGAAAAAGGTGGAATTTCATTCAACATTCAAGAATTCATTTTCACTTTCAAGAGGTAAGGCAATACCCATTTATTTGAGATATGGTGTTGATTTTAGGGTTTTGATTTTTGAGTTAAATGCTAGATTTTGGATGGATTTATAGTTTACTTGAAGATATTAAGCTAAATATTTAAGTTTGGTTGAATACATTGTGGTTACATGCTAGGGTTTATAATAATAGTGGATTAAATTCTTGATTTGGGCAAGATTGAGTTATTGGAGCTTATGTTAAATTATTTCAAGCTTAATTTGGTGATGTTTATTTGGAGATTAAATTACCCATGTAATTAAGTTGAAGAATTAGTCAATTACTAGTTTCTTGGAAAGGGATTTTGGTGTCTATGAGCATTTCATTGAGGTATTGGTTAAATAAAGGATATATGAGTTATAATGAAGCTATATTCACATAAGAGAAGGTTGGTTGGATGTAATGTTGGAGACATATGAAATTTGTGGTTTTGAGAGGAAGTTGAAAAGCCTGCCAAAGAGCCAAAGATCATTTAGTTGTATGTTTCTAGTCTTCATCATTCTTTTGGGATTCATGTATATATATTTAACTCGGTTCATTCTCGAGTTATTGTTTTGTCAAGTGCTTAGTTGATTAGAATGATATGTTGATGTATTAAATGTAAGTGGAATGGATGATATGTAGTAAGAACTAGATGGGAAGGCATAAGTTCTTTTGATTTTGATATGATGATGGGAAGGGATATGGATTCCCAGTATTTTACATGTGGTGGTTTGAAGATTTGTTGATTTGTTACGGGGAGGTTATATCCAATATTTAAAGGGAACTCTGTCGAATTTTTTTTAAATCATGGGGTTTTACGAGAAGATTTATAGAATTTGAATAGTTTCAGTAGCCTTGGTGGTGGGTCCAGTATCTAGCTGGCATTCATCATCGGCGCACGCCACGTCTCGGGTCCACATAGGGTGATTAGAGACGGGGTCGTGTCAAGTGGTATCAGAGCATGGTTATAGAGTCTGTTCGGTTGCATTGCATATGTATTGATTTTTTTTCTGTCAACCATTGTAGAGAGTTATGGCTCGTGGTGGTAGGACTCGCAGGCAACCAAATCCAATTCCTCAGACTCAGAATGCTCCTGATGGAGGACATATAGGGGAGGTCGGTGGGGCCGCAGAATCAGTTCACCAACCTCAGGTGCATCCCGAGGTACATCCTCCAGTGCAGCCTCAGGCACAAATGCAGGAACAGCCTGACCCTGCTACTGACAGGATCGTTGCAGCTATTGCTTCCCTCCTACCGCACACAGAAAAGGATAATCTCATTGAGAGAGCTATGAAACTTGGAGCAAAAACTTTTATGGGTACATCCAACCCAGCTGATGCTGAGCTTTGGATGAAATCTTTGGAGAATATATTTGATGTAATGGAGGTTCCTGAGGGCAAGAAGTTACGTCTTGCTATTTTTCTGTTGAGGGGAGGAGCTGCAGATTGGTGGGCATCATATCGATGTCGGTATCCAGACCCTAGCGTTATTACTTGGGCTATGTTCACGGATGCTTTCAATGAGACTTATTACCCTCCATTTTATCGCGATGCAAAACGTGATGAATTTTTGAGATTAGTTCAAGGATCCATGTCTGTTTCCGAGTACCATTTGAGGTTTGTAGAGTTGTCTAAGTATGCTAGTAACTTAATCGCGGATGAAAGAGAAAAATGTAGGCGATTTGAGCAGGGGTTGCGATCAGATATTCGGCCTTACGTGACAGTTCATGGGCATCAAAATTTCGGGTCATTGGTAGAAGCGACTTTGAGGGTCGAGACAGCTATCATAGATGGACGCAACCAAAGGGCACAGACGAGTTTTGGAGGTAGTGGCCAGACAGGGGCTTCAGGGTCTAAGAAGAATAGAAAAGGGTTTCGGCCAGGTGCTACAAATTCTACAAATTTTAAATCAAAGTCTCAGAGTTCGGGATTCAGTAAGATGTCAGGCCGGAGTCAGAGTTCTGTACAGCAGACTGGAGGGAGTCATATACATCTACAGGGCTCTATGCAGAGATCTTAGGGATCGAGGCCTAGTCAGAGTTCTGATTTTCGTAGCTTTCCACAGTGTCAGTCTTGTGGGAAGTTTCATCCAGGAGAGTGCCTTAAGGGAGTTGGAGTCTGTTATCAGTGTGGTCAGATGGGACACATGAGGAAGGATTGCCCAATCAAATCTCAGCAAAGTAGCGGATCACATATATTATTTCCTCAGCCAGGTGTTAGCAATGTGGGGCAGAGTCAGAGTCAGAGGGACATCTCAGTAGGGTCGACTGGCGGTGCTCAGTCTAATGTTGCTAGAGGTAGTATTGCTAGATCTGGAGCTCAGGCAGGGCGTAACAGGACTCAGGGTAAGGTATTTGCTATGACCCAGAAGGAAGCTGAGGAGTCACCAGATGTGGTTATTGGTATGTTATCTATTTTTGGTAGAGATGCTCGCACATTAATTGATTCAGGTGCTACACATTCTTTTATTTCTTATGCACTTGCTTGTCATGCTGAGAAGAAGTTAGAGCCTTTAGATAATGAATTAGCTGTAACAACGCCGGTAGGAGTATCACTTTTGGCTAGTAATGTGTATAGAGATTGTATGATAAGGGTGAATGATCATCAATTACGGGCAGATTTAATTCCTCTTGATATGCATGATTTTGATGTTATTTTGGGGATGGATTTTCTCTCTGAACATCGGGCTACAGTCGACTGCTTTCGCAAGGAAGTTGTGTTCGGGAAGCTAGAAGAACTTGAATTTGTTCTTGTTGGAGAACGCAGAATCTTCCCATCATGTGTTATGTTCGCTTTGGATGCACGTAAATTGCTAAAAAAGGGTTGTCATGCATATTTAGCTAATGTGATTGATACTAGACTCACTAATCCAAAACTTGAGGATATCCCTGTCGTGCGAGACTTTCCAGATGTGTTCCCAGAGGATCTTCCGGGACTACCACCAGATAGAGAGGTTGAGTTCTCTATTGATTTAATTCCAGGGACGGCACCTATTTCACAAGCACCATACAGAATGGCTCCAACGGAATTAAAAGAATTGAAGGTACAACTGGAGGAATTAGTTGATAAGGGTTTCATTAGACCCAGTGTTTCCCCATGGGGAGCGCCAGTCTTATTTGTGAAGAAGAAAGATGGTACGATGAGACTGTGTATTGACTACAGATAGTTGAATAAAGTTACGATTCGTAACAAGTACCCGTTACCTCGCATTGATGATTTATTTGACCAACTTCGAGGTGCTGCAGTATTTTCTAAAATTGATTTACAATCAGGGTATCATCAGCTGAAGATCAAAGATGCCGATATACCAAAGACTGCTTTTAGGACTCGATATGGCCATTATGAGTTCTTGGTGATGCCATTTGGGCTTACTAATGCCCCAGCTGCATTTATGGATTTGATGAATAGAGTTTTGCATCCTTATCTGGACAGATTTGTTATTGTTTTCATTGATGATATTTTGGTATATTCTCCTAGCAAGGATGAACATGTAGAGCATCTAAAAATTATATTGCAGACCTTGAGGGATAAGCAATTGTATGCGAAATTCAGCAAATGCGAGTTTTGGCTGGATAAAGTTGTATTTTTGGGTCACGTGATATCAGCAGAAGGTATTTATGTAGATCCGATCAAGACAGAAGCTGTGATGAAATGGGAACGCCCTTCTAGTGTGACAGAAGTGCGAAGTTTTCTTGGGTTAGCTGGTTATTATCGTCGATTTGTGGAAGGATTTTCCAAAATTGCTCTTCCTTTAACTAGCTTAACTCGAAAGGATTCGAAATTTTTGTGGACACCAGAATGTGAGAAGAGCTTCCAAGAGCTGAAAAATAGATTGGTTTCTGCTCCTATACTCACTCTTCCTTCTCCAGGTGAAGAGTTTGTAGTCTATAGCGATGCATCACGCCAAGGTTTGGGCTGTGTTTTAATGCAGAATGGAAAGGTTATAGCTTATGCTTCTAGACAATTGAAGAAGCATGAACTAAACTACCCAACTCATGATTTGGAATTGGCAGCAGTGGTTTTGGCACTAAAAATCTGGAGACATTATTTGTATGGTGAAAAATGTCAGATATTCACTGACCACAAGAGCTTGAAGTATATCTTTGATAAAAAAGAATTGAATTTGAGACAGAGGCGATGGTTAGAACTTATCAAAGATTATGATTGCAAAATTGATTATCATCCGGGAAAAGCTAATGTAGTTGCTGACGCTTTAAGTAGAAAGGTCAATAGCCATTCCACCAAATCTAGTGCGATGTGTGCTGCTTTGGTGGGTGAATTTAGAACCTTGCATGCTTAGTTGTCCACAACTACTACAGGGGCACTCTTAGCTCACTTTCAAGTGAGGCCTACCTTGATAAACAAAGTTAGAGAAGCTCAATTGCAAGATTTGGCATTGAAAACTTTGGAAGCAGAAGTCACTGTTGGCTTGCGAACAGACTATGAAATCAGAGATGGTGCATTATTTATGGGAAATAGGCTATGTGTTCCTGATATTCCAGAATTGAAGAAAGAAATATTGGAAGAAGCGCACAGTTCAGGTTATGCTATGCATCCAGGTAGCACCAAAATGTATCATACCCTGAAGGAGCATTATTGGTGGCGTGGTATGAAAAGAGAAATTGCTGAGTTTGTATCGACATGTTTTGTCTGCCAACAGGTGAAACCCAATCGCCAGAAAACAGCTGGACTTCTTCAGCCACTGCCTATTCCTGAGTGGAAATGGGAGCATATTACTATGGATTTCTTATTTGGTCTTCCTCGCACTCAAAATGGACATGATGATGTTTGGGTGATTGTTGATCGTTTGACCAAAACTTCAAGATTCTTGCCGATCAAAGCTACTTTTTCTCTGAGTAAACTAGCAAAGTTGTATGTGGATGAGATAGTCAGTTTGTATGGGACTCCAGTGTCTATTGTATCTGACAGAGATCCTAGATTTACTTCCAAGTTTTGGCCTAGTTTGCAAGATGCTTTGGGTACTAAACTACAGTTCAGTACAGCTTTCCACCCACAAACAGATGGTCAATCAGAGAGGACCATACAGACCTTAGAAGATATGCTAAGAGCTTGTGTTCTAGAGTTCAAAGGAAGTTGGGATTCTCATCTACGTTTGATGGAGTTTGCTTATAATAACAGTTATCACTCGAGTATAGAGATGGCACCTTTTGAAGCACTGTATGGCAGGAAATGTAGAACGCCTGTTTGTTGGGGTGAAGTAGGCGAGAGGAGATTAGAAGGACCAGAATTTATTCAGATAGCCACAGAAACGGTGAAAGTGATTAAAGAGAAGTTAAAAGCAGCTCAAGATAGACAAAAAAGTTATGCAGACAGGCGCATGAAAGATCTTGAATTTGCTGTTGGAGATAGAGTTTTCCTTAAATTGTCTCCTTGGAAAGGTGTGTTGAGATTTGGCAAGCGAGGGAAATTAAGTCCGAGATATATTGGACCTTATGAGATTGTGGAACGAATTGGTCCAGTGGCTTATCGTTTAGCATTGCCAGATGAGTTATCTAGGATTCATGATGTATTCCACATTTCGATGCTTCGTAAGTACATTCCAGATTCATCTCATATTCTCAAGCCACAGCCAGTGGAACTTAAGGAGAATTTAACTTATGAGGAGGAACCAGAAGGGATACTTGAACGAAAGGAACAAATTCAACATGACAAGATTATTCCATTTGTCAAGGTTCTTTGGAAGAATCATCCGGTGGATGAAGCTACTTGGGAAAATGAAGATCAAATTCGAGCCAAGTATCCTGACCTTCTAAGATAGTAGTTGATTGAATTTCGAGGACGAAATTCTCTAAGGAGGTAAGATTGTCACAATCCACTTTAATTTTTCTAGTCAAATAATTATTTTATCAAGTCAACATTTATTTTTGACCAATTTAGTCCAAGTGGGGACCAATTTTAATGAGTGGAATTTTTGGGGATCATTTAAATTTTATGATAAGTTGAAGGTTTACTTATCATTATGTATAGTTAAGGATTAATGTATATATATACTTATATAAATGAAGGACCAGGCATGCAATTTTCATCAAACTTTATAATGTCATGACATTAGGGGACAAACACTAACCTAACACACAACACACTCTCAGCAATTACACAAACAGAGGCTGGAACGTCCGCAGAGGAGAAAAATCGGGAGAGGAAAGAAGGAAAAAAAAAAAAAAAAAAAAGAAAAGAAAAAGGAAGGAAGAAAAGAGAAGGAAAAAGGTGGAATTTCATTCAACATTCAAGAATTCATTTTCACTTTCAAGAGGTAAGGCAATACCCATTTATTTGAGATATGGTGTTGATTTTAGGGTTTTGATTTTTAAGTTAAATGCTAGATTTTGGATGGATTTATAGTTTACTTGAAGATATTGAGCTAAATATTTAAGTTTGGTTGAATACATTGTGGTTACATGCTAGGGTTTATAATAATAGTGGATTAAATTCTTGATTTGGGCAAGATTGAGTTATTGGAGCTTATGTTAAATTATTTCAAGCTTAATTTGGTGATGTTTATTTGGAGATTAAATTACCCATGTAATTAAGTTGAAGAATTAGTCAATTACTAGTTTCTTGGAAAGGGATTTTGGTGTCTATGAGCATTTCATTGAGGTATTGGTTAAATAAAGGATATATGAGTTATAATGAAGCTATATTCACATAAGAGAAGGTTGGTTGGATGTAATGTTGGAGACATATGAAATTTGTGATTTTTGTATAGGATGTTATTTCATTTTGGGCATTTGTTAAATATTGGTAATTATTGGAGTTGATCCAAGGTTTTAATTTAATTTTCAGGAGGCGACACGGAGATTGGTCAGGCCTATCAGCCAAACTAGGTTTCAGTCGCAATCTCTGTGAGTGGAAAAACTTATTTTTCCTTAAAGTTAAATTTTAATATCTAATGGCATAAATTTTCCATACGATTCATGTTTTCAATTAAGTAGACAAGTTACAGAAATTACTACTTTTCGCAAATACAAGTTTAGAAGCATGATTTTAGACTTCTTCGCTAATCAAATTATAAATTTAGTACATTATTCTATAAAAGAATTTGTTACATGTAAATTATTATTGTGAAAAACCATCAGAAGTACCCAGGTGATATTACCCGCTCTGCACTGATGTGAATTTGTTTCCACAGTGTATGACCATATTATCAGATTATCAGAGGTCTTTGGGACCCACTCTTGTGCACATATAGGCTTTGGGCCGTGTACTAGGGTGCTTTAGCCTTTGGGGCAGTCTATGCGCATATGACACAGTTTATCAGATTATCAGCTTATCAGATTTGAATGGCTTTGCCTTGTACATCGAGAGTACTCTGTACTTGAGTAAAGTTATTCATTGGGTACACTTTGATGTGATTCTTTTCAGTACAGTATGATATATTTATTCATAGAAAAATATTTCAGCTTCTCATTACAGTTCAACGAATTTTTAGTATTATCAGACAGTTATCACAATTTATGCCATGGTTTCAGTATTTATAAATTCTCAATTCAGCTAGATGTGCTTTTCAGATAAGTAAAATCTTTTCTTATGTCAATCAAAAGTTATGGTTACAAAACAAATAGTGATTTTATAAAGAATTATAAACGAGAAAAGTATGACTAGTTTTCAAACACTCCACTCACTGAGTTAAAATCTCATATTTTTGTAACATTTTCATTACCAGGATACTTTTGAGTTTTGAGAGGAAGTTGAAAAGCCTGCCAAAGAGCCAAAGATCATTTAGTTGTATGTTTCTAGTCTTCATCATTCTTTTGGGATTCATGTATATATATTTAACTCGGTTCATTCTCGAGTTATTGTTTTGTCAAGTGCTTAGTTGATTAGAATGATATGTTGATGTATTAAATGTAAGTGGAATGGATGATATGTAGTAAGAACTAGATGGGAAGGCATAAGTTCTTTTGATTTTGATATGATGATGGGAAGGGATATGGATTCCCAGTATTTTACATGTGGTGGTTTGAAGATTTGTTGATTTGTTACGGAGAGGTTATATCCAATATTTAAAGGGAACTCTGTCAAATTTTTTTTAAATCATGGGGTTTTACGAGAAGATTTATAGAATTTGAATAGTTTCAGTAGCCTTGGTGGTGGGTCCAGTATCTAGCTGGCATTCATCATCGGCGCACGCCACGTCTCAAGTCCACATAGGGTGATTCGAGACGGGGTCGTGTCAAAGAGGCTCTTCAATTTTCAGATATAATGAATATTTTATCAGATGTTGAGCTTCCCACCAGCAAAATTTCTTGCATGACGGAATCTGAAGACAAGGGAGAATCTAGTGGCACGAAAAGAAAGTACGGCGACTTCTTGGAGCATTCACAGGCTCACTCCGACGTCGGTGTAAGTCATAATAATGGTTTTCATTTTTGGTTGTGAGCTACTAGGGGTATAAATTCTAGGTCAAACATATTCAATGACGCTTTACGTTGTTATTATTGATATATATTTTTTTTTTTCATAAAATCAAAAAAAAAGAGGTTCCACAAACAATATTTGCTCTCGAACTCTGGAACTAGGTCTCATCCCAAAAGGTCCACGTATTAGGTGAAGTAGTTCAATCTTTTATAAGTTCATCATTTATTCCATGTCTAACTGATGTGATATTCGTTCACACTTACTCAACAAAACTTTTGTGTGGGTCAACTTTTGTTCACGCTCCTACAATCCAATATCCCACATGGGCTAGCTTTAATGTCCAAACTCGATTCTTGATCCAAAGCATTCTTTCCTTGACTTTTGTTCTAATCCTTAATAGAGCATTTGTCAACGTGAAATTTCTTTATGGTATGATTCGTATGAAACAATTATAGTACCCTGAATTGGATTATTTTCATACTCGTTTCTTGTCTTGTATAGTATTTCAAACAAGGAAAAAATTTACAAATTGAGAGCACAAAGAAAACCTGCTTACTTAACATAACAAATGTTAAGATTTAAGATTTCATCTTAAAATGTCAACTTTATTAAGAGGAGTAATTCAAACCCTTATAAATTGGTGTATGTTATCATCTTTATTCG
Source organism: Ligustrum vulgare (assembly GCA_963555705.1). Lineage (NCBI taxonomy): Eukaryota > Viridiplantae > Streptophyta > Magnoliopsida > Lamiales > Oleaceae > Ligustrum > Ligustrum vulgare. Next base: position 53,639,961 of record OY743175.1, read on the forward strand.
ATGTTAGATTTTTTTCCTTAACAAAAAATTCAACAGTTTTTTTATTCGAATACGGTCAATCAAGTACAGTTCAGTTTATTGAGTTATGTTTGGTTTAATGTATCAAATACGTCCGAAATCTATCAGTAAGAGTAAGTCGGTTTGACACAAAAGATTCAACGATGCGTTCGCATTCAGTAATTAATTAGTGTGGAATTTTTTTTATTTTTATTTTTTGCTTGCAGGGAGATTTCCAGGAAACAGAGTTGAAGATAAGCTGTGAAAGTGGACAATCGGGAAGGTCACGTTCTGCTGAAGCACATAACATGACAGAGAGGGTAATTAGGAGTAAGGACGTGATATTATAGTTTCATAAATTTATTTATTGAATTTTAATTATGGTGTGTACTATGATGTCCTATGAACATACGGTTACGAAGACGACAATTTAAGGAAAAGCTGAGAGCCCTTCAAGAACTCGTTCCCAATTGTAGTAAGGTTCGTTATTGTAGTAAGCTTTTAGCCTCTGTTCTTTAAGGCGGTCATTATAATTTATAAGCCAATTTATAAATACACAATTTCTCAAATCACAACGCACATTTTCTCACATCACTTTTTAACCATACAAATCCTTCTTGAGACGGATGGTGACTTTCTTGTAGAAGATTGGTTCTGTAGTAGAGTCACTTTTGAAATAGAAGAATAGATTGTAATGACGAAATCTAGTGTAACATGTGTTAGAAAATTTTATTACAGATAATAATTTATCTATAATCTAAATAATTATCATGTTGGAATTATCAAGAATTAAATAACTGAAGCGGAAGCGTACCTTAATCAAACGTGATTCACGATAAACGATTTGACGGTGTTTGGATCTTCTAAATCGATACGTAGTCCTTATTATCTCTCTGATGATGGGATGTCAGACAAGATGAACAGTACGTAGGATTCAGGGACCATAACCGACTTTATATACTGAATTGCCATTTAACCTAATACGGCCCATCATGAATTAGGTAATGGCCTGGTATCTACACATAAAAGTCCATACATTTAATTAGATGCATTAAAGCCCGATGTTTATTAAATCCTTATTAGATCACTTTAATTGGGCTTAACCAAATTGATAGCCTTTTATTGAATACACAATAATTTACATATAAGCTCACACGATTGATTAAAATCCTTACAACATGAGCATATGATAATTCCAATCTTCTTCTTTTCTTCAGAAAGATGCAGCGTCAACGCTTGAAAATGCTACAAAATACATAAAGTTCCTACAAAATCAAGTTCAGGTACAAAATACATAAAGTTCCTCTTGTTTGGCCCCCATTTTTTTGGGTAATAATGTAGTTTTGAATAGTATTTTTGGAAGAATGTAGGATTAAAAAATGTTTGAAAAGTCAAAAATTGTAAGTTTGATTAAGATGGATGGTTGAGATTGAGTATTGAATAAATTTGATTTGTAAAAAATGGGGGCTAAACAGGGGCGTGGTATGTTTTGTGGATCATAAAAGCTTGAAAATTTTGGATTTGATAGTGTTATTGGTATTGCTTTGGCCTTGGAATGAGAATGTGCAAACTTTTTTGGTTTGTTAAAATTTTGTATGAACACCAGATGATGTCCATGGGAGCAGGTCTTATGTCTCAATCTCATTTTCCAAGCTGGAATCAAGAAATGAAGATTCCAAATCTATTTCCAGCTTTGCAAGTTTTGCCGAGGTCCGGAGTCGGGATGGGATATGGTATGGGAATGTACGGAATGCCTCCTTCAATTAACATTCCCATGAGTCCGCTGGCATTACCTAGTCTGTGTTCATCGGCATCACCATCAATCTTAAGGTTTCCTGTCTTGGGTGGATCCGCTCAAGTCCCGCCAATTCCTCCATTGCATTTTCCGTTCGATACCATGTCCGTCACATCAGTATCGAGCTTTCCTTCAGCATCCTGTGCTGTTACACAAGTAGAGAGCAGCTCCCATGGTGTACCATGCAGTAGTTTTGAATTGAATACTTCCAAAATGATTTATAAGTGAGGGATGTACTCATTTTCCCTTTTGTAAGTCATTTGATGTCTTTAACACGTAGTCTTAAAATGACTTGGGTATCAGATCAGACGCGAACTAGACTTCTATTTGATATAAAGCAAATTCAGTTCATCTAATTTTATTAAGATACGACCAAGTTACCTAATCAAAATTCAATTATTTTACAGAAAAATCAAAATATCTAAATTCCAAAATAAATTCTTGCTCACTTATTTCTCCACGTGTGAAGCAACGTCAACAAATTCACAATCTTCCATTTTTCATTCTTTGTTGGCTCGAAATACCATATTTTGACATCAACATCTGGTTCACCAAAAAAATTCAAGACGAGACGAGACAAAAGACACATCTTTACAAGACAAGACAAAACAACTCGACGCATCCTTAATCATCTACACACAAACTAATCAAAACTTTCATATATATCTCAAACAAATATTTTATTATGAAAATGTTACGAGCAGACAATGGCCTATTTTGAAGTCTTATGATTAAGAAAAACAAAGATAAGAGAGTACCATCCCAATTACTTCAAATTTTGAGTTTATTATGCTGCAAGAACATTTAACAATAGTCACACTCTTCTGTATATATACTACTGACTTAAAATTGTATTGAAGTATTGCTAATAGTAAAATGCAAGTATAATTAAACATCACTCTTCTCCTTACAGCCAAAACAAACCAAAGATTTAGGCCATTATTAAGTTCGCTTCAATCACATGAGTCTTCGTGGATTACGAACGCTCAGCAGCTTCACGTCATCAACAACGGGGCCACAGAGCGACGCAAAGTCTTTACTGCTTGTATGGTAGTACGTGCTAGAGAACATGACACGGGTTCTAATCGCAACAGCTTTAAAACGAAGCACAGCACGTTTAAACCCGCCTTTGCCCTTAGATTCATAAGGAATCTTAATAGTGTCTCTGCCGGCAAATGCTTCCACAATCATGGATCCTTCACAAGAGTTGCTAGCATCCCCCACGGAAAATGTGAGCTCGTAAGTTTTGCCGACAACGGTTCGCGCTACTTGTGCAATGGCACTTTCCCTTCCACCAACGAGTTCGATTGCTCGTTTGCCTTGTGGCACCTGTTCAAATTAAAAAAATATATAAGTAAATGAACGTTAACAAGTTTTAAGGTTTTGAACGAGGTAACTCGACAGTACCGAGAAATGAACAGAATCGATGTATTTGACAGCTTTTAGAGATTCGACCATCCAGGCTGGTAAAGGAGAGTTATCATCCTCAATGTTAGGCGGGATAAGGACCCCCCAACTTGTGTTAGGCAATATGTATGGACCTTCCTCAAAGTCCGCATTTTTCAGTAGATTCTCTGCATAATTAGGACAGCTCATGTAAACAAAAATGTTGTGTATGCAATAACAGCAAGATGATCGTGTGATTAGAAATGTCTTTCTAGTCCTAATCGGGCGACAGGCCTTTAAATATGATACTGCAACCGAATAGTGAAGGTGCCACCAAACACTTCATAAAAGCCTCTGTTTGACAAACATGTTCCTAAGCCATTTTTTAATCACACACATTTTCTCCTTCCACTTTCAACAATATATTTTACCTCAAAAACATAAAATAACATGTTTTTAAACACAACTTTTAACAAAAAGTTCATTTTGAGATATGGATATGGACATTCATATGTACTAGTTGCACCATGTAGCTCACGATGTGCTAAAAAGGTAAAACATTTTTCTCTTTGCTGTTTTCGTACAATCTTTTGTTTTTCGATTTTTCAAAACATCGAAAACTTGTTCACCTTCGTATTTTCGAAAATGCATTTTCGAAAATAAGGGAAAATTTGTGAAGGAAACTCAAAATGACATTTTTGTCATTTTAAATGTTTTCGGTGTTTTTAGTGTAAAAATTTGAAAAGCCAAAAACATGGAAAGCAAGTTTAATTTTCTTTTTTGAGAAATTTTTTTCAAAATGACAAAGCAAACACATTTTCAAAACCTAAGAAATAGACACTCAAAACACAAAACTAAAAACTGAAACACGAAGATAACTGCCCTAAACTTCTCAGCTAAGTATTTTTTTAGCCTCTATTTTGAAGAAATTTTAATCCAGATTTCAATTTAAGTTAAAATCAACAATTAATTTCAATCATATATTTCATGAATCTCACAATCTTTTAATCATATGTTTCGTCAACTTTTATTAAAATCTACTAAAAATTTAATTTTATTCTGCTTAATCTTTCTTAGGCAAAGATATGGACGACAAATAGAGTAAAGTTGAGATATGACGAACTCACGATTAGTAGGTTTGGGAGGGTAAAGAGCTCGAATGGCAATTGAATCAATCAGTGGTCCGCATGCTGGGTCTTCCTCGACTCCTGGATTATGTAGCAGTATCACAACCACATCATAGGATGCTCGAAATGCCCAAGCATACGAGTCCCAACCTTCACTATTATAAACCGTTTGAATCGGTAGCACACCGGAATCTGGTGCCACGGACACGTTCAGCCTCTCATCTTGTGCACAAGTACGGGCAGCAGAAAATGTTAACGAATAGTACATTCCAGGCGTAACGTTTACTCTTTGCTTGATTGACGCCTCATTTCCTAGCCTAACAGCAGCGTAACCCTCGGGAACCACTAGCAGCATGTCACCTTGCTTTTGCCCTGCCTTGATGTACTCAACAAAGCCAGAAGTTTCCCATTGTGGTATTGCATTGGATTTTAATACGACTGTTCCTTTCATGTCCGATGACTTGGGCGCCAATTCAAAGTTGCCGTTGCGCAGTAGTCCTGCAAGAATTCACACTATTTAATGTTATACTTCCTTCGCCCCAATTATATAAACTGTCTTTTGTTTTTCCCAATTATATAAACTTGTTTCTTTATTAAAAAATATTTATTTTATTTATTTATCAATGCACCCTATTTATATAATTGGGACGGATTGAGTAATTGATTGAACAACATTGTACATGTAGTCTCCAGGTCCAGTACCAAGTTGTCTTGTCTTGGACTATATGTAAAATTTTTAAAAACTTTTTGGATATTCAAAAGGCCCTTTCAAGCTATGAAGCACAGATACGTCGAAATCTAGCTGTACTCTGTGGGTTGGCGAGAAGTCGAAGGATAACGACACAGAGTTGCTAAGGCAGATCTAGAATTGAACTAACTAGAGAAAAGGGGAAAAAATGATTCATGTAGCCGATTTTCCCCAATGCTAAGGCCGGGTTCTTGGCGAAATTAGTGTATATCGATGCGGAATCCTACTGTCTAGGCCTCAAATTTATCGAAAATCAGACTTAGCCTCCGCTTGTTAAACTATTTATAAATAAGTTATAAACAACACATTTTTCCTTGGAGATTCTTAGCCCCTAAAAATCAAAAAGGTCACAGTCCATTAGCAGCTAAAGTCACCATTGTGAGAAGCATAGGTATAAATAATTGCTTCACTACAGAAATTAAGCATTGGATTTTACTTACTGATATCATATAGCTGTAAAAGGACTCAATTCCATTGTCTCCTTAAATTTTTAAGAACCAGAGTTGTGTAATCTTGACTGTTCTTGTCATTACTAGAATAAAACCTCCTCGGACAATCCAAGATCAACTTTACTATCAAATACTAGGATTGAAGTGTCCAGATTCAGTTTGTTGAAGACCAAAGTGAAGTAATAAATGTGATAACAATAAAGATAGAAGGGAATGCACATCTTCAAATGGAGAATGTCTACAGGATTTGTTAGTCAATAAGAGCACACTGGATACATAATACTAAACATTATTAAATTAGACAGTGTAGTGGATAAGATTTTAAAAACAATGCCAATAGTTGCATATTCAGACAGTACTGAGTATACTGAAAACTTAAAAATGGAGAATTCAGACAGACATATTTGTAACACAGAGACAGTTTCTGAACTCACCATCAGTAAAGGCTAAGGCAAAGTGGCTGGTAGCCACACAAAACAGTACCAACAAAACGACGACGCTTCTCTTTGTTGAACTCCTCTGCATTTTTCAGGGGATGGGTAGAGATCAGTAGATGTGTGAATGATTTCAAATTGGGGTTGAGAGGGCCATTTTATGCATGTCAAACTATAAAATAGCCTTAGATTTCAGCATAATTACATTGATGACCAAGTTGATAGACTTCTGAGACTGCGTTTTGGACCATTGCATGCTGACAGTAGTAGGCTTCACATGGCTTTATTTAGTGACGACTTTGCCCTTCTGAGATTTTTTATATTTAGTGCGTATTTTGTATTGTTTAAAAATAGTTTTTTTTAAGGGACCGTTCGGCTAAGAATTAATTTGTCAAATTAATACATTAAGGGTGTGTTTGATTAGAAATATTTTCAAGGAAAAAGTTTCCATCTTTTTGTGTTTGATTGGAAAATTTGCTTGGAAAATATTTTATTGGTACAAATATCTAATGCACAACTATAGTCAATTTCTTGGAAAACATTTTCTTACCATTTTGGTAAGAAATTTGCATAGAAAAGGAAAATATTTTCATTTGCCTTTTCCATGTTGAATCAAACATAGCCTAAAAGATAAAAAAGACAACAAATTTAATTTACACAATTTTTCAAATCACTTTTTAATCATCCATATTTTCTCTCTCCAATTACACAATTTCTCAAACCAATTTTTAACCTCACACCTTACCTAGAAAATACAAATAAATCAACAAAATAATTTTAATTCCTCCTCCAAACCGCCGAACGGTGCCTAAATGAATAGTTGTTTTTCGAATAATTAATGGTTGAAATTTTATTAAAAAATCAAATATTGTAAACTTAACTTTTAATGGATGATTGAGATTGAGTATAGTAAAAAAAGAGAAAAATTTAGAAAATCAAAGAAGGACATGATAATAATTCTATTTAGAGAAAATCGGATAATCAGGAAGCTGTAGACAAAAGCTGCTTGTAATCACATGGTTTTCACTCTCCTTGTCCCATAATGATACTCAGCATCCACTTCTATAGGATTTTCATGTTTTGTTTTTTAGCCCAATCTAGGACTGCTCAAAAAATTCGTAAAATCGCAAATCAAATCTAAACCGTAGATTTGAAATCGCGTGGATTCATGATTTTTTTCCCCTCAAATCGAACCAAACCGTTTCAAAATGATTTGGTTTAGATTTTGATTTTCAAAAATCACAAAAAATCAAATCAAACCGCTTTTATATTTTCAAATTAAAAATTAATTTTATTAGATTATAAAGAAAATAAAATAAGTCAATATTATTAAAATGTCGACACATGTTAAGAACATATAGTTGCCTAATATTGTTGACAATTTTTTTCAAAACACTTTATTCTATTAACTCTCACTCTAAGTCCATGGTGATTGTGAAAATATCTTTACTTTTCAAGAGTAATAATTATATTACAATTCTGAGTGTTAAACATATTGTCGTGTGACATCATCCGAGAGAGTTCAATTTGTTGTTAAATGCTTTATGATTTGCTATATGCTTGTATTTTTTTCGGGTTGATTTCATGGGTATAAATATTATATTGATTATGTTCTTTCTTTCCTCATTAATACTGATTCAATGCATTATCCCAGGAAACCATTTTGGAAACAAGATTGGAACTGAACTGATATAATTCTGAGTGTTAAACCTATATTATATTCTTATATCTTATTAGTTTCCATTTTATCTTATATATTAACTTATTTTAGCTTTAAAAATTAAAAAATACGAATTAATTTAACATCTAAAATATGTTATATTATGTCGATAGGTAAACCGCAATTTAAAACCGAACAAAACCGCAAAAAATGGTTTGGTTTGATTTGGTTTGTAAAATGAAATGGTTTGGTTTGATTTGGTTTGTAAAATGAAATGGTTTGGTTTGATTTTGAAAAATGTCAAACCGCTTGAAATAGTTTGGCTTGAAAATATGTCAAAAACTGTTCAAATCGGACCGCGTTCACCCCTATTGTACATAAAATTATTGAGAACCGACTCGGATTTGTTTTTTATTTATATTTTGAATTTTGATTATTTCTCTTTTATTACTTAAATAATAATGTCTAAGTGGAGTTTTAAGTCTTTTATATGAATTAAGAAAGTAAGCCCATGTTCTCTATGTTGTTTTGAGGTCGTTTTCTCTTTTTATTTTCAAAAACGCTAAAAACGCGTTCTCTTTACCATTTTCGAAAACGCATTTTGGAAAACAAAAAAAAAAATTGTACGCAAAACGCCCAAAACGAGGTTTTGGGCGTTTTGTGTGTATTTCGACAAAAAATGTCCAAAACGCGGAAAATGCGTTTTGGGATTTTATTTTATTTTATTTTCTTTTCTTTTTTAAGAATTATCTTAATTCAGAACTAAGCTTAATATAAAGTTTTTATTTTTTTATTTTTTTATTACTTTTTTTAGAATTATCCTAACTTGGAACTAAGCCTAAATAATATTTATTTTTTATTTTAGTTTTTATTTTTTTGAGAATTATCCTAACTTGGAACTAAGTTTAAATAAAGTTTTATTGAATTCAATATCAACATTACAAAAAAAAATTAAGTGAGAATTCTTGTTATTATATTTCAAAAAATGCACTGATAAATGGACTCTGCTGGTTTTGAAAGAACTTGGGTTTTCTGAATTTTAATATAAGTAGAGTTTTTTCAAATCCCGAACATGACCAAGCTGTATTAATATAAACTCTTAATGCTCACATTAGTGTGTTGCATGTAACCATGTTTTCAGTGTATTGTGAAAGAAAATTTATGTTTAAATTAGTAGTATTCTGTAAGCAAATTAATTAAAAATAGTTTAAGTAGTATTCTGCAAAATTTCAAACAGAACGTGTTTTCCAGCTTTTCATTTTCAAAAACAATTTTAAGAAATGACAAATCAAACGCGTTTTCAACAAATTTGAAAACAAAAATGAAAACAGGAAACACAAAACATTTTCGAAAATGAAAATACAAAATAAAATACAAACAGAACGCCACCTAATATTCTCGTCTAAACATAATTTAGAGTTGTTTGTGAATGAACTTTTTTTCCAAGTTTTTTAACTCATTTTTTTGTCACACATTTTTATGAAACTTATTTCATATTTTTCAATCACATATTCTCTCAAAACTTTTGTTTCTTCCATTACCAAACATACTCTAATTAAATAAATAAGTTCCTATACACGTCTTCGTTGGGAGTGTTTCTCATATTGCTTTCTTATTTCTATAATGTGTTGTATTTTAACTACATAAATTTTTCCAAATTATTTTTCAATATGTGTTTGTGTGTGTATGTGTGTGTGTTATTAACTAGAGAACAGGATATATGTTCATTTTGCAGTACTTAAGTGACTAAAATAATGGGAGGGAATTACTAATTTTTCTTTTTTAATATTATTATTTATTTAGTACATGTAACATGTCTAACATAGTAACATGGAACGTGTATAATAATGTTTGGTGGAGATGTTTATCTTATAAAATGATTATGGTTTGGTATAAAACGGGGATTACGTACTCACCATTCAGACATGGCTCTTAATTTTTAATTATATGGTAATAACTAATGATTAATGCTACTTTTACTTGTAGGTTGACAAAGAGAATGATAAAAAATAAGATGACGAAATTGTATGTGTTGATTTAAGAATTGATATGATGAGTAAAGTGATAAGATTGTGTCATGTGTGTATTATATTAACCTCCTTATTAGCTCTCAAGTACAAATAGCATGACTCTCCATATATTTCTCCACGTGACCCGACACTAATCATTCACGCACTCAATATCTCTAGTGTGTGCGCTATTAAATATGTTTACGAGTCCGTTTGATAATACTGTTTGGTTTATAAATTTATTTATTTATGATTATGAGGTAAAAAGTAATTGTTGAAAATTGGAGAAAGAAAATGTGTGTGGTTAAAAAGTAATTGAAAAATTATGTTGTTTATAAACATATTTATAAACAAAAAAGATTTCATTACAAGACGGAGGCTTAATTAATTATATACATTTTGGTACATTTGATTTTGAAGTATAGAACAAATCAAGTTTTTTAATAATTATATTATCCCCGTGAATCTGCGGGATATATGCATGTTCTTCATATATTCCACACATTAAACGAAATATTCCTAATACACTTGTCAAAGGTAAGTTGAAGCATAAACTGATCCATCGATATTTTTTTAAAAAAACAAAGAGACGCCTAATCTTTCATGAACAGATCTTCGAATAATTCAATTTTTTTATTATTATTTATTTACGGTCATATCCTCTTTTTATTCGATCAAAAATAGTAAAGTTGTTGCCCCCACATACATGTGCAGCTATAAGATAAGAGGAGTTGAAATTAGATAATCGGATGTTCGAATCTTGACTCTTGAAAAGCAATATTTAAATGTGGGAAGATAAGTGCTTATATAGAATATGGTCATGGTGCACCTTTTCATCCTTCTGAGGATTCCGTCCGCACGATGTAAAAAGAGTTCGTGGAATGGACAACAGTTGATCGAATATCACTAGTGTGCATATACTATATTCGGCTATTCGCATTCAAGTTTAAATAGATGTCGAATCAGGGAGTCCTTTCTCAGGATTAATTGGATGAAATTTAAACATTCGAGTCATTATAAAAAACAGTCAAGTTGTTTGCTTTTAATTTTAATATAATTTACAATTCTAAGTGTCAGTATTTGATGAAATTAAGGTACCACGAGGACCAACATTTTTTTAAGTACAAACTCCCAAGAAACCAATCAATGCTTGCATAATGTTACACTGATTAAGAAACTTGGTCTTTCTCCTTAGAGAACAAACATTTGAATTCAATGCCCCCATATGAATTTTAAAAAATCACGTTCTTCGAGAAAGTTTAAACGACGTCGAAGTTAAGAATCATGAACACAAATATCTTAGTTTAACATAGAATTTGACGATGCTTCATGAATCACTTGAAACGTGTTGAAAGTATGACTTATTGGATCGAATAAGAAAGAAAATTTTATTGAGATACTCTATTTTTATAGAATATAGGATAAGAAATAAGATTTTATTGAGATACTTTATCTATTTCAAAAGTTGCCTCTGTTTGGTAAAATTTGTTTATAAGGTTCATTGGATATTTATTTAGTTATTTGAAAACTCAAGAATTTTGGTTATTCAAAAAATTTCATCGACTATTTTTTACTTTTCAAAATATTGTCACGTTGCTATTTATAACAAATGTATGTCCAAATTATTTACAGTGTGGTTTATACACTATTTTTAAACTACACAATTTTTTAAATCATTTTTTAATCACACACAATCTTTCTCTAATTTTCAACCATACATTTTAACTAAAAAAAACTATTTCTATAACCTCCGAACACTCTGTTAAATAGGTGATTTTCCGTTTTCTTATTGAGTGGGCATTGAAAAGGAAAATAGAAAAATGACAATCTTGTTCAAATTATTCAACTCATACTAGAAAAACACATGATGTTGACGCAACTTCACCACTTTGATTTGATGTACGAAAGTGCTCGATCAAATTTTTTTAGTGGAAGATAATTATAATGTAAAAGAAATAAGAAAAGAAAACCAAAAGACAAAATTGATCTTTTTAAGAATCAATCAATTATTATCAAACTCCAAAATTTTAATAATTTTGGACTTGACATGGTTAAAGGAAGGGAAAATTAGACCCTACACTAGATACTTTATTACACTTTAAAAAAACACCAGAAATATATACTATTTAGATTTATACCAGATTTTCACTTTTCTTATCTCTCTCTCTCTTCATAGCGCATTAATCGCGTTCTCTCTCTTTGAAACCGCACTTTCCCTATTTTCATGTTTATCCCGTATCAATTCTGAATCCAAGCAAATATTCTCTATCAATTTTCGAAAATCATGCCAAATCCGAAATACCCATTAAATTAGGGGGTTTTATTCAATTGTGATTTCGAAAAACATTTAAAGACTTTTTTTGATGGACTTTTTTTAATGGATTTCATTGAATTTGATTGACTTTTATGGATTTATATAGACTTTTAAAGACTTTCGTGAACATTTATTTAAAAGACTTTCATATACTTTCAAAAACTTTTATAGATTGATTTAAAAGACTTTCAAATACTTTTAAAGACTTTTACAGACTTTTATTTTTTAATTGAAAAACATAAACGCTAATAGATTAATTTTCGTATGATGTGAATATGAATCGTTAATAATAATTATATGTAAAGTGAATTTAAAAAAAAAAAAAGCATGATAAATATAAATAGTTTTAAGACAGAGAAACATTTGTAATTAAAAAAATGGGGGAAAATAAAATCGCATTTTATATCGACATAAAAATTGTGCTATGTTCATAAAAAAATTTCTAGAGAAAATTCTTGAATCACTTTACTTATTATTATTTGTTTTGACACAATTTATTTATTATTTTTTTATAAGATCTTATGGAATTTTAGTAAGATTTATTTTCATAAAAAAAGGATGAAAAAAAAGAGAGTCCAAATATAAAGAAAAAATATTTAAAATAAAAAAATACAAAAAGTTGAAGAGAAGAGAAATAATGATTTGTTTAGTCAAATGTTTAAGGTTTCTAAAAATAATATGAAAGAAGAAAAATATAGAATAAATAAAATTACAATTTAAAAGAATTTTTTTTTATAAAAGTCTTTCAAAATCTTGAAAGTTAATGAGAGACAAATAAAGAGATTTTGTGGTTGTACTTTATGTTTAGAAGTTAGTACATAGAGGATTTCGTAAGAGTCTTTAAAAGTCATCGATAATTTAAATAACACGGGACTTTTAAAGACTTTTAAAAGTCTTTATACAATATACCATGACTTTAAAAGACATTTTAAGAGTCTATTAAAATCTAGATTGAATAACTCAAGATTTTAATGGGTTTAAAAAAGTCTAGATTGAATACCCCTAAACTTTTAAATTACATCAAAGTCTTTAAATTTCCTTCCAAATCCTAATTAAATAAACCCCTCTTAGAGTATCAAAGATTTCGAATTTGGGTCCTCCACTTCAACCCACCACTCAACATTTGAAATCTCGTAATATATCTTCGAAGAAATTGTGAAATCGAAAATGGTGAACAACCATACCTCTCAGTTGAAGTTGAAAGACCATGTTGGACAACATTATGAGGCTGCTTTGGTTGGGTCACCATCCAAAGTCGCTAGTACCGCCAAGTCGAACCCCGACCTGATAAGGAAGGGTTCATCCAGCAGGAATAAGACCAAGTCACTTCCTGTCATTACTCCGAGGGTAATTTCTTCTGAAATTATATTTTTTTCATGTTTTCCCCGTTGAGGATAGATTGCATGTGATTCAATTTACACATTACACCACATTACAATTCACGTAATGTCTAGACAAAATTGCTGCTTAATAGGTTATGTATATTTCATTTGTAATTAATCGAATGTCAATGTTTGTATTCCTCATCCCAATTAGATATGTAGTTGTTTGAGTAATGATGAAAGAGGATGTTTCATAGGTATTTTCCTCAAGGGGTTTGTATTGTTTCTATGTATATTTGGTTCATGTGGTAACACTTTGGAATATCCTTGCATAATGTTAATTTCTGACAATTTTTGCTTGCTAATAAATTGGTTTTAAATGGTCAAGGGTTGGAATATCCTTGCATGATGTTATTCTGTTAGAAATTGTGTCGAATTTATTGTGATTTTGATTTCTACATGAAGACTTGACTTTGTGGATAAATATTACAATACATTACATATCACACAAAATTAAAAAGTTTCTACTTCGTAGGTGACTACTGGTTTTAGTATATGAGAATTTGTGCAATATGCATAAATAGTGAATAATGTCTATGTAATGGATAAATATTACACCACATTACAGGATTGGTATTTTATCCTCTCACGCGATTACTGGTTATAAACTAGCATAATGATGGATATAACAGATGACATCATTTTCAATTTGAATGCTAAGTTGAGTTCATTCCATGGTCAGATGTTGATTTTGTGTTGATCCCTATCATGATGGCCAACCATAGACATTGGTTACTAGCAGAGTTCGACATCTGTCAGAGATCTCTAAATGTATACAACTCCATGAGGCGTAAAATTAAGGATCAAATTGTGCTTAGCGATGTAAGACGGTTTGCTGAAATTATTCTCTACCTCATGATCTACAATGGAAAATGGCAGCCGAATAATGGGATTGGAAAGACGCATTTGACATGTTGACTATCAATGTAGTGGACAACGTTCCACAACAAGAGAACAGGTAAGACCTACTTTTTTTTTTTTTTGCTTTAATGACCATTTAGATGTGATTGATGCACACAATATCTCACTACACACATTGATTAGGAAGAAGATTTTCAAAGTTTCATTGCGGTGAAGTAGAATGTGTTTGTGTGCACCTGTAATTTTGTTTAACTGTACTTAAAAGAATTTGAACTACATATGTAAGACTCTCTTAACACGTTTTTAATATTACAGGTATGATTATGGTGTATTTGTGATTAAATATGCGGAGTGTCTGATCAATGGAAAGCTTAGGGATTTTCCAATGCGATTTTCGGTGCCTGAGGCAAGATTGATCTTGGCCACTCAACTATTTAAACATGATAGATCACTACAGGAAGCCAGGGGGCGTGTATACAAGCGCCGGAGAACGAGGGGTGGATGCTAGAACTAGATAGAAAATATTAGTTTTTTTATTATGAAATAGAGTAAATTACTTTTTGCACAGGTCTTGACCAAAATATTACTCGATTTAATGTTGATAATATAAATTGATTTTTGCAATTTTAATTTGTTGGTTGGTGATGTTTTGCTGTTTACTATTTATGTCTGTGGTACCATTAGATAGGTGTTGATTTCTAAGTGTTTGAACTATTAGGTGTTTTTCGATGTTATTAAGTTGTTTCTTATAGGATATTACATGCTAATATACCAATACATCTTCAGATTACATGACATTACAGCGTTTCAATTCAGGGATTTTAGATTACATTTCTTGCAAGTTGCAATCCATTGCACATATGCATTATATAATTTCACGACATAAAAGCTATTCATTGGAGATAAGTTGTATTGCATTACAAGACATTACATGACTATGCAGGTTACATTACATGACAATACATTTCACCTTACCTAACATTACATGATATTACATACAGAAAATACATAATATTACAGCGAACTTGTACTACATTAATCACACAATTCATTCACCTTTTTGCTGGAAAAAATACATTTTTATTGTGCTTGGCAATAAGTTCTACAGAATACGAAACGACGTTACATGAAATTACATAGCACATTACATTACATTACACATAATTAATGAACACGTTGATTGAGTCCATACCTAAAAAAATAAGAAGAATGTTAATGTGAGTTAGGGTAACATAAAAATTGCATGATTGATATTTTATAATAACTACTCCAAGTATTACAGGCGTTGTAATATTATTAGAAACGAATTAAGGAAGTATAATGTTTACTCCCCTCGAATCCCAAACTAAATGTATTTCTTACACAGGATGTAATAAATGCATGTCATTACATCATAATATTTATCCAACATAAAAAAATCTTACACAACATTACACATATATGGAATGCATGCAATTTCACAGCAACATTACGAAGTGGCTGAATCTATTATAACATGAAATATTTATGTTATAAACTTTTATCACATGCATTATAATATTCATTTTGGAACGAAGATACAGGTGTACCATTTTCCTTCCCCCGAATACTAAATGAAACATAATTATTACACACAATGTAACAATACATTATCAACATTAAAAGACATTACATTGGCCGTAATAACATAAAACACATCAGTTTTCACCCATTTTATGTGATATTTTTTGTGAAAGTACGTGAAGTAAATCTAGTTCAATTTTCGTTCTTTCCACTCCCACGGAAATTACAGTTCGTTACAATATTATATCTATCTAACATTACAACATATTACACAACATTACGAAGTCGGGGCTGTGTAATATGTCGCCGGACTTACAATCCAGAAGCCGGAATTACGGTTCAAAAAGGAAATTACAGAGGAAAATTAAATGAAATGATTGAATTATCGAAAATATTGCTGGAGACAAATTGATCAGAACGAAATTGGTCGGGACTGATGATGTCGACACTGTGGGGATGGCCGGAAATATGTAGAACAGATCAACATTGGCCGAAATTGATGAAGTCACTACCGTGAAAGCAGTGCAGGAAAAATTGGAGAAGAAAGGCCACTGGTCCTGTTATGAAAGAAGATATAATTTTCCTATTTTGATTTTCCTAAATTATAGGCAACATGATCCTAACTAAAAGATTACCATATTTAATTATAATTATCTATTAATACATTACTTTTACCAATTCTGATATTTTTCTAAACTTTTCAAATGAAATCGTGTAATATTACGAATAATATGAAATTCCGGTATTTTTCAATTACGACACATTACAACCAGGTAGTTGCGTAATTTTTCCTTAAAGGAACATGACATGAGACTTGTAGGCCCTATCATTAATAAGGGCCCACACAGATGCAGGTCGAAAATTCAGCTGACCCAATTTAAAAGAGAGAAGATCATGGGTTGTTTTTGGGCTTTCTTGAGGGGTCAGTAGGCATGTAGGTCTATTAGAACATGGGCCAAGAACGAACCTCAGCCTATTGCCTACTGCCTAATCAAATTTTCTTTCTTAATTTATTTATTTATTTTTTTGTGTGTGGTTGTGGTGGAGCTTGTCGTCGAAGCTCTGTCCCCATTTGATAACCATTATTTTGGAAAAAGTAGTTTTTCAATAATGATTTTTGAGAAAATGTGTGATTAAAAAATATGAAAAAATTTTAAGTTTATATGCAGAATATTTTTATTGTATGAATGTATAGATAAAAAAGAGTATTATAAAAAAATGAGTTTTAAATAATTGTAATCAAACAGAGGCTCTTACTGTTTTAGAGGCGTAAGTTTTGTTGGATTGAGATAAATCTATCGAGGAATCATCTTTGACTAAAGAACACAATCTTTAAAGGTATCAATCTGAGTGATCCGTGCTGGGTGGCATGCCAACATAAAGCCAGGTAATGGTCCGCGTGAAAAAAGTCCCCTCGCTGGCTCATCCAGGTTGAGCACATGCGTGTTGCAAGTCGTGGTTCATTTTGATTTGGCTCGTATGAATAAAAACATAGATTTTTCATATTTATAAAAAAAAAATTTGTCAAATTTCTAAATAAGAAATAAATTAATGATAAATTAATATTTATACCTTAAAATATTTACATTAAATTTAAATTTAAATTTTATATTACATGAACTTTTTCTAAATTTGCAAATATAAATAAAACATGAACAAATAACAGTTAAATGATAAATGTATTTCTAATTATTATTATCAAAGAACATTATTTTTCTTAGCTATTAGAAAGAAAAAAATTATCTTTAGAAATTGTACTAAAGTTTGTAGAAGAATACCATATTTAATAAAAATAATTTTTTTTTCAAAGACCAATGGGTTAACTGCGGCCCATGAAGGTTTGACCAGCGAAACCCACGGTTCACATCTTCTTGACCCGTGAACTGTCCGCACGAGTCACGGGTAGGTCCGTGGTCCCGGGTCGATCCGGGCCTATTTTTATGGATATGATTGATCCGTCCATCTTGACACCTCTAACAACCTTGCACCAAATCAGTAAAGAAAAATGAAAAGACTTTTGAGCGAGTGATAATTCTAAGCTAAGAAGTTAGATCAAAGCAATCGTAGAATCAATTGATAGCGATAGTTCTAAGCAAATGCGACGAGGAGATCCACTTTGACGAGCTCGAGCATAGCGATCTACTAATGGAACGGTTATCGCTTGATTATTAAATCTTTCTTCAGCCCTTCTATCACAAAAATATGGGTTATATTGAAGCTTAGACGATGAACATCATAATAGATTAAACTAATCCGCTTTGTTTTTCCCTTTATTTTCTTGAAGTTTTATGTGAAAAATACAATAACAATCGAAATGTGAAAGATTACCATTTTTCAACTTTTTACATACTAATTATAAAAGCAAAATTGTCTCCTTTTTACAATAGATTTCAAATTTTGGACTATTTAAACTTTCAAATCACATCATCCATCGTACATTGAAGGTTCTTCTTCTCACATCAATACATTTGTCTAGTCAAATAGGAAAATTGTTTATTTGACAAAAACACTAACGGATATTTTTAAGCCAAATTACATTATTTATTTAGTTCATTTTGTAAGATAAAAATAAATAAATAAATAAATTCTAAACAAATTTTACGGAAATTATACATGCATTCAGGTGGAGCAAGGATGACAAAAAATTGATACTGAACTGACATAGAGAAAATATACTTGTACATATTCTTATACAAATAGGTTTACAGATTAGACACGTGACAATCATTCAGTATTTTACCTATTAATATCATATTATCTTCAAAATCAAGAAATACAAAATTGTCAACACATTTTATGTACACCTATCTATAGGTTTAATATGTACAATCAGATTTTTCCAACTAATTCATTATTTTTTTTATTTGTTACCTAAAAAAGGTGAATTGAGCAATCGGCCACCCACTCTTTCCCCTGATTGTACATGTTGACTATTGTCTTCAAGGCATAACTCAATTGACAAATGTTGAAGTGATGTAATGTCTATTGCGATGACAGTCATAAAGTAGGGGTTCGAATACTAGCAAATGCTTTGAATTTGACCTCCTTGTGATGAACATTAGTTGACAAGCTTCAAATCCTAACTAACTAGGACACATCTCGCGATTTACCCCTCCATAAAGCTCTAGGGGCAGGGTAATTGGGACCGTCAAGGTTGCGGTTCAACCTTTTTGAATATTAAATTTAAATAAATGTGTCATAACTCAAGCAATTTAAATTTTATTTCATCATCTATTAATTAATTCTCAGTATAAGTATAACGTTAGACGTATATGTAAAGCAAGAGTTACGGACGTCCATTTGTGAATTCAAAATTCGGGCTTCGGTTTGGGCTTTATACGTCGAAAGGAACACAATACCAAACCAATGTAAACAAAATAAAAGTGGACCTTATTTTGTTGATTTCTCACGTGGGTCTCCTTAAATGCAACCGTCTCCAATTATTCACATCCATTTTTTTTATTATTATTAAAGAATTTTGTTCACCAAAATATTGTAATAATAACTATTTTACCCAGAGAATTTGTTATTTGTTATATCCAATTAACATGGAAATCTACAAAAGAAATGAAAAGCAAACATGTAACCCGAACCGATTATATAGAGGCTTTAGTGTCTCACTCTATTTAAGAATATTAAGTAATGTTTTCAGGTTTGCCCGTTCGTGGGATTTGATCAAGGATCGGAGGTAGATTCAGACATTAAAATAGTATTAAAATTATTAAAATTAAAAAAAAAAAAAAAAATGGTCGACTTAGGTCTTTGACTGTGTTTGATCAGAGTAGGATTTGGCTTGCGTTTCGGATTTCTGCCGATCAGTTCGAGTTTGAAACAATGAGATAAGTCCTTTGAGGTGTTTGAAATTTCAGTCATCGATCCATAACAGTATTATTGAGAATTCATTTGATAAATATTCTATTTTTGCTTCTACTTCTTGTAAAAGAGTTCTTTTATGAAGCTAACTTATGACCCCCACTTTTAAAAACCCATCTAACCTAGTAAATTACTTTCAAAAAATTAACCAAATATGTTAAAAGCAACTTTTTAACTCTTTAAAATCTTACCAAATGGATCCTTATTGGCCCTCCAAATTACTACTTCCATGTTTGGCATAACTCATTTTCTTTGTTCAAAATTTATTCTCAATTACACAATTTTTGGAACTTAAGACTTTTATCTTCTTTTTTTTTTTTTTTTTTAACCGCACGTTTAATCATTTTTTATCGAAGCGTATCCTTAAAAAATAAGTTCGAAGTTGTAATTATGCACGTGTGTATGTCTCTTCTATGCACATTGTAATAACTCAACCTGTCATTTTCTGTTATTTGGTTCACATTCTGAGCGTTGGAAAATGCTATGAAGATATGTTACAATGGAAATATTCAATTAATCAAAACCTTACCTTATCTTGAATGGGTCATGTTACTAACCAAAAATAATATGCTTATAATGATTAATTTTTATTGTTGAATCTCTTTAAATTTGCTGAGAAACTAAAAAATATATATAGTAATTGAAGTTAAAAAAGGCAAACTCGTAAATAATTAGATTATCTTGCTCTTATATTTTGAATAATTCGAGAATTCAACACAACAATGAAATTAATAACCTGATTGACAACTCCCTCGCATGTGAGAGGTGGGGCCACTTTCATTTGAGTGGTCGTACTCCCTATACGTGAGGGGATTGTTAATAGAATTGTTAACCTCACTGTGATTCTAGCAAAATTTAATATTTATTCTCTATAATGTATATGGATGAATGAAAGCAATTTGTGCAAATTAACAAGCCCATAGTCTTTGGAACTCAGTTTTCAACTTTCCAAATTCAACAAACAAAAGAGTTTATATCACAACTTCACAAGTCCTTACTAAAATTCAGAGATGCCTGAGAAGTGTTCATAAACCGTTTAAATTATATAAGTGAATAATACTTGTGAATTCCTCAAAATGAATAAAAGTGACTTAAATATTTATAAAGAGTTTATAAAAATGAGCCAAAAATATGCTATAAGACTTTTCATTGTACAATTATGGATCAAAGTGTAAATTCAAGTTGAACTATCTCGACCAATGGAGACATGGCGTTAAATTGGTCATGTCATGATTGTCCCTTCAGACATGAACCTGAAATATTTTGTCATTTTTGTTTCTTAATTTTTAGAAAATGATATAAATTAGAAGAGTTGTTGCGCTCGACAACCCAATTGGCCCTATCGCAAAATTTTTAAGCCCTTGTTTGGTATAGATTATTTTGAAAAAAATTGATGAGATGTATGGTTCAAAAATTATGAATCCCATAAAATGTGTGATAAAATTAATTGTTGACTTATAAAATTAAATTTTAATCAGAACCAAACAAATGCTGAAATTTAAAATTTTATTTTAATAACTAATGATTTCTTTTTATTTGTTAAGAAAAATAACGTAGCAAGGTATAAAAATGTGGACTTGTGGACTTATGAAGCCTTCATGAGACAAAATTGAGGGTGGTTTCAATTAAAGACTACCCTCATCTAGAGATGGCAAACGGGCCGAGCCGCTCGTCGGCTCGTTGGCTCGGCTCGTCAAATCACGAGCCACGAGCGGCTCGGCTCGTCCAATTTATGGGCTCTTCCACGAGCCAAACAAGTAGATTCTAAAACGAGCCGAGCACGGCTCGGCTCGTTTTGCATGGCCGGCTCGTGAAACACGAGCCACGAGCCGAGCCCACGAGCTCGGCTCGTGGGCTCGTTTTTTTTTTTAAATAAAATATTAAATTTAGTGAAAAAAATGAAAAAAAAAAAAAAATTATGTACGAGCGCGAGCCGAGCCGAGCTCGTGGGCTCGTTTTTTTTTTTAAATAAAATATTAAATTTAGTGAAAAAAATGAAAAAAAAAAAAAAATTATGTACGAGCGCGAGCCGAGCCGGCTCGGCTCGCGAGCCACGAGCTCAAGGGCCAAGCCGAGCTTGACCCTCGAGTAACGAGCCGAGCCGAAGCTCGGCTCATCTAATACGAGCCACAAGCTCGGCTCGTTGCTAAGACGAGCCGAGCAACGAGCTTAATGGGCCGAGCCGGCTCGGCTCGGCCCATTACCATCACTACCTCATCCCATCACATGGAATGTTCAATGGTAGATAATATTTCTATCCACCTGAACCCCCCACCCCACCAGTTACCCAACATAAAATTATTAATTAATGTTGTCAGGATGACAGACGAGATCTGTATCTAACTGTTTAGAATTTCAGTTGCAGTCCTCAAACTATGCCTCTTGTAGCACTTTGGACCTCATACAAAAGAAAAGAGAGGAAAAAAATAATTAGAAAACGAATCTTCATCCACGTGCCCACTTTCCTCCCCCACGGCGCCACCATCGAATGCCTGGCCTTAATGCCTGTTGGCTGCTCCTTTCACCCATCTCCGAAATTCCCAAATTGGAGGAGAAATTCCCCCTCCGTTTTGAGATGCTAAAGGATTAGAGTGTGGACAAAAAATCATAACTTGGGAATCTAAAAGTCAAAAAATTTGATGATCGAAGTACTCCAAGAGGTATAGTTTCAGGACTCTGGCTGCAACTAATTTTGTGAAATAACAATTCAAGGCATGAATTAGAGATGGCAAAACGAATTGTGAAAATCGACACCCGCGAAGCCCCGCCTCGCATAAATTGGGCCAGTGGGGCGGATTCAAGACAAGAAAACTCTTACCCGATCTAGGAGGGGAGGAGACATTTTTTCGCACCCCGTTCTCCAATTTTTTTTTTTTTTTTTACGAGGTACGTAGGCTTTAAAGTGAAATTGATGTCTCTGGAATTTATCATTGAGCAAGTGATGTTGAGGTAGCTCAATTCATAGTTAGTCTTATGTGTTTTATTGGGATGGAACTTAAAAATCTTAAGTGGGTAATTCTTCTTCCATCTTCATGTTTGTTCATATTTTCTGAAATTTGGATGTCACTTTGTTGAAAGTGAACAATTTCAATTTGTCCAGATTCATACCAAAATGAGAATAGTTTTTGTGTGTGTACACATGAAGCCACTTTGTTGAGAGTGAGCATTTTCAATTTGTCCAGTTGCATACCAAAATGGGAACAGTTTTTGTGTGCGCACGCACAAAGCTCATGACTTTGTTTTGATGCAGTAAGAAATAGATTAATTTATGAAATCCGACTCGTCTTGTCTCGCTTCGCTTCGCTTATATAAATGGTTCACTAAATGGGGCAATTTGTCGCGCTCGCAATGTCCCCCATTTAAGCGAGGGGCGGGTCAGATCGGGGGCAAAAAATTTCAAGATGGGGCGGGGCGTGGTTCAGTCCAACCGGACCCCGTCCCGTTGCCATCTCTACATGAAAACTATACAAGACCGATAATATATGAGTAATTCTACACATTCATTTTATTTTATTTTTTTTAACATTTTCTAGTGACTTGCCGAAGTATTACCTCGGCATTAATTGATGCCGATGTGGACCATCATGACGCACCTCAGTATCAACCAATGTCGAAGTGACACCTCGAAAATGTCACTTAAACATGTCCATTTAGAATTTTTTGATAATATATTGACCATCATTTTAGCGGTTTCATTGAAAAAAATTAATTATTTTTATATTGACCATCATTTAAGAGGTATTATTGACAAAAAAAAAAAATTAGTATAATAAATTTCATGTTACCAACCAAACGATTGTGAGTATTGCATTGCACAGCAAACATAAGTTCCCAACATCTCATAAATAAATTTAGAAAAATTAGAAAGTAAAAAAAAATCGAAAATGAATGTGAAGTTGTAATGAAAATCAGAATTACACAAAATGAAATTGACAGAGCCACTTTTGGAAACATAACATGTTCAACTGTTCAAGTGAAAGGGAAACCTGGCCATCTGTATTCACAATGAATGAATGAAAGATGAAGTGAAGGATGTCAATATAAATTCAAGCCCATTAATTAGAATTTTGGATTATGCTAGGATTGAAGTCGAAGCAGACAAATGAACATGTCACGTTTTGGGCCATCGTGACAGTAAAATGCAAATAGTCCTCTCAGAAAAATTAGTCCCTTTGGTAAAGGATTCCAAAACCACAAATCCAACCAGTGGCGGATCCAGGATTTTTTATTGGACCGAGATGAAATCAAATAGGAGAGTTGGTGCGGGAGTTGGAAGGGGGGTGCGCCCTCCTCTTTCGGGGGTTCGGGGGCAACGCCCCCGAATTTTTTTTCCAATGATAAAGAAATAATGTAGTAAAATCTACATTACATTCTCAAAATCAAATAATCTAAAACTAACCCCATAAATATTATCTAACATTTTAACTGACATTCTCAAATTTAAAATCACATTATAACTACCACGAAATTAAAATCAAAATTTAAATAACATAATGCTATATAAATTTATAATATGCATCATATTCCCAAAATCAAATAACATTCTTAAAATCAGATAATCATAAGACTAAAATCACAATAATCTAAAATTGACCAAACCGATATCATATTTTCTAATCACATTCTTAAAATCAATATCTCAAAATCAATATCAAATCAGAGGAACTGGCTGCTGCTAACTTTTTTATGAGGATCCACTGAATCTTCATCCAAATTGCCAAGAACTCCATGAGAACGACGAGGTTTCAAAGCATAAAATTCATTCTCTGCCTGCAGCAATTTCAAATTGATATTAACATAATTCATAAATAAGTATAAGTTATTATAAGTTAATAACAATATAACATTAACTGATTAAAGTTTAAACTAGCAGTAAGGTAGTAAGCAGTAGCAATTACAATTTACATATAACAAATTATTTGCATTTACTAATATTGGCACAATGGCATTTCGCATTTGGAGCAGCCGAGCAGAAGAAGAACTGAATGAACTATGAAGCAGCCAGACGGCAGAGTCAAGCAGAAAAGTGAAGAAGAAGAACCTCACTACCTCAGTCAGGACTAGTCAGGTCCCGGGTCCGGCGGCCGGCGAGCTGCCTGGGGAGCTGCGCGCGGCGCGCCTGCGCGCCCTGCGCTGGAGCTGGCGAGGGGCGAGGCAGCGAGCGAAGCTGCGTGCGGCGGATGGCGGACCGGCGGTGGCGGTCGGCGGAGTTGAAGTTGAAGCCTGAAGCAGTGAAGCTGAAGGGCTTAGGGCTGAGCTGAGAGTTTCAGTCTCTCTCTTTCAGAATCAAAGGAAAGGAACTAAGGAAGAAACGGAAATGAAGAGGGGCGGATTTAGGTCCTTTACGCTTGGGTCAGTGGGTGGGAGTTGGGCTGCTGACTGAATTGGGCTGAGCTGGGTAATAATTTGGGCCGAATTACTAACTAGTTTTTTTTTTTTTTTAACAGGATCTGGCCCATACCAGGACTGGGCTTCAGCCCAGTATGGGCCAAGGCTAAATCCGCCCCTGAACCCAACAAAAACGGCAAAATTTTATTGATTTACAAACGATGTTTTACAAGAATCACAATAAAAGTTTGAATCAAAACTCAAAAGTTTACAGAAACATTTCAGACTGCAAATCGCGCAAAAACTGCGTAATAACTCTCAAAAAATCAGAATCAAAGTGTGTTTACAAGAACACAAAAACATTCTCTAATCTATTACAACAACATAGAAGAATATCACAAATTTTCTTCTAAAGAATCAAATTGAAAAGAGAGAAAAATTGCCAAGAATCAAAAAGGCGTATGAGAGAGATGAAAGAGAAAAGTGCAGAAGTCTGAGAGAAGATCCGAATGAATGAATCTGGACGCTCCCACTCTGCCTTTTCATCTAGCTAAAGGATAAGGTGATCTAACGGTTCAAACGGCTCCAGGTGTAGATCAAACGGTTATAACAAATTCAGTTCAGATCAAGAAAAGTGTGTTTCCACAAATGCAACTTAGGCTCCGGGTTTAGCAAATATGGACTCGGCATTTTCATGGTTTGGGCTGAATCATCTGGTTCTGGGCTGGACTACAATCTGGATTGGGCTTAGCTGCAGATTAGGCCAAAATATTCACAAATTTTCCCCTTAATTTGGTGTAGGCTGCAGCTATTTTCATTCCAGCTTTCAATTGTATTCAGCACCTCTATATAATTTTCTGCAAAGTACAAAACAGCAGTATCAAATTCAAGGATATTAAGCAACTTCAAAGCATCTTTAAATTTTGGCTATGGGTATTACTTTGGTTCCAGCATCTGCTGGATTAAACCGAGTAGGGGTTTTAACCAGTTTTACAAAACCATTTTCAGTGATGTCTCTTATAAAACGAAATTTGACATCTATATGTTTAGATCTATTATGAAAGACAGTATTTTTACTAAGATATAGTGCACTTTGGCTAACAGTGCAAATTTCAACTTTTGGTTTACTCAAACACCCTATTTCAGAAAGTAATTCCCTCAGCCACATGCATTCTTTTACTGCATCAGTGACTGCAATGTACTCTGCTTCAGTTGAAGAAAGGGCAACTAATTTCTGTAGTTGTACTTTACAACTGATGCAAGAAGAGTTTAAGGTGAAAAAATAGGCTGAAATAAACTTCCTGTTATCAATATTTCAGGTGAAAAAATAGGCTGAAATAAACTTCCTGTTATCAATATTTCCACCAAAGTCAGAGTCTACAAAGCCTTTAAGTTCAAAAGCATTTTTAGATTTAGAATACATGAGACTCAAATTCAAGGTTCCTTTCAAATATTTCAGTAAAGATTTAAGAGCTTCCCAGTGAGGTTTTCTGGATTACTCATAAATCTACTTAGAACACTAACAGAAAAAACAATGTCTGGTTTGGTGGAGACCATGAGATATATTACAGAACCTACAACATTAGAATAAGGAACATTTTTCATTCTGTGAAATTCTTCTGCAGTTTTAGGACATTGATTATTTGACAATTTAAAATTAGGAGGTAATGGTAGTGTAACAGGTTTAGAATCAAATAGGAAAAGTTTTTCCAAAACTTTTTCAATGTAACTCTTTTGATTCAGGAAAAAAAATTCCTGCGAATTTATTTCTAAACACATCAATCCCAAGAATTTTCCTAACTGGACCTAGGTCTTTCATTTCAAATTCAGTTTTCAAATTCTCTTCAAGACAAGAAATAACATGCAGACTTTTACTAGCAATTAGCATGTCATCCACATACAAAGGCAAATACAAAGGATCAGAAATATCATTCTTAAAGTAAAAACATGGATCATATGAACTTTTCTGGAAATTTAGACTTTGAATGAAATTGTCAAATCTTTTGTACCGCTGTCTAAGTGCTTGCTTCAGGCCATAAAGAGATTTCTGAAGCAGGCACACTAGATCAGGCTTTTTTTCAGTTCAAAACCTTTTGGTTGAATCATATAAATGGTTTCATCAAGCATGACATACAAAAAAAGCAGTTTTGACATCCATTTTCTCAAGTTCTAAATCATTTTGAGCAACTAAAGCAAACAAGACTCTAATAGAAGTATATTTCACAATAGGGAAAAATATTTCTGTGTAATTTATGCTTTCTTTTTGTGAAAAATCTTTTGCAACTAACCTAGTTTTATATCTAGGCTTACCCCCTTCAGAATCTCCATCCTTTATTTTAAAAATCCATTTGCAGTCAATCAATTTTTTGTCAAAAGGTTTTTTTTTATTAAGGTTCAGGTCTGATTTTTTATTAAGGAATTCATTTCCTCTTTCATGACTGCAAGCCATAAATTGCTGTCCTTAGATACCATTGCTTCTTCAAATTAGCAAGATCTCAAAGGTCATATGCAAAAGTTTATATATTTTTTAAATTAATATCTTATTCATTTTAAATTATATCATTTAAGTTTTATAATACTATCTATAAACTATTTTTTGTATTAATTATATTTTTTTTATAATTATTGTATTATTTTGAAGTCGAAAAATATACAATATGAGTGTCAAATCGAAGATCTCAACTGGAATTTTAATACAAAATAATAAGTGGGAGTAAACTGAAAATATATTGTCTTTAAATCGTCCCGAAATTTCTTAGTCTGTCTTTTCCTCTAGAAAATCAATTACAATTCTTTTTTTAAATCGCAAAGAAAATAAAAATAAAAAAGTTGTTAATATTACATAAATATTTTATGCTTTAAAAATAGGAAATGAAAGTAAATAAAGTTTTATATCACATAAATATTTTATCCTTTAAAAATAGGAAATGAAAGTAAATAAAGTTGGAGCGTTCATCGATCTATTTTTTCTTTCATTTTCATTTTAATAAAATTTTGAGTGTATATCACAAATATATCTATTTTTCACTTATTACAAATTCTATTTAAATGCAATTTTGTTTTCTCACTTTAAACTTTAAGTCAATTCAAATTACAGTGTTTAAAAAAATTTCCTGGAACGATAAACATACAAACCGTTAAAAAATTTAGATATGTGTAATTGTACATTTTTTGTAATTAATTGTTTTCTTTCGTTTCTCATTCTAAATTAAATATTCATTTCATATGTAATACATGAAAAGTAATTATATATATTTTTTTTTTTAAAAAAAAAACGTTGTCAGTATCACATAAATATTTTTCTTTTAAAAATAGAAAATAAAAGAGAATAAAATTGAGCATTCATCGATCTATTTTTTCTTACGCTCTATTTTATTCTATTTCATTTTAATAAAATTTTAAACATAAATTTTCTGAAATGGTAAACATACGATCCGTAAAAAATTAAGGTATGTGTAATTGTACCTTTTTTTTGTAATAAATTATATTTTTCCGTTTCTCATTTTTAATTAAATATTTATTTCATATGTTAACATATAAATTCGATATATGTGAGTAACAAATGATCGTGCATCGCACGAGTGTAACACTAGAGGATATTTAAATTCTCTCAATGATACAATCGCTAAAATTGAGAACTTATTCAAAAAGAATGATATAAAATGTGTCATGATAATAATTGTCAATAATTTAATACATTAATACCCATGATAATAATTGTTAATAATTTAATTCATTATATTATTAATAATTTATCTTTTCAATAGATAATTAATTAAATCTCCTAAAAATTAATAATAAATCATTTCAAAAGAATTCTTATGGTCATAATAATTGTTGAAATAAATTATTTGAACGCAATGGATAGTGATTGTGATTTAAAAGTAGATGAAGCATTTGTTTAGTTTACATTAAAATTTTATCTTTTTTCTACGATATTCAATCTCAACCATTTATTAAAAGTCAAGCTCAAAATATTTAACTTTTCAACCAAATTTCAACTATCCATTTTCCTATAAATCACTATTCATTATTAAAAAAAAAAAACACTTTTAAAATAATATCAGACACACAATAAGGCAGGCAGAGAATGGCGGAAAGGAAAGATGATGAAGACTCTTAAGAGAGAGAAGAAACAGTAAGATTTGTTCAAACAATGTTAAGGGCGAACAAACATCCCAGATAAAAAATCAAAGTGAGTTAGATCATCAAACATCATGAAATACATAATAATCCTAATCCTCTATTTCCTGGTCCATAGCCCAGATCAGGATCACTGTTCTCATCATTGAGAATACGAAAATCAATCAGCGATAGAGCGCCGTGCCATCTCTCTGTAAATAACCGGTTCCCAAAAGCTGCACTAGAAGAGGATCATGGAATCGTGCGCTCATATAGGGGCAATGCGCCCAAAGCCTCACGTTCAGCTCGCTCTTTCTTTACCTGCATATATATTAGTAGAAAGATAAATTAATACTTGAAACATACAGATTCCTCGGAAAAGGAAGATCACAGAAACTGAGAAACATTCCATGTACAGCATTCTCTGCCCACAACTTTGGAGAGTTTCACGATAAAAAAAACCAACAAATAGCATCTTTACCAATGCTATGTTTGAAAGAAAAGATCTCCCGAAGGTAAACACTTGGTGCTTGTTTGGATTTCATTAAAATCTCCTTATAACTTGAAGTCAAACATTATTTTAACCACATTCACAACTACTACACACTTAGCCCCTGTTTGGTGCCCATTTTAAAGAGAATGGTTTTTTGAATAGTGATTTTTTAGCGAATGTGTGGTTAAAGAGTAGAGAAAAATTTTGGAATTACAAGCAGAATGTTTTATTGTGTAAATGCATGGTTGAAAATGAGAGAGAGAGAGAGAAAAAAGGTTCGAAAAAAAGTGAATCAAACATGGGTTTAATATCCACACATTTCTAGGACCCGTTACTCCTTGTCATTATAATTTCATTCTAATGAAAACCCAAACAACCACTTAGTTGTAACTACATGATGAACTTTTGAATGCATCAGCCACCAAGAAATCCCTTTTCACTAAAGCACAACATTTAACGTTTGACATCTGAAATTACATGCCGAGGTTAACATAAAAAACACTTGTTCAAAGATAACAATGAAAAGAATTCTTCCTTGTGACTGCAATAAATGGAGCAAGTATAAACATGTAGGCACTTAAGAAAACACATACAAGGAGATCCATTGGCCTAAGCCAAACCCATAAATGCATATGAAAATTTCCAAAAATTTGTGGTACTGGTAGAACTAAATTGGTTTCTGCAGAACTCAAAAGTCAAAATGATTCCTCGTACAGAGCAGTCGATGCATATAAAATCCAAACAAAGATTAAAAAATAATTTTGTCCACAATAAGTGCAACAATATTAGATACAGATACTTACAAGAGCTAACATTTCCTGAAGATAGCTTCGGAATGGTGTCTGCATAGCCTGTGAGAGAAGATAGGTGAAATGCATTAATTGCCATAAACAAAAGACTTGTTATTCAATACATCCAAAGCCGTCGACAATACAATCAAGTATCAAAATGGCAAGGTGTGGCAACCAGATCACTATAAGTATACGATGAACTCCAGATGATTGTGGAATACCAGAATAGTATGGAATATATTGAAAAGTGGTGCTCCAAGCCAGGAAGGGTCAGGTGAACACAAACTTGATTAGTACAAATTTCAAATTAAAATCTTACCACAGCTTAAGTTATCATGAGACCCCACTAATATTAATCAAAATAAAGAGAGGCGCTAAGATACAAGAAAATCAATCAAGCAATTACTGAAATAATGATGCAGATTTCATATAAGGGTTGCCAAAAATATGCACTTATTTCATGCAAAAAAAATTAAAAATAAATTATAATTTATTTTGTAGACATATTTATTTAAATATATTCATTTTGCCAGTTTGGAAAGTCGGAGACACAGTCATTTTTCGTTAGGATTTTTAGTATGAATAGGACCGGTATTTTGTCTGAACCATGTGTACACTGATTTGATATATTTAGTAACATTGAAGTTCATCTCTGCATTTTTATCCCAACTCTCCAATCCTATTCTCTCTCTCTTCTACTTCATATTACTTCTTCAAAATGGTTTGCAGAAGTAAAGAAAGGACACTGCAGCAGATATCTGTTTCAAATAAACATTAATTTCAAACTAGGGAGCATGTTGTAAAATGTCTGCATGGAAAGACGTTAAACCAAGGAGATATTCCTGTATGATTTTATCAGTAACACCATTTACCTTAACGTGACTCCCATTTCATCTTCCTCACTATCTAAATTCCTCAGAAGATTTGACAATGTATTTAATTTTACAGATGGTCATTACCGATCACATTGTTCTATTCGAAATCAAAATTAACTTCCTTTAACACAAACAATTGGATTAGTACAATATTTCAGAAGTTCAGGAAAATGTAATTTTAAAATTTCTCAAGTGTCAATATAGTGCTAAATTTTGCAGTCGTGACTTCTAAAGCCACATGTTAGCGACAAAACATCAGTCTTCTAGTTAACTAAGCTATGAATGAATGAAGCACTAGGTAACCCCATTTTTTACCACATATTTATACCAGATGGACTGCAAAGCTGCTATATGCATTAGAAGTAGATCTTAAAAAAATTCTTCCAAGCAATTTACTCACTGGAAAATTGCATCATCTGTATCTCAAGCTATTTAACTTACTTGTAAACAAGGTACGCTAAGGATGACAACGGTGGAACATGATAAATCCAACTCCATATAAGTCATCTATGTCAATATGCTCGATGATTCCCAGAGTTTGGGTTCGTTCTTTATATAGACAAAATTACAGTTATACAAGGAAATAAATCAAACTATACAATTTAAAGATATAGAAATCAATCTCTGTTTCTATGCTAGTCTATACAAGGAAGGAATATATTTAGGATATTCTAATACCCCCTTCGAATTTATGCTGGTGAGTCCATAAGCATTAATTTGCTGACGAGAAAATTATGATGAAGACGAGAGAGAGATTTGGTGAAGATATCAACAATTTGTTGATTAGTAGAGACATGGGATAGAGTGATAACTTTAGAATCATAGGCATCATGAATGAAGTGACAATTCACCTAAATATGTTTGATGCGCTCATGGTACACAGGATTAGCAGCAATCTAAATAACACTAGTGTTATCTCAATGGAGAGGCATAGGATATAATTGGGGAAAACCAAGTTCAGCAAGAAGACCACGTAACCACACAATCTCAGAACATGCAACAGACATAGCCCAGTATTCAGCCTCTATAGAGGACTTAGAGGCACTACTTGTTTCTTATACTTCTAAGAAATGAGAGCAACACCAAGAAAAATACACCACCCGGTGGTAGAGCGACGAGAATCAGCACAACCAACCCAATAGCATCACTATAAGTGGTGAGCTAAAGAGGAGTCCCTTTAAGAAAGATCAACCCTCGATGAGCAGTCCTAATGATGTAGTGAATAATGCAACGAACAGCTGCCATGTGAAGATGATGAGAAGCATCCATAAATTTGCTGACGGTATGAACATCGAAGGAAATATCAGAACGTGTGATAGTAAGATAAATGAGACTTCCTACCAACTTCCGATATAGGGTAGGATATAGGATAATTTCGCCTTCATCCTTGCGATATTTAAAATTCAGGAAGGAGAATAAATTATGGTGAGAAAAGTTGTCCATTGACAGAAATATCACCTACGACTGTGATAGGGAGTGTTACCATTAGCAGTGTGTATTTGAAGAAAGCCAGTATACACTCTTACTTTACTAAGTAATCTAGAATCACGAGGCATATGGTTAGAAGTACCTGAGTCTAACAACCAAGGAGAAGCAGCAGAATATTTATTACACGAGGACTCAAGGCTGATAGAGTAGAGATGATCATTTGTTGGACCATCTCAAGAGTGATCGAGACATGGGAAGAACTGAAAGAGGCTAGAACTTGAGGGGCAACAATGTATTGAGAGCTGAACCGGAAGTTGAAATGACAGCAACAACATAGCATGTTTCATGTTTGCGTGGGGACGAATAGGACACTCTTTGAGAACGTGTCCAGGCTTCTTACAATAATTGCAAACTTTTCTAGGACATTGAGAAGCTATATAACCAAAACCCTTACAATTGTAACACTGCACACTAGAAATATCTCGAGATTTAGATTTTCCATATGCAGCATAAGCAAGAGAAACTGGAGTAATCTGACTCTAAAGATGTTCCAACGATGTACGAGTGATAAGTCGCTGCTCCTTTCTTTGCAACTCACCCAAACAACCATCCAAACTGGGAATAGGGTCGCGATGCATAAAGTTGGACCGGATGGATTCAAAGTCAGGTCGCAATTTCATGAGAAATTGATCTCTCTTACTCACTTCATGCACGGCTTGGACGGCCTCCAAATTTGCAGGTGGAACAGAAGCATATCCAATGTTGGTATACTCAGTCCAAAAATTAGAGAAACCAAAATAGTACTTTTCAATAGTGCAACAATCCAGGCCATAAGTTAGGAATCCTTGGTTTTCCAAGCAAGATATTTCTCGTTTTCCTCTCGAGGTCAGGAGAGGGAATAGTCCCATCAATATGTCCCCACAAGTCGCATTTTCCTTCGATCAATAACTGAAAATGAAATGCCCAAAACGAATAGTTTTTTCCAGTAAGGCAAACACAAATTGAAGTATTTTGCTCACTTGACATAATGAACTCAGGAAATAAGAACTCAATATAAACGATGTGCAAACTGCCCACACAAGTTACTATGTAAATAAATTGAGTATCCCACGTAAGTCAAGGATCTAGAAGCTGAAGGCAAAAAAAAAATACAAAAACCACGACCAACCACTAAAAGTTAATGCACAAACCATGACCACAAGAAGAAGCAGGTGAACTCGACGAAACCAAGAGAAGCAAGAAAATCAAGAACCAAAGGTGCGAAGATCAGGACTGAGATGCATAGCAATCGCGCCTGAAACAAAGCACTGTCGGAGAGATCGCGCTAAAGAGGCAGCGCCGATTGTGACCAACCCAAAAGCAATCGATGAACTCCAGAAACATGTTGTGTTGCTAGGGAAGAAGCCCTAGCCGATGTTAACAGAAAAACTCTAGGAACTCACAAAAACGGTATGACTCTGATACCATGTCAATATGCTTGATAGTTTGCACGATGATTCCCAGACTTTTGGTTTGTTCTTTATATAGATTAAATTACAACTATACAAGGAAAGAATATATTTAGGATATTCTAATAATCTATACATCTATGCGAAGGCCAACCAAACAAAGAAAGGGAGGGAATAGTTTCTCTAAAACCAGGTGTAATTATATTTCCAAAGGTTGGAAATGCAAAGTATTAGCTGCCAGTAACTTTCCTCAAATTTCTCCTTCCAAAATGACCGTTGACAAGATTGTGGTCTCATTCTTGAGGTCAATAAACCATCAAGCATGATGCAAAAAATGCAAAGATTCTATCGTGTGCTTGAACAGCAGAATTTTTTCCTCCAAAGCTATGAAACAGAACAAGCAAACAACAATTGAAGTTCAGAGAGACGCATTATTTTCTTTTCTGAATGTGAAAAGCATGGCGCATTTAATAAATTTGAATAATTTCCCAATCATTGTAGTGGAACTAAAAAGATAGCAACTTGTAATTGGGAATAAAAAATATTTAAAATTGTTTGAAACTTAACTAAATTACTACAAACATTTCTTGCACATGAAAAATTAAAATCCAATCACTGTCTGACTCACAAACTAATCACGGTCTAATAACATAAAAATTAGTCATGCTTCCAATAAATTTAACATAAATCAACTTTCACATGCAAAGAAAATTTCATCATAAATAACACAAAACTAAAACAATATAGAAACACATTGGAGGAAGGCTACTAACAAATGAATGTGTGTAAATTGCAATATTGTGTATAGCATTTTAATTAATGTCGCAAAGCCCAACTTAAGCAAGGAAAATAAAAATACATCAGCATATTATATTTGTAAAATAGAAAGAATCTTTTTTTCATTACCCAAATTTCCATATTATTATACACCCATGGAACTCTATACAAACAAAAAATCAAAAGATGAAAATCAGTTACAATGCCCAGGAATATAAGGGACTCGGAGAGATTTGAGACACGCGACAATGAGGGTATTGGCCTAGCTTGACATAAAAAGGGGGGGAACAGCAAGGCCGGCCCTGAACATAAGCAAGCAAGGCGGTAACATAGGGCCCTGGACCAAAAAAGGCCCCAAAATCGAAAAATTAAACACATTGTTTTCAACATATATTCTGAAAGTAGAATAAAGATAAAAAAAAATGAACTTAACATAATTGGTAAAATAGATAAACATTATTTGTGTTTATGCTATTGGTCATTGGTTCAATTCTTCATGCTTCTAGATTTAAAAAAAAATAAATTATTGTGCTCGAAGGCCCCAATAAATTTTGGAGCTAGACTGCTAGTGGTCCACTTAGGGAAACTTTTCTGCAACTAAGGCTCGTGAGTTGGATGCTGACAAAAAAGCTGGGGTTTTGGCTTTTAAGCTAATCTAAACATGATCAATTACCCAAAAATAAAAAAATCCACAAACCGTAGTTCTAATAACAGAAAAACAAATCAACTTAATTATACATACAGGTGCATACTTGCGTACGTAAATACCCTTGTAAACCACATACCTGGAGGTCTTCGGGGAGGTAATCGTGCTTCATGGAGAGATCCATAGCGCGCTTGAGGCGCTGATTCCTCGCATCCACGATCTCTCTCGGGAGCCGATTAAGCGCCTCCTTAACGTCCAATTCGTACTTTGGGTCATATAAATCATCATATCGAAGCCCTTTTCAAGCATATTAACAACAATAACATTACAGTTAAAAGTGATTTGGAGAATTGGGAACGAAAGAACATGTTTGGTAAACATGTTTATAGCAAACGGAGGCTTAGATACCGTATTTGCTAAGGCGGGTTGAGACGGTCTTTTTGTGGATGGCAGCGACAGGGTTCTTCTTTGGGTCGACAAGCCACCGAGAAAGTGATGATGCCATTGGTTTCGATTTTGTTAAAAATTTTGATGTCACATTCCAATTAATCGCTGTAGATTAGTTTAGATGTGTGATTAAAAATTGAAGAAAAAAAGATGTATTGTTAAAAAGGTGGTATTAAAATTAAGATAATTTTATTTTCATAATTTCACCCACAATGTGAGTGACAATCCACTCATATTGGGGGTGGGGGCCACAAAATTTGAATTTTTTTTGACCCCCACCTCAATGTGAGTGAATTGTCACCCACATTGGTGGGTGGAATTGTGATTGTAGAATCATTGTTAAAATTATATATGTATTAAAATCAAGGTTTACTTAAATTTGGGAAAAGCGAGTTTGGTTACGATTAGGGTGTGTTTGACAGAATAAATTTTTTCACCTCAAACCATAAGAAAATATTTTTTTGAAAATTGTCAAAACAAGCTTTAATTGATTGTAACTAGAAAAAAATTTCATGGGAAAAAATTCAATCAAACACCAAGGCTAGAAATAGTTTTTCTTGATTTAACATTTTTCATGTAAAATTTGCTCAATCAAACATAGCATTAAATTTTGCGAATGCGAGTTTAGTTGTAAATGTAAAGTGAATAGACGGAGTGCATTTTCGGATTTTTTGTCGCCCTAGTAAATTTGGGCGGGCTTCTCAGACCCATCATGTTGGCCTTTTGTTATTCAGAAAAATATTCGATCCGATTCGAACTCCGCGAATACTTGATTTGAATCAAGCGAAAATATTTCGATATGTGGATCGACTGACAGATACCGATCCCCCAGTTTAATTAATAAAAACTAATTAAAAAACCTAAATTTTATTCGTCAAAATAAAATTAAAAAAAAAATACATAAGCCCTAATTCGTCCCAGAAAATGGCGATCGCAAGACAGATATGTATCGAAATAATTTTCGTGGATGAATACGATTCACGATGATCAATCACGTTGCCATCACTAGATAGAAGTGTAAAATGGGTCGATAACTAGTGTTAAGAGATCCTTTATCATAATTCGAGTCTCTTCGTGATCAATCTTTTTTACTTTCTTGCACGGCGTAATCCACTTTATTGATGAGGTTTCAGTACTCCAGGGATATAAAACTCGACAATCACTGTCAATATTTAATTGCCGTGTGTATTATTCTTCGTTTCTGATGAATCTCAATTAAATAGTGAGAATAGGTACTAGAAAATTTACGCTTCTTAGTAGCATAAAGGGCAAATAAAAGGAGGATAATAGGTAAATTTTTCCCTCCCAAATTTTTCTTTCAAGACCCACAACCAAGTAAAAAAGAGAGGACAAAACAAAAACAAAAAAAAAAAAAAAAAAAAAAAAAAAAAAAAAAAAAATTCAAAAACATTGGGCTGCCCGCCACATTCAAATTCAAAAAAAATGGACAGCCGCATTTCTATAATTTTTTTTTTTTTTTTTTTGCTTTGTTTATTTTTTCTTCATTTGAATATTTGATATAGATAAACACGTGCTCGGTAATTTTGAAAAAATAATTTATTGTCATTTTTATAAATCACAAATTCTGAAAATATTTTTGTTTTTAAAAATATTTTTTTATATTTTTGAGGTAAGATGTATGAAGATAAAATGTGTACGATTAAAAAATGATTTGAGTAATTGTGTTATTTAAAAATATATTTTTTTTAGATTTGCCAAACAGAGGCTAAAAAGTTTTACAACACACATTTATAATTATTGTGCTAAATTTTTTATTGAAAACTAAAAAAAAATGTTAAATACAAGAGTCTAAAAATGTATATTATTTTATATGTAGATTATTTTAGTAATAGAATGTGTAGTTAAAAATGAGTTTGAATTTGATTAATATTTATAGTATGAGTATTAAAATTATAATTTATCTTTGAGATATTTTATTTATTTGTTGTTCTTAATATGATAAATAAAATATACTATTTTTGTGGGAAATTATATTTATTCCAGTAATAGTTGAAATAAATATATTCTATATAAAAGCGTTACGTTAGAATTGAAAGAATTAGATTAATATATTTTGGAAATAAATAAATAAAATCATTGAAGTTTTACTTCCTAATATGTCAATTAAATGAGTATGTTTTTAAATATGCATATTACAAGAATTATTAATTTGTTGATATCAACTTTTTATTATTAATATTATTATTAAATAAAATGAACAAAAAATTCTATTTATACACGATAAAATGGAGTAACCGAACAGAAAGAAAAGTGATATTTTAAAATAATTGAACATATTATGCCTCAATTTGATGTTGATTTTATAGTTATTAGAATTATTATTTAATGGGGTATTTTATTTGTTTGTTGTTCTTATTTTAATATTATAAATAATATTTAAAGGACTAATTTGAAAAGTGTTATTAGGGAAATGTGTTGTTGAAAAGTAATGATTGAGATTGATTTTTTGAATAAAGATTGAAAAGTTGAGACAAAAATTACTATTATAATATTTGAAATAATGAGCCTCAAATATTGGCTAAATTTTTGAAAAATGTGTGAATTAATTGTAGATAATCTTTTATTTATATCTAATACCGTACATCGCACGGGTGATAGATCTAGTTTCATTTATTCTTCATTAGTCAAAAGCTTTTTCATTCTAATAAATAAGGTCTGCAGTTCAATTTGAACCAAAATAAACTTCAAATCTTAGCCAAAATGTAATGAAAACTCAGAAGGGTGTGACTGATGTTGGGATATTTAACCCCAAATTTAGAATGATAATTTCTTGGACAATTGATTTTCTTGTTAAAGTGGTTAACTTGGTGATCAAGTTAAGGGTGAAAAGAAAAGGAAGATAAGTTTATGACATGAATTTCTTTCCTTATTCTGGTTATTCTACTTCAACAAGGAAATATCTTGGGGTACAAGTAATACACGTTTTTGGGTTATGTTTACCTATAAATATGTGTATCGAGGAGCCAATTAATTACACATTGACTAGAGATTATTGTGAGGAAAAATGTAGTCTAGCATCTTGATTTTTCTTGGGTTCTTTGTGAGTTGTATAAAGAAGTAGAAATTGGTAGATGTGGTAAAACTTGATTACTTTTATTACAATACTTGGGGTTTGGTGAGTGCAAATTCTATATAATTGTAACAATTTATTATATAGTGAAAAGTTTTGACGAGGTTCGTGGACGTAGGCAAGTTGTCGAATCACGTAAATTTCTATGTTCGTATTTATTTTCTTGTTGGTTCAATTATTTCTTGAACATCAAAATTCAAGTGGGGTTAATTAGAGAGTGAATTTGTGTGTAATTTTCAACATTGGCGTCGTTGCCGGGGAAATCGACATCTAATTAATAGAGCATCAGGTGGTTCAAAAATTTATTTTGGAGTAAAAGAAAATATGTTTGGAAAGCACAACGTGGAAAAATTTGACTGGAAGATCAATTTTGGCTTGTGATAATTACAAGTCATGGATGAATTGATTCAGACGGGACTGGAGAAAGCTTTGAAGGAAAAACTATCTCTGAGTTCTGACAAAGAAATTGAATCCAGTACGAGTGGTGAAGATTTGGATTTGAAAGCTGCTAGCATGTTACAACTTTGTTTGGCCAAATATATTCTTGCAAATACTTATGGGATATTTGCGGTGAAGGAACTGTGGGAAAAACTTGAAGAGTTGTATCGGATGAAGAGCTTGTCAAATAACTTATATCTAAAGGAGCGATTCATTCTTTGAGAATGAATGCAGATATGAAAATCTTAGACCATCTTAATATTCTCAATAAGGTTGTTTCTGAATTGGAATCTATTGGAGTTAATATTGATGATGAGGATAAGGTTCATCTGGTCTCTTCCATCCACGTTTGAGTACATCATGCTGATTTTGATATACGGGAAGGAAACGGTGGAATTTTCAGAAGTTAAGTTAATTAGGTTGAAGTGACAGTTCATCTGAAAACGCTTTACTTGTTACTGAAAAGTGGAAGAGAGGTAACTCCATGAAGAAGAAGGTAATGTGTTGGAACTGTGGTAAATAGAGTCATGTAAGATGAAATTGTCTAAAAGGTGGAGCAGAGTCGGCAAACTGCTCGGAGGTGGACAATGCGACTCTCCTGGTGGAGGGTGGTGGTGATGTACTTTAGTAAGATGGGACTTCCTTATGGCATGAAACTAGTTTCCATGGTAGAGGATGTGCTCTTACTGGAGGGTACATGTGTTTGCACACGGGCATTGGTTTGGCGTTAATGCAAAATGTGTGGTGAAATTGATGTCGATGGCTGATGAGCTCCCAAGGAAAGTCAAACATGGGGGTTGCATCATAATTTTTCAGCAATGTTTATTTCGACATGAGCCGATGAAAAGCTCGGAGTTCGTTGATAATTCTGAGTGCTGGTTATACTCCTACGGTGGAGTATGAGATCGTCAAATTGTTAAATGATTGCCTGTTTACCCAATGATTGAATTTGAATTTTTTGACTTGGATGAATTTGTGTCAATGTGGAGATTGTTGTAATATTTAACCCAAATTAAGAATGAGAATATTTTGGACAATTGATTTTCTTATTAAAGTGGTTAACTTGGAGACCAAGTTAAGGGTGAAAAGAAAATGAAGTTAATTTTATGGCATGAATTTCTTTCCTTAATCTGATTATTCAACTTCAACAATGAAATATCTTGTGGTACAAGTAATACATGTTTTTGAGTTATGTTTACCTATAAATATGTGTATTGGTGAGCCAATTAATTGCACATTAACTAGAGATTATTGTGAGGAAAAATGTAGTCTAACATCTTGATTTTTCTTGGATTCTTTGTGAATTGTACAAAGAATTAGAAATTTGTAGATGTTGTAAAACTTGATTATTTTTCCTACAATACTTGGAGGTTTGGTGAGTTCAAATTTTATATAATTGTAATAATTTATTTTATTATATAGTGAAAAGCTTTGGCGAGATCCATGGACGTAGGGAAGTTATCGAACCACCTAAATTTCTGTGTTCGTATTTATTTTCTTGTTGGCTCAATTATTTCTTAAACATCAAAATTCCTGTGAGGTTAATTAGAGAGGAAATTTGTGGGTAATTCTCAACAACTGAAATATCAAGACTCATAAGAGTATATAAGCTATGAATAAACAAATAAGAGAAGCATAACACGTTTTTTCATCTGATTCCACGTCAAAATAAGTACCCCCTAAGTTTCGAAGATGAAGTCGCTACTAACCTCACTAAAACAATTTCATCTTAGGTGATCCTACAATCATTCAAAGAACGCTGCACACTAAGCCGAGTCTACAAAGAAGATAGAGAACAAAAGGTGGACGCCATTTAAGTACATTACTTCATCAACATAATCCAAATATGCTAGATGCATTTTCAGGCAAGTATCCATGTCGGGAAACGAAAACTGTGGCTTTAAGTATTATACAGTCGATACCTTTGGGACCTCCACAGGGAATTCGTGAATCTCGTCGATCCATGGGCTCTTCTCCGTTGCCGGATTTATGGTCCTCAAAGCTTTCCACACTGCACTATTACATTTGAATCCTGATCCAAAGGCTATCTGCCACATCCTGTCTCCCCTCCTAATCCTCCCTTTGGCTTCGGAATATGCTAGTTCGTACCAAAGTGAGCTGCTCGAGGTGTTGCCAAATCGGTATAGAGTCATTCTTGAAGGCTCCATCTGCCAATCAGATAGCTGCAAGTTTTTCTCTAATTCATCCAACACGGCTCTTCCACCGGCATGTATGCAGAAATGCTCGAAAGCCAATTTGAAATCAGGGATGTAAGGCTTAAGCTTCATTTTAAACAGCTTCTTCCCGACCAATGTGGCTAAGAAAAGCAATTGTTCGGACATGGGAAGCACAAGGGGACCCAATGTAGTGATATTTGTTTTCAATGCATCACCAGCTACTGCCATCAATTCCTTTGACAGAGCTACTCCAACTTTCCCATTGGAATCCTCCATCTGAGTGACACAAGAAAAGCATTTATCATCAGAACCTTTGTGGGTTCTCACAGTATGAACCAAACGGTACTTGGATCGCCACATGTCAGATCTTTTGTTTGAAAGCAAAATGGCTGCCCCTCCCATCCGGAACAGACAATTCGAAACAAGCATTGACCTCTCGTTCCCAAAATACCAATTTAATGTAATATTCTCCATGCTGATTACTATAGCATAAGTATTGGGATGGACCTGTAGAAGGTCTTTGGCAAGATCAATAGATATCAAACCAGCACTGCAACCCATCCCGCCTAGATTGTAACTAATTATGTTTCCCCGGAGCTTGTAATGGTTAATAACCATGGCAGACAAAGAAGGTGTCGGATTAAACAAGCTGCAATTCACAATCAAAATCCCAATGTCCTTCAGCTTCAGAGAGGTTTTAGCAAGCAGCTCATCCATGGCACCAAACATTACAGCTTCAGCTTCTTTTCTTGCTTCGGCCATACACGGATTTGGTGGTATCCTAAGTACAGCCTCGGGGAGATAAGTTGACTCACCAAGGCCCGACCTTTCGAGAATTTTCCTCTGAAACTCAATATTTTCATCAGTAAATG
The DNA here is from genome assembly GCA_963555705.1 of Ligustrum vulgare. Taxonomy (NCBI): domain Eukaryota; kingdom Viridiplantae; phylum Streptophyta; class Magnoliopsida; order Lamiales; family Oleaceae; genus Ligustrum; species Ligustrum vulgare. Next base: position 53,682,471 of record OY743175.1, read on the forward strand.
AACCAGTCAACCGCGACCTTTCCATGAAAATCTGTTTGGTGCATTTCCTATCATCATCAGGCTTGTAACATGAGAAATTCACTAGATACACCGGTCGAGGGCGAGTGAGGAAATAGACAGTTGATAAAAAGACCAAGAGGGTCGAGCACACGATCACAGATATCAGATTGAATCTGAGATGGTCCCAAATATCATAAAGGTCTTGGAGCGAAAATGTGGACAATTGAGCCGCAATAACCACAACCAATGGGGATAAAAATAGATACATTCCATGGGTTATAAGGTAATGGTACCCAAGCTTCACATATTTCAATTTCACAGAATTTTTGAAATCTGGAAGCTTTCGCGAGGATGAGGCTGGAATCAAGGGTTTGTTTGCTTCTGATTCGCTCATTTTGTTTACAATTTTCTGCAAAATAAGTATTATTAGATTTCAACAAAAATGAACTATTAGGATATTGCAATTAATTTAAGTACATATTGAAAATTTTAACTCCTAAAACAAGATCTTGCAATTAATATAAAGAACATTACATAATTTATCATAAATACTATTGCAACAATCAGAATATCGAAATCTTTCAGAGATCTAAATTCTGAAAGAAAAGGTCTTCGAATGAAATTCCTGTTATCCAAAAAAAAAAATCAAGTATTTTTCAAAGGAATATACCCCATTTGCAGAGAATCGATATTGCAGTACAAACATTACGAACTCCAGGAAAAAAAAAAAAAAAATTAGGCTGATTTCACTAAATAAAACAACAAATCGCCACACACACACACAGAAACTAACGTCCTCAGTTTTTTCATTCAGCGTCAACACAAGAATTAAATAAACACAAAAGCATAACCAAAAAAAATATCCAAAAAAAATAAATAAATAACTAGGATTTGAAAGACTAACCCGGAAGAGAAGAAAACAAAGATTTAGAAACAGAGGCAGATCAGAGTGCTAAACTTAGATATAGCGAATATCTTCCCGGAGACCAATGTCTTGAGGTAGACACGCAAATGTTCGGATTAATAAGAATGAGCGAGGAGAGGCGATAAATAGTTCATATTTGATATTATTTAAAAATACTTTTTTTTTTTCTTTCTTTGAAATGCAAAGTGATTTTTATGAAAATAGACATTGAGCATTGAGCATGTAGAAAAAAAAAAAAAAAAGAGAACCACATAGATGTAAATTGACTATGTTAGTCTAATCGAGATTTTTGTGTTCGACGTTAGTCTTGTAATCAATAGTTATAATCATTATAATTTTTAATTGACGAAGATTAAGAGCTTGTTTGGTATTGGTAAAATTTTTATCACAATTTTTCAAATTCAATCGCATCCATCTATTCTTAGTTAAGTTCATCATTTTTTTACTTTTTGAACATTTTTAAATCACACATTCATCAAAAATTAAAAAAAAAAAAACTACAAAAATTAAAAAAATTCACATTATCAAACAGGCCATAAAATGAAATTTTAATAAGTTTTGATAAAAATTGATGAGATGTGTGGTTGAAAAGTTACGAAACCAATGAAATATATAGTTAAGATAGATTGTTGACTTTGACTTAAATTAAAATCTTAAATTTTAGTGGATACCAAATGGGGACATCAATTTTTAATCACACAAATTTTTCGAAACCACTTTTTAACCACTAATTTTACCTAAAAACATCAAAAATTCCAAAATAACGACGGCTTCACCGAACTCATGTTTAGTATAATTTTTTAATGCAATCGTTATAATTTATAAATACAATTTTTCAAATTACTTTTTAATCACACATATTTTCTCTCCACTTTTAACCATACATTTTATCTCGAAAATATAAATAAATAAATTTATAATTGCTACAGTGTCGTCGAACGATTTAATACAAATTAAAATTTAGATGTTAATTTAAATCAAAGTCAACAATTAATCTCAATCACGTATTTTATGAGATCCATAACTTTTCAATCACGTATTTCATTAATTTTTATCAAAATATATTAAATCTGATTTCAATCTCAAACAAGAGCTAAATCTGATTTTAATTTGAGCTCATTTATTTTTTATTGTGAACTGGCGTGCAATAGAGTTAAAACTTAAAAGTTAAGTACATGTGTTGTTTTTTAATCATACACATTATTTCTTTAATTTTTAACTATATATTTTATCTAAAAAAACTCGAATAAACATTCTCTCTCCAATTTATACAGTCGTTGAACAGTCAAATCAAATTTTGATAAGTAATTAGCTATATACATGAACATGTTTTGTAAGTCGCCCTAAATGATAAGTTCAAATAATTCAATATGACTCATACGTGGTTAAAAAATACTGATTTTATAAAATATGTGATTGAGATTAATGGTTGATTTTGATTTAAATTAGATTTTAATTGGTAAGGCATTGGCCTTTTTCTAGAATGCTTGTAATTTGAAAGTTCAAGGTTGGCCAAATTTTAGTCAAAGTGATTTTCCCAAATTGAAATTTCAAAAATCTTGGCGATTTGCTCTCAAAAGGCTAATGGAGTGGTCAAAGCCAATGTTCACGGGTATGAACACAATTGTTTATATTTGGAAAATTCTACTTTAGTGTCTTTGATAACATTATTTTTTTAATGAAAATGTGACATTTGAGAAAATATTTTTTCTACTTTTCTTGTTTGATTGCAAGTTAGAAATTGTATTCATTTTTCATGGTACAATCACTTGAAGCATGTTTTTGACTAATTTCTAGAGATGGCAACGGGACGGGAAATATCCGAACCCGACGGGGACCGACCCCAAACTGGGGGGAATTCCCGACAAAGATGGGGATGGGGATGAAAAAGCATCCCCGAACGGGGGACGGGGATGACCATCTTATCCTCATCCCCGCCCCGTCCCCGATCCTCATCCCTAATTAACAAGTTCCATTAAAATTTAAAAATCCAAAAAAATTCCTATATTATCTGTACAAAAGTCTTATGATGTCAAAATTTTTTGCACCAAAAATTTATTACTTATCAAGTCATAAATTTTAAATATTTATTTTGAAAAATTTACTGATTATTAGTTATTGAACTTATCGAGTTGTATTTTCTCATATAATCAAATATAAAAAAAAAAAAGATACAAATAAAGATGAATAAATATTCGATTAATATTCAAATAATTTGTAAAGATTATTAGATTTAGAAAATATTAGAATTGTTCATCCATGTTTCCTTATATTGTCTGTTTAAATTATTTAAAAAGAAAGGGGGGATGTAAACGGGGATTTTCTCATTCTCGCCCCGCCCCATCCCCTATTAAATGGGGACGGGACGGGGATGGAGATGGTAAATCATTAATGGGGCGTGGACAGGGAAAGGCATCTCCGCCCCGTTGTCATTCCTACTAATTTCATAGAAAATGTTTTCATGTAAGTAGTGATTTTTCATTTTCCAACTTACATGGAAAATGTTTTCTTTTCAAACTTTACGAATCAAATGCACCACTGTTCAATTATCACAACCCTTTATATTTTGATTTTAGTAATTCTGACCATCGTCCTATATTATGTTGTTTTAATGGACCTCTTGTAAAATCCCACGTACCAAGAGGACAAAGGCCCTTTAGATTTGAGTCTTTTTGAATGCAAGAAGAAGGGTATGAGGAGGTGGTTTAAGAGGCTTGGGAGAAAGGTCTATCTACTAAAGGGAGGTCATTGACCTTTGATAGTATGCGAGGGTGCCTTGGGGATTGTGCTAAGGCTCTGCACTAGTGGAGTGATTCAAATTTTGGTGATTGGTCATGACAGTTGAGAACTAAACAAAAAGAGGTGGTGAAATTATATAATCAACCAAGCATCCCGGACCATATGGATGAGATCGGACAATTCGAGGGGGAAATAAATACACCGTTAGTCCGCAAAGAATTATTTTGGAAACAACGATCCCGTGCAGATTGGTTAAGAAAGGGGGATCGTAACACAAAGTATTTTCATGCAAAAGCCACTAATCAAAGAAATAAAAATTCCATTGACCGTATTCGAAATAGCTTGGGATAGTAGGTGATTAGTGTCCAATTTTACGTATTTTAGATAGGTAAATAAATGAAAAATACAATTTTGGGATATAAATTTTATCATTTAGAGTAAAATTTATTAAAGATTCAATTTTATTTGTTAAACTCTAAATTGATTTTATTTGCTAATAATTTCATTTATTTAATTGCAGGTACATTTTGGACAATTTTATCTCAAAAATCCCTAGCTTAATGGACTCGAAAAAACCCAAATTGGAAAAACCTACCAACAACTCATACACATTCTCTTGATTCCCAGCTAGACCTTGAACGGGGAACCAACAATCCTCTACTAGCTCCCTATTTCACAATTCCAACACCCGCAACTCAGCAACCTCTTCTCTCCCTTCACACAAGCAGCGGCTGTCTTCTCTCTCTCACCATTCTCTACCTCCATCAAAACAAAACCAGACCACACAGCACGCATTCTGCTCTCAATTCCAACCTCTCTCCACTCACGCCTCAGACTTCTCACCACAGTCAACCGTCTACAGCATCTCTATTCCCTGAACCTCACGTATCCTCTGTCTGTCTTCTCCTTCTTCCAACAGCTCCAACTTCCAGTAGCACTCCATCCAACCTCCTGCACCTTCAACCCGTAACCCAGCTGCAAACCACTATCATTCTCTCTCTTGGACCTTCAGTCGCCAACCTTCTCTCGAACTCACAGCCACCTCTCTCCCTCACATAACCGCCAGCCTCTTCTCTTTCCACAACCTTCTTCCAGCTGCAACCTCTGTCTGCTCGAAACCTCCAGCCACAGCTCCGTTTTCTCTCCTCCCTCACCAACTTCAACAGCCGTAACACAAGCATCAGCCAGCCCTCTTTGAGTGATTTGTTCTGGTTCAATTTCATATATCTTGCTTAGAATTTTAGTTGTTTCAACCTTCAATTATTGTTTTAGTAATTTCAGATTTTAGATGTTATTTGGTTTTGAGAAATGTTTTGGTTATTGAATTTTCACTTCCAGCTTGAATTTCATTTATAGTAATAGTTATGTTTTGTTTGAACTTTATTTTAGTTAATTTAATTATGTTCGGCTAAGTTATATTTGAGGGGAGTTATTCTTAGCTTCAATGGGTGAATGTTAATTTTCTATAGATGAATTCTTGTGATTGATGATAATTAACGAGTGTTTTAAATTTTCAAATTATTTTACTTCGATTGATGTAGTTGATGTAGTATGTATTAAATATGCACACAACATGTTCGACTAAATGCCGTAAAATAAATTGACTAATTTTCGTACGAATATATTTAAATCTTATCGATTTCAAGAAATTCACACTAATCTTACTTGCAAAACCCAATTGATAGCGAAAGGATAACTCCGCTCAAATTCCCTTTCATTGCAAATTAATTATATTCTCTATAATTTCATTTTAGCACAATTGAAATCATAGTTTAGTTTTCGAATTTAGCAAATATTACGATACCAATAAAATCCCTAGGAAGAATGACCCTAGATTATTGCTAGGCTATAACTTGACCCATTTATACTTGGAGGGTAGATTTTACATCGAGTCAAGTACTGATCTGGAGCTAGCTAGTCTAGAGGAGGGGGTGACAGGGGTGAGTTCATTTCTCGCATTGGTCGATCAGGAGCTTCTTGATTGCCCATTTATAGCTGAGGAAGTTATTAGTGAACTAAAAATGATGGGGCCCTTGAAAGCATCGAGGCCAGATGGGTACCATGTCACATTCTTCCAAAGACACTGAGAGCTTCTTGCAAACCAACTAACCAAATTATGTTTGGATGTGCTTAATGAGGGGCATTCTATTACACCCATCAATGAGGCCAATATCATTCTAATTCCCGAGAAATTAGCTCCAGAATGCATGCAAGATTTTCAGCCAGTAAGTCTTTGCAATGTCATTTATAAATTAATTGCAAAAACTATTGCTAATAGATTAAAGTTAGTGCTGCCTATTTTAATTTCTGAGGTTCAAAGTGCCTTCGTTTCGGATAGGCTTATTACAGATAATGCTATTATTGCTTCTGAATGTTTGCATTCTATGGGAAAAAAGAAGTATGGATGAAAGAGATATGTGGCACTCAAACTGGATATGAGTAAAGCTTATGACCCAGTGGAATGGAGCTTTATTATGGCTGTTATGTCCAAAATGGGTTTTTCGTCGAGATGGAAGGATCTTATTTTACAATGCATGAGTACCACCGGCTTCTCTTTTATTATTAACAGGAGGATACAAAGGCGTGTAGTCCCCTCCCGAGGTCTCCGTCAGGGTTGCCCGTTGTCACCATATATCTATCTCCTATGCGCTGAAGCGTTATCTGGACTCTTATTGAAGGTGAAAAGGGAATACAAAATTAGGGGTTTTCAGTGTTCTCGGGGGGCGCGTATTAGCCACATTTTCTTTGCGGATGATTCCTTGGTTTTCCTTTAAGTGCGTCTCCCTGATTTTAAAGCTTTGTTGAACATTCTGACTGTCCTTCGGGTAAGAAAATTAATTGTGAGAAAACATCTATTTCATTAACCCCAAATTTTAATTCAACTGAGAAGGGGACGATAAAATCTTTTCTTGAGGTCGTGAAAGAGGGGCTTCAAAGTACTTATTTGGGTATTCCAATTAGAATAGGTCGCAACAAATACCAAGCCTTCAGATCAATCAAAGAACAGATTTGGAAGAGGGTGAAGGGTTGGAAACCGGGGATTTATTCGGCTGGTGGAAAAGAAATCTTGATCCCATCGGTGTTACAGGCTATATCAACTTATTCTATAAGTCTATTTAAATTGCCAGAATATCTCTACCACGATCTAACTTCCTTAATTCGCGGATTCTGGTGGAGTGGAAGTCCTGATAAGAGGACTATATCTTGGCTACAGTGGAAGAAGGTATGCATAGCAACTAAGCAATGGACTTGGCTTTCTGGATTTTAAAGCATTTAACCAAGCACTCGTGTCCAAACAAGCTTGGCGAATTCTTCAATCAGTAGACTCACTTGTGGTCCAACTATTACAGAGCAAATATCATCGTCGTGTAATTTTTTAGAGGCTCAACCGTCTAATGGCTGCTCTGCTATATGGTGTAGTATCTTATGGGGATGGGAACTGATTGGCTTTGGTATTGTTGGATAGTGGGGAGTGGGAGGTCTGTCCGTATATTTCAGGATCCTTAGTTGCCTCGGCCACCCGCATTCTTGCCTCTTTCTCCAATCACACCAGGTATTCACACTGTTGATAGTCTTTTTAACTGTTTCTAGTGCTTGGAATGATGATATTATCCGAAGTATTTTTTGGCCAATTGATTGTGAGTAAATTCTATCCATCCCATTGGGACATGGTGGGCACGATGACAAACTTATATGGCACTATGAAGTAAATGGACAATATTCGATTCGAAGTGGGTACATGTTACTTCAACAGGGCAGTACTCCAGCAGTAGGTCAGTCAGGACGAGATACTTGGTGGGCTAGCATGTGGAAAATCAATACTCCTCCTAAGGTAAAAAATTTTCTTGTGGCGATTTTATCATGATATTTTACGGACTGGATCTAATCTTTTACATAGTCGTATCATCAATGATAGGCAGGCGCAGTGTGGCTATTGTGGGGGATGGGAAACAAATATGCACGTTATATTTTCGTGTGAATGGGCAAAGGGGGTGTGGAAAGAAGCTGGATGTTGGCAGGTTATTAAACGATTGTTGGGACCTTTTGATTTAAAGACTATCCTCCATGAATTATGCAGAAATCACAGGTCTGATTTTGGTTGATTAGGAGGACTAATGTGGGTCATTTGGGGGGGAAGGAACAGAACAACATCATGGAGGTACTAGGTGGTCTCTTTGGTGGTTCTGGAAGTGGCAAATGGATTGTGGAAGTGGAAATTAAGAAGTGATGGGGATTCATGCCCTCCCGAAGGAATGGTGTTGGGCAGTAGGGAGGGTCAGTTGGGCTGGATGATGCCACCATCTAGGAGACTCAAGATTAATATCGACATTGCAATCCATACAGAGGAAGGCCTTTATTCGGTGGGAGTAGTGATTAGGGATGACAAAGGGGTTGTTTTAGGGGCAAAATTGAGATATTTTGAGGGAGTGCTGGCTGTTGTAGAGGCAGAGTTCATGGCAGTGTTAGAAGGTATTCGGTTTGCGCAATCATGTGGATCTCACCCAACATTGTGGAAACTGCTTCTAATTTTTAATGGGCTCCAAATGCACACATTTTGCAGGAATTTTTTTTGGTTTTGTGGTCTATTAATGGGAAATGTTATCATGTCCCTAGGGATAATAATAAAGTTGTTCATTTACTTGCTGCGTTTGGGACTGTTACAGGTGTGTATTTTGTTTGGGTTGATTGTATTCCTCATTTTATCTCGGACTTTATCCGAGTTGATCTAAATTAATGATAGTTGGCGTTTTATTTTCAAAAATATATATATAAAATTAAAATCTTACATGTACTCAACTCAAGATAATGTTTATGAGATGCTTTAGTAAAAACATACTGTTTGTGCTTATAAAATGTAAATTTTTTAAAAAAAATTAAATTCACTTTATAATGAAATTTACAAATTCTCATTTGAATGGTCGTAGGAAGCACAGAAACTTCTATAAACCAAACATTTCACTTCGAAAACATTTTGAAAACTCGAAAACTCTTGTTTTCTGAAACTTCTTGGAAACTTTTAATAAACTTTACGCAAAAAATTTTACACTATGAATGCAAAAAGTTGTTCGACTACTCATGGATGCAAAAAGTTGGCACACTATGGATACAAAAAGTTGATGCCTATTCATGGTTCAAGTACACTTTTACTTCAAGGTATATCCTTCAAGATACTAGGACAACCTAGTTCTTCATCGTGTTTGAAATGAAATTGGAGTACAAATTCTTTTATTTATTCAATGAAGAGAAACAAATTGACATCAAAACGTGATGAATACTTGGTTTTTGTTTTCAATGAACTACGTCTTCTGTTAAAAAGGAGCCCACAATACTATGTCCAAGAAACTAAAATGTGGAATATAGCTAGAGATTAGTTTGGATTGTTTGAAGATATTGGAACATTTGATATCGTAAATATTTCTTTAGAAAAATCATAGACAGATGTCTTGTTATTCAATGATCATGTTGACATTGCTATAAACATTGATAGCGGTGATAATATTATAAATATTAATAACGATGATTTGTTTAAGTAAATTGATTGTAGTATTTTTATTATTAAAATTATATTAAATTATTTTTGTAGTTAACTAATGCATTTAAATAAATAAATAAATAATTTTAATATATCATTTTCATTGTGTTTTGTTTCTTACATTTTTCAAGAACAAAAATCACATTTCCAATTCTCGTTTCGTTTCCCATTTCAATATGAGTGCTACCTAAACCTAAATGATACATTGAAACCCAATATTTTTGGAATGTTTTGACACAATTATTTGAGAGGGTTGGGGTTTGTGATAAAATTTCACAATTCATCAAGCTGTATCTTTACTTGATTTAATTTGGGATTAACACTTCTGCGTATTATTATTATTATTATTATTATTATTATTATTATTATTATTATTATTATTATTATTGGTTGAATAGTTATTGATAATTCTATTTATTGGAGAGAGATAATTCTTTTTTCTTTCCTATTCAAATTTATTTTAGATAAGATTTTCAGATTCACGTCTTAATTGAAATAGAACAAAAACAAAACAAGAACTAGTAGGTTTACAACCTTAGATTGGAGCAACTCAATCCGAAGCTTCAATTTATTTTTTTATTTTTTGTCATCAGCACAACAAAATCTCCAACCCAACCCCTCTCATGGGCTCAAACCATAAATTATTAGTTTCATTTTTAAAAACTAGTTGTCTAAACGTACTTTGCACGTTAATTGTCCATATGAAGTATTTTTAGAAATTATGTCTGATAAAAATTTCAAGTTTTTTTCTCAAGAAAATTAGCAAAAAATGCAAGATAAATAGAATTGACAAAATCGAATAATTTTTAACATTTAAAAAAAGTTTCTGAGACCTTATTTTACTCTCTCGATCAAAATTTTGGATAGACTCACTTATTTGATGAAAGCAAATATGAGCTTCAAGTTGAGAACATCGTCAATATTATTTGGGAATAAATTATAGATTTTATTTATATAATATTTGAAATATTATAAAAATAACAAGAACAAAAAAAATGTCAATAAAAATTTAATACCAAGTATTTTTCCTTTATAACAAAGTTTGGGACTTGTGAGAATTTAACAAAGTATAAATTTGATAATTTTGGTGAGATCTCATCTTCCATTTTTTTGTTTGTCGTGAAGTTGATTTCAATTTCAGCGTACACATTTAGAAATGTATAATTACTATTGGTCTAATTTTTTCATAATAAATTCCATATATTTTCCCTTTTTTAAGCATGGGATTGAGATTTTCAATTGTGGCCCAAAATAGTGTATCAAGAATATGGTACCTTGTAAGTATAAAAAAGACAAGATATTTGTTTAATATAAAAAATTTAATAAAGTAAAGATGGACAAATATAATGAGAAATATTACATCTTCATGAATAAAAATTAAAAATAAGTTTTGAAACTTCCGTATGTACATATATATTTCAATCGAATATGTACACACATTAGAAAGCTTTATACTTCAATTTTCGTCATATACGAACATATTTCATAGAAACATATTATTTATACTTTAATTTGTCAACAAAACCATTCTATTTATTAAAAATTCAAATTTGAAAGAAACGATATCTCAAAAATGTTCAGCAAAATATAATTTTAGACTTTTAACCCCTTTTGAATTTATAATGAACTATATTGGGTTACAGTACATGTTGTATTGAATTCATTTTATTGTAAAAAATATACAAGAATATTAAGGATTCTTGGAATTATAAGCGTGTTAATGAAAATTAGTAATTAGGAGTTATATATAACTATGCAATAATTTAGATTAAATGTTATAATGCATGTGATTTTGGTTATAGAATGTGAGTCGCAGATATTCTTATTGTATTAATGACATTGTTAACAAATGAAAAAATAATAAAATATTAAAATATAATTCAAAAAATATGTTATCGATCGTATTTCTCACAACTTCCTTAATAATGAAAATATATTAGTATTTAATTAAGAAGGAAATTACAACCGAACATTTTTCACTATTTCCTTTATGATAATGTATTAATATAATTGTATTTGCATTTAGTGAGAATAAATAATAACTTGAAATAAATCAACGGAAAAAAAATTGAAAGTTTTAGAATTTATTTGAAAGACTTTAGTAATAATAAAGTAAAGAGTTTAGATTGTTAGTGTTTTGAAATTAATGACATTGTTGATAAAAAAGAAAAATAATATTAAAATAATTATTCAATAATTAACGTTAAGGTTAAATATGAAATTATGAAAAAGTTACGAGGGTAGAAACGTTCAAAAAAATTTCTCCATTTAAGCCACTTTTAAAAGTGGTATAGATGGATAGATAAGAAAAAGAAATTATATATCTTGTTCCTTAATTTGCAAATATCTTATTTGATTAATTAGTATTTATCTTGCACTAATATATATATATATTTTTTAACACGCAAATATGATTAAGAGTATGTTTGTGAAGTATATATATCTATAAAAATTTTAAATCATAAATAAAATATAAATGTGATGGATAAATAAGTCATTGATACTTGTTCAACTCTCAAAATATGTGGATAAAAAGTGAGTATATATTGACATTCAATAAAGCACTGTTCTTTAATATAATTATTACAATTTATAAATTAATTTATAGACAACACAATTTTTTAATCACTTTTTAACCACAAATATTTTCTCTATCCCCTTTTTAATAATACATTTTACCTCCAAAACAAAAATAAACTAATTTATAATTGTTACATATAGTGTTACCGGACAAAGCTAAAAATGAGTCAAACATAGAGTTAGCTTTGTACTTACATGACTAGACAATATCCAAAAAAAAAAAAAAATTTAAATGAATAATTATAAACATGGTGGATAAGTGGTTAACACTAATAGAATCCTCGAAATATGTGAATAAAAAGTGAATTGAATATGTTAAAATAATTTATAAACATAGGGTAAACCTTGTACTTACATGGCTCCACAACCTCTACAACATTCTTTTTCCAAAAGAAAAAAGAGATTATCATAGTATTTATTATTGCATCTCATACAGATGAGGCGATACTTTTTCTTGTAACTAATCGTAAGCACGTGTGTTGCACGCGGTCTCACGTAAATGATATATGATATGAGTATTAAATTCGAAGTTATACTTTGTTTTAAAGCAATTGAAGGGGTTAATAGCAAAAAACGTCCCAACGTTTGACATGTATTGTGCAAAACGTCCCAATGTTTTGATTTTTGACGCTAAACATCCCAACCTTTACAATTTTTGGTAGAAAACATCCTTTCTGTCAATTTTAACCCAATTTCACCGTTAACTTTAAATTGAACAGTAAATGTCAAGGGTATTTTCGTCCAAAAAAAAAAGCAGCTCATTCATACTTTGGTAATTGGCACAAAACGTCCCTACGTTTGACACTTATTGTGGAAAAACGTCCCTACGTTTATTTTTTTGGCGAATAACGTCCCTACGTTTATTTTTTTAGCGAATAACGTCCCTACCTTTAAATTTTCTTGTTCATTAGTCCCCAAATTTTACTTTTCTTTCAATTTAGTCATTCCGTATTTTATTTAAAGGTAATTGTCTTCAAACGTGTATAACTTTTGATCTACAACTCCGAATTGCACTCCGTTTTTTGCGTTGAACTCCAAATTCAACCATCTTTCTTATGATGTATCATGTGCTCATTTATTAAACATTTCGTTTTGACTTTTGTATAGTAGATACTTATTTTGTTAGGGCATAATTGATTGACGTAAATTGATTTCTGTAAATTTTATTGAAACAGTGAAATTTTAATTTTAGTGTGTGTTCGGCGGCCAGCGAAATTTATAAATTGGATTTATTTGACTTTGTAATCTTTTTAAGGTAAAATATTTGGTTAAAAATTGGTATGTTTAGCCCCTGTTTGAGCCATGTTATAATCTTTCATAACTTTCTGAACAATACACAATTTCTTTCTCCAATTTTTACTTATTTTGTTAGGGCATAATTGATTGACGTAAATTGATTTCTGTAAATTTTATTGAAACAGTGAAATTTTAATTTTAGTGTGTGTTCGGCGGCCAGCGGAATTTATAAATTGGATTTATTTGACTTTGTAATCTTTTTAAGGTAAAATATTTGGTTAAAAATTGGTATGTTTAGCCCCTGTTTGAGCCATGTTATAATCTCTAATAACTTTCTGAACAACACACAATTTCTTTCTCCAATTATCCAATTTATAAATTCCGCTGGCCGCCGAACACACACTAAAATTAAAATTTCACTGTTTCAATAAAATTTACAGAAATCAATTTACGTCAATCAATTATACCCTAACAAAATAAGTATCTACTATACAAAAGTCAAAACGAAATGTTTAATAAATGAGCACATGATACATCATAAGAAAGATGGTTGAATTTGGAGTTCAACGCAAAAAACGGAGTGCAATTCGGAGTTGTAGATCAAAAGTTATACATGTTTGAAGACAATTACCTTTAAATAAAATACGGAATGACTAAATTGAAAGAAAAGTAAAATTTGGGGACTAATGAACAAGAAAATTTAAAGGTAGGGACGTTATTCGCCAAAAAAATAAACGTATGGACGTTTTTCCACAATAAGTGTCAAACGTATGGATGTTTTGTGCCAATTACCAAAGTATGAATGGGCTGCTTTTTTTTGGACGAAAATACCCTTGACATTTACTGTTCAATTTGAAGTTAACGGTGAAATTGGATTAAAATTGACAGAAAGGATGTTTTCTACCAAAAATTGTAAAGGTTGGGATGTTTAGCGTCAAAAATCAAAACGTTGGGACGTTTTGCACAATACATGTCAAACGTTGGGACGTTTTGTGCTATTAACCCGCAATTGAAGTAGCTAAAGAATTATAAACTCTGTTTGACAAAAGTAAAAAAAACAAGTTTTTAAACATCACAATTTTCCAAATCATCTTTTAACCACACATATTTTCTCTCTTCACTTTTCAACCACACATCTTACCTAGAAAATATAAAAAAATATATTTTTAAACACCAAAATTTTAACAAACAGAGACATAATTACTCATCTTCCCATTTCATTTATCATTACGCGTTCCCAGGTTCTACAAACTAACATCATTCACCTAGTCCTACCACCTAAAACTAAGCACTTCAAGAAACATGCCAAAACTACACTTGATGGCCTAACTGAATTATGTTATTGTAATAATGGGAACTTTCAATTTGAGAAAAGTTCATTCCAACAAGAATCCAATTAATTCATAATTTGATCTCTTCGTGTAAAGGGTAAGCAAAATTTGAAAAATCTTAAGAGATAAATAGTCCATGCTTTTACTTTGGTGTACACAAAGATGAAAAATTACATGCATTCCCAAACCCCAATGGAACAACTATGAAACATACACGAGTTATCTTTTGGCACCAGAAGACGGGAAAGCTTATCTTTGTATCAGTTTGCCTCTTCTTAATGACGAATCTTGTCTTCATCATTCTTCTACTAGAGCAACCCTTCCCTTCCAAGTAAACAACTATAATAAGGAACCGTATGATCAGTCATATATAAAAAAATTGCATCTAAAAAAATCAATAATAAAGATTAAGTAACAAAGAAATGAGCTGAGAGGAAGCTCATGAAAACTAAATGAAGACATAATTTAATCATATTGAAAAAGCTATCTAATCGTAGTTGCTTATGTTGTCCAAAATGATGTCCATTAAAGTCTGAGTACTCATTATAATCCACATGTACATGATTTCTCAAAGAAGATGCCTAAAGATATAGAGAATAGTGACCTCAAGAAAGATGGATAACTTGTTCCACGCAGCACGTTCCTCATCGTGCCTTGTTTTAGACTGGCTGGAAACCTAATTTTGGTATCGTGGAATTGTTGGCAAGATGAGTTCCAAAATTAAGTATCTTGACAATTTGAAAAACCAAAAGAAGATTCTTTAGTGTAGTTAAGATTTAGAATCACCCAATATGTAAGAACAATGATAGTCAACACTATCATCTAATGCGCCTAGTTTGCACTCACCTCTTTTTTATTTTTTTTGTTTTCCTTTTTCCTACCTGTGTATGTGATAGTTGGGTTGGTGGAAGATTTTATTAAACCTTAATTTTCTTTTACAATTAAATGTATCATTTTTTCCTTTTCGTTTTCCCAAGAAGAAAAATAAAATACAAAAGATTACAGTAAAAATCATGAATTCAAGATGGTTCCTTTTAGCCAACCTAGTGACAAGTTGACGAATGGGAATGACAAGATTCTTATTTCCATCAGCATTCTTTCTGAATAGATAGATTGTTTTTAATTAAAAATTACTAAAACACTAATGTAAAGGAAAAAAATATCAAAGTGTCTAGTTTAGAAAAATATACCCCGTTAAAACACCTCTCTTGTGCACAGCACATGCATAAGGGGAGGTGCAATTATGTTCATATTTATCGTATCCGGTTCTTGTAGTCCTTAATCCGCCTATTGATAATCAATAAAGTACAATATCCTTCTTTCCATGATTAGTGTTTTATCAATAAAATAAAATAAAAAAAATACTAACTACTAGATTTTGAGAAACAGAATAAGAATCAATTAATGCCCTTGATTTCAAATTCAAATCTTTTTAACTATTTAATAGCACCTTGAATGTTTGAATGCCTAATCATGCCAGGAAATTTCTCATCTAATCTTCGCATCTTGATTATATTGTAAATCCTCTAAAAAATTGAAAAGATCAATTCACAGACATATTAAAGAAAGTCAATATACCAATCATAAGAAAAATCAAAATCTCCGACAAAAGGGAACAACGTTAAACTCAAGCAATCAATCAAGATTCAATTCAAGGCCAAAGAACAAAACCCCTAGATTGTAAATCAAAAACGAAAAAGAAAAAATGTACCAGCTTCAAAATAAAAACATAGAAAGTTCTATTCTCTAAATTCAACGACAAAATTTAGAGCATTGAAGCCCTCTGTCTTTCTGTCTTTTCCTTTGAGTGCACATAGAGATGTAAACTTACGGGTATATACACCAATGGAACAACTATAAAACATTAGGAAGTATATTAAAAATACCAAAACTCGAAATCTTAAACAACAAAAACATAGATTACACAAATATTTAGAAAATCTTATATCTAACCGAAAAAACAGAGGCTTTAGGCTCGACTCGGTGTGAGACGGTGATTATGGTGTTTTCACGATGCTGCTCTTGGCGACCAGCTCGGTTATCAAGTAGCAAGGTATGCCACCTCGATGGAGGCAAAATTTCAATTTGATTCGTGAACAAAAGCATCAAATATCTCTTCTCCTTGGCTGCCGGTGGATCTAAGCTAGGATAGTTCACCACATCATTGAAATAGACGAAATTTGACGGAGTTTGAAAGGAGGGTGATGTTTTGTTTGTTGCTGACTAATGGGTAGTAAAGGGTATATTTGGTTTAAAGGAACATATGTGAAATTTAGTAACTGAAAGATTCTTCTTTATTGGTACTTTTAAAGTAAAAGTGTTTTATTTCTTCCTTGGAAATTTAAAACTTCTTTATATACTCTAAAATCGTTAAAACTTTTACTCATGAATAATTTTTTTTATGTTTTAGGTGTTGTCTTCTCCAATATTGAAGAATACAAGCAAAACATGTAAATTTTGGGAGTTAGTATTTGATAATTTCATACTCGCGATATGTGCTCATCCACGGTTCCACCCTTAGTGGATCTTTCGACATGTCATCGTTACATTCAAGATAAACTTTAACATCCCTTCCTTTCATGCTTTTTTCCCCTTCCAATTCTCTCCAAAATTATTCTTCTCCAATTAATAGTCTTTGTTCGGAAAAAATTTTTGGTTTATAAACAAAGAATGTGATGTTTTCAAGGTAAAATTTGTGTTTGACAAGTGAATTCAAGAAAATTTATATGATTAAAAAGTTATTTAAAAAAAAAAATACCGTTTATAAGCTTATTTGAAAACAAGTGACCAAACATAGGCTAATTTTTACACCAGAAGATAATGGATCAAGAAAAAAGTTTGGCTATTTGGAACAATAGAAAACTTAATTGCTGTAATTAGGGACTTAAAGTATTTTCAATAGGCTCTCTAAACTTAAAATACTCTTTATCTTAGATAGGAACCTTAAAATTTCACTCCAATAGGTTTTCTATTTTAACATTTAAATTTAGTGAGTGAGTTTGACTCTACAAATTTGGAGAGCCAAATTCACTCTCTATTATTAAATGCATTCAAAAGTCTCAATTTTCAATATTTCTACATTAGCTCTCTTTATCATATATTTGATATCATTGGTCCTTCACTTTTAAAAAAAAAAAAAAAGTATTAACTAAAAAAAAAAAAGACAATAATTTTTTTTTAAAAAAAGTAAAATAAAGAGTTTGTTGGAACTTATAAAAAATTTTGCTTTTTAAATTTATAAATGATCTCTATTATGTAGAATGTGCTCTTTAAATATAAATGTCTATTGGAGATACTCTTAACCATGCAAAATTGGTTCGACATTAATAAAAGGTGATTTAACCATACAACATCAAAAGTAACATTTTTTGTAGTTGAAAAGGCTTGGCTTTAAACAAAATAAATAAATAAATAATCTATATCTAAATCTATCCACATATAATAATAGGATAATCGTTACCATTTTACGCACACAGATTCCTGTCCAAATTAAATTTCTATCTTTGGTAATTTAATTTTTCTGACTTTATTTTACTTTATTTTCCTTTCCATTTTCGTTAAAATGTTGGATTAATTGCATTAGCACTGGAGACCGAAATTTGGGTTTAGCATGTGTTCGCTCCGCAAGTACAAGGGTCGCGTAAATAATAAAGTGGGCGTGAGTCTAAGTATCGATTCCACAGAGATTGTTTTAAATTGTATTTTAGATTACGAATCCTTAACTGGAACAAGAAAATCTTTAAATTTGGGAATTTTGATTTTGAAACTAAACTAAAGATTAAACTAAATAAATAATAAAAATTTGAATTTAAAACTTATAAAAACAAATGCGTTAGAATTATGAATCCATTTTAACCAAATCATCCATGTGTTTGACCAAATCATTTAAATACAATTCACGGGGTTTTGAATATCCATGTTCCAAATGTTATTTAAGTCCTCTTTCGAGCGATGCATAAAAACCTATCTCTAAATGCAAATTGACTATATTTCTATGACAATTAAACAATTAGAAAAACATTAACGATCAATGAACACTATATAGGAAAACACAAAGTATAGGGGTATATTTCTATCCCCTTATCAGACTTTGTGACAATTAAATAGTTTCTAATGAAATCATACTCTTTCGAACATAGAAAATCATAAAGACAATCATACAAAAGCTGGCCAAACAATTTACATAATAATAAAGGCACTTATTTAATTGCATCAAACCCATAAACTGCATATATTAAATAATTGGTAAAAACATGGAATCAAATAGTTAAAACTTCATCACAATCCTAACACGAAATTTCTAGCCTAAAAACACGATAAAAGATAAATTATAACTATGATAATTGGAGTTCATCACCCTTTTCACCATGTTGTAGAAGAATCTTCAATCATGCGCCAGTTGGTTCCTTGAAAGTTCGACAGCCCTTCAGGATCACCTTTGACAAGTTTTGAACCCCTTATCTCGTGCCTTATGCCTTGTATTTATAGATTTTCACGAAGTCTAGGTTAATTGAGGAGAAAAACTGCTGAATTCTGCGCAAAAAGCCCAGCTACAGCCCAGTCGGATAACCGTGCGACCGCACGGTTCAAAAGTGCGCGATCGCACGACACTGCATGTCATCTTCAGTCGCGGAATTTTCTGACCGTGTGACCGCACGATATTTCGATTGAGGGTAATTTCCGACTTTTAAATGTTACAAGTTGATCCATGTCTTTTAATTGCACAGCAAGTCCTCCAACTTTCGATTGTTGCAATTTAGCCCCTGAACTTCTGATTTCTTTCAAATTCGATTTTTTCTTCAAATTACCCATTTGATTGACTGCATCAATTCTTGATTTACTTACTTTGACACTTTTTACATCCAATTGCTTGATTTTAGCTTTAATTCAATTGTTTTCACGACTTTTGGGTCACTCCTGAAATATAAACAAATGACATAGAATAAATAGCAAATATTCTTGAATAAACAATTAAAATCCTACTTTTAGAATAGAAATAAATGTATAAAATACACTTATCAACACCCCCAAACTAGAACTATTGTTCATCCTCGAACAAAAAATAAAACTAAACTATAAATATAAAAATGCAAATAACAAATGTTTTTGTTTTTGTTAATTCATTTACCATGTGCTTCAACAATCCAAATTGACGATTCACCTTAGAGAAAGAAATATGAAGAACATAAAATATTTTTATTCATCCGATGCTCAACTTCATTGTGTGTGTGTGAATAGCCAAAATCAACTGCAAACTTATGCAAAAATAAACTTGACAATGTGTGACTTTTTATGCAAGAGTAAGCCCGAATTCCATGTGGTCCACAATGATTTTCTTTTGATTTTCCTTACCCTCTCATGAATGAGCACAACCTTACTGTTTTTCTCTCATATCCCGAGGTCTTTCCTATTGATGTGGTTTCTAAATATATATAAATTGCATTTTTCCACACACAAGGCAGTTAGGACTAGACAAGTATGCACGACAGACCAAGAATAATTAACAAAGTGTTAGGAATTTCAATCAACAAAGCTTATACCATTTTATTCCATTTTTCTTTCATATGGACGACTTTTTCTTTTAATGTCCTTGTCTTTTACCATCTTTGTGCAATACTTTTCATACTTGCTTTCTATATGACCCATGTAGCGAGCTTTAGGTCGACAACTCCCAACTCAATTGAGCTTAGGGTACCAGGTTCAGAGAACCCCTCAGACTTAATTACCCGAGTAATAAAGGCTTAAACAGAAAAGTTAAAGATATTTAACGTCTTATGTGTAAGTCCACTCTCCGTACTTGCTTTCTAATTGACCCCTATAGCGAGCTTTAGGTCGGCAACTCTCAGCACAGTTGAGCTTAGGGTATCAGGTTCAGAGAATCCCTCAGACTTACTTGCTAGAGTCAAAAAGGCATTTGAAGAGTAGAATAAGACCTTCAGCATTTTCTGTTTTTATGCTGGTTATTATGGTTTATACTTGTTGATCAAAATCCCTTACACTAAAGATGCAAAATTTTAAAACTTCATATCTTAAATCCATCAATGCATACTCATACTAACCTTCCCACCACCAAACTGCTTCTTGAGCAGGTTGGTTCTACATTTCAGGTCGGGATCTACTTTTCTTAAGGTTTGAAATTTTTTTAGTCAGTTCTATGTTTAAAGTGCACGAGTTTACCCCCCACAAAATCAAGCATCTCCCTACACAAGTTTTTATTCGAAAGTGGCTATGTGCTCAAATTTGATGACAGTCTTACATGGATGGATGTTTAAGAAAAAATTTAGTTCACATGTTGCCTAATATTCTAACTAAAGTACAAAAGTCAATTCAAATCATGTCATAAGCAATAAATAAATCAACAAAAGTTTTTAAAATTTTCAGTTTTTATGATTTTTTTTTTCATTTTTCAATTTTTTTGAATTTTCTACCAAAAATCGAATGAATGTGTATATGAAAGCACATGAATGAGATTTTCACCCCCAAATTAGAATCATATATTGTCCTCAATGTATTCAAAACAAATAAAGAAAATAAACACAGAAATAATAAAGAGGGTTAATGTACTTCCCTAGTTTGGAGAGTTGGTGTTCCCATTTTTGAAGCTTTGACTTGAATGTTTTGTTGGATGAAATGACCTCTTACTTCCTTTTCCATGTTTGGCGTGAATTGTCCCATGATGATATGTTCCTTGCAAATAAACATTAATGGTCATTAGAAGCATAATTATCTCATAGGAACTAAAGAAAATCAACACAACACACCGAAACTAGGACTTAGAAAAAATTTGAAATTTTTGAAAAGTGGTCGACCACTGATTTTCAACCCTTGACATCGCCTTGAAAAAATGAAAATCTCTCGAGACATGTCCAGAAACTCAACAAAACATTCATTGTGACATTAAATCGAACACCTAGCATGCACAAGAAGAAATCAATGGAACACATAGTGTTGGAGACTTGAATTAAACCAAAATTTTGTACCTAATAAACATAATTCAATGTCTCCAAGTTCTAGCCTAAGCCTATCACCATCAATTCACAATATTCAGTTTTCACAAAGAATTTGAAGAACACAAGAATTATGCACAATCATAGAAATTGGTGAAAAATTCTTACCTTTTTAATGTTTTGGAAGCAATGCAACACATGAATTGAAGTTAAAATGATGTGCAATCAATGGGGACCAGATGGGGACTCAATGCGGGATGATTTGGGGGAGGAAAACCGAGTTAAGAGTGGTTGAAAATGAAAAATAACAGCATTTTAAACATTCTGCCGAATCTTTCAGCAGAAGATCGTGCGACCGCACGGTTTAACTGGATAGTAACTTGTAATTTTTTCATTTTTCAATTTTAGACCCAGTTTTCGACCCCTAAATGCCTTCTAATGCTTGCAACCAACCTCCACACTATATGCTCATGTCCTAAGCTAGGTGATCAAGTGGAAGATTGTGATAAAAAGCAATAAAACAAATAGAAAACAAATAAATCCTAAAGATGCTAAAACATGCAAGAATAGGTGCAATGAAGTTTTCAATGCCACTAACATGTCAAAATATGAATTCTAAGCATGCAAGTGATTCTAAAATGCAGTGTATAGCATCAAAACAACAATAAAGAAAATAGATAAAACAAATAAAGAAAAAGGGTTTGAGAAGTTGGGCTGCCTCCCAACAAGAGCTTCATTTAAAATCTAGAGCTAGACTTTTTACAAACTTTCTCAAGATGGCATGAAACATGATGTTGAGGCCCTGTCATTTGTCTTGACCCCATACTCAACTTGTTCCCAAAGATGAAGATGATGTGCCCCTTCAATTTTTGAACAGTTTTCAAGTAGTGGATTTTGATTCATTAGTTGAACCATGTCAAATGTTACTTTCTCCTCCTCTACTCGAAGCATGACCTCCCCCTTTTCCACATCAACCAAGGCTCTAGCAGTAGCCAGAAAGGGTCGACCTAAAATCAGTGGCAGCTTACTATCTTCCTCCATATCTAGAATCACAAAGTCAGTAGGGAATATGAATTTGTCTACTTTAATCAGCACATCCTCAATGACTCCATATGGGTATCGAATGGAACAATCAGCTAACTGTAAGATGATTGGGCTTGGCTTTGGGTCCCCTAATCCTAGCTTTGTAACGCCCCGAGTTCCGAGGAGCGCGGGAACGTCACTTTTCTAAATTCTTGAATAAACTTTGTTGCGGAAAAAAAATGATTAAATATTAAAGAGCACATATATTGGATAAAAGTTTAGCGATAATTCAGGTTAAATAAAATAATTCGTACAAACTTATTAAAAAATGAGAAATTCTTGATAAATTAAAATGTTTCGAAATTCACGACTTTCAAAAAAGATATTAAATTTGTAATTGTCGCCATTGCCCATCACTCGCCACCGTCACCGAAATCTGCAAAAATTGTTAAAACAACGGGTTGAGCATTTCAAAATGAAATACTCAGTAGACTCAACTCCAATAATTAATCTATAAGATAATTGGACAAGTAATCATGCAAATAATGTAGTGACATTCTTTTCTTATTCATAGGCATCACATAGTGAACGCAAATGAACCATTCTTTTCTTAAATCATGCTAGCAGATAAGTTATGACGTGCATAACACAAATTCTCAAATTTATCTCATACGAGATATTCTTTTCTTTTCTCATGCAATTAAGCATACAAGATCACACAAATCCACATAATCACGTGCAATTATAATCTAAATCAATTAGTGGGGGCGAGTCTACCTTTAACGTTACGAGTTCTCAAAAATTGGAGCGGGAAGTACGTCAATCTCATTATTCAGATTTATTAAAAAAAATTATTTTTTTATTTTTTATTTAATTCAGAAAATTCATTATTCAAAAAAAAAAGTTATTTCAAATTCAAGAACCACTTTCTTGAGTTTCTTTAAAATTCTTGATATTCATTTCCTTCCAAGTCAATAAAAGTCGTTTTACTATTTGATGTCTAAATCCTCTTCATTCTTGAATTTTTTTTAACGTCACATAAGGAATGGATTATGATCCGGGCTCTTTATTCCAAACTAGGTGTTATGTGGATCATAAGGGGTGCAATTTGGCGATTGATGGAAAGTGTTTTACTAATTTCGTTAGTAGCACCGTGGTTGAAAAATTAGGATTGCCCCTAGAACCACACTATAAACCTTATAGGATGTCATGGATGAGGGAGTTTTGGAATTTCAAAGTAACCAAACAAGTTCTAGTGTCTATCACCCAGGGAAGGTATAGTGAGGATGTATGGTGTGATGTGGCGCCATTGAAATCTTATCATATTTTATTGGGAAAACCTTGGAGACATAGGAGGGAGGCTGTTTATGATAAGAATATGCACATATATCAATTCCTTAAGAAAGGGAAAACATGCGTACTATATGGGTTGACATTAGAGGAAGCACTAGAAGATTCACGGAGGGTAAGGAAGGAGAGTCAAAAGTGGTATAATAGGAGGCATCATGGAGATAAAGATATTGATAAGAAGGAGGGAGACTTGAAATTAAAAACAAATAATCAAACTCCAAAATTTGATGAGATGATTGAATTGGGAGTTGAGGTGGAAGTTCAATATTTGAGCGTTGAATTGGAAGATCCACATTTGAGTAGTGATGAGGTAGTGCACGAGCATGATGATAAAAATGTGGAGGTAGAAGATGTGATCGAATTTGAAAGAAAAAAATTTGAAGAGGTGGATGAGCTAGAAAATCTTAAGTTAGAGGAAGTAACCGGGCTTGAGAGAAAAGAGATAGAGGGGGGCGAGCAAGAAGTTGCAAAAGGAGAACGAGGTGAAGAGAAGAGCCTCGTGGTTCCAAAAGAGGAATTAACGGTGATAATTCATGAATACAAGGATCCATACCTTGTACCTCATGAAACTAACATTCCCCTCCCCGTTTTATTTAATTCTTTCTTGCAGGTTAATAGTACGTGGAAATTTGGGCAACACCACCAATGTCCAAAGGTGTTTCAACTTCAAGTCATTCACTTGACCCCTGTTGAAGAATATTTTTGGTTGATCATGTGCAATGGCAGGAGAAATTTTCCGTTTGATCCAGGAGGTGAAGTGAAACAACAAGAACAAAGCTATGATTCGGGACGAATCATCCTAAAGAAGGAGGGTATGATGTGTTCCGGACCCTTGACAATCGGAGTCATAGCAGGCTTGACAGAAAGTTAAATATTCAAGCCAAAATAAAAGTACAGTCCAGTCAACCATGTCGGAATTGGATGAATAATATATGTTTTTCGAGTAGAAACAGGTCGCTGAGCAAGACTCATGGGCTAAAGCCCTTGAGCCCATTGATTTTAGGGTCAAATTCCATCGTTTGGGGCTTCAAATTGGCAAATCAATGATGCAGACGGAAATTTACTATATTTCCATAATTATAGGATTTTTAATTATTTTGTTTCTATTTTGGTTTTTAGGTTATTTTCCTAATTTAGTATTCTAGTTTAATTAGAATTCTATTTTGAGTAAATTAGCGGTTAGGTTATTTTGCTTATTTATACGCTTTTTTCATTCATTGTAATTCAGACTTGAGACTTTGATGATTGAATAAAAAGAGATTGAATGTTTTTCAATTGTTTAATGTGTGGATTCACATTACAAACCCAAACTTATCAAGATTGATTATCTTGTGGCGTTCATCCAGAACTTATCAAATATTCGCAAGAGTATTTGTGGCGTTGAAAATCAGAGACTTATCAAGGAGATTGGGCAAATCCTTGTGGCGTTTCGAAAGTCATGGTTCTTTATTCCGCATCGTCGAGTCATCGCTTCGTGAATATCGGGTCATGATTCATCTGTCCAACCACAACCTGAGTTCGGAACTTTCCGGCGTTTCTTCCGCGCTTCGAATCTCATCAATTGGTTTTATGGGTTTATTCCTTGATCTTCTTGGGTTTTGATTTGATTTTTGGGACTAAACTTGGATTTTGGAGATGGGCAGTGTGCGTGGTCGGGCAGTGGTGGTTGAGGTGGCCGATTGTGGTCGGAGGTGATTTTGTTTCCGGTTGCAGATTGTGGGTGAAATGAGCTTGTAGTGATTTCACGGTGATGCATCAGTGAAGGGTTGGTTGTGGTAACACTGAGTAATGGCAGTGGTGTTGGGCAATAGTGTGTGAGGCTTGGGTTCAGTTGTTACAGACGGTGATGATAATGAAGAAACGGAAATTATCGATGAAGATACCTGAAAGTTGTGTCTTGGCCGTGGGTAGTTTCTGAACGTGAAGGGGAGTAAAATAGCTTGGGATTAGTCTTTGATTCGAATTGAAATTGTAATCGTGGATAAATTTCTGGTGGATGATTATCATAATTTGTAAAGATAATTGATGAATTTGAAATTTGAAATTTAATAAAAATGATAAACTTAAATTTGAAATAAGATTATCTGTGAATTTATTTACATAAATAAATAAATAATTAAATAAAATAAATAAATAAATGAAATTGGATTTTAAAAATAGATTTTAAATTTATTGGACGTAAAAACAAGTTTGGACTGAAATTTATTATTCTCGGCTCAAAATTATAACTTGGCTAAACGACGTACGTGAATTTTAAATAACGGGTTAAATTATTGCGACACGATTTTTATTAAATAAAATACTTATTTTAAAATAAATTTCAAAAGTTTACGGTCGCTACAAGCTTCATATAGACTGAAAGAGACATCAAATCTATGCTTGCACCAAGGTCACATAAAACTTTGTTAAATTTTAAGTAACCAATGATGCAAGGAATTGAAAAAGTTCCTGGATCTCTCAACTTGGGTGGCAGCTTTTGTTGCAAGATGGCGCTTCACTCTTCATTCAGTGACACCTCTTCAAGTTTCTCAAGTTTTCTCTTACTTGACATCATTTTTTTCAGGAACTTGGTATAGTTGGGGATTTGGGTAATGGCTTCTAGGAAAGGAATGATAATGTGCAGCTTTCTGAGCATGTTGAGAAATTTATTGAACTGCTGATCCTCCTTATACTTTTGTAATCTTTGCGGGAATGGAATAGGGGACTCGTGAGGTTTAATTGTCAATTTTACCTCATTCTCCTCTTTCTTCTCAGCATATTGCTTTTCAGGTACCTCAACATGTTTTCCCTTTTCTTCATCTGGCTTTTGAACATGAATCTCAGGTAATTTCACTCCACTGCGTGTGGTAATTGTATTTACTCCTTATTTCTCTTTCCAACCTTTCAATCTTTAGGGAAAAGGAGTGGGAGGTCCATAAACTCTGTCACATGGAGTAAAAGTGATCCTTCCTGACACAAAATCTACCTCTATTTCAACAGTTTTTATTGCCATCACTTGCTCCCTAGGATTAACCTCAGTGTTACCAGGCAGTGTACTTGGGGCTCTGTTTGCTAAAGCCTGAGCTATTTGACCAACTTGGGTTTCCAAGTTTTTGATTGAAGCCTGATGATTTCGCAGTGTAGTTTCAGTCATCCTCATGAATTGGTCAGTTTTAGTCATGAACTGATCAGTTTTAGCCATAAATTGATTGGTCTGGCTCATGTACTGGTCAGTCTTCTCCATCAATTTCACAACCATCTCTTCAGGTTGAGATTTCTTCTCCACTACCTGCTGTGGAGGGGCTTGCTGGCCAGTTCCATTTTGATTATCCCTTCATGAAAAGTTAGGGTGATTTCTCCAACCAGGATTATAAGTGTTGGAGTATGATTATTTTGGTGATGTCCCCCTTGTACAAAGCTGACCTACTCAGCTTGAGCTGCCAAAATTGGACAATCCGAGGTATATTGTGATTGGCCCCCACATTCCTCGCATCCAGTTACTACACTTTTCACTGAATGGTTGGTTTGTATGAAATTCATCAAAGAGTCTATTTTAGCAGACAATGCCGAAACATCATCCACTGCATAAACTCTTGCTGGTTTCTTTTGAATGGTCCTCTCAGACGCCCACATTGCGTTGGTATTGGCTATTCTCTCAAACAGTTCAAGTGCTTCATCCAGAGTTTGGGTAGTTATTGATCCATTTGATGACGAATCAACAAGACTCTTGTATTGAGGGAGCAAGCCAATGTAAAAGTACCTGACCTGCTCATTTTTAGGTAATCCGTGTTGAGGGCACTTCCTAAGCATGCTTTTAAACCTATTACATGCTTCATCAAATGACTCAGACTCTTGTTGTTGAAAAATTGTTATCTCATTTCTTAGTTTAGCAACTTTGGCTGGGGGCATGCATTTTGTGCAAAATTTTTGGGCCAAGTCATTCCAAGTTGTTATACTTGCAGGAGGACGGGAGTCTAACCAATCTATTGCTCTATCTCGTAAGGTGTAGGGAAACAACCTAAGTCTTATGGCGTCATCTGATACACCCTGATATTTAAAATGTTCACACATGTCTAAAAATTTGGACACATGTGCATGTGAATTTTCATCGAGTTTTCCATAGAATTGATGTCCATTTTGAGACATATTTATCACATTGGTCTTTAATTGGAAGTTTGCAAGACCAAAAGGTGGATAAACTATGCTTGATTGATTTTGGACAATTTGTGGGGTCATGAAATCTCCTACAAGTCTATTCCCTCATCTTCTAGCTCAACTCCAGGTAAAGCCATATTGTTTGTCATTTGAATTTTTTGATTTTTCTGTTTATCTAGTTCCCTAAGTTCTCATAATCTATGGTGTAAAGTACGTTCGATTTCCGGGTCAACTTTGAAAAGATTCATTTTTTTCGAACGTAACATACACAACTAAAAGAAAAACAACGAAACTAGTAACTAAACTAAAATTAGAATTTAAAGTCCTAAAATAAAATAAAAACAAGAACAAAAATAAAAAAGAATAAAATAAAAATAAAGCGGTAAAAAGTCTGAATTAGTGAAAGTAATTTAAAAATAAATTTAAATTACAATCCCCGGCAACGGAGCCAAAAACTTGTTCGCTCCACAAGTAATAAAGTGGACATGATTCCAAGTATAGATCTCACAGAGATTGTTTTAAATTGTATTTTAGATTACGAATCCTTAACCGGAACAAGAAAATCTTTGAATTTGGGAATTTTGATTTTGAAACTAAACTAAAGATTAAACTAAATAAATAATAAAAATTTGAATTTAAAACTTCTAAAAGCAAATGCGTTAGAATTATGAATCCATTTTAACCAAACCATCCATGTGTTTGACCAAATCATTTAAATACAATTCACGGGGTTTTGAATATCCATGTTCCAAATGTTATTTAAGTCATCTTTCGAGCGATGCATAAAAACATATCTCTAAATGCAAATTGACTATGTTTCTATGACAATTAAACAATTAGAAAAACATTAACGATCAATGAACATTATATAGGATAACACAAAATATATGGGTATATTTCTATCCCCCTATCAGACTTTGTGGTAGTTAAATAACTTCTAATGAAATCCTACTCTTTCGAACACAGAAAATCATAAAGACAATCATACAAAAGCTGGCCAAACAATTGCATAATAATAAATGCACTTATTTAATTGTATCAAACCCATAAACTGCATATATTAAATAATTGGTAAAAACATGGAATCAAATAGTTAAAACTTCATCACAATCCTAACACAAGATTTCTAGCCTAAAAACATGATAAAAGATAAATTACAACTGTGATAATTGGAGTTCATCACCCTTTTCACCGTGTTGTAGAAGAATCTTCAATCATGCGCCAGTTGGTTCCTTGAAAGTTCGACAGTCCTTCGGGATCACCTTTGACAAGTTTTGAACCCCTTATCTCGTGCCTTATGCCCTGTATTTATAGATTTTCAAGAAGTCTAGGTTAATTGAGGAGAAAAACTGCTGAATTCCGTGCAAAAAGCCCAACTGTGGCCCAGTCGGATAACCGTGCGACCGCACGGTTCAAAAGTGCGCGATCGCACGACGCTACAAGTCATCTTCAATCGCCGAATTTTCTGACCGTGCGACCGCACGGTATTTCGGTTGAGGGTAATTTCTGACTTTTAAATGTTACAAGTCGGCCCCTGTCTTTTAATTGCACAACAAGTCCTCCAACTTTCGATTGTTGCAATTTAGCCCTTGAACTTCTGATTTCTTCCAAATTCGATTTCTTCTTCAAATTGGCCATTTGATTGACTGCATCAATTCTTGATTTGCTTACTTTGACACTTTTACATCCAATTGCTCAATTTTGAGTTACTCCTGAAATATAAACAAATGACATAGAATAAATAGTAAATATTCTTGAATAAACAATTAAAATCCTACTTTTAGGATAGAAATAAGTGTATAAAATACACTTATCAGCATGCAGGTCCT
The DNA here is from genome assembly GCA_963555705.1 of Ligustrum vulgare. NCBI lineage: Eukaryota > Viridiplantae > Streptophyta > Magnoliopsida > Lamiales > Oleaceae > Ligustrum > Ligustrum vulgare. The sequence continues at coordinate 53,712,098 of OY743175.1, forward strand.
AATCAATTTGGAAAATGTGCAATAACTGTTTGGTTACCCAGATTGTCAAGTTCCTTGGCATTAGAAAATGTGTTAGCGGAATTGAATGTACATTGTGTGACTGTTTGACTGCTCCATATTGTATACCGTATCTCCATCATGCTGGACTGACATCATTGGAAAGATATAATCTAAAAAAATCAGTACAACAATATAAATCAGAAGCAGCCATTTTAATTTGTTTTCCCCAAAGAATATGAATGGACGTTGTTACGACCACGCCTAAAAGAAGCTTGACACATCACCCATGGGGGCCCACATGAGACCCGCTGGTTGACAGGTACACTTGGAACTTCACGTGTTACAATATCATCGAGGTGGAAAATAAGCCCAAAAGCCCCTTTAATGAACATACATCTTAACTCACCACTGAATTCCCCAAAATGTCGAGATATTACAAAAATGGCCTACGCATTGTCCACCTCGGATTTACAAAGAAATGCGTAGAACGATGAGTCAAACCTCACATCGCATCATGAACAGACGTTACCTCACCCATACGAACCTACCAATTAAGTCACTCTGGATGGTCTATGTTAAATCTGATCTGCCCATAAATGGACCCATCAAACTTGAGGGACTAGTGTTACGAACACGCATAAAATAAGTTTGACACGTCACCCATGGGGGGCCACATGGGACCCACCGATTGACATGTACACTTGGAACCTCAAAAGTTACTGTATCGCTGAAGTGGAACATTGTCCAAGGTCCTTGTGTCTAAGCCACTTGTTCTGAACTGATGTTATCCGAAGCGATACCCCGATTTGGCGATATGGCTGGTTAACTTGATAAAACGGATGTGACCCTCTTGCAAGTGACGGCTTGATGGGACAACCTCTTTATGGGAGATGTGATGACAGTCGTAACTCTACAATAGGTAATGATGATTATGGCCAAACAATTGATTTACCTCTTTAATGGTTAGGAGTTTGACAAGTGTAAAGCAAAACACGTGCCACCATCTGGGTGATTATTTCCACTATAAATAGATCGCTGATGTCTCCAAGTAAAATGTTAGAAACTTTATACTCAAACTCAATATACAAATCTCACTCCCTTTTCTCTCTTTTACACACTTCTATTTCTCGCACCCAACTTATTTACTTGAAATGAGTACTAACTTAAGCATCGGAGTGTAAACGAGAGCCACCTCGGCCCTCTTTGCATACTGATTGTTTGTCATAGTGCGCAGGGAGTCCACGTGTTCAAGAATGAGGAGTTGAGACATGTTGATCAAAGATCCCACCAAATTTTATGGTCAACAAACGTCTTGGACTTGTTTGTGTGGACAAATAAAGAAAACAATTCTTAACTCTATATATATATATATATATATATATATATATATATATATATATATATAATAGGTCATCCTTCCTTCATATTCAGATTTACGCATCTATATTCTAAGCACACGGGAATTTCGTCCTTCTTAAATAGTAGAACTTTGCTGGTAAGTAGGTTATATTATATTTGTCTGAAATTTTCGCTTGCAATTGTTAAAGCATGATTTTTTTTTAAAGAAAGATTCTTATATGTGAACGCACATATGAAACATAAAACATGAGCATCACTTCAACAGTCCCCATAATCATAGATCAAATATAGCAGAGAGATTCAAGCAAATATACAGCAGTGAAAAATTCATTCAGTTTACTACATGATAATGAGGAAGATCAACAAATCAAGAATTATCACCAGCAACCGAACAAGGCAAATGGACCAGTTTCAAGGTAATTTTCCAAAATCATTTTGTTCTTAAATATTGTTGTCATTTAAGCGAAGTAAGTTTTCCTTTTTCACTTCCCTTTAAGTGTTATGGAGATAACCAATTTGGAGAAATATGAAGCATGAAGCAATTAGGGCAAAGTTGTGTTTAACTGATGGCCCTTGAATCCGGGTCATAGATGGCAATGTGTAGGGTATAATTCGGGTTTGGAAAACACATACACTACCTACTAGAGATTTATAATACACATACCCTACGCATATACACATTTAAGACTTAAGAGTGACGGGTCGGGTGCGGGTATATTTTTATACACATTTAAAACTCGTTACGTATTTTAATTTTAATTTTTTTTTTTTTTTTTGGGGCATTGTTGGCAGCCGAAAGTGGCAATGTGTGTGTTACTTGATTAACAATAATATAAATATCTAGTTATAATTTTTTCATGAACTTCATATTTAATATGCTAATAATTTTTATTTATTTTTAATTAATGAGTATATGGGTTGAGTATGAGTTTTTCTATAATACTCATACTCGACTCATTCTCATGTCTAGTTTCTAAATCTACACTCATAACCTAACTACAAACTCATTTAATCGGGTAATTTTCGTACATTTATGTCGAGTACCCAACGTGTTTCGAGTTCGTGGGTATTATTGTATTTCCTAATTCAAATGCTTATTGCACATTATTTTCTTCTCTTCCGCTTTTTGGCAAAGCCCCCAAAATGTATTCAGTTTACCTGCAACATCAGTCTTTTTTTGCTAGTACGTGGGTAACATCAAAGTCTTTTTTTGCTAGTATGTGGGTAGACTGTGTCAACTGCATTTTAACCATTGAATAATTTTCTATTGTACTATTCCAATTTATTTATTTTTCCTATTATGTATAGTAATAGAAAAACCAAATCATAAAAAATAGAAGTAGTATTTCACGAAAAGGAATTTTGATCAAATCCATAAGTCATTTAGATTATTAACTTTGATTTATGATAAGAACATTATTTACATAATTTTTCATGTTCAAAATTGTGTTTTTAAAAAATTTATGTACTGAAATTCAATTTTTTTAACATATGGACTAGAAAGTGATGTTCTTAAAAAATTTCAAGTTATCAACAAAAATTTCAACAGACTCTCTAATCCTCCCCATAAATCCAGTTGAGTACCCAAATGTATTACAATTTGATATTTGCGTCATATTTCCAGACTACAAATTTCACTACAATGATAAAAAGCAACAAAAATTGTCTAAAAAAAATAACAGTCTACCAACATTCAATTTTTCCAAGCCAATACACATTTTAACGTTATTTTTAGATTTGAATACTTATCTTCAGTTAAAAAACCAACGATGAAGCTGAACACCATGCACGCCGAAAGCAGCAGAATTTGGTCATCCCAATGTGTTAAATCTGTAGAAAAACATAATAACATGATAAATTTATGTTATTGAAATTATATATATAAAAAAAAAGGTGAACACGAAAAAATTTAAAAAATGTACAACCAAAAGAAATCCACCAGCTTTCAAAATGATCACAATATATACATAAATTCGATTGGTTTCTTTCAGGACCGGATCTACCAATTTTGAATCACTTTGTTAGATTAATTTATTGGGGATATAATCATGTTAGACATGTGAAATGGGCATTTAATTTAGGCTTTAGTTTTATAAAAAGATAAGTACTGATATATAAATCAAAGAAAACATAAAAAAAATGGTAACAGGTTTTCCGTGCCACAGTTTCACGATTTGATTTTTTTTTTTTTTAAACACACATATTTAGCAAATCTTAATCTTAATGTATCTTAATCTATATTTATTTATATATTAAAGCAGAACAGCCGTCAAAAATTTTCCCGCCCATTTTCAGTTTCTATTTTTGGAAATTTTTTTTTTTTCAATTGAATTTTCGGAATTGGAAAATGAGTTGTTGACAATTAATGAGACATTTAATGTAGGAAAATGTGTAATGCATTGTAAATAGGCACTTGACTACATGTATTGAATGCTAATAATTTGTCTATTCTATTCTCTCTCTCTCTCTCTCTCTCTCTCTCTCTCTCTCTCTCTCTCTCTCTCTCTCTCTATATATATATATATATATATATATATATATATATATATATATATATTTCCTGAAATTTTTATGGATCATACAAGAAATAATTGTTGACATAACATTTATTTATATTCCAATTCATTCACTTCACTCATTAATCCATCCAAATCTATATTATATATTAAAGCAGAACAGGCGTCAAAATTTTTCCCGCCCATTTTCAATTTCTATTTTTGGAATTTTTTTTTTTTTTTCAATTGAATTTTCGGAATTGGAAAATGAGTTGTCGACAATTAATAAGACATTTAATGTGGGAAAGTGTGTAATGCATTGTAAATAGGCACTTGACTACATGTATTGAATACTAATAATTTGTCTATTCTCTCTCTCTCTCTCTCTCTCTCTCTCTCTCTCTCTATATATATATATATATATATATATATATATATATATATATATATATATATATATATATATATATATATATTTCCTGCAATTTTTATGGATCCTACAAGAAATAATTGTTGACATAACATTTATTTATATTCCAATTCATTCACTTCACTCATTAATCCATCCAAATTTGTAATTGTTTTAACACCGATGAATCATTTCATTGTACGTGTTTTTCATATTTTGAAAATCAAGCTAATTATATTTAGGTAATAATATTCATACAACACATTTTTTTAAATTTTCACCATAGTTTAATTGCAAGATAGATCTTCGGTGTTTGTTTAGTTTTGCTTTTATATCCTTAACTTTTTTTAATCGCATTGTTATTTATAACATTCAATTAATTAATAAATTTTATTTCTAATCACAAATTCTATTCAAATATTCTGCTAATTTGCATTGAAATGATGTGCAATATTTTTTTTAACTTTTGTATTAATTATTTAAAAATATGAGAGATAAATAAATGTTTTTCGCCAACAAAACAAATATATTAAATGAAAATCATCTCAAAAGACAAGATGTGAAAATTAATAAAGAGTTGATGATAAAAAAATTACAAAAAGTTTTAATATAACTATTATAATTTGAAGTAATTTTATTGTTTGTTCTTTTTTATTTAGTTAAAAATATTAGTGACAAGTAAGTTTGTTTGCATTAATATTCATCATTAATTGCTTTATAAAAAATAAATTTTATAAAGAAATTAATACATTTGGAAAACTACACATTAACTTTGAAAAACAAAAATAGCTTTACTTTTTCGTGCATTATTTGTGCATTAATTAGATTAATATTTTATCAAACTTTAATATTTGTTCTTTTTTGTTAGTTAAAAATATTAGTGACAAATAAGTTTGTTTACACTTCTTAATAGATTTTTTTTCCAGAAAACGGTAATTTTTTTTTTAAGAAAACGGTGACTATTCATTTTTTTTAATTATTTGAATTAAACTTGCTAAATCAACGTAAGAGGTACTGATGATAATTAATAATTTATTGAAACTAAAACTAATTATTATGTCATCACATTAATAAAATTTGAATGGTATTATGGAAATCATTTTACGTAATGAAATTAATTACTATGTTATGGATGACGTGTTGACTGTATTTGACCCCTGTTGGAGACCCATTATTTGGAATAATGTTGTTTGAAATAGTAAATTTTTTGGAGATGTGTAGTTAAAAATTGGAGAATATTTTTGAACTTATGTGTAGATTATTTTATTGGTATAATGTGTGGATGAAAATAAGTTTTTAAAAAATGAGATTTAAAAATAATAGGTACCAAATAGGGGCTTGATGATGCGTTTAGTGTAATGGGAAATGAAATTGAAATTATTAAGGATGTTCATTTTAATACTTAACAACGCTACTCCAAACAATGTGCAAATATCTGTTATTTTCGATAAAAAAATAATATCAATTTTTTTTGAACAACAACTTCAATTTTTTTTTTTTTAATTTTTTTTTTGTGAAAAAACGTGGAAAACTTAATAATCATTTACTACTTAAATATATAAATTGATTTTTATTACTCAAAGAAGCTATTATAATTTGAAGTAGTTTTATTGTTTGTAAAATTTTATTAATTATTTTAATATATTATTTTTTATGCATTTTGTGTACGGGAGAAATCTTATCTTCTTCTTCTTATTATTATTATTATTATTATTATTATTATTATTATTATTATTATAACAGGATAGTTGACCCATGTTTTCCAGCCTAAACTGCTCTCCATTTTTATTTTATTTTTTTACCTTCCTCACGGTCAAATTGTGGCAGCTATTTGTCTGACTTATGATGATGAGGATCAGTACATTGGTACTGACAAATTGTTTAATCTTTTTTTTTATCCAACTTTGTTTAATCAATTCTATAATGCATTGATTCATTAATTGGATCATTTTCATATGGATTTCAAGGACAAATTATGTAACATTCAAGAATGGGAAAAAAAAAAACAAAAAAACCATTTCCGTTTGAGAAATAGAAATTTTATTTATTTTAATTTTTTTATCATTATTATATTTTGACATTACTAAAAATATCTACAAAAATATTATTTGTAACGTTGAACAACATTAACGCAAGAAATAAAAAAACATTGTTATTTTCAAAAAATAAATTTAATTCACGTGTAATTCGTTTTCATGTATTGATTGATGTTCTGCACAATTAAATTGGAAAGTTTTAATATCCTAAATTTTAAGGATCCTAAATTTTGAAAGAAGTGTTTTGTAATTTACATTGAATTTTGTTATTGAAACTTTTATGTTTCTTCATATTCTTTCTCATAAAATATGAATTTAATTATTTTCGTTGTGTATTTCTCACATTTTCATTAATTAATAATTATAATTTTTTTTCCCGTGCAACGCACGGGTGGGAATACTAGTATATATAATAATAGTATAGCCGTCATAAAAACCCACACATAGTTTCCCGCCATTTTTCCCTGCTATTTTAAGAAACTTTGTAATTTTATTAATTATTTTAATAATTGAATTAGGAAACTTCAATTAATGCAAAATTAATTATAAGTGACATGTAATAAATGACTTATTGATTGTAAAAAATAAAAAATCTATAAAAAGATCAAATTTTATATTATTTTTATTCTTTTGATAATTATTGTAATATTTTTTCGTCAAAAAATATGTAATATAGGTGTCAAATTCATGATCTTAACGAGAAGTTCAATACAAGTTAACAAATGAGAGCAAACTCTAAATATATCATTCTTAAAATTTCCTCAAATAATAATATAGGTAAAAGTTTTACTTATACTTTTTACTTTTTTCAATATCTAATCTTTTTAATTTATCTCATCTAAGACATAAAATGATATTTATCATTTCTTACCTAACTTCAATTCGACATAAATGATTAATTTCAAATCTTTTTTCTTATCAAATTAAAAGAAATAATGATATCCGATCTTTCTAAGTAAATTCAATTGAATCATTTTAATTTCTACAACTTCAGGTTTCGATAAACTCTTTGATAATTTTGAAATTAATTTTATAAATTTACTCATTTTGTTCATTTATCTATTTTTTAATTTTTATAAATTTAAAATAACATCAATTTGTAAAATATATACTACAGACTTTAACAATTAATTCTATAGAAAATAAAAATATAAGGTTTTATCAAACTTATTCTATTTAAAAATAAAATATAGTCCATACATTTATTTAACATGCATAAAAAATAGTTTTTTGTGTGTGTGGGTAACATGGTCATTTTCAATAGTTGGTGAAAAATAAAATGTCACATTGTATTTGAAATCATTGAATATGAGTAAGTTTGATATAAACTATAGAAATTGTTTTAAATGTGTGATTGAAAGTGAAAGAAAGTAGTATAAAAAATAAATAATTGTCAAATCAATCAATTGAGTAGTTAAAAATTGATTTTTTTTTTAGAATGTGTGGTTAAAAAATAGTATGTGCAATTGTGAAAAATTAGTTTTTAAATAATATGTGGTTGTGAATGAATATTAAAAAAAATTATTTTTGAATAATCAATTCTATATGAATAAATAAACTAAGGAAACTAGATAATGAACAATTAACTGTTAAAAAAAATGCAATTCATAACTTTTCCTTTCTTTTCTTTTCTTTTCTTTTTTGATATTTTGATTGTATATTGAATATACAATTTATGCATTAAAGTAAGAAATCTAGAAATGAAATTACAAATTATTCACAATTTGTGTGTGCAAGTTATTATTATTATTTTTTTATTGTGTTATTTTTATCGGATATTGTATTTTTACAACTTATTCAATAAATATTATTTATTCCGTGCATCGCACGGGTGCGATTACTAGTATATAATAATAATAATATAGCAGCCAAAAAAACCACACATAGTTTCCCGCCTTTTTCCCTGCTATTTTAGGAAACTTTGTAATTTTATTAATTAATTTAATAATTGAATTAGGAAACTTCAATTAATGCAAAATTAATTATAGGTGACATATAATAAATGACTTATTGATTGTAAAAAAAATAAAAAATCTATAAAAAGATCAAATTGTATATTATTTTTATTCTTTTGATAATTATTGTAATATTTTGAAGTCAAAAAATATGCAATATATGTGTCAAATCCATGATCTTAACGAGAAGTTCAATACAAGTTAACAAATGAAAGCAAACTCACACATAGTTTCCCGCCTTTTTCCCTGCTATTTTAAGAAACTTTGTAATTTTATTAATTATTTTAATAATTGAATTAGGAAACTTCAATTAATGCAAAATTAATTATAGGTGATATGTAATAAATGACTTATTGATTGTAAAAAATAAAAAATCTATAAAAAGATCAAATTGTATATTATTTTTATTCTTTTGATAATTATTGTAATATTTTGAAGTCAAAAAATATGCAATATATGTGTCAAATTCATTATCTTAACGAAAAGTTCAATACAAGTTAACAAATGAAAGTAAACTCACACATAGTTTCCCGCCTTTTTCCCTGCTATTTTAGGAAACTTTGTAATTTTATTAATTATTTTAATAATTGAATTAGGAAACTTCAATTAATGCAAAATTAATTATAGGTGACATGTAATAAATGACTTATTGATTGTAAAAAATAAAAAATCTATAAAAAGATCAAATTGTATATTATTTTTATTCTTTTGATAATTATTGTAATATTTTGAAGTCAAAAAATATGCAATATATGTGTCAAATTCATGATCTTAACGAGAAGTTCAATACAAGTTAACAAATGAAAGCAAACTCACACATAGTTTCCCGCCTTTTTCCCTGCTATTTTAGAAAACTTTGTAATTTTATTAATTATTTTAATAATTGAATTAGGAAACTTCAATTAATGCAAAATTAATTATAGGTGACATGTAATAAATGACTTATTGATTGTAAAAAATAAAAAATCTATAAAAAGATCAAATTGTATATTATTTTTATTCTTTTGATAATTATTGTAATATTTTGAAGTCAAAAAATATGCAATATATGTGTCAAATTCATGATCTTAACGAGAAGTTCAATACAAATTAACAAATGAAAGCAAACTCTAAATATATCATTCTTAAAATTGCCTCAAATAATAAATGTAAAATTTTTACTTATACTTTTTACTTTTTTTAATATCCAATTTTTTTAATTTATCTCATCTAAATCATAAAATGATATTTATCATTTCTTACCTAACTTCAATTTGACATAAATGATTAATTTCAAATCTTTTTTCTTATCAAATTAAAAGAAATAATAATATCCGATCTTTCTAAGTAAATTCAATTGAATCATTTTAATTTCTACAACTTCAGGTTTCGATAAACTCTTTGATAATTTTGAAATTAATTTTATAAATTTACTCATTTTGTTCATTTATCTATTTTTTTAATTTTTATAAATTTAAAATAACATCAATTTGTAAAATATATACTACAGACTTTAACAATTAATTCATTGAATTCTATAGAAAATAAAAATATAAGGTTTTATCGAACTTATTCTATTTAAAAATAAAATATAGTCCATACATTTATTTAACATGCACAAAAAATAGTTTTGTGTGTGTGCGTGGGTAACATGGGCATTTTCAATACTTGGTGAAAAATAAAATGTCACATTGTATTTGAAATCATTGAATAAGAGTAAGTTTGATATAAACTATAGAAATTATTTTAAATGTGTGATTAAAAGTGAAAGAAGGTAGTATAAAAAATAAAATATTTGTCAAATCAATCAATTGAGTGGTTAAAAATTGATTTTCTTTTTTTAGAATGTGTGGTTAAAAAGTAGTATGTGCAATTGTGAAAAATTAGTTTTTAAAAAATATGTGATAGTGAATGAACATTAAAAAAAAAAAGTATTTTTGAATAATCAACTCTATATGAATAAATAAACTAATGAAATTAGATAATGAATAATTAACTTTTAAAAAAAATACAATTTATAACTCTTTTTTTTTTTTTTTTTTTTGATATTTTGATTTTATATTGAATATACAATTTATGCATTAAAGTAAGAAATCTTATAAGGAGAAATGAAATTACAAATTATTCACAATTTGTGTATGCAAGTTATTATTATTATTTTTTTATTGTGTTATTTTTCTCGGGCATTGTATTTTTACAACTTATTCAATAAATATTATTTATTTCGTGTATCGCACGGGTGCGATTACTAGTTCTATATTATAAACCTTAAAGTAATAACACCAAATAAGAAATCAAAGAAACTAAAAATAACCTTTAATTGATTTTTTTTTTTTAAAAACCAAGTACTACTGGATAACTTGAGCGGCACATCATTTCCCAAACGAGATCTACCGTTACAATCGGGCTCTATTTCACGATTTTTTCATTCATCTAGATGAGATAACCCCAGAAAATAATGGATCAAAAATTTAGGATGAGAAACTATATCAACGAGCTTATCAAATATATCACTCATGAATTAGTCATATGGACATAAATTTAAAAATAAATAAATAAATAATAATGATAATGAAGAAGACTTCGACTCTCATGTATCGTTGTTTCGTGTTTTTAGTTGTGTGAAAATGGTTTGAGTTAACTTTAAGGGTTTGAGTTATTTGTATAACGCTCTCGAAGGATCCACATTAGGGCCGGTCTAATTCAATATTTATTATGGGTTAAATACACAAATAGGAAATTTTAAAAATCCTATTTTTAATATCAGATATTCTAAAATATATTTAAAAATATAAACATATTATTAAAATCGAGTATTAGAATCATATTGACACACAATCGAGATGCCTAGGTTAGGTCTTTGAAGCTGAGAGAATTCCTAGAATTTCCAAATTTCATGGGAATGTGGGAAAAGCCATGTACATCTCTCAAGGTGCACTCGAAAACATTTATCTTGCCATCATTGAGTCCCAACGTCACATCAACACAAACTTCAACTGCTCGAGTACAATCTCAAAAGAAGTGTTTCGAGTTCCGTGCTTAATCCGTAAGACGACGTAAATAAACATGGGATTTTCAATTTTTCCTATCCCAGTTGAAGCGGGTTCTGATGGCGGTGGTGGGGGGAGAAAGTTGTGGAAGAAAAGGCTTTAAGAACCAGAATAGGTTTGATAACCCTATATGATTCTCTATGTAGAACAAAACTTCATGTGATACCAATACATTTGAGAAGTATCATAAGTATTAGACTGTGATACTTCATGTGATTATGAAGTATTTTCCGATTTTTACGATTTTATTACAAGTAATTTTCAAATTTTACATAATTCAAGTAAATTTTAATTTGACTCCTAAAATAGGGTATTTATATGGATAACCACTTTTTAAATTAATATACAATTATACAACTTCAATTAACAATGATAGAAATTTTTTCAAATGTATTATTGACATGACCCGCCTCGAATCACCCTAATGAACTCGAAACGTGGTGTGCGCCAATGGTAGATGTCAGCTAAACGCCAAACCCACCATCAAGGCTAACTGTGATTTACTACCAATTATATGCTAAATAATGGAAAATAATTTTATTTCAAAATGAATGTGGGCCCAAGTTGATATTTAAATGTTCAATTTTGAATGAAATAATAATCTACACATGTCTTACTGATGTGATTTCAAAATCAACAGGCTCTTCAGACTTTAGGAACTCAATTGTCACCTATTAAGAAAATTGTGGGAAAAATAATGAGTTGATAGCTGAGTGAGTGGAGAATTTCGAAAATAATCATAATTCTTCATTTATACATTTTTATCGAAAATCAAGTTTACATCTTATGACAATTCACATAATAATATCATATCTTGTCACATCACATCATCAATAGTTTACTATCAGCATAGTCTGTAATATCTAAGTATGGCCATACTCTAACAAATCAACCAAAAATGTACCCTCTGATTAACATCGGTAATTTGGTCATACATGTATAGACTGCCTCTCGACTAGTCTCAAAGACCTCTGCTAATCATTTCTAGAACACGGCCATGACCACCTCAGTGAACTATATCATACACGGTCAACCACCCCATGGCAATATCATACCCGGTCAAGACCACTCAGGTGCAATATAGAACACGGCCAAAGCCGCCTCAGTGAACTAGAATAAACATATAATCACGGGTACTTTTCTGGCCGATTTCAATTTCACATATCCATCTCACATTTCATTGATTTCAATCACAAGTCTTACATTTCTTTCAAGATATAATCATTTCACAATCTTTCCAATTTCAAACAAATATCATATTCTCATAATATTTCACAATAATCGCGTATTTTGACAAATAAATCACATAATCACGTTTAACGTAACTATATAAACGATTAACCAATATTTGAAAATAATTTAGATTTTTCCACTCACCGAGTTCTCGGAAATGAACTAGCTAGATTTGTAGGCTTTCCCCACTTTTTCATCCACCACTTCAATTCTTCATGCCAAGTTAGGAATCTCTTATTTCTCCAAGAGATCATATTAACTCATAGGAGTGTTTTAAGCAATATTCATATAATTTGGAATAAGAATTAATTAATAATAACTTGATGTATAAATTTTCAACTTCTTATCCCAATTAAATTTACTAACAACATTTAAATCCTTTATAAGAGTTCTCTTAACATCATATCCCCAATCAATAACGCTTAATCTAATTTTCATCGTAAAATTTCCAAGAAAATCCATGGTTGACAAAATCAGCACCATAATTCCAGAATTTTGAAAGCTGGTACTAATTCCTGTATTTAGAAATTTGTCTCCAAACTATTGACAAAAATAGCATTTTCTGGTAACAATTTCAGAATTAGCACCTATGTATGAATTGCTCGAAAATTAAGAGAAAAATCAAGGAAAAATAAGCAAAATCATACCTAAATCCTTCTCCAACTCTAATACATCATAATCACATATTTGATATCATATAAACACAATAAACTCAGGGATTGAAGCAATAATTTACAAACCCATTTTCAACTTTCACTTTCTTCAACACCAATTTTCCCATAAAAATTCATTAACTATCTAGTTTAATAAATCAAATAATATCATTAACTCTTAATATTTCGAATTTAAGCAAGATTTCCATAAACGCCAAAAAAAATAATTCAACATCTTGTTCTTACATATTTAACTAAAAGGAATAATTAAGAAAATAAGGTTGAAAATCATCACCTTCCTTCCTTTCTTCTTTTCTTCCTTCTTCTTTCCATTTTCTTTCTTCTATTCTCGATTTTTAGCTTGTGTCTCGTTTCCAGCCTCTGTTTGTATATATCAATTCACCAAGAAAATGACAAAGGCATCCCTTATCCTTAAATTTATTGGATAAGTATAGTATAATTGCAATTCAAGGCCCCAAACTGCCATATAATATTAAACTAGTCCATAGCTTCCAATTATAGCAAATTAAATATTTAAATTTCTATCTCTATCATCTCAACCCTCAAACTTTTATAATTTCAACTTAAGTCCCAATAAAATCATTTGTTCAACTTAAGTCCTTATTCCATTGACCAACTGAATATTTGACTAAAGAATTTCATTGATTGTTGACTAGTGCAAAAAGAACGGGTTGTCACAATTATTTTGGAAAAAATATTCCATGCCTCACCGAGATATTAATCTACTTAATACTATCCATTAAATTTATTTGTTAACACGATCATTTATTTGTGTTTGCCGTTCTCTTTTAAATTTTAGTTAGTTAATATTTAATTCGACATTAATCTAAGAAATGTAGTCGTTTTTAATTAGAAATTACAAACATTTCAATCTTAAAAAAAATGAATCAACAACACTTCATATCCCTCCTTTTTTTTTTTTACGATTAAAATAGCTGAGTGTTAAATTTCTATGTGGTAGCTTAATTTTAAAATTATTTCAATGGATTTTAATATCGACCATAAAAAGTATGCGTAATATTAGTTTTTAATTAATATATGTTATTTCACTTATTTCTATCTTGACATAAGATTTGAACCCCACGATGAAGAAAATGCATGGATGTAATGTGGCAAGCACGTTGATAAGAATCGGCTAGAAAATGTATTCACAAATAACTCAAACAATTGTTCAATGTCACCTACCAGTGATATCACAAATGGTATCAATTATTTTTCATTTCATGCTCATGTATTTGTTATATAGAAGTATGTATTCTTTATAACAATTAAATTGATGATGCAGTTGTTGGATTGAGTCGATTACCAAACAATCGTGCCTTATATGACCTTGAGTTTAAGTTTATGTTGAAACAACTTTGTTCTAATGTTGTATTGTATTTGAAGAAACCAATTTTTAGTCACGGACAATTATACGTTGCTGCGTTAAGAGTTACAAATCGCGAAAGATTGAAGATATTAATTTGTGATATAAATGGCAGACAAACAAATACAACCACAAATGTAATAAACATATTGTCCATAAAATTGTCTCAAATATCAAAGGTAAAAGTTTTATGTTATATTATTTTACTTTTCTTCAATATCACATTCATTATAAATTTATCATATAAGTCCTATAATACATTCAATAATTTGTTAACTAAATTCAATTTAGTCATAGATGATTAATTTCAGTTCGAATTCATTTTTCTTATCAAATTAAAATAAATAATAAATATACGAATTTTCAAAGTAAATTCAATTAAGTTGTGTTAATTTTTACAACTTAAGATTTTGATCAATTTATTCATCATTTTAATATTATTTTACTAATTATTCATTTTCTACTTTTTATTATAAAATTAAATAACTATAATATACAAAATATATATTAAAGATTTTAACAAATAGTTATATAATTTTTATTAAACAATCGATCGATCATCAATTTTTATTAAAATATTAAAATAATAATGTAATAACAAAAATAAGGAAATTGTCAATATGAAGAAATAAAACAAATTCATGTAACAATATTTTTTAAAATTAATGATTATTTTTTTAGGAAAACAATTGAAATTAATAATTAATGCTTAAATAATCAAAATATACCAAAAATGTCTATCAAAAATGTCTATCTTACATCTTTTTTTGAGAAGAATATGATGAAGAATAATATATTAAAAGAAAAGTGTCAGTCATAAGGAAATTACGTAAGTTGAATCTTCCACATGTATTGTATGAGCTAATTTTGTAGTTCAAAAATTTTTTAAAAAGAAATTTAATTTATTGAACATTAAATCCAAAAATTGAGTTGATATATTTGTGTACACATGCTAAAACACTTAATTTATTGCCTGTTTCCTAGCAAAATTGGTAATCCAAAATTTTATTAAAATATTAAAATAATAATTATATGTCATAAAAAATGGTAAAACTTTTTATTTTATATTATTAACATGTATAGCCCACCCCCACCTCCACCAAAAAAAAAAATTTAACAAATTTTTCTATTTCTTCTTTTCAACCACACATTTATGAAATAAAATAATATTAGACATAAACTCAAAAAAATTCACTACATTTTAACCACACATTCTCCGAAAAATTAATATTCATTTCAAATAAACTCTTTTTAAAAAACATCAAATAGGGGCATGGACAAAAATCTCATTATATATATTTCATTTAGATTTTCATTAATAATTTTCTTTTTTTAATTTTATTATTTTATTTTATATAAATTATAATATTTTGAGTGTTATTATTTCTATTCATGATAGTCAAAAATATTTGAAAATTTTTTTTTATTTATTTTATGCAAGAATTGCATTATTTAATATAATTTTGAGCAATTGTTTAAAATATATTTTATTTATAACAGCTTTTATGTATCAAACATGTGTGGACAATCAAAAACTATACAAACAATTTATAGTATTTAAAGAAGTTTTTCAAAATTTATGAGAATTCTAATTAATTTCTATTTTGAGCATTTGTTAGCGGTTTTAATCATTAATCAAAGCAAATTGTATTTCAAATTTTTTTTTATTTGGAAATGATATTTAAATTGAAATCATTCATGTTGTTGATGATGATGTGTTAATAATAATAACAACAACAATAATAAAAATAATTAAATTTGTAAAACGGAAAAAAGAAAAGCAATAAAATGCGTGTGCAATCATATCTCCTCTTGCACATGTGCACAAACTAGAATAATGATAAGTGTCCTCTAGTTGCCACTTCACCCAAATTCAAGAAACGCCTAACAGAGAGAGACAAATGGAGGAGGAAAAGAGGAAGGCGAAGGCTGTGGTGGTGGGAGGCAGCATAGCAGGCATATCCTGCGCGCACGCACTGATTGGAGCAGGATGGGACGTGGTGGTGCTGGAAAAGACGTGCTCTCCTCCTACTGGTAGCGCCACCGGTGCTGGCCTCGGGCTCGAACCTTTGGCTCAGAAAATCATCCAGTCATGGATTCAACAACCCCAGCTTCTTCAAATGACTACCCTTCCCCTCAACATTGATCAAGTAATTACTTTTTTCCCCCCTTGGAATTATTAATGCAGCAATGACGTATTATATTTTCATTTCATTTCATTTCATTTTGCTTGGAATATCTAATCAATCTTACTTCTGATAAGGGTAGTTGACAATTGAATCCTATAACCTTGAAGTTTATGCTTTGTATCTTTCTTCTTTGTTCGAATAGAATATCAATAATCTTGTAGATTTACTTGTTAAATCTAGTAGTTAAGTAGCTATTGGTTGGAATAATGATGTAGAAATGAAAATGACCAGCATAGACACTTCAGGGCTTTAATTTAGGTCATCAATTTACTGGTTGGCTCTAGAATTTGGTGTTATATTTTTAATTTCATCAAAATTTACAATCATCCAAGTATTTGGCAATTATGATTTCTCTAACCAATTTTACGTATTCTTTTTTGATATTATATTCTGAAAAGTGAAGTAGGAAAGGTTAACAACTGAATTAGTGCTATAGAAAAAGTGTTAGTCGGATCACTAAAGCCGACTTTCACTTGTGCTCAATGGGAGGGTCTTGCAGTCTAGCCCCCTTACAGTTTCCATCCGGCTTGATGATAACTTTGCATACTTAAGTTGCCTTTTCGGAGGCTTATTGTCCTTCGAAACTGCCCATCTCAGACAATCTATTGACTTGTGGTTGAATTCCTACATAATAGATTACGGTTGACACTGGAATTTATCATCCTGAAAGTTATCCTCTTCTAGAGGCTAGACTTGTTTTATATTCCATATTGTTGTTGGTTTGTATAATTGCTTTTTGCATACATCTAAATAGTTTGAAGTAGAAAGTAGGATTTGCCAATACATTTATATCCTATCATTAAGCTGAAGGGGACACTTGATGACACTTAGGGTCCGTTTGATAGTGAATATGGAATTTGGGTGAAAAGAAAACGAATTCCAGGAAATTGAATACCTAATAATTGAATTCTTGGGAATTGGAAGTTTAATGCGTTTGATCGTTTAACTTTCTAGGTGAAACAAATAGGGAGTTTTATAAATTTTGTTGTTTGATTGACATTATTTTTCATGGCAAATAAATTTTTTTTTAGCTATTTTAATCAATTTTTTAAAATTTTTTTTTTCACATATTTGTACTTGATAATAATAATGTTATTTTTTGGGAAAAAATAAGTCAATTAACAACAACAAAAATGATCAAACGAGATGTTTATGGTTTGTCATGTAAAGGTGGAAGTCAATTATCACCTATTAGCCAAGAATTCATTTGCCTTAAAAACAAGGAATTGCACAAGTTCCAACAGAAGTAGGAAAACCAATTCCAGGCCAAAATTAGGCTATTAAACACCAAAAAAAGATGAAAGTAGCAAATGAATTCCTACTTCCTAAATAAATGAATGCTATCAAACACTACCTTAGTGAGAGTATAGATTCTGCAACTTGTTGTCTTTGCTCATATTGTAAAGAATTTCAAACACTCAATAAAAGATTTGAATTTATATGTGTTTAATATATTTGGTCATGTCACAGAGCAATTGCCGACCAGAATTTTTATCTTTCTTCATTGGCATTGCCCCCTACCCTAGTATACTGATTTGAACATTAGTACACGTAAGAGGACATGAAAACCTTACCTCGCAGTTTTACATCAAGGACCTATACCATTCACACACACACAAAAAAAGGGAGAGAGAGAGAGAGAGGACCTATGTAAATCTCAAATTGGGAACTTCCCATTGGTCTACTTGAATCAACCCAGTAACTTCCCCAGTAAGGTCTCTGGCTTGTAGCAGGTTGAATGATCTCTCCTTATTGCCATTTTAGCTGACTAGTCTGCACTTTATCCCCTCTCTCCAAATATGCGAGGAGACATCCATGCTTGCCACCAATATTGGAGCTCCACCAGTTATAACGATTTGCCGAGGTCCTTGAGTATTTGTACTTATTGACATTTTGAAACTATGCTTACTCTCGTTCATTGTTGTACCTTTCATCTGTAGGGAGCCAGTTATGCCATATTTTTCATGTAAAAAAAGGATCCTTTCAGGGGCAGTGCTTTTTTCCAAATAAACTGATAGGAGCTTTAGCTGCTCTTTTTCTGTCTCACAATTTCCAAGCAAAGGAAAGTGGAAAAAAGAGCCATCTTTTCGTTGGAGTCAAACTTCTCATCGACTTTGGAGTAAAATAGTATGTTTTCCATTGTAAACATTCCAAGCAAGGGAAAGTGGAAAAAGAGCCATCTTTTCGTTGGGATCAAAAACTTCTTATTGACTTTTGAAATAAAAATATGTGTTTCTATGTTTTCCATTTTAACATTCTTGTTTAACTTCCGAGCAAGAGAAAGTGAGCCATCTTTTCGTTAGAATAAAAAAAAATTCATCGAATTTGAAGTGAAGTAGGAGTTTCTATGTTTCCCATTGTAAACATTCTTGTATAATTGCAGAACCAAGCAACAGATGGAGACAATAAAATCAGCAGGACGCTGACAAGAGATGAGAACTTCAATTTTAGAGCAGCATATTGGTCCGACCTCCATAGCCTCCTGTACAAGGCATTACCACAGGAGATTGTTTTGTGGGGACATCTGTTCATATCCTTTTCTATTTCTGATGACAAATCCTCTGTGAAAGTAAGAACCAAAGTTCTTCAAACTGGTGATACCATTGATATCATTGGCGATTTACTTTGTGCAGCTGACGGTTGTCTTTCTTCCATCCGACAGAGTTTCCTTCCCAACCTTAAGCTGAGGTGGTTGAATAGAATTCTAGACATCCTTATGTTTTTTAAAAAAAATAGAATTAAAGTGATGCTGTTTTCTAAAATTATATTCATTTATGGTAGGTATTCAGGTTACTGTGCATGGAGAGGGGTCCTCGATTTTTCAGATAATGAGAATTCTGAAACCATTCTTGGGCTTAAGAAGGCATACCCTGATCTAGGTAGATGCTTATATTTTGACCTGGGTTCAGGAGGTCATTGTGTGTTTTATGAGCTATTGAATAAAAGAATTAATTGGATTTGGTACATTAACCAACTCGAGCCGGAACTTAAGGTATGTTCTCTCTCTTCAGGGAAGAGAGATTACAATGGATAATATAGATAGGAGGAAAAGCACCTGAATCGAGTTCATTGCATATTTATACTAACCAAACATATCTTATTAGCATTTTTGGCAAAGACGGATCTAAGCCCTTGCGAGGGCGGTCGGCCGCTTATGCTGGATTCGTCAAATTTTTATTTTATTTTTTTGCTTATATAATTAGCATAAAATTTTACTTTTTCTCTTACTTTTAATCGACCGATCGTGCTGATTCGATATCCTAGATCCGTCCCTCATTTTTTGTGCATAGTATTAGACCGCATTGGATAGTACAAGGGACAAGATCTTCTTTTTTAAGTAGTGTCCAGCATTGTTTTAATCCGTTTACCAAACGTGATACATGAATGTAAGGGTTGAGGCATGGAGCTAAATACTTGTACACGAGCTTATTTGAAAATGCTAAATGGATGAATGTTGTCTTGTGATACAAATTTATATATAGATGCTAACTGTTTTTTCAATGTACTTTTTGATGCTCCAACTCAGGGTAATTCGGTTACCATGAAAGTTAGCAGCGATATGGTGAAGACGATGCAAAAGGCAGCGGAGAAGTTTTGGGTCCCCGAATTGGTAAAGGTAATACAAGAAACAAAGGAACCGTTCTTGAACGTCATATACGATAGTGAGCCTCTCGACCAAATCTTTTGGGACAATGTGGTTTTGATTGGAGATGCAGCTCACCCTACGGCTCCTCATGGTTTGAGGAGTACAAACATGTCGATATTAGATGCTGTAGTCTTGGGTAAATGCCTTGAGAATTGGGGAGTGGAAAATCTAAATTCAGCTCTTCAAGAATATCAATCTGTTCGGCTGCCAGTCATGTCTGAGCAAGTTCTATTTTCGAGACGACTGGGTCGTATAAAACAAGGTTTAATCCTTTCTGATGGAAAGCCTTTTGATCCAAGCACAGCAAGTGAAGGAGAATGCCAAGAGTTGATGCAAAAAAACATGCCTTTTTTCTCCCATATCCCTCGCATATTGAACTAGAATTACACTTTTGGAAAATCATGCTATCTAAGTTCAAAACATGGAGCATTATGGTTCTTTCTGGGCCTTTTTAGCATACTTTGATAATTGAATTTGTACATCCAGCTGGAATGCTGGTAATGGAGATATATGTAATTGTTGATATTTTATGCACATAGCGCCATAGCGGTAGTGATATGGGGCAGACAGTGCGCAATATTTATGGTACACAATGCCAAATGTTACCGAGTGTCTAATTGGAGGAACAATATTTAGCTTGTGTTTGGGAACGCTTTTTATCAGATTTTGATGAGTGTAAAACAATAATTGGTCAAAAAAGTTAAAAAGATGTGTAGCTTGGAGATTGTGGGACCCCGGTTGCAGCCAAGAAAATTGATTATGGAGGATCTATAATCGCGCTCAAACAGGGGATTAAAATATCAAACACTTAACAAAATTTCATTGACAGTAGGCACCATATTATTTTTGTACATCCACATACATTTTAGAGTGGAGTGTAGATGTTCAACATCTAATTTGACACGTGTCTAGAGTGTTGGTTTTCATTTTCGAGACATATTGGACACTTGGATATTTATTCATGTGATGCCGTGGTGTATTGATAACTTAACTGCTACAAAGGGAGTAAAGCCCTCACCTTGGGACCTCACCTACTATGTCTTCAATCTTGGTGAATGATGTAAATTGTAAAATATGCCTTAACTGGTCAGTGACTTCACTAGGAAGTCGAGTCCAAAGCGTTACCGTCATAACTCGAACTCTTCACCCTGTGAATTGTTAGCGAAATTAACATTATGTCATATTAGTCTTTGTCAGTTGAACTGTACCTGGAAGCAATAACTGCTACCAATAATATTGGCTTTTCTGGCATTTTTTACATGGCATTTGGTCTATATCGACAAGCTTTAAGTTAATATATAATAATATTTCCATTTGTTTCACTTTATCGTTGCTCCAGGAATGATCTGAAGCACTTCACATTAACAATAAAAACAACTTTAGCATTTTCTCGTTTCCTGGTTTCATCAATCAATTAAACACACTTTGTTTCATAAATATATATTCTACTAACTGTCCAAATAATCATGAAAACTTCATTATCCAGTAAATATGGGTTTGTTTCTGCAAATCGTTCGTCGATATTTTACTTAGGCCAAAGAACTTGTGTCCAATGAGAACACACTCAAGATATTCCTCCATAGCTGAAGTTTCATATAAATAAACGGTTGTCGGCACAAAACCTGCAGCCCGAAAACTTCTGCCCTCTTATCAGTTCTAGAACGCAAGGTAGGTAAACAAGATTCAATGATTCACGCAAAAGATCATATCCACTATAGTCAAGTCAATGTTAACATTAGTCAGAATGTCACAGGAAAACATAGAAAATCTTAAGGAGAAAAATAAACCTAAAAAAATCAGAGCCGCATGTGTTACAGTTGGACAATACATCCTTTCCTAACTCAACATCAACTAGAACGATATGTAAAGATTTAGCCACGAAAAGAAATTACGAAGAGGAAGAAAAAACCTTCATGTCCATCTCAATTTTCCAGGCTATCCAAGAAGCTCTGTAACTCCTTCAAACCTTCGGCTGAAATGCTCCTGTGTACCCGTCGACGAGGAGCAACCAAGTTTGGAGGCGGTTGTTGTTGAAAACAGACTACAACCACAGCTAAATTGTCTCCACTCTTTCTCTTCAAAGCCTCATTAATGAGATCCTCGCTACACTTCATTGGATCGTTGTGTTCTTGCAATCTTCGACGGGCAAAGTCAACAGCATTTTGACTCATGAAAACTTCCCATACACCATCACAGCCTAAGATGAGGAACTCATCTTCTGGTGTTAGTTTTGTGCTCATTACTTCAGGTTCTGCACTAAGCGGTCCACCATCCATATGTTTCAATCCTTCCATGTGCCAATCTCCTAAAGCACGAGCAACATTTAGCTGTCCATTAAGATATCCATCATAAACGTATCCTCCAGATGCTTCTATACGCCTTCTTTCTTTCGAACAAACAGGTTTGTGATCCCTTGACATCTCAATTGCTTTACCACCGCGACATAGTACTGCTCTGCAATCTCCAGCATTTGCCACCACTAATGAGCTGTCTCGAGTGAAATTACCAAATGTAAACAAGTCAGGTATAGTGCACCACATTCTAAAGGAAAATAGACTTTTATTTTCAAACATTTCTTTGAGGGGGGAAAATAAAAAATAAAAAATCTTGAACTGTTATTGTCTGAGTTTTGCAACCTAATGACAAGTTTTATCTAAAGACAAAATTCAGATATTCTCATCTTTCACGAAGCATTCTAGTCTTAAAATTCTTTGAGAACTATAATCAAGCAGCACACATCTTTTAACAATGCTCTGATCAACTAACATTATTTTCGAAGGCTGGCATTTCTTGGAAGTCTCAAATGTGCAGCATAATTGACAACAGCCCATAACTTGACTAGACCTAGAATTATGCTTGAATTCTTTCAAATTCAAAAGATAAAAATTACCATTCGAGGGAATAATGAATATAATATCACTATTTAGCACAGAATTGATAATGCTAGACCTCTCATAAGCGATATTCTAAAAGTTCAGGAATTTTGGAATTGAAATAATTCAAAACACATCCACCAAGTTCCTATTTAAGGAATTATAAGAACTCTAACCTTCCAACTATAAAAACTGCCAAAGCAGTGGTACCAGAAGCAAGATCTGCATTTAATGAACAAGCTTCTGCAAAAGCAGCATCTGTTTGCATAAATGCTGATGCAATGGCTGTCTCCATCTCCCTTGGGAAATTTTTATCCTTAAAAATGAACCTTGGCAAATGGTAACATGCAAAGTCAGCGGCATGCTTTCCTCCATGTCCATCAAAAACCTGGCAAAATCAAGGGAAACATTGTAGTGAGTTCCACACTAATCAGATACAAAAAGAAAGAAAGGCATATCAAACAATTCCATTGCTTCAAATATCCCATTTTCTGAATCCTGGTCCTAGGATTATATATTTGACTGCAGCCAGTAAATTGGAACTATAACATAACATCTTGGACTATGAATGTTTCTAGAGCAAATGCAACCAAAACGAAGCAATGCAAATGTATTTCCAAGTAATTTCAGAAAATAAGAAACAGTAGTTTAAGAAAATCCTAGTTTTCTTGCTTAAAATTTTCTCGAAAGGAGCAGTATGCCTAACTCACAGAAACCATTTTCATCACTTATTGAAACCTTATTCTACTTCAAGTACTCGTGATCAAGGGCAGGTATGATAAATCACAAGCAATAATCATTGTAATCAGTGTTAAGAAACCACCTTGACTTGTGTAAGAGGAGAAGAATTACCCCATAGAATGCATTAGGCCCTTCGTTAGATTTACTAACCCCATAATCAAGCATCAGATTGTCAGCACAAACATAGACATCCTCCATGCTGGGGCGGATACCGATGTCTGACCATGCACCAGAACGAAGTATCGGAATGAAATCAATCTCACTATCATGTAGATTCATTCTTGGTTCAGCAGAAATACTGGAGGACCTGGTCTTCACCTGCCAAAGCTCTTGTCAAAATGTTATCATTATACAATAACATACAGCAACCAGTGTTTCAAACTGATGGTTTAGAACACTAGATGAGAAAGTCTTCCATGCACCTCGTGTGTACCCTTCGAGTGTCTTTCTCTCATAGACAATTCGGTATCCAAAGTGAGGACAGACCCAGTGGTGTATACAACAGATATGTTAAATGATACATATAAGACATCATATCTAATGAAATTCAATTTTGGAGTGAATTTCTATTCAGTGGTTTATGCAACAGATATACATAAACATTATTTTGTTAAATGAATAATTATATATCAATAAGACTTCATATCTAATGAAGTTCGATTTGGGAGTCAATAGGAAGTACATCTAAGTACAGTACTTAATCAACAGATCAAGATTTTAATTAGGCAAAAGACTAGATATTTTGACAAATTCATCAGCTAAGTTGTCCCCTCCGTCCACCAATTCCAAGTTGGAATTCAGGGCATTTCAACAACTCTATACCTCACACATTTTGAAATAAATTGGTAACCTCTCTAAGGTTGTGCATCATCAAGCACTGGGCCGTCCCTATTAACAGAAACGTTTTTTATCTGATAAGAAGCACCAGGACTCATAGATGCACCCTCTAAAGATTATACGACATAGTTCACTTAATCAACTATAATTTTGTTGTATTTTATTAAGTTGAAACAGTAAGAATTAGTTAGTACATAATAAAAGTATCCTAATTACAACCCACTAAAATTTGGAGAAATAAATTTAGATTTTAATAAATAATTCTCCTAGCTTTAAAAGAGCATAATTTACCAAATACAACATTTTTTTTTCTTTGAGTAATCAAATGCAACAATTAATTCAAATTTATATTGTAAGTTGAGAGAACAGAAAATACCAGAGACGGGTGTCGAAGGAGAGACTTTGCACAAGGCGACGGTGTGCCGCCAGAGCTCAGGCAGTGTCGGTAGGCGGCGGCAGCTGCGAGAGGGTTGGGAGGGCGGCCATCGCTGGAGCTGCCGTCCTTTCTACTAGTTTCAACAATGTTAATAACTGCTTTACTGCCCTCCATTGTAAATCTCAACCATAATTTCTTCCCAAAAAAATTTCAAAATTCAAAATTATTAAATGTAAACAAACAAAAATCGGAACCAAATGCACGTGGAATATATCGAGTTTAGGCGTTTTTGGCGATTTTGTTGATTAGCTAGGGATTCAATTTTGGAGATCTAGGGTTTATTGGAAGAATGAAACATGAATGCGTTGGTGAACAAAGAGATACAGATGTGTGTTTGTATAGAGGGAGAGATCGGTAGGTGGTTCAGCCGTTCCAGCTATATGGAAATTTGACTTCGCCAATAGGAATTTAGCCTGTTGATTGTTAAAATTTTAGTGTTTAAAAACATGTTTTTTTATATTTTTTAGATAAGATGCGTGGCTGAAAAGTAGAGAGAGAAAATATGTGTGGTTAAAAGATGATTTGAAAAATTATGTTGTTTAAAAACTTGTTTTTTTCATTTTTGCCAAACAGAGACTTAGTGTGTTTGATATTTTTTAAAATGTTTTTTTTTTTTAATGAATAGTGATTTTTAAGAAAATTAATGATTGAAAAATCAAATATTGTGGGCTTAACTCTTAATGGATGGTTGAGATTGAGTACCGTAGAAAAATGAAAAAAAATTAATGAAAATCAAACAAGGATTGGAGGAATAGAAACGACTTTTCTAAAATTATAATATGCGGTTGAAAATGATTTTTGAAAAAAAAAAATGATGTTTTCAATCAATAAAAAAATCTAGACGTAAATAAAAAAATCTTACTTTTTAATCACAGCTTCTTCAAAAAATAACAATTACAAATCGCATTATTTGAAATAATGGATCTCAAACGGTGAATTAATATGTTAGGGACTAAATTTGTCAAATGTTTGTAGGTTAAGAATTAAATACGCAAAACGTTTGTAGGTTAGTGACTTAATATGACAAAATATTTTCATTCCAAGGATGTTATCTGCATACAACTTTTCAATTGGATGTAAAATATGTGGAAATTATATAAAAACATAAATGTCCTTATGAAAATATAAAAAATAAGGTCAAATAGTACAATTAACGATTGGAATTAACAAAATATAACGGTATTGACCATTTTCGCAACGTTTAGTAACTTTGAGGGTATAAATGTCAAAATTTAAACGTTGGGGACTATTTTTACAAGAAACTCAAACGTTGGAAATCATTTGTGCTGTTTACCCATTTTTCCTTTCATGTTGGACTGGATATTAATTATATTTTTCAAATTGCTCACATACATAATTGGAAGTGTGAACCTGAAAAATGCAATAGTGTGATTTTTTGTTTTCTATTTTTTCGTTCTTCATTTTTCTTAGCCTTAAAAAAAATCTACATATTGTCCAGAAATGTCAGCGCATATCTTTATTGGAGCTGCAACATCGATGAGGTGGAGAGGACACTGACCAGTAGAACAAGATTTTTAGGATGGGGAGGGCGGGGTATATCCTACTTCCTACTACATTAAAAGAATTGATATGTCGATTATTGTTCATTTTTCAGTCTTTGTTTTCATACTTAAACTACTTATTACTGTTCATTATCTATGTTGACCACAAAATCCGGATGGACCTTGGACCAACACGTCTCAGCTCCTCCTTCTTGAACACGTGGATCTCCTGCGCACTGTGACAAACAATCAGTTTGCAAAGGGAGCCGAGGTGGCTCCCGTTTGCACTCCGATGCCTAAGTCAGTATTCATTTTGGACAAATGTATATTGGGTGCGGGAAATATAAATGTGTAAAAGAGAGAAAAGGGAGTGAGAGAGGTATATAGTTTAGAGTGAGAAATTACCAACCCTTTTCTTGGAGACAATTGTGCTTCATTTATAGTGAAACTTCTTGTCTCGGATTGCGACACGTGGCATACTTTACACTTGTCATCACCCTAGCTTATGGATGTGACAATCTTGCTTTTTAACCGTAATCATTGCTACATTTCGTAGGGGATGGGCGCCTGTCACGTCTGGGTAAAGGCAGTGTCCCATCACTGACTCCATCTCTCTCTTCTGGTCAATGCCATAAAGCACCCCGGCTGAGTATAAAGCACATCGGACGGGCATTAGCCAGGTCGGCTAAAGAGGTTTGCTTGACATACCACCTCGGCATTCATCCCAAGGTGATATTCTAGGCCTTAGCTGTGGGTCAAGGTCCATTGGGCCACTATTGGGCTTTCGCTGGTGGATCACTGTACCTTTCTTTGGGCCCGCTTTCAACACTAGTCCCTCAAATCCGAAGGGATCATTCATGGTCGTGTAGGATTTGCCATGATTTCACAGTGTTAACTTTTTAGGGATTCAATGAAGAAATTCCTTAGGTAAGGCTCGGATCCACATTATAGCCGACCTTCTGCCTCGGATTTTCTCTCCCCTACCGGCCAGGATCATATCAGCGCATTCAATTCGGAGGAGCTATCGTTATTTATTTCCAAGAGAAATATATATATAAAAGGGGAGGGGGCAGCATTTCGCAACGCGTGGCATACACTGTGGTAGCTGAACGGTTTTTTGTTCCTCCCTTTGACGGATGGTGCTTTGATTAGCTCATTTTCCAAGAAGCATGGGTTACCCGCATTAATCATGCGGCTCACGAAATTCAAGGAATTTAGACCGTTAGGATGCCTATAAATCCTTCTTCATTTTACCATTTCACCTTTTACCATTTTCTTAGAATCTTTTCAGCCATACTTTCGCGATAACTTGCGCCGTCTCTCTCTTCCTTGCGAGTTTCGCGTCTTTTCTTCTAGGGTTTTCTACCCAGCATCCACCCTTAACGTTCCACAGTTTTCCTTGGCGAGTTCTTCATTTCAAGTGCACAGTATCAAGCATTCGTCTTTTGAAGGTAAATCTCTTGATCCCTGTATATGCAAGACTTTCTTATTTTTAGTTTCTCATTGCGGGTTTGAGAATTTTGTTTTTGCACTTTGTTTTTCTTTTGTTGAGTCTGACTCTTCTTTAAAACAAAAAGAAAAAAAAAAGAAAAATGGAAAGAGTTGGGGGAACGGGTTCACAGGAAATGTTCGCGATGGCGGTTCCCGTCAGAGGTTTCTGCCCCATCTCTTTATCGGTTTTTAGTTCTCGCTTCTTTAGGGAGCAGATTAAGAGGAGGAATAGGAAAACTAGCGGTATAATTTATTTGAGTGATTCTGACAGCGAAGAAGAGAGAGACCAGAACTACATGGCCCATCTGTCGTCCGAAGAGGAATCCGTGCTAAGAGAACTCCGAAGCAAACGTGATAGAGACATGGGGAGAGAGGGAGCAACAGGTTCTTCTTCTGGCCCACAGGATCTTGATTTGGGCACCAGGGCCCCTTTCCGGGCGCACAGAGAGGAGTTGGGGCTCTCAGTGGAGGAGATATCCCAGGTCGAAGGTTGGGTGGACCTGGTGAACAAAATATCAGGATATCACGTGGACCCTGACCCAAACCCAGATTTGTGGGAGAGCAGCGAGGTCGCCACTGAAATCTGAGGAGTTGACTTGGCTGGGGCCTCGGCGAAGTTCAGGATGTCAGAAGGGGTCCGTCTAGTGCATCCTACGCCCTCTTGCCGACCATGCAGCCCTCCTTCAGGCCAAGCGGCCATATGTTACGATGCCTTGTCCTGCGGTATGAGGTTACCTCTGCATCCTTTCTTCAGGGCCCTGCTTAGGAGTTATAACTTGTGCCCCTACCAGTTAGCACCTAATTTCTGGACACAGGCCGTGGGCACTTGGCTAGCGTGGCATGAGGTCAATCCCGACTATCCCATCTCTCTATACATTATTCATACCTTGTACACTCTGAAGAAGTCAGTGAGAAGGGAGAGGGACGTTAGGGCTGATGTGAAGGACTGGTATTATCTGTCTCCTCGAGGCTCATATCCTCCTGTTATTACTGGCCAACCTACCTCCATAAAGAACTGGAGGAATCAATGGTTCTGGGTGGCCGGGGAGTGGCAGAGTTCTCCTGTGGACCCTTGTCCGGAAATTTCTGTTCCCCGAACTCTTTCCCTTCCTAGTGAGTCTTGTGTTTGCTTTAGTGTCCTTAAGTGTCATGTGTCACTTGTTTTTATTTTCCATTCATCTTCCTTTGTTGGTTTTTAACACGCTTCTGATTTGTGACAGGGGACATTTTTGCCCGCCTACTCCCTGACGCGGATTTAGTGGCCGTTAGGAGTTTGTTCGCTTATAAGGGCACCTTTCAAGGGGTTATTCAGCAGAACAAACTATTCGTCAAACACGGTCTTATGCGAGCCATGGGTGAGTTCGCTTTGTTACTGCTTTT
Source organism: Ligustrum vulgare (assembly GCA_963555705.1). Classification (NCBI taxonomy): domain Eukaryota; kingdom Viridiplantae; phylum Streptophyta; class Magnoliopsida; order Lamiales; family Oleaceae; genus Ligustrum; species Ligustrum vulgare. Next base: position 53,741,749 of record OY743175.1, read on the forward strand.
ATATCTTATGCTTTTTCTGTTCGTAGCCTCATTTCCCTCTCTTTCTTGCTAGGTTCTAAGGATTTTCCAAAGATTTCTTTGAAGGGTCTCATGGCTACAAAAATTCCCCCTGCACTTCGCCATGGTAGTGAAGTTGAAAGGAAACAGAAGGCGGTATTGGCCAACCTGCAAGTTGGGGTGGCAAAGGAGGTCTTCGAGGCGTCTACGGTCCAACTTCAGGGCCCTCTTCCAGCCCTAATGCCACCGCCTACTTTGCTGCCTGTGGGCCCTCAGAGGCCTAACACAGAAAAGGAGGCCGACCCTAAGGGAGCCCTTCCAAAGGGGAAAGGGAAAAGGTCTGACAGGGGCGGATCCAAGAGAGACAGGGAGGCTAAGGATGCCTCAATGCCGCCTCCTTTGTCCGAGGACATTTTTGAACATGCCCCTGAGGAGGAGCCCGCCTCCCTGAAGAGACTCAGAAGAGGTAAGGGCAAGGAATCCACCTCTGCTCCTCCGCCTCCCATGATTGAAGACCTAGAGGATGAGCCTTCTGTGCCCATTCCAGGCTTGGCCTATGAAGTGACACCGGAGGGGGCAAAGGAGCTCAAGCACATCAAAACCAGCATTCTCCCAAGGGATGTCACTTTCAGCCCTTCGTTGTTTGACTCTCCCAGTTCTCCTCCAGCCCGGGCTGCCTTTATAACCGAGCAATTTTGGACGGAAGGCTGGTCCGCCTTCTCTTCTGGTGCCAGTCCGTCCCGGAAGCTGCTCGCCGCCAAGGCCATGAATGCCAGGGCGCTGGCCCTTATTGACGAGGTGGAATTGTCCGTGGATGAGGCGCAGCGGGACAAGAAGAATGCTGAAACTGCTCTCCGGAATGCGTACAACATGCTAAAGGAGATAAATGATTTGAAGACCCAGCTGGCCATAGCCCGGAAGTCTTCCTCCAAGGAGAGGACCAATGCCAAGCGGCTCCAGGAGGATAATGATAAGTTGAAACACGACCTCCTGGCCTCTGAGTCTGACGTGGCAACATTGTGCAAGAAACTAGATGATTCTAACCGTGCCCAATCCATCGCCTCTGAGGCTCTGACTACCGCTAACGCAGCTAAGTCCAGGCTGGAAGCCGAGGCGGCAGCAGGGAATGAAGAATTGGGGAGGGAGCGGGAGGCCAAGGCAAAGGCGGAGGAGGACCTTGCCTCTTTGGAAAAACACATGCAAACTAGGATTACTGAGGTTCTAGAGCAGACCGTCATGACACGAGTGGAGAATGCTTTAAGTACCCGAGTGTCTGAGGCTGTCCAGAACTTCAAGGACACTTTTGAAGAGACCCCAGAGTACGAGGCGATGCAAAGGGTCTTTGGGAACTTAGGGGCCAGGATGGATTTGGGGGACGTGAAGGAAGCTTATCCGGCTTTGGACCTGTCCTCCATTGAAGCCTTATACCCTGAGCCTCAAGATGCTCCTGCGGATCCTCTTGGCGTGTCTGATAAAGGCCCCTTGGAAGATGTCCTTCCTCCACAATAATCTTCTTCTGCATTTGTTAGCTTTAGCGTTTTGTTTTCTTCTTTTCTTTCTTTTTGTAAGTCCCCCGGCACTTCATATTGTACATGTCTCATTTTTATGAATGGAGCAGCTTATTCATATTTTGGTGCAGCAACGTTTTTCCTTTACTGCTTAAACATGAGTATTTCCAAGTGCGAGTTTCATAATTGTAAGATGATATGTGGGACATCGTAAATGTCTGTCTGTAAATGTCTTGATTTGTAAAATGCACATAATTTAGAGCACCTCGGACTTGTAAAATGCACATAATTTAGAGCACCTCGGACAAGCATAACTTAGTTCGGCTGGAGGGGCTCCCGTGCCTTTCCTCCTCGACCATTAGTCCAAGGCGATATCTAAACCTTTGGTCGTGGATGGCCATATTTTGGGTATCCACATTTTTAAATGTCTTGATTTGTAAAATGCACATAATTTAGAGCACCTCGGACAAGCATAACTTAGTTCGGCTGGAGGGGCTCCCGTGCCTTTCCTCCTCGACCATTAGTCCAAGGCGATATCTAAACCTTTGGTCGTGAATGGCCATATTTTGGGTATCCACATTTTGGGTGTGCTAGTCCCTCAAATCCGATGTGGTCATTCATGAGCGGATCGGATTTGTCATCATTTTGCAGCAAGAATTCTATTCAAGTTTAATCATTTGCTATACCCCCAGATCCGGCACAGTTGATATACCTTTACTAATTAGCTCTGATCTTGACCAACATTTGAGCGGTTTTACCTTAAAACTCTATGACACCTACATTTACCTCTTTGTATGAACCTCTGTTAATGTCGCAGTGTAAATTCACCGGAGTCCCTTGTTTTTAACAAAGATCCTGCCTGGAGGAGGCGTGTTGTATTTGCAGCCAAAATAACATAAGAATTTTTTTTACGTTTGTCTTTTACGCTTATGCACACAGCACTTAGTATATCTTGCAAACGCTTTGTCCGGATGTATGAACTAACTTAACGCACCAAGGATTTTGGTCTAAGTGACAACATTTGGTTATATTTGAATGATTCCAAACATATCGCGCGGTGAATGACGGTGAATGAGTGCAGCACCTTAGATTTGAGTGGTTCGAAGCATTTATTGTATTAAAACTCCCAATCCTTACGTGGTGATCGTAGTTTAGCTTTATGAGAGTCCCTTGTCCTTAACAATTTTTTATGCATAGTGTGGGCGTATGGCGTTATGACCAAAATAATTTTAGAATGTGCGTTTATCCATTATAGTTGTCTAACAGATATTGGCGTAACTTTTAACGCAGCTCGCCCACGATTTTTTCAAAATGATATGATAATGTTGCAATCATAGAGGAATTTAGTTTTATTGAAAATAACGGCGAAGGTGGTCCGTGTTCCAAGGATTACATAGAGGTACTCCAGACAAGTCCTCAATCATGTATGTTCCGGGTACCACCTCGGCAACGACCTTGTAAGGGCCTTCCCAGTTAGGACCCAGAGTCCCTACTCCTGGCTCCTGTGTTGAAGGAAGAACCTTTTTGAGGACCAAGTCCCCAATGTTAAAGCGTCGGCTCTTCACCCTTTTGTTGTAGTATCGAGCCATCTTTTTCTGGTATTTGGTCATTACCTCTTGGGAATCATTCCGCTTTTCCATTAGGAAGTCTAAACCGGCCCTTCGCCCTTCCTCGTTCCTAACTTCGTCATAATGAATTTGACGAAGTGAAGGGATCCCGATTTCGACGGGGCATACCGCCTCGGCTCCGTAAGCCAGCGAGAAGGGTGTTTCACCAGTAGCGGTGTGCGAGGTGGTTCGAAGCGCCCATAACACTTGTGGTAGCTCGTCTACCCACGCGCCCTTTCTGAATTCCAACTTCCTTTTCAGGGTATTTTTTATGGTCTTGTTCACCGCTTCGACCTGCCCGTTGGCCTGTGGGTGATGTGGAGATGAGAACAGCTTCCTGATTCCCAAATCGTCACACAACTCATCTACGCTTCTGTTTTTGAACTGTTTTGCATTGTCACTAACCAGCGAATGTGGTATCCCGAACCGGCATATGATATTTTTCCAAATGAACTTGGTGGTGTTGGCCTCGGTGATCTTCATCAAAGGTTCCGCTTCGACCCACTTGGTGAAGTAGTCAATTGCTACTATTGCAAAGCAATTGTTACCAGCTCCTCTGGGCATAGGACCAATAATGTCAACCCCCCACTTTGCAAAGGGCCAAGGGCTAGTTACCACAGTTAGCTCGTGATGCGGCTGATGTGGTATGGTCGCGTGTCTTTGGCATTTGTCACATTTCCGCACAAAGTCATGGGAATCCTTTCGCATAGTAGGCCAAAAATATCCCTGTTTGAGGGCTTTCCGAGCTAGCGACAAAGCCCCGGCGTGGTTGCCGCAGATGCCCTCATGGGTTTCTCTCATCACATACTGCCCTTCCTCTAGCCCCACACATCTTAGCAAAGGAGAGGTGTAACTCCGCTTATAAAGTAAGTCGTCTAAGAGCACGAAGTTCGCAGAGTATTTCTGCAATTTCCGAGCTGCTTCGGGCTCGTTTGGAACTGTCTGATGCTTTAAATAGGCGATTAGGGGGTTCATCCAGGATCCCTCTTCTTCAATCGCCAGGATCTCTGGTCCTGGCTCAATAGATGAGGTCATCATGTGCTCTACAGGGATCAGATTGTGGAGCTCCGAATCACTGCTGCTTGCTAGTTTGGCCAAAGCATCAGCGTTGGAATTCTCTGTTCTGGGAATGTGCTGTAACTCCATTTTTCCGAAGTGCATAGCTAAATCTCTTACTTTCTTCAAGTAAGCGACCATAGAGGGTTCTTTGGTAGAAAATTGCCCATTGAATTGGCTTACAACAAGCTGCGAATCACTGTACGCCACCACGGACTTAATCTTCAACGCTTTTGCAAGTCTTAGCCCGGATAATATCGCCTCGTATTCGGAAACATTGTTGGAGGCTTTGAATCCAAAGCGGATTGCACTGTGTAATTTAAACCCTTCTGGGCTTACCAACAGTATTCCTGCGCCGGATCGTCCATCAGTCGAGGACCCATCAACGAACAATTTCCACTTCTGTCCATCATGTTGGCTGTCCTCGGTGTTGTCTACCATTTCGACCTCAGGTGGATGGGTGAATTCAACTACGAAGTCTGCCAACGCCTGACCCTTTACGGCGGTCCGAGGCGCATAATGTAGGTCGAACTGGCTGATTTCTATCGCCCATTTTAGTAACCTCCCAGAAACGTCTGGTTTTTGCAACACTTGTCTCATGGGAAAGTTGGTGAGCACTTGTATGGAGTGTGACTGAAAGTAGGGACGAAGCTTACGTGAGGCTGTGATCAACGAGAGAGCAAGTTTTTCCATATCTGGGTAGCGCGCTTCGGCGTCCAGCATGGCTTTGCTTACATAATATACTGGCAACTGGTTCCCATCCTCCTCTCGGATTAGCACTGAGCTAACAGCCTCTTTAGATACAGCCAAATATAGGTAGAGAGGCTCACCAGATTTTGGCTTTGATAGCAATGGGGGGCGGCCTAAAGAAGCTTTCAGGTCGGTAAACGCCTGCTCGCATTCTGGTGTCCATTGGAATCGCTTTCCCCCCTTCAGGACCTTGAAAAATGGCAAGCATTTGTCAGTGGATTTTGAGACGAACCGGTTCAGGGCCGCGATTCTTCCCGTTAAACTTTGCACTTCTTTTGGGTTCCGAGGCGACTGCATGTTTAGCAGAGCATTGATTTTGTCCGGATTGGCTTCGATTCCCCTCTTATTCACCATGAATCCGAGGAATTTCCCAGATGCTACCCCGAAAGCACACTTCGCCGGATTGAGTTTCATCCAATATCTTCTCAAAACGTCAAATGCTTCTGACAAATGGAGGATATGATCAGCAGCGACCATGCTTTTGACTAACATGTCGTCAACGTACACCTCCATAGTGTTCCCCAATTGTTTCGAGAACATGCGGTTTACCAGCCTTTGATAAGTAGCTCCCGCATTCTTCAAGTCAAATGGCATAGCTCTGTAGCAATAGAGTCCTCTATCTGTGATAAATGAAGTATGCTCTTCATCCGATTCGAACATGGGAATCTGATTGTACCCGGAATATGCATCCATGAAGCTTAGCAACTCGTGTCCCGCCGTGGAGTCGACCAGTTGATCAATCCGGGGCAATGGAAAGCTGTCTTTGGGACATGCCTGATTCAAATTAGAAAAATCAATGCACACCCGCAATTTCCCATTGTGTTTTGGTACTAAAACAGGGTTTGATACCCACTTCGGATATCGGGACTCTCTTATGAAGCCATTTTTTAATAGCTTTGCGACCTCGTCTTTCAAGGCCTCATACTTGTCCGAACTCATGGGCCTTCTCTTTTGCCTATGCCCAGGGCTTCGGGGATCCAGCTGGAGTCTGTGACAGGCCTCCTTAGGATTAATCCCAACCATGTCACCATGCTTCCATGCGAATACATCGAGGTTTTGAAGTAGGAAGTCCTTTAATTGACTCTTGTATTCTGATGGCGAGTCCAGTCCGATCTGTAATTCTTTGATTGGATCAAGTGGGTCTACGCCGAAGCATTCCAACTTTTCGGCCGGGGTGGGGCAATTGTCACCTGCCATCCTGGGGTCTAGATCTGCTAAATCCTCTTCTAGGGTCATCGTGACATCCTTATCTTCGGATGGCCCTTCACCCAATCTTTCAGGGTCTGGGCAGCCTCGGCCATAGCTACATCACTGATCATGTTCAAGCTTCGATCCTGAAACTTCCGGATCGCATTTGTGTAACAAGCCCGGGATTCTGTTTGGCTTCCCCTTACAGTTGCAACGCCATGCTCGGTGGGGAATTTCATGCAAATGTATTTGGTATGCGTTACAGCCCCCAAGTCAATAAGGCCAGGCCTTCCAATTGAACCATGGTAGGAGGAGATTTTGTCTACTACCAAAAATTCCATGGGAATTCTGGAGAGGGTCGGTGATTGCCCTACTTCAGTTGTAAGTGTTATGGATCCTCTGGGGGTTATGCTGTCCCCTGTGAAACCGTATATTGGATCAGGGACTGGAATGAGTGGGGTGCTGATCCCCATCTTATCAAAAGTTGCCCCGTATATCACATTTACCGAGGCACCATCATCCACCATCATTCGTGATAGCCCATTTCGAGCCACCACCACTCGGATAACCAATGCGTCGTTGTGTGGAAAGTGCACTCCAACGGCATCGTCTTGTGTGAATGTGATAGGTTCCGTCCGAGGAATCCCAACAGGATGGGAATGGATATGATAGTTCACGTTGGCGGGCTGCTTGGCCTCTCTTATATACCTTTTTTGGGAGTTGTTTGTGCTCCCACCTAGGTGGGGGCCTCCCAGTATTGTGTCGATTTCACGAATGGGGAGATCGGCCACAGGCATAGGTGGTTCCCGTGTATCTTTAGCTTGCGCCGAGGCGGTATCTTGACCCTTATTCCTGTCTCTTTGACGATTGTCAATCCTTTCTTTGGTTGAATTTTTCCACGGGGCTCTCCTATCAGCTCGGTTGAGCTTCTGGCCACCTGATTTTTGAGTTCTCCCTGTGTCGGGGGGGAAGTCACCTCCCCTTCTCCCCTGCGCCTTTTGGTCAGCTAACATGTGGATTTCCCTGCAATCCTCTGTTGCGTGACCGTAATATCTATGGTAGGCACAGTAAGCCCCAATCATGGGCTGTTTTCCACTTCGGCTGCTTTCCACTCTCCCTTGAGCGGTGTGAGGATTTTGAGAAGGGGTGTTAGAGTGCAAGTGAGGGATAGCTTCCGTGATTTCTGCTGCAAAGCTAGATCCTGTCCCCAGGAATGGACGAGGCGCACCACCTCGGTTACCGAGGACCCTATCCTTGTTTCCTCCCTTTTTGAGGTCCACTTTATTGGAATATCCAAGGTTGTATCTCCCTTGGGGGTGATTATCTCTGGCCCTAGTCATTTCCTCCGATACAATCTCCTCCTTCATCAGGTCTACTAGGGTATTGTAATCCCTTGGCTTCCTGCTCCGGACATCCCTCCAAAACATGCTGGTCATATCTAGCCCTCCTTTTAAGGCGGAAAACATCTCCGCTTCTGTGATATTTTCGCAGATATGCATTTCTTCAGTAAATCTGGCTAGATAACTTTTCAGAGATTCGTCCCTTCCTTGCCTCAGATCCTGAAGGCGTTGGAGTGGGAGTTGGCCAGGCCTGGAAGGAACAAAGCCGTTCTTAAAAGCAGTTTTCATATCCCTCCAACTGTGGATGCTGCCAGGAGGGAGTTTTTTTATACCATCGTATGGCACTTCCCTCAAGGGTTAAAGCAAAAGCTTTACATTTCAGTGCCGGGGTGGCGCCGGCTATCTCCATGCTGGCACGGTAATTTAATAGGTGATCATCAGGATCACCTCGGCCAGAGTATTTCGCTATTTCTGGCATCTCAAAGTCATGGGGAACGGGGCATCTGCGGAGGCCCTCTGTGAAGGGACTTACTTCCTCTTCGTCATCCAACTCGTATGACGGCAGCTCGCTGTTCTCGTCGTGACCGGAATACTCTGGATCACGGTATTGGCCATAGAGCGGCGGAGCGTACTCCTGCCTTAGTGGTGGTGGAACGCGGCCGTAGTTTGGCCTTTCATGGCTCTGTAATTCATTACGAGGATTAGTCCGAACTGCTTCGGCTCTTCTTTCTTGCCTATTCCTAGGCTCATGTACTGATGCCATCCTTTCTCCCTCCACACCTTGTTGGTCCCTATGCATTTGACCCTACGATAAGGCTTCTTCTGCGCGTCGCTCGCGCCTATTTCTAGGCTCTGCGGCATTGCGCCGACCTGGGTCCGTTTGTCCCCGTCGTCCCTTGAATAACCCTCCTATTCGGCTGAAAACACTGCCGGAATTTGCGGGAGAAGCCTCCCTGCGTCTAGCTGGGGGTGGGTTTTGTTCCCCATGTGTTTCATGTTCTGGGTCTCGCTCGTATAAGGGCTCGGAGTCCACTTCGGCGTATGCCTGCGGATCCTGATAATAATAAGATACAGTGGCCGCTTCGGATGGTGAGTAATGTGGCTGTGAGTATTGCGGAGGCATTGCGGGTTCGTTCATAGCATACCCTCTGGCCATAAAGGCGTTCATTGCAGCAGTCTGTTCTATTTGCTGCCTCTGCATCTCCAGCATTTGGGCCGCCATGAGTGTCATGTCTCGCATCATGCGGCGATTTCGGTGCCGGCGAGGTGGATTAGGTTGTGCCACTTCCTCGTCGGCGTTTTCATGGAGTCCTTGAGGAACTTCGTCCTCGTTGTGTCGGCCACTTCCTCCCCTACGGGGGTTAACATCATCGTCACTTTCATTCACGTTTCAGAAGAATTTCTGTTCTTAGATTGCTTTTCAAGGATAGATAGACCTTTGTCTTGCTGCTTCAAACCTTTTTCAAGGTTGTTAAACTTATGTTTCGAAGTTTCTTACCTTTTTCAAGGGTGTTTAAACTTATGTTTCAAAGTTCTTTACCTTTTTCAAGGGTGTTTAAACTTATGTTTCAAAGTTCTTTACCTTTTTCAAGGTTGTTTAAACTTGTGTTTCAAAGTTCCTACCTTTTTCAAGGCCAACCAGCTTATCTTTCAAAGCTCCTACCTTTTTCAAGGCCAACCGGCTTATCTTTCAAAGCTCCTACCTTTTTCAAGGCCAACCAGCTTATCTTTCAAAGCTCTTTGCAGTTATCCGCTCTATTGTAAGAGGTTATTCGTCCTTTTTCGGGGCTACCTTTCTATGTGTGGCTTTTTACCAGGTGTTTTCGTGGTTAGCAGTATGGCTTCCCACAGACGGCGCCAAAATGTTGACCACAAAATCCGGATGGACCTTGGACCAACACGTCTCAGCTCCTCCCTCTTGAACACGTGGATCTCCTGCGCACTGTGACAAACAATCAGTTTGCAAAGGGGGCCGAGGTGGCTCCCGTTTGCACTCCGATGCCTAAGTCAGTATTCATTTTGGACAAATGTATATTGGGTGCGGGAAATATAAATGTGTAAAAGAGAGAAAAGGGAGTGAGAGAGGTATATAGTTTAGAGTGAGAAATTACCAACCCTTTTCTTGGAGACAATTGTGCTTCATTTATAGTGAAACTTCTTGTCTCGGATTGCGACACGTGGCATACTTTACACTTGTCATCACCCTAGCTTATGGATGTGACAATCTTGCTTTTCAACCGTAATCATTGCTACATTTCGTAGGGGATGGGCGTCTGTCACGTCTGGGTAAAGGCAGTGTCCCATCACTGACTCCATCTCTCTCTTCTGGTCAATGCCATAAAGCACCCCGGCTGAGTATAAAGCACATCGGACGGGCGTTAGCCAGGTCGGCTAAAGAGGTTTGCTTGACATACCACCTCGGCATTCATCCCAAGGTGATATTCTAGGCCTTAGCTGTGGGTCAAGGTCCATTGGGCCACTATTGGGCCTTCGCTGGTGGATCACTGTACCTTTCTTTGGGCCCGCTTTCAACAATCTACATAATATTTTCTATGTCTATCTATAATCCTATCCTACTACATTAAAAGAATTGATATGCCGATTACTGTTCATTTTTCCGTCTTTGTTTTCACACTTAAACTACTTATTACTGTTCATTATCTACATACTATTTTCTATGTCTATATATAATAATATTAAACTTTGTTCGGCAGCTCATTATAATGAGCTGCCACCATTTATTTCGGATTTCGAAGTTAATTTTGTGGTTAAAAATTGGAGAGAGAAAATATGCATGGTTAAAAAATGATTTGAAAAATTGTGTAAATTATAATGAGTAATTATACTGAGTTTTCAAACAGAGCCTAATAAAAAATATCTCCTCACTATTCTCACTTCTGCACACACCCTGCGCACAAAGTATATCGTTCTTCTCTTTCATCGGCTCCCTCTCGGCACCTCTCCCTCACTCTCGTATCTCCTCCAACCGTCGGCCACCATCGCCTCCACCACCATCCTAAGGTAATCTCCCCCTTCCCTTCTCCTCCCAACACACGACTGCACTCACACACTCACAGAGACCAAATCCATCCTCAATTTTCTCTCTACGAAGAACCAATCATTTTTTGGATTTTATTTTTAAAAAAACTTTGCCTACAACGCAACAAACCCGTTTCTTCCGGATTAAATTTCAAAAACCAACTGTCTTTGTTGTTTTTTTCCAGATTCAAGTTCGAGTACCCTACCGAAATTCAATTCCCGATTTCTTGGCGGATGATTGACAACCACAATCGAACCGAAAATTAAAAAATCAACAAAATTACAAGTCACTTGTACAAACTGGTGAGTTCTCTACTTCAAATCAAAACAAATTAATAAAGTGAGTTATTGTCTTAAATATGGCCATGGGTTTGGGTTTTACATGGTGCTGATTTTGTTATAAATTTTCGTTTTATTCTTATAGTTGATTAATAATTTTTTTCCTTGTGTGGGAGAGTTGATTTGGAGACTAGAATTCTAGAAACAGATCCTTCAAAAATCTAATTCCATGCCAAATTCTCCACAATTTACCCTAGAACGAAAATATTTTACCATGTATTGAAATTTAAAACCTAATATTCTAGACTCGAGATCGAGATAATAATTTTCTGGTTACAAAAATATTTGATTTGGTTAATCAATTCCAGATCAATATGTGGGGATCATATCGGTTATATGTTATCTTAGAGATAAATTGTGAGTTTTAAGAATTAAATTGCATGAAGTTTTCACATTTTACAAAACTGCCTGTAACTATGACTAAATACTTTCATATGACAGTTAATACTTACCTGTGAGTTGGTTTCTCATTTAATGGGTGTGTGCATCCACTATCATTCGGGTGGGTGCAATATATGCTGAGAGAACTTATGAAAATGAGGTGTTGTGCAGGAACTTGTTACTAAGAGTCTTGAGTGTTTAGACCTTAATTTCTCAAGATACAGAGACATTTTTCTGGAGGTAAGCATGATGTGTCTTTTTTTTTCAGTTTAATAAATTTATAGCTTGAAACGACCAGCATAACTTTTTCTTGTTATTTATCGTATATTATTTTCCCTCCCACATGATAAGCAAAAACTAAAGGAGTATTTTTTCATTCTATCCATGCAAGAGAAGTGTGCTTGCCATAGACAGAAATAAAACTGATTTTGCCCCCCGAGTTGATAGAAATACTGCTGATGCTTATTGATCCACTTGTGAATACCATGAAATAATCATAGAAAACTCATCGATCCTATTTATACACTGCAACCAGAACCTAGAAAACAAATTTTGAATTACACGCTTCTAATGATCAATAGTGCTATTTTGTAGTAATTTAATATGTTTTCATTTCGTTGGATTGGCATGCATGCACACTGGTTTAGGTGTCAGAATTGTAAGCTATGATGTATTCTATGGAACTGAGTTTGTATCCAATGGTGAAGGTAACAGTTGCAGCTTTGTATCCAGTGAACTAGGTAAGATTGTGCTCACATTGGATAACTAAACTTCTAAGTAGAAGCTCATTTCCAATGAAGGTCAAAGTACACCTAAATTGTATGGTATTATTTTTGGTTCAGTCAGCAACAGAGATGTACAGACATTTCTGCAGGTTTTTCATATCTCCATTTGACTCTATCAATGCTAACGTCTATCTCACCCTCCCCACAAGGAAAAGAAGTGTCTATTGAAATCACCCATTTATGGAATATTTGACGAAGTTCCAATTGAGCATAGTAGTGTTTTAGCTCTTTTTATTTTCGTTAGTTCAAGCTTATAGTTTTAACTTTTGAATTTTGTAGCTCTAATTAGTGTTCAATAATTATCTTTTAAGGTGTCATAAGTAGATATGATCCTATTTGATGTTTAAATGAACTCATGAATCCATAGGTTAACTTCCAACATCCATTTTGCGATTTACCAAAGATTATGTTACTTGAAAATTGTGCCTGATTTTGTGTACTACTACTACTACTACTACTACTACCACTACTACATCTTTTGAGGCTTCTTTTGCAATTCCTCTTTCCAGAAAAACAGTGGATGGACCAATTGGTATTCAAATGTACTTTTGAAGCACAATATAGTAGGCATGTGGGTGAGCATTTAAAGCTATGACATTTTTCCTTAATGTCAGTAGCCAATTTTCATATCATGAATGATTTGGTATAAGAGTATTATTCATATCCTTTTACACAAGTGTAAAAGGGTCATAGATTTTATGACAGATTTTATGAATTTGAATTGTACATTCTATTCCGTCATGTTTACTTTAGTAGTCTATGTTCCCCATTAGTTAGGGGATTTTGCTCCATGCATAGCTAAGATAGAACTTTATTCACATTAATGACTACTGACTTTTTATTCAATTTTAATTGTAATGTACGATGTTTGATGATGTATTTGTGCTGAAATTAACAGAAAATCATATTACTCAAGTTTCTTGGATTTATTTGGAATCCACTCTCATGGGTGATGGAAGCTGCAGCCATAATGGCAATTGTACTGGCTAATGGAGGTAGAAAACCCCAGATTGAAAAGACTTTCGTATTATAATCCTCAACGTGAGGAATGTGTGTTCTATTTTAATTTTTTGTTCAAAAAATTTTATAGTTGCACTATGTTAGATTTTTAGTTATTAAATTACCTATCTTTTAAATGAAATAGGTAGATTTAGTATTTTTGTTTGCGGGCGTGCTGAAACATGAGAATAAATGTTTGAATTCAGAGTTGTGCCATGCGTGCGTTGGCCCTCTGGTGTCGATTCCCCAATTGAGAACCGTGATGAATTCCCACAGGAATTAAGTGAGTAAGTAACTAGGATTGTACTTGAGTTGTAATATAATCATGTGCTAGAAATTACCACCTTTGCCATCATCACAATTCGACAGCTTTGCCATAATCAAAATGACCACCTGCAGTAACATTTAAGCCACCACACTTTCAACAAGTTTTTCATGATTTAGTTCCATCATCATCACAGCGGAAGGTGGTTGAAGTAGCGGAATCGTCGGAGGAAGAGGCGATAGTAGACTTAGGCTTGAGGGTTTTGCCAGAATAGATGGAAATATTATCGAAATAGGTTGCAGAAAATTCACGAGCAATTGAAGTTACAAGGTAAATTACAGACTTTGATGGAGTAATTTCTCGTTAAGGATTTTGAAGGATTTCCAGTACTTCGATTCTAAGGTTGGTGTGGCTTTATCTGACGTTGGTCGAAGCTTCGGCTTCACATAAAAAGTTTTGGCTATGGAGATTTTTGATTTATTTTCCGCCTGGGAAAGAACCTCTTGAAAGACATGGACAATGGTGGTGGGGGGCTACTAGTGATGGTGGAGAGAGACCCACATGATGGTTAATTTTATCTATCATGGTGTACATTTGCTTTTTTTTTTTAATTGAATATGGGTATATTTGTATATTTATTGTGGTGTAATTATCAAAACTTTATATTTTTTGTTGTGTATTTATAATGTGGAGTAAAAAATAAATATTGTGGTGATAATATATTTACCTTTTTTCATAACTTAATAACCAAATTAAAAATATATATATAAATAAAATAAGTCATTTAAAAAAGGATATAATAGTAACTAAAATTTACTGTAGTATAAACTGAGGACAAATGAAAAACGGTATATATTACATACACCAAATGAAAAGTATTGGTTCATCACTGTTCATTACTCTATTTTTGCTGCGAAATTTTGAATTTCGATTGGAGCATCACTTCATAGTTCATACACACCGATTTAAAGTTGGATTAGAAATGCCCTTAGCTTATAGATTATAATTAAAATGGACATACTAGAGAACATAGATAATGACATTTTTTTATTCTCGTGCATATGTTTTAAGAGTAATATTATTTATCTCAAGATTGAGATCAATCTCAACTCAATTGGTATATATTCATTGGTGAATGAGGAGGTGCATGTATGCAAATGTACAAACCACATCTTCAATTTTCAATGAGAGAGTGTCAACTGAGTTGAGATTTATCTCAACCTTGAGATACATAACATTATTCATGTTTTGATGTTGAACTAGCTTTGTTCACTAGCTATAACTCTCATTCATAAACCTCCCACCCCTCATGTAGCAAGTGAGGAGTGGTTGTCAAATGGGGTCAAGTGACACCCCTTAGAGGGGGTGATACTTGCTGACAATGGATACTATGACACCTTAAAATTTCTATCTCACATAGATGCTATTTTCTTTTATGGGTGATCTCTAAATCATTCGTCAACAAGCAAATTGGTCATGTTTGAAATTGTTGTGTGAACCTTGGAGTGTGGAGTGAACTCTTTTGTGAAATTGAGAAATTAATAATACAATCAAATTAATTCATTCTAGAATTTCATTATACTCTCTCTTTTAATATACTCTCTCTATTTGGCAAACTTGCTTTTAACATATTTTTAAATAACATAATTCCTCAAATCACTTTTTAATCATACATGTTTTTTCTCTCCACTTTTTAAACACATATTTACTTTGAAAAAATAAAAAACGTATTTTTAAACACAAAACTTTTAACAAACGGGGGCTGAGGCATCTATCTGTGGAGTTTTTAAATTGAAATACAGAATTTTGATGCAATAAATCTAGCAACAATTTACAAAACTAATGTTCCATCTTGGCTAAGTATTCTTGATTTTGTGAAGTTTGGAAGATTATATAGAATTTGACAACATTTAGAAGACCATGCTTTGTATAGTCCGTTCATATTTAGTAGTGTCTACCAGATACACTGTCGAATAGAATCAACAAATACAATCAAACAAAAAATAAGGGAAGAAAGACGATTACGAGAACAATGAAGCCTCCCATTATGCAACAAGACTTTAACATAAACAAGATTTCGACTCAATATCGTCCAACCATATTTCATTGTACATAACACCCCGATGGAGATTTTATTAATACTAATGAAAAATTACAGCTTGGGGAGCTGAACCTGATCTAAAACAACATAAAACCCAACCCCATTTAAAAGGTGGGTCAAAACAACCACAAGAACTAAGCTTGGGTCATAGAGAAAAAGAGAGCATGATGAAAATGATAAACTAAAAGTATCTTTGCTAACTGTCAATTGTATGTTTTCTTCCGTCTTTCTAGGCCTGAGATTGTATCCACCTATATACAAGCTGGTTTAAGAGCCTGGAATTATCTCCTGGCTGCGGCAAGGCTGGTAGGAGAAGGAATTACGATTTCCGAGGAGGGCTATTCTCAAGTTTGAAAGTAGATGGGCACGTTACTTCAAAATCCTTGATATGAACTTGCCAAAAAAAAAAAAGAGAGAGAGCAAAGTTAATGGGTACCATGTTTCTTTCTGTAAACACGTTAACCAAATCAAATTCAGATTCTGAGGCTGTGAATGCATCTGTGGATAATGACACAACATAGTCTTGGAACACAATGTAACCTCTAAGAACATGTCAAGAAGAATTGTCGATGATAAGCTTCGCATAAATTACTGAAGCAACGAACTTGGCCCGCTGTTATGAAGGAATGATAAAGCCAGTTGCTACACAACCTGAGCCACTAGGCTATGTGCACCAAACCAGTTGTCCAGGAATATTCGCTGGTAGTAGGCACTGGGATCCCTTCCAATAAAGCAATTCAAATATAGCTCATACAGTCCAGCAGATCTAAGAACCGGGCAGTGTTACATCATCGTTAAACTTCTCAGGCATGAAAGGCTCCAAAGATCCCCATGTTTTGCCAACTTTCAATTTGACAGGCAAAGGAACTGTGCCATAGAATAAATCAGAAGCACTTGTGAATATAATGTCTCGATGAAAAATAAAACTAATACTCTCTCCATCCTGTGACGATAGACTTGTATTCTTTATTTGTCAATTTCAAATTATAATCTACTTACCTTATTAAGTGTTTTTAATTTTCTTATTTTCTAATATGTCATTATTTAATGTACTTTGTTATTAATGAACAAGTATCGAATAAGAGTATATTACAAAAAATGAGTGCAAAATTTACTTTTCCAATCACATTAATTAATATTCTTAATCTATGTGAAAATATGAGTAAGCCCATCTTCACGGGACGAAAAGAGTATTATACCAAGATAAAGAATATAGAGGAAAATATACAAATAGAACCACATAAGATCACTCCCTCAAGAAACGTGGATAATATAAGACATTGTAAATACAAAATGATGCCAGTAAAATCAATACTCCAGCACGTGTGACAAAATCCTAGTATACACATCAATTAATTACTACAACGTGCAAGAAACTCCATGGTAACTGGTGACCACTTGACACAATACACAACCATTCCTCTTAACTGGTTTTCACAATGCCAATGCATAATACTTGCTCTTTCTCTAGTTAAAAAAATGGTCAACAGCCAAAAAGCAAGTAAAAGAATGATTTATATAGCATTCAATCAATTGAAAAAAAAAAAAAAGGGTTAGTGTTTACTTCATGTTCCTGGTATCAAATTCAATGGATATACATGTATTATCATAAAAGTTTTTTAAGACCATACCAAGAAGTGACACTGCACTTTCCATACTAGTTTGGAGTAATAACCCAGCTTCCTTTACAACTGAAGGATCGGCTTCCAGTACAAGTTCATCATGTACCTGAAGAGCAGAATTTGAAAGCAGACATCATATTTCTGAGGCAAAAAATGTATCATTTACAAAATGTTGTCTCTAATTATCAACATTAAATATGCATGAAATTTTTGCCCACTGTTACAAACACATCTTGACATGCCTACAACAGTTTTGAGGACAGAAACATCAAGCTGACTTCATAGAATGGCCTGTAGGGAAAGTTCGTGGAGAACATAGGTAAAAAATTTGTGATGCGTCATTTTCAAGAGAGGCACTTCCCGAGAGAAAGTTCTTGGTCACCTTAGGTTAAATCTCGGGATGCATCATTTTCAAGAGAGCACTTTCCTTCAAATTCCTTTGCAACTTAGCATGGTCACCACGACAAACACCCATAATAATCAGAGGGAAAGTTTACAGATAAAGTACCTGTAGAAGTAATCGGCATCGTCCTTTCAGCATATAAAATTTTTCAGCAAAAACAGAACTAGGATGAGAAGCTTCAGCATCCTCAACAATAACAGAATGTATATTTATCATAGCAATTTTGATTATGTCAGCAGCAGATCCCTAGAGACACAGATTCAGTACAATTAAAACCACTGAAGATTCTTCCTGAAAAGAGCAAGGGAGAGGCTGCCCACATCCACCAGTACAAAAGTAGATAAATATAAGACTAGAAAGAAAAACCACCTGACAAATAGAATTCACAGCTTGTCTCTGAGCTTTGGATTTTTCTTTACTGTTTCCAAACTTTATTTTTGTCAAGAAGCGTTTTCGTCCTTTGAGGGTCTTGATAAATCTGCAGGAAATGAGATAAAGTAACTCTAATAGGAGAAATGATTGAACATCAAGATAGCGGTTTGGCAGAAAGGAGGGTGCAAATAAATGACCAGAAGTGAAGATGATCTGATCCTCTTTATTGTATAAAAAATAATGATTAGAATATAGTGCCAAAGTTATGAGAGAATATGATCATCTAAAACCTAAATTTCTACAGATGTCAGCCTCCGATACGTATTGTAAGCTATTATTCAAAAGTATCCCATTGAGTGGGTATTAACCCATTTCCTCTCATGAGTGACATGACATCTGTTCACATCAAATGAGGGTCCATTTTCATACTCAAAACTATTTAGTCATGTGATTTCCAGTTGAAAAAGGGGGAACAAAATGATGTACAGACAATGAGACACGAGTTCAGGTCTCTATGAGATTGGTGAGGAACTGGACTATTGTTAGAGATGGCAATGGATAGGGTATGGATCGAGTTTGGCAAACCCATACCCTACCACTAGAGATTTATAATATTCATACTCTACCCATATACCCACTTAAGAGTGGTGAGTCGGGTGCGGGTATTCCTTATATAATACTTGTTCAACAATAATATAAGTATCTAATTGTAATTTTTTCATGAATTTCACATGTAATAATATATTAATTAACAATCTCTGCGCAACATAAAAATGTCAAAATGAAGTAAAAGTATAACAATGAAGTATAAGTAAACTTCAATTGTCCAAAAATAAGCAAATATCAAAGAGTCTACTTGTCCAAAATTATATATTATTAAAATTTAAATACAATAATTTTTTTTTAAAAAATTAATTGGTATATAGGTCGGGTATGGGTTTTTCTACAATACCCATACCCATATCGGGTTTCTAAATCTACACCCATGTCCTACCCACAAACCCATTGGGTAGGGTAATTTCTACCCGTTTGTGTCGAGTATCCAACGGGTTTCGGGTTCGTGGGTATTATTGTTCACCCTAACACAAACTTCCTTTCTTTTTTGGCTGCCACACCACAAGATCCTATTACAATCAAACAACTTAATTAAAAATTATCATTATTAAATTGTTGATTTCAAATTTTCATATCATAACTGATGAAAGAATGCCTTCGTATTTTACACTGTAGACATAAAAACATGAATAAGATGCATGCCTCAAATAGAAGTCAGAATCCCTAGAAAGAATTAGCAAAAATAAGTGAAACTTACGAAATTGATACAGCCAGCTTAACAACTTAAACAAAGGAATATATCACCATTTGCACTGCTTTTCTACCTCATAAAATTAAGCCAAACACATTGGGCAAATAGCAACATATTGAACTCACCCTTTCTTATGGCAGGATTTTACTGCTTCCTGAAGCCAGGAAGCAACTCCAGGAAAAGATTTCTTGAAGGTTTGAATTTTTTCTGCGGCTTCATTTGAACTGCAGTCCAACTGTTCTGCAAGGGTGTTAGGTCCCATTCCATAAAGAATTCCATAAACCAATCTTTTTGTTTGATTTCGCTCCTGTGAAGTAACATCACAGATATCTTTCCCTGTCCATTTTGCAGCAATCATTGCAAAGACATCTTCCAGGGGATCACTTAGTAGCTCTACCAACAAAGAATCTTTAGAGAAATGGGCCATCATTCTTAATTCTATCTGTGAATAATCTGCTGTGAGAAGTAACCAATCATCCTGCAACAAATTAAGTAAATGGTGCAAACAAAACAACTTGATCACAATTCTTCACTCTTCAATAATATAAAAAATCTGAGTTTAAGTATATAAAGCATTGTTACCTGAGTAGGTACAAAAAAATCTCGAGCATTAATCTTATAATGACCAGAACCTGATTCATCATTATCTTTGTCGTTATTTATTTTGAATTCAACCATATGCTCAACACACTACAAGTTCAAAAAGAAAAAAAAAATTTATACATTATGTTATCCATTCAAAGAGTACCAACAAAACAAACGAAATATAGAACTGGTGAAACTAGGCAACCTGGAGATTCGGCTCCTCCATCGACAGTCTACCCGTTGCTGTCGATGTCTGAAGCCAATGACCGTGCAAAGTGTACTTCTGTGTCCTCATAGAAAGCCTAGCAAGTGAACATATGGATCCCAGAGTAGAATTCAAGAGCTTTGCCAAGGTTCGGTGCTCTTTGATTACCGGGACAATAGGATGCTCATTCCTGACAAAAAAAAAAAGTTCGATTGATCCAAATCCAATAACCTCTAAAGCATACAAGAAAAATGACCTTAACATCACTCAGCATCTAGATGTTTCACGTATTGCCACAAAGTCAATTAGTAGAAAGTCAACATAAATAATGTTGTTTGGGCATTAAGTAAATACACATGCAAAATAAAAGCTTCAAAGGATAAAAGAAAAGATAAAGGTGGAGAATAAAGGTATCAACGTATAAGAAATGGACCAGTTATTATTTGAGTTGAGAAATTTGCATGAAATCAATCCGAAGTACCAAATTTGAGGATTTAAGAATGTACTCATTTAACACTTTGGATGACCACAACAGTTTAAAATGTATTTTCCTTAGGTATGCACCGGAATGAACATAGTGAATTTGCTAGTTCTTTAGTACCTCAGCATATCCAAGCAATGTTTGTCAGTGCTATGGTGTTGTTTCCCTTCGCACCCTTCTGGTTTGGGCAGCTTTAAGTGTCCATATAGGACATTAGCTATGTCCGCAGACATGGATAACGAAAATTTCATGCCAGCCAATTGATAAGCTTCCTTCTCAAGATACTTAAGTTTAATTCCCAGAATATGCCGTGCCCTAAGACATCTCTCCATGTCAACGCCTATTCCACATCTCTCCATATCAGCAAGAACATTGACCTGAAACATGATCAATATTACATTTATGACTAAAGAACTACTGACAAAAACTAAGCATGTGTTCGATAAACTACAAAAATTGATTTATAAACATGTTTATAAACTACACAATTTTTCAAACCACTACTTTTTACCTCAAAATCATAAATAAACCAGTTTATAAACCCAACAGTGTTACCAAGTTAACAATACTGAAAATATCGGTTGTGGAAGATTTGATGAAGGGAAGTAAAATAGCTCAATGAAGAGAATAACTTACAAGCAGAAATTAACATTTAGATGTCCAAAAACTGGATCAAACTGGAAAGGACTCAAATCAAAATACAACTTTTACTAACTGTAGTTTATGGAAGATTTGTAAACCATCTAAATGGATTCAAAGCAGTTGGAACTTTATGATGAAAATGGGCAGTCAAGGGAATTGATGAACTTAATCTGCAATTATCTACTTTTCCAAGTAGATACCACTCATAGGGACCGCCCCGTGAAAAGTAGTCCAACCAGCCATGTGACCAAAACGTATTTACATTACTCACATTGCCTCACTGGGTAAAATAAGAATCCTCACCAATGGAATTTCAGTAGTCACAAGAGTTTCTATTAGTTCTTCAGAAACTAGTAATTTCCATAGAACAGAATACAGTGCTCGTGTTTGTGCAGCTCGACGACAGCAACCATTGTGTGCTGCTCTTCGCATCTGATTATTCCATCTACCATTCCGATTAGCAGCTGCAGCAGCCTCACTGGATAACCGTTTCTTAACTTCCTGTCAAGAATTGTAACTTTAGAGTCGTTTAACCAACTTCAAAAAGTTAAATTAGTCTCCTTGCAAAAAGATGTTAGCACATGCATCCTTCTTTTACCATAATAAAGCAACAGAAAACAAAGAGAAATGAGCATACAGCTGCACAAAGCAAACTTAAAAGGAACAAGTACCCAAAGATTACCTTCTCCAAACTAGGATTTGAACTTTTCTCCTCATCTGGTGAAAGGATCCATGCTACTATACACATGTCGACTGCATTTTGTACGTGAATGGGGGATAACATAGAGTATGAATTCTCAATAAGATCCAGGCATAGAGTTTTAACTCCAGCACGCATGCTGCTTGATCTGTGAACAGAAACTGCAGGCCTCTTAAGCACCTGAATCTGAAATTTTAAGTTCCACGTAAATTTCTTGACATTCTTTTTCCCCATTATAATCCCAATCTTGTTCCATCGTTCCTTAGCTATCTCCATCTGATCCTTTGGTGGTAGAACATATTTACTATCCTCAGTAGCACGATCAATTCCTTTGCTGTTACACCGGAGTAAATCCTTTGGAAAATTCAAGTAATACACTGGAGAATCTTCCCAGCAAACTGCCATGCCGTGTATTTCGAATGGCACAATGGAGTTCAGTTCAGATCTTTTGGTAAAATGAATATCGAAGTAGAACTCTCCACTAGCATCCCAGAGATCTAAAAAAGAATCAAATCCACCAGGAAAACTAGTTGCATTCACTGGACGCTTCTCTAATTCATTTTCTCTGGTTCCCCCGAACGTGTTTTCTCTCTCAGCCTGTTGCTTCCCTCCATTATCATCATGCTCATTGAATTCATTTATTTTATTGCCAACGTCTGTTGACCAAAGAGATGATGTGTTTGCATCGTTAATATGCTGAGTAGTCCTATAAAGCTCATCACCCAGAGTATTAACCCTTCCCTCAGGCAAGGCAGGCTTCTCCACAAGTTCACCACACGAGGTGCCAGCTGGATTTCCTTTCACTGAAGATGCTAAGCTGACAGTGGGAGTCTCTCTTGATTTACCTTCCTCAGTTTTGGAAACAACTCCACCAGTCTTCCTCTTTTCCTCGAACGACGAGGCATCTAAAACATGCTCCTCGTGATCTAGACCAAGAAAGCTACTGTTGGACTCCTCTCCAGAAGAAGAAGTTGATTCTTTTATAGGGGCACCTCCAGAAACAGTGGATAGTAATGGTCGAGAGAACTCGGGAACTTTAAGTCCAAGAGATTTAAAGGCTGAGAAAGCAGCAACCCTTGCCTCTTCAGCTTTGTCTAGAACAATTTTGCGTGCACCATTTTTTATCTTCTTAGCAACTCCCAACTGTATCCTCCGCTGTGCTGAGCCTTTCATGGTCATGTAGGAAATCAAAATCAAATAAAAATATTTATATATAAATATGTAAAAACATAAATACTGAAGAATGCAGAGAGGAAGCATAATTTTTTTTTCCCCCAAAAAGTCATGAACTCCAATACGAAACAAAAGAGGATTTTTTTAACAGAATCAAAGTCAACAAGTGATACTATTATAGCTCCAGGAAAAAATTAACATGCACATGCAAAAAGGGAAAGGAGAGGAGAGGCAACGACCCTCTTTTTGTATTCAATCAGCAAAAACTTCCAAATTTTCACATCCTAAAGACAAGAACTAGAGTGCAAAGCCAAAAGCAAAAAAATTATTGAAGTTAATATTTAAATGATATACACATGGTCGGTAGTCCTATCTATCAGTTTAAGCTTTTAGATCAAAAGTTCAACATCGTATCAAAGCAGCAAAAGTCTCTAGTTCAAATCTTATCACCACCTATTTAAAAGAATTGTGCACATGTTAGGCTTTGATGGTAAAATATGAATCTCACATACGTGTAAGGGGGCAAGTTGAAGACTATATTTAAATGATATACACGTGGACAGGGAAAACATGTGCACAATTCATACATAGGATGGGGAAATAAGAACAACATAAATTTATTTGCACCCCCATCGATGCCACAAAAAGAAAATGGGAACCCGTATCTTGAAACCAGAATTTATATGAGAAGCACTGCAGTTGTTAATGTATTGCAGTTTGCATTACCATAATTCAGGAAAATCATTAAATATATAAACATCAAGCGTGATGGACGAAAACCAAAGAGAATTCACCATTCCAAACGGAAATGATTAACTGTCCTTCACTTTCTCAAATCCATTTAAAGCCTCCGTTTGGTAACACTGTTTGGTTTATAAACTTGTTTATTTATGATTTTGAAGTAAAAAGTAATGGTTAAAAATTGGAGAGAGAAAATGTGAGTGATTAAAAAATGGTTTGGAAAATTATGTTGTTTATAAACATGTTTATAAACAAAAAAGATTCTTTTACCAAACGGATGCTTAAATACCTTAAAAAAATTCCTGCTCTCATAAATCTTTGCTCATACAATTAAACTCACTCGAGTACAATAAAATTCGGGCCACTCGAGTCATTATCTAAATATCACTTTGCAAATAAAAATTAAAAAAGAAAAGAAAACCCTTGTTCCCAGGCATTTCTTCAAAATTCACGAGTGAAACTGATAATTAATAAGATGCAGAGTTATAATTCAAAATCCTCTTTAGAATCATAAAATAAAATATTGAATGCATTGACCAGTATAAAGAATCTCACTTTGTGCAGCCCAGGATGAAGTCTCGAAAAGCACTTTGACAATTTCAGGAACTGATGATTCAGCAATTGCTTGAGGTGTTCGTAAACCAGCCTTATAAAGTGCTCTAGCTCGTGAACCCTAAAAGTTCCAATAGCAATTAGATATTGATTTAAAATTAAAGAAAAATGAAAGCAACTCACCGACCTTAATGTAAGGAATGGTAGTGAGCTCTACAATCTCTGCTCGGACTCCAAATGAAACACGATTTTGGAATTTGGCAACTAAGCCTTCAAGGTCATGCCAAGAAAGTCTTTCACAGAATACAGTAACCATAGACGCAAACCTTCCAGCGTTTTCTTGTAAGGCTTGAACCATGCCTCTTGCTACTTTAAAAGCTTCACAAACTTCAGCAACAGGGACTTCCTGCATTTCAACATTACACAGTAAAATCATTAAGCCATAAAAACAAAAGAAACTTAATAACACTTCACATCAGCAGAACTTCAATCATGAAATATATCAATCAAAAAGGTGACCAGTTACAAGTGATGAAACAATTTTGATAATGTCAATTGTTCTGGTTTACATTTAAAGGAAAAGAAAAGTAGTTACACGGTTACGAAAACGGAGATATATCTTTTGTAGTATAATATGGGCTGGGAGACAAAAGAAAAGGCACACACAACCAAAATATATGAAAATATAATATCCAGTACAAGATAAAGGTACCAATCTATTAACACATTATGAACACTGGTGGGAATTGTGATGGAAGAATTTGATCAAGATCTTGGTGCAAATGGAATAAATTTACCTGCACAAGTCGTGACAAGATAAGAGCGACATAGAACCTTCTGCACACCCGATGCATTTGATCGCCCGAGAGCATACCGTGGGTTGGCGTCCCAAGTCTGTTATCATATCTTCCCTGTAACCCTTTCGAGTTATCCCTTGATCTGTGTGAGGTGCGAATTGGCGCTCCATGAGCCATGCGCATTAAGAAGTGTTCTTGCACTCCAACTCTATTGCCAACTGACTGCATGCCATAAGATAGATTACGGAAAAATAGTAGTGCAAGCTCATGTGAATTTTCTAAAAATGAAGTTGCTGAGTTCCCTTTATAAGATGGGTTACAGCATAACAGTCATGTGCCAATGAACATTTCCACGAGGTTTGGACTAAAATAATGTCACCCTATCTAAAATTCCAACAAAAATTAATGCATACACATGAAATATACAAAATGCAAAATTAACTGGAGGAAATGAGTAAAGGATAATGATGCCAAAATACAGCATAAGCCCCATGTCATCCCAATCAAGGCAGTAGGACGAAATTACAGCCAAAGATTTTAACCAAAGACTTGGCATAAATTAATTATTTGAATTAGGTTCGCACCCATCAGGATAAGCAACAATTGTGGCTCTGTTCAATAACAATGTAGAATTATAAATTGATTTATTTATGTTTTCGAGGTAAAATGTGTGGTTGAAAAGTGGAGACGGAATCTGTGTGATTAAAAAGTAGTTTGGAAAATTGTGTTGTGTTGTTTATAAATTAGTTTATAACTTTTAATGATTGCGCTAAAGAACAGAGGTTGTATAGGAAATTTGTCATTATTGACAAAAACTACAAATGTGCATAAGATTATGACAAGGAGACACACACAGATACACCACAAATGTGCATAAGATTATGACAAGGAGAGACACACAGATACACCCATCAAAGCTATAATACAAAGTGTTGCACTTGAACATCCTTAGTATTTTCAATTTCCCTGAATTAGTTGTTATGCCATATCTATCCTACTCTCTAGACATCAGATTACGAATACGTGTTGAAGAAGGGCTTAAAACTTGTCTCTTCGAGAAAAGAAAGAAAGACCCCCATATTCAAAGAACCTTGAAGCATGCAATACTTATGGGTACCAATACGGAGAATGGCCTCATTCTAATCTCTTTTTTTTAAAAAAAAAAAATACAGTCCACAATCAATTTATGCGATCTTTCTTTCTTCCTTCCAGGAGTCAGCTAAAGCATTATAAAAGTATTTTCCAGACTACAATTGTCACGTATTCACATGTTTAATGAGTCTTCATGCATAAACTCTGTTTGCATTTTGTGTGTGTAAAAAAGCATCCATGTGGAAGTTGAAAATGCATGTGTTGCGTGTCAAAGCTTCATCAATTAACGATAATTAAGTATACAAGCATAAGCAGTTGTTAAATTAGACAATTAGCTACGAAATGCATGACGAACCCCCAAGCCACAAACAAATGGAATCAGATGAAATAAAGCAAAAAAGAAAATTTTCATAAATCTTGAGTCTCAACAGCAAATTTATGGGATGACTAGTAGTAAGAATTCTTTCATTGAGTCAAATCTGTAAAGAAAATAACTTTGGCCAAGATGTAAGTAGAATTGTTGGGTATAAATTTCCTCCTCACACGGCTCAAGCTATCAGGTGAGGTTGTCATTCCATAAATATCTTAGAGAGTCCAACGAGTATTCACGTACTATGAATAGACTAGGCCATGTGCACTACTTTATGGAATATAATTAGAAGTTTTATTACCCCAACCATGGAAACAACAAGATTAGATTATTTATCAGGCATTCAAAGCTTATTCTCTTGTCGTGGATACAACAAATTAACAAGTGGGACCAGTATAGGTACCTAAAATAAGGGGGAAAAGATTGGGAGAAGACGTGCATCAAAATAGATAGGATAGAAGTAATTCATACAACCAAGATGAATATCTTTACGTCATAGTGTGTCTTGATAGATCCGTATGAAGAGACTTGGTCATTCATTCAGAGTTAACAAGTAAGTCATCGTCACATGCTCTCCAAGCATCATTTAACTGTAGTCAAGGTAGACAGAAAAATCATACCCCTTTTAGATGATATTTGGCTGCTTTTAATAACCAAGCATCCATGCATGATGACTAAATTTAAGGTTTATATTCACTATTATAGAGATAAGTATATGAGATGGGTCCATTAGAACAAGAGAATGACTATTATAAAATATTCTGAAATGTCTAAATGGCTCAACAGGCCAGTATACATATTGCAAAACATGTTATTAACATTAAAACTAGCATAAGAAAGCAATTAAATTGATGCATAAAACATAAATTTGAAGCGCTACAAAACTTTGCAATCAGCATCTAATAAATGCAATGGTAATTGTTGAATGGGACATCAGAAGTCATAAAAAGGAGAACAATGAGCAAAGAACCTGGTCTAAAGAAGGCAATTGCATGAATCTCTCATAATACAACTCCCAATCTGGTTCCACATCAACATTAATAGGGGTCACCAAGTATACCAAATGCAAATCAGATGCAAGCACAAATCCTTCTCTTGCTCGTATCAGATCATCCAGCACAATCTAAAAGCAAACAGAACAATATGTTAACTAATGCATTTCCATCCCACGTAAGCTCAATTTCACAAATTGGAGATAACAGGAAATAATTAGCAGCCAGATCAGAATAGAATATCAAAAATGCATGGATATAGAAAGAATACAAAATGCATATATAACAAGCAATAAATTGAAGTATTTACAAGTGATTCCTCTGGACTGAGAGAACTGCCAAAAGACGCACGGCCTAGAGGTGTAGTGGTGTATAACTTAGTCTCTTCACTCCATTCAAGGAACTTCTTATGGCATAACCAACGAAGAGAGTCCTGTGCCGATTTCACCACATCTTCAAAGGGTTTTGTTGAATTGAGAAGAGTACACCTAACATAACGATTAATGTCACTAGCACTTTGAACAATTCCACCAGCAACAACCTCCAATATTGCGTGGGTCATCCCATTCTTATCTTCAGACAAACAAGAGTGCAGCGGTGGACAGCTGTCATTAAGGAGTGCAGTTATTCTTTTGACTTCCTCTGGCTTGCAAATTAGTACCTGAGGGAATTGACAAAAGGCTAATATCCTCATCAGACAATGTTTTAGAAATCTTCGATCAAATATAATTGAAAATAACAAGGGTCTACTTAATGGGTAGGAAGACCTCCAAGTGAAAAGAATAATAGAAAAATATAGAACTCAAGTCTAAAACCCAAGGAACGATTAGAAGATGCAGCAGACAAAACATATGAAACAAATATACATACACTCTCTCCCTTTGTGTCTATGCCAGTTCGACCTGCCCTTCCAGCCATCTGCTTATACCTTGTCCCATCAATAAAATTGCAGCCAATACGGGGTTGTCTGAAAATAACTCTCCGGGCCGGCAAGTTAACTCCGGCAGCTAAGGTTGATGTAGCAGTTAAGACACGTACAAGTCCTTTGCGGTAACAGGTTTCGACAGTTTCTCTTTCCTCGACCTTTAGTGAAATGAAGAACTTCATAAGCGTTCAAATGTAATACACAACTTGAATGCGTAATCTGTATGGTAAAGAAAAAGAACAGAGGCCAACAAAGATGAAGATAACGTACTGTGAGACCAGCATGATGGTATGCAACACCAAGCGGAAGAGTTTCTTCAAGTACAGGATCCAACCCTGCAGGAGATCTTCGCAAGGCATCAATAGCAAAAGTAACATCGATTGACTCACTATGGCCATCATGAGGACTGACAGAGAACTTTTTGAGGTATTTTGCAACATGCCTAGCAGTTGATTCACATCCTTTTCTACTTGAACAAAATATTAGCACCGAGTGACCCTCTTGAACAATCTAATACGATAAAGAGTCTCATTGTTATTCCATTCTAGTGCAATATAAAGCTTTAGTGAAGAACAAGGAGAAGGTTGGACCTCGTTGCATAGTTCAACAATTTGATCTGGATCTTTACCGCCAAGGTCAGCCACTTTGGCGAGTGTCCTGATAAGTTCCATTTCTTTGTTGTAAATTGTGTTACCTACTTTAATGTACTCCTCCAATGGAACAGGCCGAAAGTCTGTCTGGTAGAGAGCTGCCTGCGATAAGTTTTACTTGTAAAATGAAACTTCACATTGGCATATAGTAACAGCTCATTGTGATGTCTGGCTGTGCAAAGTAATCCAATTGTTCTGGTTTTCCTAAGAATTTTAGTTCAACAATGATTTGAAAGAGATGATCAGACATAATATATGTGGTGGATTCCTCCATCAATATTCCCTGGTGAAGCCTGAAAATTCACTTAGGCCGCATTAATGTCTTGCTTTAAACAAAAAACATAATATAGGTGGTGTCAAATTACATTCAAAAATCTAATTTTGACCCAAACAGCATTCTATATTAAAACATGTAATACGTTTGAAATGGCATCCACTTTTTCACCAAAAGAAGTGAAATTTCACTTGTTTCTACAATTTTATCAAAATCTTTAAAAATGCTTGTGTGGGAAAATCAAGCTAGGCTCAGGATATCAAACTGAAAAGATATATGAAATGTTCTTTAAGTTTAACCAAGTGCACTTTTGCATTATGCTAGTTATTTTGCTTCTTGAATATCGAACAAGGAGTTACATATGAAACATCATGCACTTAGAGGATATATATTGGCAAATGAGTAATTATCAAAGTGCTCCTCCGATTTATATACATTAATGCACTTGAAATCTAACATGTAATCAAATATTCAACTTCATTCTAGAGATATGACACAAATTTCTCAAGCCCTATTGTCAAAAGTTGTTTTCTCCTTCCCTTTTCTGTTTTTCTTCTTTATCTCTCTCTTTTCTCAAGGTGGCTGTATGAGTAGCAATAATGGTAATATACTCACTTGAAGCCAATCAGCAACTGCAGCCACATTTGGTAATGTGGCACTCATGCCAACAATTTGGAGACCATGAGCAGTATCGGATTTCCCACTGCTCATGCTTGAATTTTCTCCACTAGATGATCCTACATTGCCTTCACCAGCGGCGTAACGAAGCTTTGTCAGCATGAGTTCCAACAAATAGCCCCTACTCTGGTCACCAACCTGTCACAATCGAATGAAATTATTCCACACGTGTGAAGACGAAAGATAAAATAAAATAGCTACATGAAAATTCAAACGTGTTTGGTCCGTATTACTGTATAAATTATAAATCAAGGTAGATACCATGTGCAGTTCATCAATGACAATGATACCAAGCTCCGATAGACGACCCTCCTCTAGTAATCTGTTAATTAAAGAATTTGCCTTCTCTATAGTGCAGACAGCTACAGAGGTATCCTTCGGAAGAGTTCCACCACCTTGATTCCCATAATAGCTGCGTACATGTTTATCAAGTGGTTCCAAAAGAACTTCAAGATGTTCTGCCTACAAATTTCAAACCAAGGCTAAAGCACAAGACGTGCTTATAGAGCTTGAAACATTTAATCAACTGAAAAGACAACAAGGCACCTTTTCTGCACATATAGATACGTAAGGAAGTACAAGAAGAGCTATCTTTCCTGTTGATACGACTCTCCTCAGCATTAAAACTTCAGCAACAAAACTTTTACCAGCACTATGACAACCAAAGGAAGGCAGATCAAATTATCAAGAGATTGATGATTTTCGCTAATAAAAGATGTGGTGACATATACATGTCTAGTTTCAGTTATCTAGCAACGATAGTTAAAGTGTTTCCATCAATAAGCAGAATACAGGAAGATCACTTCATTAAGTGTCACATTTTTATTTTTATTTTGCATTAAATTTCCTTCTTTGAATAATTTGAAGAGTTGCCAGATTCATTGGTGAAATTTCGTAATGGATATTCAATCAACGGTAACACTTCAAATACTATTATATAGAGAAACTAATAAGAAATAAAAGGAAAATTTTATACAAATTCTATAAAAAAATTAAAAAAAAAAAAAAAAAGTAAAATTACCTTGTAGATGCACAGTAAACAAGATTCCTGTTCTGCAAGACACCATCCACCCGAAGGCAGTCAACCTGAAGAGTGGAATTTTTTTTTTTTTTTCAATTGAAACCTTAACTAAAAGAAAACAATGCAAAATCACTTCCGTAATAGATTAAACTACAATTTTACGAAACCTAGACCACATATATGATAATATACATTCCCTACATAATTGTATACTTTGTTCCTCCATATATTGTTATTGTCTACTTTGTTCTAAAGGCTTTTCCGTGATTTTAAATAGTCAAGGATCCATCTGCAAAATACTATCTGTAGCCTTGTTACTCGTGCATGAGAAATGGAAATGGAAAAGCGCAAGCACCAGAGCATTTGACACAACGCTTAATTACAGTGGAGCATAGTGATTGCCCAACAAAAACATGCTTAATCAAAACGCTAGTCTACACATGAAGATCTCACTCATAATGTAAAGGATATCTTAAAAAGAACGTGTGTACATATTATTACACTGTACCTAGCATGAATATTCTCTAGAAAGGACCTACAGCCTACTAGTCCATAATGGATAATGGATGAATCCTTAAAATTGTGAAGTTTTAACATTTCCAAACATGCTGACACATTCAACAGAGAACGCCTGGAAATAAAGTTCTTGAATTGAAATTCTGTGAATAAAAAATTAGAAACCCAAAAAGGGCATTGCTAATTTTGGACAGATAGATAGGAAGGAAGAATAAAAGAAAACCAGAAGAAAATGAATCAGGTGTTAGAATGTACACAGTCCTCAATGTAATGTATAAGTCAAAGAAAAACAGATGAAAATGAATCAAATGTTAGATTGTACATAGTCCTCAATGTAGTGTATAAGTTTTCCACAAACTTTTGATGAATCACATCCTAGTCTACTGCCGGACCAGATAAAATCAGCTGCACATGAAATAATGCTGCAGAGAAGCCTAATGTGACATGATGAGCAACATGAAGTATGAAGTATAGCTGTTTAGCTACATTATCAAATTTAAATAAAACTGTGCTGGGTACTATATTTTTTTTTTAAATGTAACAACAAAAGAAAAATACAGTCAGTGAAGCTTGGGTGCAGTTGCAAATATAATGATGGAGGCCATGGAGACATTATATGTATTTATGCAGCACCTCCAATGCAGTAATATAATCACTAAAGAGTCCTAAGTGTCTGACACCTGGAGAAAGAAAAACACCATTTGTATTTTTTTGCTAAATGTAACCCTCAAAAGATATCTTGCAAAAGATTGAAGACTGGCCATGGACTGAACTAACTTTGAGATAATAAACTATGTAATGATGGAAATGATATTTACATAAATGATAAAACTTGATTAAGTTAAAAACTTTAAGCTGGGACAAGGTCCATTGCATCACAAAATATGCCATGTTCGATAACCAGGAGGAACAAAAAACTATTTGAAATTTTTGTACCCTTACTTGAAAGGCTGAGGGAGGCAGGATTTAACAGGAGGGGAAATACATACCTGCCAAGGATACAATTTCGATATTCCCTTTTTCTTGTATATGCAGCATATTTCAAGAGGTAGCCAATTGCTGAGATCCAACCAATCCTTAATTGAAGAAAAACTTGATGGAGTAACATTGTTGTTGGGTTGATGATTAACAGAAAATTTACTGCATTCTTTCTCTGGTGTATCAGATGTAAAACTGTCACTATCTTGAATCACAAATTCCATATTTCTCCGGGAATTGGCACATTTAGAGATCATCCCTTGTCCATCAGGAGAATTTTTGTGTGTTTGAACTGTGCAGGAAATTTCCCTACCATTATTTATCTTCAAACCATGATGACTCATAGAAGCACGAAGAGGGCAAGGTTTGGTATTATTATCACGAGAAGAAGTTTCTGCATCCAATTTTTTTCCCTCAGAAGAGAAGTCGAAATGCTTGACGGGCAAAGGAGACACTTCTTTATTTAGATCTTTCCCATGCTTCCCCAATGAGCCTACCGCAGAAATTCGGTATGTATCTCTGTTCGATGCTTTGTTGAGTGCATCGCAAGATCCTCCATTTTTCACATTATTTGAGTTATTCATTTCATTATTACTTGCTAGAAAAGCTTCAGCATTTTCAGCTACATGAGAAGAAACACTGTCCTTTGAAGCAAACAGACTATCAGCAACTACAATTGCCTCATTCCAAAATTCTTCTCCAGGGGAAAATATAGAGCTTCCTCGCATTGTTTGGGGAGTTTGACGAGCTCCAAGTTTCGTAGTCAATGACCCAGGTGTGTCACACAGAGCTGTACAAAGAACAGATGCGTTACAGCATTTTCTCAAGCTTGTCTGCTGTTCGATGGGATTGTTACACACGATAACCTGTCAAGATAAATATGAATCAAAATAAGTTCGCTTGATAAACTGTCAAGGTTATTTCCTGTGACCTCTTACCTCCTGAGAATATTTTGAATCTACATCTCCTAATTCACTAACAATTGACTGAATATTGACTGGATTCTTATCGTCTGAGCAAGTGACCTCATGCTCGACAATTGACTGATTCTCATCATTCCTAAGATGCTTTTTCTTTGAGGATTTCTCTTCCTTCCTATTCATGGCCACATTCGGTTCCGATTGTACTCCTGCAGTAGATGGTACTTCACTGCATGCAAAAGGTCAGAAATCTCAACAAAAGATTACAGTAGCTAACTCATTCCCGATAACATTAGATGTACAGCATGTTCCACAAAACATTAGTTGTATAAACATTACCTGCAATACAGTGACAAAAAATCATTTGCGAACTGCTTAAGCTCAGAGTTTCCCGCAACAATCCTGGATTCTGATGAATCCTTTTGATAATCTCTTGTTGCAACACCAACAGTATCAAACAAGACCTTAGATTTTCCCTTTTGATCCTCTTGAAAAACTTCAAGACTTTGTGGGTGTGTTTGGTTTGATAAATTTGCCTCATTATTTCCATCTTTAGATGACAAGCCAATCTCCAATGTCAGATTTCTCTTGGTTCGAACCTGCTTAGCCTTTGGGTCACAGGCAGTGTTCAAAGGCTTAATATGCAAATCACCATCCTGTGAAGTCACCAAAAAACTTTCCAACGAACCTTTGGCACTAGGAGAGCCTTCAATTTTAATTTTTGCTTCTTTTTCTGGTCTCCCAGATTTCAAAGACGGTGATAAAGTCTTCCTCTTCTTTTTAGAAGCAAAGAACTGCACACACAAACAAATTATACCACAGTAATTGGTTTCCATTGTTCAATTCATGAATGCCCACCAACTTCAACCAACCCCAAAAAAATGAAAACAATAAAATCTTCAGCAAGGCCCATTTTCATCAATGTCAACTTTTCCATTACCATTAATCCCACCATAAATAATTCACATTAGGGCTTTGCCTTGGTAAAAATAAATACTTCAGTTTCGACTAACACAGTACTCATCATTGCATAATTCAGTTAACTAACACTTACGAAGAAGACAAAAGGACATTGATAGCTCAAACTAGTATCTTTTTTTCATTACATCAAAATGGAATTTCTATAAGGCACTGTGCACGTCTCGTTATTCTTTCTTTCCTTCTATTTTCTGTGGTGAAAGAGAAAATACACACCAATGTTCACATCCTACACGTATTTTTTGTTCGCGCAAAGAAAGTTTTAATAAATATAAAAAGAGAAAAAAAAAAAAAAGAAGAAGAAGAAGAAGAAGAAAACATATACATGATCTAGATACGCATTTATTCGTGAATGATTATATTCATCTTCATCCAAAAGAACGCCAACACTTACGCGCTCATGTCGGTGTGAAACAAGGACAAAATGGGTGGTATATACACATTAGTAATTAAAGTAATGAATATATACCTGGTCGATGCGAGAACGAGGCGAACCAGAATCCATGACTCTGAATCTGCGAAGTCTTTTCAAGCGAATTTTTGATTGCCCAATTTATCAGCCTTTGGGACTGTTATTCTCTGATTATTTTCTTGATTTGGATAAATTTCAAGATTCACAATCAGAGAGTTCATCTCGCTGAAATTTGAATACTATAGTGAAATGCAACTCGGTACTTCATTTATAGACGATGGGGAGGATGCGATTATGCGAAGAGTGGGTCTGTGAATTCAAAATCTTTGGAATCTCTTTGCAATGTTGCCCTTCATCTTTTAGGACAAAACTCGATTGGACACTATCACTTTAGTCACCAAAGTTTCTTCCAGTTAAGCCCTGTTTGAGTCCCAAATTTAAAAACCAAGTTTTTAAGCCTCTTTTGACAAAGACAAAGAGATGTTTTTAAACATGTATTCAAAAACACAAAATTTTTTAAATTACTTGTTAACCACACATATTTTATTTATCTACTTTTTAACAACATATTTTACCTATAAAAAAAATGTTTTTAAACATAAAATTTTTAACAAATCGAAACACTCAATCTCAACCATCCATTCTTAGTCAAACCTACAATATTTGATTTTTCAAACAATTTCAAACCACATATCTTTCGAAAAATCACAAAAACTAAACAAAATTGGGGGCCGAACATGGGCTAAGTCACGTTTCGTATTTTAGTATTTGTTAGTCAAATTAATAGTTTCGTTGAGGTGTGTGACAAAAGTGTGTTTGTGGTTGATTGGTCTGATAATATTAATGAGCTTGAAATGTTTTCAAACAATCAATTTGCTCACTTAGTCGGTATTATCATCAGACTTTTAGTAAATTTTGATGAAAGTTGATAAAATGTGTGATTAAAAAGTTGTGGGTACCATAAAATATATGATTTTTTTTTACTTTGACTTGAATTAAAATTTACCTCTATTTGGTAAAAGTTTTTGTTTATAAACAAATAATTGTTGAAAAATGTTGACTTCGAAAACTGCGGTTGATACGTGGCAATTTTCTAGCCAATTTAGGTCGGAAAATATTTTTAATTTGACAATAATAAAGCAATAGAAGGGGGGGGGGGGGGAATACTTGTTTTGAGAGGGTATAGAATTGGCGTTTTTATTCCCAAATTTGCATGCATTACAATGTGATTAACACTTCTATTTATAAATGTTTTTTAGGATTTCTGTAGATAAATGTGAACATTTTCACATTAATCTATATAAATAATGGTTATAACTTGTTGAATAAGATCTAACATGTGCTTTGGTGGGCCTTCTCATGTCTTGTCTTCTACAAATTGGTAAGGTTGGAACCGTCTTTGCAAGGATATTTTTTTACTTCTGTGGCTCGAGGCAATTTATTTGTCCTCTTGTGCTGAGGTAGAGGTCGCACTTTAGTCAAGGTCTTCTTTATACTGTGAACCAACCTTAACGATGGCCATGGATATTTAATTGAGATAATTAGGCTCTACACTAGTTCTTACTATCTTCATTAGATAAATACCAATTTTTCATAGTATTTAGAATTATATGTCATTGTTCTTTCTCTCTCCCTTCAACCCCGTGAATATAGCATTTCCCTCTCTTCCATCCATATCTCCAATCTTATCCCAAATCGGACTCCCTCTGATGAGATCCCAGTCGGGGAATCTCGTCGAAAACGCGGAATAACAAAATTTAAAACCCTAGGATAGATTTAAATCAGATCTGATATGAAAATAACAATAACACGAATAAATAAACAAGAATTAAAATACTGGAAAGATAAAATTGACGATAGGACCTTGACCCAAGATTCACGACGCAAGAAATTGACGATGCGGAATCGAGATCCAAGGTTTTCGAAACACCACAAAGACTTGTCAATTTCCTTGATAAGATTCTAAATTGGAAACGCCACAAATATTCTCGCGAATATTTGATAAGTTCAACATCACAAATATTTCACAATATTTGATAAGTTGGATTTGTTCTCGAAGAACACAAAAGGGACTCCTCAACCTTTTAATTGGAGAAAACTCTCTCAACTTTATTAATCTCAAAACTCAAACTTGTGTTTTTTACAATGAATGGAAAGAGTATAAATAAGCAAAATAACCTAGCCTTTAATTTACTCAAAATAGAATTCTAATTAAACTAAAATACTAAATTAGGAAAATAACCAAAAACTAAAGGAAATTAAATAATTGAAAATCCCCGAAAATCTGGCACTCCTCATTTACGGCCGTGAGGAATTCTCTTACGGCCGTAATGGCCTTTCTGATAAAAATCTGATTTGTTAGTTACGGCCGTGACACAATGATTACGGCTGTGAATTTCCTCCGGTTTGAATGTTACGGCCGTAAGACTGGACTTTACGGCCGTAAGACCTGTTCTGCCTGAATTCATCCTGTCTCTTATATAATTGGTTACGGCCATGATAACATGGTTTACGGCCTTGAATATATGTATTACGTCCGTGAAGATCCTCTTTTACGGCCGTAAGGTATTTTCTGCCCAAATTACTTCTTTTTCTTGATTCGGCTCGATCCGTCCCTCTTCTCGGCTCGACCCCAACACGGAACTTGCTCCATTTTGCACGTAGATCACTATCATATTGCCGATGGCTCGACTTCGCCTTTCGATGCCTGGTCCGGATCATATCATACTCCCTCTCTTGAAAAGAATTCGAACCTCGAATCCATTTTTTGTCGACTTTTCAGACTCCTCCTGCTTTTCCGGGCTCGAGGCTCGATCCGTCCCTCTTCTCGGCTCGACCCCAACACGGAACTTGCTCCATTTTGCACGTAGATCACTATCATATTGCCGATGGCTCGACTTCGCCTTTCGATGCCTGGTCCGGATCATATCATACTCCCTCTCTTGAAAAGAATTCGAACCTCGAATCCATTTTTTGTCGACTTTTCAGACTCCTCCTGCTTTTCCGGGCTCGATGATCATGTGTAAGCTTTGTGCAATCCTTTAGACTCTTGGGCTGCTTATTCTGGCCAATAAATTTCTGCCCCGTCTTAAATTCATAGGTTGATTTATGTCCCTGCAAAACAGATTTAATAGAACTAGGGAGGGATGTGTTAGCAAATGCAAATAAACTCATTTTTGTGGTGACTCTCTTTTCTTTTTCTTTTCACTCTCAAGCTCACCTTTTTCTGAGGTCGTGGCCTCAACTCTCTTGTTTTCAATTTTCACACCCTCTCCTTTTTCTGAGGTCGTGGCCTCAACGCTCTTATTTTTCCTCTCAAACTCGCTCTTTATTTTCAATTGGTCCTCTCGGACTTCTTTTGGTGACAGCGGAGCAAGAGTGATCCTTTTTCCACCATTCACGAAAGAATATCTATTTTTAAACCAATCGTGCACTACCCTCCTATCATGTTGCCAGGGTCTCCCCAACAAAATATGGCCAACATGCATAGGTACTACGTCACAAACCACCTCATCCTTATAACCCCCGATGGCAAAATTGACCATAGCCTGCTTATTTACCTTAATTTCTCCCGACTCGGTCAGCCATTGCAATTTATAAGGGTTCGGATGTTTTATCAAGCTCAAACCCAATTTTTCAACCAACATTGTACTAACCACATTAGTACAACTTCCCCCGTCAATCACCAACCACAAACCTTTTTACCCACTAAGCACCTAGTATGGAAGAGATTGTCCCTTTGCTCACCAATTTCATCCACCCTGACCCTGGCACTAAGGACACGTCGATTAACAAGTGAATCTTTAACAGCATAAGTCAGTCCTTTCTCATCACTACTACT
Source organism: Ligustrum vulgare (assembly GCA_963555705.1). Taxonomy (NCBI): domain Eukaryota; kingdom Viridiplantae; phylum Streptophyta; class Magnoliopsida; order Lamiales; family Oleaceae; genus Ligustrum; species Ligustrum vulgare. The sequence continues at coordinate 53,780,330 of OY743175.1, forward strand.
ACTAGCCCCAACATCCACTAACTTAGGCATTCCCTTAAATTCATCCTCGGAACTAATTTCACCATTATCACGTAAGATCATTAGCTTCCTATTTGGACACTAGGATGCTATATGACCCATACCCAAGCACTTAAAACATTTAATATTTCTATCCCGAGTAGTTTGAGAATCAGAAATATTTTTACCTTTCATTGTACGCTCCTCCTTCCCTTTCGGGTTATGTTCAACGTTGGATTCCTGCTTCGGTTGTGATGTAGGATAAGATGGTGAGTGTCTTGCTGCCCCCTTTCGCCTTAGCTGTCTTTCCACCTTCATGGCCATATGCACCATATCCTCTAATTCCACATAATGTTGCAGCTCAATGACATTGGCAATGTCTCTATTCAGCCCACTCAGAAACCTAGCCATCGTAGCTTCCCGATCCTCCACCACGTTAGCCCGAATCATCGCCACCTCCATATCCTTATGATAATCTTCTACACTCCTCGATCCCTAAGTCATACCCTGCAGCCTCTAATAAATATCCCTATAATAATGAGTCGGCACAAACCGCTTCCTCATTATAGTTTTTAATTCACCCCAAGTCTCCACCGGCTCCTTAAGGTTCCTCCTCCTACCCGTCACTAATTGATCCCACCAAATATTTGAGTAATCGGTGAATTCAATCACAGCTAATTTCACCTTCTTCTTTTCCGAATAATTATTACAATCAAAAAGTCGTTCGACCTTTGTCTCCCAATCCAAGTACGCCTCCGGATCACTCCTACCCTGGAACGATGGTAATTTCACTTTAATTTTTCCAAGGTCGTCATCAACAACATCTCTACCCCCACGATGCCTCCTAGCATCACGACACTCCCTATCATGCCTCCGCTCATACCTTTCTCCTCTATCCCTCCTTCGCATACTACCTAAATATATACTGCCACTTTCACTGCCCATGTCTTCATTATCCACACCAACCTCACGTCTATTACCTCTCCTAACCTGAGAACCATCATGAGATTGATCACAAGGTCTTTGTTCACGTTCTGCACCTCGATTCTCCATCTGTACCAAAAACCTCTCAAATTGTGCCCTCATTGCTGCAATATCATTGTTACCCTGTTTATTCCTTCTATTCACACTCCCGAGCTGTTTTCTATCTCCAATAGAAGATGAAGATGTGGAAACCTCTCTATCAGACATTTTTAAGACACGAACAAGGAAATTCGGAATTTTTGGATTTTTTTTTTAATCTGCCAGATAATTTGACTACGAGTATGGCAGAAAAAATGGAACTGGATTTGGACGAAAAACGAAGAAGAAAAACACTTTTGAATTTTTTGGGACTGACTCTTATGGATCAAACTGAAGAAAATTATGACTGACACGAAGAACCCGAAGAACATGAAAAAATCAAGAAACGTAAGAATCTGAAATAGATCCAAGCTATGATACCAGATGATGTGATCCCAGTCGGAGAATCTCGTCGAAAATGCGGAATAACTAAATTTAAAACCCTAGGATAGATCTAGATCAGATCTGACACGAAAATAACAATAACACGAATAAATAAACAAGAATTAAAATACTGGGAAGATAAAATTGACGATAGGACCTTGACCCAAGATTCATGACGCAAGAAATTGACGATGCGGAATCGAGATCCAAGGTTTTCGAAACACCACAAGGACTTGTCAATTTCCTTAATAAGATTCTAAATTGGAAACGCCACAAATATTCTCGCGAATATTTGATAAGTTCAACGCATATTTCACAATATTTGATAAGTTGGATTTGTTCTCGAAGAACACAAAAGGGACTCCTCAACCTTTTAATTGGAGAAAACTCTCTCAACTTTATTAATCTCAAAACTCAAACTTGTGTTTTTTACAATGAATGGAAAGAGTATAAATAAGCAAAATAACCTAACCTCTAATTTACTCAAAATAGAATTCTAATTAAACTAAAATACTAAATTAGGAAACTAACCAAAAACTAAAGGAAATTAAATAATTGAAAATCCCCGAAAATCTGGCACTCCTCATTTACGGCCATGAGGAATTCTCTTACGGCCGTAATGGCCTTTCTGATAAAAATCTGATTTGTTAGTTACGGCCGTGACACAATGATTACGGCCGTGAATTTCCTCCGGTTTGAAGTTACGGCCGTAAGACTGGACTTTACGGCCGTAAGACATGTTCTGCCTGAATTCATCCTGTCTCTTATATAATTGGTTACGGCCGTGATAACATGGTTTACGACCGTGAATATATGTATTACGTCCGTGAAGATCCTCTTTTACAGCCGTAAGGTATTTTCTGCCCAAATTACTTTTTTTTCTTGATTCGGCTCGATCCGTCCCTCTTCTCGGCTCGACCCCAACACGGAACTTGCTCCGTTTTGCACGTAGATCACTATCATATTGCCGATGGATCAACTTCGTCTTTCGATGCCTGGTCCGGATCATATCACCCTCTCTCTCATGTATCTAACTAAAGGAAATTCTCATTTTCATTTTACCGACTCCTAAAATCTCCCAGCAAATCATAAATCACAATCGATACAATCAATTGTATACGCCACTAAAACAATGGCGTCGAACCCAACAATGGCTAAAGCAAAATCAGGCCTGTTCAGAACGACGCCATTACTGCAGGCTATGGAGCGACAAATTTAGTGGGCAATGTAGCGACGGGAGGCGAAGGAGAGGAGGTTGATGGCGAAGGAGATTGTGGAGATTTAACGACAACTGGAGATGAAGTAGGAGAAGAAACCGGTGAAGAAGTTGAAGGGATGTTTGTTGGAACAGGTGGCTCAGTTGATGGGTTTTAAGTAGCAGAATGCGGTTGAGTTGGTGGTTCATACGATGGAGATGTCGCGGAAGAGGACTGTTGCTCCACATTGAACCCCGACCAATAGTGCTTCCACATATTGGTTTTATTGTTAATAGATGTGTCATGGACAAAAATTACAGAACTTTACAAACATTACAGTGAGTGTAATAAGTTAATTCGTATTGTTTAATGTTTATGCCTTATTGTAATAAGTTACATTCGTGTTGATTACAAATTCATCACAATACATCAGGTGTAACCAATTGAGTATGCAGATTGCAGTACAATTACAGGAAGTTACGGCAAGTGTATTGTGTCTGATTATAAACAGTACAAATCATTACAATAGGTGTACTAAGACTGGTTTTAAATATTATGTATCATTACATTGGTGTGTCATGTCTACATTTCAAAAATTAGATATTATACACAGACAGGTTGAGCAAAATAATACAACAAGTGAAGTGTATCTAATTTTAAAATTTATGGCTCATTACAACAAATGTAATATTGATGAAATGGATTATGTTGGGACGCACGGCCGGATTTTCTCTTATTTTAAAATGTCGATGCCAACACGTGGTGATAAGTGCTTTATTAGCATGTATTTAATTCACTTATTATCTTATTTTGTTATTAGTTTGATCCTATTGAAGTATCGTTTAATGCATTTTTTTTTATTGTGTTATACAGGATCGCAAGGAACAAAAAGAAAGGAAACATGACCAAAAAAATACCAGAAATCAAGAAGTAAGTTCAAGGGCATATTCAAAGAGATCCAAATCAATAATGACTTGTGGGAAAAAGATTAGATGCAAAAATTATGGTCAAATAATGTTTGGGATGAAGTTGGAAATCAAAAATTTGCAAAGATTGTGATCATGAATTTTAGTCATAGATTAAAGCTCAATTTGGTCATAGAATACTTTCGAATTTGGGAAGAGCTATTTCACTAAGAATTGTAGATATTTGAGTTTTTTTTCCAACGCAACTTGAATCACCACAATGGACTTCAACAGAGAAAGTTATGACAAAAACATCGAGCACATGCGCTTCTCGGCAGAGATGCACTTACGGTCGTAAATGACAAAGTTACTGCCGTAACTTCCAAATTTCGAAAATTTTAAGTAGCTCACTTACGGCCGTGATAAGGAAAGTTACGGCTGTAACTTTCTCGCGAAGAAATTTCCTTATCTGATTCAAGGTCTATCTTTGGTATATCTTTAGGATAAAGCTAGGGTACGATTTTGGGAGTATTAAAAGAGCAAAATCACCACAAAAATAAGGCTGGACATTGAGGAAAATTGAGAGCAACATATAGAGCATTATTTGGAGATTTTCAAGAGAGAGAATATCAACAACAATGGAATTCATGAAGCAATTTGAAGAATCTACCACAATCATGCTGGACTAAATTCTATGTCTTGTACAAAGGGGAAGTTGTGCTAACTCGATTATGTTATTTTCTTTTCCTACAAATTAGTAGCGTGAATTTATTTATTTATTTCAATTGTTAAATTATTATGTTTTGAATGTTCAATTGAGTTTATTTGATTAATAGTCTAATTTGGCCAATTGGATTATTGGTCTTTGGATTCATGAATATGCTATGTTTAGATTCTTGATCCGTAATTGTCATTGAATCTTTACTTTAGTAGCAAATAAACTCATGCAGGTTTAGTAATAATTCAACTTGGATTGATTAATTCGAGCTTTGTGAAATTAACGATCCAATTCAATCTATTCTTCTAGATTTTCATATTAGTCGTGCATTAAATCCTAAGAGCTTGTTTAGGATTGTCCGTGGTTATAATTGGTTCGAAGAGCTTGTTTTGAATCAATACACATAAGGAAGAATTTAGATAATCAGAGCTTGTTGATTATTTATGATTGATAATTGAATTAGGGATAGAAACACGTTACAAGGAAAGGTTTAACATTAATTAATGGCATAACCGAACCCGAGAACAAGATTTCTTCTCATATTAATTCTCTAGTCATATTTAATTATTTATTTTATGCATTGTTTTCATTCAAGTAATTCAAACAACAAAATCCCTCCATTCCATTCTAATTGATCGAACAACTAAAATTAATTTTTGTTCCTCGTGGGATCGACCATTACTCTCGCTACTACATTATTAATTAATATTTAGCGAGTAAGGAATTATTTATTATTTTGATGCATCGAGACACGCATCACATGGCGTATAAAACAAAGCCGATAATGTAAACGACATTACTTGACTGGGATTTCAAAATCACTTTACTTTAAAATAAAAATCATTCGTTTAAAAAGTAACGATAAAACATTTAAATAAGATCTTGACTTTAAAATAAAAAGTAACAATAATAAATTAGCAAGTTCGGCAGTTCAAACATAAGATTTTATCAAGTCAAGTCAATTTCATATATTCAAATCAAGTCAAATTCAAGTATTCCAAATCCAGTGCAAGATATTCAAGTCATATGTCAATGCATGTATTTTCTAAAAAAACATGTCTTTTAATGGCCCCATATTACAAATCAACTAATATCCTGAGCGCGCACAAGCAGGGAATGTAACACCGAGTTCAAGCGTGGAGTTTACTCCACGAGTTCTTTTACAAGAGTGGTTTCTATACCACGGGTTTCAAGCAGGGAGTCAAAATCCCTGAAATACATTAACAAGTATAACCACATCGTAATCCAATTACTGGACTCCGTGACACGTATATCAAGACAAGTAGGATAGAGTGATTGTAATATCAAGAAATTCCTTTATATGCAATGCATAAGGAAAGACAAGAAAATCATTTTAATGCAATGGAATAATTGTGTTACAAAATTAGCATTTAAGAGCACATAATTAAGTACGAGCGTTACATCACATAAACAAGTACAAGTGTTATATCATGTACAAGTATCACTCACAATTGCTATAAACAATCGGAACAATTGTTATTCATGAAGTATCCACCATAATACAGATTCAAGTATCAAGTAAGTATCGATACATAAAAGATAACAAAAACATTTTAAAACTTTCATGTATCGATACATATGGTAAACCTACATTTCTTTTACTATTGTCATTTTTACTCTAAGTTAATGAACTTAATATCACATCAGTAAGAACAAGATTCATTCCAAATATCCAAGTAATACAAGTTAATTGCGTTATCATCATTTTATGATAATTAAACGATTCACGTAATATAATATTAGTGATGATCAATCCCGTTAGTCATTATTTTAATTTAAACAAGTAGATAACAATATTTAATAGCTATACATGTTATGAAAAGATTTGAAATAATAACAATATTGAAGTCAAATATGGAATACTTATTATGAGATTTTACTTTCAGCATTTCTGGACTTATTTCTGGGGCTTTCTTCACGGCTTTAACTATTTTTGATCGAACAGAATATCATTTAGGATAATCAAGAATATGTTATTATATTAACAAGTCTTGATCCTAAAATTATTCCAACATAATCCTAACTTATAAATTCTAGAATTTTAGAGGAGTAAAACATTACTTAACCACCGATTTTCTATTGAAGTTTAGTGTGCATAATTCATCTGAAGATGGAGCTATTTATGCTAACAAATGGGCTGCACAATAAGGAACCAAAGTCTTGGCCATAGTTGAATTCTTCTTGCCGACTTCATTTGTTTGGAATTAAAAATGAGAAACCTTATCTACAAAAGCAAGAGGTGGAAGATAAAAATCATGCAAGTAGGAGCTGGCAAGACTACATTAGGTGACTAACCAATTCTACAATTGCAGTTGTGTCCACTGGAGCGCCAATTCTACAATTGCAGTCGTGTCCACTGGAGCACCACCTCATGCTTAAAGTTTCGGAAGAATTAAGTTTCATCAAGATTGTTTTGAGGTCAAATTCGAGGTATCAAACGACTTCGAAATCTTTGTTTCTTGATACTTTTTCGAAGTACTCACGGAGTACATTACTGTGCAATTTACGGCGTAAGAAATGGATAACCAAGGAGGAAGTTATGACCTTCCGAATTTGGTCACTTAAAACTATTTTTGGTTTAATCGTTTTTACCGTCTTAACTTTAAAAACTTACCGAGGGCTATTCGTTGGTCAGAATGACAAACCGTTTTCATATTCTCGAAGTTCAATTCGAGAACTTGCTCGTGTATATATGGCACATAATCAAATGAGGCTGGGAGTGCTATAAAAAGTCTCGAGCAAATGGACACTTAAATACGTTTTTTACATAACTTTTCTTTATTTAATAGTTTCATTTCTCTTTTGTTTAAACACGTTTTTATTTCTTTTCATTCCAAAATCATTGCATAAATTATAAAATACTTTCATTACGTCATAATAGATAATAATGGACGTCAAGATTTTCAGATCGTTACATATGTGTTGGCATTATTGATGAAATCAGTACATTATAGCTTATTACATCTCATTACAGCGTGCGAAATTTGATGAAATGGATTATGTGTTGGCATCTTGAAAAAAAAAGATTCTTAATATATTAATCTAACATCCATTGTACATAGATTAATTACAATTACTTACAAATAAAACATTATACATCATTACAGAACATTACAACACATTACAAAATATAGACGCAGGAATTCGGTGAAATTTTTAAAATCCTGCGAAAAATGATCAAGCGCAGAAGGTGGAAGACTAGATCCCGTACGATTGAAGTCTGATTATGAAAGGAAACGTGCGGCTAAATTGTGGGATTTTTTGAAATTTCCTAATTTAATTATCTAAAGAAATGGTAACAGCTTCCATAAATATAAGGAATTTATGTTTAATTGTGTCAATTAAATATTACATTCTCTCTCATAAGAATCTGACATTTTTCTTAAGTTACGATAAGAAATCTGGTAATATTACGAATAGTTTGAAAACTAGGTATTTTTCAATTACAGCATATTACACCTATGTAATTACGTAATTTTCCCTATTTGATTAGGTCGGAGTGATGGGTTGCAGCATGGTCAATAACTCAAAAAGAGGACCCTTCGATGTATGCCTAGCCCCGTTGAAGGAAATTGAGTTGGTCCTTGTAATTTTTTCTTCAATATATGAACGAAAAATATTTTGAAGAAATGTATGTTTAAAAAGTTATTTGAAAAAATATGTTGTTTATAAATTTGTAAATTTGCTTATAAACGATTTATCAAACGGTGGCTAGATTATAGTTCTCCTATAAAAAGGGGCTTAATATTAAATAAATAATAGTCAGAATTGGATTGAATTTGTTGACTTTTCTCATCGAAAATAGAATTACTAACGAGATTTGTACCTTCCAATCGTGATTGGTTCACCGAGGAAGAGAGCTTCAAGTATGGCAAGTGAATGGAAATTCCCATGAAATCAAAACAAAATGTTGCAGCAGTGTTCAGTATCCCCTACAATTGAAATTTTTAATTAACTTCAAAAAATGGTGCAGTGCAATTTTGGTGGTGGTGTTCGTGGTGAGGTGACGGTGGTGGTGGTGTTTGCTTGCCAATGTATTACTTTTGTCTAGTTCTAGCAATGTTCTGTACGGGTGTGTATTATGTGTTAATGAATTATATGACTCTTTTGTTAAAACTGTAGTTCTATCAATGTTTTACGTTCTCTTGTTTTCCACATATCTTGTTATAGATATGTGAAATATCAAGTGTTACCAGGAGCTAAGTATCGAGAAATATATTTCAAATGTTGAGAATGTTTCAAAATGTATAGATGAAATGCAATGCAATTATCACAATTTATTGGACGATAAAATCAAAATATAGTCACTTTTCTTAATGATAACCTCGATGAATAAATGGATAAAATGAATAATCAAATTACTCGTCACTTGAATTACAAATCATCGAAAAAGAACAAGTCATATATCAAAAGTATTGATAAAGCATCTTAAGTTAGGTATACTCTTAACTTTTTTTTAGTGCAAAATGGATTACCACTGAAAACATATGTGCATAGAGGATTCAAAAATGCTTTTAGTAGTTAGGATCTCCTGCTGTCAATCAAATGTCATATTGTATTCAAAATTAAAAGAGCCAGGTCACGCACCTGTAGTAATGCACTAGCGTCGAAATATTTTTCAACTACGCCTCCATTCTCGGTGTTAAAGAAGTTGTACATTTTGTAAATGCACTTCTCCTCTCAAAGAACCATTGATGCATCACGGTGTTGTATCAGTTCCCTTCAAAGAGTTCCCGTGACCATGACGATGTACCAGCACGCTCCTCTAAGTAGCTCGCCATTGATGAACGGGCGGTTCTAATCAGGTCCATGAAATTCTTAAACTCCGAGATACAATAGGGCATCACTACTCTTTTGAACAAAACATCACATTACTATTACTGTACTGAATGAGATTTTTCTCAATATGCCACATGCAGGCATCGTGGTAAGATAATGGAAACGCAATGGTAATAGCATGGTTGATACTATTTTTCCCGTCTGATACAAACACAGGCCAATCGAGTCATCTAAAACATCTTTAAACTTCGACATTAACTAATAAGTGTGCTATTGCACATTTATTTAATACCTAAATAAGCTTAAATATTGATTAAATGAGCAAATTTATACTCACAATTATGTTATTATGAGTTTCGTAGGTCAAAACCACAAAATGAAAGAGAATATGTCAAAAGGGAGTGAAAAGGGACCAAAAGCGTACAAAAATGTGAAGCTGAAGATCAAATTGTACAAGATAAAAGTTGACGGACTTGGAGTGCAAATATCTAAGGACTTAGCTGCAAATGGCACCAAAATCACATTTTCATCTATCTTTCTTCGGAGGTTCTGCTGAGTTCTCTTCTTCCTTTTTTATTTTTTTCTTTTCTTTTTGAACTACTTGATAATTTTTTAGGGAACAAATCAAGAGTATAATGAGGATACATCAAAGGTGGATAAATATTTGGAGAAATCATAGCCAAGCTTAAAAAATGTTTTATCTATAACTTTGTATATTCTCAATTATTTTGTCATATTTTTAATGTATTGTTACAAATATTCTCCTTTGAATCGCTTATGTAAGATGGGCTAATTTATTGTGTTGGAATTTATGGTAGTAATTTAACCTAACTTGGATTAATTTAATATTTTCTATTTGATGAATAAATACTTAATTTAATATATTTTTACTATTGTTTTTCTTGCATTTCATTTTATGAGGCCAATGAATGATTGTATTTACTGAATTGTACATCATTCGAGAGAAGATTGTGCATTTTAGGCCAAATAGTAGAAGCCCTATGTTTGTGTAGTGGATATAGATATACCCCCTAGCCTAGGGATGTCAACGGGGCGGGTCCGGGTTGGGTCGACGTGCCCGCCCCATGCCCCGTTTAAAGTCAGGGTGGGTCAAAGCGGGGCGAGTCGACAAATTGACCCATTTAGTGAACCATTTATATTAGCGGGACGGGACGAGTTTCATAAAATTAAACTATTTGAATCAAAACCAAATCACGAGCTTCACACACACACAAAAAGTCCCTATTTAGTATTAAAATTGGTTGTTGCTATTATATACTGCATCAATAAAATTGCTTGAAGAAAACAATTAACCATCTACATTGTAGTTTTTCTTGCTGCAACTAACAATGTTGGATTGGAGAGATATATAGTAAATTACACTACACTAGTGAAAACTGAATTATTTTCTTTAGGAGATTGATTTATTTTCTTTGATCTTTCTTGTCTGTCTTATGCTTCCATAATTCTCTTTAATGTTCAAAGTCATTTAATTGAATGAACAATTTTGTCTTGCCATTCACTAAAAATGGAGGAAATGAAGAATAAAATAAAGATTGAGAATAAAAATGGTGAAGGATCTGTTGATTTCCACACGGCATTGATTTGTTAATTAGTCAAGCATACCTCTTTTTTTTTTAACCAGAGATCGAGGCGGGGGCGGGGCGGGGGGAAACGAGGCGTGGCAGGGGAAAATCGTCCACGCCCCGTTTAGATCGGGCCAGAGTTTTTTTGCCCCATATCCGCCCCACGAATCCATTCACGCGGGGCGGTTCTGCCACTAACGGGGGCGAGGCTCCGCGGGTCACGATTTTCACAGTTCGTTTTGCTATCCCTACCCTAGCCCTAGGTGTCCTAACAGACTATTTTCACAAAAGTTTAATGCGATTTTTTGGTTTTAATCGACATAGAGATATATAGTAAGTCAAACCAATCAACTAGGGTTAATTTCGCTCGAAAAAGGTAATTACCTAAAATTGGATGTTCAGATCTAACATCATAAACGAGTAACTTATTAATTGGCTTGTAGAGAAATTAATTAGGAGTGGTTAAATGAAATCATGAATCTCAACCACGTTTTTTCTCTAGAATTTCCAACTATTTTTATATTTTCTCATTTTGTAGATTTTTAGATATTTTTCAAAACCAAATTTTAATTGCGTGTTTCTTTTTATTGTTATAATTAATTTAATTAAAGTCGTGTAATATAAAGTAAACATTACTCGTGGGATCGACAACCCGAACTCAAAAAGTTAACTTTATTACTTGAACTCAACCCCGTATGCTTGTGGTATATTTTTAGGGAACAAGTTTTTGACGCCGTAATTGAATAATATTTACTTTGATTACTACTTTAGTTAAAATATGTTCTAACAATTTCTTTTATTTATTTTTAGTTGCTTTTATTTTTGTATACTTTAGCTAACCTCTGTACTATTAATCTATAGTGTGTTTGTATTCTCTCCCTGTATTTTTCAAATATTTGCATGATTCTAACTTGGTAAGTTAGGCTTAATTTGTTTAGAAATTAAAATTAAAACACAATTTATAATGGACACAAATTTTCAAACCACTTTTTAACCACTAACATTTCTCTCTATCTCTAATTTTTAACAACACGTCTTACTTAGAAAATCCAAATAAATCAAAATTATAATTCAAATTCCTTTATTGGTAGCCCCCGAATGGTGTCTTAGCAAAATTGTTGCAATGAAAAATCTCTACACATGCTATAAGGATATGCTTGGAGGACATCCAATTTGTGATATTTGCTACGTGAGGCATTATACTGAGCAATGCTTGTTTTCGTACACTAATTTGCACACGTCAAAACTTCTTGATTTCAAAAATATTTGAATTGTCAAAAACAAGCAATTGACAACTCTGATGAGTACATAATCATGGGATATTATGTGCTTAATGACTGGGATGAGGACATTAAGCTTATGGAAGACGGTCCTCCCCTACTAAATGAAAAAGTAATTGCAAAGTACTTCAAATAGCTTGCCAAATTGGATGAAAATAATATGTATATGGGAGATTACATGTACTGGAAATGATTTCAACAATGGGGTTATAATCCACATGATGAAGTTAATAGGAAATACTTGTCATTGCCCTTGGAGTTAGATGATGGATCGATCATTCAATCAAAAGATGAGTCAGCTATTGAATAAGTATTTGAAGATAATGAAAAATCAATCATAGTGGAGCTAAAAAAATGTGGCAATCAATGAGGAGAAAATCGATTGACATTCTTTTCACTTGGTTGATTGCCAAGAAATTGATTCTATGATTAAATCCGATAAGGAGGTAGAAATCTTCATAGTTGAATTTGAGTTGAATGAAAAAGGAAAGTCCTATAATATGCAAAGGGGAAATATTGAGTTTTGAATATTAAATGAAGAGTGAAACAAAGCCAAACGAAATGGAAATGTTGAGTTATGAAAATTAGACATTTTTGGTTTGACAAATATAAATAAAAATGGTCATTTTTGTAAATCCCCCCTTTATTCAAGCCATGTTCTTTAGTACAATTATTATAATTTATAAACAATACAATTTTTTAAATCACTTTTTAACCGCACACGTCTTCTCTCTCAACTTTTTAATAACACATTTTATCTCCGTTTTGTAAATTGTTTATAAACAAAGTTTATAAACTACACATTTTTTCTAAATCACTTTTAGCTACACACATTTTTTCAAAGCACTTTTCAATCATATATTTTACCTTGAAAACATTACATTTTCTATTTATAAACAAAAATCGTACCAAATTATAATTGTTAAGAGTGTTAAAGAACAGAGCTAGAGCATCTACTATGAATGTGTTAAAGTGCTTGTTAGTGTCATATATTAACTAATAGTCAGATATGTTAACTTGTTTGCTAAATAAATCTTTTTAAGTGTATTTTTAATTTTTTTGTTAAAGTTAACAAATATTTTAACAGCTGACATTACAATTTGTGTTGAAAACAGGAGAGGGCAACAAAAGAGAAAAACATTAAATAGTTACTTATGGATAAATTTAGTACATCCAATATGACACTCAAATAATAATTAAAGTTCAGATGTAGATGTGACGCTTGGGTTGTGCTCGGCAACTGGTAATGATTGTCATTTTAAATTCAATTTTAAATTATACAATTTTTTAAATCACTTTTTAACTATACTTATTTCATCTCTTTAATTTTTAACCACACATTTTATCTAATAAAACACATTATTTATAATATAAATGAGACAGCCAAAAAGACCCTTAGTATAAGGTTGCGTTTGATAGCGATAGTGAAATTTGAGTGGAAAGAAAATGAATTTTTGGGAATTGGAAGTTTAATGTTTTTGACTGGTTTAATTTTTTAGGTGGAAAAAGAGGAAAATTTACAACTTTTGTTATTTGATTGACATTATTTTCATTGCAAATAAAGTAAAATTTAGCTATTTTAAGCAAAAAAAATATTTTTTTTTATTTCCTCACACATTTGTACTTGATAATAATAATATTAATTTTTGAAAAAAATAAATCAATTAACAACAACAAAAAGATTAAACGTGACGGAATTGATCAAATGTTTTTCCATGAAAAATAATTCAATTAACAACAACAAAAAAATAAATCAATCAATTCACAACAATAAAAAGGATCAAACATGACGCAATTGATCAAATATTTTTTCATGAAAAATAATTTCACCTCCCACTTGGAATTGGAATTCTTTGAAAACAAATAATTTGAGTTGATTTGACCAATGCCAAGAAAAGTAAATAATCAAATAAGGACATATCGTTTTAGGTCGCTACCATTAAGGACCTATCTTTTTTTTTTTTGGCAATATTAGACCTCGAATCATCTTTCGTTACCCGATAAGGACCTCCATCCATCGCCTTAACTTTTTTTCGAGTAAATAGTCAAATAAGGATCTATTGTTGTAGATCGCTGCCTATTAAGAACCTATCATTTAATTAATAACCTATTGTTTTGAGTAAATAGCAAAATAAGGACCTAGATCGCTGCCTATTTAGGACTTATATATATATATATATATATATATATATATATATATATATATATATATATATAAATATTTTGCAAGATCTTACCTCGAATCATCTATCATTTCAAAGTTTTGCGTTTTAATTTCTTTTAAAATATTGTCCCATCAAATTTTATTTCCCGTTATAACAATTCAAAAATACATTTATGCGTTTAATAATTTTTTCTATTTTTAATTCAAATAATTATCTTTTAATTATCTGTTAGGCAATACTATTTCGTTTACAAACACACATTTTGAACAATTCAAGGAGCATGTTTATACTTTCAATGAATTTTTTCAATTTTTAACTAAAAAAAGTATGTTATAGTTACCGATAAAAATATATATATTTTTAAAATAAGGTGAACGTAAAACATTTTATTTTAAACACACTTAAATTCTTATTGAAACTATCAATTAATTTATATAAAAAAATAAAAAGAATTATTTTCTAATTAATGCGTATAAAATAAATAATTTAAATAATTAAGAATATATAATATTCCATGTCTTATGTGTCAAATTAATATTAAAGACCTATTTATTTCATATGCATTAATTTGAAAACAATTAATTGATAGTTTCGATAATAATTTAAGTGAGTTAAAAAAAAATGTTTTACATTCACTTTACTTAAAAAAAATAATCTATTTTTATGGGTATTTATAACATATTTTTTTGAGTTAAAAATAGAAAAAATTCATTAAAAACATAAACATGTTCCTTGAATTGTTCAAAATGTGTGTTTATAAACGAAATAATATTGCCCAACAGAAGGTTAAAAGATAATTATTTGAATTAAAAATAGAAAAAAATTATTAAACCCGTAAACGTATTTTTTGAATTATTCAATGGAGTTATAACAGGAAATGAAATTTAATGGGACAATATTCTGAAAGTAAATTAAAACGCAAAACCTTGAAATGATAGATGATTCGGGATAAGATCTTGCAAAAAAAAAAAAGATAGGCCCTAAATAGGCAGCGACCTAAAACGATAGATTCTTATTTGACTATTTACTTAAAACAATAGGTCCTTAATTAAAAGACAGGTCCTTAATAGACAATGACTTAAAACGATATGTCCTTATTGGCTGTTTACTCTAAAAAAAAAAAGTTAACAGCCGTGGATGGAAGTCCTTATCGGGCAAAGAAATATGATTTGGGGTCTAATATTGCCAAATAAAAAAACGACAGGTCCTTAATAGACAGCGACCTAAAACGATATGTCCTTATTTGACTATTTACTCATGCAAAGAAAATGAATTCCATGAAAAAACTTGCCAATCAAACATGTCAAAATTGAAAAATTGGGTAGAAAATCACATTTTTCATGGAAAAACTTGACAATCAAACGCAGCCTTATTGTTTACGTGACAATGTTTAACTAATAGAAGTTAACAAATCTACTGTAGATGCTTTAAGAAGTTACAAAATGGCTCAAACTGGGGCAATGTAATACGAATAATGCTAAAGGAATCGAAAATATGGATTGAAAGGTGAACCGAATCATTGTGAAATATTGATTTCGATATTGACGTGAGATTGTTGGTATTTTTATACAATGATTATAATTTATAAATAAATTTATAAATAATACAATTTTTTAAATTACTTTTTAAACACAGATATTTTCTTTATCTAATTTTTAAGCACGCATCTACCTAAAAAAATATCAAAATAAACAAAATAATTCTATGTTAGCCGCGGAACAGTTAGTAAAATTTTATGTGAGATTTTATGTGATTGAGATGTACAATAAATACAAGTATGCTCGTGACATTAAACGACATCGTTGTACATCGAAAAATGTGACCGTTGGCTCTCCGATTTAAAAAATCCGTAGTTGTCCTTGCCCTCCTCCCTATGACAGCCTTTCTCCCGTTGGTTTTCCTCCAAGTATTACCAGTGCCCTAATGTGTTTGATACAGATTGATTTTCGTAGAAAATGTCAAATCGTGAAAAATATTTTTCACCTTTTACATTTAATTGGTGTTTGATTGATAAAATTTGTTTTGAAAAATATTTTCTTAGGTACAATCATTTAAAACACAACTAACTCATTTGCTTTGAAAATATTTTCTTACCAATATTTGCTGAGAAAACATTTTTCACCTAAGGTGAAAAATTCTTTTCCGTCACGTTTGATCATTTTTGTTATTGTTAATTGACTTATTTTTTTTCTAGAAATTAACATTATTATTATTAAGTACAAATGAATGAAAAATTAATTAATTTTTTTAATTAAAATAGTTAAATTTTAATTTATTTGCCACGGAGAATAATGTCAATCAAACAATAAAATTAGGAAAATTTTCTACTTTTTCACCTGAAAAATTAATCTAATCAAACACTTTCAATTGACATTTTCCAGAAAAATAATTTCTAGACAAATCAATTATTAAAAAATATTTTCTTACCATTTATTTTCTATCTTTTCAATCAAACATTTGTAAATCGCGGTTTATCATTTACAGTCGCATATATTCCCACATACGCATATATAGCATTGATTCAGGAGAGGAGGACCCCACCACCACACTCAGTGTCTCTGCGTACTCTGCTGTCTCAGAATTGTCCATTTTTATTTTTATATCCTTTTTCCTATTACTCATCACATGTTCCTCTGCCATTATTTTTCCCAAACAGAGAAAAAAATCTTGATATATACAGACGGAATACAATGATATGTATATTGATCTTCTAATTGCTAACCAGAGTTAAATAAACATGTAGTTGCTTACAATATCGTATGTCTTTGTGAATCCCATAAAATCATTTTGATTTAAGCCGAAAAGGTAGAAAAAGTATATGTGAAAATGGGGTGTGCACAGTCAAGAATAGATAATGAAGAATCAGTTTCAAGATGCAAAGAGAGAAGGAATCTGATGAAAGAGGCTGTTTCTGTGAGAAATGCTTTTGCTTCGGCTCAGTCGGGCTACGCAGTATCCCTCAAAAGCACCGGCGCCGCCTTGAGCGATTACGGCACCGGCGAGGTGCCTCCGCCATCCATGGCTGTGGGTCCCGGAGAACCATCTGTTACGGAGCGACCCCCTCCTCTGCCGCCGCATTCTATGGTGGAGTCCAGTCTGCCTCCTCCTCCGCCTCCACTCCCAAGCTTTTCCCCCCTCCCCCCCATCCAGCGTTCCCAGACCATGCCTGCGTCGCTATCTCACTCGGAGAAAATGAAGAGAAAAATGAAGGGTATTGTCATTGACGAGAGTGATGAAGAAGAAGAGGAGGAAGAAGAGAAAGGAGGGCTAAATAGGAGGAAAAAAGGGGTTGAGGAGGTGGGCCCCGAAACCCCTACAAGAACCCCTAATCCGCCTCCACCACCGGACCTAAAAGGCGTGGCTTGGGATTATTTTTTCATGGGGGACAATATGCCAGAGGAGTCTTTGGACGATGTGGAGGAAGAAGAGGACGAGGACGAGGAGCATTACATGGAAGGACACGGCAATGAAAATGGGAATTTCAACAATGTAGGTGACAATAACATGGAGTTCAAGACGCCGGAGAAAGTGGGATTCCCGGTGGCCGAGGAATTCAAAACGCCTGAGAAGACGCCGGTGACGGAGGGAAAGGAGAATCAATTTGTGCATTCGAACACGGCACCACCTGGGATGAGTAGAGGAGGGATTGATGGTGGTGGGAACATGGTAGGAAATAGAAGTAGTAGTGTGGATTTGTCAAAGATTTTGGGTGAGATTGATGATCATTTCCTCAAGGCTTCCCAAAATGCACAAGAGGTGTCGAAGATGCTGGAGGCAACCCGGTTGCACTACCATTCAAATTTTGCGGATAATCGAGGTTATGTCCAAACACATCTACATTTAAGGTTATTAGGTTAATTGTGGATGGGATTCTTGTTAGAAATTGATTTGATCTTAAAACACAAAATGTGCATTTGTAAAATTATTTGTTCTCTTCTCATGATGTGTGCCTTAATCTAGTATGAAGTATTTAAGGAAAAAGAATTGCTTTAATAAACAGCTTCCTCGTTAGAAATCATTGCATTCACAATAGTGTTAGTTATCGTCTCATGGGGTGTTGTTTCTTATTAATGGTGAGAGTCTCTGTGTACGGAAACGTCGGAAAGTTAGTCCTCTTTGCAGCAATTTATAGACACCTCCCTTGTGCTGTTCAGCTACTAAATTTTGTCGAGATTTTAATATATTAGTCCATATATTTGCATTATTGGATTCCTTTTTGGTTTCAATTTTTTTAGATGGAGCTGGGTTTTATTTTGCTTATTTACATAATGACATATCACTTACTGTATTAGCCAAATAATAGAACGCTCCAACATTTCGGATTCTAACGACGTTTGTTTTATATCAATATTCCACACGTATGAACTTGAATATCTCGTGTGGAAGTTTGAATCTTTGTTACTAATGTTATCATTAGTATTTTTCAGTTATGCAGATTTTTTTCAACACTTCTAGCCTAAATGGTTCACTGATTTGACTTGGATCAAGCATCGCGATAGGGTTCCATATAAGTAATGTTTCTTCCCTCAACCATCACCCAACCGGAAAACTAGTGATCGGACTATGAACCATCATATTCCTTTCTTCTCATTTGGGTGTTTTGAGATAGAAACACTATTCAAATTACGACGTCGTTATTAGTTCCGTTTCCATTAAATCAACCTGCCACAGAAGATTTCTATTTCCATCCAAAGTACTAAAATTGAGGCAAAACCATATCCATTTAATACATCCGCAGCTAGTTCTCTTACACATTGATGATAATGTTTCTTATTCTTTAGGACACATTGACCATGCAGCGAGGGTCATGCAAGTTATTACATGGAACAAGTCTTTCAGAGGTGCACCAAATGGTGATGGCACAAACGATAACTTGGATGCAGATGATTATGAGACACATGCCACTGTTTTGGATAAGTTGCTAGCATGGGAGAAAAAGCTATATGAAGAAGTAAAGGTGTGTTATATTCTCTAAGGCTTATAATTTTCTACTTGTGTTTTCACTTTATCAGAGATTTTTTTCACTTTCATTTTATCTTTTTGATTTTTAATTGATATCTGTGGCAATATTTTGTTTCGATTAAATGTTATTCTCCAACTCCGAGAGCAATGATAAACGAAAAAGAATTAAAAAAATAAAGAAAAACACACATTTAAAGTTGTGTGCCATCTGCGTCTACTCACTGCCGGAATTTTTTTTACCATAATGGAAGAGGAGATTACATCTCTGTCTTATCTAATACAGAGAAAAAAGATCCCATCAGATTCCTTTAAGTAGCGTATGAAACTAGGGCGTGTCCATGTTTATATGTGGTTAATTGATACCATTTGTTTTCTTTTGTGTGCTCTGAGGCCGGTGAGCTTAAGAAACTCGAGTATCAGAGGAAAGTTTCGTCATTGAACAAGCTGAAAAAACGAAATGCTAATGCTGAACAGTTGGAAAAAGCAAGAGCTGCTGTTAGTCATTTGCATACACGGTATATAGTTGACTGGCAATCTTTGGATTCAACTGTATTAGAAGTGAATGATATACGTGACAAGCAGTTGTATCCAAAACTTGTTGCTCTTGTTCACGGGTAAGTTTCTGATTTATTTCATCCTTTGTCCAAAAATATGTCTTCTGATTTATGCAAAGCTTTTTGTACGCTAATGTTTTTCCCCATGGACAATGAGGCTGTGGGTGGTTTTGTCTCATGTTGTCAATCATCTCAAGGTAGTTTTTCATGTTTGAGTTTGACTATTTTGCATTTTCTTATTCTGATCTGGAGATTAAAAGTACCTTAATGTAAATCAAATAATTGAAATTTGAATCATTAAAACCAAATACGGGACAAAGACGGACCCTTCATGTTAGCTCAAAAATCCCATTCTACCACTGAACTGTATTCATATTAGCCCCTGTTTGGTTCGGATTAAAATCTAATTTAGAACTTGTTTGGTAATGGGAAAAAAATGATTTTTGGGGAATGTGTGGTTGAAAAATTGTTGAAAAATGTGAAAATTGGCGAGTCCCTTAGAATTTTGTGGTTAAAAATGAGTTTGGGGAAAAAAATCCCATTAGCAAACAGGGCCTTAAATCTCAAGTCAAATAACAATTAGTTTTAATCACACATTTTATAGGACCCACAGCTTTTCAACCACACGTCAAACTTTTATTAAAATCTACTAAAAATCTGATTTTAACCTATACCTAAACAGGTGCTTAATATCTGTAATGGATTCTTTTATTATGTCTTGATTATTATTTAACTATATTGAAGGATGGCGAAGATGTGGGATTCCATGGGCAAGCATCATGACAGCCAGCTAAACATTGTTGCCGAACTCAAACCCCTTGAAGTTTCGGGAACCCTCATTGAAACGAGCAAACATCATCACGAGCATACAATCCAGCTCTGGAATGTCGTCCAGGAATGGCATTCGCAATTTGAAAAACTTGTTACTAATCAAAGGCAGTACATCCAAGCCCTTAATAGCTGGTTGAAGTTAAATCTTATCCCGATTGAGAGCAGCTTAAAAGAAAAACTCTCATCACCCACAAGAGTTCAGAATCCTCCAATCCAGCCTCTCCTCCATTCTTGGCACGACCAACTCGAGAAGCTTCCAGATGAGATTGCCAAAAGCGCGATTTCCTCCTTTGCTGCTGTGATAAAGACCATCATTGACCATCAGGAGGAAGAAATGAAGCTAAAGGAGAAGTACGAAGAAACCAGAAAAGAGTACATGAGAAAAAACCAGGCATTCCAAGAATGGTATCAAAAGTACAGCATGCAGCATAGAACCCCAGACGAGGTTGACCCGGAGAAAGCCATAGGCTCCAACACCAAGGATCCCCTTTCGGATAGACAGTTCGTGGTAGAAAGCTTGAAAAAGAGGTTGGAAGAGGAAATGGAAGATCATCAGAAGCTCTGTATTCAAGTGAGGGAAAAGTCACTTGGGAGTTTAAAAATCCGGTTGCCTGAGTTTTTCCGAGCTATGTCTGACTATGCTCATGCATGTTTTGATTCTTACGAGAGACTGAGATTGGTTACGCTATCGCAGCATCATGTGAAACGGGGTTCGTAGTCGTTTTTCTATTGCACGGTGGGCTACAGTTTGTTCATGGTGGATTCTTTTCTTCTGATCTTAAAAGTGTGTGCAATTCTAGGGAGAAGTCTTTGTTACCATGTATTGTACTCCCATAGTTTTCACTTGTGAACGTATCTTTTATTTAACTTCTCTGGTTGGTAAAATTTTTTGTTTATAAACAGAGAATATGACGTTTTCCAAGTAAAATGCGATTTAGGAAAGTGTACTGTTAAAAAGTGATTTGAAAAAAAAAATGTGTTTAATTTACAAAACAGAGTTGGGTAGTTGTTTGTTTGTAAAGTAGAGTTGGTCCGACCTGGTAATTATTTTAATTTTATTTTAATTTTTTCCTATTAAGAGCATGTTTGGTAATTATGATTTTTAGAACTTTTTGTGATTTTTTTTTTGAATGAATGTATTGTTTAAAAATATTTGAAAAATAAAAATTATGGACTTAATTAAGAATTGATAATTGAAATTGAGTTTGTTGAGGCAAAAAAAATAATTTTACCAAACAAGCAAAGTAGAAAAAAAAATTAAAAAATATAAATGAGGCATTAAACGGGATTGGAGGGTCAACTCGCCCTGCCTCGCGTCTCTCCCTGAACTGAGACCGGTCAAATTTTCGTGGGTCTGAAGCAGGGCAAATCTGCCCCGTACCGATTCCGACTCATTATCATTCATAGACTAGGTAGTCAGTGACGAAAATAAGTGACTTAATTGAGAGAGAGAAAAAAAGAGTTAGGATGTGTTTGGAGGCTGAATTCAAATTATAATGTGATTTATTTGTATTTTTTTTTAGGTAAAATATATTATTGAAAAGTGGAGAACAAAAATATTTATGATTAAAAAGTAATTTAAAAATTTATGTACATTAATTGATTTATAATTTGCCGTGACTGACCAAAAAAGCACACCTCTGTACGCTGAAAATTTGCTCCAAGTCTAGGAAATATCAAGCCATTTCTATTAAAGGAAATGCTTTTTGTGGGATTTCACTCCCTCGAAACCTCAAATTATTCCCGGAAAAACCTAATCGTACAAATTGTGTCCCAACAGAGATCCAATCAGCAATCAAAACCCACGTTATTATACAAATTACATACATACACAAGAGATTGGAAAATGGCGTACATGTCAAGAGAAATGGTGAAGAAGATAATGAGAAAAATAGGGGGAGACGAGAATTTAGCGCCTGGAGTGAAAGAGCAACTCAAGAAATGTGCGCCTGATAGCAAGGTCGTCATGGGCCGAGCTCATCGCGGGCTTTACGCAGGCCGCCACATCCAATTCGGCAACCGAGTCGTGAAGATGGCGGCAACAAATCAGTATATTATTTGTGTTTTTGGGGTTTGCTGTGTGTTACATACTTGAGTTAATTGTTTGAGTGGCCACTGAATTTTATATGTTGTCACAGTTTAGCCACCCAACTTCAATATGCGTTTAAGTGCCTACCGAATTTTATATTCTGATTTAACCATTCAACTTCAATAAGCTTCCAAGTGACCATCGAACTTTGTATTCTATCATGGATTACCCACCCAACTTTAATATGCTTTCAACTAATCACTAAAGTTTCAAAATTCTAGTTTTGAAGATGCATGTTCAAGTTTAATTTCAAGGTACGAAACGAGGTCAAAACATAAATATTTGATACTATTTCGAAGTACTCACAACATATTTTTACGTACAATTTACAACACAATAAATAATTAACTGAGGAGAAAGCTATGGCTTGTCAAAATAAATAACTTAAAACTATTTTTTTGAAATTTTGATAAAGTGACTTACTTTGTCAAATCATAACTTCCTCCTGGTTAATTATTTATTGTGTTGTAAATTGTACGCAAAAGTATGCTGTGAGTACTTCGAAATGGTATCAAGAACTTGATGTTTTGACCTCGTTTCGTACCTTAAAATTAAACTTGAACATGTCTTTTCAAAATTAGAATTTTGAAATTTCAGTGGTCAGTTTGAAGCATATTAAAGTTGGGTGGGTAATCCGTGATAGGATACAAAGTTCGATGGTCACTTAGAAGCTTATTGAAGTTGAATGGTTAAATTGTGACAGAATATAAAGTTTGGTGGCTAACGGAGTGAGACAATTCAAAGTTCAATTATCACTTGAAAGCATATTAAAGTTGAGTGGCTAAACTGTGACATTATATAAAATTCGGTGGCTAATGAAACAATTAACTCTACATACTTACGAGAATACTGAATAATTTGTGGTTTTTCTCTTGTATTTTAATTTATGAGAATTTTGGTGGGTTGGTGAATATATTTTTCAGGGATGGGTTTAATGGATTAATTTAATTGAGTTCGCTAGAATATTATCATGTCCTATATTATCTGAAAATGCTTCTATTATGTTGGACAGTATGACATCGGGGTCTCAGAATCAAAATTTAAAAATTTTGAGTCGAAATTGATTTGATATGTCAGGAACTTTACTTAAACAACAATGCTACCCCAACTATAACCCCAATCCCATCCCCCCTCACATGGGGGTGGGGCCGCATTAATGAGGAGACTAATCCTACAACCCATGTGAGGGGTGGTCAAAATTGGGGTGCAAATACCTTTATTTTTACTCGAATGCCTTATTCCCGACTGCCAAAAGTTGCGGGGAAATCTAGTAGCCTAGGACTGGGTAGGGATGTCAACGAGCCGGAGTTCAAGGCTCGAGCTCCAAAGTGTGAGCTCTGTCGGTTTTGACATAATTTGAAGTGCTGACAGTCCAACCATAGAATTGGATATATCTAGTGCTTGCTTATTTAGGAATTGTAGCTAGATTTAACTTTCGTATCCTAAGTTGCTGTAAATTAGTACCTTGGCTTGTCTAGTTAGGTTGGAAGTATTTTGTAGTAAATTGTTGTGATTGACTTGCAATTTTTGTCTAGTTAGTAATGACTAATGAGTAATGAATATGATAATTACCTTTTAGCATGGTGAGCAGTGATTTATGGTTTCATTATGCATATTCAATTCTTATCCATGAAATAATGAAGATATTGCACAATGACAGGACGAGGAGGAATTGGAAGCCTAACGTGCAGGAGAAACGACTCTTCAGCTACATTCTTGATCGCCACATTCGTGTTAAGGTAACAACTCATGCTATCCGTTGCATAGAAAAGGTAGGCGGGATTGACGAGTACTTGCTGAAAAATCCGTACCAAAAGATGGACACAGAGATGGGCCTCTTTTGGAAAGCTAAAATTGAGAAGATGTACGAAAAACTTAGGGAGATGGAGGTAGTTTTCTCTACACCCGAGGATGAGGATCGTTTAGAAGAGCAATTTAGAGAAATCAAATTAGCTGAACGAGCAGCGCTCAGGGATGCCAGGAGAAAAATGTATGATTGGTCTGGTAAAAAAGACGATGAGGCAGATACTGAAGGAGCACATGAAACTTCTGGCAGCCTAGAAGGAGTCCAGATCCGCGGTTCCATTTTCCTTTCCCCCGTGCTGTTCCGCCAATTAAAATATTCTCATTATTAACAGCCATGTAGACAAACAGAGAGATGGAGTCATTCCCGTCACAGTTAACAAGTTGTCTACCATTATTATAATAATAATTCCAAATTTCAGTAGTTCATTCATCTTCCATTTTTCAATTCTTTCTCTGCAATTTCTTTTTTCTTCTTTTTTGAGGAACTCTCTATGTGATTTCAACCCACCGTTTTTTATATATTTTCTCACTTTTTCTTGAAAATATGGTTTGTGGTTCTTGCTTGGATTTTATTTCTGGGTTCTTTGTGCTTCACTGCTTTGGTTTTTTCTTCAATTAAGTGCAAGAAATAGGATTCTTGATCTACAAAGAGCGGAGGAATTTCACGGGTTTTGTTTTGGTTTGATGTTATAGGGTTGATTTTCACATTTCCTTAAATTTTATTTTGTCGGTCTAACTTGGATTTTCGTTCTGGGGTCCTTCGAATTCCAGAAGAGGACTTCTTGAACAGCCACAACGAGTATTAGGAGCTGGGTCTACTTGATAAATTGGAGACATTGGATGGGCATGTCAGAGGTATGGGGGCCTTGTGTAAATGGAGAAAATAAAATTGCTGCAGGTTTGAGTTTAACCCCCCAAAAAAAATTCATCCCGTCGAATGTCATAGCCTTCATCAAAACTAAGGAGCCTTGTGCAAATGGAGAAAACACAATTGATGTTGATCTGAGTTCATTTCCTGAACTTTGTAATCTTGTCGAACTGTCATAGCCTCGTATGTATGGGAACTCATACGAGGAATCTCCTGGTTCTTCTAGATGAATTCAGAATTTCATGGAGATAATTTTCGATACTACTTAATATTTTGAATTGGTAATGGAGTTGATTATGCCTGTTGTTTTCTGGATGGAAAAGTTGTAGAAAGTGTTGAAAATGTGGTGTAGGAGAATGAAGAAAATGATATAAAACAACAAAAAAGATGAAGAAAATTATAAGGCTCAAACACGTAAAACATGTTGTCCTCAAACTATATTTGTATCCATCGGGATTTGCTTTTGGGATTATATCAAATAGGTTTGTAGGATTAATCAAGTCTTTACTTAAGTTCAAACATAGCAAAATAAGAACTTGAGATAAAAACAACACCACTAAAAATAGGAATGATGAAATGGATATTTTAGATATCAATTTTTGACGCAAGAATGTTTTCAAGTGATTTGGAATGAATTAAAATCACTTATTTATAGATATCCAAGCACCAACCACGAATTGACGCCAACTCTTCATGAAAAGATGGATTAAATCTTCAAAATGTGTTAAAATCATATTTGAATCAACCAAATTAAAGGTCAAAAAATTGCACCGTGCGACCGCGCGGTTCGAATCCGTGCAGTCGCATGGTTATACCATTTAATGAAATTTAATTTGATGTCAAAATTAAGGTGTGATCGCATGGTATTTAAAACGGCTGTCACATGGTTTTCTGGAATTGGCCACCTTTATTTTTCATTTCCATTTCTTTCTTTTTATCAATAATTATTTTGAACAATATATATATATATATATCTAACAAATCCCCAACTGTTCAAAATGTATTTTGATAAAATTTTCAATACTTATGCATAAGAACTAGATATCTTTCGATTTGAATCATCCATAGTGTAATCAATCACAAGGTATCATTGAAATCCTAGGTGGCATAAAAGCTTTGAACCTATTATTCATTTGTAATGAAACCGGTGAGATCACACACACAAGTATCATTGTGTTTTATGTTTATCATAACACGCTTAGCACTTTTATGGCTTGTGCTCATCTTATTCATGAACTTTTAAGAGAGAAACTTCAAACTCTCTATCGAGACGGCACCATCTCTAAGTTCATATAGGTAAAGTTCTTCCAGTATCTTTGTCATATTTACAGATAGTTGATCCTATTGATCCGAACTTTATTAAAAGTTTAAAACTTATCTCTCATTTTCTATGACAACCAGCACTTATCTTATAAGTGTTGAATACTATCCACTTATCGAATGACTTGTTTTTACCATTTGAACCTAACATGTATTTTTTAGTAAGTTTAGGTAGGGTTGCCATCATTGATGGATCTTTAAATAAGAAGTTTTAACCCCAACCTACTCGATGTGGTCCTCATTAATTTCTTAGTGAGTGGTTTTGTTAGTGGATCCGCTAAATTATCACTTGATTTTACATAAGTGATTGAAATTGCTTCATCTTTGATCAATTTCCTTACATAGTCGTGTCTTAGACTCATATGTCTAGACTTTCCATTGTATACTTCATTGTATGCTCTATCTAAAGTGGCTTGACTATCACATAGTATATGAATAGAATTTAAATTCTTATCTCCTATTGTAATTTCATACAAAAGATCCCTTAGCCACTCAGCTTCTTTTCCGACTTCTGCCAATGCTACAAATTCGGATTCCATTATTGAATGTGTTATACATGTTTGTTTCTTGGATGTCCATGAGACTGCTCCTCCTCCAAGAGGAAACACCTAACCTGAGGAAATCCAACTTGCATCGGTAAATCCTTCTAGGATTGCCGAAAACGGGGAATATTGGAGACCTATATCTTTGGTTTTCTTTAAATAACCAAGAACTCGTCCAATTGCCTTCCAATGGTCATTACTTGGGTTACTAGTAAACCTACTAAGTTTACTAACCGCAAAATTCTATATCCGGTCTAGTGCATTGGACCGCATACATTAGAGATCCAATAGCACTTGCATATTCAAGTTGTGCTATTGCTCTTCCATCATTTTTTTACAAGTTCAATACTTACATCAAAGGGGGTGTTTGCTTCTTTAATGTTCAAATGTTTGAACTTATCAATCTAATTCTCAATATAATGTGTTTGTTTAAGCATAAAACCCCCATTTCTTCTTGTGACCTTGATACCTAATATGTTATTCACTTACCCAAGATCTTTCATTTTAAATGTGGAAGATAGAAACATTTTTGTTTCATTTATGTCTTCCATATGATTACTTATAATCAACATATCATCCACATAAAGGCATATAATTACAACATGTTTTCCATGTTCCTTCGAATATAAGCACTTATCAACACTATTTTGTTTGAATCCAAATGACATAATTGCCAAATTGATTTTTTCATGCCATTTTTTAGGTGTTTGTTTTAAACCATATAATGATTTAACTAATTTGCACACTTTCTTTTCGTTTCCGGGAAGAACAAAACCCTCAGGTTGTTCCATATAAATTTCCTCATCGAGATCCCCATTTAAGAAATCTGTTTTAACATCCATTTGATGTATGTGCAAATTATGAATGGAAGCTAAGGCAAACGTTATTCTTATAGATGTAATGCGTGCGACGGCTGCATATGTGTCAAAATAATATATTCCTTACCTTTGTCGATATCCCTTGACTACTAGTCGGGCCGCGTTGTACTTCTTTCTAAATACCCATTTACATCCTATAGGTTTAGAGCCACTTGGTAAATCAACAAGTTCCCAAGTATTGTTAGATATTATTGAATTCATTTCATCTTTTATAGTATCTTTCCAAAAAATACTATCTCTTGATGACATGACCTCTTTATAAGTTTAAGGATCCGTTTCGGTTTGAAGAACATATGGTGTTCTGATGACACTCTTTATGTCTCCTTCAATAAGATAAAGAGAAATAAGTTGAGAGTCAATTTCATCCGGTCCTAATACTTTTTCTTTTCGAGTTCTTTTGCTTCTACGAAATTCATTAGGATCATCAACATCTTTAGAGGATGTTTCTCCAAATGATTTTGTAGCATTTGGAATCTCTTTATTTGATTCCTTAATATTATTATCCGAAGATAAAGAATCCTCAAAGAACTCTGCTTCGCATGACTCAATTATCACATTGGCCTCCAAATTCAATAACCGATATTCTTTACTATTTGAAGCATATCCAACAAATACACATTTGATCCCTTTTGGACCAAGTTTTGTTCGTTTTGGATCGGTGTTTTTGCAATAAGCAAGACACCCCCACACTTTGAAGTAACCAATATTTGGTTTTCTTCTTTTTCATAATTCATATGGAGATACTCTTGTAAATTTAGAAGGAACTCTATTTAATATATAACATACACTAAGTAATGCTTAACCCCAAAGATTAAATGGCAATTTAGAATATAACAACATCGCATTAATCATTTCAACAAGTGTCCTATTCTTTCTTTCCGCCAAACCATTTTGTTCGGGTGTTCTAGGTGCATTACATTGATGAATTATGTCATGTTGTTCACAAAATAAGTTAAAATCACTAGAAAAGTATTCACCTCCTCTATCATTCCTAAGAATTTTTATTTTCTTACTCAAGTAATTTTCAACTTCATTTTTATATGCTTTGAAAGTTTCAAAAGCCTCATCCTTATGTTTTAATAAATAAAAATAAGTAAATCTAGAACAATCACCAATAGATGTTATGAAATATCTATTTTCTCCTCTTGTTAACATGCCATTTAATTCACATATGTCGGTATGCACAAGATCTAATAAATGAGTTGTTCTAGTTACACTATGAAAATGTTTCTTAATCATCTTCGATTCAACACAAGTTTTGCATTTATAACCTTTGTTTTCATCATAAGATATTAAGTCACGCATTTTCATTCTTTTCATAGTATTATTGCCTATATGCCATAATCTACCATGCCACAAAGTAAAAGAGTCAAGCATATAAGCGGAATTCACTTTATTCATATTATTATTGTCAACGATATATAATTTGACCATTCCATCACTAGAATAGCCCTTCCAACAAAGATCCCAATACGGGATAATACAAGTTTACCTGATACATAAACACTTTTTATTTCGGATTTTCCCAAAAGATCACCACTAACTAAGTTCTTATTCATGTCCGGAACATGGAATACATTAGTATAAGTAACTGTTTTTCCGGATGTGAAGATGATGTTTACACTCCTTTTCCAACCACTTTGGAGCTGCCTTCATTACCCTTTTGTATTTCATGTTTATCTTCCAAGTCATGATAAGTTTTAAATAAAGACTTATCATAACACACATGTATGGTGGCACAAGTATCATACCACCATCCTTGAACTTTTCCTTTTATAGTGTTGACTTTACATATTGTAGCCACAATGTTGTCATCTTCAATGGAGTTTATTTTATGTTCTCTATTGAATTTCTTCTTATGCCTGCATACCTTGACCCAATGACTGAGTTTTCCACAAACATAGCATGACCCTTTTGGTTTTGGTTTTTGTTTGAACTTCCCTTTGTCCTTTTTAGGACCAAGAGGATTGAACTTTTCTTTGTTGAAGTGTTCGGCCTTCTTAATAGCATTTGCTCTTGATTTGGCTTCATAAGAATTCTCATTCTTGTCCCTCATTTTTTATTCTTCTTCAATGTGTAGATGTTTTTGTAGTCATTCCAAAGTAAAATTTTCGGAGTTATGAAGAATCTTCTTCCGGTATCCTTTTCAAGCACTTAGAAGTTTGGCAATAATTGCCCACACTTGAAAGGATTTCGGGAGTTCTATTTTGACCGCTTTAAATTTGGTGACAAGTACCTGTAATTCATGTACTTGAGGAAGAATAGGAATATTGTCCAAAAATTTAAAATCAAAATACTTTGTGATTAAGAATTTCTTGGTACCTTCTTCTTCCGCCTTGTATTTGTTTTCCAACTCGTTCCAAATATCTCTTGCTGAATAAGTGTTGATGTAGAGATCATATAACCGGTCCGACAAAGCATTCAAAATATGTCCACGACATATTAATTCATCCTCTTGTCTTTTCTTCCTTTCGGCCCTTATTGCCTCCGTGTCTGTCTCCGCTGGTTCCGCTAAAGGTTCCAGATCCGGGTCCAAAATGTAGAAGATCTTCAATGCGGTGAGTAGGAATTCTAACTTGTCTTGCCAACGCGTGAAGTTTGTTTCATCAAATCTATCGAACCTCACAAGATCTTGGTTCATCAATTTGATAGTTGCAAGAGTTGTTTCATTCTCCATGGCAAATATAGTTTGAGATGGTTGAAAATGTGGTGTAG
This sequence comes from Ligustrum vulgare, assembly GCA_963555705.1. Taxonomy (NCBI): domain Eukaryota; kingdom Viridiplantae; phylum Streptophyta; class Magnoliopsida; order Lamiales; family Oleaceae; genus Ligustrum; species Ligustrum vulgare. The sequence goes on from OY743175.1 coordinate 53,810,988, forward strand.
GAGAATGAAGAAAATGATATAAAACAACAAAAATGATGAAGAAAATTATAAGGCTCAAACACGTAAAACACGTTATCCTCAAACTATATTTGCACCCACCGGGACTCTATTTTGCTTTTGGGATTATAGCAAATAGGTTTGTAGGATTAATCAAGCCTTTACTCAAGTTCAAACAAAGCAAAATAAGAACTTGAGATAAAAACAACACTAAAAATAGGAATGATGAAATGGATATTTTGGATATCAATCTTTGATGCAAAAATGTTTTCAAGTGATTTGGAATGAAGTAAAATCACCTATTTATAGATATCCAAGCACCAACCACGAATTGGTGCCAACTCTCTATGAAAAGATGGATTAAATCTTCAAAAAGTGCCTAAATCAGATTTGAATCAACCAAATTAACGGTCAAAAATTGCACCGTGAGACCGTGGGGTTCGAATCCGTGCGGTCGCATGGTTATACCATTTAATGAAATTTAATCTGGCGTCAACATTGACGTGTGATCGCATGGTATTTGAACTGTGCTGTCGCATGGTTTTTCGGAATTGGCCATCTTTATTTTTCATTTCCATTTCTTTTCATTTACATTTCTTTCTTTTTATCAATAATTATTTTGAACAATATATATATATATATATATATATATATATATATATATATATATATATATATATATATATATGAACATTTATATCTAACAAAAAGAAGTTGTTGTAAATGCAATAACACAGAACTCAGCTGTTGAAGCCGGCAATAATGCAGAGTTCTATTATCTCTATGGTGCGTAGCTGCTTGTCTCCTTTTGCTTGGTGTCATACAAGTATAGTTTGAAATAGAATTAATGGCAACTAGTCAGTTTAATATTTAGTTATAGGTAGCTAGAATATAGATGTTAATGAAAATTCAGTTGAAAATATAGGCAGGCAGAAGTGGCATGTGTAGCCTATTCTTCCTTGGTTATCTTCGATTGAATTGATGTACTGATTGTATATGATTGTACCATTGTCTCGAAATTTCATATTCTGATAAAGACTAATTTATATGAATGCATAGTCTGATAAAGACTAATTAATAAAATGCCTTAACGTGAAAGTAATCGTTGAAACCAATCACATTATAATTTAGTCCTATGGAAATTAAAATCAAATTTTGTTAAATATTAGTGAAGTGTGCGATTGAAAAGTTGTGAAAATGTATGAAACGGTTGGTTAAAATTGGGTTGTGTTTTGATTCATCAAAGTGGTGCTGCGTATTACTACTTATGTTGCTCAAGAAGTATGCCATAATTGAAAGATTAATATTCTGACCATTAATCGAAAATTTTATATTAGTATTACCACAGCATGTTTGGACATTTCTTACCCAAGAATCCAATTATTTGATGATGATAATTTTTTGACTAATCCTTATCCTGCGTTTGATAGCGAAAGTAAAAAGAAAATGAATTTTAAAAAATTGAATTTCTAGAAATTGAAAGTTTAATGTATTTAATTGGTTTAATTTTATAGGTGAAAAAAATGAATTTTTTTTCTACTTTTGTTATTTAATTGATATTATTTTCCTTGACAAATATAAAACAAAATTTTGATATTTTTTGTAATAAAGAAATATATTTTTCGTGCAACGCACATCTAACAGTAGTTGCACTAAAAGAATCTCTAATGCACTTTATGAATTGGGAGAGACTTGACATGTTAATAAATAGACAAAATGTGTTTAAAATCTCTAATGCACAACGTGTATTACAATATTAAGCTAATATGACTTCAAAAAAAATAGACATTATGTGGTGTTCCATCTACATTTAGACGATCCATGGAATATGATGCTCAACATTATTTTTAATTTTATTATTATAAATAAGGATATTTACCAATCAAGTTGTATGATACAAATTATTTTTATTTGAACTCTTTATATAGTGAGAAATCCGATCGGATAATGCCTAATTTATGTATATTAATTAATTTTAAATTTATTTACTTAAAAAAAATCCACATAATCAAATATTATTTAAATGTGAAAGAAACCATTGAAGCATAAATTTTATATTTTTCATATTTTTCTACATTCTTTAGAAGTCCACCTATTTCATTGCAACATCAACCACAATTCACATATGCATTGGAGATGCTCAAAGAGTGTATTTAATTCACATCGAAAAGTTTTGCTTTTCGTTTTTCATGTAAAATTTCTCACCAAATAAGTGAAAATATTTTCCAAACAAATTCACTACGTTGTGCCTCAAATGATTGTACAAAAAAAATATTTTCCAATCAAATACAAAAAGCTGAAAAATCTTTTCCTTGTCGTTACATTTTCCTAGAAAGTATTTTCGATCAAACATAACCTAAGGGTAACTATAATAGTAAAATATATCTATATGACGACTGTATATATTAATTCATCTTGTTTGACGAGTGTTGTAGGACTTGCAATTAGGACATTTCTGGGCCACAACATGATATTTCACTTCCGAATTGGCTCCACAATCGTTGCAGAGAATCCAAACCTGTTAGTAAAATAAGAATATGTTTTCAAAGAATAATTCTCCATCACGAAACAATTGCAATTTCAACACGCGAACAAAGTGAAAGGTGCACCCACGTGTACATGGGCGGGGCCAAGGGCCCCCCAAAATTTTATTTAGATTTATTTTTTTAGGACCAATTTTAAATATGAGCACTCGTACTAAAGTTTGGCTCCGTCCCTGACGTGTGAAAAGCTTAAACTGCTATAAATATCACACATTTATTTTTAAATTTGTCTTCAACATGCAGCCTAGCATAAAAGCCGGATTCATTTTTCTTTTATATCATATAAAGGCTTGCGACGAGTGAAAAAAGAGAGGAATGGGAAGATACCATTTTGTTCCGGTAAGATTCTGGCATGGGTGTAGCTGCAATCTCCAGGTCAAACCTCTCCCACACCTTTGACATATCACAAACTGATTTGGAGCAGAGAGGGCAAACATATCTGTTCAACAATCGATGGATTTCTATCTATTATCAGAAAACTATAACCTTTACGACCCTAAAGAACACATGACATACGAAATCTTCACTCACTGGTAGTGTTCCTGCATATCCTCCAAGCATTTCTGGTGAATGGTGTGCCCGCATGGCATAGCAGTTACATCGTTTCTCGACTCAAAGAGATACTGGAGAAAAGAAGCTTTCCATTAGTGGCAGCCAATAAATCTACAAAAAGAATTCTAAATATAGTGGGAAGGGATGTTCAAGTAATGACAAATTAATTGTGCTGTTCTTACCTCGAAGCATACTGGGCAGTCATGATGCATTGCCCTCTCCACGCAAGGATGGCTGTTTTTCAGAAGGATCGAGTAACAACATCCTAGATCATATGCAATGAAGATTATAAAAACCAGGAAACAATGCATAACGTACATGCGTAGATTAGTATTTTTTATTTGGGTTGGGTTGGGTTGGGTTGGGTTGGGTTGGGGTGGGGTGGGGAAGATTACCGCAATTATCACAATGGAAGAAATTCTCAGACCCTCCAGTCCTGAAACAGGGTAAACATAAGCACAAAGAAACCAAAAAACACTACAATGCATCCTTTCAATCACATGACAAAAACCTACGAGTAACTAGAGAAGTTTCTTCAAAATGGTTTAGCTAGAAAACAATTTATTATGATAATCTCTCTTAAATTAAGGGAGACTCTCGATTATTGAGCTTCTAGTTTGAATTGGAAAAGTGACCCTTGTGCCAAGATACAAAACAATCTAATTCACTTCATCATTGTTGGAAGATTTGACTTCTTCATTCACCAGTTTCCTTCCTCAGTGAATATATTTGCCCCTGTTCGGCGGCTGGTCAACCAAAAAAATGATTTTTTTTTGTTGTTTTTAGGTAGATGAATGGTTAAAAAATGGAGAGAAAAAATGTGTAGGGTTAGAGATTGATTTGAGGAATTGTGTAGTTTAAAAATTGGTTTAAAAACCAAAAAAAACCAAAAGTACAATCTTTACCGAACAGAGGCTTTGAAAGTCTAGAAATCTAGGTTTTGCATGTGATTATTTCCATAATAGTGATTTTGTCAACAGATTAATTCCTTTAAAAGCTTTATGGAACCCTATATATAAATAACATATAATAAGTCTTACGACTCTTAACTTTTTAATGTGAAAGGTAATATAGTTATCATCCATTCCTCTTCTTGTTTTCTCTCAATTACTTATATTCTATTATTTCCAACTATCACGGTACGCCAAAGATGGCGTACTTCTTTGAGGAACTTTGATTTTCATCTAGTTAAAAGAACGAAATAATCTAACAGCGAGGATAACCTAAATTAAAGGTTATAGCAGAAATAATGGGAAGCAGGGTGATTTGGAGTTGCAAATACCTGCATATGCCACACCCGCTGCAGTGGAACTGTCCTTTTGATATCTACAAAATGGACATACAGTTTTGTTATTATTCTCCGAGTACTTTAGAATACATATTGACACAAGTTGTGCCCGGTTAAATATCAACACCCTTTGAACCAAACTGATAATTAGACTGTTCAACAAAAAGGTCTCTATCATACGGAAGGATGCATGTTACTTACATCATCATCAAATAGCTTGCAGATTCCACAGAAGTATCTAGCCATGCATACTCCACAATTAATGCAAAATTGTCGAACCTGGAATAACCGCCGGAAAAGGAATATTTTTTAGTTAAATAGAGAAAGACGTCTGAAAAACCATGAAAAGAATTCTTTGAATGGTCATCCTCCCATCCCCCACACACAAATTTAAAAAAAAAAAAAATATCAGCACGTGTCAGGTAATCAACTAATGAAACATATAGATAATATTTATTGAAAAGCTTTTCCTTTAAACTAAATACATTGTTTGATTATTTTAAAGAGGCTAGGAATCTCAATTAGAAAACGAAAAATACAGTGTTCACACAACAAACCTCTTGCTCAGTATCACAAAGTGAGCATAAGATCTGCAAAAGACAAAGAAAAAGCATTTCAAGATCACCTCCTGTACTTCTAGCAACAAAGAAAAGGGGAGGGAACAAAAACACAGTTTTAAGGAAAATAAATCTGGAAACATAACATAACATGTGAACAAGTGGAAAGAGAACTAAATGAGTTATGACATGAGCAAAAGCTTACCTTCTGTACTTGGTGGCGAGGGACATCATGTCTGAGCTTTTGGTCAATGCTAATAGTGTTCTGTTGAGTAATATTAAATATGATCACGTCATGTCATGCTTTTGCAATATTTAAAGGACTACAAAAAACAATAGACCCCCTTTCTAAATTTAATGTAATCCAAACCCCTCATACGCTGAATAAAAAACCATAAAAAGGAAAATATTGTCGATTCAAGGATCCATAATAAGTATTTGATACCCTAAAATTTCAAAACAATTTACAACTTCTAGCATTTGAAATTTCTGATCTCACGAAAATATTATTTTACATAGAATGCCCTTTTGAGTCTTCTCATCTTTGCCAACTATTCACATCTGACAACACCCAAAGAAATACACACAGACTAAGTAAACCTTAAGTGAAATAAATTGATAAACAGTCACCTTTGCTTCATTATGACAGTGACGACAATCAAAAATCTCATTGCAACACGGTGACCTGATGCGACATCTTCGACGATAATGGGAACACCTGTCAATAGAAACTATCAGGATCAGCAAAAATTCAACAGATGTATAAATTGCAAACAGCCATGGATACAGCCACAATTGCATACCCATATTCCAAGCATCCTTTATCCTGGATTTCTTCGCTACTAACATTTTCCCGACAAATCAGGTCATCAGCAGGAATGTGCCCTTCATGGAACTGCTGTGAGTCTAATTCACCCGCCTCAAAATTGTTTTTCTTAGTGAATATAGTTTGTTGAGGTTTTGGCTCAAAATGTGGAGATCCAGAATAATCAAAAGCAACCGAAGCCATCCTATCTTATGGTTGGAAATAATGATTACCTAGCAGCTGTCCTAAAGCACCTGCATTCAGAAATTAACTTAGGAGATGTTTAAACCTGTTTACACATATATATTCTGGTCGCCACGCCTTTCTTGCATGTCGCAGCAGACCAATTGATTCAGCAACAACAAAATCCAACAAAGGTTGAACAGCTCCAGCCAGGAAACTTCAAGTAGGAGAATTCATCAAAACAAGTACAACAATTCCAAAGCTTCCAACAGTGGATAGTAACCATTGCACAATTGCACAATACTTGATTCTTGGAGTCCAAATCCATCTAGGCATGGACAGCTCAACCTATGGTCAAAGCAAATAGATAAATGTATCAACTGCATTCTTAAGTCAGAACAAAAAGGAGTTCGTGAGATTGTAGGACGAATTACGTTCCTTGTCCATTGAGAAGAGGCCTACCTCGATCCGTGATTCCGCACCATTTCTTCTTCTTTGAGGAAAAACTTACACTAAAAGGGGAAAGAAGAGAAAGAAGGGAATGACGACGAAGATCTCTAGTTTGAAGGTCGAAAAAACTCTTCCCCGTCTACTAGCGTGCTAATAAGTTCTCTTTGTTAGTGTCTTCCCCGAAGCTCAAGACTCTAGCTTCTTTACAATTTCTGCTATTATTATTAACTAATCCAGCTGTGATGATATTGTAATAGTGCAATATCCGCCTAGGATGAAATCTTTATACAACCAAGGATCTCTACCTCTTCCTGACAACTAGACCCTTCAGGAGCTCATCACCAATTACTCCATTACAAGTAGGAAACCAATTTGGCCACCTATGTAGGGTCAGGTGACCCTTAAAATTTGGACGGTTGCTTTGCAAAGAATTGTTCTAAAGATAATAACGGTAGCAACTAGCAATAATCATTATTTCTTCCTTACCAAACAAAGACATAATATGGGTAGCAACTAGCAATAATCATTATTTCTTCCTCAAATAAACTGAGTCATCTTAGTTAAGGTGGGCATCAGGTGCTAAAACAGAAGAAGCTGACACGTAATGCCTAGTAAAACATATTGGGGTAGAAGGTTCATGTTGACATTGCAGCTCACAATTTGATTTAGCTAACCCAAATCCAATATCCAATTAATTCTATCTAACGTTTGCAACTTGTATGTTTTATCTCTAGAATAACAATACAGATAGAAGTATTGACCACTAACGTACATCAATTCTCAATAGCGACCTAAAGTATTTCAAAACAAGTAATTTATAATAAAACTTCCTGCTTCAGACACTCCTACGTGGATCCAATAACGTGTAAAGATCCACCAGCAACTGACACTTGGACAATAAACCTGATTTTCAATTTCCATCATAAAATCAAACATAGAGTTAAACTGAAGGGTAAGAAAGTAGTAGGTTAGAATATCAATATATTCGGAGAACATGTGAAAGGAAAATGCACTATCATCACCATGGAACCACAAAAATTATCTTGGAATAAAATGATCTAGGAAGATTCCTGCCTTAAGCACGTTGGATTCTTTTAACCGTCTAGTAAAAGTAAAAACATACATGAATATATCTATTAACCAAAGCTAATGGAAAACGTGATAAACAAGAGCACAAGTCAAGGACAAATGGATCCTAATTCAACATGCCCGGCCTCAAAAGATAAGAGAGAGGGGACATCCATCAGGACTGAATCAATCGAAGTATTTCAAACATTTCATGCGAAAATTCACAAATGCACAAGATACTCATGAATATCAGTCATACAGATCAACAGAGATGCTTGCACAGACACGAATTGAGCAATTTCACGTAGTTGAGTTCAATTACACTTATTTATGCATAGCTCTCCCAAGAAAAGTCATTTACTTTCCAAGCGAGATGCAGTTTGATCTCTCTCTCTCTCTCTTTTGGGAAGAAATTCGAAAACCAGAAATGAGAAGAAATAACTACATGTAAAGCAAAGATTCGAATCTCCTGTCAATTCTACTCAAATGTTTGTCGGAAGCCATGAAAACTTAGATCCACATTTTTTTTCACATCTACTCGAACTCTCAGATAATGAAAGTTTCCTCAAAATTCATACCTTAAATAAAAAATGCCAACACAAAATAATAACAACACCAGTCACCAAGCAAAGACAGAAAATAACATTAATTTTCAGAATAACGAACTTTCACTCCCGATCGCCGATACGAACAGCTACTATCAATTTCTTCAGCGCCGATCCTCCCTGCAAATTTGTATACACAGAAATAAACTGCTACAGAGATCTCGATATATACACAAGCGCGTATCTTCTGTAGATATAATAGTGTGAGAGAGAATGCGTATTTTTTTTGGGGGGGGGGGGGACGAATGGGGAATTCTGTAGTGTGGGAACGGGAGACAGGGCTTTATATAGGTAATAGGTTGCAGCTAAAAAAGAAAACGTACAAAATTTGGATTCATTTGAAAAGTCCGAACCCATAAATGCAATTTTCAAGAGAGTTCGAACTGATAGACAACGCGTCCCAGTAAACCCTTTATTACATGTTTGTTTATATGGTTCAAAAGAAAAAGAAATGTTTAATAAAATTTGAAGAAATGTGTTTTTTTATAAATTCTGTGTTTGGTAAAAGTAAAATTTTGATACAATTTCTCAATTCAATTTTTAATCATAAATATTTCTCTCTTCAAATTTCAATCATTACTTTTTACTTAAAAATTATAAATAAATCAGTTTATAAACCAAGCAGTGTTACCAAACGGTTTTGTTAAAAAATAAAGAATATGATATTTTCGTGATAAAATATATGGTTGAAAAGTGATTTTAAAAAATATGCGTGATTAAAAAGTAATTTGAGGAAATATTTTGTTTAAAAATAGCTTCCGTTTGGTAAATATAATAAATTGGTTTATAAATCAGTTTATAAATTACTCAATTTTCCAAACTACTTTATAACCACATACATTTTCTCTTTCCAATTTTCAATAACTATTTTTTACCTCAAAATTATAAATAAATTAACTTATAAACAAAGCAGTGTTACCAAAAAACAAAGTACTGTTTGCCAAATAGAGGCTAAGCAATTTATAAAACAAATTCATCAAATCAAGTTTTAATCACATATATTTATTAGCTGATTTTCAATCGATGAATAGGCCTATAATAATTATTAGGGGTATATAAGGAAATTACAAAAAAAATTAGGAGTATATTAGGAAAAGAAATTGTAAAGTTTATTTTTCCAACAATATTAATTAACATTTCTTAATATGTGTGAAAATAAGTCGGTGACTATCTTTATGGGACAGAATGAATAGTTCTAGCCATTTTGATAATGTAAAAAGTTTTGATTTTTATTTTATTTTATACGGATGTGTAGTTTAAAAATATTTGAAAACTCAAAAATTGTGGGATTGACTATTAATGGATGGTTGAGATTGAGTTTGAAAAGTTGTAATGAAAATTTTTATTTTACCAAACAAGCTCTTAATGTGTTTAATTTATATTTATATAAGTAAAAAAAAATTAATAAATAAATAATAATTGTGAATTTATTGAAATATGTTACTAGAATAAAATTTGATTGACAATTATAAATGGTCAAACATTTTTTTTTTCAAAACATTTATTATAAGTTTTTTTATAAAATCGCTTTTTAATCATACTTTCCTAAATTACTTTTTAATTAAATATTTTATTTATGTTCAACAATACTGTAACAATTATAAATTAATTAATTTATATTTTTTAGTTAAAATGTGTGGTAAATTTGGAGGGAGAAAATGTGTGTGATTGTCTCCGTTTGGTAAATGATTTATAAATAAGTTTATAAACAACATATTTTCCCAAGTTATTTTTCAAATTTCAACTATGCACATTTTTCAAATCATTTTTTCAACCACATATTTTATCTCAAAACATAGTTGTTTATAAACAAAAACTTTCACCAAACAAAATATAAAAAGTAATTTAAGAAATTATATCTCTGTTTGGTAACATTATAGTGATTTATAAACTGATTTATTTATGATTTTGAGGTAAAATATGTGGTTGAAAAAAGGAGAGAGAAAAAGAGTGTAATTAAAAATTATTTGGGAAATTGTGTGGTTATTGTTTACCACACGGAGGCTTAATTTTATGTTTTTGAGGTAATTGGAATTATAATTTTCAAACTGTTCGGCAGCCACTTTTTGACTTTTTTTTTTTTAATGTGAAATATGTGGTTAAAAATTGGATATGAGAAATGTGTGTTGTTAAAAAGTAATTTGAGAAATTGTGTTGTTTATAAATTGAAATAATTGCGCAAAAATAACAGTGTGTTTGATTTATTTGGATTTTCTAAATAAGATGTGTGATTAAAAATTGTAAAAAGAAACTATTAATAATTAAAAGTGATTTGAGAAGTTGTATCCATTATAATTTGAGTTTTAAATGCTAGCCGAACAGATTGCTTTGAACATAGGCTAATCGGAGGCTTTGAAGAGTGTATGCTACCATTTGAAACCAAACGTATTGCAGTCGTCCACTAAAGTCAAATGTCGGCTTTATATGGACGGTATAAATGACTGGATTGACATTGACTGGGTGTCTTGGCAACAACGCGTTCTTCTACCGCACTGAGATTTTGTCACGTGTCATGGCGGCCCCCACCTAATCGATACTAGGTGCTGGCGTGTACAGATTAAGATGGGGATTTATTTTTAAAATAATAGCCCAATCATCTATCCATTATGTCTATCCAATGTAAGATAGGATGCTAAATCTCAATTATTGAATTGTTTTTAAATATTATTTGGTAAAGAAATAATTTACGTGTCTGATTTTGGAGAGAAGATTTGCTTGGACATGGGATAAAATTGTTGCAGAAGATAAGTTGAAACTTGAAATGAAATGGATAATAAAATTTAAGGAAATATCCACTTTTAGTCCTTAATTTTTATGGAATAGAATAAACATAGTGAATATACCCTCAATCATCGTTCGCATATATATGTGTGTGTCAACTTCAATTACGTAGCAAAAACTTGTCTTCTCTCCATCTTACGATTAAATGATGGATGAAACTTATCTTATGATTAAATGATGGATGTGATCTCCTTTTTCAAATAATTAATTTTTTTTTTTTTTTTAAAAAAAAAGCACTAAAACAACAAAAATAAGGAATAATTGAAACTGAAGTCCTATGATTTTCCAAAAAAATATATAAATATAATTGAAATAATTAAACATGTGAAGAAGAATTTTATAAAGTATTTCAACTTCATCACCAAACTCGCCCACCCCGATACCCCAAGTCCAACTTGTCCGCTTTAGGATGACATATGTCATCTTATCCCCTCACGACTTTTTGTCATGTTTCTCAATATTCCAACACAAGATCTCTTATGCCTTATGAGATATTCAATAAAGTTATGGTACCATTTGATCCATTTGATGTTAGGATTCAACATGAGTCTTTCATAAGACACAGATCTTGGGTTCGAATTCTAGGAACACGGTAGAAATTCTAGATGATACTTTTTTTTTATGTAACTAGTCGAGTCTCGTACTCGGCCGCTCTCTTACCTACTGTATGTTCTGGAAGAACCCGAGTCCCTCTTATCCCTCATGAATTGTTATCACGTTCTCAGGATTCAAATCTAACGCTCGCTACATAATGAGAGTCTTAAGTCGAATATTGATACTATTACTAATAACCCAATACCAGATTTATTGTCTCCGTAATCTATAGGACCATAAGAACATCAAGACCTAAAAAATCCAAGAAAGTTTTAAGTTACTAAAATGTTTCTTCTTGCGCAATTTCACACTGGTAGAATATGTTACAAAAATGTAAGACAAAATGATAAAATAACTTTTAGCATAAATCATATTATTAAGTTCTCAGCCTTGTACACAATCTTTTTTTTTTTTTTTTAAGGAAATGGATGATAGACCTGATTATTAACACGAAATTTCTAGTCCAAGGTGATATTTCAACAAAGCACAAGTATGAAATACGATTTACAAATTACATTGTATATTCAAGATATCCATCAACCATTGATTTATTGAGTCTGCTTCATGTCTCTTCTTTCTCAATTCAATTCGGAACTAAGCTGGACATTCAGCATTACTGGAGTCTCTTTTTACAAAATCATCTACTCTAGCAAAAGGAATTAGTGCAGTATCATCACCACCTTGACGACCGCTTGCTATTTTAACCCAATTTAGATGAGCAGTAAAAACTCAGCATAAGGAGTGTTGTTCAGGTCCAAGTTTACTCTAGTGGTACCACGGTTCACCAAACGAACCAATGAGGTTGAGTTTTCGAATCCTTCTCAGGGGAACATTCCGTGTATTGTCTTTGCAGGGTCATACAAATTGATAGAATAAATCGACTTTTATTCCCATATAAACCAACGTAAACATATCATTGACATGTAACGTTCACCATCATTTTAATTTGAGTTCAATGATCATTTATCCGCCATTTTTGCTATTTTCTTCACATTTATGCCGAAGTTAAGATCCCCTCTTCCCTAATTTTTCCGCCTACTCGTCTCACCATATCATCTCTTCAATGCAGGTTATGTATATGCAGGAAGTGGAATCCCTTCCTATGAACACAACCATTAGCTCTTAAAGATTTTCCTACAAGTGTCCATATATTATACAAGAGTACAAGTGCTAAGAAAAGGTTGTATACAATGTGATTTTACACCTCCATAGCACAGTTCCCACAGAAAGATTGATGGAAGATGAAGAGGTCGATTCACATATTCTTCGTTACTTTTTAATGTATTGTCTGTTTGGAAAAAACATGGATTACCGTCGACAAACTGAAAGATTGATAAGAATATAGTCAAATGTAAAAATGCAAGAGCGCCAATATTTTTCGGCCAAAAGTCCCGGATGTTTGGTAATTCAAGAATCACTTACTCCCTGTTGAACAATTCATTAAATTTAGATTCACGCTCAAATTCCACTAGGCACATAAACAAGTTCATCGCATATTACATGATCAACACCAAGAACACCAAAAAGATCCTAAAAATCGAAGCTTGCACACTACCAAACAATAGCTGGATTTTACCAATAATAAACCCCTTCTAAACCAAGTTTTACCCTTATTGCAAAGTTACTCTAATCACCAAGGAAAGATATAATTATAATGAAAGGAACCAGAGTCACGGATAAATATATGGGTCAAGCTCTAGCAGCCCAATTAAGGATCCATTCTAGCCCAATATGAAGGAGAACACGTATTTTGCCTATTTCAAGTGAATTAGCATCTTTTTCCAACACTAGCAAGTAAAAAATGGAATTGAGAAAATGCAGTTAAAATGAACATAATGTTATAAATTAGAGAGAAAAAGAGAGAAAAGTAAAGACACCAATAAACTTGTGTATTCTATTATGAACCAGAGCCCCATATATATAGGGGAAGAAAGGGATATACAAAGTAATTATAACTAGGATTAGAGGGGTACAATTGTCATTCACTAATACAATACAATATTTACAACACTCTCCCTTGAATGACATATTACAAAATATCTGCTTCATTAAAACCTTGTTTGATAAAAATCCAATGGGACAAAAATATCAAACGGAGGAAAAAAAGTACAGTTGTTCTTGGAGTATTAAGATGAATGCTGCCTCGTTAAAACCTCGTCAGGAAAATCCAACGGGACAAAACATTGGCTAAGGAAAAAGAGTACAGCTACTCCCCCTAGTATTGATCGTTGTAAATCATCGAGTTGATGTATCCCAGTCTTGTGAACTGGTTTCTTGAATGTAGATGTTGATGGTGCTTTTGTAGATAAATCAGCTTCATTGTCACTTGAGTAGATTTGTTGAAATTTTGGAGTATTTTGATGCTGCCTCGTTAAAATCTTGTCAGAAAAACCCAGTGGGAAAAAACCTGAACGAAGGAAAAAGAGTACAGCTACTCCCCCTGATTCAATATGTATTGAATCATCCATATAGTTACTCCCCCTGATTCAATCTCTATTGAATCATTCATATCTTGATCTCTTCAGGAGTTTCGTATAGGAGAGTATATCAATAGATATTGATGACAACTACCTCATTAAAAACCTTGCCAGGAAAACCTCGTGGGATAAAACATCGACTAAGGAAAAAAGAGTGTAGCGTATATTAGCTCCCCCTCATTGGGACATTACAATTATATTGATACTGCATTTAATTATTTCAACTGTAAATCGGTGCAATATCGAATATGTTTACCAAACATATATAAATGGTGCATATCTTGTATTATTTGTTCTTCGAATATAAATTCAATTATTCATTTGAACTTGAAGAACTATAAAATATTTCCAATTATTTGAACATGCTACATCGAATCATGTTCTATAATCAATATTCATCAATGCATTTAATGCAGTTCTCAAATCTAGAAGTGACTTATTCACTTCAATGAACAATTAACTTATTCACTTCAGGTGAATAATTAACCATGAATTTGTATCTTGAAAATCAATTGCCACGATTTTTATTCACAGTAATGGTACATCTCAATTTCAACACTTTGTCATATAGAGTCATTTGTACCATTCTTCATGTAATCTAATTTCATATTATCAATCACATTCCATTGGAAATTGAATCTATTAAAGGCATATGATATATTCAGATAGCAAAGTATCTTTATACTTTGATCAAACAAGTTTCTTAAAAACTTGAAATATATATTTCAAATATATTTAATCCTTCAAGGATTATACTGTATGCTTCAAGCATCGTATATGTTTCACATTGCAATTGTCAAATTGCTACCACCAAATTTAAGTCGTGAAACTTTAGATAGATAACAATTCCTATATTTCAAATGGATTTTCTCTAATTATTTCACCGCAATCCCAAAGTACCGAGGTATTGATTACCCTTTTTAATCTCACTCATTGGTACTTCAAAGAATACTCCCAACGTACCGAGTTGATGATCATACATTTTGATATCACTCATTGGTACATCAAAGAGCGCAAGCTAGTAATCAGAGTAAATCATTTTTCATTATATACATTTCTAATAATCATATATTTATAGGCACTTATTATGCATTTTCAGGCAAATAAAATATTGTATCTATGCCAGATCTTTCAAACATTCGTTGCGCAACAAGTCGTGTATTACGACTATACCTATAGGTATTTTACTGGCTTTACACTTTTATGCATTTGGACTTCAGGTCCCAAAACTTCAAGTTTTGTAATAAGTTTAATTTAGCCTGAATGCATACTTTTGCCAACTATTTTTATGTCGATTTTCTTCGACATATTTTCTTTTATTATCCTCGCTATCATTCAAATTATGATGCGGCTAGCTTCGCAATTTACTTTTGCATAAGTGCTTTAAAAAGTGTGTCGACACAATTATCATCTCAATTTGACTTCTTTCCCCACAAGACATAACTATAGATATCTCAAATTTCAATATTTCAAGTACTTGAACCTCTTCTGGAGATTTAAAATTAATTAAGTCAATAAATACTCTCTCACGAGTATATGCCTCCTCAATAAGACCATTATAATCATTTGCTCTATTTTTATTTATTTGGGGATCTTTATTCAAATAAAATATCGCTACGCTTCAGGCATGCTACATATCAATATAAGATAGAGCATGAGATTTTATTAATCTCTTATGCATCTTGTAATAATGTTATCTTTGAACTTTTTGTTCATATTTTCAATCGAACTTCTGGTTCGTATTATCAATCGCGAGGATATATATAACATAATATGATGCATTTGTTTGATTTAAAGCTACTAATCTTCCCCTAATGTTGAGAAAATTGTCCAATCAAATTGACAATCATTTTTTTTTTCGACGTTGTAAAATATCACCCATTTGGGATATATGTTCAAACAACGTATTTTTCTCAACATTCTTTATTTCCCATATCAGTGCATTGTTGTGGATCAATTGCACTATTTAAAAATTATATGAAAAAATTAGGCTCTAACCATAAGCCAATTATAATGGGGAGAACTATGATATTGGCATGATGCGTAATAGAATTCCCTAAACAAAAAAGGAAGTATTTTGTTCTCAATTAAATTAATTGGAGGCGTTTAACAAACAAAAATGTTAAACTATTTATCGACATCCCAACTAACACTTCTTAAAATATTGAGATTCGTGTCCACTAGCATTATCAAGACACATTCTTGATTATATAATCTGAAAATTATGCTCATAATTCATAATTTGAGCAATAATTTCGCAAACTTCAGGTTGCGAACACCATGCAATCATCTAGTACATGTATCAAATCTATTAGATGCAAATAATATTTAGATGATCAACGTGGAGGATGATGGATCCCCATTTATCATCCTAATTAATTTTCAGAAATATAGGGAATTTAATCCCTATTTTAGCTAGTGATAATGAAAAATTTCATGAAAGAGAACAAACATCATATATAATTGAATTGAAGAATCTTCTGGTTCTTCATTGAGTATCAATTTTAATTTCGCATCATTATTGATCCAGTGATGGTCCAACTGGTCATGCCAAATAACAAAATCAAATTGAACTTCTGGTTCAATATAAGATATAATTCAATGATTAAATCATATATTATTCAAGTAGTCAAACTAATCAATGTCATTATGACATAAGTTATATGTTTTCCTTCAGGGATAAACATGAACTCAAATGAGATATTTTTCGAAACATATGCTACTTCGAAAAGTACGTTTCTATTACTCATTTAAAATCAATATGTCAATATTCTTCCGGAATATTGTAATATCAAATTAATAACATATCTCATAATATTGGGCTCTTCGGGAGCAAATTATATTTCATATGAGATAAAATTATGATTCTTCAGGAATCATCACAACAATATATTATTCTACATCATAATAATCTTCTGGATTATTAATAAATTCGAATTTCTTTGGAAAAAAATGCAATATTTATCACATGAGCAATAAAATAATATTCTTCTAGAATATTGAAAAGTAGCAATAACGCAATATTCTTCTGGAATATTGATTCGAATCTCATTCAATTATAACAATAATTAATATCTATTGTGCTATTTAGGAGCAAAATAACGAATTATTCTTCTGGAATAATTATATTGCTAAAATTGCAATTCTTCAAGAATAATAAGTCAATATTCTTCTGGAATATTGATATTAATGATTCATTCTACCTTTCAAGCTAACAATATTTGTGCTCTACACGAGTGACGTTAAAAATATTCTTCTGGAATATTTATCTAACGTGGGTTGTGTTTATTCGAGAACACCAACACCATATTCGTTTAAAACATGTTTTAAATTATGCTTCTTCAAGAGCATTTGATCAATATTCTTCTGGAATATTGAAATTGTAATATACTGCTCGTGACAAGCAAGTAATATTCTTCTAGAATACTACTATTGTTGTCCTACTTCGTGAGCAACAACATGATACATTATTAAATCAGAATTTATGAATGAACATCTACAAATATTTAATCATCTTAAAGAATATTAATTACCATATAAACATAATATGAATTTATATATAAAAATGAATTACCAAACATATTTCAGAAAAAAGAATCTCCATATATAGAAGTTAACAAAATTGACTAAATCTTTTATTTGCTAAATCTTTTACCAATATGCAAAAGATACTAAACATGCACGTGAATTCCATATATAAAAATTAGATATATAACTAATATATGGTAGAATCAAATCTAATAATGTATTTGAGAATTCAAAATAACGTAGTGATTTCCAATGACAAAATTGAAAGAGCAAAAAAATAATAACAATAATAATTTGCTGGAACAAGGTATACTTTAACGAATTTATTTCGATTCTTCCAAAAGAAATAATAAATCAATATTCTCCTAGAATATTGAAAATTATAATTCATGCTCTTCAGGAGCAAATAACATCCTTCTAGGATATTAATTATAATGTTGTACTACTTCAGGAGTAACAACAAATTATTTATAATGGACAGATTTACAATTAATATTTTTCTGAAATATTAATCATCCGTTGTGCTACTTCAGGAGTAACAACATAATGAATTATAAATTTAAATCAATAATAACAATAATGCTTGTAATCGATAGATTTATAATTAATATTCTTCTGAAATATTAATATATATACTGTTGTGCTACTTCAGGAGCAACCACAAATTATTCTTCTTGAATAATTATAGTTCTAAAATTTCGATTATTCAAGAATAATAAATCAATATTCTTCTGGAATATTGAAAATTTAATTTATGCTATTCGGGAGCAAAAAATATTCTTCTGGAATATTAATTATGATGTTGTGCTACTTCAGGAGTAACAACGAATAATAATCAATTCTATGATTAATATTCTTCTGGAATATTAATATAATGTTGTGCTACTTAAGGAGCAACAACGAATGAATTAATAGCATCAATAAATTTGTAATTGACAAATCTATAATTAATATTCTTCTGGAATATTAATATATACTGTTGTGTTACTTCAGGAGCAACAACATAATGAATTATCAATATAAAGATCAAAATCTGTCGAATTGGTTGGAGAAAATCGGATTCAGATTTATGAGCCGCAATTGCTAATGAACAACATCGTAATGAATAGATGTGAATTGCAATTAAATAGTAATAAAAAAATTCATATGTCACCAAATTAATTTCGGTGCATATGATTTTACCATCTAACTAATATTTTGATATATGAGATTTTGAAAAAGAAAATTCTAACTCAATTTGGTAGAGACTAGTGCTGATAACGTGTTATAAACTAGAGAGAAAAAGAGAGAAAAGTAGAGACACCAATAAACTTGTGTATTCTATTATGAATCAGAGCCCCATATATATAGGGGGAAAAAGGGATATACAAAGTAATTATAACTAGGGTTAGAGGGGTACAATTGTCATTCACTAATACAATACAATATTTACAACACACAAATATTTATGTGGTTCACAAATAATAGCTATGTCAACTGACAAGTATAGAGGGAATTCATTGTAGCAGGAGAAATACAAAAACTTTCTTTGTAAATATGAGATAATATTATTTTTAACCTTCTTTTGTAATAGGACAAGACAAAGAAAGAAATACTCAGGAGTTATCATATCTCTCGGAACTCACTCTTTCTTTTCTCTCTACAATTATTTTCTTCCTCACTACAATCGGTACTTTTCTCTTCAAATGAATCATTTATTTATAGAGGAGAATGTGACATTTCGAAACAAGAAGAATTAACCCTTTAGGGTGTGTTTGATAGGAAAGATGGAAAATAGATGGTAGAAAAATATTTTCTAGGAATTGATTTGGCAGGAAATTATTTTTCTGGAAAATGATAATTGGAAGTGTTTGATTAGATTAATTTTCCAGGTGAAAAAGTGGGAGATTTTCCTAATTTTGTTGTTTGATTGATATTATTTTCCATGACAAATAATCAAAATTTAACTATTTGAATAAATTTTTTTTTTTTTTTAATTTTTCACTCATTTGTACTTGATAATAATAATGTTAATTTCTGAAAAAAAATAAGTCAATTAACAATAATAAAAATGATCTAACGTGACGCAAAAGAATTTTCCACCTTAACTGGAAAATATTTTCTCAACAAATAGGTAAGAAAATATTTTCAAGGCAAATGAATTAGTTGTGTTTTAAATGGTTGTATCTAAGAAAATATTTTTCAAGATAAATTTTGCCAACCAAACACCCAACAAATACAAAAGCTGAAAAATATTTTCCATGATTTGACATTTTTCTGGAAAATAAGGCTGTATCAAACACAGCCTTAGTGATTGAAGAGATGGCATTTCGCTGTTTGAATAGATAATCTTTTGCTACTGCTTGAAGAAGTGGCCTTTCAGTGAATGAAGAGATAATTATACTCAATTTGTTATGTTTAACCTTAAATTTCTTTTTACGTATTTTGAAGAATGGATCCAATTATATTATCGATAAATTTCCAATTATATAACTCTCATAGAAAACGAAAATGGATGAATTTTGTTTAATTTTTTTCTATTTATATATAAGAATGAAAATGAATATGCTAAGGTGGCGTTCTGTTTGTATTTTATTTTGTATTTTCATTTTCGAAAATGTTTTGTGTTTTGTGTTTTCAAATTTGCTGAAAACGCGTTTGGTTTGTCATTTCTGAAAACTGTTTTTGAAAATGAAAAGTTGGAAAACACGTTCTGTTTGAAATTTTGCAGAACACTATTTAAACTATTTTTAATTAATTGCTTGCAGAATACTACTAACTCCAACTCAAATTTCCTTTCACAATATACTAAAAATATGGTTACATGCAACACACTAATGTGAGCATTATGAGTCTATATTAACACAGCTTGGTCAGGTTCGGGACTTGAGAAAGCTCTACTTCTATTAAAATCTAGAAAATGCAAGTTCTTTCAAAACCATAAGAGTCCATTTATCATTTACATTTTTTGAAATATAATAACAAGAATTCTCATTTAATTTTTTTTTTTTTTTTTTTTTTTTTTTTTTTTTTGTAATGTTGATATTGAATTGAATAAAACTTTATTTAAACTAAGTTACAAGTTAGGATAATTCTCAAAAAAAAAAAAAAAAAAAAATTATTTAGGCTTAGTTCCAAGCTAGGATAATTCTAAAAAATAAAAAAATAAAAACTTTATATTAAGCTTAGTTCTAAATTAAGATAATTATATATAAAAAAAAAATTCCCAAAATGCGTTTTCCGTGTTTTGGACATTTTTTTTTCGAAATACACACAAAACACCCAAAACGATGTTTCGGGCGTTTTTCGTTTTGTGTACAATTTTTTTTTTATTTTTCAAAATGCGTTTTCGAAAATGGTAAAGAGAACGCGTTTTTAGCGTTTTCGAAAATAAAAACAGAAAACGACCTCAAAACAGTAAAGAGAACAGGGGCTAAGTTTTTGTGTCTGTTCCCCTTATATTAAAATTTTTCGTTATTTTTTTCTTGATTGTCAAATGAATTATTGATTTTTTAACTACATCTTTTTTTTTTTAAATTCATTTTCCTTTTAATTTGGACTGTAATTTAATTTTTAATGTTATACCTTTGGTATTTTTATGAGTTCTCAAGTTTTACGATGAGCTCATCATTATGAATTTTTTTTAGCAGGATGTTCTTATTAATTGTGCCAAAAGGCAAACAAGGAATTAAGTTTCTTTGGTCATGATATTAACGTAAGACTCTCATTCTCTATATTTTTCTTTAATTTGTAAGAATATATTTTTTTAACTGCATTTTTTTAATATTTAGTTGAAATTTAAATTATGTGGATTCTATTTTTGATGAATCTTTGATTTTAAAGGAATTCGATTTGAAAATCCTAATAATATAGATATGGTATTTGATATCGTATTTTTTGACATAATAATATCGATCTAGTGAGTTGAGTAATCAGATTTACTATCGAAAGATTTGATATATAGTTTATGTTTTGTTTTAATTGATTCGATATCCCAAGTTACATTTATGTTTTTTCCACTCAATTTACTTATTTTGTTACATAATTAAGCTGCATGAGATAAAACTTAATAAAGATTTTATACCATCAAAAGTCTCTAATTTGTTTGTCTATGTGTTTACAAGAATAAGCAATTAATAACCAAATAAAATTTCAGAATGCCACACAACAATATATGCCGATTTTGTAATTTTCAACTTTGCTAATTAGTGCAAGATCTGTTAGCTAATCCCAAATGCTTATTGCTTGTATAAAAAAAAATCTCGGGGACACATATATCCCAATTATTACAGTGCCTGGTGATACCCTACTAACATTGTTTTTTTCTCAAATTTTTACACAACACTCTTGTCAAGTGTTCTTGATGTTTAAACGCAAGTTCTATATTATCATGCATCCTCTAACTATCTTTTGTTCTATACCTACTGATTATAATAATATGGAATTTTATGTGACTTTGTATAGGTCGATTGATGAATCTCATAATCCCCGTGACAAGAGTCTTGTAACTATAGAAGCTATAAAAGAGGGGTGAGGGCCAGAAGTTTGAAAGGCATCAACTCAACAGAAAGAAGTGGGGGATTTGCCACTCAATTCTCATTCCTTCAAGACAGGTTTCCATAACTGTTGTTCCTAGATAATGTAATAGACTTGATCATGGGTTTTACCACATCAGGCTAATGATCTTCATGACCATATCAATCAAGATAACCCTTTTTTACTCAAGACTTTCTTTTACATATATAAGGGTCAAGAGCCAGATTTAATTGGTGAGATGTATTTGAATTTAAGTTGAATAGAGAGGAATTCACTGACAATGATACAAGAATGATTGTTTTAGGCTTTTAGTGCATTTTGGAATAAAAATAGAATTTGGGGAGACATTCAACATTGTTAAATAAAAAACTATAAAATTAATTGAGGATTAAATTAGGAATTATAAAATACTAATAATAACATATGAATTTTTTAGTTTTTTAGTTAATGAAGTTGAAAATGATGGGCTATAGCTAAATTATACATAAATGATAAATGAAGACATTTATCAAATTACAACTTTAGTTATAATATTTTCTTGGACACTTATTTTGAGAAACATTGCTTGATATTTATTTTCATTGCGTAAAGGATTAAAATACAAATACTCTATTCTTTATTTTATTCGATATTCATTAATTATTATGTGTAGATTTTGCATAGTTAAAATTTCAAATAAAATCTCAATTCATACTTAATTGGTCCAAATCCTTCATAAATAAATATAACTTGTATGTATGTGTATATATATATACACACACACGCACATCTTAGAAAAACAAAATATGTTCACATCCCTGAAACATATTTCATATTTACACAATATTCTATTTTACCCAAATTTCAATTTCAATCATTTTTCAATATTTGACATGAATAAATTTATTGTCATTTTATTCTCGAGTAATACAAGAACTCAAAATAAATATGATTTGATTAAAATAAATTGTTTAATATATGAATAAATATATTTCAAATAATATTACAAAATCACATACATCACCCGCGTTTTTATAATAGATGATGTCACGTAGGTTTTGTCTATTTCACATCACATCACATCTCTCTAAGTTAGTTGAATATTCATAATAGAAGATAACATTGGAGATGTTCATAATGTTGAATTGCCTTTGTTTGGTAACACTGCTTGGTTTAAAAACTGGTTTATTTATAATTTTGAGACAAAAAAAAAATAGTTGTTGAAAATTGAAGAGAAAACGTGTGTAGTTAAAAAGTAGTTTAAGAAATTGCGTAATTTATAAATTAATTTATAAACCAATTTATTTTGATTACCAATCGAAGGCTGACTAGGTAGTTATAGGTAAAATTATTTTAGAAACACAATAAAATTCAATTTTGCTTCTATACCAAAGTCAATACTACTTTAGTCTCTATTAATTAACGCAATCATCAGGATTTATAAATTAACTAGTTTCACACCCTGCGATGCAGGAATATAATTCATGGACAAGGATTGAAGAACAAATGAAAAGAAAAAAAAAAGCAGAAAAATCTACAAAAATCCAATGTCAATTTAAACAATAATAAAAATTCTATTTTCAAAGGTATAATAAATTTTGGAAAATCTCCTTTTACACAACATTTTTTCTGTCACATTTGTTGAGTTTCTATTGCCATCAACTGTATCTTTACTTCCATAATTAATAGCGCTTTGATAAAAATTTGCGGTCACATAGTTATAAAGATATTTAATGGATCGAATCTAATTGCATCATTTATATTTCATCAACATATACTGAGGAACAACATAATTCATCAGCATACTAGGTGTGAGATCACACGATAACACAATAGATAAATTCCAGGAGTAAAACCCATGTAGGATAAGCTACTGTTAGATATTGTAGCTACTTCAGTAGCAATCGGTAAAACTGACAGCCACTTCCTCCAACATTGGATCCAAAGAAAAATATATATATTTTTTAACAGATTATACAAATATAGTCATAGACTCATAGACAAAACGCTAATTAAAGTTTTCACATGAAGCAAGCTGAATAAAGAAAGAAAGAAATCCAAATACACTGAGAGAGAAATTCAAATACACTGAGAGCTACTCATACAATAGCAAGCCAAATCCAGTTCAAGAATTGCTTGGAAGAGATACTAAATGCATGTATAATTTATATATCATATTTAAAAAGGAAATCAGTTCATCCAATTACATTCTGCAACTTTTATCAAGTTCACCTCGGTATCAATCATTCAAGTACCAAGCAAGTTTCAATATATAAACAGACATTTAATCAAACACGTAAAGCATAAAAAAATATTTATCAATCATCAAAACATGATAATCAACTCCAAATCAATTAAGAAAAAAACTAACTAGGCCAAATCATTGAAGCAAGTGATGAGAGAATTAAGGATCACTGATGATTTCATGGCCTGATTCTAATAAAATTAAAATAAGTTGAAATAAAAAAGTAGAATTAAATTGAAAATTAATGAATCAGAGTGAAGGATATGATAGTCTTTGTGGTGGTGAGCCGTTGCTACTGCATCGTACCGCTTATCTTCCGTATCTTCACCTGCTTCTGATTTCTTTCTCCATTCACAAACCCTTCCTCTTCAGTCCCAAAAGGATTTTTCCACCGGAACTGAAGGAGGGGTGTTAGAAAATTTATTCACAGATAATTATTTATCTATGATCCAAAATAAATCATCATGCTGAATTATCAAGAATTAAATAACTGAAGCGGAAGCGTACCTTAATTAAACGCGATTCACGATAAACGATTCGGCGGTTAGATCTTCTAAATCGATACGTAGTCCGTATTTTCTCTCTGATGATGGGATGTTAGACAAGATGAACAGTACGTAGGATTCAGGGACCATAACCGACTTTATATACTGAATTGCCAATTAACCTAATCCGGCCCATCATGAATTAGGTAATGGTCTGGTATCTACACATAAAAGCTCATACATTTAATTAGATGCATTAAAGCCCGATATATATTAAATCCTTATTAGATCACTTTAAATGGGCTTAACCAAATTTGATAGCCTTTTATTCGATACACAATAATTCACATATAAGCCCACACGATTGATTAAAATCCTTACAATCTCCCACTTGGGCTATATGTGTAACCTTACAATTTTGTATCAATCATAACCTTATGAGTACTCAGAATTTTGCTATCATTACTGAATGCATCCCCAAACAATCCGGTCCATCAATTATATCAACATAGGATCAAAGCGGCTTTCGCTACATTAATCGTAACTAAACCTTCAATGGTCACGTATATCGACATAACTGAATGACATGGATCAAGTATGGATGTGTAGCATGGAAATTACATGTAATATGATCTTCAACATGCCTATTTCCAACTGGTCCAACTTTAGTGAGATCATCCTTAAACAAGTTCAGAGATAATAAACTTGAAACCTTACAGCTGTAAATAACTTTAACTTTAAACTGTATCCAAAATGACAATAAATGTGTCTAATGCACCCAAAATACAAACTCTCACTGAAATCGAATATCCTTAAGAAATACAACACCCATATGAGTATTGTGCTCATGAAAGACCTTGGGTTGTAATACTTTAGTAAGCGGATCCGCAATTACGGAGTTTGTCCCAATGTGCTCTTATTGACACGTGTCCACTCTGAACTGTATCATTCACAACCAGGAACTTATGTTAATGTATTTTGACTTAGTTGAGCTCCTGTTGTTACTGGAATATAAATCTGCTGAGATATTGTCACAATATAACTTTAGTGGTCTTTCTATACCGTACAGAAATGCAGCCCAGTGACAAAATTTCGCAGTTATATTCCATAATTAGATGCCCCCAAAATTGCTACAATTGTGCTGCCAAGTGAAAGAAGCTAAAGTATCTGTTAAGCACTCCATCCGGAAATAGCTCCTCCAACTAGCAGATAGATGTAGCCTGATGTGGATTTTCTACTATTTTGGCATCTAGTAAAAAATCGGAATCATAATACCATATGATCTCCAACTGATCCGATTTTCTGTATGTGAGCATGTAATCTTTTGTTCTCTTTAAATACCTTATAACCCATGTTTGGCTGCTTTCCAAATGATCCATCCCAGGGTTACTTAAATATCTCCTTGGTATCCCAATAACGTATGCAATATCCGAACGCGTACAAATTTGAGTATATATCAGATTCCCTATAGCTTGACTATATGGGAGCCTCTGCATTTCTTTAACTTCAAGATAACTTTTCGGGCATTAGTCGAGACTAAATTTGTCTCCCTTAGCGATAGGGCTGTCCCCTGATTTACTGTCTTGCATGCCAAACCTCTTAAGTACTTTATCGATATAACCCTTTTGTGACAATTCAAGAATACCCCGAGAACAATCCCGGTGTATCTGAATTCCTAATACAAAAGAGACGTCACCAAGATTTTTTAATCTCAAAATTCCTTGACAAAAAATCTCATAATTTTATGTGACATTCATATATCATTGGTGGCAAGCAATATGTTGTCAACATACAAAACCAGGAAAATATACTTACTCCCACTGAACTTGTAATACACACAACCATCAACAGCATTAATCTCAAGACCAAATGAGATAATTACTTGATGATATTTGTATTACCCTTAACGGGAAGCTGGCTTGAGCACATAAATGGATTTATTTAATTTGCAAGCCATCTCATCAATGTCTCCATTGAGAAACGTCGTCTTAACATCCATTTGATGTAACTCGAGGTCAAAATGTGCAACAACCTAACTTTCCTGAAAGAGTCTTTCGTAGAAAACAAAAGGGAAAGTCTCTTTATAATCAATGCCATCATTCTATGTAAAGCATTTAGATACAAGACGAACCTTATATCTTTCCACATTACCTTTCGAATCCTTCTTGGTTTAAAAATCCATTTAAGACCAATGGGCTTCGTACCTTCTGGTAATGGGACAAGATCCCAAATCTTATTGTCTTGCATATGCTTATACTCCTTATTTATGAGATCAATCCACTTCTGAGAGTTAGAACCCTGCATGGCCTGATGGAATTGATTGGACCATCTTCCACCATTCCATTATTTCCTTATGTTCTTGGAAAAATACTATTTAAATTATCCAGAATTGCATTTTTTCCCTTTCTCTCGTGGATCTCCTTAATGGCTTTAGTTATTGAGGTTGTTGAGTTTGTAATTCTGAAATTTACCTTATTTTGGATGGGAGTTCTTTAACATTGTCTAGTTGAGGTTCTGGATATGCTTCTTGATCAATGACATGCATAAAAACTTGCACATTGTCAAAAGCAATAGTAGGAATCGAAACCGATCATTCCTCAACTTGTTCCTTAAAGACAATATCTCTAACCTTATTTCTCCCTCCAAACTCAACTTCCTCAAAAATGTTGCATTTCCCGTTTCAAAAATTGACTTAAGTGTGGGATAATAAAATTTATAGCCCCTAGATCGCTCAGAATAACCAATAAAGTAGCTGCTTACTGTTTTGGAGTCCAATTTCTTTATGTGGCCTATAAGGCCTAGCCTTAGCTGGACATCCCCAAATGTAGAAATGCTTTGGACTAGGTATTATGCTTGTCAAAAGCTCTTAAAAGGTTTTAGCAGCAGCTTTAGTTGGTAATATGTACGATTTTTTTTTAAATGTCCAGATTTCTGACAAAAGAAACAACCCTTAATGTGTTTATGTGGTTTCTCTTGCTCTTATCTTTAGAGGTGTTTGCCAAGTGAACACTTTCTGTTCTGTCCTATTTCAACTTTTCTTCCTCTTGCACACAAAATAGAATGAGCTCATTTAGAGTTCATTTCTCCATTTAATAGTTATAATTGACCTTAAATTGACTAAATTGTGCAAGAAGCTTGCACACTATGAAATGAGCTCATTGAGAGTCCATTTCTACTTTGACAGTTATAACTAACCTTAAATTAACTGTATTGTGCAGGAAACGATATCAATACCAAATGCACGAGCAAGTCATTAGACAACTCGAGTTTTAGTTCCTTAAGTTTTGAAGCAGTGTGAAACATCTACATGATGTACTCCCTTATTTTCCCATTTCCTTTATACTTTATTGAAATCAAGCTTTGCATAAGCGTGCTTGTTTCAGCCTTATCGTTTTTCGCAAAACGTTTCTTAATTTCGGCAAGGAATTCATTGGCATCATTTACCTCCTCAGATACTATGCCACTAAAGGCTTCCGGAATGCCGCACTTAATATCATGAGACTCACGTAATTTAAGCAATCTCACTTCTCAAAGTTCCTCATTTGATTAGATGAACTTTCATCCGTAAGAGGAGCAGGTTGCTCAATCCTTAGTACACGGTCTAGATCCATGCAGCCAACGAAAAGTTAACGTTCTTGTTTTGATCCTTGAAGTTTGTTCCATAAATACAGGGATTAAATTTAAGCTTGTAGATATACTACTAACAGAATTTGAAACCGAATAGAGAACACTTAAATAAAATAGCTCACATAAATACCTTATTATGCAAATCATATTTTCAAATAATGGTAGGGCCCATCACAAGATACCTAGCACAACATCAATATTTAGTCTTTGGACAGAAATATTGACTTGTAAGTGGTACTCTTGGTGTAGTAATCAAATACTGACAGTAAGACATGTCAACCAACAAACCTTTCTTTGGACCGATTTATTGATCACACGTAAAACCAAATAACCGTCACGTATTTATCACCACAAGTTCATGTGACATTCGGGCCAAATATTGACCTTCCTTTGGGCCGATCAATATCCGCATGAAATAACACACAAACACCTAATTTTCCCTTAGTGCAGTGATCAAACACTGGCAATAAGACATGTTAACCAATAAACCTTTCTTTGGACCGATTTATTGGTCACACGTTAAACCAAATAATTGCCACGTGTTTATCACCACAGGTGCATGTGAAATTCGAGCCAAATATTGACCTTCCTTTGGGTCGATCAATATCCGAAATGAATAACACCCAAATACCTTCTAATATTCAAAGTTAATTAATATCAACAAGAGAGGTTGCTTTGGCAACATGTTGCTTCAACTAACTTACTTTCGAATATTATATCTCTCAAAAGATTCCGATGTACCAAGATTTGAAACTGAAATCACTGATTTGCATCTATATTTGACTTTAGGATTTGAATTATAGAATTCAAAACTTCAGAATAAAGCAATCCTTAAGTTGAGAGAATCAATTGCAATATTCTTAAATTTTTGGTGGCCAATTATGAAAAATTTTATGCTTGAAGGACTTAAATTATAATTTTTCCAAAACCTTATTGGCCAATTTAGAGAAATTCCAAACTTTAGGTCCCAATTTGAAAGAAAATCAAACTTTAGAGGTCCAAAATAGGAAATTTCCAATCTTTAAAGGTTGATTTTGAAAATTTTCAAACTTTAGGAGCAGATTTAGAAAATTCCCAAACTTTAGGGACTTAATTTTAAAAAAAAATTCAAACTTTAAGGACCAATTTTGAAAATTTCCAAACTTTAGTGACTAAATTAGAAAATTTTCAAAATTTAGGGACCAAATTAAAGAATTTCAGAA
The DNA here is from genome assembly GCA_963555705.1 of Ligustrum vulgare. Taxonomy (NCBI): domain Eukaryota; kingdom Viridiplantae; phylum Streptophyta; class Magnoliopsida; order Lamiales; family Oleaceae; genus Ligustrum; species Ligustrum vulgare. The sequence goes on from OY743175.1 coordinate 53,840,469, forward strand.
CTTTAGGTGCTGTATTAGAAAATTTTCAAACTTTAAGGGACTGAAAATGAAAATTTTCAAACTTTAAGGGACCAAATTAGAGAATTTTCAACCTTTAGGGACCAATTTTGAAAATTCTCAAACATTAGGGGCTGAATTATAAAACCCTTAACTTTAGAGGCCCAACTTTAATAATTTATAACTTTAGGGGCTTAAGTTATAAATTCCAGAACTTTAGGGTTTGAACAATAATATAGGACAAACATAAGGTCCTGAGGTGCAAATAATTCAACATATCCAAAATTGCATAAAGAACCCTGAAGACTTCTAATTTTCAGCCAAAAGTCCCTTCTTCCAAAAATAAAAAAAAATTTGCAGTTGCTAGGGTTCGTAACCCTTGCTTCCACCGCCGCCTCCACCGAATCCGGCTGGAGCGCAAAACCGGGCGACTCTCCTTCGCGCCTCCTGATGTTGAATCCCTTCGTGCTGAAGCGCATTCTCCGGCGCAGCTCTCAGCAGCGAAGCGGCGCGCAGTCAATGTGCGGCAGTCTTGCGAATCGCAAGTGCCACGACTGCTGAATCCATCATCTGCCGTTCAAATTTCAACCGCAATCAACCAAAAAACACAAATGTCTGAATCTATACCCAAAACCGAAAAAAACATACACAATCTACAACCGATTTTCAACCAGTTTCAAGACCCAATTCGAAATTCGAAATTCAGTTTTCAGAATCTAATTTTAATCCCAGATTCAACAATTCATAATCAGATTTAAAAAAAAAAAAAAAAACATTCAACCGGCCACATATTTCAAATCGAATTCAACAATACTTTAATCAGATTATGTATATGACCAAAACCAGATTCAAAAACCATACTCAACATCAACAAATCCCGTCCACAGAGAATCTTAATCATACGCAGCATGTATCCATATCAAATTTCGAAGGTATATACATACACATATTCAACGATTTTATATATACATGATATACACTTCAATCCAATTCTGAATCCGGCAGTAAGCATAATAATTATAAATTACTTTATTAGTGTGCACGTACACATGTTCTGATAATTCAACTTGATGATTGGCTCTGATACCACTTGTTAGAAAATTTATTCACAGATAATTATTTATCTATGATCCAAAATAAATCATCATCCTGAATTATCAAGAATTAAATAACTGAAGTGGAAGCGTACCTTAATCAAACGCGATTCACGATAAACGATTCGGCGGTTGGATCTTCTAAATCGATACGTAGTCCGTATTTTCTCTCTGATGATGGGATGTCAGACAAGATGAACAGTACGTAGGATTCAGGGACCATAACAGACTTTATATACTGAATTGCCAATTAACCTAATCCGGCCCATCATGAATTAGGTAATGGCCTGGTATCTACACATAAAAGCCCATACATTTAATTAGATGCATTAAAGCCCGATATATATTAAATCCTTATTAGATCACTTTAAATGAGCTTAACCAAATTTGATAGCCTTTTATTCAATACACAATAATTCACATATAAGCCCACACGATTGATTAAAATCCTTACAAGGGGACCTTGTGACACCAGATTTACATTAGTAGTTCAATATCACCAGCATGTCTAAGATTCGGGGGAAGGGAAACTGAAAGGAAATGAGAGGCTGGACTGAATTTGATTTCCAAACAATACTGGGAACGTGCGATGGTACTAATAAATGCTCCAAATTTGTTGGCATGCTCCGTAGCATCTGTCAACATGGACAATTGACATATCAAAAAACCTAATTGAAACCGAAAAAATGAGGAAGAAAAACATATACCGAATGATGGCAAGGACTCAATCACCACCATCACTTTACAGTTTGCGGCGCTTCTTACGGCGGAGCTTCCTAAGGATTACTCATCAAAATCAACATCGTCGTCTTCCCTTGGATGAATGCCTCTTGATTGTGTAGAATCTTTTTGCTTTAAAGACGATGAATAGAAAGGGGAAGAGCCTTTGCAATTGATGAAGTGAGGTTTTCTGCTGGACTCTGTTGTCGGCGGTGGCAGTAAAGGCCGCTTTGTTTAAAAGACTCCAAACAAAACTTTTATTCAAGAAGACCCAATTCAATATTTTTTAGTTCAATAATCCTATTTTTTTTTTTTTAAAAAAAAGGGAGAATATGATGTATACAATGACAAAAATGTTCCTGAGTTGTAAAAGAATATATTACCAAACAAAACCTAATTGAAATCGTCTCTGTCATTCTTCTCCTACATTAACTGGGTTCTTCTTCTCCAAAAAGAAACTAACATCCCTGCTCTCCCTTCTTCTCCCTACTCTTCCCACTTTTACAAAATCAATCCCTATTATTTCTTCTCCAATAACGGTCACTGGACTTCATTTTATCCAAACGGACTTGTCATTCCCTTGAGTTATTGATGATTGAAAATCCATTTTGCAACATTGATATTGGGTATTTGGAAAAAAAAAAGAGAAAGTAATGTTGAATTTAAACAATTCTTAACCACTTTCTTTAAGCAATATCTGAATCTATTCACGTTGATGTAATTTTGTTGTTTGCTCTTAATCTGCGTGTAATGAGTTTGAAATCTTTTTAGTATATTGATGTCATTATTACGAATATGTTCTTGTTTTTAACTATTTTTTATAGTTGAGGTAATTTATATGTTGCTAAATACAAGGTTCTCATGATATCTAAAGTTGAAACAGCATCTGGAAAGTGTTCTTTACATTTGTGTTTCACAATAGTTAGATATTGCCTGTTTTACTTAAAAAAGTTGTGTTGAATTGCAGCTATATGCAATGTGGATATGGTATGGTCTAGAGCGTGTTCTTTACAATTGAGAGTTCAATATCGATCCACTTGATAAGACCTTGAAGTACATTGAATTTCTCCAACGAAATATGGACGTGAATGCAATCGCTCGAAATACGTACCAATATGGAGGAAGAGATTGACTGTAGAATTATTGACACAGAACTTCGTGCCTTAGATTGTAGTGATGAATCTGGATTTTGTATGTCTAATCATTAATCTTTTTGTGTAGTTGTTTATCTATTTGGTTTGTATTAGAAACTATGTTTATCAATTTTTGTTGGAATGAGAATGATTGATTTTTAGCAAGTTGTTATTCATCTGATTTTAAACTGTAACGAGGTTGAAATTGGTACTTTGCACACATAACGATTTTAACGCCGTTCCCATCTAAAAAAATAGTAACGAGGTATAAATCATTACTTTGTAAACATAACGTGTTCAATATTGTTCCTTTTGATAAGACATTACTGCTTCATATCTATCCATAACAAGGTTGAAATCGTTACTGTGTACACGTAACAAGTTCAATGTCGTTATAGTTACTGCTTCGAAGTCGTTCGTAACAATATTAATGTCGTTACAATTGAAAATACCTTACTGCTTCACTGTTGTTCATAACGACATAAATGTTGTTACATATATTTACGGATATACCCTCATTGTCCAAAATTTCTAATGGTCGACAAAGTCGCACTAACTTTTCAAAAACGATGTTTAAGCTGTTGGAACGACTTCAAATTCATTATAGTTTGAAAAATTGCTCCATTGTAATCGTAACAATATTGAGCTCGTTTGCGTGGAAAATAGCCTAAAACGATGTGGAGCTCGTTACCATTTCAGTCGAACGAGTTCAGAAAGTCACGTAACAATAATTATGTCGTTTGTTTACAAATTTGACGACATTAAGCTCGTTCCAATGTACTATATTACCAAAACAATGTCAAGTCGTTTCTTCAATAGCAAAACGATATAAGAATCGTTCTATTCATAGCCGAATAAATATCATAACTTGTTAAATGTCGTTCTTTCGTGAGTTTGGCGAACTCTATATCATTTCAGTGTAAATTATTACTATAACGTCGTCTGTATCGTTTCTTCAACGTAATACGACATGTATGTCGTTATGCCTCAAATTGTCGATCCGATCGTTATTTCCCATCGGAAGTGCCTCCAGTAGACGTAATCTAATAAAAATAAGTCATAGAAAGTGATTCAAATACTTTGTAAATCAACATGATTAGAAAGACAGATCAATATGAGATGAAGTCCCTTTAGTTATCTATTACCTTGGAACTTCTACAATAGGGAGAAATGATCATATCTTTCTAATCACGTCAATTTACAAAGTATTTGAATCACCTTCTATGACCCATCTTTGTTAAATTACGTACGTCGGAGGCATTTCGGATGGTAAAGAATGATTGAATCATCGATTTCATCCATAACGATATAGAGGTTGTGTTCCGCATGAAGAAACGATATATAAGCTGTTATAGTTATAATTCATACTGGAACGACGTGTAGTTTGTTAATTTTACACTAGAAAGATATGGAAGATGTTATGATGGTTAATCGATTTTTGACAAAACGATTTTAATGTCTTTACGTTTGCAAAGAAACGATATAAATGTCGTTTTAGTTAACATTTCAACTAAAACAATCTCGATGACGTTAATTTTTTACAGAAATTACATGGATGTCGTTATGTTATTTTCAGAGGTTGAATTCGTACGATTTTCAACTCATTATACATCAAATCAAACGACATCTATATCGTTTTAGTTTTAGCATCAATGATCTCAAAATCGTTATTATTACATTGGAACGATTTACCAAATGATCACGACTTTGTAGTCGTTACAAAAACTTAAATATCGTTATGACAAAATTTGTGCGAGTTTTTTGACCGTTCGGATTTATGGACGACGAGGGCATTATTGTAAATATGTTGTAACGACATAAACCTCGTTATGTGTACAAAGCAACTATTTATACCTCATTATGAATAAATCTAAATCAGTAATTATAACGACATTGAACTCGTTATGTGAACAAAGAAACGATTTAGACATCGTTATGAACAAATTTAGTAGGTCTTTTCAACGGGAATGACATTGAACTTGTTATGTAAACACAGTAACGACTTCAATCTTGTTACTACATTTTTTCAACTATAACTATATTGAACTCGTTACATGTGCAAAGTAACGATTTAGACCTCGATACAATTCTCCTGTCTTTATAAGTTCCGTTACAAGGTACGTATGGCGACAAAAACTCATCTATAGCAATAAATAACACAATTTCTCAAATCACTTTTTAACCACACAAACTTTCCAAACCACTTTTCAACCATATTCTACCTCGAAATTATTACATTCCTTGTTTATAAACAAGAATTATTTACCAAATATAGGCTTGATTTTCAATATAAAAAAACCTAGTGAGTTTGCATATTATTCAGTACATTTGTGTTGTGTGAATTTGAATTTTTTTCCTTATTTTCGGTCTCTTTAAAAAAAAATTCGGTGGCGCTGCCCCTGAACCCCCAAAATGTTCATCGCGAAAAATATATGTTCATCTCCGTGCCCTACTATAACTAATTGTCTGCGTCCATCACTGCTTATATGTTTGCTAAATGTTAAAGGTTCAATTCCTTACAATATTAAATTTAAAATATTTTTAAAATACAATATATATTTGTTAAATATAATTCATTACATAAAATGTTATTTGTTCAAGTGGTTGAGTTTTTAAAATGTTCAACGTTAAACCTTATATTTATGGAAAAGGAAATACAATTTTTTAGAGTACAATATATATTTGTTAGAGATAATTTAATACAAATAATGTTGTTGGTTGAACTGGTCGGGTTCTCAAACTTTTATCTTTAGGTGCAAAGTTCGAATCTTTGTACACTTAGAAGAAGGAAAGATATTCTTTAGTTTTTCATCAAGGTTATAAAGGTCATTTGATATTTTAATATATTTTTCTTTTTCTCGTATATTCTTATTTTGGTCAAAGAGTTAGTTTGACAAATGTTTTGTCAATAAGAGACATCCCAACTAATTCCTCGAGAGTAAATCCACATGTAACTTCCACTTTTTAAAACCCACTCAATTGATAGTGAGAAGTTAAGGGGAAAATTGGGTAGTGGGGATCATGTTTGAACGTTATCAAATATTTTCCAGTGTAGTAGAACCAAAATAGATAAATAAATAACTATGCAGAATTTTAAATTTTTGCCAAATATTCTGTTCACATTGTAAATTCTGCTCTAAATTAAAAGTTAAATTGAAGATTCCCAAAATCTCAGTTGTTTTTATATATATATATATATATATTTATAAACATTATTTTCAAATTACTTTTTAATCACACATTTTTCTCTCTTCACTTTTAAACCAAACATTTTATCTCAAAAATATAAATAAACTAATTTATAAACTCATTAAAGATGTGGAAATTAGAATTAAACGGGTCAATTCGTCCGATTGTATTGTGGGTGATAATAATGCTCAACTTCTCAACAAACTAGGGGTGGACGTTGATTGATTTGGTGCCGGTTCCAAAAGAGCCAAAGCCCATGAACCGATGATTTTTTTAGTAACGGAATCAATTGGTTTTTATAAAGATATAGAACCACACCAAAACTAAACCGTTCGGTCTGGTTTGAATCGATTCTAGGACCATTATTTGAGTTTTTAAATAATAAATGCTAATTAAAATCTGTTTACATCAATTTCCCTATTAGAATCCATCTATATCATTACCAAATAGAAAATTAAATTTTTAGTTAACAAAACAAAAGTTTAGAAAAAGTAACATGTAATACCAAATCGAAGTAAAAGAAACCCACAAACTAAGCCTAGAGGAAGCTCTTACTCGTCGAAATGTAGAGGATCGAAGATGAGGTTCGTTTAGACTTATAATTACTGGTTACAATGAAGGTCTTACTTTGCCCACTTTGTTATGATGTCATGTGAGTTAGGGATTGAATTTACAATTTAAATTTGGGGTTAACTCCTGGGAATTGTCGAATTGGGCTGATGTTTACTTTTAGGACTTTAGATATTAAATTAAGTTATACAGTTGGACTCACAAATAAACACAGGAGCTAGTAGAGTCGTAGACTATTTTAAATTGACTAATTATTAAAAAAAGGACTAAATTTTGGGCTTGGCCTTCAATTCTTGATTCGGGTTCCCAGTTCTAGAGCTGGACAGTTGGACTCACAAATAAACACATGAGCTAGTAGAGTCGTAGACTATTTTAAATTGACTAATTATTAAAAGAAGGACTAAATATAGGGTTTGGCCTTCGATTCCCCATTGAGGAAATTACAACCAAACCTGTTTTATAGTAACCAAATTCCAAAATAAGATCAAATTTATATAACTTCATAAATCAGGTTGTAATTAAAATTAAAATAATGATATTCTACAGTTAAGTTAATTATCCAATTTTATCTATAGTGCACAGAATCCAAAAGAAATTAATACTCTCGATTAGATCTTAAAATTCAAAATGACGGTAATTCTCTTTCAAATCTTCAGCATTATCGGAACACACACACACACACACACTATATCCATTCTCTCAAACCCACCAGTCACCACCAACCACGCCTCCTCCCCTTCCCCTCACAGCCAAAAACTGTAATACCCCGACTAAGAAAGCTTAAAAGAAATGATAGATACTACTCATACCAATAAGGTGCACCTTCTTTTCTGAAAGTCCATCACAAGAAACTCCATAGTTAAGCGTGCTTGGCTTGGAGCAATTTTATGATGGGTGACCTCCTGGGAAGTTTTCTCGGGGAGCGTGCGAGTAAGGACAAAGTACACTGAAAAGACTTGTGTTGGTATAGTGGGAACAATACGCCATCTAATGGGCGGGACAACCTGTTAAGTGGGACCCGGGTTGTTACAAATGGTATCAGAGCCGGCCGCAAGGCGGAAGGAACTAAGTACTACGCCATAGGGCGGGAGCCCCTTCTAGAATTCCAACTCTTGGCAACAGATCCTCAGATGGGTTAAACGCGACGAGGATGTCGCGAGTTTAACAGAGGGTGATTGTAATACCTCTACTAAGAAAGCTTAAAAGAAATAATATATACTACTCATACCAACAATGTGCACATTCTTTTCTGGAAGTCCATCACTAGAAACTCCATAGTTAAGCGTGCTTGGCTTGGAGCAATTCTATGATGGGTGACCTCCTGGGAAGTTTTCTCGGGGAGCGTGCGAGTGAGGAAAAGCATGCTGAAAAGACTCGTCTTAGTACAGTGGGACAGTATGCCATCATCTAATGACCGGGACAACCCGTAAACTCCCACCTCTTCTCCGACCATTGCTGGCACCATCAGTTTTGAGGCTTCGTTAATTGGGGTGAAATGAAATACCCTTCGTGGATCAAGATTTAAGAGTGTGGCATCTCCTCCATCATAAAAAATTAGATCTGGTGTAACAGAAAGAGGATATACTTAGCCTTGATTCTTCTGAGTTTTCTTCTTGGGGATAAACTGAGGCGATGAAGAAGACGAATTTGGGAGGTTGTAACTCTAGAATTTACTCTTGGTCGGTGACATTGGAAGAAGGATGACTAATTGGCTGCACATTCCTTGTTTTTTTATGGAAATTGGGTTGATTGCTTCTCACTCTTCTTTTTGTCCAAGACACTAGGTGTATCCATGGAAAAAAATGAACTCCAAATTCTTGGTTAATATGCAGAATTTTGTTGAGATATTTGTATGAGAAATAATTTACACAATGTGGAAGTTATATCTAGTTGTAATTACCAAATTTGGAGTTTGTAATTGGTATTGGTTGGTGGTGGTGCTATTGAGATGTTGGAGTAAATGGTGTTGGTGGCAATCGATTGTGACGGCGGCTCTCAGTTAACATGTACAAAGTTTTAGGTCACATGTGTGATCTCATGTCACATTCATCGTAAGTCATAGGTCACATGTTCGAGTTTTCAAGTCACACAAGGTGACGATTGTCTAGAGCTTGTGTGGTGTGGTGTGTTGACGGTGTGATGTTGGCGATTGTCTTAGGTCACATGTTCAAAGTCTCATGTTATATTTATACAAGTCTCAGGTCACACGTTCAATTCCTCGGGGTCATGTGCAATAGTTCGTGGTGGTGGTTGATTGAGAGTTTTAAATATTCTGAAGTAAATTCATCCATGTCACTTGAGGAAAATATGGGAATGAATCTACACGTTAGTGTGGCATTGGAAAATGTCCGCATCTCATTCTCCAGAAAGAAGCACCCTTATAGTTGTTGAAGTTTGTACACGCGAGGAGGGAATATCAAATTCATTACCTAAAGATGGAATTGCCTCCGTAGCTGATGATGTTTGTAATTGAATTCTATGTTGCTTTTCTCTTATTCGATTATCACAGTAATTCAAAATAGAAAGACTTGTTAGGAATATAAGGTTGTAACTGAATACTTGATTTAAGGAAGAAATATATTTGCATAATTATGGCCTGATTTTTGAATGCTTGAAACCAGTTTCTTAAAAATGAAATAATATATTATAATGACTTGATTTATGTATTATTCCTTCTTTATTTTGGTTCTCAATTCTAGAACTAGAACCAATCTAAACGGTTCTTTACGCTGAGAACAAAACCATACATATTTTTTAAGATCTGAACTGAACCGCTCCATTTGATTTGATCGTGATTTGGTTTGGTCATTTTGTGCACCTCTCCCACAAACCACAAGTATATAAACGTTATCTCTATCGGAACCCTCTTTCTTTGCTTCGAAAAATCCTCGCTCTCTCTCATTCTAAAAATATATACAAAAGCGATTCTTTGCTTCGCATTTTCGCCTAGCCTCTCATTCTGAAAACCCTCCCTTTCTCTCTAGAAACCCTTGTTTTCTCGTAATTCTAGTTGGTCTATCGATTCACAATTCGTCGATCACTCAAATAAAATCGTGTTTCTTGGATAATTGTGTGTTTTTTATATTTAGTATTCATATAGAAATTGGGTAACTGGGTTCCGAATCAATTTAGTCCGACCTTTTTGGGTGTTTTATTGTTTACTCTTTTGAATCCGATAGAAAAGTTTGTCAATTTTCCTGCCCCAGTTGAGTAATTAGAAAATGGTTGGAGGTGGGTATCGGAAGGACGAGGGATCGTTTAAGATGACTAATACCAATGTTTTTGCGGCACTTGAAAGGAGGAAGAAGAAATCAGATAAGGATAAGGGCTCGGGGAAAAGCAGTAAGAACGCTTTGAAAACTGGGGCTGGGAAATCGAAAGAACCTGAGGAGAAGCCGCAGGTTTACTGGGCTCCTTCGCCTTTGACAGTGAAGTCGTGGGCTGATGTGGATGATGAAGATGATGACGATTATTTTGCCACCACTGCCCCACCTCCGTCTGTATGGGGAGGTTCGGGTTTGAATCAAACTGAAGAAACTATGCAACCAGATCCCGTCGAGGTAAATATATAGATTGATTTTTATATTATTTGTTTTTTTTTTATTTAACGAAATTATTGATTAAGATTTGTCACGTTTTGATTGCTGGTGGGTGATTGTTCTGAACCAATCAAATTAGGTGTTTCCGTTTATAAATGGTTCGTTTATGTTTTTGAAGTGAAATGTGCGGTTAAAAAATGGTTCTTGGAAATTGGGTTGTTTATAAGTTTGTTTATAAATGGTTCGCCAAACACACAGTAAACCTTTGTTGCTTCAGTTATGTTTGATCCCATTATCTAAAAACTCATTTTCGTTGTTTTTGTGTTGTTTATGCTAGGAGCTAAGAAAGAGTATACCCGTCTCGGGCACCCTTTTTTCCACTCCAAACACGTTTCTCTTTTCTATACATCCACGATATTTTTAAAAGTCATCTGTAAATTCTTTATCTAAATTATCAAGTCCTTAACCATCCTGTCCGTGATTTCGTAGCTAAGTTTTAATCTATATGTTTATCAAATGATCCGAGTTGTTTGATGCAGTCTTTGGAAATGGCACTTTCTTATTAAGAGTAGGGAAGCAGTTATTTTTATTTTTTGGTTGATAGAATGAGATTTTTCATTAAATGCGTCGCATACCCTTCAAGAAGAAGTTATTGAAGTTGATTTGTAACATGTTCAACTGAGATCTCCTTGCTCTTCTGAACAACAACATAGCCAAACATAACGTTACTGGATATACTTAATAGAATTGCCCTTCATCCACTTACCAAAACCCTTTTCCTCTGGTAAGATGAAATCCCAGAAGAATGACATTTGCAAATCTGAGATCCCAGGTTTTCAATGTATTGACTAGGCCTAGCTAGATATCTTGTCATTCATGGAATTTTTAAGGTGATGAATGTGATTAATATAAATTGTGAAAATTTTACGGTTGCTTTGGAATTGCAGGAAAGTGAAAGTGAAGATGATCTTCTCGATGAAGCTGATGATGCGGAGGAGGAGGAGGAGGAGGAGGAGCATGAACATGAACATGAACTGCAAGTGCAGGAAAAGCCCGAGCTTGTACTGATAAAACCTCCAGAAGCTTCACCTGTACCTAAAGAGACAGAAAGGCAACTATCCAAGAAGGATAGAAAGAAAAAGGAGATGGCCGAACTGGAAGCTATTTTGGCTAGTCTTGGTGTTAACCCAAATGAGAAAGCCCCGGACGAATCATCTGGTAATATGTATTTCCTAGTCTTCACGAAAACCATTTATTTCTCTTTTGCTAGAGATCAGTTTTATTTTAAGATTCCTTCTTGATATGTATGCTTTTTGATTATTAGTATTATTATTTTTTGACATCTCCACTGTTCTTGTACATTTGACTTATTTAAATATTTTATTGCTTTCTTCTAGTCTGGTCCCTTGTTTTTATTGTTTCTGAGGTAATTTTTACATCTTGTTGAGACATCAATGTCGACTTCCATGAATTCATTCTAATAAAATTGGCTATTATTGGTAAGACTGTATTTTCGAGTAATAACCTTTACAGTTAAACACCTTGTTTATTTACAAACTGGCAGATGCTACTAAAGAAAAGAAAGTGGGACAGTTGAATGGTGAAACAGAGAAGAAAGATAGTATCCCTGCAGAATCTAAAAGTTCTAAGAAAAAGAAAAAGAAGGATAAAGCTTCAAAAGAGGTGAAGGAACTGCAGGAGCAACCGGGCAGCTCAAATGCTCCTAATGGACAAGGGGAAAGTGGTGGAATCCAACAGGTGGAAGATGAAGCTTCAGCTGTTGACATGAAAGAGCGGCTAAAGAAAGCGGCGTCTTCAAAGAAGAAGAAATCTAGTAAAGAAATGGATGCTGCTGCAAGAGCTGCTTCTTTGGAGGCTGCTGCAAGGAATACGAAACTTGCTGCTGCTAAGAAGAAAGAGAAGAACCATTACAACCAGCAGCCAACACGTTAAGGGCAGTTTTTCGCAATACTTACAGATGGAGCTGGGTATTTCAGTGTTTATTTGCTCTTGCAAAATGATCTTTGTACTCCAGTCTCTTGTTTCATGATAGATGGACTTGCTAATACAGTTTTGCTCGTTGAGAGTTTTTCTTTTTTACCCCGGTACTTTTAACTTGGGATATGAGCTTCTACCATGATCGTACTTTTTACAATATATCTATCAATTTTCTCGGATTTCGGATTTATTTTACTTGCTGGATTGCATTTCTGATCCTCTCTGGGTGGAAATAATTAATTGGGAGGCTACACGGATGAGTTTGTTGAATGCGTTCAAAAAAAAAAAAAAACCGACCACCTTGGTTGTGTTTTTGTGTCTGATTGTGTTGGGAGTTAAGAAGTGCAGATTCTCACTTTTTCCTGTTTCGAGGCGAATGATTTGAATTTGGAGAGAATCATTTTTAGTAGTTTTCCCATGAAAGAGAGAAAAAAGTACACGATGAAAAGAGGATGAGAGATGATTATCAAGCTTTTTCGCAGGCCAATTTTCGTTTTTGTTTAGTTATCCAGCACTATGTTAAATAGAAGTGGAAACTCAGCTCCTAAACGTCTTCGGGTTCTTGATTTTCATTTTCCAGTGGAAAAATAAATATAGTTAGAAAACTGCCAAATAGTTTTTGATAAATAAATTACTTTTAACCATACATTTTAATTTGAAAACTCAAATTCTTTGCTCATAAACATAAACAAAAATCAACCGCCAAATTAAGGCTTAATAAATGTACATTGTCGAACAGCATCACCATACCAGTATCTCTCAATCCCTACTGCAATATCGACATAGTATATTTGTACAGTGATTGAAGAAACCTTAGATTGCTTTCTCTTTCACAGGGCCGGAGGAGGATAAAGAAACATAACCTGAAACTTGTCCCATTATTGAACCATATCCGATTCAGGAGGGGATGCTACAGTTGAGTCCATAGGTTTTCTCTTCTTTTCATTCTTGCGCTGCTTATTTCTAGCTCAATCAGCTCTGGAGACTATTTCTAAAACAGTAAAACCGGCAACTTCAAATTTGTGTGATCTCTGAGGAAGCATAACATTTCGAACAACAACATCAATTCCATCATAGGTCCAAACACCTAGTCGAGCATCTCCCTTTAGTCCGACTGCAAACCAACCAAGACCAGCAGCAGCAATATCTACACAACTTGAATCCCATGAGCTGCCACTAACACTGACTTCCTTTTTAACCCATTTCCCAAGCTCCTCTGTAGAAAACACAATAACATATATATCCTTATATATGTTCTACAAATAAATTAAGAGGAAGAAGAAAGAATGGAAGAAAAGAAAGAGAGAAGAGACAACCCTTAAACCATACCATTCATTATAATACTCAATCCTATATATACATACAAAACAAAAGCATATGCTTAGAATATTCTAAAGCATATAAAGCATATTCTAAGCATATTCAAGAGCATATTCTAGAATGTGCTAATTATTCTAACATCCCCCCTCAAACTCACGATGCTATAGCATGAAGCAACAAGAGTTTGTCAAGTAAGAATCGGAAGCGAGAAGTCGGATGAGACTTGGTGAAGAAGTCTGCAAGCTGCAATGATGAAGAGACAAAAGGTAAGGTAATAGTCCCATGCTGAAGATGATGACGAACAAGGTGACAATCAATTTCAATGTGCTTCGTGCGCTCATGGAATACTGAATTATGTGAGATCTGGATGGCACTCTTGTTATCACAATACATAGAGGTGGGAGATGAAATAGAAACACCCATATCTGCAAGTAGCCAACGTAACCACACAATCTCAGTAGTAGTGGAGGCCATAGCGCGATATTCTGCTTCAGTTGATGAGCGAGAAACTACTGTCTGCTTCTTACTTTTCCATGAGATAAGAGAGTCACCCAAAAATACACAGTAGCCAGTAGTGGACTTACGATCAGTTGGGTTCCCAGCCCAATCTGCATCAGAGTAAGCTCGAAGCTCTAAGGAGGAGGTCGATGGGAATAAAATACTCTGAAAGCAAGAGCCACGAAGATAGCGCAAGATTCTAACAACCGCTGCCCAGTGAACCATGGTAGGTGCTGAAACAAACTGACTGACAACATGCACAGCATAAGCAATGTCTGGCCTAGTAATGGTAAGATAGACAAGGGAACCAACAATAGTACGATACAAAGTAGGATCAGACAGTGGTTCACCATCAGAAGATGAGTAACGAACATTAGCCTCAATAGGAGTATCAGCTGTTTTAGTATCAGTAAGACGAGCACGCTCAACGACATCTGCAGCATATTTAGACTGACAGAGCATATAACCTCGAGGAGAAGAAGCAACCTCAATCCCCAGAAAGTAAGTTAAGGGACCCAAATCCTTCATTTCAAAAAGACGAGCCAATTCTGATTTTAAATTGGTTATCCCTACAACATCATCACCAGTAATGATCATGTCATCAACGTACAACAGAAGGAGAATACGACCAGTGGAAGTACATCTACAGAACAAAGCGGAATCATGATGGCTAGATGTAAAACCAAGAGAGAGCACAACTGTAGAAAACTTCTCAAACCAGGCACGAGGTGCTTGTTTGAGACCATATAGAGCTTTCTTAAGTTTGCAAACAAATCCAGGAGAATGAGGAACACCAGGTGGAGGAACCATATAAACATCTTCTTGAAGATTTCCATTCAAGAAGGCATTTTTAACATCCATTTGAGAGAGACTCCACTGACGAATAGAAGCAACCGCAATAAGTGTACGTACAGTAGTCATTTTTGCAACAGGGGCAAATGTCTCCTCATAATCCAAGCCATACTGTTGAGAAAATCCCTTAGCAACCAATCGAGCCTTGTAACGCTCAACTGAACCATCAGATTTAGTCTTGATCTTATAGACCCAACGAGATCCAATAGCATGTTTTCCTGGTGGTAAAGAAACTAATTCCCAAGTGTCTGTCTTATGTAGAGCATTAAGTTCATCAGTCATAGCCTGTTGCCAAAGAGGATCTAAAGCTGCTTCTTTGTAAGAGGAAGGTTCAGAAAGCTTATGAATGGAAGACAAAAAACAACAAAAGGACTCAGAATAACAAGAATAATCAAACTCGGGTAAGTGAGCAGACTTACGTATACGTTGAGGATATCGAGGAGGAGGAGACTGCGAATCCTCAGCCTCAGACGGTGCTTGGGGATCCATAGGAGAAGGAAGGACATTCTGAGATGGCGCATGTGTACCTGTAGCAGATGACGAAGATGGAGAACAAATAGTAGGGACATATGTAGATGGTCTATCAATATCATCAGTGAAAGGATCAATACAAATGAGATCTGACGTGGTCATGTGAGAGGTATTATCTGTAATAGAAAAGAAGGGAATGTGTTCAAGAAACACAACATTACGAGATACATATAACTTGTGACTGACAGGATCAAAACATCGATAACCTTTTTGTCCCTCACCATATCCTAAGAAGACACAAATAGCTGAGCGTGGAGTTAATTTGCTACGTTCTGCCGTAGGACGAAGAACAAAACAAGTGCACCCAAAGACTTTTAAGAGAGAGTAATCAGGAGAATAACTAAACAAGGTTTGAAATGGTGACAAACCAGATAAATGAGAAGATGGTATCCTATTTATCAAATAGACAGCAGTGAGAACTGCCTCCCCCCAAAATTCACTAGGTACTTTGGCAGATAGGAGAAGGGAACGAGCAGTTTCAACAATGTGTCTATGCTTACGTTCAGCAATACCATTCTGTTGAGGAGTATCAGTACAAGAAGTTTGATGAATTGTACCATCAAGAGCAAGCAACTCACGAAAATCATTAGAAACATATTCCCCACCCAAATCACATCGAAAACATTTAATGACAGCAGAATGTTGAGTTTTAATAAGTGCTCGAAACGAACGATAAATAGAAATAAAATCAGAACGTCGCTTCATAAGATATACCCAACAGTAACGACTATAATCATCAATAAAGGAAACATAATATCGGGATCCTCCTTTAGTAGAAACAGGAGCAGGGCCCCATACATCTGAGTGTACAAGATCAAATGATGCAATAGAAGAAGAAATACTACGAGGAAAAGGTAAAGCTGAAAATTTAGCAAGTTTGCATCCACTACAATCAGAAATATCATGAGGTTTTAAGTCTCCCAAACAACCTTTAGAAGCTAAAAATCTCAAACGACTAGCAGACACATGTCCTAGGCGAGAATGCCATAAATAGAAATTAGAAGAAGAAGAGTTCAAATGGAAAGACGATAAATCAGTACTAGAGGCTGCAACATGCGCTGGTCTCAGATTATCTAGAACATAAAGTCCTCCTCTTTGCCTATGGCCGATCCCAATCAGCTTCCGAGACTGCGGATCCTGTACATAACAAGTAGTAGAAGTAAAGTGAACAGAATTACCAGAATCACATAATTGACCAACAGAAATAAGATTTAAAGTAAGGTTAGGAACACAATAGACATCTGATAAAGATAGATTAGAAGTATGAACAGAACCAACACCTGCTAAGGACAACGGGGTGCCATCAGCAGTCATAACAGGTGAAGATGACATAGAAGGATATAAATAATCAAAAAGTGATGAGTTAGGAGACATATGCTTAGAAGCACCCGAGTCAAAAATCCACGAGGAGGTTTTACCTGAGGAGTTCTGAGAGGACAAACCTACATGAGTAGAGGCTGACATGACATGTGACTGTGAGGCTAAAAACTTCTGAAACTGCTCACTAAGATCAGTCAATCGGGAATCAGATGAGGGCGGTGGACCAAGTATAGAGGAGCCAACAGGTGGAACAATCGCTGCTGTGTGGGCATTGGATCTATAAGACTGCTGGGACTTCAACAACTTAGGACATTGAGCCTTCCAATGTCCCTTTTGTCTACAAAAACTACAAACATCATTTGGGAACCGTGTATGTCCTTTGGTTCGATTCTGTGTAGATGGTAAAGCAAAAACTGAAGTCCCAGAATGTGGAAGAGATACATCTTCAGTAAGGGATTTTAACCGTGTCTCCTCAGCAACAAGTTCACTAACAACTGAATCAACAGATGGAAGAGGAGTACGGTGCAAAATAGAACCTCTGAGTCCCTCAAAATCACTACGAAGTGCCATCAAAAACTGAACCAATCGTTGCTCCTCTCTATAAATAATATAATCCGCACTTGCTTTCAGACCAACAAAGTCAAGCCAAAGCAGTGTGTAAAAAGAATGGATAACTGCAAACCAACACCACAAGCAGATAGAGGATGAATAGTCGATCGCAAATCCGTCAACTGTGCCGCCAGGAACTGCCGCACGCGCCCCCACGCGCCACCAGAAGATCCGACTGCCTGACTCACGCGCCTCCTTACGCCGGCGCGTGTACTCTCACGCGCCACTCCGGTCGACGCGGCTCCACCTGCAGATTCTGAATATGGTCTTATATCACCGGAATTCCTACTGCAAGTGCCTCGAAATTCGTGAAAACAGTACGGTTTAGGGTTTTCGCGAAGAAGAAAAATGCACGCTGATTTCGTTTTTCAAAGGCAATGTGAATCAAATATCTCTGATACCATGTAGAAAACACAATAACATATATATCCTTATATATGTTCTACAAATAAATTAAGAGGAAGAAGAAAGAATGGAAGAAAAGAAAGAGAGAAGAGACAACCCTTAAACCATACCATTCATTATAATACTCAATCCTATATATACATACAAAACAAAAGCATATGCTTAGAATATTCTAAAGCATATAAAGCATATTCTAAGCATATTCAAGAGCATATTCTAGAATGTGCTAATTATTCTAACAAACTCGAGCTTCTCCCAGGGGAGGCTGAACAAGAACGTATAAAAATGTATCAGCGGTGTGTGCTGCATCAAGAAACAAGTTTGATGACTAATATTTCAGTCATCAAACTAAGAACCCCTTTCTTGAATTTTAAAAATATATAACTTTATGTACACTCAGTCACAGAAACAGGGACACAGCATACGGAAAGCACTCTACATCTCAGAAATGCACTCCGCGATGGCTATTAACGCATTGTACAAAGTTCCTTTTTCTTGTTTTTAACTGAGAATGACAATAGAAATTGTATTTTTTGACGCCGTAAATGCAAATGAATTTACAGTGAATTACTGGCTAAAGCAAATTATACTGGTAATTGACGGCCAAAATGATCTTCCAACATCTTGCAAGCGTTTTCCGTCTTCCCCATGTGCAGTGGTAGCAGAGGAGACGCCCATACTGTTACATGAATAGAATCTACGGATGATTCTTCAATGTCCAGCCTCATCAGTCCACCAATATGAACTGAATGTCCTGCCCGTCCAAAACAAATAATAGAAGATAATGTCATATAACTTTTTAGATAAAATATCAATCACAAGTAGGGATGCCAAAAAAACTCGAAGGACTCGAAACCGGAGGACCCGAAATGACCCGCCCCGAAAATTACCCGCTCCGTCGGGTCCGCGGGGCGGGTTCGCGGCAGGTTTTCCGCCCCGCGGTGGGTTTCGGGGCTGACCCGTCCCGTCCCGTGACCCGGTTTTTTTTTTTTAATGAGAAACTAAAATAAATTTGATGAAGTCCAGAATAATTGAACATTGGTGAAATTTAGGGATATGAGAATATACAACCACTATACCATTATATTGTTTATTGATTTTTTTCTTCAAGTATATACGTATTATTTTTAAAGTTCAAACTTAAAAACTCTAACTAGTTCAACGCCTAAATTTTTCACGTAAAATTTCATTACCAATTTATTTATTTATTTAAAAAAAAAAAAATCGAGTCCTTAGCGGGGCGGGGCGGGGCGGGGCGGTGCAGGGTGTTTTCGGGTACGGGGCGGCCCTGACCCGCCCCGAACCCGCCCCATTGCCATCCATAATCACAAGTAAAAGTGGCACACTGAAGCATAAAAATGCAAAATATACAGGATGATTGATGACCCAGGAAACACACAGAACACAGACGACCAAGCTAACGCCCTCGTCAATAATTAAATAACAATTTCCACTTCAGGTATTCTGCATATGGGGAATGATCTAAAATCCATTGTGGGTTTCTTATGAAATCCACACCCCACCCCTCTATGGTGGGTGGGCAGTGGAGCCCGCCAACTATTATCCAACCCCCATCCGTCATGTGGCGGATGGGTTTTATAACTAGTGCCCATCATGGGCACTAGATCATTAATAATAAACATTAGAAAAAGGAACGAACGAAGGGGAAACACTTACCTACCCAACAATTTGACTGTTACTTTTAATAATGTATAACAAAAATGACGTTCTATCCCGCCATGAGAAATATTAGACATGACCAATAGTAAGCAAGCACTTACATGACCTAATGCTCTGTCATAGAATAATTAGAACAATGAATTTTTTACATCCACATAAAAACACATCATCAAAATTATTATAGGCCTTTTCTACATCCATATGATAGTAGAAGAGGGTTCTTTAGAAGTCTGCCCTATTACCCACAATAGAGGAACCGCCCCACCATGAAGGCAACCACAGGTTATAATGCACTGTTTGCCCCCACTCTTCTCAGTAGAAAAGAGTGAGCATCAATCTACATTGGAGTTTTTACCATCTCGAGACTCCATGGACCAAGATCTACTTTTATCAAATGGATCAGTATTTTTATTGACTACTGGGATAAAATGTAAAATAAAATAAAATGTTTTCCTAGAATAAACTAGGAATGCATCTTGAGTATCTTTTATAGCATCTTATAGGAACAATTTTTACCGAATTCGGTAAGACATAAATAGACAGCTTGCCTATTGCAATTTAGATTATCAAACAGCAAATAGGGTTTTAGCATACTCCCTATATCTTCTTTTGTGATAACATGATAAGCCCCCTCGACAACTCTATATAAGTGGACTTACTGCCAGATGCAACATACCTATTGTAACAATTGACTACCATTTCAATCATTATAAACATGGGTATTAAGTATTTTAGTTTGTCATTGGACCAATACTTTGTCATCATAAGCTTATATCTCCAAAATCTAGAATTTAATTTAAAAATAAAAAATCACCTACTAACATGCATCTTCAACAATAATATTATAACAATCACTTAAATCAACATAATCGATACAATTTCCAAGCAAAATATAAACTGGTAAGACACATTCATGATTGAAATCATACTCCGAATTTATTATATTCCTCCTTCACTTTCAAGTGCACATTTTTTCTAGTTGCCTGTACATTAATCGGCCCCAAAAATATCCTCAAAAATATTCCTGCATGTATAAAGAACACTCATAAATTCCCACATCTATATCAAATATCGCAGACCAGAACAAATGAAAATTAAAAAAACACACTGATAAGTGCATTTTATGCACTTATTTATATGCTTAAATTAGGATTTTATGGAGTCATTTGAGAATAATTGCTACTAATTTATCTATCATTTGTACATATTTCAGTTTTATTTCAAAATCAAGAGAATGGAGCAATTAGAGGAAAGAATAAGCAAAAGGGGAGGAAATTGAACCAAAATTGAGTAAAGCAAGAGTGCTGGATGCAGAACATGGCTAAAGAAGGAGAATCGTGGAAGAAAAGATGAAATCGAAGATGTTCAAAAGTTTAAGGATCAAATTGTTTCAATCAGAAGATGGGGACTTGAGGAGAAATAAAGGATAAGGACCAAGTTGCAGAAGTTAAAAGATAAAAAAATTGCATCCGAAAATTTAACCGTGCGGCCGCACGGTTAAATGAGCCATGCGGCCGCACAAAGGAAAAAAACAGGCGACTGAAGTTTGGCTTTTCGAGGCTGCGATCGCACACTTCTGAACCGTGCGGCCGCACGGTAGTATCGACTGGACCACTGGTGGGCTTTTCACGCGAATTCTGATTTAATTAACCTCTTTTCACCTAGGTCAGAGGGGGGGAGAGAGAGATAGAAGAGAATACACGAAATTTGGGGGATTCTTCTTGACCTAATACACCAAGAAACACATCAAAGTTTTGGAGAGTGGATTTGTGAAGATTCATACTAAATTTCTTGAGATTCTAATATTCTAGGTGATGAAGTTCTTTCATTTTTGTGATTTGCTATTAACCATGTATTTAGGCTAATTTTTCATAGTGCTAGGATTATGATGAAGTCTTAGAGAATTATTTCATGCTTTGGTTTAATTAATCTAATGACAATTAGTATTTTGAGTTATTGATTCGTATTTATTTTCATCTATAATTTTGATGCATGAATTATATGATGTATGTGGTGAATTTTTATGATCGAAAGAGTGGAATTTCACTAGACTTGAATCAATATCCATAGGGTTCGATAGGGATAGAAATATACCACTATGTCCTATGTGATCTTTTCATGTTTTGCTCGTTTAATGCTTTCCTAAATAATTGCATTCATCATAGAAATATAGGTGGATTGTAATTAGGAAAATGCTTAATTCTTGTTCGAAAGAGAGTTTTAGGCATTATAGAAACATTGATCGTCAATAATATACCTTGTCTTGGGTTATTTGAATCAAAGTGTGAAATATCAATACTAAGATGGATTCTAAATCCTAGCACTTCATTCGCATACATTTGTTAAACAAATCTTGAAAATTCCATTTGCTTATTTATTTGATCATTAATTTTAGATTTCTTGGGTAATTTAGTATAATCATTTAAAATCTCTTATAAATCACTGAAAATTCATTCGTTTCGGTTAAGGTTAATAATTTAAGAAAATAGATCTAACCAATCCTTGTGGGAACGACATTCGGACTTAAATCCATTGTATTACTTGTTCGATACCGTACACTTGCGGTAAGAGTCAAAATAAGTCGATCAAGTTTTTGGCGCCGTTGCCGGGGATTGTAGTCTAGATTTGTTCTTAGGTTATTTTCACTAATTCGAACTTTTAGATTTATTTAAATTTTCCTTCTTTAATTCAGTTCATACATTCTCTTTCATTTGTTTCTCGTAGATTTGTGTATGTGAAACTCGAGACACGGAAATCGAGCGCACTTTTCATCGCAAGCTAAGAGAGGCAAAATTAGCAGAAAAACAACAAAAACAACAAGATATGGCAAACAACTTGGGAAATCAAGAATTGCAAGTGGAAGATGAAGGGAACATGCTAGTTGGAGACTTTATGACTCCGCAGATAATCCAAAATCAGTCAAGTATTGTCTACCCTCCATTTGGTCAGCCAAACTTCCAGTTGAAAACAAATGTTATCCATTTATTTCAAAATGGACATCAATTTTATGGAAGAGCCGACGAGAATCCGCACACCCATGTATCGAGGTTTTTAGAGCTTTGCCAGCACTTAAAGTTTCAAGGGATATCAGATGACGCCATCAGACTTCGTCTTTTTCCACATACTCTGAGAGATAGAGCTTTGGAATGGTTAGATTCTCGACCTACAGCTAGCATAACAACATGGAATGATCTGGCTCCGAAGTTCTGTACAAAGTTCTTCCCGCCAATCAAAATTGCAAAGCTCAAGCACGACATATCAGTATTTCAACAACAGGATGCAAAGTCATTTGATGAGACATGGAACAGATTTAAAAACATGCTCAGGAAGTGTCCTCATCACGGGATTTCGAGGGGAGTGCAAGTACAGTATTTCTACACAGGTTTGCTACCTCAATTCAAAAGTCTAGTAGACTCATCATCTAATGGGTCACTTTCTACTAAGACTATTGATGAAGCATTGGAGCTGTTTGAAAGAATTGCTAACACAAATGCAATGTGGGCCTTGGACCGAGTAATCCAAAAGAGACCTGCTGGAGTGTATGAAGTGGATAGTTATACAGTCCTATCTGCAAAAATCGACTCTTTGGTAAATAAGGTGGAAAGCATAGCAATGGCTGGAAATCCAATGAAGAATGCCAGAACACTTTGCGAGGAATGTGGCGCAGACCATAACCCTTCAGATTGTCCTATCCTAGTTCAGCTACCAGAGCAAATTGATTTTGTTCAAGGAGGTGGTCGTCCACAAAATAATCCCTATTCAAATACATACAATCCAGGGTGGCGAAATCATCCTAATTTTGGATGGAGGGAAAATCAAAATACAGGAAGACCACAACAACCTATGTACCAGCAAGAGGAGAAGAAATCTTCAATTGAGGATCTACTTGGGAAATTTATCGAGAAAACAGAGCAGTATATGGGAAAAAATGATCAGTTTATGAGAAGGACAGAGACTACACTTCAAAATCAACATGCAGCCATAAAGAACTTGGAAACACAGGTGGGGAAGATGGCGATAGCTATTTCAGGGAGACAGCAGGGTACTCTACCTAGTAACACAGAAATAAATCCTAGAGAGCATGTGAAAGCCATTACTACTAGAAGTGGGGCCCAACTGCCAGAGATCGGCGTTAAACAATCAACTACTAACCAGGATAAGGGGGTAGAACAAGAAATAGAGCAGAATCGAGCATCAGAAAATACGTCTGAAACAAAGGATGGGTCAAGTAAGGTGAAATCACCAATTAAGCCTTACGAGACTCCAATTCCTTTTCCACAGAGGTTGAGAAATCAGAAGATGGACAAACAGTTCGAGAAATTTCAAAACATCTTCAAAAAGATCCATATCAACATCCCCTTCGCAGATGCACTTGCGCAAATGCCAAGTTATGCAAAATTCATGAAGGACATCCTAACACACAAAAGAAAGCTGGAGGAACATGAGACAGTGATGCTTTCAGAAGGGTGCAGTGCTAGGTTGCAAAATAAACTTTCATCGAAATTAAACGATTCAGGGAGTTTTATTATACCTTGTAAAATTGGAAATTGTCATTTTGATAATGCTTTATGTGATTTAGGAGCAAGTATTAACTTGATGCCATTCTCTGTTTGCAGGAAACTAGGTCTGGGGGAACCAAAACCAACAACTGTGACTTTACAGCTGGCAGACCGATCAATCACATATCCACGAGGAATAATTGAAGACATTTTGGTAAAGGTGGAGAAATTTATTTTTCCAGCCGATTTTGTTGTGTTGGATATGGAAGAAGACAAGAATGTGCCATTGATACTGGGGAGACCATTCTTGCGGACTGGGGGTGCGATCATTGACGTGGGAAAAGGACAGCTCAAGTTGCAGTTCGACAATGAGGAAATCACATTCGATGTCTATAAAGCAATGAAGTACCCTACCCCATCAAGTTCATGTTACCGAGTCGATGTTATAGATGAAGTAGTACAGGAAGCAGTAAGGGAAGTATTTAGCTGGAAGAATCCTTCTGACTCCTTTGAAGAAATCATCATGAATTCAAGCTCCATAAATTCTCTATCAAAAGAAGAGCTTGAAGCGTGCAAGGAATTTTTGGCTAACCCTCCATATAGACGCAGAACACATTTTGAGGAATTGGGGATAAGTTCTACAAAGCCACTTCTATCTATTCAGCAGCCTCCAAAGTTAGAAATCAAGCAGTTACCACCTCACCTTCGTTATGCATACTTGGGGGAGTCGTCTACTTTACCTGTCATAGTGGTGAGCTCTATTACAGAAATCGAGGAAGAGAAACTACTTGGAGTTTTGCGGGATCACAAAAGGGCTATTGGGTGGACCATTGCTGACATACGAGGCATTAGTCCAGCAATTTGCATGCACAAAATACTGATGGAAGACAAATTTAAACCAACGGTGGATGGGCAAAGGAGGCTAAACCCAAACATGAAAGAGGTGGTTAGAGCATAAGTGATGAAACTGTTGGATGCAGGAATCATTTATCCCATATCAGATAGTGGTTGGGTCAGCCCAGTTCAAGTCGTACCAAAGAAAGGGGGAATCACAGTAGTGCCAAATGAAAAGAACGAACTAATCCCCACGAGAACAGTTACTGGATGGAGAGTTTGCATAGATTATCGTAAACTCAACAATGCAACACGGAAGGATCACTTTCCCCTTCCGTTTATTGATCAGATGTTGGAAAGATTAGCAGGCCATTCACATTACTGTTTTCTGGATGGATATTCAGGGTATAATCAGATTGCCATCGCGCCCTAAGATCAGGAGAAGACAACACTTACCTGCCCCTATGGTACTTTTTCTTATCGCCGGATGCCATTTGGTTTATGTAATGCTCCAGCCACGTTTCAGCGATGCATGATGGCGATCTTCTCTGATATGGTAGAAAAATTCATTGAAGTATTCATGGATGACTTTTCAGTTTTTGGATCCTCATTTGACGAGTGTTTGGAACATTTAAAACTGGTTCTACAAAGATGTGAAGAAACGAATCTGGTACTAAACTGGGAGAAGTGCCACTTTATGGTGAAAGAAGGAATAGTTCTAGGGCACAGGATTTCCGAAAAGGGCATTGAGGTAGACAAAGCAAAAATTCAAGTAATTGAGAAGCTACCACCTCCAACGTCAGTAAAAGGTGTTCGGAGTTTTCTAGGTCATGCAGGATTCTACAGGCGTTTTATTAAAGACTTCTTGAAAATCACAAAACCTTTGTGTAACTTATTGATGAAAGAGGTGCCATTTATTTTCTCTGAAGAATGTTTGGTAGCTTTCAATGCTTTGAAGGAGAGGTTGATATCTGCGCCGGTGATCATCGCACCTGATTGGGAATTACCATTTGAATTGATGTGCGATGCAAGTGACTATGCAGTAGGAGCAGTTCTGGGGCAACGAAGAGGAAAAGTATTTCACGTGATTTACTATGCTAGCCGGACTCTAAATGATGCACAGCTTAATTACTCCACTACTGAGAAGGAGCTACTTGCTACAGTCTTTGCATTTGATAAATTTCGCTCTTATCTGGTGGGGTCAAAAGTGACAGTTTACACAGACCACTCTGCACTGAAATATCTGTTGAGTAAAAAGGATGCAAAACCCAGGTTGATCAGATGGATATTGCTGTTGCAAGAATTTGATTTGGAAATCAAGGATAAAAAGGGATGTGAGAATGTAGTAGCAGATCATCTGTCTCGTCTTGAACAAGAAAAGGAGCAAATTTTGGCAGACATTAGTGAAGTATTTCCAGATGAGCAGTTGTTTGGTGTAGAGGAGGCTCCATGGTATGCAGACATCGTGAACTATCTAGCAAAAACCATCATTCCACTTGGATATTCGAGTCATCAGAAGAAGAAATTCTTTTCTGACTTGAAATATTATTTGTGGGAAGATCCTATTCTTTATAAAAGGTGCCCGGGTCAGATTATTAGGAGGTGTGTGCCAGAAGATGAAACGGTGAAAATATTGGAGCAATGTCATTCTTTCGCGTATGGTGGTCACTTTGGAGCTTCTAAAACGGCTGTAAAAGTTCTACAGTCAGGATTCTATTGGCCTACCATATTCAAGGATGCATACGTACTGGTGAAAAATTGTGATAGGTGTCAAAGGACCGGAAACATATCTAGGAGAGATGAGATGCCTCTGAACAGTGTTCTAGAAGTGGAAATTTTTGATGTTTGGGGAATAGATTTCATGGGTCCATTCATCCCTTCGTACTCAAATCAGTATATTCTTGTAGCAGTGGATTATGTATCTAAATGGGTTGAAGCTGTTGCGTTACCTACCAATGATGGCCGCGTGGTGATGGATTTTCTAAAGAAAGTCATTTTTGCAAGGTATGGCACTCCACGAGCTATAATCAGTGATGGAGGTAAATATTTCTGTAACAAGCAGTTCGAACAACTGCTGGTCAAATATGGAGTAAAGCACAGGGTTGCCACTCCATACCACCCCCAAACGAGCGGACAGGTGGAGGTCTCCAACAGGGAACTTAAGAGGATCCTTGAAGTCACAGTGAACTCAACAAGGAAGGACTGGTCCAAGAAGCTTGACGATGCATTGTGGGCTTACAGGACAGCTTTCAAAACACCCACTGGAATTTCCCCCTATCGGCTCGTGTTTGGGAAGGCATGCCACTTACCTGTTGAACTTGAGCACAAGGCTTTTTGGGCTATGAAGAAGTTGAATTTTGATTTACAAGCGGCGGGGGAGAAAAGATTGCTGCAATTAAATGAAATGGATGAATTCAGGTTGGAAGCATATGAGAGTTCAAAATTGTATAAGGAACGCACCAAAAAGTGGCACGACAAGCATATTCAAAGAAAGGATTTTGAGGTTGGTCAACAGGTTCTCCTATACAATTCTCGCCTGAAATTGTTTCCGGGCAAGATGAGATCAAGGTGGCCGGGTCCTTACTCGGTTACCAAGGTCTATCCATTCGGGGCAGTTGAAATCACTCATGATGAGAATGACACATTTAGAGTGAATGGACAACGCTTGAAGCCTTATTGGGGTGGTGACTATTCTAAAGAAAAGACCACCACTACTCTCGCCTCACTGGAGTAAATCCCGAGGAAGTCAAGCTTAAGATTATAAATGAAGCGCTTTATGGGAGGCAACCCATATTTCTTCCTTTTTATTTACATTTGCTTTCTTTTGTTTCATTTTATTTTACTTTATGCTATTTTAGCTCTTTTTAGGTGAATGACTTTAATTGAGCATTTTCATACTTTTGCTTTGCTATTTGACACTTCATAATCCTACGTTTTGCATAAATGGAAAGTTAGGTGGATTAATAGCTACATGACGTTCTTACCAATCATGTACATAGTCACCCACCTAAAGCATGTTATACATTTTCATAATTCAGGTTCATGCATCATAAAAAGTGTTGGAGTCAAGCATGAGCAACAAACAGAAATGAAATTTTTTTTCATCAGTCCAACCGTGCGACGGCACAGAATTTAATACCGTGCGGCCGTACGGTAGAAATCTGGGCGCTGGAATTCATTTTAAAAACCGGACAGCAGCCTCATTTCCACTTAAACCAGACGCTGCTCTCGACACAAAATTCGCCCAGCTTCACATTTTTTTGACAAAATCTTCTTGTTTACACTACATTGGGTATAATCAAGCAATCTATAACATCTTCAAATCACGAATTCAAGGTTAGTTCACTACATTTTTGCATTTTGCCCTATATTTCGAAAATTACCATTGTGTTGAAAAATCGATCTTAATGCTTGATGGAGGATGGGACTAGGTACATAATGGTTTAAATGTTAATGGGTATTGTAGTTAGGAAAATTTGGGAGTGATACATATAGGTATAGTTATGATTTTCACTACATTTTGTCAATGCACTCAAAGTGCTCGATGAAATGCCACAGTGATGATTCGTGCCTCAATTGCAAATTTCGCCTGAGCCATTATCTTCCCTGCATGCTTGGGGTTAATTTCATGTAACAATTTCATGTTTTGATTCATGGGAATGCATAAAATGCTTAGTTTTCATTTTTGCCTTCACTGCACCTCCACTGCAACCACTGCAGGCTCACTGCAAGCTCATTGCTGCTTCGCTCCAGCTTCACTGCACGCTTTCGTCCCTCAGGTTCTTAACTCAAATGACCTCCGTTTGACTTGAAATTTGAGTATGTTGTAGATGAGATCATGAACTTTCATATACCCGAAGATGTCCCGGAAAATTTTTTATTTTTCGAGGTGATATCCGAGGTCCAAAAGCACCACTCACCCATATTTTCTTCGTTCTCGTTGATGCATTTTCTTAAGTTTGGGTGTGTCTCTCATTGTTTTTACATTTCATACCTACTATATTGAGTCTAATATTTACTATTTATCATTTGTAGGTACAATGCCGCCACGAAAAGCCCAAGTTCTACCTAACAAAGGCAAAGGAAAAGCGGGGTCATCAAAACGGCCGAGGAGACACCCATCGAGCTCGGACTCTGACTCTGAGGATTTCGATACAGGATCTATACATAGATTCAGGGGGCCCGAAGAGCAGAAATTGTTTGAGGAAAATCTTAAGAAAAAAGATTTTTGGGGGAAAGGGAGGTGATACTCACCGATTTCCCACATTCTGAATTGATGCATCTCATCGAGCGTGCGGGGTGGCACAAGCTAGCATCCACACCACATAGAGTCTACCCACTGCTGGTAAAGGAATTTTTTGCTAATTTTAATCCTTCTGTTGATACCGAGGGAGCAGAATATAGGGGCCGGACTTGGGTGCGTGGTAAATGGATCAACTTTTCTCCTGGGGTGATTGAGAGGGTGCTAGAATTGACTAGGGATGGGATAGAACCAGTGCCAGGGGATATCGACATCGACATAATCACTCGATTCCTATATGGCCGAGGGGATGCGGTGCTAGAGAGGCCAGGGCGATTTGTGCACAGAGAGCTTACTAACTCCTTGAAAATCTTGCATATCTTTGTGTGTCACAACATCGATCCCACATCGCACCGCACTACCTTCAACGTTGAGAGGGCCAGATTGCTACACCACTTGGCCAGGGGGCGTAAGTTAGACTTGGGGCAGCACATATTTGACTTTTTCATTACTCTTGCGTCCCAGCTGGACACTACGCGGGGTATTTTATTCCCCAGCCTTATCAGTGCCATCTGTCTGGACGAAGGCGTAAAGTTACTCCCTCATGAGGAGCCTGATCCCTTAGAAGCCACTATTAGCCTAAAGACCATGGAAAATGTAAGGGGACCCAGAGCAGCTCCAGCTCCTGCAGATATGCCAGGACCAGTTATGGGAGAGCCAGCACAGCCAGCCCCACTTGCACCTCCGGCAGATGACAGGCTCCTGCGACAGATCATGACTGAGTTTACACTGATGGAGCAGAGGCAGGCTGCTAGACACACAGCTGTCATGGGGATACTGACTCGCCAGGATGGGAGGCTTGACACGCTGGAAACTCAGATACATGGTGTGACTCGAGCCGATATTCCTACTGAGTTGAGGCTGGCTCGATGCACCTGGGAGGAGGTCTGCCGACAGCAGACACATATCAGGACCCGCCGACCTCCATGGAGCACAGACTCGAGAGCCTGGAGACCAGACTTGCAAGCGATCCTCGTGACCCACCAGACCCTTCTGCAGGGCCCTCTCATCAGTAGCAGCCTATATACACCAGGGAAGTGTTTGATCGTTTTCATTGTACTTTGCCTCATTTTTCATAATTTCTGTTTACATTGTGGGCAATGTACTATTTTGTGTGGGGGTGGTGTATTCGGCTGACCGGCTGACCTCATAATGTTAGTATTGATCTGTATAACTGCTCTAATATCTATTATAACTCTATTTTGCTGAATCTTTTAGAATTTGCTCATATTTTCTCTTGATAAAAAATAAAAAATAAATAAAAAATAAGTAAATAAAAAAAAATTTGGTTTGCTGATTTGTTTGCTGTCTATGATGTAGTTCGGTTTATTTGCATATTTTAGTTGAGACTTGGGACAGCATGAAAACCTACATTTTTCTATTTTACTTATTTCATGCTAAACTTTGTTAAACTTGAGCACATAGCCGAAGTCAAATAATTGCTTGTGTAGGGGGATGCTCGACACATGTGGGGTAAATTTGTGCACTCGGGACATATGATTGACAGAAAAATCACAAACCTTAAGAAATTTAGATCCCGACCTGAAATGTAGAACCAAACTGTTCAAATAACAGTTTGGGGGTGGAAGGGTCAGTAAGGGTAGGCAGGGTAGATCGAGAATCTGAAACTTAAATTTTTGTGTCTCTAGTGTAAGGGCGTTCGATCAACAGGTATAAACCATAATAACCAGCATAAAAACAGAAAAATGCTGAAGGTCTTATTCTACTCTTCAAATGCCTTTTTGACTCGAGCAAGTAAGTCTGAGGGATTCTCTGAATCTGGTACCCTAAGCTCAACTGAGTTGGGAGCTGCCGACCTAAAGCTCGCTACAGGGGTCAACTAGAAAGCAAGTACGGAGAGTGGACTTACACATAAGACACTATAACATCTTTAACTTTTCTATTTAAGCCTTTATGACTCGGGCAAGTAAGTCTGAGGGGTTCTTTGAACCTGGTACCCTAAAGCCAACTGGTTTGGGAGTTGCCGACCTGAAAGCCTGCTACAGGGGTCATTTAGAAAGCCAGTATGAAAAGTATTGCACAAAGATGGTAAAAGACAGGGACAATTACAAGAAAAAGTCGTCCATTAAAAGAAAAAAAAATGTATATATTTATATATAAATGCATGGTATAAGCTTTGTTGATTGAAATCCCTAACGCCTTATATATTATTCTCGGTCTGTCATGTCAACTTTTCTAATTCCAACTGCCTTGTGTGGAAAAATGCAATGTATTTATGTTTAGAAACCACATCACTAGGAAAGACCTCGGGACATGAGAGAAAAGCAGTGAGTTTGTGATCATCCATGAGAGTGCAAGGAAAATCAAAAGAAAATAGTGTGACCACATGGGGCTTGGGTTTATCTATGCATAACTAGTCACACAATGTTAGGTATAACCTTACATGAGTTTGCAGTTGTCTTCGGGCTATTCACACACACACATGAAAAGTTGAGCGTGGAATAAGTAACAAATATTTTAACGTGCTGTTTTTGTTCTCTTGCTAGAATGTGTATTTTGAGCCGAACCTGAGACATAAAAGCAAGCGAGTCAATAATGAGTTAAAGTTATTTTCTTGAGGTTATGCTTCAGTTTTATTTGTTCGAGGACGAACTATGATTCTAGTTTGGGGGTGTTTGATAAGTGCATTTTATGCACTTATTTATATGCTTAAATTAGGATTTTATGTAGTCATTTGAGAATAATTGCTACTAATTTATCTATCATTTGTACATATTTCAGTTTTATTTCAAAATCAAGAGAATGGAGCAATTAGAGGAAAGAATAAGCAAAAGGGGAGGAAATTGAACCAAAATTGAGTAAAGCAAGAGTGCTGGATGCAGAACATGGCTAAAGAAGGAGAATCGTGGAAGAAAAGATGAAATCGAAGATTTTCAAAAGTTTAATGATCAAATTGTTTCAATCAGAAGATGGGGACTTGAGGAGAAATAAAGGATAAGGACCAAGTTGCAGAAGTTAAAAGATAAAAAAATTGCACCCGAAAATTTAACCGTGCGGCCGCACGGTTAAATGAGCCATGCGACCGCACGAAGGAAAAAAACAGGCGACTGAAGTTTGGCTTTTCGAGGCTGCGATCGCACACTTCTGAACCGTGCGGCCGCACGGTAGTATCGACTAGGCCACTGGTGGGCTTTTCATGCGAATTCTGATTTAATTAACCTCTTTTCGCCTAGGTCAGAGGGGGGGGAGAGAGATAGAAGAGAATACACGAAATTTGGGGGATTCTTCTTGACCTAATACACCAAGAAGCACATCAAAGTTTTGGAGAGTGGATTTGTGAAGATTCATACTAAATTTCTTGAGATTCTCATATTCTAGGTGATGAAGTTCTTTCATTTTTGTGATTTGCTATTAACCATGTATTTAGGCTAATTTTCCATAGTGCTAGGATTATGATGAAGTCTTAGAGAATTATTTCATGCTTTGGTTTAATTAATCTTATGACAATTAGTATTTTGAGTTATTGATTCGTATTTATTTTCATCTATAATTTTGATGCATGAATTATATGATGTATGTGATGAATTTTTATGATCGAAAGAGTGGAATTTCACTAGACTTGAATCAATATTCATAGGGTTCGATAGGGATAGAAATATACCACTATGTCCTATGTGATCTTTTCATGTTTTGCTCGTTTAATGCTTTCCTAAATAATTGAATTCATCATAGAAATATAGGTGGATTGTAATTAGGAAAAGGCTTAATTCTTGTTCGAAAGAGAGTTTTAGGCATTATAGAAACATTGATCGTCAATAATATACCTTGTCTTGGGTTATTTGAATCAAAGTGTGAAATATCAATACTAAGATGGATTCTAAATCCTAGCACTTCATTCGCATACATTTGTTAAACAAATCTTGAAAATTTCATTTGCTTATTTATTTGATCGTTACTTTTAGATTTCTTGGGTAATTTAGTATAATCATTTAAAATCTCTTATAAATCACTGAAAATTCATTCGTTTCGGTTAAGGTTAATAATTTAAGAAAATAGATCTAACCAATCCTTGTGGGAACGACATTCGGACTTAAATCCATTGTATTACTTGTTCGATACCGTACACTTGCGGTAAGAGTCAAAATAAGTCGATCACACACCTTGAGATTTGCTACTATTTACTTTATCGTCGTGTTTGGAGTTCCGGAGGGACTGGGTGTGGGAGTTGAGTGAGGCAACACACTAAAGGAGTTCATCTTCTTCACGGGAAGTGCATGAGATTAATGCCGCACCCGCAACAACGATGTTTTGGCCTAAATCTTAAAAAAAGATCTGTTGATCAAATTGAAATAATTAATAGAGGAAAGGCAAGGACATGCAAGAATTCTTCAATCAATTCAAACCCAAAAATTTTCTTCCAAGACAATGCTCTATCTCAGTATCTTGTATTATATTTAAACTTAAAGTCAACACGAAGAAAATCATTCCCATAAACTCCATAAGTTTTAATTAAAAACCCTAAGCGAGCAAAACTCACCAATGGAGCTTGGAGGGAGGCCGATG
Organism: Ligustrum vulgare; assembly: GCA_963555705.1. Classification (NCBI taxonomy): domain Eukaryota; kingdom Viridiplantae; phylum Streptophyta; class Magnoliopsida; order Lamiales; family Oleaceae; genus Ligustrum; species Ligustrum vulgare. Next base: position 53,874,081 of record OY743175.1, read on the forward strand.
TGGGGATATCTAAGGGAGAAGATGAAGAGTAAAATTAAAATCAACACGAACATATCATTCCCATAAACTCCATAAATTTTAATTAAAATCCTAAGCAAGCAAAACTCACCAATGGAGAGAAGAGAATATGGGGATATTTGAGGGCGAAGATGAAGAGAGGGATTTTCATTCGGCTTTTGGAGTCTCAATTGAAGAGATTTGAGAGTGGGGACGTTTTGTTTCTTGGGATAATTGCACTCTATACTGTCTTTTTAGAATATATTGCACAAATCACTCTTTTAACAAAAAAATTGAAAACTACAGTATCTTCATCCCTGCACAGCTCCTTCTCCTTCTCCGGTTCATCATCTTCGTCTCTAGATCCGACACCAACTTCTTCCCTGACTTCCTTCATCTGAACCACAGTTGAGTAGCCAACCCTCCACCGTCACCACCCGCATCAACCACTGAACCACCGCCACCACCCATCGCTGAACAACCACTGCCACTAATTTTCTGCATCACAGCTTTTGAAGCAGATGAAAAAGCCTCTTTTCCAATTGAAAATTTCCCTTGAAGGGTTTGAAGGAGCAACTCTCCTCTGGGTGTTTATGCGTCTTCCAAGACCGATGTCTCGTGGTCAAAATACTATGAAGTGCTTGTACTAAAACTTGAGATGGTGCTCACACGAGCCGGAGGTGTATAGTCGGAGACTTGTAAGGTGGATACCCCCATGACCATCCATAGCACCGAGGTTGAAGAAGCGGGCCCTAAGCTTGTGGGTATGAAAGTCTCGCCTGCATCAACCATCAAAACTTGGAGGCATAGGCAGTGGTAGCTTATCGAACAGCTCCACTGGCTCTGGGAGAAAGAAAACAATTGGCCGAAGTTGATCCCTTAGATTGATTTTTTGCTTGTGGTTGTCGGTGGGTAACGATGGTGGTGATTTGGCTGTACTCGAAAATTAGAGAAATTGTAAGAAACCTGTTTGATTTTATGTCTAAAATAAAGTAGAATAAAAAAAGTGCAAAGTTTCAGGCAGTGATATTATAATTTTGCTCAAAGTATCATAAAAGTTTGATAAAGTTTCATGTTATGATACCAAAAATCTGAAAGTATCATAAAGTTTGGATAAAGTTTCATGTTATGATACTTTAAAAGTATTTGAAGAAAATTTCAATTATGATACCAAAAGTTGGGTATTTTTACAAACGCTTAATGTTTCTTTATTGCACTTAATGGGCTGGATATATTTGGGTTTGAGGAAAACTAGCATTTCTCCCGTGCATGATACACGAAAGTTATTTAAAAATGTCAATTTCGATAAGTATTTGTAAAACTTTAATACTTATACATAATTAACACAAATTCAAAATGCATGAAAATAATATTATATCACAATAATTAACATGTTTTTTTTATAATGAATAATTAACACATCTTTTAAGAACACGTGTATTCAGAAAATTCTACATTTTAACCATATGTTCCCCAAAAATGTTGCAAATCGCATTATTTGAAATAACGGGTCTTAAACAGGGGCTAATAATAACATGATACATTATTTCAAATAATTAGGTTTGTACTAGTAATTTTTCATAATGTAAGGTTAAAAAGTAGACAATTCTTTGTGTAGATTATTTTATTGTTATAAAATGAGCAAAAAATGACTTTTTTTTTTTTTTAAACGGTGATATTTTGAATAATGAATACCAAGATGAAATAAACATTACATAAATTAGATAAATATATGCTTCCATTTTTTAATAAAATCATTATAATTTATACATCAATTTATAAACAACATAATTTCTCAAATTACATTTTAACCGTACACATTTTCAATCCAATTTTTAACCACACACATTTTCTCTCCACTTATTCAAAATATCATTTTTTTCAAAACCCATTTTCTGCCACATTTTACCAATAAAATAATTTACAAATAAACTAAAAAAAATCTCTACTTTTAAACTTACATTTTGAAAATAATTACTATTTCAAACTTCATTATTTGAAATAATGTGTCATGTTATTATTAGCCCCCTGTCTGAGACTTGTTATTTCAAATAATATAGTTTGTAAAAATTTTGTAGAGTCTTATTATAATCAAATTATTTTTAAAAATGTATTTTGAAATAGTGATTTTTGAGAGAATGTGTGGTTTAGAATAATAGAGAAACGTATAATATTATTTCATTAGAGAATGTGTGGTTAAGAGTAAGAGAGAGAAAAATATATTAAAATTTAATGTGTACCAAGCAAAAGCAGAATGTGTGGTAAATGATACCTTGAATAATGAATGTCAAGATGAAATAGACGTTGCATAAATTAGAAAAATATAAGCTTATGTTTTTAATGCAATTATTACAGTCTATAAATCAATTTATAAACAACATAATTTCTTAAATTACTTTTTAACCACATACATTTTCTCTCCACTTATTCAAAACTTCATTTTTTTTTTCAAAACTCATTTTTTTCACATTTTACCAAAAAAATAATCTACAAATAAACTAAAATAAAAATTCTTCACTTTTAACCAAATATTCTGAAAAAAAAAATTATTATTTCAAACTTCATTAACGAGTCGTGTTATTATTAACCCCTTGTTCGAGATCCGTCATTTTAAATAATGAATACCAAGATGAAATAGAAATTTCATAAATTAGATAAATATAAGCTTTTGTGTTTTTTAATGCAATCATTATAATTTATAAATCAATTTATAAATAACATAATCTCTCAAACTACTTTTTAATCACACACATTTTCTATCCACTTTTTAATCACAAGTTTTCTCTACACTTATTGAAAACAACATTTAAAAAAAAAAAAAAACAACTCTTTTTCTGCCACATTTTACCAATAAAAAAAATCTACACATAAATTAAAAAAAAATCTCTATTTTTAACCTTACATTCTCAAAAATTTACTATTTCAAACCTCATTATTTAAAATAACATGTTGTGTTATTATTAGCCATATGTTTAAGACCCGTTATTTTAAATAATGTGATTTGTAAAATTTTTGTAAAATGTGTGATAGAAATACTTATACGTGTATTAAAAATCATTATGACAAAATAAAAGATAAGAATAATAAATTACAAAAGACCAAATTACAAAAATATACATAAGAAAAAAATTTAAAAAGAAAAATAAATGAAATGAATGAATAAGGCAAAAAGAAAAAAAAAATTCCAAGCAATTAATGAGCACACATGTGTGCTATGTAAAGTTTTTAAAAAATGTTATCATTAGCCACATGTTTGATACCCATCATTTCAAATAAAGTGGTTTGTAAGTTGTAAATTTTTTGTAGAATGTATGGTAAATGATATTTTGAATAATGAATATCAAGATGAAATATACATTGCACAAATTGGATAAATATAAGCTTCTATTTTTAATGCAATCATTATAATTTAAAAATCAATTTATAAAAAGCATAAATTATCAAACCACTTTTTAACCACACACATTTTCTCTCTACTTTTTAATCATACATTCTCTCTACACTTATTCAAAACATTATTTTTTTTTTCAAAACTCATATTTTGCCACATTTTACCAATAAAATAATCGACATACAAATTAAAAAAAAATTCTCTACTTTTAACCTTACATTCTGAAAATTTTACTATTTCAAATAATGTGATTTATAAAATTTTTGTAGAATGTGTGATTGAAATTTAATATTCATACGTGTATCAAAAATTATGATGACAAAATAAAAGAAAAGAATGACATATTACAAAAGACCGATTACAAAAACATATATAGTAAGACAAAAAAAGTTAAGACTCTACTCGTTAAAAGTTTCGTGTTTAAAAATTTATTTTTTTATACTTTCTAGATAAAATATGTGGTTAAAAAGTGAAGAAAAAATATGTGTGATGAAAAAGTGATTTGAAAAATTGTGTAGAAAAAATCTTGTTTTTAAACATGTTTGTCAAACAAAGACTAAAAAAAAAGAAATGAAAGAATAAAGTAAAAAAAAAAAATTAAAAAGGGGAATTTGAACTGATACCCCACTATGAAACCTGAAACTGAATGATAAGTACCTTTTTTGTACTTATCTTGGTCTTAAATTTGGATAATTATAAGTGTTTTAAGATGTGATATTGCTAATTATGTATTTATCTTATTTGTTTTAGGAAAAACTCGAATTTGGACGCGTTTGGATGCTAAACGGAGAAAATTGACTAAAACAGTGCAAGAAGGACCAAATTGCAACAATTCATAAATGAGAGGATGACGAAATGAAGAATAAAAATGTCAAGAATTTAATTGTGCAATTGAAGAGACTCAAGGACCAACTTATATTTTTGGAAGAATTGAAACCTTAAAAAAAATAAACCCTACTCTAATTGTGAGTGGGCCTTAAACCCACTTGAAATAAGAATAAATTGGAGACTTCTTTGGGTGATTAAAGTGGGGAGTCCCGTTTGGAGAGAAAGGGGTGCAAAGAGAAAAGTTGGCAGCTTTGAGAGGTTTGAGAATATATATACACACATTAGGGGGATATAGTGGTGGAAAAAAGGAGCTGGCTGGGATCAGAAAGAGATTAAGTGGTTGGCTTGTTTCCTGCCTGGTGGTATATTGTGTTGAGGAAGGTCTCGGCTTCTGGGATAATATAGATACATATTGTGAATAGAGTAATTGGGAACAGCCACATGAGGAGTTAAACTGGGCGGATTGTGAATTATATACATATATACATTAAAGAATAGTCGACTGCTTGGAATTAAGTGGAGAGACACAAGACTACTACTTGGACTGAATAAAAGGCAGTGGACGGCTGGTGGAGTTCGAATAGAGTAGTTCTTAGCCGGTGATAAAAGGAGACAAATTTTAGTTTCTTTGGTGCATTCAACCGGGTGATGTTTATCAATTCTTTTATTGATTACTCACCAATTATGTTTATAGGCGAATTTTTTATTTTTTATGTATTAATGGATGAGATGAACCCTAGTTTTTATTTGTTTTAAATCATGATTCTATAATTTAGTAAATTCTTGCGTTTCTTGATTTATTCTTGCTTTCCCATCGAATTATTTGATTACCTGATCACCAATTGAATAATTAGTTGCTTGTTGTAGTTTTGGAAAAGTCACAATAGGTTTAGAACGCGGCAAGATAAACACACGAATACTATATGTTAGGAATAACAATATGACGTGTGCAATCTATTTGATAAATTGTTAATTAATGCATCATGAACATTCGCATTCGGACTAGGAATAGATTCAAGTTGTGTTTGTGGTAGGTTTAGTTTGTCTTGAAAAAGAAAATTAAATATATTAGCTTATTGGCAAGAACGCATGATTGAGCTAAATCAGAAAATCAATAATTGAAATAGATAACACTAGGTGGATTCGGATTCAAATACATTCCCTTCATATATTTAAAATCCTCATTTTTCATATTTGCAATTTTAGTTTTATTCAAACAAAACAAAATCGCTTCTTTTATATTTCTTATTTTTGTTAATTTAGATTTTGTCCATTCAATTAGGGTTAGTAATCTAAAATATAATTTATCACAATCCTCGGGGGAACGATACATGGACTCATCATCCACTTTATTACTTGTGCAACGCGTACACTTGCAGGATTTTACTTGAACACTGAATAATGCTAACTAAAATATCGGATGTTGGAAAATGGAATTCTCATAGATAAAAATTGTAAAAATGTCATTCAACCAAAAATAGAGATAAACAAGGAATTTCTAATACGATAAAGAAAATTTCAGTTACATATATTAAATGTAACTGAATATCTTTCTTGCTATATCTATACATATATAATAATAAGATAACCGTCACCATTTCACACACATAGTTTTACGCCCCACTTTTACTTGTCATTTTAGGAAATTTCTTATTTTTATCAATTTATTTTAATACATGAATTAGGAAAGTTCAATTAATGCATGTAGTAAATGATTTATGGATTGTGGAAAAAAAAATATTTATAAAAATTCAAATTATAGATTATTTTTTTCTTTTCATAATTATTGCATTATTTTGAAATCGAAAAATATGTAATATGGGTATCATATCCAAGATCTCAACGAAAAGTTTAATACAAGCTAACAAATGATAGCAAAGTCTAAATATATCATTCGTAAAATCATCTTAAATACTAAATGTAAAAGTTTTACTTATACTTTTTACTTTTTCCAACATCCAATATTTTTAAATTATCTCATTTAAGCCCTAAAATGATATCTTTCATTTCTTACCTAAATTCTATTTGACCTAATGATTAAGTTTGAATATTTTTCTTATCAAATTGATAGAAATAATAGATATTCGATCTTTCTAAATAAACTCAATTAAATCATTTAATTTTCTACAACTTTAGGTTCCAATGGTTCAATTTGTAAAATAGAAGGTGTTAGTAAAATCATTATATTTAAAAATAGAATATGATCAACACGTTTATTTAACATGCAGAAAAATAGTATGTGCAATTGTGGAAAATGAGTTTTAAAGAATGCGTGGTTGGAAATGAACATAGAAAAAATTATTTTTGAAGAATCAATTCTATACGAATAAGTAAAGAAGTCTTATATCTTGTGGGTTAAAAATTGAGATATATAAATATTTTTTGTATATAAAGTTAATTAGATTTGTAATATTCATTCAATAAAATTTAATTAAAATTTGTAGTTCATATTATTTATTTGTAACATTTATTTAAATATATGACTGTGTGTAAGGTGTAAGTTTAACAAATTGCAACATTTAATTTAAATTTGAGCAATTTTTTATTTTTTAAAATGTTAGGTAAATTTTTCGTTGTAATGTATTTGCTTTTTTACATGTAATGAAATGAAATATTTGTTTAATATATTTAAATATCAATTATTGCAGTAAAATAGTTAGTACAAATTCTTGTAGTGATATATGGTGAGTAGATAAATTAATTCAACTGTAAATGTCTGTTAGTCTCTTTATTTCTTTTTACGATTTGAAAAGTTTCAAATTTTAAAAATCAAATAACTGTAAGCTCGACTTCAGTCATCAAATCAACATTGTAAATTACAAAATAAATCACATGTCCATATCTTACTTCGCCTAAATAGATTAAAAAAACTAGAGAATGAACAATTAGCCATTAAAAGAAATATGCAAGTTAGAATTTTATGTTTTACTTTTCTGGGTGTTTTTTATTATATATCACAATTTATGTCGAGCATTATATTTTTACAACCTATCAATAAATAATTGTCAATTATATCTTCCGTGCATCGCACGGATACGATTACTAGTTCTACACCAAAAATGGAAAATATATGTCGAGTAAACGAGACCAGGATATTAGAAAGTAAAACCGAGACAGTACAGAAGTTCGACAAAACCCATAGGATAGGGGGAACGAAAAAATTACAGAGCTTTTAAGATATCTTTGGCACTGGAAACTTTGAATTATCCACCAGTCTCAATATTAGCAACTTTCACCTTCAAGCCCTCAACCACGAGAGCAAACCTCCTTGACTGATTTTCAATCCCTTTGTCCGAGAGTTCGAGCTCTATACCAAGTGCCTTAGTGTAACTTACAGAGCCATCAACTAAAAACTTGACATGCTTATTGTCAGGATAATTTTTTGCCCATGCCTTCATCACAAATGGGTCTTTGACACTGATGCACATGATTTCATCGACACCCTTTAACTTCAACTCGCCAACCTTCTCGATGAACCCAAGCACGTGCTTCATGCTACAAGTGGGAGTGAAAGCACCGGGAACAGCAAAATGTATGACCTTTTTTTCGGAAACAAGGGAGTGAATTGAAACGCTATGGAGTTGATCAATCTTGTCGAAATAAGCTAGTGTTCCATCAGGAAATTGAGTCACCAACTATGATAAGAGCCATTGATTTGTTCATTTAGTGATTATATAGTAATATTCAGCACAACAATTCAATTTTCGATAACTACAAGAAAAATGGCATTTTGCAACAACATGCAAACGACAACATTCGCTAATTGCATGTAGCTAAAGGGGGTCTACAGCAACATTCAGTGGTTACATGTTGCCATTGGTTGATTTATTTGACATTTAGCAACATTCAATAAGTGAATGTTGCTAATTATAACATTTTGCAACGTTCATTACGCGTTTCCAAAAGGTTACCCTTTGATAACGCTCATCGCGCGTTGCCAAAGGATTACCCTTTGGCAAAGCGCATTGTGTGCCTTTCGCAACGCGCATTGCATGTTGCAAAAGGGAACCTTTCGCAACGCGCAGCGCGCGTTGCCAAAGGGTACCCTTTTGGCGGGAAGTTTTCCAAGATTTTTAGTTCTCTTTAGATAACCAAGAACTCTTTCAATCGCTTTCCAATGTACAACACTTGGATTGCTAGTAAACCTACTAAGTTTACTCACGGAAAATGCAATATCCGGTCTTGTGCATTGAACTGCATACATTAGACTCCCAATTGCACTCGCATATTCGAGTTGTCCAATAGCCCTTTCAACATTCTTTACAAGTTTAATACTCGAATCAAATGGAGTATTTGCCTCTTTAATGTTCAAATGTTTGAACTTTTCAATCACATTCTCTATATAATGTGATTGGGTTAATGCATACCCCAACTCATTCTTGATCACTTTTATACCAAATATGGTATCCACTTGACCCAGATCTTTCATTTTGAATGTTGACGATAGAAACCTCTTCGTTTCTTTTATGTCATTCATGTGATTACTTATAATCAACATGTCATCCACATACAAACACACAAATGTAACAAGTTTATCACAATTTTTGATATATAAACATTTATCTACCACATTGTGTGAAAAACCAAAAGACATAATTGCATTATCAAATTTCTCATGCCATTTTTAGGAGATTGTTTTAAACCATATAGCGATTTAATAAGTTTACAAACTTTATTTTCATTACCCGGAAGAACAAAACCTTCCGGTTGTTCTATGTAAACTTCTTCATCTAGTTCTTCATTTAAAAATGCAGTCTTCACATCCATTTGATGCACATGTAAATCAAATATAGACGATAGTACAAATAATATTCTAATAGTAGTGATCCTAGCCACCGGTGCATAAGTGTCAAAATAATCAATTCCTTCCTTTTGTCGAAAACCTTTAGCAACTAATCTTGCTTTATAGGTTTGGATCGAACCATCGGTACTGTATTTCCTTCGAAATACCCACTTGCAACCAATGGCTTTTGATCCAGCCGGTAAATCAACAATCTTCCAAGTATTGTTGGACATTATAGAATCCATTTCATCATTGATAGCATCCTTCCAAAATGTGTTATCTCTAGAAGTCATTGCTTCTTTATGGGTTTTAGGATCACTATCAATTTGAAGAACATATGGAATTGTACTTACTATATCTTCCTTACTTGCTTCAACCAAGTAAAAGGAGATTCTTTGAGAATCAATCTCATCGTGTCCTAATACCTTTTCTTTACGAGATCTCTTGCTTCTTCGCGGTTCACTAGTCTCAATTACATCTTGGGTAGATTTTTCTAGTGATTTAGAAGCCGGAAATTAATTTTGAATTTCTATTGAATTTTGAGGAATATCATCAACGCTTAATGAATTCTCAAAAAATTCCAAATCTCATGATTCTATAATCACATTGGATATTAGATCAAGTAGCCTATATGTTTTACTATTTATAGCATATCCAACAAAGGCACTCTTGATCCTAGTTTTGTCCTACTAGGATTGGTATTTTTATAATAAGCCAAACACCCCCACACTTTAAAATACCCAATGTTAGGCTTCTGACCTTTCCACAATTCATAAGGTGAAACTTTAAGTTTCTTAGAAGGAATTCCATTATGTATATGACACGCGGTAAATAATGCCTTACCCCATAAGTAATTAGGCAATTTAGACCTTGTTAGCATATCATTTATCATCTCAACAAAGGTTCTATTTTTCCTTTCCGCTAAGCCATTTTGTTCCGGTGTTCTAGGTGCACTACATTGGTGTAAAATACCATGTTCTTCACAAAAGATATCAAATTCTTTAGAAAGGTATTCACCACCTCTATCACTTCTAAGAATTTTAATCCTTTTATCCTTTTGATTTTCTACTTCACTTTTATATGCTTTAAACATATGAAAAGCCTCATTTTTATGTTTCATTAGATAAACATAACAAAATCTAGAATAATCATCAATGAAAGTGATAAAATATTTATTACCACCCCTAGTTAACATGCCATTAAGTTCACAAATGTCGGTATGAACTAAATCAAGAATATTAGATGATCTTTCTACACTTTGAAAAGGTTTTTTAATCATTTTGGACTTAGTGCAAATTTCACATTTTTCATTCTTTGTAAAATCACAAGATAGCATGTCATTTCTAATCATTTTATGCAAGGTAGAATATCCAACATGTCCTAATCGATCATGCCATAAATCTAAAGAACACACAAAGTAAGAAGAATTTATTTTATTAATTTCATTGTCAATAGTACACAATTTGACCATTCCATTAGTGGAATAGCCTTTACCAACAAAGAAACAATTTCGGGACAATACAAGTTTTCCCGACTCAAAAATATATTTCACGCCCGATTTTCCCAACAAATCACCACTTACAAGGTTTCTATTTATATCCGGCACATGTGAAACATTTTTAAGAGTTACAACCTTTCCGGATGTGAATTGAAGATCAACATTCCCTTTGCCTATGACTTTCGAACAATTTTCATTTCTCATTTGAATTTGTTGACCATTATCAATCTCTTGATAGGTCTTGTATAGGGATTTGTCACAGCAAACATGAACGGTGGCGTAAGTATCATACCACATCCCGGAATTTTTCCTTTGACAGAATTTACTTCGCTTATAGTAGCAATAATTTCATTCTTGTCAATGGAATTAACCTTGCCTCCAAAATTGCTTTGTTTTTTATGTCGGCAATCTTTCGCAAAGTGGCCGAATTTTACACATACAAAGCATTCTCCCTTGGGCTTCTTTTTGAATTTGTTGTTGTTGTTGCTAGTAAACTTTCTCTTATTTACTTTGGTCACTTTGTTGTTCTCCAAGGCATTGGCTTTAGAAGTCCCAACATGGGAATTCTCAATCCCATCTCTTACCCTCGACTCTTCCTCAATTCGGAGATGTTTTTGAATTTGCTCCATTGAAAAGTCTTCGGAGTTGTGAAGGATTTTCTTCCTATATCCTCTCCAAGTAGAAGGAAAATTTACAATAATTGCTCCTACTTGAAATGATTCCAGAAGTTCTATCTTCACCGCTTTTAATTTATTGACAATCACTTGCAATTCATGAACTTGGGGTAATAGGGGAACATTTTCCAAAAAATTAAAATCGAAGTACCTTGTTATAAGGAATTTTGTAGTTTCTTTGATGCGAACCCCTTCGGTGTGTTGACCGAAAATTCCCACAACAATTTTAATACCAACTCAAGAAAGCTAAAGTGGTAAAATAAAGGATAAACACCTTAACCCAAGTTTAAATCTAACCCAAAATTCAAGGATTAACAAACCCTAGCCCAATGGAAAGAAATAAACAAATTCCAAGGTGGCGGAAATAAACAACAACACAAGAATAATAATACTCAAGATAAAGTTGATTAATTTTCTAAGAGATACAAGATCAAGAAATGGGATTTACCTCACCCACAAGAGGAACTCTCTCAAGAGCTTCACATTGAACATCACCAAGTTATCTTACAAATGACAAGAAAATGTGTACAAAAGGTACAAAATTGGGCAAAAGGTGTAAATTTCGGAAATTGCAACAAAACCCCACAAAAACCCCGTTTTTGTGAAACGGGGTGTTTCGGTCGACCGACACGGTCGACCGAACCATTTTCGGTCGATCACATGGTCGACCGAAATGGGACTTTCGGTCGACCAAGCCTCAGCCGAACGCGACTGAGGCTGCTTTCAAAAATCTCTGCAGACTTTCGGTCGACCGAAATTGGCTGAGTCCAATTTCTTCTTCTTTTTGGATCCAACTTGATTCTCGGCTTGCTTTTCTTGACTTTAATTACTTGTTTGGCCTCGAATCTTGAACCTCCTTGGCATCGGATCTCGCCATGGGTCTCACAGGCTTGCGCATCGAGGTTTGACTTTCTCGATTCTCATCTTCCCCTCCCTCTTGAAAAGGATTCGACCTCGAATCTTGCTTGAGTGCACTGTCATGAGACTCCTTGAAATTTGATCTTGCAACATTGTGGATCACAAGTTCATGCGATGAAGTTGGACCTTCGCGATTCTCATCATCTCCTCCTCTCGAAAGAGATTCGACCACGAATCGACACCTACAATAAAAAATAGAAAATTCAGACACAATAAATGTAACTGAAATTTCATACTCACCGTGAAAAATCAATTTGTAGGCGTTGCCAAAAGCTTGAGATGTGCCAACACTGCAAAGTAGCAATTTGGATTTTATTTGATCGGGGGGTCGCTCCTTCCACGAATGGGAATACATCCAGCCGTCCGGGTCAAATGGAATATGCTTCCTACCATGGTTGGCATTGGAAGTAAATTGTATACCAATTCCCTCAAATGGAAGCTCGAGCCTCCTGCAAAGGGGCTTAACCAAAGATGCATTCTCGTGGCCACCTAAACTAACTTTTTCTTCAATAAACATATGCATAAAGTTCAACAGAGTTAATAGGTTAAAGTCACAAGCAATTTTAAGTGGAGAAAACTTGCTAATATGATGAGCAATTAAATTGCAAGCAAATTTAACAACTACAAAATTAGCACCAACTTCGTGCAAATGCACGACTTCCCGAAAGAAAAGATTAGCTATGTTAATGACCTCGTTGGTTTCATGGTATGCAATCAAATGTGACATTTTAATACTCCTACCAACAATCACAATAATAGCATCATTTTCTTTCTTTGTACCAAGTAAACCTACTATAAAATTCATATAATAAGTAACCCAAAGTTTACTCATGATGGACAAATAAGTATGAAATTCTTGGGGCAAAAACTTAAACTTAAGTTTAGCCATTTTGCAAGTTAGGTATTTACAACAAGTGCAAACATGTTCAACACCAATCTTCAAATTAGGCTAATAAATTTGATCACATAATACCCCTAAGACCCCGTTGATTTTAAATCGCCCCATCAAACAACTATCATGTGCCTCTCCCATTAGCAATTTGTACATGACACATTTAAAAGAAACAATCTAATTTTCCAAAACAAATAATTATCATGCCCATAGAATTCATCAAGATATCGCTCACAACATAATTCATAAATGTTTAACAAATTTGGATTATTAACATGCATGCCCTTAACATGTTCAAAATAAAATGAGGGGGCATCAAGAAATGTTAGAAGTGAAGTCCTATTATCACCAAGACATCTCAATAAATTTCTCCTATGGACTCCCCTAGCCAGCAATTTCTTTATAGGACAAATAGGCACATCAAGCATATTCTCACAAAATAGGAATTCATCATGCTCATGAAATTTACTATATGCAACATTTTCACAAAAGGCTTTGGTACTTATGCAATTTGGCACATGCAAAAAGTTGCATTTATAAATTAAGCACTCATCATGACAATGATCCCTACCACATGTTACATTTTCACAAGTCAACAACACACTTATCAAATCTATATCAAGATCATACAACCCTCTAATGTATTCAAAACACAATAACCTTGCATTCAAAGAAATGTTAGGAGCATACCTCCTAGATGTTGCATTGGTTATCCCATTTTCTTTACCTCAGTTGTACTCGTTGTTGTAGGAAAATGTTTCCATGAATTTCTTCCACACGGCATTCCTTTGGAGCTCCTTGTTGCTTTGATAAGTATGCTTAACGATCCCCTGCAACAAAGAAGTAACCAAGCTAGGGAGGGAAGTGTTAGAATATTCAAGAGTAAAGAATATTTTGGGGTGATCTTTTCTCTCAATTTCTTTGGTGGCACTCATCACTCCCTCACCTTTTTCTGAGATAGAATCCTCAACCTTCGGTTCTTCTCTCACCTCTCCTTTTTCTGGAGTCGTGGCTCCAACCCTCATTGCCTCTTCTTTTTCTAGGGACGTGGCTCCAACTCTCTCTTTTTCATTTGGCCTCACTTTTGTATTGACATCAATTTTCTCAAGTGATTTTTCTTTTGATTTCCTATTTTCCCTTTCTTTTTCTTCTTTTTCCTTTTCCTTTTCTTCCTCGAATTCCTTCTTGAGCTTCATTTGGTCTTTGCATACTTCTTCCGAGCTCAAAGATAGGATCACAACCTTTTTTTCATTCATTTTGAAGCTACACCGGTTCCTCCTCCTATCAAGATTCACATTCCGCTCACATTGCCAAGGTCTCCCCAAAATTATGTGAGTAGTGTGTAAGGGAACCACATCACAAAATATTTGATCACTATAAGTACCAATGTGAAAAATAAGAAGAACTTGTTCACTTACTCTCACATCCCCATAGCCATTCAACCTTTGCAATATGTAAGGACTAGGATGCTTCATAACCGGTAACCCCAATTTCTCAACTCTACTAGCACTCACCAAATTAGTGCCAACCTCCCCATCTATCAAGAGACTACATGGTTTATCACTTACTAGGCACCTAGTGTAGAAATTATCCTCCCCATGTTCCTCCAACTCATTAGCATGGGCCAAAGATTGTGGTGGCCTAGCATTCATCTCCTTCACTACTTTACTTCCACTACCGTCCCTCCTATGGAATGATGAAGTCTTCATTTGCTCAATATTAACCTTCTCATCCATCCCATCTCCACTCCTATCTACCCATTCTCTTCTTCTCCTACCCATTCTCCAACCTCTTTCAACTTCCCCTTCATTATCATCCCTCATATGGAATGATGGACTCTTTATTTTTGTTCTATCAATATTATCATCAACTCCATCTCCACTCCTATCTACCCATTCTCCTCTTTTCCTATACATCCTCCCATTTTGTTCACCATCCCCTTCATCATCCCAAACATTCATTCTAATTTTCCTATTCAACTTCCCATTTGGTTTTCTACTTCAATCTCTATACACAATGTTCCCAAATTTATCCCTCAACCTTCTCCTAACATCCCTATTTTCTTCACCCATACTAGTTGATGTACTCTCCCCTCTTGTTCCTAAATTTTCCAACTCATCCCCAATATTCTCCATTTGTCTAGCCATGGTGGTTGAAAGATTTTCCAACAAGTACTTCAAATCTTGAGTTTGAGAATTGAAAATGGACATGGTGTGCAAGTGTGAAAGTGTTCTCACAAGAAAATATTTCTCTCGTGTTTCACTCAAATTTGGTTTTTACCCTCTATTGAGCTCACAACTCTTGCCTTTTTCCACTCAAATCTCCTTTTTCAAGTTCTCCAAGGAAGGTAATCAACTAAACCATAAAGTATAATTCTTGTGAAGTCAAGAAAATCACAAACAAAGGAAGAAGGAATTTATAACAAGTAGATACAAATACCAAGTAGAATTTATGTGCTTGCTAAACTCAAAAGGAACAATATTTATGTGGGATAGGATGCTAGGAACACAATTTAGTAATGGGATTGACAAACCACAAATAATAGACAAGGCATAGATGTAGAACAATAAGCACAAAGAGTAAATTTTGAATGAGGCAATTTATCAAACAACTTGTACTCAATCTTTGAATGACCTTGAATGTGGATAATGTGGATATATGAAAACCACCCAACGACACAATTGTGGCAAGAAGTGAATGATCAACAATTATCCAATGGATGAAGCAAGTGATATATGGAATAAAATGTTGATAACACAATCTCGATGATGAGAATTGGATAGCCCCAAGTAATTAGCAATATATGGGCATTGAACAACAAATCATGAATGGAGTATTTTCATTGGGACAATTTATCAAACACTTTGAATATACAATTTGGAAAGTGTATATTTTGTAAGTGTTTGGCTAATGGAAACCCCCCAACAATGCAACAATCAATATACCCAATATGTTGGAATCAAGAATTACTCATGGGCATATGAAATTTTCCAATTTTTCTTTTCAAATTTTTGGATTTTTTTTTTTTTGTGTATAACAACAACAATAATGTAAAGATAGGTTTACCAAATTAGAGCCAAGCTCTGATACCAAATGATGCGAACCCCTTCGGTGTGTTGACCGAAAATTCCCACAACAATTTTAATACCAACCCAAGAAAGCTAAAGTGGTAAAATAAAGGATAAACACCTTAACCCAAGTTTAAATCTAACCCAAAATTCAAGGATTAACAAACTGATGAGATCCCAGTCGGGGAATCTCGTCGAAAACGCGGAATAACGAAATATAAAACCCTAGGATAGATCTAGATCAGATCTGACACAAGACAAACAACGAAAATAAGGATAGAACGACGGTAAAGCCTTGACCCGACAATCACGACGCAATTTATGGCGATGCGGATTGAAGAACCAAGATTGGTGAACACCACAAGGACTTGTCAATTTCCTTGATAAGTTTCGAATTCGGAAACGCCACAAATATTCTTGCGAATATTTGATAAGTTTGCTGGAAGAACGCCACAAAGATCGGATCTTTGATAAGTTCAAGAAAAAGGGAATAAACTCAACCCTCAATTTTGGAGAATCCTCTCACAAATTTTATTAATCAACTCAAACTTGTCTGTTTTTACAATGAATTGAAAAGCGTATAAATAAGCAAAATAACCTAGCATCTAATTTACTCAAAATAGAATTTTAATTATGCTAAAATTCTAAAATAGGAAAATAACCAAAAATAATAAAAGGAAACAAAATAATTGGTAAAATTCCGGAAAATCTGGAATCCTGAATTACGGCCGTGAATATATAGCTTACGGCCGTAATGAACATTCTGTCTCAATTTTCAATTAGGTGTTACGGCCGTGATCAACATGTTACGGCCGTAAATGATTTCAATTTCAGTTTTACGGCCGTGATAAACTTCTTACGGCCGTAATCAGCGTTCTGCCTGTTTCTGCCTTAAGAATGTTAAGGCCGTAAAGATGAAGGTTACGGCCGTGAATCACGTTCTGCCTTATTGTTTGATTTCCTGCCTCGGCTCGATCCTTTCCCCTTCTCGGCTCGACCCCAACACGGAACTTGCTCCGTTTTGCACGTAGATCGCTATCATATTGCCGATGGCTCGACTTCGCCCTTCGATGCCTGGTCCGGATCACATCACAAACCCTAACCCAATGGAAAGAAATAAACAAATTCCAAGGTGGCGGAAATAAACAACAACACAAGAATAATAATACTCAAGATAAAGTTGATTAATTTTCTAAGAGATACAAGATCAAGAAATGGGATTTACCTCACCCACAAGAGGAACTCTCTCAAGAGCTTCACATTGAACATCACCAAGTTATCTTACAAATGACAAGAAAATGTGTATAAAAGGTACAAAATTGGGCAAAATGTGTAAATTTTGGAAATTGCAACAAAAACCCCGTTTTTGTGGAAATTGCAACAAAAACCCCATTTTTGTGAAACGGGGTGTTTCGATCGACCGAAATGGGACTTTCGGTCGACCAAGCCTCAGCCGAACGCGACTGAGGTTGCCTTCAAAAATCTCTGCAGACTTTCGGTCGACCGGAATGACTTTCGGTCGACCGAAATTGGCTGAGTCCAATATCTTCTTCTTTTTGGCTCCAACTTGATTCTCGGTTTGCTTTTCTTGACTTTAATTACTTGTTTAGCCTCGAATCTTGAACCTCCTTGTCATCAGATCTCGTCATGGGTCCCACAGGCTTGCGCATCGAGGTTTGACTTTCTCGATTCTCATCATCCTTCCTCTTCGGCCTTGTACTTGTTTTCAAGTGCATTCCATATCTCTTTTGCAGATTTAGTGTTGGTGTACAAGTCGTAGAGACGATCCGAAAGTGCATTCAAGATATGGCCACGACAAATAAGTTCGTCTTCTTCTCGCTTCTTTCGATCAATCCTTGCTTGTTCGGTATCTTTATCGAAAGGTTCGGGCAAGTCTTCCAAATTGGGATCAAGGATGTAGAAGATTTTCAGCGCCGTTAATAGGAACTTAATTTTGTCTTGCCACCTTATGAAGCTGGTACCATCAAAACGATCCAAGCAAACTAAATCTTGATTCATCAACTTGATTGTAGTCATGGTTGTGTCTCCTTCGGTTGCCATCGCAAAATTTCGCTTTTAGATTGTTGAGAAATTTCCTTTCTCAAATAAAATATGCTATAACGAAGTTAACACAAAACTTGAAACAAAGAATCAAGGAGAAATCAAAAAATGCAAAATGACTTGAATCGCAAAGAATGCTGTCCTAAAAGCGAAATTTGCTCCCTCTCTGAATGAGAATGCTAAGGGGCCTCCAAACAAATTGTTTTAGCGGATTTCAAGCATCAAACCAAGTATCAAATAGCACAATTGATAAACTTGAAGAATAGGAACAAGAAGAGCAAATTTTGAAGATTCTAAGTATAAAATTTAAGATTTTGGATGATAATCACTATTGAAGGTTTTATGATCAAAAAGTTATTCAAAACCATGAATTCTATACTTATTTATAGAATTATATCATCCCAAATCGTTGTTCATGTAATTCTTCACGAAAGAGTGCCAAAAATAGTTGAAAAGGTGCATGAGAAATTCTGAAAAAATTCTCCAACGGTCAAATTTTTTATACCACGCGATCGCGCGATGCCTAGAAAATATATGCAGTGACCATTATTACTTAACCACGCGATCGTCGTACCACTAATCACGCGATCGCGTGGTTCTTCATTTTTGCCGGACCTTCAGGTCCGGTCCGGACCATTTGGTCCGTCCAGTTTTTATTTGGTCCAATTTTTCACTTCTTGGACCGGTTCCTTATATTTAAGACCGGTTCTTGCACCATTTCAACTATATGTTTATATATTTGAACAACAGTTTCATAACAGGCTCTAGCCGCTAGAGTTCGGCTCGTAAATAGCTTGGGCTTAGCTCGACTTGTGGCTCGAGATGAGTTTTTTTTTTGAGGGACTAGCTTGGCTTGAAACTAAATTATTTATATAAATAATCCCAAACCGATCCTTTCTCATATCACCTTTGAAAATCTCCACAGTTATTTTCCTCCTTATCTCGAGTGCCTTCATTTAGGGCTGGGCAAAAACCGACCAAACCCGCCCAAACCGACCCAACCCGATCGGTTTGGGTCGATTTTTCATGAAAATTGGGTTGGGTTGGATTTTTTTTTTAAATTTTTTTTCGGGTCGGGTCGGGTTGCGGGTTGGGTGAATAACCCGACCCAACCTAACCCAAAAAAAAAAATACAGTTTTTTTTTTTTTTTGTAATGAAACTTGACTTATTTGAATATATTTTAATTTTATTAGCAAGTGCTCAATTTATTGAATCTTTGGTTATTATAGTGTACATAATTGATTTGAATTAAAGATAGATTCATGAGTTTTTTTTTTTTTTCAAAAATTTTACTAATTGGGCCAAAGCCCAAACCGACCAACCCGACCCAACCCGACCGAAATTTGGTGGGTTGGGTTGGGTTTGAATTCGTAATTGGGTTGGGTTGGGTTGATTTTTTATCAACCCGACCGTGATGAATTGGGTTCGGGTTGGGCAAAAAACCGACCCGACCCAACCCACGCCCACCCCTACCTTCATTAGCATCACATCATCATACTCACTTTTTTTGGTTTTGGAAGAACTCTTAACTGGTGGTGAAGAATCATCAGCATGAATAGAGCCTGGAAATTGAGGTAAGAAGCACCTTCTTTGATCCACCTCTTCGTGTAGGGAAGAGAATGCAAATGGATAGCGGATACCAATGAAACCCTAGCAAAAGAAATCGATGAAAGTAGGCAACAAAAAATTCACAAGTAAATTATAGGAAAAATCAAAGGAGCACCTTTCCAAAAAAAAAAAATGCAACAAGAATGAGAAAATTAATAAATATAAATTGTACAGAAACTTCTAGAATAAAAAAAAAAAATTCATCCGATAAAATCTGTCCAATAAAATAAAATCCTTAAGAGAGTGGAAAAAACAATGAAAACAATAAGCTCCAATGAAAAATTCCTAAAATAATCAAACCCCCACAAAAAACAAATTCCTAGAAAGGAAAAATTGAAAAATTCCTAAAATAATCAAACCCCCCACAAAAAACAAATTCCTAGAAAGGAAAAATAGAAATCTATATATATATTCCTTTTTTTAATTAAAAAAAAAAAAAAATCCCACCATAAATTCAAAATGATTTCGTGGACACTGTATTGTGTTCCCATTTTTGACAGTTTGGAGATTTCAAGGGATATTTACCGAGTACGTAGCAGTTTATTAACTGCTCCATAAAATAAGTGAACAAATCGTTCACTTCAAATGTGTTGGGAACTGCAGAAGCTAAAACATCCATTTAAATTTATTTCTATTTATTGAAAAAATAAAATTCCAATTTCTTTTTATGTAACGCCATTCCCGCCGCAATTCAAACTGATTTAGTGGACAATTTAATTTATTGGCTCCCATTGTTGGCAGTTACAGATTTCACATGAAAATAACTGAGTAGCAGTTTATTAACTTCTCCACAACATTAGAGCACATATCGTCCACTGCAAAAGCTAGGAACTCAAAAGGAAAAATAGTGCATTCAAATTTGTTTCTCCAACTTTTGAAATTTACATGCGATTCTCAGTATTTTAGTCTAATTTATTTCACAAATCATCTCTCTTACCAGCTATCAAGCCCAATCACATTTCGCATAATGCTGACATCCTTGTTGAAGGATCTCGACAAAAAAAGAATCAAGGTTCTTGATCATTTACCCTATTTTTACTTAGGGTGACAGAATACAGGCGAGTGTAATAACGCCCCACATATCAAAGTTTGCTCAAAAGATTCATGAGAAAATGATGTGCTACGTACATAACAAATCCTAGAGTTTAATATTTTTTTATAAATTTGTTTAATATTATCCTTGTAAATTTGTTCGTACCAAAATATTAAATGTAATGCATGTGCTATTTAAATCCTAGAGTTTAATTTTTTTTTTATAACATATTTAAATCATTTTTGGGGTTTTCATTAGCAATCTACTTAATTTTAGTTAAAAGACCGAGGTCTCGTGTTATATTAACCTATGTTAGACTTTTAAAAGTTGTTTCTAATAAGGGGATAATGATATACCTGATGGTGTTTTGAATGAATTCATATCAATGTGCAGATGAATCTCATCATCCTGAACAAGAAAATATACATATATAGTCATGTTAACCACAATATTTTGATAAGAAATGATGTACAAAATCAAACAAAAATTCCTTTCAATGACTTGACAAATGGTAAATTCATAATTCCAAAATCCAAACATTCAATTTTGTATTAATATTTGTAAAAAAAAAAAATTTAAATATTTATTTATTGTGAAAAAATCCAGTTTGCAGCAATTTGGTTGACATTCCAGTTCAATATGAAAGAGTGGAACATATAAATTTAATTCCGAATTCAACTGGAAGAAGGCAACACAATAATGTCAGGAAAAGGAACCATGCATGCATCGTGTATAGTTTCAATCGGGGTGACAAACATTGAAGATTTAAATGAAATTGATGATTTCAGTATTCTCTTCACTAAGTAAACTCAATTAATAATAGGAATGCATGTTTATCATTATGGATTAATTTTGCAACTTTATTTTTCAAGCTACCAAGACATATAGCAAGTAATATATAACTTGAATAAATAGGTATGCATTAATCATTCTGGAGGAAAATCAATGATCTAATGTTGTATATAACACAAATAGGATTGCATGGATTTATCATACTGTACTTAAATGGAATAGAACTAAACATTAATAGGATTGCAGGGAAAATCATGTTGGGAAATCTAGGAAAATAAACTACAAAATAAAATAGGAGAAAAAACATTTACTTACCGGAACTGTACCGGAATTGAAGTTTTTTCGAGAGAAGTTCATTTCTGGCAGGCACATATCTCAATGTAGCTCAACAGCCATTCCAATGGATTACAAGTAATAGATCTGGAGGTTTTCATTTCAAGATATGTCCTAAGGTCTACATAATATTACATATTATTACAGTTAAATGACTACACAATTATAGCAGTTAAATGACTACACAATTATAGCTTACACTGTCAGATCTAGCCTAAGATGTTAAATTACATAACCATCAAATAGACAATCTAAAACAGATTATTTTGAAAGTAAAATAGCCTGTCTGCCCCCCCCCCCCCCCCCTTGATTATTAACAATTTTTTGTACAGTTTTTTGACTTCCCATGGGGTTCACACCAATTTTGTTCTTCAACGCCTACCATTGTTGATCATTTATTGTACAAAACTTTAATTTTTTGGCCAAGAATCGAGGGCCAGACAGAGGCATAATCTTAGGGCCGTTCTCTGTGTTTCAATTTTGGATTTTGAGTTTTAAATTTTGTTTTGAATTTTGGATTTTGGTTGTTTGTTTTGGAATTGCTGAAAACATGTTCTCTTTGTGATTTTAGAAAACTGTTTTCAAAAATAGAAAACTGAAAAATACGTTTACTTTGTAATTTTTTGATATATTTATTTTGTGATATTTTATATGTAAAAAATAGTTGATTTGTTGAATTACATTAATTTTAATGTTAATAAATCAGTTAGTTCCGTATGTCAATAAATTCATCATTAATATTGGTTCAACTAAACAAAAATTTAACCTCATACCAACAAAATCTTAACATGGATCTATATATAATGGCAAAATAACATAAGAATTTCAAGTGAAGGAAGTGTTTCACATTTACAAAAAAATAAATAAATAATCTTAACATGGATCTATATAATGGCAAAATAACATAAGAATTTCAAGTGAAGGAAGTGTCTCACTTTTACAACAAAAAAATAATAATAATAAATTTATAAAAAAAAAAACTTAAAATAGATCTATATATAATGGCAAAATAATATAAGAACTTCAAGTGAATGAAGTGTCTCATTTTTACCCAAAAAAAAAAAATCTTAACATGGATCTATATATAATAACAAAAGAACATAGGAACTTCAGGTGAAGGAAGTGTCACACTTTTACAAAAAAATAATAATAATAATAATTTACAAAAAAAATAATCTAAACATAGATCTATATATAATGACAAAATAACATAAGAACTTCAAGTGAAGGAAGTGTCTCACATTTTAAAAATAATAACAATAAAAAAAATTAAAAAAAATCTTAACATAGATCTATATATAATGGCAAAATAATATAAGAATTTCAAGTAAAGGAAGTGTCTCACATTTACTTAAAAAAAAAAAAAATCCAAAACGCGCGTTTTGGTCGTTTTGGACTTTTTAATACAAAATATTCAAAACGCAATAAACTCGTTTTGAGTTTTCTTTGTATTTTTTTTGATGTTTTGGAAAACGCGTTTCTGAAAATGGGTAAAGTGAACGCGTTTTCGATATTTTCAAAAATCGAAAACTCAAAACGTGCTAAAAACAGCAAAGATAACAGAGCCATATATTTTCATATCTTGGTTTCCCAAGATAATCATCAAACATAAATGTAAAAATAAATAAATAAAATTGTAGTCTCACATCTTCGTGGTCCTATACTTCAATATTCGTATTTTTGGAGTCCTATTTTATTGATGTCGATGTGAAATTAAGGTTACGTGAGAGTATATGTGAGAAAGGAGATAAAAAACTAAGTTGGAAAGGAGAGAAGAAGTTGAAAAGGAGTGATCGATAAAGCAATTGGAGATGTATCAACTATGGAAATAGATAACAAAAACAACAAGACTGTTGACGACACTTCCTAAATGGAAATGAGCTAGCAAAGAATTGATGGTGGAAATGAATAGAATGTTCGATAACACTGTAACAATTTTTAATTTTTCAAGGTAAGATTTGTGGCTAAAAAGTGGAAAGAGAAAATTTGGATGGTTAAAAAGTAGTTTGAAAAATTGTGTTAATTTAATTCTAAGTATCCATGTCGATCAATCAATTTGAGTTATTTTTAGATGAAAAGAAAAATAAAATCGTAGTCAGATCAGAACTGAACTGAGAATATATTGAGTCGATAAATGACTCAATTTGATGATGATTTAACAGTCAGCTTTGAAGTTAATTTCAAAAGGGTAATTCTAGATAGACATTCTTTGGAGATATTATTAAGTAATATTGTGACATGCCACGCATTCATTTGTGGTTAAAAAGTAAGTGGTGGGGTAGTTGTTTTTATCACCCAATGAATGTATAACATGTCATCATATCACTTAAAAATGTCTCCAAAAAATATCTTCCTAAAATTATTGATTTCAAAATAACGAGGGTTTTAGAGTATTTATTGTGTTGATTGTCTCTTAAATGAGCATTTACCCCTATTTAAAGTTAATAGGGAGGTATAGACATAATTGTTACAATACATCTTGTCTTCAGGCCATGATGACATCTGTGAATTATATTTATGACTAATTACGGACAAATGATTATACTAACACATTATAGATAATGATAATTATTGACATATATTTGACTGATTTGACCATTCTACAGAACCTCCCTTTTGGTGTTGTCGTGGTGATTTCAACTCATCTCTTGGATTCATCTCGCCTCTTAAGATCATCTCGTCTATCAAAATCACCCCTTCTCCCAGGATCAGCTCGCCTCACAGACGGGTCGCATCGTGAACCTTCGCCCCGACTCGTTGATTCTTAAGGTTGCCAACTAGCCTTAAGTCAGTTTGGATATATTTCCAATTCGCGTCTTTATTAAAGCTACGCATTGACCGTTGAATTTTAGAACTGTTCAGTCCACGTGTCCACCTCAGCTCGATGCCAAACTGAGACATACAAATGAATGTATGTGAATGATGCCAAACTCGCGTACAAATTGAGCAACGAAGTGATGAAACCAATCTTTAAACTCTCCATTTCAACAAAACAAGAATTCTAGTGGTGTTGATCATATTGTGAATGATTAAATATTACTCTATCATTACCACAAAAATAACAAAAATTCTACTTGTACAAACAAATCTTATAAATTAGTGTACAAACATAAATTAATACCTATTTTACCCTTTAGTTAAAAATATAACTAATACCTTATTTTACATATTATCTTATTAAATTTAACACATAATAAATTTTAAAAATTTAATTACTTTAAAATTTTTATTACTTATTTCATAATTAAAAAATATTATGCCTGTTTATGATACACATATACTTCACGAAAAAAAAAAAAGATTTAATTAAAAGTTTACATAGTGAATATTTAGAATTAGAAAGAACATGAAGAAGCTTAAATACTGATCATATTGCCATAAAAAAATATAAAGAAATTAAAAGACTAGTCTTACAACATAATGAATATTTAAGATTAAAAGAAGAAAACTTGATTAGACAAGAAGATATTAGATATATGGATGAATTTGAAGAAAGATTTTTAAGAAGAATAAGACAAAGATTATAATTCCGCAAAATAAAATTTCACGATCCGAGCCCCAGAGTGGTATCAGAGCTAGTAGTTATACTTAGAAATATATTTAGAAAAATGTCTAAAAAATTACCAATAATCGAACCTAGAGTATATAATTATAAATTTAAAGATTTACCAAATAATAGTCATTGGCCATTAATAACTGAAACATATGAAAAATTTATACCATTTATATTATTAGGAGAAGGAGGATTTGGAGAATATAAACAATTAAATTAGACAAATTTATTTTTACTAAATAAATTAGGAATAAATTTAGATAAAACTACAGAACAAAACTTAGAACAAGCAAAAAAACTCATAACAAGTTCAAGAAATTATCAATAATTTGTCATTAGAAATAAGACAAATGATAGAAATAACTAATGATTATAAAGATATAAACAAAAATATACTCACACAAATATTAGAAGTAAAGCAATATGTAAATAACCTATCAAAATAATTAATAACCTTAGAAAATCAAATTAAGCAAATAACTGATAAAATAAATAAAATAGGAAATATGGTAGGAGTATATGAAAATACAATAGAAATTACAGAGCAAAAAACTAATATAGAACAAATAAATATGGTAAGAACAATTAAAGAAGAAGAAATATGGGAAAATGATTTACATAAAAGATTAGATAATATACAACAAAATATTGAAATTGTAAACCAAAATATAACAAAAATATATGATGAAATGGAAAAAAGAAAACCTAAAAGAATAATAACTGACAAAGAATTTAAAGTCATCAATAAATTAGGAATAAATATGATTATTGAACAAATAGAAAAATTTATGGAAAATCCTAAAAGAGAGGGTGGAGAAAATTACATAACAGAAGAAGATTATATAGAAAAATTTAAAAACCTTAAAATAGAAGAAATTAATATGAATGAACAACAAAGAGCTTTAGTACCAACAGGACAAAATCTACCAGAATATATACAACAACCAAGAACTAACCAAGTTAAAAAAGAAACTACAAGTAATACTAATCCACAAAATACACCAGAAATTTATACGAATTAAAGACAAAACCAAAAATTTAAAACAAATAATTTTATACCACAACAAAAATATTACACAATACCAAGTAAAAATTATCCTATAGAATATACACCATGGAGAAGTATGAAGACACAAATTATTTCAGAAGGAAGATGGATAGATTTAGGATGTGTGCAAGATGTAGATTATGAATTAGAATTATGGATGAAATCTATAGCTATGATGGCCTATACTAAAGAATTAACAGGAAAGCAATTACAATTCATGTTAGAAAATACATTTATAGGAACCACTGCAAGATGGTGGGAAAATTTAACAGAAACTTATATAGGACAAGTTAGGAAATGACCAAGATGAAATATGAACTATTCTAAGCAGATATGAAGATGCATTAAAAAGAGAATATACATTAGTAATAGACAGAGATACCAAAATTAGCTCAAAACTAAGAAATAGATATTTATTAGAAAATCTATCAATATGTGATATGTGTTACTTTAAACAATTTGCATGTGAATTTAAAGAATATTTTGAAAAGACAGAATATAATCAGGAAACATATGGTATGAAAATTATGAACCAAATATTCTTTAAATTACCA
The DNA here is from genome assembly GCA_963555705.1 of Ligustrum vulgare. Classification (NCBI taxonomy): domain Eukaryota; kingdom Viridiplantae; phylum Streptophyta; class Magnoliopsida; order Lamiales; family Oleaceae; genus Ligustrum; species Ligustrum vulgare. The sequence continues at coordinate 53,901,113 of OY743175.1, forward strand.
AACTCATGGAATTTAGAATTATTTAAGAACTGAGAAAAATTAGAAATACCATTAAGTAAGAATACAATTTATAGAAATGAGATAACAAGAAAAATGTATGGAAGCAAATAATATGATAAAATTTCATAAAGAAAGTAAAAAATCATTATGCTGTGATAAATTACAATATGAACCAACCCAATGGGGATGTCATCTAGAAAGAAAATATAAGAAAAATAAATATTATAGAAAAAATAAATTTAGAAACAAATTTAAAAATTTAATAAATACTAAAAGTCATATAATAAAACATTTAAAAGGTATAGAGTACCATATAAGAGATATTTAAGGCAAAAACAAAACAAAACTAAAACATACTCTAAAAATCCTAGAAAATGTAAATGTTATACATGTGGAGAAGTAGGACATATATCTCCAGAATGTCCTAAGAAAGATAAAAAGAAAAATATGATGTATATCTCATTAATAGAAAAAGAAAATTACAACTTATTACCTACTGAACAAGAAGAAGAAGAACGGGAAGAAATTCCTAAAGATGAAGAAAATTATGAATTAGAAGAACATGAAGTAATAAATACAATAATGAAATTAGAATCTTCAGAAGAAAGTGAATCTAGTGAAAAAGAATATTTATATATAAATATGATTAGACAAATTAGTGAAGAAGGCATATCTAAAGAATATGAATACTAATTGGAAGAAAACGAAGAACAACTAAATGAAAGATTAATATTTAATCCTAAAATGTATGAAAAGATCTTAAAATCAAAATTAGATGTAGAACCAAAAGAAATATTTAATTTACCATTTTGGCAGAAAAACAAAGAAATAGCATATGTAGCAAGAAACCATAGTCACCCTATAGACATAAGAGATACTACAGGAAATACATTAATACATATAATAAATGAAGAAATTATAAGACAAGAAATAAACCTATTGAATCCTGAACTAAAAGGAAAAATAAAGAACATATATTTAGGAGTCGTACAAATTATAGCAAAAGCCTATTTTAAAGAAGGAATAGATACACCTATAGAATTCTATATTATGGATTATAGAATTATAAGTTCAGTACAAGATGCCTTAACAAGAAATTTAATGTACCAAAAAGTAAAATTCACAATAAGACCAAATTTCCGCATAAGCATGGGAGAACAAAATAAAAATAAAGCCTTAACATTATATTACAGATTAAGAGGAATAGATATGGAACCAGGAAGTAAAACTATAAGTTTAACTATTAGAACAATATATGTTTTTACTAGTAAACATGAAGTAAAAATTAAGAATGCTACAAGAATACACATAATAGAACTCATATTTAAAAATTTATTGGAATACAAACCAGCTAAAGAAAATCCAAGAATGACAATATCAGAAGATATAGAAATATATTTTAATCAAGCTAGAAGGTTAGTAAATATGGATAAACTACAAATAGAATTTGGAAGAAGATTAATTAGCCTAAGAAGAAATACTAGTACAAGATCATTACCTGAAATAGAAAATAGAAATGATTCAGAAAAACAAATAATGACAAAAAATACATAGAAAAATACCAAGAATGAATTTATCTAAAAGAAATGAGACAAAACAATTTGAAGTTATGATAAAAATTAGAATAAATGGAGAATGGAAAGAGGAGAAAGTATTAATAGTGTAACACCCCAAGTTCAAAATCTCAAACCTAGGCGTGTTAACTTTTCTTTACTTAAATGCGGAAAAGAAATCATTTAAAATTTCAACGTTCTCATTTTCTATTATAAAATTTTACAAAAATTTCGACAGAGTCTCCTCTATAAATTGGACATAGTCAACCTGTAGAGGGACATCAAAACCATTTTTATAATACACATCGCAACTCATTCAATCCCAAACATCATCCAAATCATTACGATAAGTCTCAAACTCCTCAACAATATAATTCTAAGTAAATAAACTTTAGCAAATGAAATAAAAGGTACTTTAACCTCAATAATACATGAATTAAAGAATAAATAATGAGAAATTGAAATATATTCTAATTTAACTTTATTTAAAAGGGTTGAAGCGGGTATAGCCTGAGTCTGTCACCAAGTGCTCTCCTTGGATCACCTAACTTTCATCACCTGAAATGTTGGGGAGGGATTGGGGTGAGCTAAAGCCCAGTAAGTAAACTTTATGCATGAATGCATGCTTATGACATGAATGCTTTAAAATTTTCATATATGTATCCCCTTTTGACTTTACTTTTCAGAACATTCAAACTTTTCAAACTTTCACTTAACATTTCAAAACTTTCACTTCATTTCAAAACTTTCACTTCATTTCCATCGTGAGCTCACTTGATGTAACTTCTAGTCAATCAGATAACAGTGGGCAATTCTTATTTGGAACCAAATTAACATTCACATTTCCACCGCAAAGCGGCTCATTCATTTCATTCCACCGCAAAGCGGCTCATTCACTTCATTCCACCGCAAAGCGGCTCATTACATTCGGGTACGCCGGTCCCCCGCGTCCCATTTCCCACTCGCATCTTTCATGACATAGAAGCACACCCATTCTTTCTTGAAAAACTTGGGACACATAACTTTTGACAAAAATTTCACTTTGACACATTCCTTTCATTAAAACATTTGACTTCCCCTTTTCGATGCCAATGCATGCTTAATGATGCAATGACATGATAACGTGCATGCTTGAACATTTCCTTAAATACACATAATTGCATATGGTAAGCTGAAAGCATTAAAATTTGATAATTAACACGAATGTCAATCAAGCACATTAATTCCACATTAAACATTCAACTTTGATTAAAGTAGGGGAAGTTTACTTACTTGACGTCCTTAGTATTTACCGTTATCTGGATTTGCAAGTGGAGGAGCCTCGACTTCCCGTGTCGTCAATGTGCCAAAATCCTAGTTGTATCCATTCATTTAGTAAAACATACTCTCAGTTCAAATTGATATATTCATCATTCTTTTAACATTACATTAAACAAGTTAAAACAATAAATCTTCTTTCCCTTTTCATTCTTGTGATCATTTCTTCTAAACAAGGTATTAAGATATATTAAACACTTCCATACAATACTCGAAATAAAAAGATTTAAATCATTCGACAAAACGTATAACTTTTAGTTCACAACCACATTCGTTATTCATTTTAATAATAATCAAACATTAAACGAGATTAAAACTTCAATTTAACCCAAGCGTGACTTTACATAATAACCAAAACACATAAAATCATATTCGAGACAAGAAAATGAATCTCAATGCACATTAGAAGGTCTTCTCATCTTTTAAATTCAAACTTAAACTCAAAATTCCGTAACTTTAGAAATTACTTAATCATGGTTCTAACAAGTTCACAAATCTTAAAATAACCATTTATTACAAACTTTACCAAAAAGCAATTAAGTAATTTCATAAATCTAATCAAATTCGAAAAACTGAATCTATAACTTTTAATCCAAAATTAACCTAACCATTGGTCCATTGGTTAACAATTGGATTCATATATTAAAAATCTAAGAACTAACTAGCTAATATGACTAAAGTCATTTATATCAATACATGAAAATTCTCAAATTTCTCAATTTACCCAGAATAACATAAACTTAATTAAATTAACTCAATTTAAACAAGGTAATTTTCACAAATTCTAAATATGAAAAATTATCACTATAATTCAAACTCAAATAAATAAATCAAAGTTAAACCAAAGTTTACCAAATTCCTACTAACAAATCTAACCATTCGTGAAATTTTCCCCTCATAATTAGGTACTAACAATCTTAAATTCATACGTTATCCAACTTTACCCAAATTCTAATTATAAAATTCGAAATTAGACTATAATCCAAATTTGAAAATATACAATATATATATATATATATAATCCTCCACAACTCTGAATTTACAGTTATTATATAAGAATTAAACTAAAAATATATCAATTAACCAAATTAATGCTTCCATTTTCAAAATCTGAAAATTGAATCATATAACCTAAAAATCTGAATTTATACATATTCCCACATAAAAATCCAAAATCTACATATTTACATACACCTATACATACACAATAATATACACATTCCCATACATCAATACTCACACACAAAACCATCATTAAATCCTTAATTTATGGTAAAATTCGAAAATCAACCAAAAACCAAAATCTGAAAATGTGAGAAAATACATATATACTTACATTAAATCCATTTATACATCAACCTATACATAAAATTCAGCATATAAATCTGTGTGTGTGTGAGCGGGTGTGTGTGTGTGCAAACCCATGTGGCAGTGTGAGGGAAAAAGGGGTGGGAGGCCTCACCGGTAGGTGGTGGTCGAGGTCGTGGCCGCCGGTGGCGCGCCGCAAGGGCAGAGAGAGAGAAGTTGAGGGTGAGGTGTGCGGGTGAGTCGCGAGAGAGGCTAAGAGATGAGGGAGAGACGAGAGCCGAGCGTGAGAGTGAGGAGTCCGAGAGGTTGAGTCGGGTGTGGGAGGGGGTTAGGGTTATAAATTTGATTTATTTTGTAAATTGCGAGTTTAGTCCCTAGGCTCCTAAATTTGGCAATTTAAGTCCACAACTCATAAGTAAATTTCATAGTGCCACCAAACCTTTTCCAACTTCAATTTATACAATTTAGGTTACTTACCACTTAATAACAATAGAAATCAACAAGTTTAACAAATAAAACAAACAATTAGACATAGAATTGTACATAAAAAATTTATAAACATTTTAATTGGCACATTGATCGAGACGGCATCCAAGTCCTTCCACTGCAACATAATTCATATTATCGACATTAAAATATCATTAAAATTAAAATTTATAATAACATTAAAATAATTATTACGTGAAATTTAAGGTTGCACGTAAAAATGAAAAGCGGTATTACAAATAGATACTGGAGCAACTGTATCTCATATAAAAGAAAATATAATAGGAGATTTAGAACTTAAAGTAACAAATAATCCAATTCAAATATAAGATTATTTTGGAAATATTCATCCCATGGATACTTATGTAGAATTACCAATAAGAATAAATAAAAGAAATGAAATAATCATAAACATGTACGTAGAACATACAGGAAAGGTAAATACGAAATTACTATTAGGAACATATTTCTTAGAGCAAGTAAAACCATATTACATAAAAGATGATAGAATGCTATTAACAATACAAAATGAAAATCTAGTTATACCAAGGTTATTATGAATAAAATACAAGGAGGAAGAGAACATATTTATATACTAACCAAAATGAATTACAATGGATATCTTAGCAGAAATTATCATGCATTGTTTAATATAGGAGTATCATCCTGTTTATTTAAAGAAAATCCAGAAATGTGGAATAATAAAAAAGATAATGAAGAAAGAGTAATACTTGCAGGATTTGATGGAAGCACAAACCTAATAACTAAAGTAGCAATGAATGTTAAAATACAAATAGGAAAATATGAATTACAAATACCTTATGTATATCAATTTAATGATATACCATGGGATATATTATTAGGAAATAATTTCATAAAACAATATTATCCAATAACTATTGATGAAAAAGTTATACTTTTATCTACCCCTTGTCACCATATAGCAATAGCAATAAGAATTAATGATCCTTACTGTAGAGAAAAAATGCCTCATATAGCAACTCAGCGTGATGTTAACACGAGCAACACAATTTATGTCTAATAAAAATAGAATAAATCTAGTACAAGAACATTTTGATCACATAGAAATAAAAAATATTACAGAAAAATTATTTAAATTATCAGGAGATAATCCTTTGAAAAAATGGCACATAAATAAACATATGTCAGAAATTATATTAGAAGATGACACTAAGATTATTAGTGTAAAACCAATTAAACATACACCAAAAGAATTATCTAAATTTGAAATGCACATAAAAGAAATGCTAGAAAAGAAATTCATTATAGAATCTAACAGTAAATATAGTAGTCCAGCCTTCATTGTAATAAAACATTCAGAACAAAAAAGAAGAAAATCTAGAATGGTAATTAATTATAAAAGGTTAAACACTTATACAAAAGAATTAAAATATCCAATATCAAACCAACAGGTATTATTTAACCAAATTAGAGGAAAGAAATATTTCTCTAAATTTGATCTTAAATCAGGATTTTATCATATTATGTTAACTGAAGAATCTAGACATTTAACAGCTTTTACGGTACCATAAGGATTTTATGAATGGAATGTATTACCTTTTGGATTTAAAAATAGTTCAGGAGAATTCAAAAGGTACATGGATAAAATATTTAAAGATTATTATCATTTTATTACAGTATATATTGATGATGTTCTTATTTACTCTAAAACTAGACAAGATCACCTAAAACATCTTAATATTTTTATAGATATTGTAAGGAATAATGGAATTATATTATCAGCTACAAAAATGGAGATAGCTAAAGAAAAGGCAGAATTTTTGGGATCTATAATAAGCCAAGAAGGAATAAAACTCCAAAAACATATTGGTACAAAAATACAAGAATTTGACAATCATATAAAAGATAAAACACAATTACAAAGCTTTTTAGGACTTGTAAACTAGACTAGGCAATATGTACCTAACTTAGCAAAATATTTAATCTCATTACCAAAAAGACTAAAAGGAAAAACTAGATGGACACCATGGTCTAAAGACGAATAAGAAGAAGTACAAAAAATTAAAGACATTTGTAAAGATTTACCAGAATTAGAATTACCCAAAAAAGAATGTGATTGGATTATATAAACTGATGCATGCGAAACAGTATGGGGAGCAGTACTTAAATATATTTATCCAAATGAGGATGAGGAAATGATTGCACAATATACTAGTGGCAGTTTTACTCAAACTCAAACTAATTATCATATAAATGAAAAAGAATAATTAGCTGTAAAATTTGCTATTAAAAAGTTTGAATTATTTATTGTCACTACAAAATTAAAAATTAGAACCGATAATACACAAGTCAAATATTGGTTAACTAAAGAAATTGATCCAACTATCGCAAATAAGAGGTTAATTAGATGGCAAGTAGAACTTAGCCATTATGATTTTGAAATTATTCATATTAAGGGTACTGACAATGTTATTGCAGATTATTTATCAAGACATGGAAGACATACTTATGAAAGTAGAAGAAATTAATTTGGCCATGGGTCAAATGAATATCAACTATTCAAATCTATTCAACCATGTGAATACTTGCATGGCGCAAATTGTACAAATTAACAGTGAACTAACCTTTTACAAGTCAAGGGTTAATTCTCTTGAGGAAATGTACAAAGGAGGATCTCAATCCTCTCTAGTGAATAATTTGTCTGTAGGACTTCCTATTGAGGAAGAAGTATCTAATGTATCAATTATTGGAAGTTCATCTTCCAAAGCCATTGGCAAAACTATTGAACCATCTAAATAAACTTTTTTAGAAGTTGGGAAGAAACCAGCAGTCGTAACAAATGAACTATCAGAAAAGGAGAGAGTCATGAAGAAACTAGAGACATTCTTGAAGTATGTTGAGTATCTAAACAAGAGGACAAAAGAAGGAGAATGACTAAGGACAATTAGCCATCAAAAAATCAATAAAACAATTATTTTTCCAGGAGCGGAACCAAGAACAGTCAGGGGCTGTTTGACCAAGGACTTATTCAGTGCATCTACCCTAGCAAGGATATGAAGGAAATATCATTATTACCTAATTCTATCAAGGCAGCAGTTAAAACATATTTTGGAATTACCAAAGCTGAAAAGATCTATGTCAGGATTTACTCAGTCATTCCAGAATTTATTGATGAAGAATTTCTAAGGGCAGAACATATTGTAAAACTTGGAGTGACTAGCAAAGCTATTCTTTCAGAACCAGAAATTAAACCATTTAACAAAGAAGAACAGATACAAGCTATTCCAGAAAAAAAGGTATTGAGATTTAGAGTCATGTATACCGAATTAAGGGATACCTTTACACAAACTAATGTTTGGGTATATAAATCTAATGATGAGAAATTATTAATCTATAGCATTGCAAGAATTAATCAAGTTAATTGTCAATTATGGAAATTAAGAGAATATGCTGAGAATATACTTGTTAGCAAATTTGGATCTTAGCAAATGAGCCTATGAATATCTACATTAACTAATGGAGGTAGAAACGGGTCACAAGTGTAATAATTGTGAGGACCTACTCAACTATAATGAAGATGAAGCCTACCTTGTCTGAACATGAATTATTCAAGGCATGGGGGTCCAGACCCATGTGAAACTTTAGAAAAGCAGTAGAAATTATTGTAGCTTTAGCTTTACTTTATCTACTTTAATTCTTAGCCAAGTATGTAAAAGATAGGGAATATTATCTTGTTCCCCAACTTTGCTTTTACCAACTATAAAAGGAGGAGTATCTCCTCATTGTAAGCATCGAAAAATCATATTGGTTTTCAGTAATAAAAATCTATATTCTCTCTATCTATTGTCTTTCTTTTCATTCCTAGTTCAAGTTTTTTTTTTTTTTATCAAACCAATCCAGAAACAATTAGCAGAAGGTATGAGCAACTAAACTCCACATAGATCTATATGAAGCCATAAAATAGTTGGTAATACTCTATTTATTTCTGAGTACATCTAGAGGTAGGAAACGAAACTGGATTGTGCTGAACCTCTCTGAAGTGTTTGTTTAAGTATTAAACAGAAAGTGTTGGAGTAAGTCTTTCGAGCATCCATTAATGCGGAAGTCTTTCGAGCATCAACGATCTCCTATGAAGTTGTGTTTAATACTTAGATAAATAACTGAAGAGTATTTGGTCAAAAATATTTTAAAATCAGATTACAAAGAAGCGTGATGTACCCATATATAGAAAGAAGTATTGTTGATTATTTATGGTGTATTATATATCGTCTTTTTTATTGATATTATCCAAGTACTTTTATCATAGTCTTAAATTTATCATTTTGCTTATGATATCTCTTGCATGTTTTTACATATGTTGAAAATTTGTTTTTACTATTCCAAGAATTAACTATTTGAAGAGGATTTGAATTAATAGCTTAAATCTAAATATTTAGTTTTATAATTTATGAATTCAGAACATTTAATAGAATTAAATCTTTCAGAAGTAAACGACTTTAAGTACTTAAGAGAATAAACAATTAGAAATTATAAGAGAAGGTTTAGGAAGATTTTATAATTTATTAGATTACGCAATAAAAGAACCCTCATTTACAGATTTTTCACAATTTACTAGAATTATAGTAAATAAAGGAAGAATAATTAGTGATCTAGAGAAAAAAAAATGAAGAATTAAATATAATTATTGAAGAAGAAACTTTAACATACAATAATATATATTACGCATTTTATGTAAACAATAAATTTAGAGATATAGACATAACATCAGAAAATTAAATGAGTTATAACCAAAAGGATAACATAGTAATTAAACATTTAAAAATTTTGCCTTTTAGCTATTTGTACAATTGTTTGTACAAATAGCAAGGTCCCAAAAATAAACTCATTTATAATTTAACTTCGATTTAAAAAATGTAAATAGTAAAAAATATTTTCTTCTTACATTTCCTAATATACCCTTTTATAAATAATAGTTTAAATAAGAAAATTGATTTCATATTTATTGACAACAAGGCACTTTAAGTAGGAATATATTAAAAAAAAAATTTAAGAGCATCTTTAATGGCTTGGGTCGGTCATGAGTAGGGGTAAATGTGGGTTGGGTTGGGTTGAGTCGATTTTTTGCCCAACCCACTATGGTCGGGTTGATAAAAAATTAACTCAATCCAACTCAAACATGAGTTCAAATTCAACCCAATCTAACCCAATCAAGTTATGGTTGGATTGGGTGGTTTGACTTTTGGTCCAATTGTCTAATAATCTTAGAAAATTAAAAAGTTATGCCCAAAAATCAACTATTAACTCAAATAAATTATGTACAATACAATAAGCTCAAATATAATAAATTGAGTACTTGTTAATAAAACTAAATCATATTTGAGTTTCATCTAAATTTAAAATAGACTTAAGATTCTTGAAATTTAAATGGTCCTATATTTTTAAAATTTTGATTGGGTTGAGTTGAGTTGAGTTGAGTTGGGTCGGGTCGGGTCGAGTTGGGTTTTTCACAAAAAGACACACAAAATTCGTGGGTCCCACTTTAATATCTCTTTTTTCTTCTCTCACTTCCACTTACTCCTCGATTTTCTTCACAAAAGTCCTTCACAATGTTCAAAATTGGGCATTGTACTTGATCTCTTTCACTATTTTTTTATTAATTTATTTTAATTTGTGTCAATCTCTCTCTTCCTTTTTCATTTTTCTCTTTTTTTTTTCTACTTTCAACATCCACCTCGTATCCCCAATTTAATCTTAAAATAATCTCTCTCTCTCTCTCTCTCTCTCTCTCTCTCTCTCATTCAAGGACCTTACCTTTCACACACCCATTAAAGATGCTCTTAAGAATTCAACTATTAAAAATAAAAGTTGCCAATAATTTGAAAAAAATGAAGAAGGATAGTAAGCTTACTTATATGAAATAGAAAGAGTATATAGCCCTTGTTTGGCCCCATTATTCAACACATTTTTCTCTATCTTCCTCTTAATCACACATTCTTAAATACAATTTTCTTTCTTACTTTTTAACTTCACATTTAAAAAAAAAAAAAAATCATTATCCCATACTACATTTTCCAAAAAAAAAAATAATTTTAATGAGGATCAAACAAGGGCACATATTATATAAAGAAAGGCGAAAGGAAAGGCAACACAATTCAGACGAAGACGATGAGATCACGAAGAAAAAGGAAAACGGTGCTCTCGTTAAACCCCCCCCCCCTCTTCTCTCTAGAGACTTGTTATGGTTCGAAGTGGATGAAAATGAGAAGAACTACACTATTTTTATCAAATGACGATGAAACAACACCTCTATGGATCACACGACATTGTTTAGTACTTAGACAATGCGATGCCGTTTCAGTTAGATATGACAAAAAAATTCAACCCAAACCAAACTTAATGGGTCCCCTACCCAAATGGGTTGAAAAGTCGTGGGTTGACGGGGTGGGTTTGGGGCGAGTTCTAGCAATATGAGAGAGACGAGTTTTGGCCGTCCCGGATAATTTAATTAAAAATAAATAAATAGGAATTTTTTTTAAAAAAGAAATTAATCCCCAAATTTCGCGAGACGGGCACGGGCCGAGAGTATCATCCCGTTGCCAACACTAGTTTCAGTTGATAGCGTTGAACGCAAGAATTACAAATAGTTTAGATATTCCCCCCTCCCCCCAAAAAAAAAATGTGGCCATCATGTCCGTAAGTGGGAGTCACCACAATTCGTGAAAGTTATCAATGCCCTCCATCCTGATTTTGGGAAGCATAACATGCGATTTACCTCATTAACCAATGTTCCAGGAGATGATCAGCTCGAGCCCTCAAGGTGTGACCCTTTTTTTTTTTTTTTTTTACAAATAGTTTAGGTATTCCTCCAAAAAAAAAATTTGTGGCCATCATGCCCATACAGGACCTACATGACTGAATGTAGTGTTGGCAACGGGACGGATCGGGGTTCCCCGAATTTTTTTGGTCCGATCCGGATCCGCCCCGCGATCCGTTAGATTTCGGGTCGGGTCGGGGCAGATCAGGTTCGGGTCGGGGCGGATCGGTCCACTGATCCGCCGAATTATTTTTTTAATTTTTTAAATATATTTTAAATTAAATCTTTTATAAAAAAATTAGAAAAATTATTTTTTTTATTAAATTTTATTTATTTTATTGAAACGAGACGTATAGAGGCCGATTCGCCGATTCAACGGATCGAGTTTTTTTGCCATCATTTATTGGAATTCTTTCTTCAAATGAAGAACATGAAAAATGTGTTTTCTTTAAAATGCAAAGATTGCAGGTTATTCCCAGAAATTAAAGTTTACTACAAAATTTACATATTAGATTTTTATACATGATAAAAAAATTATATTAAAAAAAATGTCGGATCGCGGATCGGGGCGGATCGGATCAGCCCCGATCCAAATCCGCTCCGTGAATTTTCGGATCGGGGCGGATCACATAAATTTTGATCAGTCGATCCACGGATCGGGGCGGGTCGAAGGATCGACGGGGCGGATCGAATTTTTTTGTCATCTCTAACTGAATGACGCCACTCTCCACAAATAAATGTTCATTTATTTGCTTTTATTATTATTTTTAATTCTCCGCTCTCCTTTAGAGCTTCTCCAATGCTCTCCATGGATTGGGGTTGACGTGACAATAAAATAGACAAACTTCTAGATAGCGTGGATAAATAGATAAAGAAGTCAAAAATTTACTCTCAAATGCTTTTTTCTACATTTAAATAATATTGATTATGTAGTATTTTTTATTTAAAATTAAAATTAAAATTAATTACTATGCATAAATTGAGCCTTATTTGTAGAATTTCTCACTGTATAAAAAGTTCAAATAGAAATAATTTGTATCATAAAATATAATTGATCAACGTCCTTATTTATAATAATTAAATAATTAAAAAATAAAAATTAATACTGAGCCAATATGTATCACGAAGCATTTAGATGTTAACGTTTCACCCTCATAATGTCTATTTTTTTAATGTCACGTCAATCTAACATCCCAATCAATATTATCGTTATGAATTGGAAAGAAATTTTTATCATATTTCGTTTATTTTAGGGAGTATTATGCGTATTTCTCCAATCACGGGATGCATATGAGATACTCTTGATGCGAAGCGCCATCCAAACTCTCTCTCTCTCTCTCTCTCTCTCTCTCTCTCTCTTCCAATACAGAAAATAAATTCTCTTCATTCTAAACCATCGCGAAATCCAGGGTTTCATCCCACAAATTTGGCGCCATTATTACTGGTGAATTTATCCATATTTTTCTCATAAGAATGTACGAAATTTATTTATCGCTGATATACCAGAATTAAGAAATTCCGAGATCATTTCTTGAATCTATTGAATCCTTTTTTTTTTTTGGAACTTCAATATTTCTTGATTTAGTCGTGATCGTATGCATACGCGCACGGCGCACATTTACTGTGTACGTATAAATATGTACAGGAATTTGTATTTGTGTCATTTTGCGTTTGTGACATAATTTTCGAGTCTGAGAGATGTTTTTGAGTGGGATGACTGAAGAAAAAGTTACGAAAACGTGTATGGATCTATAAGATTTCCCAATGTATTTAAATTCCAAAATTAAAAAACAGAAAATGAAAAGTTGTATTTACATGTCCATTGCTCTGTGTATGTTCGTGTTTAGACTGATACCTTAGTATCTGTAAGTTTATAATATCTGTATGTTCATTTACAAGTTGCACTGTATTTATTATTTTCTTGTAGGATGAAGTTTTTATTTTTATGAATTTATAAAAGTTATTTATAATTTTATATACATGGTCTCTGGATGGTGACATGGTGTAGAATGGTAAATTTATATGCTGTATGCAGTTTCACATAGTTGTAGCCATTTCATTGAGTTCTTGAAACTCATAATTCAAGAATTTGTTGTGATGGCCAGTGATAAGTTTACTCGGTTTAAAAAAATGAATAATTGAATCTTTATATTCAGTGTCATATGATGCCTTATATTTTGTTACTCCCTTCAAATCACATAAACTGAAGAACCCTCATCCCCTCACCCACAACCCCAACCCCCCTAAATAAATAAATCTTGAGCTAAATAAATAAAAACTTATTGGATAAGATAAATTTTAGCAGTTTATTTGTCAAATAACTAAATATAAATTTAGCCTGAATATGATTACTCTTGATAAATACTCCCCTGACAGATTTCTTATTTTGGTTTTGGTTTGTTTACACGTCACCCACCTCGTAACAAGGTAAAACATGTCTACTGGTCTTGTGTTAACAAAAGAAATAAATGATTGCGAATTTTAAAATATTTGGTGGTATTCAGAATTTCTGATTCAAGTAGGCAAGGACAGGATAATTACAAAGTATTTTTGTTGAAAGTTAAGTTTTTTCTTGGGAAAAAAGAAGGCGAAGGCAAAAATGAGTGTTAATTTATACCATGATGTTCTGGGTCTAGTTGAAGTTCAGTTTATCTCCCAGATTTTCCAGCACTGCATATGGAATCCTGTAGTCTACATTCATGATTTTCAACTTGACTCGACCTTCTTAGTTTATTTGTCTTAGCAGGGATCTGAAAGTACCTGTAACAGTAAAAGTTGTAAAACTAGTCCACAGGTACTTCTTTTACTTGGTGTTGAAATCTGTGGATACATCACAAGTTTTGAACCTTATATAATTTAAGTATGCCAACAAGTCATTTTCATTTCAAGTTATTCATTTCCATGCAAATGTTTTCCAAGTTGTCCGCCATATATTTATTGTAAGGTTGACCCTTAATATATTTTATTTTATTTTATTGTAACAAGAACCTGTTATATACTCCTAATGGATTAGGACATTTTTTAATTTTACAATGTCGATTGTTTTATAGTGCAGCCATCACCATGAAGCCAGGAACATCAAAGTTAAATCCCAATGCAAAGTCATTTATACCATTCTCTCAAAGGGGGACAGCTGATAAAGGAGAAGATTCTGAATTTTCTGCAAGAGAATCAAATTGTAAAAATGAAACTGTCTGGTTTGGAGATCAGTCGGAAGCTGCATTAACACATTGTCAGCCCCATAATGTTTCTAAAAGCTATATCCAATGCACTGATATTCTCCAAACTGCTGAGCTTTCTAAACCAAAGGATTGTGGTGGTGAACTCTATGCTTCATCATCACATAACCAAAATATGATTGCTGAAAAGCTAACGCCCGAGGAAGAATTTGACATGGATTTAACATATCTTCAGAAGACATTTCCTGGAATATCTAAGGATTCCCTTTCTGAAGTCCTTTTAACAAATGACTGTGACGTGGAGTTTGCAGTTGACATGCTGAATCAACTCGGGGTAATTTTCTTTGCAATTTTGACGAATCAAGAGTAGGATGACTTAGGTAGTTGAGTTGCCTCTGAATAGGCCTACAGTCTCTGTCAAACATGTTAGGGGGTAGGCCAAAACAACTTGAGTTTTTGTGGTTACAAATAGTTATTTCAGATTTTCCTAGTGCTGAAAAAGAATTCAAGTAGCCGATCTAATATTTATAAGGTTTAGGTTGTTCAATTGTTTGTGTGCATTCCAATTATAGATGTTCTCACTTGGTCCTTTTTTCTGGTTTACAAGGGCATTCACCCTTTTGAATTGTTTGTGTGGTTGATAACATGCTGTTCCTATTGCTATTTCTAATTGATGTTTAAGAACTAGGTTACATTAATTTGTTTCTTTAATTATAATTTGGTCTGTTTAGTTTATTGTAAATGTAGATTGAAGCTCCTATTCTTTGGTTAAGGACTTAAGGTATTACGAAGATGACACATTTGGTGGTCATAGTGATTCAGTGAAGTTCTTAAGCTTGAAAAGAAGGCCATATGCAGAATCAGAAAGGGGAAGAAGATGAAGAAGAAGAAGAAAAACTAAGAGGGAAAGTTAGGCCTCATTCCTAATATATGATGTTTCACGCATCATAAAAACATATATAAGACAAATTAATACTTCATTTATTTGAAGGATAGGTTAGGTAAACAAGTTATATCTTACCTAAAATAGAGACACATTTATGAAGCTATTAAGCATATTTCTAATGTAATCTGATATTCAGATTCCATGTCTCAAATGAACTGATTATGTGTTTAATTTTTGATTGAAAATCCATTCTTGAGACAAACAGTATAGGGGTGGGATGGTGGAGTAGCATTGGAGTGATGATATCTTTAAGAATTCACTTGAAGGCTTTCTTTACATTTTGTGATTTTCCATACATCGCCGCAATTCAAGGCTAGCAGAATATTGCAGGAGAAGGAGTAGTAGAAAAAAACCGATAGGCGAAATGACACATATGAGCTGGAAAGGAATAAGAATAGGACTCTTTCGGTGAAGGATGACATGTTAATCCTTTACACTATATTGATGGTATTGTCTCTCATAGACTAGCCTTCACTCTCTCTCAACCCATCATTGAACGAGGATTAGGAATAAAACTTGGCTTGTAGTTATTATTTAGCCTATTTCGTGGTGATGCTTAAATGTTAAAAGATTAGTTCGTTTATTTGTTGTCTCTAATGAATGGAGCTGTCTTTCTGTGTCACGCACACGCTGTTTCTATTCAGTTAGCTTATGCTCTTGAAGGGCTTGCATTAGATAGTCATATTTATGTTTAATGATATCAACTCAATTAAACCTTATTTTCTAGAGCCAGATATATATCATCCTGTTTCCTTTTACAGCTATCCCCTGTGGATCTTTCTGAAAAGCTTCCTGGATGTTTGGACATTGGTGATGTGCCAGAAACTGTGTCTTGCTGTTCTCAGAAATTAAAGAACGTGACAGGTGAAGTAGGGGCTTCAACATCTGGTTCATCCAACTAGGACATAGCGTAATCTGGTTGAAATTGACACTAGAAATTTTACAGTCTTTCATACTTATTGGACAGAGCGTAAATAGGAAAACATTTGTTTGTTAGTTTCTGATATGAGAATGATTGCCAAATGTTAATATCTTGGATCGGTCTTGACATGAATGGACGTGTTTTTGCCTTTTGGAATGGTAATTTGTCTACTATGATGTTGACATTGTATAATCTGCCAATTTGAAAGAAATCTTACACGAGCTTGTTCTTGTTATGGCAAAACTTGTATTTGACACAGTTTCAAAATCATGTGTATACATATAATATAGATTTTGTTGATCATAATTTACATCTCTGACATGAAGTTATTAAATTTGACCTGGTTCTAATATCTTGCATTATCCTCGTCCTGGTGCAATTGAATTTGGTTCATAGTGAACAGTTGAATTTGAGGGAGTATTTTGGATTTTCCATGTAATTGATCCAATCAGAAAGAATTGCTTCCAACAAAACTTGAGTAATTTCTCTATCGGTGTTATTGTAATATATTGTAAATTTCATGTAAAATCTGTACTATGAATTATGAAACCACTTCGTGTAGAGTAGTACTCATTTATAAAAAGGAATAATCATAGGTCCCACAAAATGAACAGTTGTTATTAATATGTGATTGAAATGAATATAAAAAAGATGGTTTATGTTATAAAACTATCAATTTCTAAGAACAACATTAGAGAGAAAGAGATGGAGAGAATTCTCATTCCAGAATTGGTGTAATAAATTGGTAAGTATAGGCTCCTATTTATAGGAGTGGACAATGGCACAATCGTAATATTGTAAAGTTTACAGGGATATAATGGTAATATCATTCACATATATACATTATTTATAATACTCCCCCTTGAATGACATATTACGCAATTGTCTGCCTCGTTAAAACCTTGCTAAGAAAACCCAATGGGATAAAACTTGAGCGAAGGAAAAAGAGTACAGTTGCTCCCCCTGATATTGGCCATCGTCAATCGTTGAGTCTTAATGTTCAAGTAGAACAAATCATGTATTGAATCTTTGAAGTTCTTCAGTGTTTCAGTGCTGCCTCGTTAAAACCTTGTCAGTAAAACCCAATGGGACAAAATCTGAACGAAGGAAAAAGAGTACAGCCGCTGCCTCGTTAAAACCTTGTCAGGAAAACCCTGTGGGACAAAACCTGGACGAAGGAAAAAGAGTACAGCATGACAGCATGATTCTCCCCCTGAAGTGTGCAATCAAGTATTCATGAACATTTTGAATAATGATATCATTTTTCTTCTGGAATATATATGAAAATCTTCTTGTATGTAGCCGATATCATAACATTCTTCATAAGATGTGTATGATTTTCTTCATTTGTTGATATCATTCCAGTATAACAATGTGTTGCTGAATTATAGCTTGTTGATAGCTATGATGATGCCTCAAAAACTTTGCTAGGAAAACCCTGTGGGACAAAACCTCAGCGAAGGAAAAAGAGTGCATTATTCTCATTAATTTTCATCAATACGCCTCAACTGTTGCCTCATTAAAAACCTTGCTAGGAAAACCCTGTGGGACAAAACCTCAGCTAAGGGAAAAAGAGTGCAACGCGTATTTATTCCTTTTCATGGAATATCACAAGTATATTGATGCAATCACGAATCTTTTCATCGTATAATTTATGATGAGCTTTATATAAATCGTTCATAGCTCATGATGTCATAACATGCTATATTAAGCAATGTTGTACTAATTTATTGATTGCATCTTTCACTTCTGGTGAATAATCAAATTTAGAATTCACTTCTGGTGAATAATTAAACATATTCATTTTCATATTCACTTCTGGTGAATAATTAAATCTAGAATTCACTTCTGGTGAATAATTAAACATATTCATTTTCATATTCACTTCTGGTGAATAATTAAATCTAGAATTCACTTCTGGTGAATAATTAAACATATTCATTTTCCGAATTCACTTCTGGTGAATATTCATTTTTCGGATTCACTTCTGGTGAATATTCATTTTCCGGATTCATTTCTGGTGAATATTCATTTTCCGAATTCACTTCTGGTGAATATTCATTTCCGGATTCATTTCTGATGGATAATATAATTTTGCATATTGAAAATCAATTGCATGCCCAAATATTCAAATATAATAATAGTACACTCCAATTTCACTTTCAACATATTATATCATGAAGTCATTTGTATCATTCTATAGTGATACTAATCTGGGCATATTGAATCTTTCAATGATTTATACATGTATGTTCTTGCACTTTATAAACTGCAATTTCTAATTTGCAGGAGCATAATCAATCATTGAAATAGATATCAATTTTGACATATAATCTACAATCATTTTACTTGAAATCCCAACGTACCGCGATCAACTGGTACATCAAAGAATACTCTCAAAGTACCGAGATGAGAATCATACATTTTGATCTCACTCATTGGTATATCAAAGAGCTCAAGCTAGTGATTTAGACTATAGTCTATCCACCATATGTCATGTTACACATTTAAGCATTTAGACTTCAGGTCGCAATTTGGACTTCAGGTCCTTGAACAATAATCCCTACATTGGGTTTATATACTTGGCCAAAGTATTATAATTTCATCAACCTCATTTTTATAAGAGGGTATGCAGTCGACTTATTTATCGATTCCATTTTAATATAACATAGAGAGATCTCTATATATGTTCTATCATCAGGTACCTGAGTCTCTTACATTTAACTATGTCCCTTTTATTCACTATGAGTATTTAACCTCAAAGGGATCATTTCAATCATTCAAGAGATATTTATTTTTGGAATCGATAGTCATTATGCTTCAGGCATAATTACGCTTCAGGCGTGTTTTCCCCATAATGTTCTCAAACATTATCAATCGGCTAAAATGCCATAACACATGTCATTCTTTTAGAGATATAATCTCAATCATATATCTAAGTGCGCTTTTGGTGGATTGTATACATATCGCACTTTTACAAATCATAAAGCTTCACAAGCAAATCATAGTATTGACATGTTTGTATAATATTGCTGCATGAGAATAATTTTCTAAACCATTAGCAATATAATATTCTATTATCTCAACTAATTCGTAAAATCATTAATGACTTTAAGATATATTCATGCTAGCATTTATCACTTTGCTCGTAATATCATTACTTGAGCAAATAATCAGTCATTCATTTTCTTAGTGAGATAATTAATTTGCTTTTGAGAACAAGCAGCAATGATAACAATCTTCTGGTTCTTTAATGAATGCCATTATTGAATTGGAATCTAACCAATCATTATAGAACTTCTGGTTCAGCAAGATATTTCACTTGTACATATGTATGAACTTCTGGTTCAATACAGTATACATATTTCACTTATACGTATGAACTTCTGGTTCAGCAAGATATTTCACTTGTACATATGTATGAACTTCTGGTTCAATACATTATTCATTTTAGTATACCGAAAAAAATCAGGTACAATATTCAAGGAAATATCTCAATCTTGTCGCCAAATCTTCCCTTATATCGAAAAAGGTAATGACGCATTATCTCATTGTTCCCACCTTTTCAATAATTTATTCCATTATTATTATTATTATTATTTTTTTTTTATTTTTTATTTTTTTTTGATGGAATTACTAATACGCGGAGCCATCGCTCTTTTACGCGTTGAATATTGTATTTAAATAGATGATTTGGGAAGAAGGCTCGATCCATCAAAAATGGATATCATACTTTCAAATATTCGCAAATATTATTCCAATCTTCCGGTAAATGTTTTGAAAAGGATTTACCGAGTTCGACTTGAAAGATTGAGGTAAGTCTTTTGATACTTATTTGAAATATTTTTCTTTTTCCTTTCTCGAGTTTTATAAATGCTAGAAAAATAAATCACCGAAAGGTGAGTAGGATGATTTTATCAAAAGTAAATCTTCACTTTCTCAAAAGACGAACGAAAATAGTGAAGTTTATCGATTTTAAATAGCCAAACATTTTTCATGCATCCCAAAATAACATTTTCTCGTAAGTTTTTCCTTCTTTACTTTCAAAAAAATGGAAGGACCAAAATTTCGACAGATTAAAACTATCTGTATATTTTGTGGATCAACTGGATCTCCATACTAAGCCTATTGGGCTTTTAAATATTAACAATTTCTTTAATGGTTTGTTAACATTTCTTGATTATGCTGTGGAACAGGGATTCATCTTTCCATTTTCTAGGAAAATCCTTATTTCTGCTCCTAATATCGAGTAACTACTAGATAAGCTACAGGCATATATCCACATACAAGATCCAGTAGGAATTAGGATAGATTGGTCGCAAGGAAGGGGAATCAAGCTAAAATGGTTAATGTAAATTTATCTTTGTGAACCCTATAATAGTTGGTGGTAGAGTACGGAGTATTCTCACTCTTGAAACACACATTTTTGAGTGTTTCTTTATTTCCTCAAAATATCAGAGGTGGTAGAATACGGCTACTCCCGAAACACATATCTATTTTTGAGGATCATAAATGTTTCCCCCTTTTGTATTTTGCATGTATGACTCGTTTATGCTTCTTCAGGAGCAATAATAATAATAATATCATTTTAGTATGTTTAGATGATAATTTTTACTTCTTCTGGAGTAAATATGTACTTCTTTTGGAATACATAAGTGCTCGTGCAAGAACTTTTCCAGACACTTATCATCTAATATTCATCTCATAATACTGATGAGATTATTTTCACATTAGCCATATCCGTGCTATCATGTGATATTATCTTATCATACATCAACATTTTTCTTATTGGATAATTCATTTTTATCTATCTTTTCAATATAGATAATGGTAACTTCTGGTACCGTTTGATAAAATATTTTTATCAACATTCAACAATAATAATAATATCAACCTCTAATAAAAATTAGTTCGGATCCCACAAATTATTAATACTAATGATTAATAATCATGTTAATCAAATATTATAAAATATGGTTAATGGCAAAATTAGGGGTCAGATACGCAGTTTCGTAATTAAGTGATTAATTATAATTATTAACACTAATTATGATTATTTTTATCACATGCGCCCACCATGTGTCATTATATCATTAATATAATGTGTCATTATATCATTAATATAATTATAAAAAGTATACTAACCTGCATTGTTTGGCTCATAGTTGTTTACCAACTTTGGTCTTTGTGCTTTCAATATCTTTGCATGACAGCACATTATCCATCATTTCCATTGTCCACAAAGTTGGTGGACAGCTCATTGTCCATCATGAGATTCCATTCACTGCCCCAAAAGTATTGCAGGTCACCGGAATTAACAAAGTGTGCAGAGCCAATCCACTAACTCCCCAATCAAAGCCAGCAATTGCTCCAATCGTCCACAGTCAGTTAGGACTCCGGTGATCTTGCTTTGGCTGATAATTATACCTACACTCTTCCTGTCGGGCTCTAAGGTTTGTGCAGTTAGAGAATGGTGCCGGAGATTTGATTGTCTGCAACATTTTCCACCGCCTCTCTCCACCGTCTTCTTCTATTTTGCCAAGCTTTACTTTCTCCTTTCAGCTATCTCAAGTTTCGTTCTATCAGGAGTATAATCAGCGGCGACATTTACAATAGTAAACCAGTGTGAGTTCACAGTATGGTCAGGTATTTTATCAAATGCCGGAATTGCGCCACTTTCCACAACCTCTCTGCAAAAGGGTGAGACGAGGACGATCGATGTGCCGTCTGCATGGGGTGGCCGATTATGGGGTAGGACTCTCTGCAGTGAGGACTCCACCGGGAAATTCACCTGCATCACCAATACTCATTTGAAGCCAACCTTCATCTTTAGACTGGAGCCTGCAGTTTGGTTTACAGTACTCCCAGTTCTTGATTCATCTTCCGCCATAGGATCAACAACTTGATCAGATCCTAATAAGCAAGTTTCACTACAATAATCAAAACCATCTGATGGGCTCAGTAGATCAAAACCTTGTCAATAACTACCACTAAGCTGCTGTCTGAAGAGGTTTTGAGAAGGAATCATGGTCATTCATTAATTCTCTTTGGAACCCTTGATTGCAGATCTCACATACATATCGATCTGATTCCAATAGGGTTTTTGGTGAAAGAGATACAACTTCTGCATCTGGATCTGGGGTTCCTTCAGGCCTTCTTTTCTTTTTACTATTGTTTTCATTTTCTGAGGAAGCAAATGGCTCGGAAAAAGAAGAGGGATTATTGCTGCTTAACATGGATAAGTGATGATGTATTAAATCTGTAGATTTGCGGTGGTGAGGTGGAAGTGTAGATCTAGCAGCGGTGGTGGTGGTGCGGCGATGGGGGAGAAGCAACAATTAATTTGTAAAAATCAGGTTTCTGATACAGAGGCTCATCATTTAGATGCAACTGTAGAGCATACTCCCGTCGTATTATTCAATTGGCTAGAGACTCGTGCTGATAACGTGTTATAAAACTATCAATTTCTAAGAACAACATTAGAGAGAAAGAGATGGAGAGAATTCTCATTCCAGAATTGGTGTAATAAATTGGTAAGTATAGGCTCCTATTTATAGGAGTGGACAATGGCACAATCGTAATATTGTAAAGTTTACAGGGATATAATGGTAATATCATTCACATATATACATTATTTATAATGGTTTAGGGGGTTCTTTGCATTTTCCTTTTTATCCCCTTCTTGATCAAGGTACACATAATTAGTAATCATTCATTTTTCGTAATTTATGTAGCATCTTTTATTCAAAATCATATTTACGATCCAGATTCATAAATATGCTTGCAGTAATAAATTTTAAAAGAAATGGAGAAAACCCTTCTAAAGTTTATAAGCGACTCGATTGGAAATACATGTACGACCAGTTTGGTAAAGACTAAAATCAATTTTTTAGTAAATTTATGTAAAAGCTATTAGTCTTATTAAATGTGAATTGTTAAGTTTGACTTTTAGATTTTAATCTGAATTTTAATTGATACCAAACAAGGAGCATGGTCTAAATTTCTTTCACCCTTAATCTGCATTCAAGCTCGAAAAATCACCCCCAAACCCATCTCAATTCAAATATGCTCCTACATCATCCATCCACTCACTTCACAGGATACTTTTGCATCAATTCAGAAACAAGACCGGAGACCCCATCTTTTATACCAACCCATGTAGAATATTACACACACTTTGCCCAAAAGCTATACCTTAATTCACCAAGAATCAAGCCTCGGGAATAAGTTCCTAAATTTTTAGTTCTATTTTTCCCGTTGCACACACAATGACAAGGAAGCAGGCACATTGTAAAATTTGCATATGCTTTTTCTCGAATCTTTTTTCTTGATATTTCCCATCATTTACTCAAAATTTTATACTGCAAAGCCTGGTTCAATTCCAGGAGCATTTTAGCCTCTGTTCGGATCTTGTTGGGTGATTGTAAACCAATTTTTTCGTTTTTCGAAGTATGATATGTGGTTAAAAGCTTGAGTGAGAAAATGTATATGATTAAAAAGTAGTTTGAAAAATTGTATAGATTATGAATTAGATTATAAACCAATTTTGTGCAATTACTGAACAAAGGCTTATATATCGGTCTATTATTACTCGAAACTAAAGCTTTGCGTTAAAAACCATGGAGGGATGAAACAAATTATGGACACCATTTATTTCTATCAAGTAGAAAGTACAGAGGAGAAACAGAGTTTTTACTTTATCATGCCAGTTCACCAAAACACTATACTACAAACAGTTTAACAGGATGTTCACTTTAAATAATTCTGATAGAATCTTACTCTGATATGATGATGGACAGCATCTCCTCGAGACACAACCGTACATAAAATGAGCTCCAAATCACAAGAACTAGCCGACATAAACATTGTTTTGACTTGCGACATTTTCTTTAGCAATTTAAAGCGTGGTACTCTGTCGTAGACTGGCAGTTGCTTCAGTGAGTGAACTCAAAATGGTTTCACCTACCTCGGCTTTGCAAAGTGGACACGAGGCGTTGATCTTTAGCCATTTATCCACGCACTCCTTGTGAAAGAAATGAGAACAAGGCAATTCTCGGAGTTCATCATTGTTCACATACTTTGCCAAGCAAATGCAGCAAACCTGCGTCGCAAAATAACAATTTATTGTGAAGCACTAAATGGAAATCGTGATCTTAAATCCAATTCCCTTAAGGCCATAAAGTAGAATACTCAATACTTGTCCCCCCTATACCTCTGCTATAATCAAGGCCAAGCAACTTCAAAACTAACAAGAATTTGGAGTTCAACAAAGATATTTTTATGGGTAAAAACACTGCTAAAAGTCAATCAACTTATAGCCAAGTTTCATGTCAGTCACCGAACTTTGTTTCAAAGTAGTCACTATAGTGTTACTCAGTTATTACTCAGCATCGATTTGATTTTTAACAGAACAGATGACGTGGAAGACCCTCCATACAGATGATGACGTGGAAGCCCACCATGCAGATGCCATGTTATATTGCCATCTTCTAAATCATCCATTCTGTTAGAATAACTAACGGATTTTAACTGAATAACATAATTGAAATAAAAGGAAATTCAGTGATCAAGGAACAAAATAAGGTTTGATGACTAACATGGAACTTCGTTATAAATTGAGTAACGACTTGAATACATTGGTGGTTGTCACTTTTAAAGAAATTTGATGTGCTCACTAACTTCCATTGTCTCTGAAGTTGGTCATTGTTTACTTTCTTTTATTTTGATGACTCCAACCATGATCTTTAGTTTGACTAAAGGAAAATTTCGCATGGCAGTCTAATTGTTTGTCAACTGGAATGCCAACTAGACTGTCACGTCAGCTTTTCTGACAACCAAATTAACGGGCGAAGACAATATTACCAACTTGTAATGAATATTTAAGCTAAGCGATCCAATGTAACGAAGTTTAAGTTCAATAATCAACTTAGGGACGGAAGATTAGTAACAGTAAATTTCACTAAAAGTTAGTGATCAATAATATTTTAACCCACCATAATAAACTTCATTAAACATGCAATGTTGATTGCGCAACCCTTGCCCTGATACATTAAAATAATGGGACAGGGAGAGGTATCTGTTGCATACTATGATCATAAGTCTAACATTCATAATCATCAAAAAATAATAATTCCAAGACCAGAAAGGAAATGAAGTTTACCGCATCCTCTCCTGATACCACTCGCTCTTTCTCTGTTCCAGCAGCCACTATTCCAGCTTCATCCGTGGCTGGGTTACTCTCCTTGTTGCTATTCTTGTTCTTCTTTACTTTAAACTTATAAGTTGGCAGAGAGTTAATTGATTCTTGTGTGGCTCCTCTATTTTGAGCCAAATCTTCTCTGAAACCCAGGACTGAAATTATACAGGGGAGGCAGCAGCAGATTGTCGTGCACAGAATGAAAGGCATTGCATATCCAATACAGCTAAAGGTAAGAAACACTATACACAACCTGTAAGCGAATAAACATGCATTAAATTCAGCACGGTAAGCCCATATAGAGCCCCATTATTCTCAAACTATTTTTTTTCTCAAAATCATTTTCAACCACAAATTCTATCAATAAAATCATTTGCACGTAAACCCAATTCTTTTTAATTTTTTTCCGACTTTTTAACCACACATACTCCGAAAAACCACTATTCCCAAACTTATTTTTTATGAATAATGGGTCTCAAACAAGGGCCAAATAAGAATATGATTGAAATTTAACATATGTGTATTATGTGAATATGAATACCTATTAAATTTACCTGTACAAGTTTGGAGCCTCAGTGGAAGATGAGTGCCCACCAAAGATCCACACGTTGCCAACCACAAACCACACTGCAAAGAAACAATCTAAAGCCATCTTGAAGTATTCCACAAGTGTCCTAAGTCTGCAAGATAAAAACCAGGCTATTTAGCTCACTTTTTTATTTAGCCCATGTTTGGTTCCGATTAAAATTTGATTTTAATTTTAAGTCAAAGTCAACAATTAATTTTAACCACGGATTTTATGGGACACATTTTTTTTAACCACACATCTATCATTTTATCAAAATCTACTAAAAATTTGATTTTAATACATAACAAAGGGGCTTAATGTGTGATGCACCGTGATAAATGAATTATGATTCCTAACCAAATGTTATGTAGAGAGTAATTAAGTCGAGCAATGCGGATAAGTGGTGAATGACAGCATGTAACCCACAAATTTGATTGTTTGGGAGATCGCAGTGCAGATTTTTCACAACAAAAAGGACCGAGATAGAGAGAAGTTTAGGCAAACAAAAGCAAATCTAAGACTCCTCAAAGTTCTTCTATTTGTCTCCTCTTATTCCTAGTAAGACTAAAAAGGACAATCTAGGTCTTATGTCTCAGTTATGCTTATCCTACAACCTTAACATTAAAACTGCTCCTACAAAACAGTACATTAAGATTTCTTCACTTTTACTCCAATATAATGAATTTACATCCGAACCAAATGATGCTGAATAATCAGCTGACGAGTTGTTGTCTCCTATCTCATTTCAATAACAAGTAACAAGCATCAAGAGACCACATCTTGAATGTATCACGTAAGCTCATCCATGGTTGATTAAATATATATGGACTCAAGGAAAAACCTACAAGCAAATATGCAGTCAGATGAACTCTTTACTTATCTTATTGGTGTCAGAAGCATTTTACCACTACCCCAGCTATATCTCACTTATATTGTTCTTCAAACATAGATATCCTAAATGATATCATACTTATACTAGTCAAGAGCCTCCAAATTTCTATATCTTGGAAATTTTCTAGAAAATTACTTCCAGACTTAAATTGGCATCTAAACCCTTTTCATTTCACGACAATGTTTCCGTATCTGGTGAGCTTCTACTCCTCTCATGATACCACCTTTTTAGTTTCTAATTACCACTTTTTTCCACGTCATGTTAGTATTCCATTACCATTTCTTCGTTAATCAATCCTTGAAAATTACATTTATTTCATCAAGGCCACGACTTTGTTTTATGGACTCAAAAACTTTTATAATAAGTGCATAAGCCTAAAAATAAATTGATATCAGTTCCAATAACAGTGGGAAAATGTTATGGGGAACTATTCGAATACTTATCATTGTTTATACGACAGAAAACACGAATATTATATTTTCAAGCATCGTGTTCAAAAATTAATTGAAGCATGAGTTCAATTGGTATATGTTCATTCAAAGATAAACTTGTGATTAATCAGTAGTCTTCAAGTGTTTATTCATTAAAAGGAAAAGGGGTAACACTATTACTTGGTCAACAACATGATGGTTTCCAACAGTATCTAGGTGAAGAAACCCTAATATCTCCAGCAGCTCATCTGCATGCATCATGCAAGCGTATCATTTTGTTTTTTTTTTTTCTAAATTACTTTTTTAATACAATAAAAATAAGTCAATGCATCCCTTCCTATACAACAATCATGTGAACGTGATCTCAACTCTGAAAGAAGGTTAATGTGAATAGTTCTTTAGATACGACGCTGTAATGCTGACACATATTTGAGAAGTACAACAAATTCCAAGATACAAATAAAACAGCCAGTATTGCGATCTCCAAAATTTGTATTTCATTTAGATAACAAGAACAAGGCACAAAAAATGTTCATGAAGTGTAGTAAAATTGAGATATGAAATAAGAGAATCGGGCTTCCACGTAAAAGGAACAAAACATGGCAAACCTTGGCGAAACATTTGGACCACCACTAGATGTTGTACCATTTGTCCCATGATCTTCTCCTTCAGAAACTCTTCTACTTGAAGGGCCTGCAGAGAAGTTGTTCTGAGAGGAACCCTGCACGTGCTGGGTTGTGTCCTGCTCAGAACCATGGGTTCGATACCGAAATCGCCAATATAGAAGAGGAAGGATGGCTACACAACCCGATGCATAACCCACAACCCACGTTTTCAAAGGAGCACGTGGATTTTCATGCCTTGACAAAGATAGCACAACAATAGCTGCAATAATTTGGCTAACTGTTAATGCTAGCTCAACAGAAATCCATAACCCAGAATTTAATGGGCTCCTCCGGCGTCCACGCCCATTTCCCCTCTGAGTAAGTGATGAATTCCTTGAGTTTGATGTACTTGCAGAAAAAAGCGGAGGCTGGTAAACTGGAACCCTCGCGCTAGTAGATGGCTGATTTACATTATGATGCTGCTCTAAGCCACGAGATGTTAGATCACGAGATGATGTAGATGAGGAAGCATCACTACTACTTGTCATGTCAATAACATGCTCATCATGGATTCGGTCATCGGCTTGCTCCATTAACAAGGGAAAGTTGTCGGATTTGCTTTTACAATGAAGTCCCAGTATAGGGAAACCCATATAAGTCCACCAACCTATGCATAGAAAACATGAGGTGGCAGACTAGTAAAACTTTCAATTGACCCTTTCTGTAAGCACAAAAACGAAAAAAATCGTAATCTTGCACGTTCACCGATTGTTTAATTCAGTCATGAGCCCAAATACTTCAACCGCCAGATTTTCTCGCTCTATTCAAATTACAAAAGGGCAAGGATATTAGAACCTTAATGATTTATTTCCCCACTTCAAAGCATGGCCCTATCTTTGTTTCAAGGGGATAACAATGATTAAAATGAATGCAACAAGAGACTGAAGTGAATTTTAAATTTTCCATCTGCTTGTAACTTTTAGCAACAAAACCATTTAGAAAATATGAACTCTCTCATTTATCACAGATTCCTCGGCAAGCATAAATTAACAACAAAGCTAGAGTACTTTAATTAAATTTTTAACACACCCACTGACCAAATCTCTCTACCAAACTTAGCTCATCAAAACTCAAAAGTAAAACTACAAATCTTAAACTGTCTATATATTATACATAGGAAAAAAATTATGTGTGTCCAAAAAAATTCTATCATTTGGCCTCTGAACACCACAGAAATATGGGATGAGAAAATAAGTCAAATAAAAAATAGAAACGGTCAAGTAATCAAATCCAAATTCGATTCTATTATCAAACCAAGATCCAAACCCTAGAAATATAAAACAGTTGACCATATCCCCAAAAACAACCCCAGAAAAAATCGCAAAAATCCCAACTAAATCTTGAAACCGTTAGCTAAACATTAAAAATCAATCAAGCTAAATCAAACCCAAAAAAATACCAAAAACAAACAATCGACATTAACGAGAATAATAATTAAAACATTAAATAATTCAATTGAAGTGTATAAAGTTTAATCTAAATACAGGTATTAAAACTACTGTCACTTACCAATGGGACTGCAACTGAGGGTTGATGAGAGGAAAATCAGAGGAAGTTTCGGTGAATGAAAAATCTGAATCAGTACAGGGTTTTTTCCTCTTTTATTATTTGTAAGGATTGTTTTTTTGTTGGTGTGTGTGTGTGGCGTCAGCTGTATAAAGCATTTATATTTTGCTTGGCTTGGCCGTGTTATCTGAGAATATTCTATTTAATATTTATTAGACTTCTATGTATTGATGAAATTTTCCACGATAAATTACAGTTATGGTCCTCATTCTATTGAAAATATAGCAAGTAGGCTCTGTATATTCTCTTGATGGCTGCAATTCTCATCTCTGTAAATCTAATATTCTACAAGGGATTAATAGCACAAAACGTCCTTACATTTGACATGTATTGTGCAAAACGTCTCAACGTTGTAATTTTTGACGCTAAACGTCCCAACTTTTACATTTTCTTGTTGGAGACATCCTTTCCGTCAAATTTAACCCCAACATTTAACACATGCAAGGGCATTTTCGTCAAAATCAAAAGTTGTTCATTCATATTTGGGTAATTGGTACAAAACGTCCTTACGTTTGATACTCATTGTGGAAAAACGTCCATACGTTCATTTTTTTGGCGAATAACGTCCATACCTTTAGATTTTCTTGCTGATTAGTCCCCAAATTTTACTTTTCTTTTAATTTAGTCATTCCGTAAATATTTTTATTTAAAAATAGAAAATGAAAGATGATGAAATAAGAACGTTCATCAATCTATTTTTCTTTTTCTTTTCGTTTTAATAAAATTCTGAGCGTATATCACAGATATATCTATTTTTTCTACTTATTACAAATTCTATTTAAATATAATTTTTATTTTAAGTTTTAAGTTTTAAATCAGTTCAAATTACAAAATTTAAAGAAATTCATAGAACGATAAACATACGAACCTTAAAAAAAAATTAAGGTATGTATAATGTACATTTGTAATTAATTGTCTTCATTCCTTTCTCATTTTTAATTAAATATTCATTTCATATGTTAAAATATAGATTTGATATATGTAAGTAACAAATGATCGGGCATCGCACGAGTGTAACACTAATGTATATTTATATTATAAAAGTAGAATAGTCGTCACCAAAATACAAACATAGTTTTCCGTCAAAAAAACTTTCTAAATTTGGAAATTTTTTGCTAAAAAATAGTATATTAAATATTTTAGCAATTATTATTCATATGTGTCATTTATTCCATTGACATCCGTGTTATGCTATTAACAATATCAAAATGTTGTTTTTTTCTATTTTATTATTATTTTTTTTTAATAATTATTGTATTATTTTGAAATCGAAAAATATGTAATATGAGTGTCAAATTAAATATCACAGTGAGAAGTTTAATGCAAACTAATAAGTTAGAGCAAATTGTAAATATATTGTTGGTAAAATGATATCAAAAATTAAAGGTAAAATTTAATTTTTTATTTTTTATTTTTCCTCAATATCTAATTCATTTTAAATTATATAATTTAAGTAATATAATATTATCTATAATTAGTTAACTAAATTCATTTTAGTCATAGATGATTAATTTCTATTCTGATTTTTTCTCATCAAATTAAAATAAATAATAACTACATGAATTTTTAAGGCAAATCCAATTAAATTGAGTTAATTTTACAAACTTTAGATTTATTCAATTCATTCATCATTTTCAAATTATTTTTATATATTTACTGATTTTGTTCATTTTTCTATTTTTCATTATAAATTTAAATAACTAAAATTTGCAAAAATATATTACAAATTTTAACAATTAGTTTATACAATTTCTATTAAACAATTGATCGATCAGTATTTTTTATTAAAATAATAGTGTAACAATATGAATAAAAAATTGTCAGTATGAAGAAAGAAGAATCAATTAATGCAACAATATTTATTAAAATTAATGATTATTTTTAACACTTGAAATTAATAATTAATGCTTAAAAAATCAAATTATACAAAAAAAGTCCATCATACACCTCTTTTTTAGAAGAATGTGATGAAGAACAATATATGAAAAGAAAAACGTCAATCTTAAGGAGAATATGTAAGTTGAGTTTTGCACATGTATTGTATGAGCCTAATTTTGTAGTTTAAAAGATTTTTTCAAAAATAAAATTTCATTTATTGAACGTTAATTCCAGAAATGGAGTTGATATGTTCACGATACAATCTCTAAAATACTTAATTCATAACTTATTTTCCCGTAAAGAGATAAAACAATTCAACGGTTTATAATTTTATTAAAATATTAAAAAAATAATTATATGCCGTAAAAAATGGTGAAACTTTACTTCTTAATTTTATTAACATATATAGACAAAAAGAATCACTATATATATTTTATTTATATTTTCATTAATAATTTTTTTATTGACATATAATTAAATATGTATTTAATTATGTTCAATTAAATGTATCGCATTTAAAAATTAAAAATTATTAATCATGCGAATGGTCTCTTGAATTGAATTCCACGTTTGTCACCACAATCTTGAGATTGATTTTCACTTTCGTGCATCGTCAATATTGCTTAATCTGTTACATTTATTTATATATATGACCGCATATATTTAATTTGTTATAATTACTTTATTTTATGTAAATTGTAATATTTTGAGAGTTATTATTTCTATTCACGTTAGTAAAAAATATTTGGACAGAATTTTTTATTTATTCTATATAGCATATATTTGAAATTTTGAATTATTTAATTTAAATTTAAGCAATTGTTTAAATATATTTTGTTTATAGCAATTTTCATGTATCGCACGGGTGTGGACAACTACAAACTGTACAAACAATGTATTATTAAAGATATTTTTCAAAATTTTTGAGAATTGTAATTTATTTTTATTTTGAGCATTTGTTGACAGTTTATATCATTAATCAAAGCAAATTATGTGTTCAATTTTTTTCCCTATTTTGTAATGATATTTATAGTAAAATCATTATATATTGTTCTTCCGTGCAACGCATGAGTGTGATAGCAGAATTTTAATCATTTAAGATTAATAATAATTCGTTTATTAGTTATTTTATTTTATTTAACTTCTCAAATAAAAAATTGAAAAAAGTAAAATATAATGTTTGTATTAGATCGTTCCGCAAGTGCACGGATCGCGCAAGTAATAAAGTGGATTTTTAAGTCCAAATATCGATCCCACGGAGATTGTTGCAAATTGTATTTTAGATTACTAACCTTAATCGGAACTAGAAAATTGATTAAGTTTGAAATTTTAGATTTTGAAAATTCAAATTAAGATTAAACTAAAAATAAGAAAATTTGATTTGTTAAAACTTATAAAAGCAAACGCATTAGAATTATGAATCAATTTTAACCAAATTATTCATGTATTTGACCAAAACATTTAAATACAATTTATGGAGTTTTGAATATCCATATTCCTAAAATATTTTAGGTCCTCTTTCGAGCGATGCATAAAAAACTATCTCTAAATGTCAATTGCCTACATTTCTATAACAATTAACCAATTAGAAAAGCATTTAAGGTCAATGAACACTATATAGGATAACACAAAGTATAGGGGTATATTTCTATCCCCTATCGGACATTGTGGCAATTAAATAGCTTCTAATGAAATCCTACTCTTTCTGATGTGTTCCGGACCCTCGACAATCAGAGTCATAGCAGGCTTGACGGAAAAAGTTAAATATTCAAGCCAAATAAAAGTGCAATCCAGTCAATCATGTCGGAATTGGATGCATAATATATGTTTTTCGAGTAGAAATGAGCCACTAAGCAAAACTCATGGGCTAAAGCCCTTGAGCTGACTGATTTTATGGTCAAATTCCATCATTTGGGGCTTTAAAACAACAAGTCAATTATGCAGACGGAAATTAGGGTTTTTGCGTATTTTTAGGTTAAATTTTGTTTTAAATTAATTGTTTTAGGGTTATCTTTGTGCCTCTATAGCGGCTAGGGTTTGTTTAATTTCGTTTTGCTTATTTATATTCTATTTCCATTAATTGTAATTCAGACTTGAATTTGAATAAAAGAGATTGAATGTTTTTCAATTGTTTAATGTGTGGATTCACATTACAAACCCGAATTTATCAAGATTGACTATCTTGTGGCGTTTATCCAGAACTTATCAAGGAGATTGAACAATTCCTTGTGGCGTTTCGAAAGTCCTGGTTCTTTATTCCGCATCGTCAAGCCATCGCGTCGTGAATATCGGGTAAAGATTCTACCGTCCATCCACAACATGGGTTCGGAACTTTCCGGCGTTTCTTCCGTACTTCGAATCTTATCACTTTCGAATATAGAAAATCATAAAGACAATCACACAAAAGCTGACCAAACAATTGTATAATAATAAAGGCACTTATTTAATTGCATCAAACCCATAAACTGCATATATTAAATAATTGGTAAAAACATGGAATTAAATAGTTAAAACTTCATCACAATTCTAACACGAGATTTCTAGCCTAAAAACATGATAAAAGATAAATTACAACTATGATAATTGGAGTTCATCACCATTTTCACCATGTTGTAGAAGAATCTTAAATCATGCGCCAGTTGGTTCCTAGAAAGTTCAACAGTCCTTCGGGATCACCTTTGACAAGTTTGGAACCCCCCATCTCGTGCCTTATGCCCTGTATTTATAGATTTCCATGAAGTCTAGGTTAATTTAGGAGAAAAAGTGTTGAATTTCGCGCATAAAGCCCAACTACGGTCCAGTCGGATAACCGTGCGATCGAACGGTTCAAAATGTTGCGGCTGCACGACTCTGCATGTCTGTTTCAGTCGCTGGAATTTCATGTCGTGCGACCGCACGGTTCTGCTGAAAAATGCAATTTTCATCTTTTAAATGTCACAAGTTGGTCCATGTCTTTTAATTGCATAGCAAGTCCTTCAACTTTCGATTGTTGCAATTTAGACCCTGAACTTCCGATTTCTTCCAAATTCGATTTCTTCTTCAAATTGGCCATTTGATTGACTGCATCAATTCTTTATTTGGTTACTTTGACACTTTTTACATCTAATTGCTCGATTTTAGCTTTAATTCTATTGTTTTCACGACTTTTTAGTTATTCCTAAAATATAAACAAATGACATAAAATAAATAGCAAATATTCTTGAATAAATAATTAAAATTATACTTTTAGGATAGAAATAAATGTATAAAATACACTTATTAGTATTGTTCATGTCTAAGCTTGCATTGGATGTGCATATGCCAGCACTAGTTAGACCTTTTGCCGTCTAGACTCGTATTATAGATGATTATAATAGTATTAATTAACTGATTTTTTTTTCTTTTTTTTTTCATGCTTTTAATATGTTGGGTGCTTTATATCATGTCTTAACCCCACATTTTTCCGCCTATTAAAACACTATTTGATCTCGATAGACAAATTTTACTCTAATCAACTTTAATCAAAAACTCAGTTTTTGGTTTAAAAGACCATTTACTTTTATTTTTTATTAAACAAGAAGAATAATAACAAAAATACAATGGGAAAAACAAAGAAAAAAGGAAGGACATGAAAGAATTTAATGGCAAAAAAACATAAAAGTAGTTCCCCCTTATTTTACTAAACACGTGACATCAAAACGGAAATATACTCAACAAAATGGCCTTGGGTGCAATTTATTTTCAAAAACCCAATGCTTCACATTATTTATTTTACAAAAAAATGCATAGAATTGCATTTTGTTGCATTCTCTTTTCCCCAAAGTTGCTATTTTTATATATTCGACTAACGATAAGAGTAAAATTGTATATTCAACAAAAATTGACTTTTCAACTAGAGGTAATAAAATTTTCATTGCAGTTTTTGTTTGTTGAACTATGTTTTAATAGCAACGAGTTTCCAAACATTTGCTAATTATCGCACTTCTGTTCCAACTTTTTTTTTTTTTCAAGTATTCTTATCGTGAACCTTTTATCAATTACTAACATCTTGCTCTTGATGATGGTTTTCATCTAATGATATATTATGAGGACATTAAAGGACTTATTTGTCTTTCATATTTTAAATTAAAAAAAGAAAAAAGAAAACAAATACCAAAGTTTGACAAACTATTCCCCCCCTCCTTTCAAATCTGCTAACTATTTATTTGAACAAAAAGTATCGTGGTAGACAAATGTGTTCAATTATCAAAGGTCAAAGATACAACTAAATTTTTTGATAAACAAATGTAACAATAAGCAAAATTTGAGAACCTGCACAGCAATTAAAATGTGTGCTACAAACAACTAATTTTATAGGTGATGTGATTATAATTATACTTTGTTTAAAATCTCGATGATGAAATATAACCTAGTTGCTATGAGAACAAAGATTGAGTACCTCGATCGTAAAAAATAAAAAATAAAATAATAATATTAAGAAGAAGATTAAGGACATGTTACATTCAAAAGATTGAGGACTTGACATCTAGATCTCTCATGATTGGAGTTTTAATGTACAACACTTTAAATGACTTAAGTACAACTTCATTATCATTATAATAATCATAATAATAATAATAACATTGTTATTAAGCAGTAAATGTTATTTACGATACAACTATTTCTTGGATTAGGTCAAAATGTACATAAGAGATTCTACCCTATGAAATAAATTTTATCGCACTAAATTTAAATTACAGTTTACGCAAAAAAAAAAAAAAAAAATACTTGCTTTGCCAATGAGATGATGGATCAGACCCAAATTAACACTTTATCGAGATATTGATATTCACGAAAATTATATGATTCCCACAATGAACACCATATAATTTGCGCACCTGTCACATGACGAGTAGATATTGACTTCTCAATCTCAAACACCACCCACCCCCAGAAAGTGATGGGCCCATAGCCACTTTTAACCAATAAATATACTCACGCGCCATGTGACAGATGAGTAAATGATATAATGTCCACGATTGATACCATATTTGGACTGATGATATTCAAAGTCAATTAAATGAAAGTCATTGAATCTGAATATGATTTATATACTCAAAAATTCAAAATATTTTTGTAATATATATATATATATATATATATATATATATATATATATATATATAGTTATTTATTAAAACTATTAAAGTAATTAAATTCGAACTTATTGTAATCATGTCTCTAGAATTCTTATGTCAACCTTAGTCAAGACGTTCATTTTACAAGTTAATATTGAGTTTCCATTTTTTTAACCATTTATAATAAATTAATTTATAAACAACACAATTTCACAAATTACTTTTAACTATACACATTTTTAAAATCACTTTTCAACTATATATTTTATCTCAAAAATAACAAGATTTCATTTATAAATCAGTTGTAGGCCGTAGAACATTGGTTGAGAAAAAAGGGAGCCTCTGTTTGGTAAACGATTTATAAATAGATTTATAAATTACACAATTTCTCAAATCTCTTTTTAATAATAAACATTTTTTCTCAAATCTCTTTTTAATAATACACATTTTCTCTCTCCACTTTTGAATAACACATTTTATCTCAAATTATAAGTAAATCAGTTTAATAATCACTACAGTATTACCAAACGGAGGCTAAAAAAACATAGTTAAATATTCGCGCAACACGACTTTATGTGCGATTTTAATATTACACAACTTGTAAGTTATTTTTCATAAAGAAGAGGACGAAACGTGCAAAAAATCCTAATTCTTTAATGTTCTTTACTTTGATCTTCTCTTCATCTCTCCCTCCCCGCTAAACACGTCCTCAAGTTTCCAAGCAAAACATCCCTCGTACGAACAGACTTTAAACCCTAGAAGCTTCTCTCTCTAAACTTCCACATCTAACAATGGCAGCTATGATGGTAAGCTCGATCTCGATCTCGATCTCGCTTTCTCTTTCTGTATCACTATAACACACACGAATTCATATACGCGTTTTCCTTTATTTCTTCGTATCATACTCTATTGTTAAGTTAGCACGTTTTTCTATTACAATTGTTTGAGACTAATACTACTGTTTTATTTAAGTTGGTCTTTGATAATTTAATTCATACAGTTTTCTGAATGCGTGTTTACAATGAAAATGTGACCAAAGAGTGGAAAACTTGAAATCTCTCTCCTTTAATTTTCTATTTTAATGCCTAAATCTCGAGTTTATTGGGATACTAGTATTCCTAATGAAAACTGTGAGAAAACAGAAGTAGAAATTTATTGATGTTTTGCCTTTTCGTTTAGATTGAGTTTGAGCTAGTATTGAGGTCTGCATTTTAACTTCAAATTCTAAAGAAATAGGAAAAAACCTAGCTTTACAATTTTTTCTAGCTGTCCTTTCTGTCTTCTTTTTATTAACATCTAAAGACTGCATTTTTTAAAAGATTCAGATTTTGAGTTCAGTAAAAAATAAATCATCTTCGTTGGGTTTCTCCATTTTCCCAGAACGGATATATCTCTTTTTAGGTAGTAAATTTTTAGTGATTTCTAAAATCTGGGGATTGAAAGAGAAAAATCAAGTGAAAAAATAAAGGGAATATTGATTTTTCTGAATCACAGTAAAAATGGAAGGAAAACATAAAGAATGAAGAGACGCTATGGAGAGTTTTTTTAGTATCCATGGTGTTACTCAAATATGTTGTTTTTAAGTTTTATATTGCTGCATCTCAACTGTTTTACTGGTTTTCTCGTTTTGAATTTTTTGTAAGCTGGATTGAAATTGTTAATGTCCCATTACTTCTTATTTTTCCCCAAACTGAACCCATAGAGAATTCAAATTCTTTTCTTCTTCTGTTTATCCCCTGTTCTCTTCAAAGCAATGCTAATCGTTTGTCGTCGATGATGGTAAAAATGGCAGCAACCTCAAATAATTCTGCTGAAGGAGGGGACAGATACATCCCAAGGGAAACCACAATTAATAAGTAACATAAATGCCTGCATGGCTGTGGCAGATATGGTGCGGTCAACCCTCGGTCCAAGGGGTATGGACAAGTTGATACATGATGAGAAGGGAAATACCACCATTTCTAATGATGGTGCCACAATAATGAAGCTTCTTGACATTGTACATCCTGCTGCAAAAATCCTTGTTGACATTGCCAAGTCTCAAGACTCTGAGGTATTACAATCATAGTATTAATTTTTTTTTTTTGTTATCTTTGTTCCCATTCCCAGACCATCTTATTCTCTCACTCAAAAACAAACATATCAGTTGTTTAAGAAAAAGTTGTATTTAAATATGTAGTGATGCTACATTTTGAACTAGTGTACTGAGGCTGTGTTTTCTCTGGCCAATTGAATAAAAGAATGCTTTTTTAAAGTTAGATCTTCTATATAGATATCTAAATTAGAGTTGCCTATTATCTGGTTTTAAAGGTTGGTGATGGAACAACTACAGTAGTTCTGCTCGCGGGAGAGTTTTTGAAGGAGGCCAAACCTTTCATTGAAGATGGGGTTCATCCTCAAAATCTTATACGGAGTTATCGGACAGCTTCTCAATTGGTGAGAATGTAGATATTTATTCCATTTTGTTTTTGTGCTCCGACAAATTGGACAAATACATTAGCATTTTGTTTTTTCTTTTGTTTGCCACGATAGGCCATTGAGAAGATCAAAGAATTAGCTGTTAGCATAGAGGGAAAAAGTTTAGAAGAAAAGAAGAGTTTACTATGTAAATGTGCTGCTACGACTCTCTCTTCTAAGCTCATTGGGGGTGAGAAGAAGTTCTTTGCCGCCATGGTTGTGGATGCTGTTATTGCCATTGGATATGATGATAGACTGAATATGATTGGGATTAAGAAGGTATAACTGTCTGCAGTTGAATTTTAGATTTATCTTTTTTTTAGTTACTTTTAGTATTATGTTGCCATATTATTATAGACAAAAAATCACAATTAGAGTAGAGTTCATGGCAGGATATGTGATGGCATCCCCGTATCTTCTTGCTCTTTAAATATCTTATACCTAGGTAACTAGGTATCATGATTTGTCATTCAGCATGATATAAACAGCTTATATAGTTCTGTCAAGCTCATATATTGAAACCATGAATTTTCGTGATAAATTTCCTGATAGATCCCTGTTATGGTGGACACATTCTGCATCACATATGCCACTTCATCTGTTTGTCTTGCATAAATACGTGCACGCTCTAAATTTTGGAGATTGTACATGGTTGTTCTTAATAATTTAATAGTTTCTTAAACGTATACAACCTTTTGTCAACTTGACAATGTTAGGCTCCGTTTTCTTTGCTGTTTTGAGCCCGTTTTGAGTTTTCGATTTTTGGAAATATCGAAAACGCGTTCACTTTGCCCATTTTCATAAACGCGTTTTCCAAAACACAAAAAATAAAAAATAAAAAATACAAAGGAAACTCAAAACGAGTTTATTGCGTTTTGGATATTTTGTGTTAAAAAGTCCAAAACGACCAAAACGTGCGTTTTGGATTTTTTTTTTTGTGAAAATGTGAGACACTTCCTTCACTTGAAGTTCTTATATTATTTTGCCATTATATATAGATCCGTGTTAAGATTTTTTTTTTTTTTTTGTAATTTATTTATTTATTATTATTATTATTATTATTTTTAAATGTGAGACACTTCATTCAATTGAAGTTTTTATGTTATTTTGTCATTATATATAGATCCATGTTAAGATTTTTTATTTATTTTTTTAATATTTTTTTTTTTTTTTTGTAAAAGTGAGACACTTCATTCACTTGAAGTTCTTATGTTATTTTGCCATTATATAGATCCTTGTTAAGATTTTTATTTTTTTTGTAATTTTTTATTTTTTATTATTATTATTTTGTAAATGTGGGACACTTTCTTCACTTGAAGTTCTTATGTTATTTTGCCATTATATATATATATATATATATATATATATATATATATCCATGTTAAGATTTTGTTGGTATGTGGTTAAATTTTTGTTTAGCTGAAATAATATTAATGATGAATTTATTGACATAGAGAACTAACTGATTTATTAATATTAAAATTAATGTAATTCAATAGATCAACCATTTTTTACATATAAAATATCACAAAATAAATATATCAAAAAATTACAAAGTAAACGCATTTTTCAGTTTTCTATTTTTGAAAACAGTTTTTCAAAATCACAAAGAGAACATGTTTTCAGTAATCCCAAAACAAACAACCAAAATCCAAAATTCAAAACAAAATCCAAAACTCAAAATTCAAAATCGAAACACAAAGAGAACGGCCCCTTAGTCTTCTAATTTTTCACCTGGGGACATAGGTAGAAGGTGTCTTAGCAGATATCTAGAATTGTATCCAGTTTCAGTTGACAGGAAAGGGAAAATTTCACAATCAGTGCAACAAATTAAAGAAACAAAGGTTTATATGTTAACTTCTCGAAAAGAATGGTGTACAATGAAGAACTCAAAAGCGCACTTTCAGAGAAATATTAGATCGATCAAAATTTGCCTTTATATTCTTTTCCTAAGGCCATTTTACAAGGGGGAAATATAACTAATATAAAATTTTCACGTAACTGCCTTTGGAGCACGTTTAGATTCAAAACAAATGACGGGATCATGGAACCACTATGAATCTGTATAAAGTGTACAAATACAATCCTGAGAATGAACTTCATTTTGAGGCTCAAAGACCAGATATTTATGCCAGTGTCAGCCATAGTTTGGAATGCCAGTTCTAATGTGGGTTCATGAAAATGTATCTAAGATTGTACCATTTTGTTATGATTGTTTAGAACTGGAAACTGTTAGTTTGATCAATTTCTCCTCTGAATTCTAAGCAATGATAGTTGCTTCTGTTATTTACTTGTTTGTTTTCTTTACATGGCAGCTTCTAGGTAAACCCATTTCAATTCTTCTGAATTTTGTGTCAAATGGAATTTTTCTTAGATCATACATCTTCTCCTTCCTTTGTACTTCCACTCGAATCTCTTTGTATAACAACTTATCATGCTTATTTAATCTTTTT
This sequence comes from Ligustrum vulgare, assembly GCA_963555705.1. Classification (NCBI taxonomy): domain Eukaryota; kingdom Viridiplantae; phylum Streptophyta; class Magnoliopsida; order Lamiales; family Oleaceae; genus Ligustrum; species Ligustrum vulgare. The sequence goes on from OY743175.1 coordinate 53,942,822, forward strand.
AGGTTCCTGGGGGTAACATGAGGGACTCTTTTCTTGTAAATGGTGTTGCCTTCAAAAAGACATTCTCGTATGCTGGTTTTGAACAGCAACCAAAGAAATTTGTGAATCCCAAAATACTTTTGCTGAATATAGAGTTGGAGTTAAAATCTGAGAAAGAAAATGCAGAGATAAGGTTGGTTTCTAGCCTCATTTAGATTCATCCATCTCTTTCAATTTCTTTCACGGTAACTTTAACAGAGACTTCCTTGCAATTTATTGTCCGTGCAGGCTGTCTGATCCATTACAGTATCAATCAATTGTTGACGCAGAATGGAATATTATTTACGACAAGTTGGATAAATGTGTAAAAAGTGGAGCTAAAATTGTTCTATCACGGCTTGCTATTGGTGATCTGGGCACACAGGTTCTGACTTGTTGATTTTCATACACTTTTACAAGGAATCAAAAGTTAAGCAATTTCTTGAAATTTGTTGAAGTATAGCATGGCTGGCTTCTGTGGGGGGTTTTACTGCATATATGTGACTTATCATTATTCGAATCGTTCGTGCAGCAGTTATTCTCAACTAATCCATCATGCATCATGATAATTCACTTCAGTGAACTGTTAATAGTAGTCCTTAGGTTGACGTGGGTTGGAGAACAGTGCCTTATCAAGTTTTATTATATTCTGATTTTACAATTTGTGATGATATTGAAACTTTGTGATTTTCACTATATGTTTGTCAGGGCTATAAGAGAGGTAAGCGTTACATTAGAATACTTGATAAGGACATGTAAATGATTACTTATTAAATATGAAATTAAAAAAAAATGGAAAAATGTGATCATAGAAAATGGTAATAATTGCACAAAAGACGATAATCATTTATAATTGTCGTTAAAGGATTACAAAACACACAAACCATTAATCAAAATCTTGAAAGACTTCTTTATGTAGGCATTTGCAGTGTAGATGCTCTAAAGTAGTTTTTCAAAAGAAAAAAACCCTAATTATGTTATATACATTTTTAATACTGTTTTGTTTGGTAAAGCAATGCACATTTGTAATTATGTTGTATATGCTTTTTAATATTGTTTTATTTTACTAATAAGATCTCTAATAATTATATTTATTATCTTCAATACTGATTAATTACTATAAATTTGGTAAAACAATATACATTTTTAATTACATTATTTTCAATACTATTTTATTATTAGCATAGCACATAATTAATTAAAACTCTACATCATAATTCCAAATTATAAACATATTGAAAATACAAACTAATTAATAGCTGAATATATAACAAAACTAATAATGAGGTAAAATCATTTTCAAAGTGACCTTTTATATTCTCTAGATAAAAGCAATTTTGCAATATATATAGATAATCAGCTTTTTTTTAATCTTTATAAACCATGAATTTCCGTTTTAGGAAAATTAGAAAAGGCGGGAAACTATGTGGTGTTATATTTGGTCACTTTATTGTTATAATATATATAAAGAATAAAGATAAAGATTAGAGCATGGCAGAAAGCATTTTCAATTGTTGATTACCGATCAATTTCAACTATTGACTTTTGACTTTCACAGGATAAAAAAGATCTTATTTTATATTTGTGCAGTATTTTGCAGATCGAGATATATTTTGTGCTGGTCGTGTGACTGAAGAAGATCTGCAGCGGGTTGCAGCTGCTACTGGTGGAACTGTGCAGACAACTGTGAATAATATTATTGACGAGGTCACTCTCTGGCCTTTTTTTTGATATAATTAAATTGACAAATGGAGATCTCTAGCAAACGATTTTGAATTTAGCCGTGTTTTTTCTAGTATATGTTTCCTTTTCTCTACTAATCCAGGCAGGAAAATATTTTCTACGAAATAGGTTCTTGGATCTTGTGAGGTTTTTGAGGAGAAGCAAGTTGGAAATGAACGGTTTAATATATTTAGTGGATGCCCATCAGGTCAGACTGCTACTATTGTTCTTCGGGGTGGAGCAGATCAGGTGTGTAGTTATCATGCTGTGCATGTTGTCGCATTATTTGAACGTTAGCATTGAAGTTTGTTTATCATTACTTTTTCAGTTCATTGAAGAGGCCGAAAGAAGTTTGCATGATGCAATTATGATTGTCAGGAGGGCTTTGAAAAATTCTACTGTAGTTGCCGGTGGCGGTGCTATTGATGTATGAATCCTGCACCTCCTTGTGAAATATGTGCATGTACTTTAGCATGTTTAATGAATATGTTTGGCATGCAGATGGAGATAAGTCGATACTTAAGGCAGCATGCGCGCACAATAGCTGGGAAATCCCAGCTCTTCATAAACTCTTATGCAAAAGCACTTGAGGTAGATATTGAAAGAATTATACATCTTTACTTTCTTTCTAGGTACTTGTGCAAGTGGTCCTCATTATTACTTAACATTACTAAGTTTTTGACAAATAAGGTTGATATTTTAAGTAAATTATATCTGAAAATCAATTACATCCAGTATTATACCATTTTATTTCAATTCGAGTGTTCTGGGTCTACTAATTGTTTAAGCTGATTGGTTTGCCGAAATATCCTACTGATGAAAAATAGGAACTTAGTTATATTTAATGATGTCTCTCTATTGTTTTATGTATATATTCTTAATATATACAGTTCAGTGGTCCTCCTCTGTAACATAGAAGAACACCCCCCCACCCCCCCAACCTAATGAACTCTGATAAGCACTGTTTTTATATTAGCCCATGTTTGATAGAAATTATAATCTTGATTTTTATCAAGGTCAAAATCCACAATTAATTGCAACCACATATTTAATGGGTCTTACAGTTTTTCAACCACACATTTCATCAAATTTATTAAAAATCTAATTTTAATCTCTACCAAACAGGGCTTAGCATGATATTGCTGTTTGTCCGCTTCCTTGTTGCAGGTTATTCCACGACAACTGTGTGACAATGCTGGTTTTGACGCAACTGATGTTTTGAACAAACTGAGACAGAAACACGCTCTTCCATCCGGTCAGCATTTTGAATATTTCATAGTGGTGCACATATTGCTGTATGGTTATCAATGAACTGCTTTGTCCTCCCATCCAAGCAGTTCATGTGCTATTTTAGGTGTTTCTATGGTGATTTTTATTCATTTCTTACATGTTATTTTACTACAAACAGGTGAGGGTGCTCCCTATGGTGTAGACATCAACACTGGTGGAATTTCTGATTCATTCGCCAACTTCGTCTGGGAGCCAGCAGTCGTAAAGGTACTATCTTATTCCACTCAGTTTTATGCAACACTGTTGATTATTAGATGTTTGCGTTTAGCAATCTGTGTACTCTTCACAGATAAATGCTATAAATGCTGCAACTGAAGCTGCTTGCCTTGTATTGAGCGTTGATGAAACTGTGAAAAACCCAAAGGTAAACTTTTTTGTGCTGATGACTTGAATAGTACTATTCCTGTTCAATATGGAGCTCAGGCAAGAAGTACATCTATGAATTGACTAAACTATTTCTCATGATAAATTCATGCCTTTAAACTAAGGCCTTGTTTGCTCCCACCCTTTTTTTTTCAGCTCTTCCTTCAAATAAACTCCACATTTTTCTGAGACTAATCACTTTTATATTTTTCAATCAATTTTCAATCACACATTCTTTCAAGAACTCAAAATTTTTCAAAATTTTCCAAAAATTACCTACACCAAACAAGCACTGAATGAGCGTGAAATCCTACATCTTGATACTCCTATAGTTGAATGATTCTTGTCTGAATACATTTTTCACTTCTTGTAATAGCATTTTTTGTACGTTTATGGACTCCTATTTCCTATGTGATTTCGATCAATGCAGTCTGAGAGTGCGCAAGGAGAAGCTGCTGCAAGTGCTATGGGCGGCAGAGGGCGTGGTGGAGCTGCTTTTCGGGGACGTGGGCGCGGGATGAGGAGGCGATAGGCTCTTTGAAGTTTCTCTTACCCTCTCAACACATTTCAATTTTGTCCTTGTCTATGTATTTGTAGATGCTGTAAGTTAAGCATGTGGAGTGGTTCTGGGTGCAAATTGCGATCATTGTGATTTTATCTTCTGAAATTTTCTGCCTTTATTCGAGTAAACAGCCGTTAAACTTCTTTGTGAATCAGCTTATTGTTTGCTATTTGTTATTTTATAATCTACCGGTAAACTTCTATAAATTAATTTAATTCTTCGTTCTTTAACGCAATCATTCAATTTATAAATCAATTTTTAATAGTATAATTTCTCAAATTACGTTTTAATTATACATATATTTTTTTTCACTTTTCAACAACTTAGTATCATGGAATAGAGCTTAATATTTTTGTCACTTCAAAAACTTAACAATTTTGTAGTGACTAGTAGAACTGTAGAAGCAACCAAACCAACCACTGGAGGCGCAGACAAAGAAGAAATATAAAATTGAACATATTTCAGCACTAGATATTGAATCTAGCTCTGATACCCCAACCCCTTAAACAAACTTTAACCATAAGAAATCAAAGATATAACCCGAAAATCGTGCAATACTTTTGCACAAAGTAAACGTTGACGGAAGAAAAAGAAAAGGGCGAAGCAGCGTTCCGTTGAAAAGAATGGAGAGAGAATGAGATTTAGCCTTGTTCAAGTCCATTTTTATCGCGATTTTTTGAAGGATGTGTAGTTAAAAAGTAGAGAAAAATTTAAATCTTTATTTGACAATTATTTTTAGAAACTTATTTTGAAATACATATTCATACAATAAAATATTCTATAATTGAACTCAAGACTTTTCCTTATTTTTAAATACATATTCTCCAAAAAATCACTATTCAAAAAAATTATTTTTCCAAGTAACGGTTATCAAACATGGGTTAAATGTAAAATTATTTTATGTGAAAATTACATAGGGATATGTTTTTCAATTTTACAATCTAAAAGTAAGATTTGTTGACCTATGGTCAACTTGACCTTATTGTTTTGATCATAACAAACAAGAATATATTGTGTTGCTAACAAGTGTACTTCAAGTGTTTCATATAATGATAAATATTCAAAGAATTCAATGTTCAAATCGTCTATCAAAGATATAAATCAAAACTATGTGATCAAGCATATGTCGTAAAGAAGATCAAGAAAGAATCGTAGATATTCAAGATCAAATTTCAAGTCGGAAAGCATGAAGACCAAGCAATGAAGCCTACAAAGAATTGAGCATTTACAAATTGCTTTTCAATCTTATGTAAGGTTAATGCATCAATAGTTGGCAATGCACTTCATAAAGCTCAAGTAACATTTTTAAAGATATTAAAATATCTTTTTCAAAATCAACTTTGATCAGAAAATATTGAAAAATCAAAATTTTGAAATCCTGATTTTTCAGATTGACCGCAAATTTATGAGGTCGACCGCAAATTTTTTCAGGTCAACCAAACTGCCTGCTTTTGAACTCCAACGGCTATTTTCTCGCAACGGCTATATTGAGGTCGACCGCAAAAGACAGTATGTGCAAAATTTGCTCTATAAATAACTTTCTCTCTTGTATTCATTTTCAACAACTAAGAGGAGATTTTAGAGGAGCTTTCTTGTGAAAAACTCATTATTATTACTTGATTTATATCTATCTTTATAAGAATACTTTGATTGGTCCAACTTTGTTTTATCAAAATTCATCAAAGTTTTTGAAAGAAAGTTTTTGTGAAGATTCTTGATTTTACATTGTATAAACTTCCTCAATATCTTCACATTATATATTGGAATTGAAGTGTAAGTCTCTCTTTGTTCTAAACTTGTTTTAATCTTTTAAAAGAGAGAAATTCCAATTAAGGAACTTTGATTATTTGTGCTACATTTTTCATTATCATTTGATTCATCAAAGTTCCATTGCCTAAACATTTTGAGCTTAACTTATTGTTCATTATTCAAGTGTGGCATCTCTTGGTACTTAATTTGATTCAATATTTTAACAAGAGATTATTTGAATAACTTTGTTTGATTGCATTGAACTTTTCATTATCATTTGCATCAAAGTTTTTCTCTAACACTCGAGCTTAATTCATTGCTATCTATTGAAGTGTTAGCCTAACTTTCTCGGTACTTAATTTGAGTATATCATTTGTCAAGAGAGTTATTTCAATTGTAAATTCAATTCATTATATCTTGTGGTTTCGAGAGCCTTGTGAAAACTCGATTGTTGGTTAAGGGTAGGTGCTCCTTGTTGTAAGTCACCTAAGGATAAGTGCTTCTTGTTGTAAGCCACTTAAGGATTTGGTACTCCTCGTTGTAAGTTACCAATATAGTGGACTTGGCCTTGCTCGTGACGGAGAGCTCGGTAACGGGGGATGTAGATCACGTTGGTTGATTGAACCTCCTTAAATCGCGTTTGCATTCTCTTATCCTTTTTACTTACTTTCATTGCACTTACTCTATTCTATCAATTTATATTGTGCAACACTATATCTAAGTGCTATACTTGCTTTATCAATTAAGTTTACACATTTATAGCACACTACATTGATAGTTAAGTTATTTGTAACACTAAGTGCTCATACTTATACCTATTGATTTTTAAGTTTGATATTATTTATCGAAAAAGTTTTATAAACCAATTCACCCCCCTCTTGATTAGTTTACTCTTGGACTAACAAGATTTACAAGCAATTTATACACAAATCAGGTCACTTTTAATAATTATAATAATAATAATATTTATCTATTTACCCCCACCCCCAAACCATCCCCAATTCCATCCTCGACAGATGCTCCCTTCCCGGAGACAAGGAACACCATTTTTGCCGTTGGATCCGGTAAGATCACCATCGCCTAGTTCCGGTACCTTGCTTCTCCTCCATCATTACAACCTCTCATGCCCTTCTCCTTTGACGACCCCTCGGTTCCCACTCTTCGCGACGAAGCCACCGTCGCTAGATCTGTTTTCTGTTGTCATTGGGAACTAATTTCTTCATTCCTTTTTGGTATGGTGGTGGAGTGTGCAGTGTTGGTGTTTTTTGTGTGGTGTGGTGTGGTGGTATTATATGTGTGATTGGTGGTGGTGGTGTTTTGTGTGCAGTGCGATTGTGGTTGCAGATTCGATGGTGCAATGATGGTTGGTGGTGGTGTGTGCATTGTGCAATGCGATGGTGTTGGGGGGCTTGGTATGGCGCAATTGTTCAGGCGAAATTTTAAAAGCTCACGGTCAACTACGGTATTGTACTGTTTGCAGTTGCGCCGCTACTGTTGTTGCAGCAACGCTCCTCATTTGCCATGCAGGTGGTGTGTTATGGTGGCTGTGTGCGGTGAGGTTTGCGTGCACAGTGGGCGACAGTTGTGTGTGGTGGCGGTGGGGTTTGTGTGCACAATTGGAGACAGTTGTGTTGGTTGGGTTGGGTTGGGTTGTGATGGTTGTAGGTGGTGGCGGAGAGGTGGAATGTTGGTGGTTCAGGTCTTTTGTCTTGGTAGTGGCAGTGTTGCTGCGGTTGTGTGTAGGGTGGAAGTCAAGAACTTGATTAAATTAATTGTGACCATGAATTTGTTATTTGTGATCAATAATTGTCACCATAAATTTTTTATTTGTGACCAATAAGCAATATATGACTTAAAGAATTTGATATTGCCAGATAATTTGTAATTGTGACTTATAATTCTTTATTGTGACTATTAATTTGAAATTTCTAATCAAGTCATTTGTAATTGTGAATCATATTTTTCACTTGCGACCAATTATTTTAAAATTTGTGGATTAAAATAAGTTGTGATTTATAAAATTTGTAAATTGTGATCGTGAAGTAAGGTGTGATCGATAAATGAGTCATGATATTCGAAACTTGTGACCTATAAATTTTTTAATTTGTGATGAATAAATAAGTTGTGGCCTATAAAATTCGTGATTTGAGATCGATAAATAAATTGTGACTTACCAAATTTGTGATTTATGACCAAAAAATAAGTTGTGACTTATAAAATTCGTAATTGTGATAGAAAAAAATTTGTGACCTATAAAATCATGATTTGTGACCAAGAAGTAAGTCGTGACATATAAATTTTTAATTTGTGACCGAGAAATAAATCGTGACCTTTAGTATTTGCGATTTATGATCGAATAATAATTTGTGACTGATTAATTTGATAATTTGTGATCGAGAATAAATCGTGACTTATAAATTTATTATTTGTGACCAAGAAATTTCATAATTTGTGACCTATAAAATTTTGTATTTGTGTTTGTGACCCTAAATTGTATAATTGTGACCTCAACCTATTTAATTACTTATTTTTTAATTAAAAACCTGATTTTTGTATTAAAATCACAAGTTTCTTAAATTTTAAATTTCATCTTTTAACTTCCTTACATATGTATTTATCCCTTATTTTATTGAAGAATGTGAGATTGAAAATGGGTTTTGAAAAAATTAGCTCAAATAAGGGATAATTAAGCGTCTACTTGGTAACGTTTATTTTATAAATTTTGTTTTATAAATAAATTTTTTAAAAAGTCAACAATTTCGACTATTTAAAAAATTTAGAGCATGTTTGGTAATGTAAAATTTTTTGATTTTTGTAATTTTTTTGGGTTTTTTTTTATAGATGTGTGGTTTAAAAAAGTTTGAAAAATAAAAAATGGTGAGCTTGACTAAGAATGGATGGTTGAGATTGAATTTGAAAATTTGAGGTAAAATTTTTACCATCACCAAACATGCTCTTAGTCTACCTTTTTTTTTTTTTACTTTCAAAACAATATGAACAAATATAATATAATATAATATTATTACGTCGTTATTTACAAATAATATTTATATATATGATTATTTATAAACATTTAATTGAATACGATTGTTTGGTAAACTTGCAAAAAATGTTTCTAAATTATTTTATAAATCATATAATTTTTCAAATCACTTTTTAATCATACACATTTTTTTCTCTAATTTTCGAGCACTACTTTTTACCTCAAAATCATAAATAAATCAGTTTATAAACCAAACATTGTTACCAAACAAAAGTCACACTGAATGCAGTAAAATAATTTCTATAACATAATTACAACGTGTATTTGAATTGTTTTTTGAATAGTGATTTTTTTAAGAATATGTGGTTGGAAAGTAAGGAAAAATCATGAATTTATATGTAGAATATTTTATTATGTAAATGTACGATTGAAAATTAATATGAGAAAAAAAAAGCATCAAACAAGGACTAGTATAAATGTAACCCAAATTGACGAAATGCATGGAAGTGCTTTTGTAAATTACATACTTAATATATCTCATATTTAACTACACATTAATTATTTCTTATACATCAGAATTTTTTTCCTTCATATATAATATTATATATAATAACCTATAAAAATATTATTTTAGTTAATATATAATGGTGCAATTATTTTGACCTATAAAATTTACTTGTTTAAATTATATTATAAGCATAATGTGTATTTTTTATTTATATATATAAAATATGCCAACATTTGATATATATATAACAACTTCAAACGAAAATGATTATCTAAATTAAAATAAAATATGTTATAATTGTTTAAGAAATTATTATTTAAAATACACAAGTTAATGGAATATTTTTCCGAAACATTAGAAGATTTGAAATGTGATGACCCTCATCATTTATTTCAGGTTCATGTAGCAAATTATGATTATCTTTTTCAACCACTTCCCTGTTCATTTCCTTATTTGGGGGCAATAATTCCTCCTTATATCAAAAGGAGTAAATTCTTGATCTTTTCTACCAAGAATTCTAATGAAGTTAAGTAAAGTCATTGAAAAATAACTATTTTTACTTGTTTTTTATAGGAAAATTTGGCACTAGACGCAATATTTTCCATCTATATTTTTAAACACCAAATTATTCTTTCAATTGTGTACTTTAAGGATGAATATGCATGATTGAAAACTTCTTTTCTATCCGTTGGAATGTCACCAAGTCGAAAATCGGGAGGATGATATCATTCACCTTTAAGTGTGAAATCATTCCAGTTTGCTTTTATCCTTTTTTGTTTTTTCATTAATGTCTCTTTGAGTTTCTTGAGTAGAATTTGAGATTAAATTTTTTTTGAATATGATTTGACATTCCAATATAAAGAAGTCAATTGAAATCAAAGCAATAAAGTCAATGTATATAACTCTTAAAATATAATAATGTTTCAGAATATTAAAAGTTTCTATGCCAGTGCTACATAACAATAAATAACATAACAATGTTTGAAAGATATATTTTCACAATAATTTTGCCCAAATGTATTTTTTCCATGTTATTGCAACATAAGAAACTTTCTTCTATCTCTAATGCAGCCACATAAGTTGGGATGGTTTTTTATTTGTATAACATTAAACATAGGAGATTTGGAAATATGATTTTGCAATTAAAATAAAAATCACATGTCGACATAATTATTGTTTTTCTATACTATATATGAAATGTGAATAATTAATTTTAGATATAATTTTTGATACATGTAATTCTTTGAGTAATTGACATCAATCAATAAAAATAAAACTGAACAATAGTGAATCAATAAAGAAAACTTAATTTGAGTTATGTCTGAGAAAGAATACAAGTTGTTCCTTGGGAGATATAAAAGAAGTTGGATGTAAGGGTTATAGAAAAAATATATATTTTCAATTTTTTTTTTTTAAACTTTTTATGGAAGTGCTTTTTTTTTTTTTTGGAGAAGTTACACTTTTGAACTAATTTTAAAATAAAAATAGCTCTAAAAAGTTTTTTACTCCATCAAAATTTTTTTTTAAAAAAAATTGTAGAGGAAAGAGGCTGAGTAGGTCATTCAATATTTGAATTTGTAGACCGTTTTTTTTTTTTTTTAATCCTCCCCACCTCTCTCTAAAATTAAAATACCCGATTTCACCCCCACATCCTCTCTCTAAAAACCCCCTTATTCTCACTTTGAAACAGACACATTCACTCTGCAGGTCCTCTAGTGTGTATTTATATGATTGTTTCTGGATCTGCAAATTCCTGTTATCTCGATCGTATCAGTGATCACCTTGGTTTCAAAATTTTCTCTTGCTAGATTGAAGCTCAATTTGGTAAGTGCTATCCATTTTTATGTTTTTGTTGCATTTATAAAATCGAAGTGTCCAATTTTAGGGGCGTTAAATATTTGTCGGTTTTTATTTTTATTTTTTTATTTAGTGGTTGGGGGGAGGGGAGGGGGTGGATAGTGTGGAATTTGTGATTTGAACGAAGTTGAAAAACCTTATTGAGAATTGCATTTGATATAGAAGTTTCAATTGGTGAATTTAAATTTAGGATCAGTATAATATCATTTATAGGTGAAAAGAACAATGTTTGAAATATGTAAAGCTCATTTCGGTAAGTGTTATTTATCTTATTAATTTTTGTTGCAAACCTTTTTTTTTTTCAACATGTTCAATTTTTTGGGGGCGTGGAATCTTGTTGCTGAGTTTGTGAGGAAAAGCTCGTAATAGATTTAAAGTTGAATGAAACCTCATTGAGAACTTTTTAATTTTATATAGAGATGTTGCAGTCTGTAAATTTGAACTGATGGCCAGTCTAATATAATATTTTGGGTTAAAAAAGTAACCTTTAGTTTTTTATGTTATGGTATTGCTATATCTAACCTTCAGTTTAGTTTGACGGTGGACTATCCTGATTTCCCCTATTTTGACTTGCATGTCAATCTTCAACATTTCTTGCTTAGTTAAATTTGATTTGCTTATGTCCTGAGTTTTGTCTTGTCCAATCTTCTCGACTTCTAGTCTTTGAGGTTATCCTGGAATATGATAGCACCTACCTCGTTTGAGGTTAGTATATGATGATTTGGAGAAGACAGTCTGAATAGAGTTGCCAACCTGTGCAAATTGGGGTTTGCAAATTTTCCTGTTTATCAAGCAAATATGGAAATTGATAGGAGAAGCAACACACCTTCAGATGCTACCAGAGAGAGTCTAGAAAGAGTTCGACCTTCACATGGGTAAAGTCTTTATATTTTTTATAGATGTTTGTTGGAAATTGGCTTCATTGATTTTATTTTTGGGAACAAAAAGATATCATAATTTCAACATCGTTGATCTTTAAGTTAAAATTCATAGCCACACAACTGCAGGGCAGCTTGATAAGTAATAATCATCTTGTCATGGAGTTTCTGCCACTATAAAGATGTATAACATTGTTTAGCTTTTTCCACAGGAGGACAAGTGGCCCCACAAGGCGTTCCACAAAGGGACAATGGACTCTGGAAGAGGTAAAAAATTTCGTTTCCTTGTAATTTCAGATAACATATTTATGTAGTGCTTATATCTTTTAAGAAAGATATTTTTAATGGATCCTTGAGGAGGTTGATGCTTTTCAATTTGATTGTGCTAACATGTTGAGAATCTACAGATATGCCTTTATCTTATTGGGATAATACAAGATGTGCTGAGTAAATTGTATTTTACCACTAATACTATACACGTTAATTTCAAGAATTTTTTGTGGAAAATAAACTCAGTGTTCCAACTGCCTGCATTCCCTTCTGGTGAATAGCCTCAATCCCTTGATAGTATGGACAGTTACAGATGAAAATGTTTCTGATGTTAGGGATCTTTGCCTTGGGTAACAGTAAATAGAGATAAAGATTGAGTTGGGCCACCTATTGGTTATTTGAACTGCTTTTCATAATTTTTTTTGGTGGCTATGCTTTAGGAGAACGTTGATACCGTATGATTAATTCCTTCAAGATGTTCAAAGATGAAAATAAGCAGTGTTTTGATCATGGCACTTGACATCTACAGAACCGGATTCTGATATTAGGGAGTGTCACCAATGAAACATTTCTGATACTAAGGGGCATTTGCTTGGTATAACTGTAAATATAACTAAGAATTGAGTTGGGCCAAGGAATGTTTTTAATTCAACGAATTTTGGTGGTTGGCTCACATATGAATAGCAAGTTAAAGAGAACTGTGATGTCAAGTGATAATTCATGGGCGAGTTTACAAAGAACAAAATGCACCAGGCTGTCTTTATTATGGCACTTGTCCACTAGCGAAATGGATTCTATTACGCTTTTCCTCTTCCCAAATCATAAAGAAAAAACTGCTAAATTTTCAAAATGATTCCCCCCAATTGTTAATGGGCCAGGTGACAAAAATGTGGACTGGTAAAAGTTTACTTTTCAGTTATGGAGTGGTTTCTGAAACATGAGCTTGGCCAGTACTCTTATGGTAAAATATATATATATTTTTAATGTGTGGGTTAAATTGATGCCATAGTATTGAAGGTTAGTCAGGTAGGACATGACACTCTCTTCAATGCCTAAATTTGGCATCTGATTCAGCTTCCTTCAGGTAGAAGGTTCCTCTGTATATTCTCCTTATGGTCAATATAAATAAAGTGCTTCGTGGAATCTCTGGGTTTAATGTTGATTTACATTAGGCAACCATGTTTTGACCATCATAGAGATTTCAATATTATTCCATTTATGATACTAACAAAATAGATTTTTATTTTTACAGGATGAGATACTGCGAATTGCTGTTCAATGTTTCAAAGGGAAAAACTGGAAAAAGATAGGTAGGATTTAGGAAAACAAATTGGAACTCTACTTCCTAGTTGCTACTTTTGAAACTACGAATAGGTTTGAGCATTCTCTGGCCTTCTCCACGTCTCTTTGTAAAACTGTCAACCTCGTTTTCCATTCTTCCTCGTTTTATTCAATATTGTCACTGCTCTCTGTTTAGTCTATGCAAACAAGAATATGTTCTATGCAAACAATAATATGTTAGGGGAAGATGGACAATCTTTTCATGATTACTTTTGGTTTACATTTTCTTTCAAATTATCTGCTGCCTATTTAATATTATAATTTTTGCCCATCTCAAATACATTTTGCATAGACAATGTTAAATATTAGATTACGCTATGTGTAGCGGAGCGTTTCAAGGATCGGACTGATGTACAGTGCTTACATAGATGGCAGAAAGTTCTTAATCCAGAACTCGTCAAAGGTCCATGGTCGAAAGAGGTTAGGAAAATCTTGTTTATTACTTCATTCTTGATTTTACCTCCATTAGTTATACATTTGTGCTATTTTGGTATCAATTATCTTTTTATAGCTAACAGAGGACCTGGTTTAATACTCTTTATGACTAGGAGGATGAAATAATGATTGATTTAGTGAAAAAATTCGGGCCGAAAAAGTGGTCTACCATTGCTCAGCATCTTCCTGGACGTATTGGGAAGCAGTGTCGGGAAAGGTAAGCATAGGAGCTCCTGTGTCTCTGTGCTTCACGTTTATATAGTTTTCCACTGTTAAACGATTTTCAATATAGATCCTTGATTAAAGAGCTGTTCGTCTCCAATATTAGCCTTGAGTTACTGATATTATTCTTTTCCAGGTGGCACAATCACCTCAATCCCGGGATAAACAAAGAAGCTTGGACACAAGAAGAGGAATTGGCATTGATTCGTGCCCATCAAATATATGGAAACAAGTGGGCTGAGTTAACGAAATTCTTACCTGGAAGGTATAGAATCATTCGCAGCAAGAAATAGATAAGAGCTATAACGTGTCTATCATCAGGATACCATGTTATTTCTTCTGGATTATATTGTTTTTGTGTTTCTTCAACGTCCTTCTGTTTGTTGCTGAATGTTGAATATTTCCTGACTGAATATATATATATGACTACCAGGTCCGACAATGCAATAAAAAATCATTGGAACAGTTCTGTCAAAAAGAAATTGAACATGTATTTGGATTCAGGCTTAGTTTCACAATTCCAAGGTCCATCTCTTGTCAGCTGTCCCGATCAATCAATAGCATCTTCTTCTTTGAAGGTGCAACAGAGTAGTGAAGATGATAGCGCTGATGGAGTAGGGGAGGAAGTTTCTGAATGCAGTCAGGGTTCAAATGTTGTTGGTTTTTCTCAATCCTCTAATGACATGGTCAACACAGTTGTACAGAATAAAGGGGTGTGCAGAGTGACTGAAGAATTGAGTCATGAAATAGATCGAAGCTCCAGTCTAGCACCATGTTCTGAGGATTATCGTCCAACTTTTCAAGAGACTACATTTTCCATGCCCGAAGTTCCTTTCGAATTGGGTGGCTCTACGAAATTTCTTGAACATGATTTCTCTCCAGATTGGGTGACTCTTGCAGGAAATTGGCAGCTTAATCCAAGTGAGTTACCTGATATATCTTTGTCGGATCTGGCTCAAGAATCACCAGGACTATTGATGCAAGTTTTAATTGGCAACAATAATCATGAAACAGTACCCTTCCAGCCTGAAACTTGTATGGGCTTGAGTGCTTCTACCTCCACGGGAAATGTGGTTGTGAGTTCTGATACACCTAATCCAATAGCTAATTCAGATGGCAAAATGACGTATCCCGAGCCTGGGCATGATAGATGTTATCCCTTTGAGACTGTAATTAATTGTATTGATGGGCTGGCAGATACATTACATTGCCAGTCTTCAAACTTTCAGATCCCTGAAAAAGGAACTTTTCCTTCACCTTCATGCTGTTTCATGAGGTCTGATATGCTGGGAACATCATTTAGTTTACCTACCCCAGTTCCTATGCAACTTCCTCCTAATGACGGTTCACTGGTTTTTCTTATGGATTCGAACCAGTTCAATGATTCCTCGCATGGAAATCCGGAGCAGGAATCTGTTCCAAATATGCACAATGGCTTTTTTTATGCTAATGAGCCTGGCTGTTTTCCTTGTGATGATGGATCTGATGGCATGAGTGTGAAAGAGCAACAAGAAGAGGCAAAAGATATGCAGAAGTTAGTTCCTGTTAATGATTTTGACTCAGCCTTATTGAATGACATTCACAGTGGTCCTTCATTGGATAAAGATCTGGTTATAACAGATGAACACAAGGATTCAGGAGTTCTATTCTATGAGCCTCCTCGTTTTCCAAGTTTAGATATTCCATTCTTCAGTTGTGACCTTATACAATCTGGTGCTGATATGCAGCAAGAGTACAGTCCACTTGGCATCCGCCAGCTAATGATATCTTCCATGACTCCATACAAGTTGTGGGACTCACCATCCAGGGATAATAGTCCAGACGCCGTTCTGAAAAGTGCTGCCAAAACTTTTACAGGGACGCCATCTATACTGAAGAAAAGACACCGAGATTTGGTGTCTCCATCGTCAGAAAAACAAAATGAAAAGAAGCTTGACAGTGATTTAAAGCAGGAGTCGTTTTCCAACTTGACCAGTGAGTTTTCTCGACTAGGGGTTATGTTTGATGAGCCTGTAGATCAGGAAGGATCAATAATAGTATCATCACCAGAAGACAAAATAAAATGTAAAGCCTCTTGTGTAGAAAAAGAAAATTTGAACTCTACCTGTGTAAAGGGGAAACAAGAGGCCAATGCAAGCATGTCAATTTCTAAAGGCAGAATGATAGAGAAACAGTTCAACAGCAGTGAAGCTTTGACGAAGATAGAAGAACCGAATGCTGTTACGGATGTCAATAATAAAGCTGGAGGCACTGATGCAGTGGAGACTGTGAGTACTTTTTCATTTTATTCTCGACCAGGATAGGGAAAGACGTGATTGTGGAGGTCTTTAAATAATTGCTTATTATTCACTTTTCTGAATATTCGCAGAAATAAACCAGAAAAAGAAAAGTTAAAGGATGCTATGCTCCCCATCTTTCTTTTAATATTTTATAACTTGAAGTTTACTATTTGTTTCGTGAAATTCTTGCTTCTGTGTTGCTTTTCTTTTCTAAAGCTATATATTTTACTTGTAGAGAAGTCTTATCATCAATTATTGTTTTTGCATATTACTAAATTATATATATTTTTTATTTAGGAAACAATGTTTGTGTCTCTTATCTGAAATACTGAATGACAGAAAACAACTCAGTTGAAGAGGGCCTTCCTCCATTTGTTACCTCGCCTTTCTAGTAGGATAATTGTCTTATTTTTCTTTTATGATAGGTAAAAGAGCAAAATGAAATCATTGTTGAACATGATACAAATGACTTGCTATTCTTCTCTCCTGATCGTTTTGGAATTAGGAGTGAGAGAGCAATTTGTTCAACTGCTAAGGCTCTTGGGAAAAAGTTTTCTAGAAGACTAGATGCTGCATCAAAACATGTAGCTATTTTATCTTCACCAGAGATTCCCTGTTTGTCAGTTGTTTGCTCTCCTCGGATGTGTGCCAAAAAGGATATGACTAAATTGGCACCAACTTCATCTCTACAACCATCAAATTCTTTGGAGAGTAGGGATGAAAATTCTAGCAAAGGTGTACACATTGTTAAGAAAAGCACGTAAGTTTCTGTAACACCATGCTTTTGTTAATTCTGTTTTACTTTTTTGTGTTTGTTAGTTTGCCAAGATTTTTTCTTTTATGATTCCAATGAATTCTCTCTCTCTCTCTCGATCATTTCTAGATTTGAAGGCACACCTTTCAGAATAAATATTGAATCTCCTTCAGCTTGGAAATCTCCTTGGTTCATTAATTCTTTTCTACCAGGTCCCAGAGTAGATACAGATATAACAATTGAGGTATTGGAAATTTTGATGTGCAAATAATTTGTTTGGTTTTTGGTTTTGCATTATCATTTTCTGGGGAAATTTCATATTTTACTTATTTTATATCTCATAGTTGAAGCTTTTGTAGGACATATGCTATTTTATGAGCCCAGGGGACCAGGGTTATGATGCCATTGGGTTAATGAAGCAATTAGGTGAGCAGACTGCATCTGCACTCGCAGATGCCCAAGAAATTTTGGGAGATGAAACTCCTGAGACTATAATGAAAAGAAAGGGCATTATAAACTGGGAACCAGATAAAGAGAACATTGGCAGTCCAGCACACTGTTCTCTCCCGACTTCAAATGTACTGGTATGATAATTTTGAACTGTCATTTTATTCAACTTTTATTACTCTGGTTCTAGATTCCTATCATGATTATTACACATTGAGCTGTTGAAGGACCTATATTTCTTGAGTTTTTAAGATTCATTCAAGCCCGTTTGGGCTAGCATAGAAGTTGTTTTCAAACATATTTTGATAAGTTACTTTTTCTTACTTTCAAGTAAAGAAGTTAACTCTTTTGACAGCAACTCTCAGCTTACAAACAAATAAACTAACTAGTTTCTATTGTTGCTCAATTTTAAAATTACTTGTTTTAAAAGTTACTATTTACTTAATTAAATTTTTTAAGCTTAGGTGAACGTGCTCTTTTAGACTTTTCAAATGTATCTTTTGAACATATGCAAATTGTACAACCCACTGCCAAGTCCAAGTATTTTGTATAGATTTTTTATCTGGATGAAATATCTGCAACTTTTTGTTCAAATTTATTTTCTTGCAGTCATTTCACGTATTTCATTTAAATTACTTATTTACGAAATCTATACAGACGGAGAGGCGAACACTTGATTTTAGTGAATGTGGGACACCCAAGAAGGAAACTGGAAACTTCTCAAGCAACATTAGTTTCTCCAGCCCCTCTTCCTATCTATTGAAAAATTGCAGGTAAGTAGAGGCATATATAGTTTCAGGCTGTAAAATTTAAGAGGCTGTATATTTGTATCCTTATATCAATCATATGAATTTGAT
Organism: Ligustrum vulgare; assembly: GCA_963555705.1. Lineage (NCBI taxonomy): Eukaryota > Viridiplantae > Streptophyta > Magnoliopsida > Lamiales > Oleaceae > Ligustrum > Ligustrum vulgare. The sequence goes on from OY743175.1 coordinate 53,961,357, forward strand.
TGATTCTATTACACTATAGTTTTTGAAAAATATGGATGTAATTTAATCAATTATTTATAGGCTCTTTACCTGCTCTATTGTCAAAAAGCTTGCCATTGTCAAAAAATCAAGTATTAATATCAGAAAATTGATATTTTGATGCTTTATACTCTGTTAAAAAACAATAGTCTGTATCAATTATAAATTAGTTTATCTATGTTTTCGATGTAAAATGTATGATTGGAACGTTGAGAGAGAAAATGTGTGATAAAAGTTATTTGAGAAATTGTGTTATTTATAAATTGTAATGATTGCAACTCAGTTTGTTAAACTTTTTGTGTTTAAAAGCATTTTTTTTTATGTTTTCCCAGTAAAATATGTGGTTGAAAAGTAGAGAGAAAATATGTGATTAAAAAGTGGTTCTAGGAATTGAGATGTTTACCAAACAGAGGTTCAGTCTTTGTTTGACTCTCTTTGATTCTTTCCCTTGCTGGAGGTTCCTTAAAAACAGTTCTTGGCCAAGCGTTTGTGTAGGACAGTCTATGCTTTGTTATAACATTCTTGCACTGTGTTGCTCCTCTCCACCACCACTACCACAATCTCCATGCATCATTTAATGTCATTTGCTTGTCGACCTGGTTCTAAAGCTTGCCTCTGCCTTCGAAGTATCTTGAGCATCCTAGGCCTGTCATTGGATGTTTCTCGATCAACTGTTTTGCTCCTCATTCTTCGTTAAAAAGATCTTAACTGTTAAATTTACTTGGACAGTTCTTGTCTACAAATGGTTACTCAAAAATAGTCACACCAGGTCAGTGACGACAATGAGTGCAATCATACCACTTTTGAGACCTCCATCGATCAATACTATGTAAAGAAGAGAAAGAAGTTAATATTTTATTCATTTTATTGTCGAGTCCTATACATCATTTACATTTAGCGTGTGTTTGGCTCCTTTTTTTGTGAATAGTGTGATTTTGAATAGTATTTTAGGGAGAATGTGTGATTAAAAAATATTTGAAAAGTAAAAAATGAGAGATTTGATTAAGATGAATGGTTGGGATTGATTTTTGAATAATTTTGATTTTAAAATAATGAGGGCCATATAGACGCTTACTTGTTTAAAATTCAGTCTGAAAGACCACATGCCACTTGCAATGACGTCCACTGCTGGAATGTATAACTTGTAGTTGAATTTGGATATGCATGCTTAGTATTTTCTGTTGGATGAATTTGTGAATTGTGACGTCAAAATAAGTAGAATGATAGTTTGTAAATTCGTGTCGAAAATTGGACAGAGTAACAGCAAGTAAAATACAAACAAGAAGAAAAGTAGGAACAAAGTCGATGCAAGAGTTGGATTTGCCCCGCAACGGTGTCTATAGATTCCGGCAATCGATTCCCAAGATACAACGACTTCACTTGTGCTTGTAGCACTCCAAAATACAAGTACAACGAACCAAATTTTGGTTTATGTACTTCAATGAAAGAAAAATCAAAACAAATGTAATGATTTTGATTTTGGAGGAAAGAGATGATATATGTTTTGTATATCAAAATGTGAGGAATAGGATACCCAAAGGGTCCTATTTATAGACCATGAAAGGGTGTGGACGAAATGGTTGAAGCCAAACCATGCATAATTTTCAAACCATGTACCTTTATGAAAAATTGTCTATTCACCGGACAACCGTGCGGCCGTAAGGTTATAGTCCGTGCGGTCGCACGGTTTTACTCAAAATCGGAATTGAATTTGACGTGTGATCGCACGGTTTCCCAACCATGCGGTTGCACGGTTAAATATTTTGACCCGATTTCGTCCTTTTTCGTAATTTCTCATTCATCCGATATTGGTTTTCGAAGTACCAAATATACCTTTCAATATATGCAGAGAAATCAAAATTCTCTTTCGGGGGCGTTGCCCCCGAGCCCCCATGGGGGGTGCTGTCCTCTCGACCTGACCGGCCAGATTGATCCCCGTTTGTGCGCCCCGAAGCGAAGAAGTGACAAACAATTTTGCCTAAACGGATTAAGCCGAACTTTTGAGTATTTGGCCGAGTCGCTTTAGTCAGTTTTTCGATACTTAATCAATTTCTTGATTTATCGACTTATTAACCAATATCCAAATTTTCATTATTGAAAAATCATATTATCAACAAAATCTCATTCAAGCTTTTTTACTGTATTCAAAGTATGTGAGGTTCTTTATCTGTTACGGGCTGGCTTTATTTTAATCGATCAGTTGGCATCTGCATCTCAATGACTGGGGTATACCTTACTCGTAATATTCACAAGGCCTGCATTTCTAATGCCAGCCACTTTTTTTTTGAGCCTACCTTCCATTGCCGTTAACTATAAATACCATGTGGTCCATCAAAAAAAAAAAAAAAACTATAAATACCATGTGGAAAGGGAGATCAAAATTCATGGAAGATTATGTAAACAATAGGTTTTCCATTAAGTTAAGTTTCGGTAACAATGTGTAATTTATAAACTGATTTATTTATGATTTTAAGGTAAAAAATAGTGGTTGAAAATTGGAGAGAGAAATGTGTGTGGTTAAAAAGTTATTTGAAAAATTATATAATTTATAAATTGATTTATAAATCAATTTATTTTATTTATCAAATAGTACTTGCTTAATTAATCAATTGTGAAGGCATCAATGTGTATACCATCCATAGATCATAGTATATATAAACATAGCAAGGATATGGTGAGTGCTTACAGTGTACATCATAATCTTTACCCACAATGTATGTGGGTATGCTATGTGGTGGACATATTTTTTTTGATAAACTTGTCACATGATAGTTCCACATACATGTTGGTAAAGGAATATTGGGTCCACTACGGCACCATTCGACCTGTATAAATACATGGTAAATGAAGAAAACTAACAAAGACTTCCTACATAAAGAAATCATTTAATGGGCTCCTTGGGATTTTATATTCTTGGCCAAATAAAAACGTATCATACTTTTAGCCTTAAAATTCAAATTTTCACAATTTTCATCACTTTTATTGAATTCAATTTCTTTGTTAGAACTAGTGCATCACCCGTGCGATGCACGGATATTGTATCGTACAAAATATATTGTAAAATTAGTGAATAATTTTGGTATATTGAAAAGAGTAATCCTACAGGTACAGGCCCTGTACGAATGCAATTTTCCAATTGAAAATACAAATTTGATTCGTAATAAAATATGTCAACACTTTTCTTTTAAGTTTAGTATAAGCATTATAAATTCAATACTACACCATTTTAATCCATAAATAAAAATAAGTGAGATATTGAGGATGCTATGTTTGTCGGATACTTTAGTATTTTACTTAATACATTGGTAAATAATACTAAAGTATTCGCCAAATATAAATATATTGTGGAATGTATCAATTATTTCTCATGATTTATGCCTCTCGTATTTATGTTTTTCCAATTTTGATTCAAAAATATAAATCACAATAATTATAAATGTGTGCTTAATCTTAAACCCACAAATATTTGTATTTAACCAATAAAAATATATTTTTAATTATAAAATCAAGTAGTCAAAATAATAATTACATAAATTTAGCAATTATCATGATATGACAAAATGCTACGTTGGTGACAAAAAAATTATAACGAAAATGGTATACCATATAATCTTCACACAATTATTAAAATTAAGAATCATTAAAAGAATATTATTCGCTTTTAACCACAATTTTTGCAATTTCCTCACGTATTTAACATTTTATCTAAATTTCTTTCAGAAACATCAATCACAGTAATTATAAGCTTTTGTTTAATCTTAAGAGCAAATATTTGTATTTGACCAATAAAAATGATTGTTAATTTCAATAATTTTTATGAGTTATTGTCAACTTCAAAGAAAATCCAAATTTAGTAGTTTATTTAATGGTGTATCATGTTTTTTATTTAATATTATGGATACAATATTGATTGTGTGGAATGTATTAATATATTTCTAATGGTTTATGCATTCTCCTCTCGTATTTAAGCTTAAAATTTTTCACTCAAAAATAAGAATCATAATAATTATAAAAGCGTGCTGAATCTTAACCCACAAATATTTGCATTTGACCAATAAAATTATATTTTCACCTATAAAATCAAGTGATCAAAATAACAATTTCATAAATCTAGCAATTATCATGATATAACAATCGACAATGTTGGAGTAAAAAAATTATAGCAAAAATCGTACCATATAACCTTTACAAAACTATTAAAATTAAGAATTATTAAAAAAATATTATTCATTCTTAACCAATAAAATTATAGTTTTACATATAAAATCAAGTAGTTAAAATAATACTTACGCAAATCTTGCAATTATCATGACATGGCAACCGGATAACACTGAATGTCAAAAAATTATACCGAGAATTTTAGATCATATAATTTTTAGACAATTATTAAAATTAATCTTATATTTGTTTTATTCAAAAAAATGTATTAATACTAATTAATACTTAAGTTCGGCCAGCAAAAAATTGCATCGAGCATTTAATATGAAATGGGAAAATGAAAAGCCATTTCCCATCCACACCTCATTAATCAATTCAACATCAACAAATGAAAAGTCACTGGCATGACACGTCTTCCACCTATTCCAATACATATTCAAGTTGATAATTAATGTTAAACAATTGTATCGAAAATCAGGAAAAAAAAACACAAAAAAACAGAAGGTTTCCAAAAAAAAAATAAGTGACAGTGGGTGGAAAATTTTTTTTACGGCTGTTGTGGTTTAATATATAATATAGATATATATAATAAAATAATAATAATAATAATAATAATAATAATATATTAAGATTTCTCCCGTACACAAAATGCATAAAAAATAATATATTAAAATAATTAATAAAATTTTACAAACAATAAAACTACTTCAAATTATAATAGCTTCTTTGAGTAATAAAAATCAATTTATATATTTAAGTAGTAAATGGTTATTAAGTTTTCCACATTTTTTCACAAAAAAAAAAAAAATGAAGTTGTTGTTCGATAAAAAATTGATATTATTTTTTATCGAAAATAACAGATATTTGCACATTGTTTGGAGTTGCGTTTTTAAGTATTAAAATGAACATCCTTAATAATTTCAATTTCATTTCCCATTGCACTAAACGCATTATCAAGCCCCTGTTTGGTACCTATTATTTTTAAATCTCATTTTTTAAAAACTCATTTTCAACCACACATTATACCAATAAAATAATCTACACATAAATCCAAAAATATTCTCCAATTTTTAACTACACATTCTCTAAAAAATTTACTATTCCAAATCACATTATTCCAAATAATGGGTCTCAAACAGGGACCAAATGCAGTCAACGCGTTATCCATAACATAGTAATTAATTTCACTATGTAAAATGATTTCCATAATACCATTCAAATGTATATCAATGTGATGACATAATAATTAGTTTTAGTTTCAATAAATTATTAATTATCATCAGTACCTCTTACGTTGATGCAAGCAAGTTTAATTCAAATAATTAAAAAAATGAATAGGCACCGTTTTCTAAAAAAAAATTACTGCTTTCTGGAAAAAAAAAATCTATTAAAAAGTGTAAACAAACTTATTTGTCACTAATATTTTTAACTAAACAAAAAAGAACAAATATTAAAGTTTAATAAAATATTAATCTAATTAATGCACAAATAATGTAAGAAAAAGTAAAGCTATTTTTGTTTTTCAAAGTTAATGTGTAGTTTTCCAAATGTATTAATTTCTTTATAAAATTTATTTTTTATAAAGCAATTAATGATGAATATTAATGCATTTCAATTTTTGGAAAGTATTTTAGACTGGAAAACAAAAATGATGTACGGAAGTTGCAATTTAACAATATGAATTTTGATAAGTGCTTGTTAATTTTTAATACTAATACATAATTTATTCAGTATACAAAATGCATAAAAAATAATATTATATTAAAATAATTATTAAAATTTTACAAACAATAAAACTACTTCAAATTATAATAGTTATATTAAAAATTTTTATAATTTTTTTATCATCAACTCTTTATTAAATAATCAAAATAAATAATTAATACAAAAGTTAAAATAAATATTTGCACATCCTTTCAATGCAAATTAGCAGAATATTTGAATAGAAATTGCGATTAGAAATAAAATTTATTAATTAATTGAATGTTATAAATAACAATGCGATTAAAAAAAGTTAAGGATATAAAAGCAAAACTAAACAAATACCGAAGATCTATCTCGCAATTAAATTATGGTGTAAATTTTAAAAAATGTATTGTATGAATATAGTTCCCTAAAATAATATATATATATATATATATATATATATATATATATAGACAAACTATTAGCATTCAATACATGTAGTCAAGTGCCTATTTACAATGCATTACACACTTTCCCACATTAAATGTCTCATTAATTGTCAACAATTCATTTTCCAATTCCGGAAATTCAATTGAAAAAAAAAAAAAAAAATTCCAAAAATAGAAACTGAAAATGGGCGGGAAAAATTTTGACGGCTGTTCTGCTTTAATATATAATATAGACTAGTGCATCACCCGTGCGATGCACGGATATTGTATCGTACAAAATATATTGTAAAATTAGTGAATAATTTTGGTATATTGAAAAGAGTAATCCTATAGGTACAGGCCCTGTACGAATGCAATTTTCCAATTGAAAATACAAATTTGATTTGTAATAAAATATGTCAACACTTTTCTTTTAAGTTTAGTATAAGCATTATAAATTCAATACTACACCATTTTAATCCATAAATAAAAATAAGTGAGATATTGAGGATGCTATGTTTGTCGGATACTTTAGTATTTTACTTAATACATTGGTAAATAATACTAAAGTATTCGCCAAATATAAATATATTGTGGAATGTATCAGTTATTTCTCATGATTTATACCTCTCGTATTTATGTTTTTCCAATTTTGATTCAAAAATATAAATCACAATAATTATAAATGTGTGCTTAATCTTAAACCCACAAATATTTGTATTTAACAAATAAAAATATATTTTTAATTATAAAATCAAGTAGTCAAAATAATAATTACATAAATTTAGCAATTATCATGATATGACAACAACTCATTTCCCAATTCCGAAAATTCAATTGAAAAAAAAACACTTATTTATCTCTCATATTTTTAAATAATCAAAATAATTAATTAATACAAAAGTTAAAAAAAATATTTGCACATCCTTTCAATGCAAATTAGCAGAATATTTGAATAGAAATTGCGATTAGAAATAAAATTTATTAATTAATTGAATGTTATAAATAACAATGCGATTAAAAAAAGTTAAGGATATAAAAGCAAAACTAAATAAACACCGAAGATCTATCTCGCAATTAAACAATGGTGTAAATTTTAAAAAATGTGTTGTATGAATATAGTTCCCTAAAATTATATATATATATATATATATATATATATATATATATATATATATATATATATATATATATATATGTATAGACAAACTATTAGCATTCAATACATGTAGTCAAGTGTCTATTTACAATGCATTACACACTTTCCCATATTAAATGTCTCATTAATTGTCAACAACTCATTTTCCAATTCCGGAAATTCAATTGAAAAAAAAAAAAAAAAATTCCAAAAATAGAAACTGAAAATGGGCGGGAAAAATTTTGACGGCTGTTCTGCTTTAATATATAATATAGATTCGGAGTTGATTTTTTCTTCAAAGTTTGTGTAGTCCAGCCTGAATCAATACATCATTGACTTGCACTTGCTACAGGTCAAAATTCATTCTTCCATGAAATTTCTCCATATCGTATTTGACGGACATATTTTCTTTTGCTAGGGATGACAATGAGACGGAGAATTCCCGAACTCGATGGGGACCTGTCCTGAACGAGGCGGGGATGAGGATAAGGATGAAAAAGTATACCCTATCGGGGATGGAATTACTTTCAAATCCTCATCCCCGCCCCGAAACCATCATCGATTAATAAGTTCAATTAAAAAAATATAAACAAATGTGTCCTAAATTACCTGACGCATAAATATATAATTTCATAATCAAGTCTTACATTTACACTCTATACTACTATTCATCTCCCACTCTAAAGTCTCATCTCATTCTCTCTAAACATAATTCTTAACACAATTAAACTTGTACTGCTCTATAAAAGCTATTATGAGTTTTTTTTTTTTTTTTTAAAATTAATGTTAATCATTCTCTATTGCTGTTAAATGAAAATTTTGTAAAATGATCATACTTTAAGAAAATAATTTGTATAACTAAGTATTACTCGAAAACATCAATGTTCACAAAAAATGAAATAATAACTTTTAAATCATTGTCTTTAAGTCGTGAACATATATCAAATTGAAAAATTAGTTGTTCTCTTATACATTATTATCATTTAATTACCATTAATATCTTTACTAATATGATTGGTCATACTTTTATAGTGCACCTGTAAACTTTTTGATCTAGTCGATGAGTAAGTTAGAGGAATTTCATTAGATAACTATCATAGAAAGATATTAATAGACAAATATATATATATATATATAAAATAAACGGGGATTATGGTATCCCCGCCCCACCCCATTCCATCCCCCCTTAGATAGGGACGAGGTGGGGACGGGAATTGGTATCCCTGCCCTGAACCCGTCCCGTTGCCATCCCTATCTTTTTCTCCAACTCTTCGAATCATCTAATGCTTCGATACTACTTTTTGGGAATTGATACAAATTCTCTCTCTACTTATCTAGCAAAAACTTTTGATCTTCAAGATATAATAATTGAGCAAAACAAGAAAATAACAACAATGCAAAAGTTGGACCATCAAAAGCTTTTCTACTATATAATAAATTGTTAAAGTTATATAATACTCATCAAATCAATTTCACATATTACAGAGAAAATACTAAAAACGACCTTTTATCACACAAGTTTTTAGTCTTCGATTTACTCCACAGAGTTGCAAGAAACTACAAAATATACTAAATTCACAATTTTCTCTCTTTAGTCATATATATTGATCACAACTATTTTGATTCCTTAACACACATACTTATAAGAAAAGACAACCTTAAAAACGTGTAGAATTCGTGCTCAAGAAATTTTCCTTGTTGACGTGGAATCCAATAATAAGGAAATAAATCAACCAAAGAATCCACCCATTATTACAACAAAGCGATCGCTTGGGCTTCTCGTTTGGTCCCTATTTTTCAAATCAGTTGAAGCGTGATTGCCCTTCAAAAACTGGACGATCGCTTCGCTCCTCTTGCAGCCCTTTCTTCCTTCTTCACTGCCTAATACACAAAAAACCTTAGTTTTATCGATTACATTAAAGGCCAACTTCAAGCTGACTCCACCATGACCTCAAACCTAATTCCAAAATAGAAATACCAGCACGATTGATTCAGCCTTTGTAGAGCCATAGGCATGCCACTTCATTATTTTAGTTGCAATTTATTGAACTGTAAATTTGAATTTCAAATTTCAAAATTTGAAGTTCAATTTAAGTCTACAAATAAATACGATACAAAACAAATTCATGACAATTGACATTTTAACATCCTAACTCATCAGCTCTTTAGTAGTATAATTTTGCAACTATTAATATACCATTCTTTCTTTGTTTTTAAATATTTCTTCTAATAATAATTTCATTTTAAATATTATAGCATTGTTCATTTGCTTCCAACTATTTACACTACAAGAAATTGGAGCGATAGTGACGAAAATTAGTAACGACAGGAAAAGTCTTAACTAATTCCCAGACTATAGCGACAACAAAAAAGTCGTCCCTTATACTTAGGCCTTTAGCGACGACATAGAAAAGTCATCTCTAATACCCAGACTTTAACGACGACATCGAAAAGTAGTCTCTAATTCCCAGCTCTTTAGCGACGACATGGAAAGTCGTCTCTAATTCCCAGCCTTTATTTGTCTCCAATTTTTTTTTTTTTTTTTTTTTGAGAGTATTAAATTCAATTTCCTTTTTTTACAAATAATATTAAATTCAATTTTGTTAAAAAATAAACAAATATTTATACAATTCACTAACTAATATATATATATATATATATATATATATATATATATATATATATATATAACAAAAATAAACACAAGAACTCAAATGCTCCAATGGTTGAGAATACACAATTATATATAAAACAAAAATAAACACAAGAATTCAAATGCTCCAATGGTTGAGAATACACAATTCAACCATTGGGTCAAATGTTCGACTCCTCTACATCACATAATTATCATATGAATTAAAGAAAATGCGCGAGTTAGCGTGTCGGGTTGAGATTGGGTAAGGGTGGGTCAAAATAAATTTTAAAAAAAATTAATTTTTAGCAACGACTTGTTGTCGCTAAAACCTCTAACTCAATAGAGACGACATAATCGTCTGTATTGAGCATCAACCACGTACCTAAAGCGACGACTATTAGAGACGACTTTGTCGTCACTATTGTTCAATAGTAACGATATTTGACCTTTAGTGAAGACTTTTTTCATCGCTAATGAGCCATTTTCTCATAGTGTTAGTATTTTTTCAATTCCATTAGTCTTGTTTATAAAATCGTCGTCTACGACGCTAATGAGCCATTTTCTCATTTTTTCAATTCCATTAGTTGTGTTTATAAAATCGCCGTCTACCCATTTTCCTAGTAGTACTAATAGTAGACAAAATGAAATTCAATTGTAGAATTAGTTAGATATTTTTCACACCACATTCTTAATGTTTAAGTCGAGAAGATTGATCTTCTCGCTTGGTAGTGAGCAAATGAGACACAATATCCAATATATTTGCACGTTTTCTTAAATAACACCTTTGGTGTTAACAGTAGCATCGAATATTACGTTTATTGCAATTGATAGGATTTTATTCAATCATAGAATCACATTGAAAGAAGATTAAACTCTATTGTGTTTGAATGACTCGCAAAATGTGAGTGCGATTGCTAAATATCTTCATCAACTATAATATTCACAAATATTTTGGTACATTAATTTTTATAAATTGATCGATGTTTGAATTTTATTAAAAAATTGTAATGAAATTCTCATTCATGTACAATTTTAATTCTATCTACGTATTGTCTTTTTCCATAGGAGATAAAAACGCGTTATAATGTTAGAACGTAGAACAATGTTTAGCGATTCACTAATTAGATACGTACAGGTCTTTGATGAAACTTGAAAGTATTATCTGATTTTCAAATTTAACTTGAATCTTCTTTTATCATCGCTTCGAGGACGAAATACTGTTACCGAAATCTAGAGAGAATCGATTAAAAAATATTTTCTTTATCAGGATGAACTTCTTGCAATGAATTCATGAGCATTATTAGTAACTGGAATCATAAATTTACAGTAATTTCTAGAACACGAGAAATCAAGTTTGAAAGTTTTGTCCTGTTAGTCATTGGGCCAAGTTCAAACCCATTTATGATTTAAGTAAGGCTTGCCCCACTCCTATTGAATCCACCCTGGAATGCAAATTGCGACTCACCAAATCCCAGGTTAAAAGGACCTATCAAAAGTCTGAATTGACAACTAATCATCGTTATTTTGGGAATGACCTAGAGGTGACAATGGGCCGAGCCGAGCCGGCTCGGCCCATGACTCGGAATGCTCTGCTCGTCAAATGGACGAGCCGAGCAACGAGCTCAGATCAAACGAGCCGAGCTTAGGCTCGGCTCGTTTGACCCTGGCCGAGCTCGGCTCGTTTAGCTCGTGTAATTTTTATATTTTATATTTTATTTTATTTTATTTTTTAAAAAAAACACCTCTTACAGTTTTTTTTTTTTTTTTTAAAAAAAAACCCCTCTTGTCTTACCGTCTTAAGTTTATTTAGTCAACAATCTAATCGACATCTAAAATATTTGAAATCTTGAATACTAATAAATATAATATAAGTATAATATTAATAACTAATAAGTAATAAGTTATGTATTAAATAAATTATTAATAACTTAATAAGTAAAAAAACAATGTTTGTTAATTATTATTAGAGAATTAAATTGAAAGTCGAAATGATTAATTATAATTTATAAGTTTATAAGTTATAACGTAAATAAAAACTTGTTCAAATAATTAAATATCCAATTATAATTTGAAAAGATAAAAACTAAAATGAAGTAAATAAATTTAAATTTAAAATTTTAAAAAATAAAATTAAACCCTCATCCTTTTTTCCGGGCTTGAGACTGACTACTAAATAGTCTTATTTGAATAATTGAATATTTTAGTAGGCGGAGTTAAAATTGTACACGAACAATTTGTTACGTGTACAATTTTTGTTTTGAAATCAAAATTATATTTTATTTTATATGTATAATAAAGAAATTGAAAATGTAAGGTTAAATATCATTTACCTGACTGTATGCAATTTCGACATACTTATGTTGTATGCGTAAATCACCGTCTTGCCATTCTTTAACACACGTCAATGCTTCCAAAATATCTTCTTTGAGTCGGCTCCTGACTTCTGACAAAACCCTTTTACCTGTACTAAAAGCAGACTCCGAAGTTACCGCGCTAACCGGAGGTGTTAGTAGATCTTTCGCAATGGCGGAAACAATTGGATATTTTCGTTCGTTTGTTCGCCAATAATGAAGTAAATAAAATTCTAAAGAATTAGTAGACTCCACATTTCTAAGTAGTTCTTGTCCAAAATAAATTTTCAATTTTTCAGGTATTTGAAGTGAACCTGATTCGTTGATACTAGAACTAGAAGACATACTGTAAGAAGAAGTTCCTTGTGCTTGACTCATTTCTTCCATTAAATTGTATGATTCAACTTCATCGTCTCCAAGTGTAGTGTCACGTGATGGTGCAGATTGTGTATGACTAACAGTAGTTCCTAATCGTGCAGCATATACAGTATACATGTTTACTAACGTGCTCTCTAAATTATTATAAGTGATAGGTTTATCCAAAATCAATGAGCTATTGATTTTTGAAACAAGAATTTTCGTACCCTTTAAACTGAAAAGCGGGCCCATTATACATGCTAAGGGAAATAACATAGGTAAATCTTCCCAATATTTTCTAAATTTTATTTCCATAGCAGTTATCATTTCAATAAAAAATGACTCATATCTATATCTATAAAAAGTTCTTGCAATAATATAAAGATGTTCAAAAACTCTTGAACTAGTTGGGTAATATACCCTAGATAATATGTTGGTTGAATCGTAAAAACTTGTTAAAAAATTTTTCACTTTAAAAGCAGCTTCCCAATCCGATTCTATTAATAGAGGATCATTGTCTTTTTAAAGCGTTCTACTGTTATAATATTCCATTATTATGTGTTCATAACCTTCGCATGATTTAAGTAACAAGTATGTGAAGTTCCACCTATGGCCTACGTCGGTGATTAATTTCTTAAAATCTAAATTGTATTGTGAACACATTATTTCAAAATATTGTTTTCTACTCGGTGATATGGTTATGTACACTATAGCATCTCTAATTTTATTCATTTCATCTTTAATATGTTTCAAGCCATCTTGAACAATTAAATTTAAAATATGACATACACATCTAACATGGAATAAGAAATCACCAAAATTCAGATTAAGAATTCTACATAATTTATCTACTACATGTTTATTTACACTAGCATTATCGAAAGTAAATGATCGAATTTTATTTTCAAAGTCATATTCTCTAACAATATCAAGTATAACATTAAATATGTTTGTTGCATTATGAGGAAATTCTAGAATTTTAAAAGCAATAATTTTTTTATGCATAACCCAAAGTGGATCAATGTAGTGTGCAGTTGCAGCAATATAACATTTTTTGTTAATACCTTCCCAAAGATCGGAAGTAAAAGAAATAATATCACCATAGTTATTTAAATGGACTATTAATTGTTTCTTAGTTTTAAGAAAATATTGTATTGTATCAGAGCATAGAGTGTTTCGAGTAATACCTTGATACTTGAGTTGAAGATAACGCTTGATGTATGTAACAAAGTGCTCGTTGTCCACTATGTTTAGTGGCAACTCCACGCCCGCAACGAATTGAACCATCTCAGTTCGATTCTCTGCTTCAAAATACATCTAATTTAAAAGTGTTGTAGATCCAGCTCCAGAACCACTAGCGGCCGATGAACCAAATTGTAGTTGACTTTGATTCGGTTCAACGAACCCGTGCATGGGCTGACACTTGCGATAGTGACGGTTGAGGTGTGTAGTACCAATTCCCTTTGACCATGCTAATTGTTGTGTACAATATTTGCACACAGCTTTGAAATCAGCTTCTCTTTCAATTGTTTTTCCCGTTGCGATTAATTTAAAGTGATCCCAACACTTTGAAGTTGGATTCTTATCTTTTCTGGCTTTTCTTTTTCCTCTTGCGTCAAGAATATCGGGATAATTTTGTAAAATTTGAACATCCGCATCTTCTTCAATATTGTCTAAATCGATTCGCTGATTTAATGGATCTTCTTCAATGTTGTCGGGAATTGGTACGTCATTGAGACTGCCAAATTGATCGTCGAAATGAATGTGAGATTGTAGTGTTGAATCATCATGATGCTCCCCAAATCCAGGTGGACTATCGAACAATTCATTAATAATTCTTCGGCTGCTGGGGTCCATTCTTTTGTATGTGATGTGTGAAAAAATTGAAATATAAAATGGAATATGTGTAAATTGTAATTGAGAGATGTAATGATAAATTGAGATATTGAAACTGAAATATCAAATATATTATAACTAAGAGATAATTAAATTGAAATATCAAACTTGTAGTATATTTGTAATGTAGAATTGTAGAAAATAGAATAAAAATATTGGTAGAGTAGAGGTAGAGGAAGAGAAAAGTGTAGACTTGTAGTGTAGAATAAAAATTAGAGTAGAGAGTTGTAGTAGATGTAGTGTAGTAAAATTGTAGAAAAAAATTTGTGTTAATATAATATTTATAGGATAAAATTAAGGAAAAAAAAATTTTTTTTTTTAGGTGACCAGAACAGTCACTGGTCACTAATGTGACCGTTCTGGTCCGTGAACGGTCACAACATTTATATTTTTAATTTTTTTTTTTTAGGTTCAGCGTTCAGATGATCAGTAAGATTTTTTTTTAATAGTATTTAACGTGAAAGAACGAGTTTAAATTATTTTTTTTCACGAGCCGGCAAGCCGCTCGTTGAACCACGAGCTCGGCTCGTGGTTCAACTTTATTGTTTGGCTCGGCCATGAGCTCGTCCGTTTGACGAGCTGAGCCGCTCTCGACTCGTGTTTTCGCGAGCCGAGTTGACGAGCGGTTTGGCCCGTTTGCCACCTCTAGAATGACTTATTTTAATTGAAAAAAGAAAGGGAGGGGAGATGATACAAAATTGCTCCCAAAGAACCATTTATAATTTTTGTTAAAAATCTTCACTTGTCAATATATACAAGCTCATTCTTAAGCTTAATCTCATACTTGGCATTGAACTTTCTTTTTAACCACAAACCACATTATTTTCTCGTCTTAAATTGATTAAGAATTTGACAAGCGTCTGTCCTTGCCTTTTTTTGATGTCAACAATTTTTAACACACGAATCATGGTTTACCAGCCAATTTCAGTGGAGTTTAGTCTTTGTTGTGTTATTTGCTGAATTCGAATCGAAGTGGGCAATGCCACCGGAGGCGGCGACAGAAATATCGACGAGAACTAGGTCCTCTCTGAAATACACAGATGGACATCCGTCAAGATGCCATTAATTAAACTATGAAAATTCTTAAAATGGATTCATAAGCATTAAAATCAAGTAATTGGACCATAATGTATTTTGGGTGGACTCATGTAATATAAAAGTTTAAATATTGCGATTATTATATTTGCTTCCTTCAAGAGTTGTATATGAGAGCCATCTCCTATATGATTTCTTTCTTCTTCTTTTTTTCATACTCATTTTCAACCATATATTTATATAATAAAATATCATACACAAATTTTAAAAAATTCTTGATTTTTTAACCACGCATTCTCTAAAAAAATCACCGTTTCGATCTCTTTAAAATTGACATCAAACAAGGGCTTAATTGATTATGTGTGACACTTATAATTAGCAAGCGAAAGCTCTATATAGTCCCCATGGAACCATCCGATCTTCTATAATGAGTGAATTGACTGCTGTTTCAAAAATTTTAACACTCAAATCTTGGAATACGATCAATTTAGCTCCTATTTGGTGTTAATAAAAATTAATTTTTCATTAGATTTTGATAAAAAAAAATGAAGAAATTTATTGATGAATTTGAGAAAAATGAGTATATATAGAAAATGGGAGCCAAATATGAATTTGTTTTAACTGCAGTGCTGGCCTCTTCATTTCATGCAAAATGCAAAATAGGTCGATAAAACCCTAAAATCATTTTCTTCCTACCTACCGAGCAGTTTTTATTTTATTTTATTGGCCTTTTATTTTTATTTTTGGAAAGTCACCACCCTAGGGCTATCCCCACTTTACCTTCCTTCTTTATTGCCACACGAGTAGGGTTCTCTCATTTTAATTCATAAAATAAAACCACACGCTAAATATGGTGGTAATTATCACTCACCAATCATATGTGAGATTAGTGCGTGTGCACTTTTAGCTCAAAGTGAGTGTCAAACTAACTATCACTCAAGGTCCCCAAACATTGACGATACGATCAATTGAGTCTCAATTCTTTGTTTTTGGCGATCACATCCCAAACTTTCACAATGGTGCACCGTGGGTCCCCGTACGGATAACTTCTTAATTTATTTCCCATTGTTGTTTTTTTCTTCAAAGCTTCTCTCTCCGTGAAAGGAATTTGTAATTGTGGCATCTAATTCAGATGAAAATGACGAAAGAAATTTTTGGCCAATGTTTTGTATAGGCAGAGCTAGTGATTGCGATAAGTCTATATTCTATTCTAAATTCATCATGAAATGTCTAGGAATGACAATGATACTCTCGAACTTGAAACTCGTTGAACATCCGACACAAATGGACGAAAATTATCTGACTAAATGGGTATGAGTAGGGTATGAGTATTGTAGAAAAATTCATACCCAACCCATATACCCATTAATTTATTTTTTTTTAAAAATTATTTTATTTTAATTTTAATAGCTTAATTTTTTAAAAAAGTTCTAATTTTTAAGTTTTAACAAAACTCAATAGCCATTTTCTGTTGCCTGATTTACCTACATTTCCTCCTTTTTAATTCACCATTGTCCATTAGTAACATTAAATTACGTGATTATGATGCTCCAACTAAAATTTTTCTTCTACACTACTTATTTGTTAATAACAGAAAGAAAGATTAGACTGGTATGCAAACCTATAAATATTATAGTGGCTGTAATTTCCATTTTTTCTCTGAAATATACTATATCCCATCACAGCTATATATGAACAGTAAAATTATTGCAATACACGTGTGGAAAAACGATAACAACTAGGTAAGATCGAAATCTATATTTAGTATTTTTCCTAATTAGTAATAAAGGTAGTTTTGTTTGAAAAGAAAGTGACAGGTGGTAAGTTGGGCTGCCTTCAATGCCCAAAAAAATAAAAATTATTAAAATTAAAATACGTAACGAGTTTTAAATTTATATAAAAATATACCTGCACCTAACCCGTCACTTTTAAGTGGATATATGGATATGATATATATATTATAAATCTCTAGTGAGTATAGGGTATGAGTTTTTCAAACCCAACTCATACCCTACCTATATATTGTCATATCTCTCTCTCTCTCTCTTCCTTCCAATCCCAATTTAATGTGGATCACATATCGATGGAAACGAAGCGGGACGGGACGGGACATATCAAGTGTAGTATCCCCACTCGATACTTTGCTTACTGTGGGTGGGGTCATGCCCATTTATAATATTTATTTTATTTTATTTTACCTTTTCCTATAGTTTTCAGGAAATAATTAGGAGTTCGTTTGATAAGTTTCAATAATTGATTCAAATTTGGACATAAAAAATTTGGTGAGTTCAAACAAATTTTGAATATTTTTTAAATACTTGGATTGCATGTCCTCGCTAGCCCAAGAGAGCACACGTTTTGCTATGATGCCTTCGAGGCCCCGATTAACCATGCATCTCATCCCAAATGAGGGTGGGACATTTCAAGATTTGGGTTGGACACAAAATGTCATCCCTATGATTATATTTATGTCAATGCAGAATATGATCCACAAGAGACTAAAATCCAACCTAACATCTCCTAGTCTATATATGCAGATTGAGGTGAATGAAATAGAGGTAAACTGACTCTCTTTGTTAAAAAATTTGTGTTTAAAAACATGTTTTTTTATGTTTTCGAAGTAAAATATGTGATTGAAAAGTGGAGAAAGAAAATATGTATGATGAAAAATGATTTAAAAATTTATATTTAAAAAACATATTTTTAGACATATTTGTCAAACAGAGGCTAAATAATCATGTTTTTAAATTTATAAAAGAGACCAATCTCTACAAGCATTGGCAATAACTTTCTTATAAGATTGTGAACTTTCAGAATTTGGGGACAAAAATCTACACAAGTTGGTCCCATCCATGGCTTAACCCAACTTATTTGTCTTATAAAACATGCAAGAGTAGGGATGTCAATAATACCCACGAACCCAAAATTCATTAGTTATTCGAAACAAATGGCCGGCGAAAATTACTCGATCCAATGATTTTGTGAGTAGGGTATGAATGTAGATTTAGAAACCCGATATGGGCATGGATATGGTAGGATAGGGGTATTATAGTAAAATCCATACTCGATCCATATACCCAATAATTTTTGTATTTAAATTTTAACAATATATAATTTTGGATAAGTAGACTATTTAATATTTGCTTATTTTTGAAAAAATGGAGTTTATTATGTATGGACAATGTATGTTATACTCTTACTTCATTTTGATATTTTTATGTTGTGCTGCTTGCGTACGTAGGGAATGTTAATTAGTATATTACATGTGAAGTTCATGAAAAAATACAATTAGATACTTATATTATTGTTGAACATGCATAATATATATATCACTTTGGGCTACCACCAATGTCAAAAAAATAAAAATAAAAAAAATTATTAAAATTAAAATATATAACGGATTTTAAATGAGTATAAAAGTATATCCGTACCCTACCCGCACTCGACCACTACTTTTAAGTGGGTATATGAGTAGGATATGAGTATTTCTAAACTCGACTCATATCCTATCCATTGCCATCTCCAGCAAGAGTTATCATTTTAGTGAATAGTGAGCTTTAAAAAAGTTTGTTTTTGTTAAACTTGTTAAAAATGAATAAACGTTTCAAGACGTGATAGATATTTGATGACAAAATACAGAAATAGACAACTATATATGTTCATTGAGGACTCACTTGATACATTATGAAAGTATGCGGATGTGATTGCCAAACAGATAAGAAATTTGGATCCAACTGCCAAATATCAATGTTTGGATGCCTTGGGTGCAATTTCTTCTTCAGAAAAATGGAGCGTGTAGCTTTACACTGACGTTTGACTAGGGTTTCATAAAACGCAGAATGGGAGTCATCACTCACACCACCCATTTCCTCTACGGTGCACACATGTATATTTTTGGACGTATAGAAATGTACTATAAATACAATGTATGTCTAAACAGTACGCACTCCCTTTCTCTCTCATACTTCGCTTTCTCTTTCTAAAACATTTTCCTCTCTCTCTCTCTCTAAAAAAATTAAACCTAAAAAATCCTTGGGTTCTCTATCATTTCGCACTCGAATTCCTCACAGCCACCTACGGATCTCTTCAAGAAGAACATATGTATGGATTCGACAGTTTCTTCTCTATTAAATGAGATCCAGATTTAAGCCAACCGTGGAGAAATTTATCTGGGTCGATCAGTGAAGTTTTGATCTGGTTTTTCGAATTCAAAAAAAGGTTTGTTTTTTCTCATCTTTTCACTGTTAATTGTGTTTATATGATTTTAGGTATACCTATTTTTTTCCTGTGTTGATTTTTGTTGAGTTTTAGCTGAATTTGAGCTATATTTTATTTCCCTTAAATATCTGTTTCTGTGAAAGTGAATTTATTTCTATTTATTTTGTTGGTCCATATATTTTTACTTTTGTCCTTTTTGGGTTTGATTTCATGTGTTTGCCTTGTCATTTTATGGTACTTTTTATTATTATTCTTTTCGGTTTATTGTATCTGAATTGGGTCGCGTCCAACGGAATAATCAACACCGTTAATATAAAAACCCTAATTACGTTAGTGGAATTTATGCGTAAGATTAATCCATGTGGCTTTTTGTTTTGACAGTTATAATTGAAATTTTAATTATATGGGTTTTGAGTTAACTCTTTCTAATAGTACTTAAGAAAAATAAGATCAGAATTTTTCATCTAGATAAAACCCTAAAATTAAATTTCGTGAATCATCTTGTTGTCTATTGTTTAGCTATTTGTGGATAGTAGTACTATGTTCAGAATCCGAAGAATTTTCAATTGTATACAGCCTCATCCATGTTGTCACCGTGGACTAGGGTTTCTAACACTTGTAATTTGTAAACACTTCGACCTGCCACATTTTACTGTCATTTATTCTCTCTCTCTCTCTCTCGTACTTTTTGTATTGCATTTATAATGGCTTGAATTCACATTCTTTCATTGGATAAGATAGTAACATATATATCTGTTACCTTCATAGCATGTTACGTAGAAAGAAATGGACCAGACTGGACACTTCTACCAAAAAAATAGAACTTAAAAGTTTATTCATATACAATCTAGTCTCGTCGATCTACTACTGTATTACAAATATTCACTTCCTGAGAACTTTCATTATACTTTGAAATTTGAGGTGTATCGCCATTGTACATTGTTTCGGGTTAATTTATGTACCTAATTTTGTGAACGCATGCAGATTACTTCATCCAGTGATTTTAGTTTTTTGCTTTTCAAATGGAGAAGAGTATTGTGGACATGGAAGTAAATCATCAAAAAACTGAGTCTGCTGTATCTACGCCAAGGCCCCTAGGAATGCTCATTCGGATAAACTCAATAGCCATAGATCTCGGTATGGTTGCAGACGAGGATACACAAGAGCACAAACACTTCTCTATACGGTAAGCCTTTGTTTTAAGACTTCGCCAGCTTGTTTCACCTGTTGAATTCTGTAATCCTCAAGGAGTGCTTTCCTTGATAAGGGTATTTTTTCTCTAATCATTGTATGGCTTTGTGTACGTCAATGTGTTTCATGTGCATTTATGCTTGCTTACACGTATGATTCCCCATTAAACTGGTACATGACAAGTTAGATTTAAGACGCCAAACATACAAGCAATGCATTTCGTTTCACATGCGTTCCTTTTGTTGAATGTTTGAGGACATTATTTTATACATAAGCAGTTTAGAGAGAATTTTTACTGCATATATAGCCTAATACTAAAACTAGATAGTTTTTGCTGAAATTAATTGATATTCCTATTAGATAAAGTTTATATATGCACAGCAAGCGTTGCATAATCTCTTAACTACCTTCTTCATATTGTATAAAGACATGTTTACATCAAGGTTCATTAATGAGGTTGTATACACATGGGAGTTTCCTAGAAACTTGCAACTGTAAATCTTTCTGAATTTCTACTGTGAATGCAGTGGATATGTAGCTGGCACGAGGAAAAATGATCAAAATGTTTGTTTGCCTTTGACTTCCCAAGTTAACTGTGGTGATTTGGAGGAGAACCTCCCTCCAATACACGTCCCCAGATTTAGATGGTGGGAGTGCTTAAACTGTGTTTCAGATATTGTGATGGAAAGTAGTTCAGAAGAAATAATGACGGAACAATCTCTCGTGCCATCAAACAAAGAAAAAAGTAATATTGGTAGAAACTCTCCTACCAGGGATGGAGAAAAAGGTATATTATTTCCATCTAGATGCAAGCAAGATATGCTGATCAAGCTGTTGCTTGTACATACATAAGCACAATCTCATTACAAATGAATTAACCAAGCATATGTTTGGCTTACCTATTTGATGCCTCTTTTTTGCAGTACATACCCTGACTAGTACTCTTGCAGGTGACAAGCATGGATCAGATGGCTTTGGAAATAGCAGAAACTGCAGTCATGTAAATAATATCCCAAACTCTAGTCCTTGCTTGAAAGCAAGACTTACAGCTACAACATGTAAGTGTGTGATTAGTCTCAAAGCATTGCTAAAAGACTTTCATTGTGGAATTACAAACTCAGGATATTGGTGTCTTTCTTCTGAACATGGTAGTGGGTTTTGCTGGTATATTTTCTCCACGTAATACCCTATATGTCTGCACAGGCAGCAAAAGTGGAGCAAACGTCATGGATAAAGGTCGTAACCAGAGTTTTGATACAAAAGAACCTAATCCTTGCCAAGATCAAGAGACGCATACAAATACAGCGGGTAATTTAACAGCATAAGTGAATTCTTTAAAAATGCTTATTTTGCATTGTTGTTCCAATTATGGAAAAGAGTAATATTTTTGTTGTTTGTTTCAGATGCTATAAAATCTAGATACATTGATGTCTTAGAGACGAACAATTTGAGGAATGATATTGGTAATATCAGTGATAAGGCTGTAAATGCTGATTCAGGACATGCAATTGGACTCCTTTCAGTCGAAGTGGATGAGCAGGAAATTGCATCATCTGGAAGAGATAATAATTTAGGTGGATTGCCACATAAGAGAAAGCCTAAGTTGCGTTATCTTGCAGAAATAATGGATGGACACAGAATTTCTGTAAATGATCACCCAAAACTGAGTGCTTCAACCAGCGGAATGCATAGCGTGTCTGCTGAGATAGGAGCAGTTTCATCTCCTCATGATCAGGAGGATTTCCTTGAACATGTTGGAAAAGGTATCAAAACAGTTCAGAGGAAAAGAAAGATTACTCGAGAAGAAAACAAAAGACCCCCAGAAATTAGCTATCCAAGTAGTTCTGCTAAAAAGTTCAAGGCCTCTAAAGTAAACTCAGAGGACAGATCTGTTGAAATTTCTGACTCACAATCAGAAGGTGTATCTGCACAATTAGATATGCAAATTGGCATAAAGAGCCGAAAGATCAAGCTGGGCAAAGATCTTGTTCCCGGTAAAAAGAAAAGTCAGATCCCTATAGATGAGGGGTTGACTCTCCCAGTTCGCGAGCTAGAGGTGCCGAAGATAATTTCTATAGTCTCTACAGATTTGGCGAAATATAATGTTCCTACTCCATCAGGACAAATGGAACCATTTTTTAGGAGTTTCGAGTCTACCCAACAAACAGTGTTGAACTCCAACTTCTCCAAGAATAAGAGGTCTAAAGTTGCAGCTGGTCAAGATCTACTGATGGCTCCCAAAAACATCAAGTTAGGAGAATGTTCAGACAAAGAGAAAGTGGCATCGGTTCTTTCTCTCAACAGCTTTATGAGTGCAGAAAGAAATGATAATGATCGGTCATCAATCGTGCAACAAAAGGGCATTCATAGCAAGGGTCCTCAGAGGAAAGAATTTCAGTGGGATCTGAATGAGATAATTACTCATAAAACTGCTATGCTGGGAGAGAAGCAATTTTCAACTGTACTTGATAATGATTGTTTACCTCTGCACAAGAATTTGGTATGCAACTTTCTCTTTAACATACTATTTCCGAAATACTTAGTTGCTAGTTTATGTTTACCTTTTCAATTTTTTCCTGAAAGAAGCACAAGAGAGTTTGGGGGTGGGGGATGTGGCCCGGAACTGAATCCGTTATTGCTGATTGTATTAGCGGTGCAGATGATGGCAGTATGTCTTTTGCAGGTTAAACTGATGTATGAAACAAATGTATTTTAAGACCATTTCATTCAGGACTTGTCAATAATTCCAGTAACACATTAGGAATTACAATATATTTGGCTGCAATATGAGAATTTCACTTGAAAGTAAATTGAAGATATCACATTCTTCAGTTCCCCATACCAGTTTCATGCTTGATTTATGTGATTAAAAAAAAAAAAAAAAAAAAAATCCCTCTTATTGACAGGAAACCAGAACTTATTTTGTTTTACTCCAAATTGCATACTAGAATCCTTAGGATTCAAACTTTTTTCCAGGACATCTCTTCCTCCTGCAGCAAAGCTAATGCTGGAGAAGGGAAAGGGCGTCCAGGAGTTTCTGTTCTACAAACTGACCAAGAAACTCATAAGAGCATTAAAGTTAGAGCATCAGACGACATCCCGATGGACATCATTGAGCTGATGGCGAAAAACCAACATGAAAGGGCTCTTGGTAGTTCAAAGAAGTACATTGTACCTGAGAGGACCAATAAATCTGTTATAGGGTTTCCTGCCTTTCACGGCAATGAATGTCCTGGCGCGACCAATTTTTCGCTCGGAAGCACAAGAAGCAATGGCATAGTTTTGACAAGTGATAACATTGGAGCTATCCAGAACAGCTTCCCTGTCATGAAAACGAATCATTTTGACATGGGAAAACCGGAGGGAAACCAATCACGATTCTTCTGTTCATTTCCACAGAATCAACAATGTAAAATGCAGTTTTCAGCTTCAGGCTCCAACATAATGGGATCTAAACATGGCGAAGGAGCAAAGACAATTTTGCCTCCTAGGAGGGAAAGCATACCTACGAGGATGCATTCATTCTCAGACCAGCACCATAAAGGAAAGACAGTTAGTGACATAAAGGGCGGTAATATGGAAAATCTAGCTCTACGTGACACATTGTTCCTTGAACAGGGGACAATTGAGACCAGCCAGAAATCCATGGGGTCATTAGATCCTTACTCAAATGACACAATTCCAGCAATGCAATTGCTGTCTTTGATGGATCGAGCAATGACATCCAGTTCTTCCAATTTGGGTGCAAAAGAATTCATCGATAAACCCTTTGCTCCCTGCAATCACCACCCGAGGTCACTCTTTTCACAGGAACATCATTCTGAGGATCTTATTTGGTTACGTCATAGTGTTCGTAACGCTGGTGAAAGCTCGAAGAAACCTGCATCTTCTTTAAACTGTAAGAGCTTAACGTTTCTAAAAATTCCTTTTGTGCTTTTGCCTGTTTTTGATTTATTTTTGCTGGAGAAGTAGGGACAGATGAAAATTTGAAGTGAGAGTGTATTTTTACAATAGTTTGGATTCATCTATTCCATATATCTATGGAAATAACGAATGAGATCACTAGATAAATAAGAATACGAAACAAATGTTTAAGGTTGTTATAAGATTTAGACTATTCACATTTATCTTTAATAATTGTCCGCTCTACTTCATCCAGATATTTCTGAAAGGCTACCTGGTTTTGTAGATCAAATGTCCGCTAAATGTCTGGACCAAGAAAACTCAGGAAGACCACAAAAATCTGAATCCTCGAAAGCTGCTTCACGTGTTATGAAAGATTCTTGTTTTGGCACGGATAAGCAAAAAATTATCCTTGGTACCTCAAGCCCTATGGTTTTTCCTCAACAATCTTATAGACATGAAGGTCCATCAGGCACCATGAACTTGGAGGCCCCCATTAAACTTTCAACTCAGCCAGTGAGAAGCAATTCGAAAATGGTTCTTTGCACTCTCAACCGAAACCCTGCTGAGTTCAGTATTCCAGATCCTCAAAACGAGTACACCATAGGTGCAAAAGATTTGAAGTTGCGAAAGAGGAATGTTTACAAAGAAATACCTCACTCCGTTAAGGTGAATGAGCAAAAGAAACAGAGGGTTAAAAAGGATGCATCTGCGAAAAAGTATGCTAGAAAATAGCTCGTTCTGAGGTACACATACATATCAGCCGAAGAGTTTCTGCGAGTTTCCTGTGATATGTTATTTGTCTGGTTTTCAGTTGTATAATTTTCGGATTTCTATCTGAATAGCTATAAGCCAATAAAAAAATTTGTAAAATTATATGCATGTTAAGACAGGAAAAAACCAATTAGATTATGCATACAAATATGTTATTGATTCTGGATCATGAGAGTCTGTATAAGTCTTTTAAGATCTTTGTTGCAATGAATGACTTGGTATAATACTCTCTGTTATTAGCAGCAATCTCATATTTAGACAAGACGTGATGCTTCTCCGGTAGAGGTTACATATCACGTATCGTGCTGTCAATGCATGCTGGTCTTTCTGTGATGGACGTAGTACGAGCATGAGAAAACCAGCGAGTACATCCAGTAAATAAGTCTGTTGAAGTTCTATGATTGGCTCTCACGAAAATTATAAGGTGCCCACCATCCCCACCCCTCCTCCTATTGGTTGGTTGGCGGGTGGGGCCCACCGGGCTTTACCTGCCAACCAAACCCAGGGGCACCATAAATTCTCTGTTGGCCCACGTTTATAAACAACTTATATAACATTTTATCCACATATTTCAAGACCATGATAGCTTGCGATAACTAACTCAAAACGAAAAATTCATTTCATTAATTTGTGTTTAACAATGGTTTGAAATTTTTCCAAAAATAAAAACTTTAGATTATTGTTAATTTATATAATCAAAGTGAAATTCCAAGGATTTCGTGATGACACCTCGTTATCATCAGCATATATCTCAAAGGATACTGGCTGAAGCCTGAAAGTTATGGTCGTGGCACTTCTTGTTAGTAAGGAAAATTGTAGAGTACCACACATAGTTAAGGGGGAAAAGAAAAGTCGTGCGTAAGATAGAGTCTTGTCCAATACTGTAATCACGTAAGATATTGGTTACAAGATGATGAGGCTAGTTGTATGCATTTAGGCGATGCTAATAAAGAAAAAGAAGCAATGTCTCCCTAACATTATTATTTCTAATATTGTAGATTTTCGCTTAGAGTGGTTAATGGCAAGGATATTGGAGAATTGAAAGTAAGGTATTGGACATCAAAATATTGTTTTTCGTAATATACATTGTGTCAAATAGTGTTAGCCCCGAGGATGACCATGTTCTTAAAAGTGGAAGGTCATATGAATCTAACTGCTATATCGCCTCTGTTTAAAGGTTGATTTTTTTTTATTTATTTTTTTTTAACAAGAAATTTGAGTTTCTTGAGATAAAATATATGATTTTTTTTTTTTTTTAAAAAGAAGTGTATGATTGAAAAAAATTATTTACAAACAAGTTTACCAAACTTATGTATTGTTTGTAATGAACTGGATTTTTGTTCATATTTTTCTGTAATTTTGTTGTGCAACCATTTTAGATTCATGTGGATGATATTATTTCAATTTTAATAACATGGATTGGTTAATTTTTTTGATAACTTCATATTGATTAATCAGTTTATATTTTTTATTTTGTTTTAATTTTAGGTTTTACAAGAATATGGGGGGACATCACAAACCTGTGCTTAGCATTTGTTGTATACTACGTTTCAATCACATATTTTATTTCGAAAACATCGCATTCTTTGTTTATAAAACAAAAACTTTTACCAAACAAAGGTGTTTATCTTCAATAAATTAAGATGCGTACACCATCTAAAGTATTATATAAAATAGAAAAGGAAGAAGTTCAAGTCTAAACTATTCCTTGAAGGCATTTTGGAGGAACTCTCTGTAATGAGGGATGAAATGACGTCATGTTTCAGTCTTTTAGATAGTTTGATGATAAAACTTGTTGTAGATGTGGAAGGGCCACACTCTAAAATGATTTACAGGCTAGTGGGAAGTTGGGAAGACCACATTTCTTAGAATAATCTAGAGAGAGAATAACAACAATAAGGTTCAAATTATCTCCACATGAGAGAAAATGATCTCTACATATAGAATAAAAAGGTCAAAGTTGCCTTATTTTGTACATTTATCTGTACAATTAAATTAGTATATTTGATAAAGATTTGGATGGATTATGGCTTATATATTGTATAAATATCGTTTGTAGGCACAATTTGAAGCAAATGAATGGGAACTGGATAAAAGGAGACGAAACGAGCCAAAATAGAAGGAATTACAGGTTCGAGGACTAAAACGCAAAGTATCAATAGTTGATTCAGGTTGCATAATGAAGAATATATATATATATATATATATATATATATATAGGAGAAAGTTTCTATTACTCTTGCAATAAGGGGATCAGGTAATTAGGAGCACTAGAAATGTTATAAGAATACAAATGACTAGGCCGGGGTCAATTGAACAAGAATGCAAGAGACGACACTGAAATTCTGAAGAGTGAAACGAGGGGCAAAAATGAACACCTTGAAAGTTCATAGTTGCATGTTCCCCAGAGAATAACTCTTCGCACGCAAGTGCATGCGCATGGTTCGCCCATATGCAACCCGGGCCAAATTGGCCTCCAGTTGCGAGGGCATGGAGCACTACTATGTTGGTACAATCCCATAATATATATATTTTTTTTACAGAATCATGTCTCGTGCCGAACAATTATGGAAAGTAGTTTCTTGGGTGCATGCCGGCACAGTACTTACACGACGGTAATGAGGAAGTGGGTCCCGCATCTCAGTCGTCTACAGTGGTGTGCTTCATAAAGTGTGCATTATATCATTTCCATAACCTAATAATTGCGAAATATGACGGCCCCATACATTTTAGCACATAAAAGACCTAAAAGGATAGGTCTAGTAAGGAAATTATGGCAAGTTTCACAAGGGAGTTGAAGATTCAAATTAATAATTAATATTTTCAAGCTCTTTCTTTGTTCTTTATTCCGGATGATGCATTTTCATCTTATTCATGTAAATCTTATCCAAAGATGCTAGACTAATTAAACTATAATTTGTATTGGATGAAGATGAAGATGAGACCATTGATTTTCTATTTTTAATTTAATACTAGTAGTTTAGTAAATTTCTGTGTTGATGATTTATTATCCATAAATCTTTCGTTATTAGTTGCTTGATTAGCAATTTAACAACTGTGTTACTTGTTGTAGTGCTAGAAATTTTACAGTAGATTTAGAACACAGCATAATGAACACACTGAATATATGTTAGGAATAGCATGTATAGCATATGCAATCTTGCTTGATAATCGTGTGACTAAATGCATTTTTTTACATATGAATTCAGACTAGGAATGGGATCGGGGCCGTGTTTAGAATATGTTTGATTTGTCTTGGAAAAGAAAATTAAATAATAAAGGATTATCGATTGTCATGACGCATGAATGACGCTAAACGATGTAAGTTGAGAATTGAAAAGAGATACCAATAGGTGGATTAATTAGAAATCCAATATTAATACATTCATTCCATTCATATCTACAAATCAAAACTTTTCACTATTCTAAGAAAAATTTAGAATACTTACAAACCATAAAATCTCTTTTGTATTACTTGCATCGAATTTGATAGAAATATAGTGTACATGCATTTAAGATTTGTTTTTTCATGGGACGATACTCAACACATTACATATTACTTGTCAAATAGCATGCACACTTTCTTGTTTTCGATGAAAATATGTGCCTAAAAAGTAGTATGAAAAAATGTATGGTTAAAATGCTTTTGAGAAATTATGTTATTTATAAATTGATTTATAAACAGGTTACAGAATGGAGTGTGAGATTTACAGCCTGTTTGGCGGTTGGGAAGAAGTTTATAAATACAATTTTGTTTTTTTGAGGTAAAAAATGTTGTTGAAAAATTATTTGAAAAAATGTGTATGATTAAAAAGTAATTTAAAAAAATATATATGTATGATTAAAAAGTAATATTCCTGCATTCCCTATGATTTTCTTGCACAATCGAATGTTAAGAAAACTTGCATTACAAAAAAAGGTTTTCTTGACGATCAAATCCACCGGTAAAATAAAGGGTCATCCATCTTTATTGACATTTTTCAACCAAAAAAATAAAAACGTTAGTAATATTTTCGACGGATTTAGTAAATCGTCGGAACGCGGTCAGAAATTTAGGAGATTACAATGACATTTTGAGTTCACATTTTAAAATCACAATAAGGTTCGGCCATGATATTTGGGAAAAAAGAAGCATAAAATAATATAATGATACATACTTAAAATTTAAAACCTTGTTTTACTTATAAACAAAAGCACAAATTCAAAATCTAAACCCAAGATGCCATTTTTGAGATCATATCATCGAATTATACAAGGACAAACTTCGTAACTTAAAGCACTCTAGTATAAATAAGCCACTGTTTGGTAAATATTTGTTTATAAATGATCACGTAACAACATATTATGAAAAGGCAACAATTTCTATCAAAAATTACAATCCACCATTTTTTACTTTTTCAAAAAGTGAATCAACGAAACAATGTCACGTCGTCATCGTTCATATAAGCAAAATTTGTAAACAGACTTTTACCAAACAGATGCTAAAAGAAGAAACAACGATAAATTACATGAATATGGTAATAAAACATCAAAACAATGTCATCATCAATAAACCGTCAAAGATTTCAGGTCTCTAAATTCAATGAATAATAAATAAAAATTGTAAAAGATTCGGTCTCTAAATTCAAAGAATGAATTATCAAAAATATTTGAATAAAATCAGAATCCTAAACCATGCATTATGCTAATTATTTAGAAAGATGAGGAGATTAATTATTTTCATTTCCATCAAAATCCTCTTTTTCCGGGCTCAAGTATTCCCATTCCTCATCACCTTCAAAGTCGGCTAGAATATTAGAGAGATCCTCATATATTCCCGTTGGGATATCTCCTATAAAAAAATCATCTGGTGGTTCCACAGGATTCTGAGCAGCATCACTGAATCTACCTGTATTTTCATTGGCTGTGACATAGTTTCTCATAAATGGAAGATCTTGTGCCATATATGGCATTTGC
Organism: Ligustrum vulgare; assembly: GCA_963555705.1. Classification (NCBI taxonomy): domain Eukaryota; kingdom Viridiplantae; phylum Streptophyta; class Magnoliopsida; order Lamiales; family Oleaceae; genus Ligustrum; species Ligustrum vulgare. The sequence goes on from OY743175.1 coordinate 53,992,101, forward strand.
AGCGGCGGGTTAGTCGGGGCCATCGCATTCTCACTCCAGCCAGCGACGTAATTCTCATTCGGTAGCCATGAGGACACTGAAGTCATCATGGTGGTTCCAGGTACTGGTGGCATTGGAACTGGTGCATGACCGTATCCGTATGTGCCTGCATTCTCCCAGGTAGTGGAGCTGTAACTTCCCATTGAAGGAATGTTTTGTAGACTCATTTGAGCTGCTGCTGCTGCAGCTGCAGCAGCTGCATTTGCATCTGCAATTTGAACGGGTAGAATGGAATGGTCATAATATAAACCACCTTATCAAAAATTTGTTTAGTCATGTGATTTCATTGGACAAATTTTTTTTTTTTTTTTTTTTAAAAGTCAAAAATTTCTGTTGGTTAAATATTTTTACCCAACATTTTCAGGTCGCCATTTATTTATAAACAACTATTTATAAACGATTTATTAACAAGAGGCTAAAAGTTATTAGAGAAGGAATATATTTATTTAGCCCCTTTTGGTGTATATTAAAACAAGATTTTTAGTAAATTTTGAAAATTAAAGTTGATGAAATATGTGGTTAAACTTAACTGTTGACTCAAATTTTAATGAGAACCAAGGGCTTATTAAACTTACCGCGATTCTGATAAAGAAAACCATGGGTAACAACGTTGTTGAATTGTCCCGTATAGTTGTTTCCATTGCCCACACTGCTGCCTTCGTAAACCAAGGTGTTCTCCATCTCAGTTGAAGCAAAAGAATTTTCAACTTGAATCGAGGAGTCCATGGGTGGTGTGCCTTCATTTTCATTGCCCCCAGCTTCCTCAGGGTTGTCACCATCCCCTTGTTCATCATTCCCATTGTTCTTCGGCTTGCGCACTTTCTTGTAGATCTTGCATAAAATGCAGTCATCCAACTACGAGAAAAGAAATCCCGAATAAAATGAAGTAAAGAAGCATGAACAATAGAACCATGCTAAATGAACAACACTTTGAGACAACAAAATGAACTTGTTGTTTAAAAGTGTTGTTAATTTAACATTTTTGTGAACGATAACGGATAACCCTAGTAAATAAACTAATGTACAATTTCGCCTTGTTGACGGTTGAGTGTAGTATGTGATGTACTCCCATAACACACAGATTGTTCCATGTGAAGAGTTTTTTTCCCAACGACTGAGCATGTCCCAAGGATTTGAACCTCAACATAATAGTTGGGTAATCCCAATAGGGAAGCGTTTTTTATGTTGACGGTGTTAGAATGATCCGAACAACAATAATGTTATCATTGGTACTATGACATCAATTTAATTACCATTATCAGATAAATCTAATTAATATTCCACTAAATCTTACTTTATCAAACTAGACTAGACTTGATATTTTAGGATCAGTGATACTAAATAACATTTCTGGATAAGAAAGAGAAATTTTACTGATAAAGGGCCAAGATGGGGAGAGAATAAAAATAGCATCACTTACTAATTTTGTAGAACAAGTGACGACAACCTCCTCATTCAAAATTTACCACTTCTTCTGTGACTTGGATCAGTTGCTGCTACAGTACTTGAACACGGTGATTTTGAATAAATTTTTAAAAGATGAACAATTTCAACTATATATAATACTATAACATGTTTGGTTATGCTTAAAATCTACTTCCGTCAAAATGTAGAGAATATATAAGTAATTAAAGCCGAATTACATGGTTGCAGCAGATAGATACAAAATACAAAGCTAACTATATATACAGTAATAATTAACAGAAGCTAGATGGAAACATGAAAAAATAATTGTTGATTCGACACAAATAAATAGAGATTTTCATTGGTTAAATTGATTTTTGTGGATTCATAATTTGTACCTTTTTGTCATCGGCGCTGGTTCGCAGATGAACAGGGGCATTTTTGAGTCGAAATTCATGCATAATCCATGAAGTTTTCTGACCATCAGGAGGTTTTCCCTTGTAGAAAACCAAAGACTTTCGGAATCCAACTTCTTCACCGTTGTGTTCGATAATTTTGTCAGCTCCAGTGGCCTTCCAAAACCCTCCATTAGCCGCTCGATTTGGCCGCGACCCATTTGTGTACTTTCTCTCCCTTGATGTAAAGAAGTACCATTCAATTTCATCTCCACTTTTCCTGTGAATACCTACCCAAAAAATTAAAATAAATAAAATAAATTAAAACGTTATCCTAAACAAAGATTAAAATTTAAATTTTAATTGATAACGAAAATCATTTCAGAAAAAAAAAAAAAAAAAAAAAAATTGATAACGAAAAGGGCTAATTAATATGATCATTCAGTCATGAAAAATGATTGTAATGCCTTTTCATTAGGTAATCTAATAAAGTTGACAAAGAAGACTAAATAGATTAAATGGAATAAAGAAACTTTAGTCAAGGATTTATTTTATTTTATTTTTAATATGAATCCCTATATAGTTCAAATTTTGTGCAGAAAGGAAGAGAGCACGGTAAATGATAGAAATTCTCATCAACTTTGTCTAGTTTGACGATGATGCCTAGATGGTTTGAAATTTAAGCAAAAATAAATAATCTAAATGTATTTGAAATTTTAATAATTAAACTTTGCCTTGTTCAACGAAGATGCCCAGATGGTTCAAAAGAAAGAGTTCTGATATATAGAAACAATTTTGAAAAGAAAAATGTGTATTTGCCGAAATTTTGAATAAACAAATAAACAGGGCTGATCTAGTACCTATATGGACACTAAATATGACACCCATTCAATAAGTGTCGATACTTTTCGAGTGAGTATTGGATATGGGTGGATGAGCCCCACTGTCCATCCACCTATTGGGGGAGGGGATATGGGAGTATCAAGTATGGTCCACAAGTGGGTTTGATAATAAACCCACTCGTGAGTTTTAGATCAATTCCTAACAAATAAATTTAATTAATAGTACATTGAATTGTTTCTAGTTGACTAAGACAACTTTCCCGGTGGTTAGGAGAAAGGCGGGCAGAGAATCAGATTCGAGTCCTACCCCTTCCCGGCATCCATTCCAAAACTTGTACTCAAAAAAATAAAATAAAATAAAAAAGATAATGCTTCTAGCTAAATATAAAATAAATGATAACCTAGTTCTAGAAACTTGTATCCTTTATGCTTTCAGGTTGCATATGCTAGTTATCTTCAGAAGGGGGGTTGTTGTACCTCTCACTGTACCGCGGGGGGCCCACACCCCCTCTTGTGAGAGGGCGGTACCCGGCGGGGGTACAAGAAGAATTTTTTTCTTCAGAAATAAGTTCATCCATAATATTTTATATCATAATGTTGAAAATTTCCAAAGGATTTTTTTGCTGACAGATTTTTGGACATCAACAAGGGGAAAACCCCATAATTAACTGATGCTGCAACTTTTTAGTACAAGAATGGCAACATAAAATTGACATAGTACTGCAAAGGTTGTTTAATTATCTAACACATGATACATGCTCAGAAGCAACAAAAAATTATAAAGCAAAAACTAGTTGAATGAACTCACGCGCAAGCCGTTCGGGGTCGCATTTATATAGATCAACGTCGTAGATCTTGTTACGAGGCAGCGTCTCGTTGTTGATCTTTTTCCTTAAGTAGTGAACGATAAGTTCCCAATCATGAGGCTTAAAGCGATAACCGGGCGGAACATTCCTAAAGTATTCCTCATCGCTTAATGGTGACAAATTGACAATATTGTTGTTCCAAGTTTCATAAACATCACTGACGACGGGGACTGGGACGGGGACGGGGACGTGACTCGGGGTGGTTACAACATTGTTAGGGAAGGAGACGTGACTCGGGTAGGCTACGACATTATTAGGGATGAAGACGTGACTCGGGTAGGCTACAACATTGTTGGGGACGGGGACGGGGACGTGACTCGAGTTGGCTAGAACATTGTTTCGTTGATTTTCCATTGCCGGACAAAATTCAGAAAACCCTGAAGCAAAAAAAGTTTCAAATTATAGGTAATGACCTGAAGCAAAAAAAAAAATCAACTTATATTTATAGGTAATGGAGTTTGATATTTATAAGGTATCTGTGGTATCCAATTTTTCCGAAAAATATGCTTTATATTATCTAGAATTGTGACAACTGTCTGTATCCTAGTTTAATTGGATATATTTTCCTTTTTTTTCTCTCACACAAATTTAGGCGTAGTTTCTCTTATAACAAACACTTTTTTTCCCCCTCCAAAATATACGCTATTGGCAAGATTTTCCCGTACATATACGGTCATACACCCATACTCCGCAATGTATAATAGTCTATCTTTAATATTTGTACACACACATCTGCTTATATATGTGTGTGTGTACTTACACCTTATCTTAATTATAATTGAGTTTCAATTTGATAAAGAAATCAATTTATAATTTACACAATTTTTCAAATCATTTTTTAATCACATATATTTTCCCTCCCTAATTTTCAACCACATCTTACCTCGAAAAATCAAATAAATTAGTTTATAATCACCAAAAAGTATCCGAACAGATGCTAAGACGTGTTTGGCAAGTGTTTACAAACTTAAAAATGAGTTAAATAAATTAGTACTTATAAACTCTACAAAATATATAGATAAATTATTATTTAAGTCTTAACATATGCTTATATACATGATCTGCCAAACAGAGATGAAGACACCTTTTACGTTTTTTAAATATTATTTCATAACAATAAAAAGTAAATAAATATTTCTTATTTTCCTTTTTATTTACTAAAAATTAAGATTATTTTGACTTAGATGAAACCAATATGCTTGGTTAAAGAAAATATCAAATATTATTTATTTATTTATTGCAACTGTTATTGGAAAGTGATTAAGAAACCAACATAAATACATGTTTTAGAAATATAAAATAAAGCTTATTCTCTCATTTTATACGTTTAATTTAAAGCTTATACGTTTTTATTCATTTTTGCAAATATATTGTATCAATTTTAATATGTAAATGGAAAATATTAAGATGAAATCACACAACGCGAAAAGATAATAAATCGGACTTTTTTTAAAACTTAGGAGGGTGCCCTTATAGTTTTTAAAACTATGATATTACACTAGATAGCATATATATCGTCTTGCGACTTACATGGTGCCCATGTATTCACCATTATTACGTACCCACTAATTATTCACATATTTTGTTGAATCCATTGCTCATTTTTCATTATATATATATAGAATTGATTTAAGTGACAATTAAATATACCTAGACTTGTCCAATTAATTAAAAATATGTTCGATAACACCGTAACAATTATAAATTGATTTATTTATGGTTTCGAAAGTAAAATGTATTATTAAAAAGTAGAGAGATAAAATGTTTATGATTAAAAAGTGATTTAATAAAATGCGTTATTTATAAGGGCACTTCTACTTGTACCGCAAAATCGTCTGCGATACAACCAATTTTTTTATTTATAAAGTGTAATGATGGCTTTGAAGAACTGATGCTAAGTACATCACAAAAAAATTATTTTCCTATTAGTGAAGCGGATATAGTCCAAATCTCTTGTACTTAGAGCATCTCCGATGCATTATGTCAATTAAGGTTGACGTGATAATGAAATTGACAGACTTCTAGTGAGCGTGGATAAATTAATGGAGAAGTTTTAAATTTCATCTCTAATAGTTCCGTCTACATTTAAATATTGTTGATTACGTGACATTTTTTTAAATTTAAAATAATAACTTATTCTCAAAATGATTAATAATATTAAACTTTTCGCTATCATAAACTATAAATTTAATTTTCCTGGATTATATCTCATTTTTATATTTTATTTTGGTAGTTAAATTTATTATGAGATTTTTTATTTTATTTTAATTATTACAGACAAAAATTCTTTATTAATCTTGAATTATTAGTGTATTGTTATTTTGTTAAAATACTTCAATGACTAATATTTTATATAATTTTATTTAGCTATAATTTTTATTGATAAATTAAATTTATGAAAATACATATATACATACACACATACATACATACATACATACATTAAATTATTAATCTTAAAATTTAATATAATCATAAAAAATTTGAATGAAAGTAAGCAAAAAGTGTTTGATCAAAGATAATTTTGAACGAAAATTTTAATGTCATGACGCCCACATCTTGCATGTCCATTTTTAATATAGTTAAAATAATTATAAAATAAATTAATGCTGACTTATTCAGTCAAAGGGAACGTCAATATATAAAACGTAATGTGTATGAGGAGACACTCATGAAAATGTGACATGCACAATATAACATGTGACTAGAATAAAAACAACTCATCAAATGGTTCCACCTTAATAAGAAACGCTAAACAAATGTTTATATCAGAAAGCTTGAAGGATAAACTCCTAAGACAAAATTACAGGAAACAATGCAGAGTGCACATAAATGAAAAAAACATATGTATTTCACAAAATCAATTTAATTCCAAATACAGCTTTCAGTTTGAATATTAAATATAAAAGGCAATATACAATATTCAGTAATTTAGGTCTTCAATTTATTGTTTGGCTCTAGAATCTAGAATTATATTTTAATTTCATCAAAATTTACAATCATCCAAGTATTTGGCAATTATGATTTCTCTAAGCAATTTTACATCTTCTTTTTTGATATTATATTCTAAAAAGTAAAGTAGAAAAGTTTAAAAATTGATACTCATATCACTAAAGTCGACTTTTGATTAACCACCTTACGGTTTCCATCCGGCTTGATGATAACTTTGCATACTTAAGTTACCTTTTTGGAGACTTATTTCCCTTAGAAATTGCCTATCTCAAACTATCCCTTGACTTGTAAATCTTTAAAAAAAAAAAAAGAATTCTAGCTTTTAAACAGTGGTCAAATTCCCACAAAATAAATTACATTTGACACTGGAATTTATCATCTTGAAAGTTATCCTCTTCGAGAGGCTAGACTTGTGTTTTATATTCTATGTCGTTGTTGGTTTTTATAATTCCTTATTTGCATACATCTAAATAGTTTGAAGTAGAAAGTAGGATTTGGCCAATACATTTATATCCTAGTATCAAGCTGAAGGGAACACTTGATGACACTTAGTGACAGTATAGAATTCCGCTACTTGTCATATTGTAAAGAATTTCACACACTCAATAAAAGATTTGGATTTATACGTGTTTAATATATTTGGTCATGTAAATTTTTTATTTCTTTGTTGGCACTGTCCCCTACCCCTAGCTAGTATATTGATATGAACATCAGTACACAGAAGAGGACATGAAAACCTCACCTCCCAGTTTTACATCAAGTACCTATACCATTTACACAAAAAATATTACAAAAAAGAAAAAGAAAAAGAGAACTAATGTAAATCTCAAATTTAGAACTCCCCATTTGTCTACTTGAATCAACCCAGTAACTTCCCAGTAAGGTCTCTAGCTTGTAGCAGTTTGAATGGTTTCTCCTTATAACCATTTTAGCTAACTAGTCTGTTACTTTGTCCCCTCTCTCCAAATATGTGAGGAGATATCCACGCTTCCCGCCAATATTGGAGCTCGACCAAGTTATACTGATTTGCCAAGATCCACCACTGTATACTTTTAATCTTGCTTTTTTCATTTTTATTTAAATCTCTTGGTATCTGAATCTACAAAACTAGTCCATTAATTAAATTGAAAAGGGAGAGATGACATATTTTTGTTTTGACTTGAACTCAAGTAGACTCAGTCATTTTTTGTTTGAATTTTTTTAAGGTCACAATACATATGCAAGGTAGCTAATTTTCAGTGCAATAGTCATCAACCACGCCAGGTCACAAATGATCATTGCACTAGTTATCAACAAAATTAGTTCACAAATGTTTTATGATCACAATACGTATGTAAGTTCACAAATGATCAGTGCAATAGTTGTTAGAAAATTTTATTACAGATAATAATTTATCTATAATCTAAATAATCATCATGTTGGAATTATCAAGAATTAAATAACTGAAGCGGAAGCGTACCTTAATCAAACGTGATTCACGATGAACGATTCGGTTGGTTGGATCTTCTAAATCAATACGTAGTCCTTATTTTCTCTCTGATGATGGGATGTCAGACAAGATGAACAGTACGTAGGATTCAGGGACCATAACCGACTTTATATACTGTATTCCCAGTTAACCTAATCCGGCCCATCATGAATTAGGTAATGGCCTGGTATCTACACATAAAAGCCCATACATTTAATTAGATGCATTAAAGCCCGATATATCAAATCCTTATTAGATCACTTTAATTGGGCTTAACCAAATTGATAGTCTTATATTCAATACACAATAATTCACATATAAGCCCACACGATTGATTAAAATCCTTACAATCTCCCACTTGGGCTATATGTGTAACCTTATAATTGTGTATCAATCATAACCTTATGAGTACTCAGAATTTTGCTATCATTACTGAATGCATCCCCAAACAATCCGGTCCATCAATTATATCAACATAGGATCAAAGCGGCTTTCGCTACATTAATCGTAACTAAACCTTCAATGGTCACGTATATCGACATAACTGAATGACATAGATCAAGTATGGATGTGTAGCATGGAAATTACATGTAATGTGATCTTCAACATGCCTATTTCCAACTGGTCCAACTTTAGTGAGATCATCCTCAAACGAGTTCAGAGATAATAAACCTGAAACCTTACAGCTGTAAATAACTTTAACTTTAAACTGTATCCGAAAGGACAATAAATGCGTCTAATGCACCCAAAATACAAACTCCCACTGAAACCAAATATCCATAAGAAATACAACACCCATATGAGTAATGTGCTCATGAAAGACCTTGGGTTGTAATACTTTAGTAAGCGGATCCGCAATTATGGAGTTTGTCCTAATGTGCTCTTATTGACACGTGTCCACTCTGAACTGTATCCTTCACAATCAGGAACTTATGTCAATGTATTTTGACTTAGTTGAGAGCTCCTGTTGTTACTGGAATATAAATCTGCTGAGTTATTGTCACAATATAACTTTAGTGGTCTTTCTTTACCGTACAGAATACGCAGCCCAATGACAAAATTTCGCAGCTATATTCCATAATTAGATGACCCCAAAATTGCTACAACTGTGCTGCCAAGTGAAAGAAGCTAAAGTGTCTGTTAAGCACTCCATCCGGAAATAGCTCCTCCAACTAGCAGATAGATGTAGCCTGATGTGGATCTTTTACTGTTTTGGCATCTAGCAAAAATCGGAATCATAATACCATATGATCTCCAACTGATCCGATTTTCTGTATGTGAGCATGTAATCTTTTGTTCTCTTTAAATACCTTATAACCCATGTTTGGCTGCTTTCCAAATGATCCATCCCAAGGTTACTTAAATATCTCCTTAGTATCCCAATAATGTATGCAATATCCGAACGCATACAAATTTGAGCATACATCAGACTTTCTATAGCTTAACTATATAGGATCCTCTGCATTTCTTTAACTTCAAGATAACTTTTCGGGAATTAGTCGAGACTAAATTTGTCTCCCTTAGCGATAGGGATGTCCCCTGATTTACTGTCTTGCATGCCAAACCTTTTAAGTACTTTATCGATATAGTCTTTTTGTGACAATTCAAGAATACCCCGAGAACAATCCCGGTGTATCTGAATTCCTAATACAAAAGAGACGTCACCAAGATTTTTTTAATCTCAAAATTTCTTGACAAAAATCTCATAATTTTATGTGACATGCCTATATCATTAGTGGCAAGCAATAATCAACATATAAAATTAGGAAAATATACTTACTCCCACTGAACTTGTAATACACACAACCATCAACAACATTAATCTCAAGACCAAATGAGATAATTGCTTGATGAAATTTGTATTACCCTTAACGAGAAGCTGGCTTGAGTATATAAATGGATTTCTTTAATTTGCAAACCGTCTCATCAATGTCTCAATTGAGAAACGTCATCTTAACATCCATTTGATGTAACTCGAGGTCAAAAGTGCAACAACCTAACTTTCCTGAAAGAGTCTTTCGTAGAAACCAAAGGGAAAGTCTCTTTATAATCAATGACATCATTCTTTGTAAAGCATTTAGATACAAGACGAACTTTATATCTTTCCACATTACCTTTCGAATCCCTCTTGGTTTAAAAATCCATTTAAGACCAATGGGCTTCATACCTTATGGTAATGGGACAAGATCCCAAACTTTATTGTCTTGCATGTGCTTATACTCCTTATTTACGACATCAATCCACTTCTGAGAGTTAGAACCCTGCATGGCCTGATGGAATTGATTGGACCATCTTCCACCATTCCATTATTTCCTTATGTTCTTGGAAAAATACTATTTAAATTATCCAGAATAGCATTTTTTTTTCCTTTCTCTCGTGGATCTCCTTAATGGCTTTAGTTATTGAGGTTGTTGAGTTTGTACTTCTGAAATTTACCTTATTTTGGATGGGAGGTTCTTCAACATTGTTTAGTTGAGGTTCCGAATATGCTTCTTGATCAATGACATGCATAGAAACTTGCACATTGTCAAAAGCAATAGTAGGAATCGAAACCGATCCTTCCTCAACTTCTTCCTTTAAAGACAATATATTAACCTTATTTCTCCCCCCAAACTCAACTTCCTCAAAAATGTTGCAGTTCCCGTTTCAAAAATTGACTTAAGTGTGGGATTATAAAATTAATAGCCCCTTAACAACTTTATTTTCTTTATTTATTTTCTTGCCCTTATCTTTAGAGGTGTTTGTCAAGTGATTTCAGTTCTGTCATGCTTCAACTTTTCTTTCTCTTGGACACAAAATAGAATGAGCTCATTTAGAGTTCATTTCTCCCTTTGATAGTTACAACTGACCTTAAATTGACTGAATTGTGCAAGAAGCTTGCACACTATGAAATGAGCTCATTGAGAGTCTATTTCTACTTTGACAGTTATAACTAACCTTAAATTAACTATATTGCGCAGGAAGCGATATCAATACCAAATGCACGAGCAAGTCATTAGACGAGTCGAGTTTTAGTTCCTTAAGTTTTGAAGCAGTGTGAGACATCTACACGATGTACTCCCTTATTTTCCCATTGCCTTTATACTTTATTGAAATCAAGCTTTGCATAAGCGTGCTTGTTTTCAGCCTTATCATTTTTCGCAAAACGTTTTTTTTAATTTCGGCAAGGAATTCATTGGCATCATTTACCTCTTCAGATACTATGCCACTAAAGGCTTCCAGAATGCCGCACTTAAATGATCATGAGACTCACGTAATTTAAGCAATCCCACTTCTCAAAGTTCCTCATTTGATTAGATGAACTTTCATCTGTAAGAGGAGCAGGTTGCTCAATCATTAGTACACGGTCTAGATCCATGCAGCCAATGAAAAGTTAATGTTCTTGTTTTGATCCTTGAAGTTTATTCCATAAATACAGGGATTAAGTTTGAGCTTGTAGATATACTACTAGCAAAATTTGAAACCGAATAGAGAACATTTAAACAAAATAGCTCACATAAGTACCTTATTATGCAAATCATACTTTCAAATAATGGTAGGGCCCATCACAAGATACCTAGCACAACATCAATATTTAGTCTTTGGACAGAAATATTGACTTGTAAGTGGTACTCTTGGTGTAGTAATCAAACACTGACAGTAAGACATGTCAACCAACAAATCTTTCTTTGGACCGATTTATTGATCACACGTAAAGCCAAATAACCGTCACGTATTTATCACCACAAGTTCATGTGAAATTCGGGCCAAATATTGACCTTCCTTTGGGCCGATCAATATCCGCATGAAATAACACACAAACGCCTAATTTTCCCTTAGTGCAGTGATCAAACACTGGCAATAAGACATGTTAACTAATAAACCTTTCTTTGGACCGATTTATTGGTCACACGTTAAACCAAATAATTGCCACGTGTTTATCACAACAGGTGCATGTGAAATTCGAGCCAAATATTGACCTTCCTTTGGGCTGATCAATATCCGCAATGAATAACACACACAAATACCTTCTAATATTCAAAGTTAATTAATATCCACAAGAGAGGTTGCTTTGGCAACATGTTGCTTCAACTAACTTACTTTCGAATATTATATCTCTCAAAAGATTCTCATGTACCAAGATTTGAAACTGAAATTACTGATTTGCATATATTTTGACTTTAGGATTTGAATTATAGAATTCAAAACTTTAGAATAAAGCAATCCTTAAGTTGCGAGAGTCTAATTGCAATATTCTTAAACTTTTGGTGGCCAATTGTTAAAAAATTTAAGTTTGAAGGAATTAAATTACAATTTTCCCAAAACTTTATAGGCCAATTTAAAGAAATTCCAAACTTTAGGTCCCAATTTGAAAGAAAAACAAACTTTAGAGGTCCAAAATAGGAAATTTTCAATCTTTAAAGGTTGACTTTGAAAATTTTCAAACTTTAGGAGCCAATCTAGAAAATTCCCAAACTTTAGGGACTTAATTAGAAAATTTTCAAAATTTAGGGACCAAATTAAAGAATTTCAGAACTTTAGGTGCTGTATTAGAAAATTTTCAAACTTTAGGTACCAATTTTGAAAATTTCCAAACTTGAGGGACTGAATTAAGAAAATATTCAAACTTCAGGGGCTGAATTATAAAATTTAGAACTTTAAAAGTCCCAACTGAAATAATTTATAACCTTAGGGGCTGAAGTTATAAATTCCAAAACTTGAAAGGCCAACTTAAATAATTTTGTAACTTTAGGGGCTTATGTCGTAAATTCCATAACTTTAGGGCCTGATCTTTATTTCAAAACAATGAGAGAAGACTTGTGGTGCAAATAACCAAAATGTTCAAAATTGCAAAATAGTCATTGGAGACTTCTAATTTTCATCACAAGTCCTTTCTTCAAAATCGTTTTTTTTTTCGCAGCAGCTAGGGTAAACCCTAGCCCACCGCCGTTACCGCCCCCAAATCTGGAAGAACTCGGCACCAATACGGCGAACTCCCACGATGCAGCGCAAATCCCACCGTTGCGTGCAGTGACTCGCGAAGCAAATCCCGGCGCTGATCTCCTGCAACTCCGCGCCTGTATCGCACACTATCAGTCTCCTCACAAAAATTAGCGGTCGGGTCTTCGTCGCTCCATAGCAGCCGCGCGAAGGCAGCCGGATTGAATCGCAACCCATGTCACCGGCGCTCGTTATCAACGCCATCCGACCCTATATCGATCTCCATCCACCGGCCATACCTCAACCATACCCAACATCAACCGAATCCGACCACCATACACAAAATGCCCAAAACAATTTCAACATAAATCCATACCTTGACCTCGATTTTCACAGATTCACATCTAATTTCGAAAAGCATGTACACAGACATTTCCATAAACATCTGTAACTCAAACCTTATAAAACTCGGACTGTGCATTTTAATCCATTACGTAAAGAATCATAATTGATAATATTCCAGAATCAATTTCCGAAACCAAAATTTCGCATATACATATGCACGGATTTTATAGATACAAAACTGAACCCAAATTAGATTTCTCATAAACTGAACCCAAATTAGATTTCTCATATATATATATATATATATATATATATATATATAGAGAGAGAGAGAGAGAGAGAGAGAGAGAGAGAGAGAGAGAGAGAGAGAGAGAGAGAGAGAGAGAGAGAAAAAAATTGATTTGGTTGAAACTGAAACCTTAATTTCGCATATACATAATTAGGTTTTACATATATGCGTTCGAAATTGATCTGATAATTCAACACGATGTTGGCTCTGATACCACTTGTTAGAAAATTTTATTACAGATAATAATTTATCTATAATCTAAATAATCATCATGTTGGAATTATCAAGAATTAAATAACTGAAGCGGAAGCGTACCTTAATCAAACGTGATTCACGATGAACGATTCGATTGGTTGAATCTTCTAAATCAATACGTAATCCTTATTTTCTCTCTGATGATGGGATGTCAGACAAGATGAACAGTACGTAGGATTCAGGGACCATAACCGACTTTATATACTGTATTGCCAGTTAACCTAATCCGGCCCATCATGAATTAGGTAATGGCCTGGTATCTACACATAAAAGCTCATACATTTAATTAGATGCATTAAAGCCCGATATATCAAATCCTTATTAGATCACTTTAATTGGGCTTAATCAAATTGATAGAATTTTATTCAATACACAATAATTCACATATAAGCCCACACGTTTGATTAAAATCCTTACAATAGTCATTAACAAATTCTGGTCACAAATGATCATTGCAACAGTCATCAACAAAACCAGGTCACAAATGTTCAGAAACTCGAATCACTTCACACCATCTCAAATAATATGACGAATAAGGGGGTTCACATTCTATTTTTAAGTTCATAAAGGTCCTGGCTAAGTGCAATACACATCAACAAAACTAGGTCACGTGTACATTATTTCACCAAGGTACCAATCAACAAAACCCAATTTCATACGTATATGAGAAGGTCACAAATTTCATGTAGTTCAGGTCACATTTTCTTCAACTCGAATCACTTCACACTTAGACAAATCAATGTCACATAAACGAGCTTTACCAAACCCCTTTTTCAAGGTCATAGTTTTTATATTGTTTCAGAGCACTACCAACACAAATAATGAGCATGTTTTCGACTATTTCGCATTTTCATGATGTCAACAAAATACATATGAAATATACCCGAGGTCAAAATTGTTAAAATCCTTGAACGTATTCACACTTCACATATCATTCTTGTTTCACCCGGCTATCGATTTTTTGATTTCATTAGAATATCAGCCTAAATTTCTTTTTGATCAACATCATCTCTTTTCCTTTCATGACATGTATCTTCCTTCTCCTTCTCTTTCCTAGGAAGTGAAGTCTAGTTGGTTGTCCTGATTTTCGTCATTTTCAACAATGATTCTCTCCTGCTTAAAATTTTGGGCAGCATAATGAATTTTGTAGATTAGGTTGAACAGCATAATGGAGGAGATAGTGTATAGATTGGGCGCCAGGAGGGGTAATGAAGTGGGCAGATATTTAGGGATAGTAATATATTTCAAAAGATTTCCCTCAGCAGTTAATTGTGTAAATGACGCTTATGGCTTCTTTATCCATACATTCTATATTATCATAATTTATTAATGAATTATTAAAATTCAAATTAAAACCTGAGATTTGAAGTTATATAAGGTTGACCTCATTTTTTAATTTAGTTCTTAAAATACCGTTTTGCCTATAATTTTCACTAAACCATAATTAATGGCCCACACAAAAATAAAAAGAGGATATTACTCTCACTCCTACTTTTAAATAACCAAATTCAAATTTAAGTTGAAACTTATATAAATACAAATCTCAGGTTATAATTAAATTTTTTTTATAACTAATTAATAAATTAGAACAATTTAAAATTAAATTAATTATTCAACAACATTTCAATCATACACCACTTCAAACTCTAATTATATTATATGCTCTCTTTCTCTCTATACTCCATACACACTCTACCGACGGAACCCTCACTCCATTGCCACACCCTCTCAATCAGCTGAACAAAGCACCAGCGACGCCTTCACCCACGACCACACCCCATGCCGCCGTTTTCGCCCCTACTTCTATCACTGCTTGGGGGGAGTGATTTCAATGTAATCGTTTATTACCTCGTTTAGCGGCGATGTCCCTTATGGTCACACACACACACCATCAGAACTCCTATACTGATTCAAAAGTCTCATGAAAGGTCTTTAAGGTAATTGACACGCCATTACTCATATATAGGAGTGGGGCCGCTACTAGATCTAAGTATCGAAGTAGCGGTCCTTCTGCACATATCCAGCACCGGAACCTCTGCTTCGATATCTAGTGGCGTTTTGCATATAAGTTGTGTTGCTACTCGATCTACTGGTGGTGACGCCGACGTGAAGCGACGACGACAACAATGATAGTGGGGGAGTGGTTCTTGTGACCTTAAAATTAGTGGTTAAGATAAAAAAATAATGGTGGTTCTATGGCCTAACTGTGACCCGAGACTTGGTGGTGGGGTGGAGTTGGTTGTGGTTGTGGTTGCGGTTGCAGCGACATTCAGAGGTGGCGGCTGCGACGTGAAATAAATATGTGACTTACAAATTGTCAAAGTTCTATTCTTTGTGACCTAAAAATAAGTCCTCGTGACCTTCAAAATGGTGGTGGTGACCTGAAATAGTGGTGGTTCTCTCCTTGTGACCTTAAAATAAGTCTTTGTGATCGGAAATAACAGTGTTTCCCTAATATAATTGTGACCTGAAATTTAAATAATTTGTGACATTGAAATCAATTTATGACTTAGAAGATTTGTATTTTATGACCTGAAAATTTACAATTGTGTGGCCTTAATGTATATAATTAATAAAATATTTGTAACTATTTAGTTTAATTTACTTATTTAGTTAGAATTTGATGATTTTTGAAATTATACAGGTTTGATCTTATTTTTAAATTTTGTATTTCTAAAACACTTATTTATGTATTTTTTCAAATAAAAACACTTGTAAAAACGATCAATTAATAAAAGGATAATGACAAAACAATTCTCAAAGCGTAATTGATAGGATCAAGAATTCTTAATGAACAATGTTACTGCAAATAATGATTCTCATTCTAAAATCAATTAAGTGATATTAAGTTATTGAAACTCTTAAATATGAATTATATTCGAGATTATTTAATCGATTAATGCAATCTATATTACTCAATTTTAATGCTTATCTTATCCACTCATGCAGCTGTTTAACATCAAAATAATCACTATGCATGCTTGACGTATTTTTTTTCTTCTCGACCCTTCAATTTCAAGGCTTTTATATGAGATTGTATGTTCCAACCCTAAACATTAATGAATATTGCATGATGCTAAATAAAATTTTGCAGAAGTATAAAAAATCACTTTCGAATGGAACAATGTGTGTTACGAAGTATATCCAATGTTTAGAAAATCGGAAACCGGTTCGAACCGGAAAAGGCAACGGGTCAAGGGTCAAAATGTCCAACCGTGTTGAACCGATTTCAATTAAAATATAAAAATTATTAAAAAATCACAAAAATTCTAAAAATACAAGTTATTTTACAAATAAACTAATATTTACTCATTTAGAAAATAAAATTATACACAAAAATAGCTTAAAAAAATAAAAATAAAAAAACGAAAACCGGTTGAACCGGCGGATTTTTTCCCGGTTTTCAACCAATTTCCCGGTTGAACCGGTTAAAAAACCAGTTGAACCGACCGATTTTTGGGATGAACCGGAACGGTTTTCCGGCCGATTCCTGATTTTCCTGGTCGAACCGGCCGGTCCGATTTTCTAAACATTGAGTATATCACTTGCTATCATAAAATTGTAACAGTTTAACTGTGTTCGGCTGAAAAGATGAAAAGTTGGTGGAAAGAAAATTTCTAGAGAATTGATTTAAGTGAAAATGTCAATTGAAAGTGTTTAATTTGATTAATTTTCTAACTATTTAGCAATTTTAATCAATTTTTTTCACACATTTATACTTGACAATAGTAATGTTATTTTTTAAACATAAAAAGTCAATTAACAATAAAAAAATTTACCAAACGAGACTGTAGACATAAAAAAATATGTGAAAATTATAGGGAGTCCTACTTTTAAAGATTAAAATTCAAATATAAGATAAAACTTAAATAAATTCAATTTTCAGGTTGTATACAGAATTTTAAAAATTAATTAATAAATTAAAATAATATAAAATTAAATTAAATACCCAATCACATACCAAACCCTAATTAATTTCTCACTACTACATCTATCTCTCTCTCTCTCTCTCTCTCTCTCTCTCTCTCTCTCTCTCTCTCTCTCTCTCTCTCTCTCTCTCTCTCTCTCTCTCTCTCTCTCTCTCTCTCTCTCTCTCTCTCTCTCTCTCGCCATTGTGGTTCAACAGAGGCACAACTTCCCCCCACGATCACACCCAATGCCGCCGGACTTCGCCCCTGGTTCAAACGTCACCGGCAAGACCACTGTTGGCAGCTGCGATTTCAAGACCTGAAGCTAGAGGCGGCGACGACTCCGCTACGAGATCGAGCAGTGACGATGTCGTCCTCCTTGCATCCATCAAGCAGTAACGTCACTGCAACCATCAAGCAGCAGCTCTACTGCACCGATCTAGTGTTGGTGACGCCGCGATAGGGTGGTGATTCTGTTTGGACGTGTTGTTTTTATGTGCCGGAATGTTTTCAGGTAAAACAGTAGCGGAAATTGATTTGTGGATGGTGCTATTTGTTGTGGCGGAGGCGGAGGCAGAGGCGGTGGGGATGTGTGTGGATCTGGTGGAGTGCAGGTTTGTGTGAGGGGGTAGGATGCCGGATGGTTGTTGGTTGTAACACGGTCTGGTTGTGGTGGGGTGTAAGTGGGTGTTGTGGGTGGTGTATAGGCAACCCAGTGGTTGGAGGTGACGGTGGATGTGGTTTCTATGCCAGATCTAGAAGCAGTGTCACTGTTTGTGGTGTGGTTTCTCTGGCAGTTCGGTGGAGGGGATTTGGGATTCGAAGATGGGATGAAGTTTTGCTGGCGAAGGCGGTGATGGTGGCGGCACTGTGGCAGTTTTTGCGGTGTCCAGACGATGTTAATAGGTGAGAGTTCAGTTGTATGTGTGATGAAAATTGTGACCTCAACAGCATTCTTGGTTGTTGTCTTTGGTTGGGGGTGGTTGTGGTGGCGGCGACGACCATGATTTAAAATTCTTTACTATAATTTTTTTTACTTGTGACCTTAAAATGGTCATGACAAATCTTTGTGTGGAGGTGAATGGGGTGGTGGTGGTGAGAAGATGATGGTTGCCTGGTTGGTGCCTGGTGGTCCAGTCAATGGGGTGGTATGTTGGTCGTTCGTGGTGTGATTACTGTGATTGTCATGTTAAATAAATTATGACCTAAATATTTTATAATTGTGACCTGATTGAAATCAGTCTCAACTGTTAATGTGACCTAAAAATAAGTTCGATTTATGACCTAATATTTTGGTCGTTTGATGACCCTGAAATAATCTGTAACTTAAAAAATGAAATGATTGTTGTGAGTCTTGTGACCTTGAAAATGATAGTTGTGACGTAAAAGATTTGTATTTTTTGACTTGAGATTTTATAACATTGTGACCTTAATATTTATAATTAAAATACTTTTAATTATTTATTAGTTTAATTAATTAATTAATTAATCTTAATTAAAACCTAAAAACCTGATTTTTGAAATTTTATAAGTTTCATCTCAATTTTGAAATTTGCATTTATAATCACCTTATTTATGTATTTTTCCCAAAAAATATTTATAAATATTAATTGGATCGGATCAATTTAATTTTGTTTTAATCGAATAAAGTCCATTAAAGTCCAGCTAAAAGAAGTCTATGGATGAGACCAATCCTACTTTTCAAAACTCTATCCATTTTTATTTATTTAAATAATGGAGGTGGTTACAAATTTTCTCTATAAATAGAACCATTGATTCATGGAGGAAAAAAAAAGAAGCAAGAAAAGAGAAAATATTGCATGTGGAGAATACAAAAATTCTCTCGAAGTTTAAGCCAAGTCCAAATTCAAGAAGATCGAAGTCTTCTTCAAATCAAGCAAGTTCAAATAAATTCCAATAAGATTAAAGCCTTCTTCAATCAAAGCAAGTTCAATCCCAAGTTCTAATCCAAGTCTCAAGTTCCAAGAGCAAAACAAGCAAATTCAACGAATCAAGTTTTCCAACAAATTCAGAAGTCCAGGAATCAAGCCACATAGCCCATTGTCTTCAAACACGCAGACCGTTAATCAGACGATTTTGCAATTTTGCATTTACAAGAGTTGTCCACTTCTATTTTCTCAAATTCAATTTGTAACAATTTCGATATTTTTAATAATACTTCGAAATTCGTCATACAGAGACAAAAAATATTTTCCACTCTACATTTCAAAGAGTATTTTTTAGGCAAAGCCTTGCAAGTGATGTCATGTGTGCTCACAAGTGGAAAAGATTTTCTGCAAAATTAATGCAATCAAACAGGCTGTATTTGAGAACTTTGGATGAAAAATTGATTTTTCAGGGCAAATCACACCTTAAGAACAGAGTCTTAGAGAATAAATTAGGCCATGTATGTTAATTTTTTTTTTTTTTAAAAAAAAACATTTTAAATGTTTTTTAGATAAAATGTGTAGTTGAAAAGTTAAGAGAGAAATGTGTGTGATTTTGAGGAATTATTTTGTAAAAAATATGTTTAAAAATATATTTGTCAAACGTAGGCTTAGTAACAATCGAAGATGCAACTTTGGCTTGAAGTATTATCTCAATTACTAATACATGATGATTAAGAATATTTTTGGTGGTAAGTTATTTACTTTTAAATTACACATAAGCACAAGATTTACATATATAATCCAAACTTTATTATTCACTAATAGAAATATATATTTATTTAAAAGGAAGTAATTATAAAGTGTGTGCTTGTGCAATCTTAAAGCCAGCATGGCATTGTATGATTGCTTCATTGGACCACTTTGACTGAGTCAAAACCAAAGATTCTGACAAATCTAATAAGCAAATGAAGACCGTTCATCTTGCACCTTCTGTCAAATCCACCCGTTCGTTACTTTGCAGAGTCTTCAGAAGCTGGGCCCCTTTCCTTCTCCCTCTAGCACTGCAATCACCATGCAAAGCCAACATAACTGCACGCGCCACCTCCTCCGGGGGTGCTAAACCATCGCTTTCGTCGGCGCCACCGTATATCACTGCCAAAATGCTTATAGCGTATTCTTTCGCCCTCCCCTCCATCTTCCCCATAACCTGCATACATCAAAGTCCACATAAAAAAAATAAAAAATAATATTAATCTCATGAATCCACGTAATTTTAAAACATAGAGAAGTAATTAACCTGCACCATCATTGGCACCGCTAGAGCGTGGGTTCTGACCTCCACCGCCCCCTCCTCTACCGTGCATAGTAATTCCAATGCTGCCAATGCCCTCTCAGCCACAGCGTTTTCGGAATCTGCAAGAACCTCCACCACCGCACCGACGGCTCCCGCATTCACCGCCATGCCCCGGTTAGCTTCAGCAAGACAAAGTGCCAGTAAAACTTTACTCGCCTGCTTCTGTGCCATTCTCTCTTTCAAACATGCTACTATCCCATTCATCACTGCCGCCGGGCACGTCACTGTGTTTCTGCCTTCATCGGAGGCGCGTGGGTTTGGAACGAGTGACCTCTCGAGCGTGTATATCGCCTTGACCCGATCAGAATTTGACCCAGTGCTGAATTGGAGCTCAGCCACGTGGAACAGCTCTTCTAACTTGGCATTTGAAAGTGGCAGTGGCTGAGCAGAATCTCGTGCAGCTCTGTTTATGTTATTAGCCGTCGAACACTTAGACGGCACAGGGTCGGTCTCAAGTTTTGGCTGTGATTGTAAATGGTGGGATACAGGCGAGATGGGAAGTGGGAACCTCCATTGGGTGAAGCTTTGTGAGGTGTTTGAGGAAGAAGAGGACGAGGACTCCGGATGGGACTGTGGCTTTTGATATGGTGGAAGTTCTTGCAGAGGCGGAGGCGGCTCTTCAGAATTAGAGAGCGGAAGCGGTGGCGGAGTGGAGGTGGTGGGACTGAGTGCAGTCTGAGTGCAGTGGCGGAAGAACGCACAGGAGAAGAGTGGACGTGGGGTGGGTTTGAGCTTTGGTTGTTGAGTTTTCATGACGGAAAAATACAGAGTAGCCCTGTTCACCTATACTTAAGACTGACGATGATCAGCGTGCATTGTTTGTAAAATTTTGTTTATAAACAATTAGAGTGCGTTTGATTCAACATATTTTCCAATTTTTCACGTGATTTTTCAATTTTGCGCTGTTTGGTTGTCTAAGTTTTTCATGGAATTCATTTTTCCACTTGCCTCGAAATTCGGTATTTTCCTTGTTTTGGATGAATTCGTTTTCCAAAGGGGAGGAGGTTTTATTTTTCAAGAAAAATCTTATACCATTTTTGTTACGTTTGATTATTTTTGTTGTTGTTAATTGATTTATTTTTTTCCCAAAAATTAACATTATTATTACTAAGTACAAACTTGTTAAAAAATGAAAAAAAAATAAAAAATATTATAATAGCTAAATTTTACTTTATTTTCCATGAAAAATAATGTCAATCAAACAACAAAAGTTGGAAAATTCTCCACTTTTTCTACCTAGAAAATTAAACCAATCAAACACATTAAATTTTCAATTCCCTGAAATTCATTTTCTTTCCACTCAAATTCCACTCTCGTTATCAAACGCAGCCTTACATATCAAAATCTCATTGAACCACTTTTGACAAAATAATAATTTGGATTCGTAAGTAATTTTTGTCCACCATTTTTAAACTTTTCAAAAAATGGACTAAAAAAATGTTAACATATGACGGTTTATAAATAAAATTTAAAAATAACATTTTGTCAAATAGATGTTTATTTATAAAATATATTTTTTCAAATCACTTTTTAACAATATATATTTTTTAAAATTAATTTTTAATCACATATTTTTTTTACCAAGTATCAAATGAATTTTAAAATATAAATTATAATTATATACCGCTTCTGTTTATAAAAAAAAAAAAAATAGAGATAGAGAAGAGAGAGACAGAGGTGCATGCATGAGTTGTAAGTTTCAGAAATTGCAGTAGGTTTTATGTCTTTTGCTTATATAAGTTATTTCATCACTGATAGAAGTAGGAGTGTGGGGTCTTCACTCCCTCACTCACCCGGAAAATTTGCCACAAAGATCTCCAAAGATTAATGATGGGTCACCTGGGTCCCTAATGACTGTTTTGCCTTCAAATATTACTGGTGTAGTGAAAAAATGAATCTATGGATGGTAAATGGATCAAACTGCTCGTCGATTCACGGACTGTATTCGTTCTAATTCAATCCATGGATGATCTAAACTTACTTTAGACGAGCATCCAGTGACGGATTCAGCCGAAGAGTCCAACTATAGCGTTGACTTTGACCGTGCACCGTTGACTGACAAACGTTAACGGTCGAAATAACGAGATTTTTTGTATTATTTAATTAAATAATATTAAAAATTAATGAATAAGTATAAAAATAGAAAAATAATAAAAAGTCGTAATGAAATATAGCCGGGTGATCTCCTACCCGCTGGAGGGTAGGTTATCCTACCCTCCAGCACCTTTTCCATCATTAAAAAAATATTTTCTGGGATGGAAAAGGTGCTGGAGGGTAGGATAACCTACCCTCCAGCGGGTAGGAGATCATTGCTTATGAAATATATGAACATATATGTAACGACCAAGAATTTTTACGCAATAAATAATTATTTTAATATTTAGAAAATTGTGTCGCTACTATTTCACCCATTATTTTGAAGTTAACGCCGCGACGTGTTCGTCTAACCAAGTCAAGAAATATCGAATTTGTTCGATTTTAAATTAAAATCCGAATTTCTAAAATTATGTTATTTTAATTATTTATTCAAAGTATTATTTTCAAAATCATTTTGAATTCCAAATTTATTAAAATATCTCAATTTTCCTTATTCAAATTATTTCAAGTCCAAATACGTAATTCAATTTTATCTCAAAATTTATTTATTCTCAAATCATTTTTTCAGTTCAAAATATATCAGTTTTAAATATTTTTCTTGATCGAAGTTAGTCAAATTTTTAGTTGATTACCTTAAATTAATCCTACCATCATTTCCATAAGATTCTCAAAAAAAACATCATCATTATATATATAAAATTTTGTATCTATTTTCTATTTCATATTCCATCTCTTTATACATCAACCCCACCTCCACGTTCAGCTTCAATAATGCAGAAATTCCCTTCAATCACACAAAGTATTTCCAACTCATCTTGACCCAATTTCATCATCAAATCCACATCAAACAATTATGATGTTTTCCACCCTCTCACATTACCTAATTCTCCACTATCTTTCTTAATTAGCCAGCAAAACATATCATTATTATAAATTCTGATATCCTGCACCACCAATGCCTGCACCCAAACTTCATCATCTTCAATAACCACAGCCATTCCAACAAACTGCTGCCTATCACCATACACTACACCATCGACTTGCAACCAAGTTCACTGCAATACCACAAATCACAACTCTGTAGCACCTCAACCATAACCAAGATCCATTATCAACACCACTGCTATTACCAATACACCATCATCGTATTGGCATCAACCTGCAACTTCGTTTCAGCCATCACCACTGATTCCTCACAACACTTCACGAACTCCACATTCTTCCACAGCCTCGCCAATTACTCAGAATCATCATCTTCATCATCAATCTGCCATAATCGACACACCAAAACCACCCACTGCCCACTTCAGTTTTGACAAACAATCGAAACCCAAAACAAGAAATAAACCAAGCCCAAGACTTACCTTCGACCGCCGACTGATTTACCGGCACGACCACCGGATTTCGCAGTTAAGACCCAACTCAAATCGCGATCTAAGCCGCGGTTTCCTTTCTGTTTCTCGCAACTGAAACCCAAAATTGGAACCCTGCCTTGACAGCCACTCACCGCACCTTGATCCGGCGAGTTCGCCGACGAAAACACCGACTATTTCTCCAGCCACTGCGTCGCCATCGCCCTTCTCTGTTTCGCTTTCGCTCGACCCTCTCTCTCTCTAACGATTTGAATAGAAAATGGTAGAGAGAGAAAATAAATCTGATTTTAAAAGTTTGATCTTTCAGAATTTGCACTTAAAGCCCCCAAGTTTTGAAAGGTTTTCAAACCAGTCCCTATGTTTTAAAAAATGTTTTATTTCAGTCCTTTCAGCTTTTAAACTTATCAATTTCAGCCCTTAAGTTTTAAATGATTTTATTCAGCCTTCATTTTCAAAATCTACTATTTCAACCCTATTGTTTTGAGTTTCCGACTCAACTTTCAAAAGTATTCATTTTAATCCCTCAACTTTCAAAACATCAATTTTAGTCCTCAAATTATAATTTATCATTTTGAACTATATATTCGATATACTAAAGTGACTTATTGGCTAAGACGAAGCGTACGGAGAATTTAAAGAAATTGAAGTCATTCCCACTCAACCACACTCGTCAAGTTTGAGGTAGACTCGCACTTATTAATTGATTTAAATTATGATTTCATATAAATGTCATGTGACTTGTGAAAGTCAATTTTTAAGAAAAGCAAGTATGTTTTTATGAAAGGTAAATATATCTTATGTTTTTATGAAAAGTAAGTATGTTTTTATGAAAAGAAAATATACTTTATGTTTTTATGAAAAGTAAGTATACCATATGCTTCACGAAAATGTTTTTTTTTTGGATCATTGCTATGAAATCAATCTACCAAGATTGCTATGGGTCCCATATGATAAGTTATGATATGTTAAGGGGACCGGAGTTTTAGTAGCGCTACACATAAGAATTCTTGCCACAAAGTTCGGTAACATTCTTGTGTCTCCTATGTTTATGAGGATTTGCCACGAAGTTCAGTAAAATTCCTATGTTTCCATATGTTTATGAGGATTTGCCACCTAAGTTCGGTAAAATTCCTGTCGCATATGTTTATGAGGATTTCGATCCTATCTTATGTTATGATGCAATTGATCCCTATGAATTTCAAAAAATTATGCTTGGTATACTTACTACATAAGAATTCTTGCCACCGAAGTTCGGTAAAATTCTTATGTTTATGAGGATTTCGATCTTATCCTATGTTATGATGGAAAGGATCCCTATGCTTTCAAAAGAAAATTATGCTTGGCATAATTAAAATGTGTTTTATAAGTATATGGTTTTCAAAGAGCTGTTTTCAAAGAGCTATTTTCAAAGAGCTGTTTTCAAAGAGCTATTTTCAAAGAGTTGTTTTCAAAGAGCTGTTTTCAAAGAGCTGTTTTCAAAGAACTATTTTCAAAGAGATGTTTTCAAAGAGCTATTTTCAAAGAGTTGTTTTCAAAGAGCTGTTTTCAAAGAACTATTTTCAAAGAGATGTTTTCAAAGAGCTGTTTTCAAAGTGCTATTTTCAAAGAGCTGTTTTCAAAGAGCTGTTTTCAAAGAGATGTTTTCAAAGAGCTGTTTTCAAAGTGCTATTTTCAAAGAGATGTTTTTCAAAGAGCCTATTATTTTCACAATATGTCTCGTGCTGTAATGCACAATATGAGTTTTATCAAGAGCCGTTTTATAAAGAAGCTCTATCAATGCCCGTTTTATAAAGAGCCGGGATTTATGTGTTTAATCATCTTATAAATTAAATTAATTTGCGATGAGTCTACTGAGTATTTCCCCCATGAAATACTCACCCTACTTTTTAACAGTTTTGCAGATTTCGGAGACGGTGGCGAGCGATGAATGATGGTGGCAATAATCGTTAAACTGTTGAAAGTTTGACATTAATGATTTCCTTATTTTCCAAACAATCGAATAATTTAGAGAAGTTCATTTATTTGAGAAATTATGATATTGGCAATTTCTTTACAATATTAATGGTTCGATTTACTATTTCAAATGGTTTCATAAATATTTTCAATTTTATCGGCCATTACAGTTTATTTAATGTTGCCAAAAAATGAATTTCAATTATTTTTTCCGCAAAAATATTATTCGAAAAATTTAGACAGAAAATGACGTAGTGAACCGGGTATACGGAACTCGGGGCGCTACAAGTTGGTATCAGAGCTAGTCTGCGTTTCTGTAGACTGGTAAAATTTTCAAAAAGAATTTTAAGAAATATTTTCCATTATAAGATTTTTATTGATGAAGATTGCCACTGCCATCATTCGTTCCACCAACTCCGAGGTAAAGAAGTTTATGATGTTTAAAGTTATTTCAGTATTTCGAATACTCATTTTATTGATTTATGAGAAAGAATGAAGAGTATTTCGGATACTTATGATTTGTGAGAAATTTTTCAGAAAGAAAACGAGTGTTGAGCATAATGGGAATAATATGATTTAAGAATGATTTTTAATAATTTTTGTCCTCGAGTTAGAAATGATGAACCCTAGATGGACTTTGCATAATTGATTTTAGACATGGCACTAAGTATGAGAAGTCAACAGAAAGGATTTGATTATATTTCAGATTATTTATCGTTTAGATTTAAACGAGAAATAGCAAGCCAGTTATGAAGTTGTGATAAGATGTTAAGATTATAAGTGATATGATTTTATTGAGATTTTTATGAGAAGCATTATGAAGTTAGAGATTTAAAGATTTGGTTCTTAGTTTTTGGTATTTAAGTAATGGATATTATGTTGAGTAAATGAATTATGTCTCTATGTTGAAGAGAAATTTATTATGAAGTTTGGCTTTGTGAATAAATTTTGGGAATATGATTTGTGTTATATATTTATAAGTATGAGTAATCTTTTGAGCCAATTAAGGTATTGAAGGAAGTGATATTGTGATATTGAAAAATATGATTTGAAATTGTTATGTTGAGGAATTATGAATTGAATTATGGGATATTTTTGATGATATTGAAGTGTTGGAATCGTTTTCAATATTTTTAGATCGTTGTGATTAAATGTGGAGTTATATGTTATTGTTAGTTATGAAGTATACTTATGGTTTGGGATAAGTCCAAATTACAAGGGAGACTCTGTTCAGAATTTTATCATTTGGAATTAAGAGCATAGTATGGTATGCAATCACTAAGAGAATTGAGTTTAGAATTGCAAGTTCATAAGCAAGATTGAGTAAATGATAAGTTATATTTTGAAAGACGAGTGAAGACAAGTATAATGGCATTATTGGGAAGAATCTTAATTATTCTTGGGAATGGATTTATCATTTGTAAGGAATGATCACTTGTATTGGAGAGTATTATAAGGATATGAATTTTGAGGAAAATAGGGATAAGATTTTACAGTGATGACTTATTTTGGAATGGAGTTCAGAAGAGGGATCACGATAGAATCCAAGATTTTTTTTTTAGTCTGAGAAATTGATATATAATATTAGTGATCAGATTGACGTATAAGGTACGTGATAGATATGACGACTAGACGGTTAAAGAATGTTATGGTTATCCAGGGAAGAATCGTGTGAATATTGAGTTCGATGATCTTATTTTGATGGTTTATTGCATTATGGTGAAATATTATCTACGATTGAGAATTTTCATTTTTAGTCATAATATATGGGTTTATTTAAAGATTTAGTGATGCAGTTTCGATTAATTATTATTGGTTGTACTTTTGAAGTGAGTAAATATTTTGGCTACAATAATGGAAAATCTGAGATGATCAGTTGTGTGATTTTAAATTATGGGATTGTATCTTTGGGTTAAGCAAATTTGATGAGGAATCTTATATGATTTACAGAAGTCTTATTTAATGGTGATAAAAATTAATCAGAGTATTGTTCATAAAGTGTGATATGAATTGAAGTTTGGGAGAATAGAAAATTTTAATTTTGAATTTCAGATTTGGGAAATTAGTGAAGTTTTAAGTTTGAGAATAACATATCTGATCCTTGAGATGCTGTTTTAAGTTAGTATCTTAGCTCTCAGCTAGAATGAGTATTTGATACCGAGTACTTGATGTATGATTTAAAGTATGGAATAGAAAAATGAAAAGTGGGAACAAGAGTTAATGCGCTGTTATTTTTCTCGACAAAAGAAAATTTGATGATAAGATTGGAGATATGGAATATTTTATTGGATTTTGGTACTGATATTTTTGTATAATAATCAAGGTATAGTGAGATGATACGGGAATATGTGAAAGAGAAATAAGGACTGTATTGAATCAGAATTCATAAGTTTGTATAAATGAAAGAAATACTTTGCAGGAAATGTGATGACATTTAAGTAAAGAATCTTAGTTATTTGGAAGATATTTGTTTACTGAATTTTTGGGTTACAAATATAGGAAAGATAAGTTGATGATATTATGTTGATATGTTTGGGTATATTACGTAGAGAGAATATTCAGGTAAATTTTTTTTGATTATTATGGGAATATTCGATGATAATAAGAAAGGAAAAATTATTATGATATGATATGTCAGTAAAGATTTGTTGAAATTTTAGAGATATATACGAATATCTGAGGTCACATGATACGATGATAAGTGACATGTTACATGAATATTACAAGATATGATGAGATTTTTACATACGATTGGAAATTGTTTTGATTATTTTGGGAATATTCGATGATAAGAAGTTTAGAGATGACAAATTATTATGGTTTGATATATCAGTAAAGATTTATGGAAACTTGAAGAGATTTTTTTATGGAATTACAGAAATTAGTAAAGAGACATGATGTTGTTTGGGATTATGTGAGATAATGATGATGGACGTAAGGTTAGTTGAATATAAAGGTACAATAGAAAATTGTAAGGAATGATATGATGATGAAATTGAAGGTGATAATGTATTGAGATTATGAAATAAGTTGATCATCTATGAATAAGTTATGTTGTTTTTTGGTTCATAATAATGGAATTCAAAGAATAGTGAACTTTCAATCACTTACGATTCAGAAGAATTTTTGAGTAGACACATATGTCTATAGAAAAGTTCATGTTCTTGAGAAAACAAAGTGATGCATTTAGTCAAAATCCAGTGGGTTAAATATGGTTGGGTTAAATATGGTAACGATGATGCTACATAAGAGAAAGAAGAAGAGATTCTGATTAAGTATTCAGAATTCATAAGATCAAGCAAGTTTAATTTCGAGGACGAAATTATTTTAAGGGGGTAAGATTGTAGCGACCAAGAATTTTTACGCAATAAATAATTATTTTAATATTTAGAAAATTGTGTCGCTACTATTTCACCCATTATTTTGAAGTTAACGCCGCGACGTGTTCGTCTAACCAAGTCAAGAAATATCGAATTTGTTCGATTTTAAATTAAAATCCGAATTTCTAAAATTATGTTATTTTAATTATTTATTCAAAGTATTATTTTCAAAATCATTTTGAATTCCAAATTTATTAAAATATCTCAATTTTCCTTATTCAAATTATTTCAAGTCCAAATACGTAATTCAATTTTATCTCAAAATTTATTTATTCTCAAATCATTTTTTCAGTTCAAAATATATCAGTTTTAAATATTTTTCTTGATCGAAGTTAGTCAAATTTTTAGTTGATTACCTTAAATTAATCCTACCATCATTTCCATAAGATTCTCAAAAAAAACATCATCATTATATATATAAAATTTTGTATCTATTTTCTATTTCATATTCCATCTCTTTATACATCAACCCCACCTCCACGTTCAGCTTCAATAATGCAGAAATTCCCTTCAATCACACAAAGTATTTCCAACTCATCTTGACCCAATTTCATCATCAAATCCACATCAAACAATTATGATGTTTTCCACCCTCTCACATTACCTAATTCTCCACTATCTTTCTTAATTAGCCAGCAAAACATATCATTATTATAAATTCTGATATCCTGCACCACCAATGCCTGCACCCAAACTTCATCATCTTCAATAACCACAGCCATTCCAACAAACTGCTGCCTATCACCATACACTACACCATCGACTTGCAACCAAGTTCACTGCAATACCACAAATCACAACTCTGTAGCACCTCAACCATAACCAAGATCCATTATCAACACCACTGCTATTACCAATACACCATCATCGTATTGGCATCAACCTGCAACTTCATTTCAGCCATCACCACTGATTCCTCACAACACTTCACGAACTCCACATTCTTCCACAGCCTCGCCAATTACTCAGAATCATCATCTTCATCATCAATCTGCCATAATCGACACACCAAAACCACCCACTGCCCACTTCAGTTTTGACAAACAATCGAAACCCAAAACAAGAAATAAACCAAGCCCAAGACTTACCTTCGACCGCCGACTGATTTACCGGCACGACCACCGGATTTCGCAGTTAAGACCCAACTCAAATCGCGATCTAAGCCGCGGTTTCCTTTCTGTTTCTCGCAACTGAAACCCAAAATTGGAACCCTGCCTTGACAGCCACTCACCGCACCTTGATCCGGCGAGTTCGCCGACGAAAACACCGACTATTTCTCCAGCCACTGCGTCGCCATCGCCCTTCTCTGTTTCGCTTTCGCTCGACCCTCTCTCTCTCTCTAACGATCTGAATAGAAAATGGTAGCGAGAGAAAATAAATCTGATTTTAAAAGTTTGATCTTTCAGAATTTGCACTTAAAGCCCCCAAGTTTTGAAAGGTTTTCAAACCAGTCCCTATGTTTTAAAAAAGGTTTTATTTCAGTCCTTTCAGCCTTTAAACTTATCAATTTCAGCCCTTAAGTTTTAAATGATTTTATTCAGCCTTCATTTTCAAAATCTACTATTTCAACCCTATTGTTTTGAGTTTTCGACTCAACTTTCAAAAGTATTCATTTTAATCCCTCAACTTTCAAACATCAATTTTAGTCCTCAAATTATAATTTGAACTATATATTCGATATACTAAAGTGACTTATTGGCTAAGACGAAGCGTACGGAGAATTTAAAGAAATTGAAGTCATTCCCGCTCAACCACACTCGTCAAGTTTGAGGTAGACTCGCACTTATTAATTGATTTAAATTATGATTTCATATAAATGTCATGTGACTTGTGAAAGTCAGTTTTTAAGAAAAGCAAGTATGTTTTTATGAAAGGTAAATATACCTTATGTTTTTATGAAAAGTAAGTATGTTTTTATGAAAAGAAAATATACTTTATGTTTTTACGAAAAGTAAGTATACCCTATGCTTCACGAAAATGTTTTTTTTTTTGGATCATTGCTATGAAATCAATCTACCAAGATTGTTATGGGTCCCATATGATAAGTTATGATATGTTAAGGGGACCGGAGTTTTAGTAGCGCTACACATAAGAATTCTTGCCACGAAGTTCGGTAACATTCTTGTGTCTCCTATGTTTATGAGGATTTGCCACGAAGTTCGGTAAAATTCCTATGTTTCCATATGTTTATGAGGATTTGCCACCTAAATTCGGTAAAATTCCTGTCGCATATGTTTATGAGGATTTCGATCCTATCTTATGTTATGATGCAATTGATCCTTATGAATTTCAAAAAATTATGCTTGGTATACTTACTACATAAGAATTTTTGCCACCGAAGTTCGGTAAAATTCTTATGTTTATGAGGATTTCGATCTTATCCTATGTTATGATGGAAAGGATCCCTATGCTTTCAAAAGAAAATTATGCTTGGCATAATTAAAATGTGTTTTATAAGTATATGGTTTTCAAAGAGCTGTTTTCAAAGAGCTATTTTCAAAGAGCTATTTTCAAAGAGCTGTTTTCAAAGAACTATTTTCAAAGAGATGTTTTCAAAGAGCTATTTTCAAAGAGTTGTTTTCAAAGAGCTGTTTTCAAAGAACTATTTTCAAAGAGATGTTTTCAAAGAGCTGTTTTCAAAGTGCTATTTTCAAAGAGCTGTTTTCAAAGAGATGTTTTCAAACAGCTATTTTCAAAGAGATGTTTTTCAAAGAGCCTATTATTTTCACAATATGTCTCGTGCTGTAATGCACAATATGAGTTTTATCAAGAGCCGTTTTATAAAGAAGCTCTATCAATGCCCGTTTTATAAAGTGCCGGGATTTATGTGTTTAATCATCTTATAAATTAAATTAATTTGCGATGAGTCTACTGAGTATTTCCCCCATGAAATACTCACCCTACTTTTTAACAGTTTTGCAGATTTCGGAGACGGTGGCGAGCGATGAATGATGGTGGCAATAATCGTTAAACTGTTGAAAGTTTGACATTAATGATTTCCGTATTTTCCAAACAATCGAATAATTTAGAGAAGTTCATTTATTTGAGAAATTATGATATTGGCAATTTCTTTACAATATTAATGGTTCGATTTACTATTTCAAATGGTTTCATAAATATTTTCAATTTTATCGGCCATTACAGTTTATTTAATGTTGCCAAAAAATGAATTTCAATTATTTCTTCCGCAAAAATATTATTCGAAAAATTCAGACAGAAAATGACGTAGTGAACCGGGTATACGGAACTCGGGGCGCTACAATATAATTCAATACAAAGTCGTTTCCCTAGATCCTATACAAGTTCATTCATATTGAATTCAGTGCGAGATTTACTAGTGTTATCAACGTGTATTAACTCATGTAGTCTACTAGAAGCAATTGCGGGATCACTAGAATTGGATTCACTAGGTTGAAACTTTCGTTTTGGTTGAAAAAAACGTTCTAAAAAAGTTCCATAATCTGTAAGTCAATTACGATTCACAAATCAAATCAAATATTCATCAAATTTCAATAAATAGACACAATTCAAAATCAGATGTTCACCAAATCTCAACAATTTACATTTAAAATTTTTCAAATAATACTTCAAAATTTAACTACTTAGAACCTGAAATCATGAAATTAACACTTCAGATTTTTTAAATAACACTTCTTTACTATAAGTGAAGTAATGGATAGCCACACATTACCTTATTATTGAAAACCTGATAATTAATCAAGTCAGCTAGCCAAGTAGGAAGTAGCCAATTGCATCAAATTATCAATCCAAGATTATATTAAGTATTAACTTAGATAGTTAGATTAAGATTCTTAGTTCAAGACCTTAAAAAAAGAAAAAAAATTAAAAATGAAAAAAAAAATTAAAAAGTTAAACTCACACACACTCACCAGACGCACTGCACAGCAGTCAACAGAGGAGATCAAGATTTTTAGTTACAAATAACAATTACAAGACCTTTAAAAAAAATGTAAAAAGTTAAACTCACACACACTCACTAGACGCACTGCACAGAAGTCAACAGAGGAGAGTCGGGAGATGGAATGGAATTATGGAAGCAGTCACGCATGCAGGGACGCCGCCGTCCACCGATCGGTCACCGGTTGAGGGTCACTGCTGGTTTTCTAGACTGGACACTGGACTGGATGTAGCGACCAAGAATTTTTACGCAATTAAATAATTATTTTAAATTATGAAAACGTGCCGCTGCGATCTCACTCATTTTTAAGTTAACGTCACGACGTATTCGTCTAACCAAGTCGAGAAATGTAAAATCCATTCGATTTTAATTAAATTTCGATTTTTAAAATTTTATTATTTTATTTATTTATTTAAATTATTATTTTCAAAATCATTTTAAATCCCAAATTACGTCAATCTCATTTTATCAATTTCATTCTTTCGACCCAGTTGAATTCGCATACGATTTTCCTCAAATTACGTGCAATGCTTGTCTAGATTTTCACACTACCAACTTCCACCTATCACATCAATCACATACCATATCACACCCTAGCTCTATATCATCCATTCCTCCAAACCCAACTCTCAGCATCACCTCACCACTCAAACCATCCCAGCCTCTCCTCTCAGCATAAACCAATACACGACTTCCATCATTTCCGGCACCTCCATTCAGTCCAGCAAGGTAAGAACAGCCCTTATCGCAGCCATTGCAGCAACTCATCGCACCATCACCATCATCATCATCACCATCACCAGCTCACAGCCACGCACTCAACGTCGGCTCGAGACCACCCCCACCACTGCAGCAAACCTCCACCAACGACCACCACTCACAAACCACGATAAGCCAAAACCCAAGCAGCCATGATAAGTACGTTTTTCGTACTTATCTTGACTTTAAATTTAGACAATTACAAGTGTTTTTATGTATTTATTTTGTTTGTTTTAGGAAAAACTCGAATTTGGACACGTTTGGAAGCAAAACGAAGAAAATGGATCAAAAGCGTACAAAAAATGACAAAGTGGGACTCAAGTGAACAAATCAATAGTTGAAGGACTTGAAGTAGCATAAATGAAGACTCAAGTACCAACTCAACAATATTTGAAAGAATTGAGGACTTGATATAAACTCTCCACTAATTACAATTGGGCCTTAAATCCAGTGGGAAGAGGGACTAAAAAGGGCTCTATTTTGCAAACCATAACGGGGCAGATTGTGAACACATATATATATAATTGCTGGGGATAATTTAAAGGGGGGCAGCCGAGAATAGGAGAGAGGGCCGTGAGGGTGAGGCGGCCGAGAGAAAACAAAAGAGGGCGCAGCCGAGGAGCAGCTAGGGGCGAGAGATATACATACATAGCAGCTTTGGGAGAATTGATTGGGATTATAGAGGTGCGCAGCTTTGAAGGGATAAAAACACATACACTCGGCTGCATACAAAAGGAGGAAGCCACCGACTTTTGTGGGGAAATTGTGGCTGGTTTGGAGACTAAACAACCGGGTGGAAACTAATTGGGAGCAATTGAAGTGGGTTGGCAGTGAGAATTATTTTCTGTGCGAGTGGAGGAAAAAGAAAGCAGCCTTGGAGGAAACAAACAAAAAATTTGCAGCTGGGCATTGGAAAAAAAAGCACACGGCTGTTGGTTAAGATTTGAGTTGGAAGAATTAGTTGGTTGGTTTGACTTTGTGATTGAATCAATTGGAAGAATTAGTTGGTTGGTTTGACTTTGTGATTGAATCAATTGGTTGGTAGACAATTTTGGAGAATAGAAGACTTGGTTTGTTGGGAGTTGGATTTATAATATACATTCACGGCTGGAAGGAGCACTTGGCTGGGGAATTACAAATTTGGAGCATCAAACACAGGGATTATACATGGAAAAATGGAGAATTCGTTGCTTGAATCCGAAATTGACACGTTAATTGAAGACTTCAGATTTTCTTCATAGTTTAATGATTCGGGTGATGACTTTCTTTTATTTTTCTTGAATATCTTACATTAATATGTCAGGCTAATTCCATTTATGTATTGGATGAGATGAACCCTAGTTTTTATGTGTTTTAAATCATGATTTTATACTTTAGTAAATTCTTGCGTTTCTTGATTTATTCTTGCATTCCGATTGAATTATTTAATTGCTTGATCACCAATTGGATAATTAGTTACTTGTTGTAGTCTTGGAAAAGTCACAATAGGTTTAGAACACTGCAAGATGAACACACGAACACTATATGTTAGGAATAACAATAAGACGTGTGCAATCTATTTGATAAATTGTTGATTAATGCATCATAAACATTCGAATTCAGACTAGGAATAGATTCGGGTCGTGTTTATGGTAGACGTAATTTGTCTTGGAAAAGAAAGTTAAATATATTAGTTTTATCGATTAGCAAGTACGCATGAATGAGCTAAATTAGAAAATCGAGAATTGAAATAGATAACACTAGGTGGATTCAGATTTCAATACATTCCCTCCATATATTTAAAATCCTCATTTTTCATGTTTGCAATTTTAGTTTTATTCAAACAAAACAAAATCGCTTATTTTGTATTTCTTAATTATTTTTCCGTTCGATTAGGGTTAGTAATCTAAAATAAAATTTATCTCAATCCTCGTGGGAACGATACACGGACTCATCATCCACTTTATTACTTGTGCGACCCGTGCACTTGCGGGATTTAGCGCAACAAGCCACACCCCCTTTCATTCGAGCACTGCCACCTCCACCTACAACCCACCCCCAAACCATCTTCATTACAGCCCTCAACCCAAATCGCACCCCTCACTCTCGGTTTCCACACAAAACCCAACCCATTTCCAAAGCCAAACCAAGAATTAACTAAGAAAAATACCACATACATCGACCGACGCCCAGTTCGCCGCTCGTATAGCCGGTATATCGCTGGAAGAACCACCCAATTTGTAGCCCCAAAAGTCTGCCTTGAGCCCCGGTTTTTGCACCAAATCAAGCCCCAATCTTTCCCCATGCCTCGTCGGTGTCATCGCCGGTCGAAGGATGGCCGATGAAATTGGAATCGAAAGGGCTCCGCCCTTCATCACTTCACTGTCTTCTCTCTCTATGTCACGACAATATGGAGAGAGAAGAGTGATTTTGATTTTTAAATTTTGATTTTCAGCTTTTGCAGCTTTAGTCCCCTAGTTCCATAGTTGCTTAATTCAGTCCATATAGTTTTAAAGCTATTCATTTCGGCCCTTAAGTTTTTAAATGATTTTTATAAGCCTTTCATTTTTAAAAATTACCTATCTCAGTCCCCACAATTTAACATCCGTTTTGAGTTTCAACCCAGAGTTTTGAAAATTATTCATTTTAGTCCATCAACTTTCAAATTATTCATTTTAGCTCATCAACTTTTAAAGTATTCATTTTAGCCCACAACTTTCAAATCATCAATTTCAGTCCCTAAATTGTAATTTATCATTTTAAACTATAAATTTCAAAAGACTAATTCGACTTATTTTTCTAATTGGCTAGACGAGGTGTACGAAGATTCAAAGGATTGAAGTCTTTTCCCGCTCGACTTTGCACTCGTTGAAATTAAGGTAGACTAGCCCCTATTAATTGATTTAAATTATGATTGCATGTGAATGTGTATGTTATGTGACTTATGTGAAAGTCATTTTTATGAAAAGAGACGAGAATGTATTTCTTCGGAAATATTTATGTTGTTATGTTTGTCATAACTTATACGCTTTTATGCATGAGAAAGAAAGAAGAGAATATCTTGCAAGATAAATGATGATGTTATGCATAACTTACGTGCCTTAAGTGCGCGAGACGAGGCTACCCACACCCGATGATTTTAAAGAGCCTATGATTTTTCAAAGAGAAGTCACATGCTTTAATGTACAAGAAGAGACTACCCACACCCTATGTTTCTAAAGAGCCTGCATTTATGTGTTCAATTATATTGTAAATTAATTAATTGATGATGAGTCTACTGAGTATTTCTATGAAATGCTCATGTCTATTTTTAACAACATTTGCATATTTCGGAGAGGGTGCTAGTGATGGATGATTGTGACAATAGTCGCTAAATGATTGAAAATCTTATTTTAATGATCCGTATTTCCAAACATTGGATAATTTTGAGAATTTCAATTATTTGAGAAATTATGACATTGTCAATTGTTTTACAATATTTATGGCTCGATTTATTATTTTGAATTGTTTCATAAATGTTCTAAATTTTATCGACCATTATAGTTTATTTAATATTGCCAAAAATGAATTTCAGTTATTTCTTCCGCAAAAATATTATTTTAAAGTTTAGACCAGAAGATGACGTGGTGAACCGGGTATTTAGAACTTGGGGCGCTACACTGGAGGAGGCGCTGGACAAAATTAGAGGCGCAACGAGCGAGAGAGCAGCAGAGGCAGGTGCGTATGGTTTGGGAATTTGGGCTTTTGGGTATTATTGGGTTGGTTAGGTTATTGGGTTTGAGTTATTTGAATGGGCTTCTAAAATCTGAAGCATGAAGTACTTCAGTCGACTGCTAGAAGCCCAGAACAATTAAAAAAAAAATTCAAATCCGCCGTCCGACGAGCTAGCATGGCCGCGCTAGCTCGTAGGACATTAGATCCATCTCTGCAAGCATCCATGGATGATCTAAACTTACTTTAGACGAGCCATTAATCGAGTCGATCTCACATTTTCTTCATGGATCAATGAGTATGCTTGTTTAGCTTGTTAGCTAGCTCGTGTTTTTTTCCTCATGTTTGAATTTTCTTTATTAGTTTTCTTAAATATAGTTAGTTTTAAGCTTATTTTGTTAATTTATATATAAAAAGGTGGCTACACTCATGAGGCCCTCAAGCTAATAATAAGATTTGGACATTAGCCGAACTCAACTCGATTTATTGTCACCACTAATTGAATCCATTGAGAACCACCATCAAAAAGAAAGGGAAAAAAAATAAAAATTACTATAATATAAGAAGTCATTATAATTTTGTTATTATTTTTTTTATATCAAATTTATATGGAGGCTAAGGATCCATTGGCCTCTCTACACTCCATGCTATGAATGTTACCACTTTTTCAAAATCAAGAATTTTAGAGCCTATTTGATCTAGGATATTTTGGAGAAAACTTGGATTTTAGGAAGTATTGTTATCGTATTGTTTAGTCGAGTCGAGTCAAGTAATAAAGAATGCATTATCTAATTGCTAGACTCTTTTAGATGAAGAACGAACAAGTGAAGATGTTTCCTCAAGTACGCATCACTTGGGCTTGGAGCATCAGTATCAGTCATGACCTAAAAACACGAAGACAAATTTTGAAACATCATAATACTAAACAGAGGCTAAGAAACAAACCCGATTTGCATTTTTTTCAAGATTGACCTTTAGATATGTATCAGATACCTTACAACATAAAATTATTGCTTTTAGAAACCTAAACAGCCCGTGCTTAAGCTTGAGATTTGTTCAAAGGAAAATCAGAATGGCTAAGAGACTCACTGAAGTAACAATATGGGTTCATGCAAATAACACGTGCCTTTAAATTTCTTAGTCAAATAACAAAAGAATCTCAATAAGTATCTCAAAAAGCATTCACAATTTTATACCAATATATACATGTATTACACAAAATTCGCTTAAGCATAGATATATTAATATATCATAACTAACAAACTATACGATAGATCACAAGAAAATAGAACAAAAGTGGAAACATGCTTATCATTTAACCACATATGTGGAGAGTTTCTATAAATGGTGACTTCAACTTATAAGAAATGATAGCCGGAAAACACTTAGGCCATCTCCAATGGTCTACCCCAAATTTGGGGTAAAGATTACCCCAAATTTGGGGTAGACTCAAATTCTATCTCCAACCATTTAACCTCAAATTTGGGGTTAAGTGAATAGTACCCAATTTTCTTCTAATTTTTTAATAATTATACCTTGATTATAAATTTGTTAATTAATAACTTTAATTTAAATTAATAACTAATGCGTAGAATGGATCAAATTAAAAATAGTAATTTTTCTCAGGAAAAAAAAACTCTAAATTGAACAATAAAATACGCCTAGTGGCTACAAATTCCCTAAATTAAACGATGTTATCGATCATGGACGAAACTTAATTTTCAGAATTAATATATTCCTCCCATAAATGCTCAATTAAAGCATTACGAAATTCATAATGAGCATCACTATTTCTTATTTGTCTGTGTCGACCAAGAAATTCTTGAAAACGAGAGTCTTCATTGTAACAATATTAACAAAAATATTACTATTATTTAGAAAAAAAAAATTAAGAAAAATTAAATTAACAATTATAGAATTACAACAATAATTATTAAATAATAATAATTATAATATTTACAGTTAAGATAATTACTATAACAACAAATTATTAGACTAATTAATAATGTTAAACATTTAAATTAAATAAGAAAATGACAATTTGGTAATTAATTAAGCTCAACCCCAAATTTGGGGTTATGAATAGTGCAACCCCAATTGGATTGGGGTTGCACTATTCATAACCCCAAATTTGGGGTGAGATTAGGGGTAGGGTTGGAGAAGATTTTACCCCGAATTTGAGATTTTATCCCAAATTTGGGGTATGGTTGGAGATGCCCTTACGTATACATTTAGAGCCTCTTTGGGCTCCATTTTAATCAAGAATTATTTTTCTCTCTTATTTTCAACACACATTCTCTAATAAATTAATATTATACGTTAAAAAATAAAAAAATAAAATCCTTATTTTTTAACCATACATAATCCAAAAATTCACTATTCTAAAATGTTTATGGGGCGTTTGCACAATTACCCAACTTTTATTACCATAATTGAAACTTACTTCATTTTAAATAATAACTGAAAAATACTTTAATTTTTTTTTTTTTTTTTTTTTTTTGGAAAAATGCTGTTTTTTTATAAGTTTCATGTTGTGATACTTTCAATTTTTAGTATCATAATATGAAGCTTTTTCAAATTTCTATGATATTTTAGGGCAAAATTTTGGTATCACATCATGATACTTTACATAATTTTTATGATACTTTGTCTCAATCATAACATCCAGCACTTTTCATTCACTTTCTGGTCATCATCTTCATCAAAAGTCACGACCCACTCCTCAACCTCAATGGCTGATTTCTTTGTCCACCCATCTCGACGATCTCGTTATCATAGAAAACACACACATTCAAAGCCTCTCAATTCCAACTCCTAAAGAAAAAAATCGGAATCTTCAACACCCACCACTCGGCGTCGCTATCTTTAACAAACAGTCCAAGGTTGAAGTCTCTGATGGTAAGTAGAAAGGGGTGATGACGTGGCGAAATAGAAGACAGTTGGTGCTATAATAAAATTCAGATTGGTTTCTGAAGTTAAAACCTCCGACTGGTGGCTATGGAGAAGTCCAATGTTTTTGGAGTTGGAGGATCAGAGGTTTTTGAATGAGATGGGCAATAAAATTTAGGAACATATTTGTAAAAATTGCACCTTTCGATGGGGAAGGGGATGGTGGTGCCGTGGTGGTGGCAGCGTGGTGTTGTGGTGGTTCGTCAGGTTCTGTGAAGGAAGAAGATGGAAGAGGAAGAAGAAGAAGAAGAAGAAGAGCACTAGCAGTGGAAGGGAAGAAAGTAACGTGTTTTTCAATTTTTTTCTTAATAATATGGTGATTTGTGCAATTGATCCTAAAAAAATGGTATAGGGTGCAATTATCTCAATATTTATTCTCCAAAATCTAATTTTAATGGATCCCAAAAATGGGCTTTATATATACATATAGACAAACACTATCAAAAACAGAAGGATATAATTTATTAAAAAGTTTTCAAGTACATGAAATATATGAAAGGATTCTACTATATCAAAACCATAAGACATATCAATAAATAGTGATGGTACAGAGTGTGTTGTCAAAAATACCTTGTTGTAGTTTAAGACTTCAGTTGTTAGCTTAGTAGCATCAAACCATGCACGTGGATTAAACACTTGAGAAATCCTTGTCCATAGTAGAGGTCGAACCAAGTTCTTCTTCCCAAGTGAAGTGCGTAATAGTATTTTTGCGAATGCAGGAACCCGTTCTCTTCACATGCTAACATTCAGCAATATACCCCATGCTTCAATTTGAGTGGCATGCCATGATATATTATTTACAGAGGTCCACAACTTCTTTAGTAACCAAAATTATTTTGTTATCAAATAAAATATTTAATTTCAATCAACAACATCATAATTATACCATATCAACATAGTATTCTAGTAATTTATGACTCCACTAATAAAAGAAAATAAACTCCTACGAGCTCTAAGGTTGTAAATTATTTTCCTGTGGCCTATAAACATATTACCAATTGAACTATCATCTACCCAACATATCCCATAAAAAAGAATCCGTTCAGTGCAACATCAGCGCAAATCGAAGAATAAATTAACATTTATTCCTTTTTCTACTGAATTATGCCATCCTTTTTGAGAATAAGTACAAGTAATCACCTAATTACCAAGTTCATAAGGATTAGGCAAATGAATTTCCGTTTCTGGTATCAACCCCCTCGAAAGCTTAGCTCTCATGTACATCCCCACCCTATTGAACGCTGCCAAGGCATTCAGCTAGCGACTCTCGCATAGATTCACCACTAACCCACTTACAACATAACTCACTTGAAGCCATGGATGGAGAAAGGAGAGAGAGAGAGTTTTATGAGCGGTTCTGTTCACTAATATCTCGCGATGCGAGATATCCCCACAAGTGCACGGATCGTGAGAAGTAATAAAGTGGACCTAGGAGTCCGGATTATCGTCCCACGATGACTGCTATTAATTACCGAAATATTTTAGTTCTACACTTTATTTGAACGAACAAATAAATTTGAGGTTTTA
Source organism: Ligustrum vulgare (assembly GCA_963555705.1). Taxonomy (NCBI): domain Eukaryota; kingdom Viridiplantae; phylum Streptophyta; class Magnoliopsida; order Lamiales; family Oleaceae; genus Ligustrum; species Ligustrum vulgare. Next base: position 54,034,674 of record OY743175.1, read on the forward strand.
AACTAAAACTAAAGAATTAAATTAAAGAATTTACAATTGGAGAATTTGTTTTGTTTTTAAAAACGATTGTAAAATAGTTGGGATTCACGATTTCACAAACCAATTAAATTAACTCCAATTCTATGTTTTATTTCCTAATTATGTACTCGGTTGAATTCACTAATTTATATTGAAATTCCTCTCTCGAGTTTAAATCAATTCTACCTACATAAGTCAACCATGTATCTCTACAGCGGGTCTGAATATTCCTTATCTAGATGCAATAAATATAAGAATTCACACACGACCGCAATAATAACAAGAGTATATCTCTATCTCTCGTTCAATTATCGAATTTATTACCATGTTCTAAATTATTAACTCACCTCTCGAATTATGGAAATAATTCAAAATATCATGAACTGGTGATCAAACAATTCAAACATTAAGAACAATAATAAATCAATACATGCAACTAAACATTAAAACAACGGAATTTGGAATTAAAATAATATAACTAGGCTACATCGTTCATCCCAACATAGAATTTAGTTATACATCATCAATAAAGAACAATAACAATAAAATTTAACGTTCATTAAAAATAATATAAAGAATGGAAATCTTGCACTAAGTTTTGATTCTTCAATTATCTTCAATTCACGCCCCTTTGCGATGCTTGATTCCCCAAGAATTTGATGTTGATTTCTCGATTGTGGCTCGTTCTTTGGAGAGGCAAAGGTCTTTATTTCGTGCCTCATGTGTAGTATATATAGGTTTTGGAGAAAACCTAGGTCAAAAAGAGAGAATTCTGTTGAAAATCGCGAGAAAAAACCCACAGTCGGCCCAGCCTGATAAGGGCGCGATCGCGTGGGTAAAACCCTAGCGATCGCGTGGAATACATTAAAACTCTCAGGTTACAATTTTTCGTCTTCTCGCGATCGCGTGGTATATAACCAGCGATCGCGACTTCGCTCTTTTCTCGGCTGTACAAGTTAGTCCCTGACTTTTAATTGCACCTTAAGTCCTCAACTTTCAATTGTTGCAATTTAGTCCCCGAACTTTATCTTCTTCTCGATTTGCACATTCAAGCTCTTAATTCATTCAATTAGGTCCTTCAACCTCTGATTCGTTCATTTCGGCACATTGCATCTTTCCGGTTGACGTCACAAACTTATCAATTGTCCAATTTAGCTTCAATCAACATCCAATTATGCATTTTTCTCTTAAATTACTTCATTCTTCATCTTTTGGGATATTTTCTGCAAAGTAAACAAATAAGTACAAATTAAATAGCATATATTATAAAATGATAGTAATTTATTCTAATTTAGACATACAAATAAGTGTATAAAACACACTTATCAGGTTCAGTCACTTAGAGAAAGTTAGGAGCAGTTGATATGAACCCACTAAGTAGGAAAAACTTGAAAATTGAGCACTTGATAAACCGTCTCAAAATACAGACATTCAAAAATTTTTGAATCAGATTCTATCTGGTTGGATTCTAAAATCAATTGAGGTTATGGTCAAAATTAATTGACTAGAATCTCAGTTGCTTTTAGATATATATAGATTATTGATTTCTTTTTTTGAGGCAAATGTGATCTATTCATAGAATGGGTTGATGTCTAGGATCGTGACATGTGTAAAGTCTTACATTGGCAAGGACCTCAACTCTTCATAAGGTAAACTATTTTCTTGGTCATAATCATTACATATAAGTGTAGAGTAGCAACTGTTGTGAGAGAGTACTTCTCCTCATTAAAGATATTGTCACACAAGGCTGTCTTTTGCAGACTAGTTGTTGGTCCTAGAAGCAAGAATATACAAAAATAAAATTGCAGGAAAGTACTCCTTCTGTCCCATTTATATAGGTTGCATTTCCTTTTTCTCTTATCCCAATTTATTTATTTTGTTTGTTTACTAATGTACCCCTATTTATTACTTCTATTTAATAGTTTTGATACTTAAATAAGGGTAATTTGAGATTTTTCTTTACAAAAATTACATTTTCAATAACATTAAATATATTTTCTTAATCTGTGTGAAAAGTCAAACCAGCCTATATAAATGGGACGGGGGGGAGTAAAAGAACAAGATGAACATAAGATATTTTCGGCCTTAGCCTCGGAAGTTCAGTGTGAACACCTACGTCCCCCGTTAAGCATCCACAAATGGATATTGCTCAAATCCACTAAAATGCCCACAAAAATCTAAGGCTCAATATTATAGAATCAGATGAACACCAACAGATCACAAACCTAGCCTAAACAACTTGTTTCCAACGAAACTTCACATAATAGATTAACTACTATTAATTAGTAGTACCTTTAATGTTTCACAAAAGAAATTTACACAAATCTCTCAAGAATCTGAACCAAATCAGAAAAGAAGAAGAAGAAAAGAAAGAGACGAAGAGCCAGAGAAAGATCAATTCCAAAATGACCCAAAAGTTACAAAACTGGATTAAAGGCAAAACCAATCAATCAACTGATCCAACGGTCTAGAGTAATTCTATCCTATCAGATCAGTGGCCAATATAAAAACGTGTTTCACAAAAAAACTCGTTTCTTCATTTTCCAAATAATTCCACAAAACAGGTCAAATGTTCGGCCGGGTAAGGCCCAAATATTATTGGACAGATCTTCCAATTTTAGCACCATTGTTTTGAGGCCCAAACTTTACACAAGTCACCTCAAGCTGTATTGTCGCCTTTCTAGGGTACTGACTTCGACAAAGCATGAGTCCAGCACAGCATGAGTTCAACACATAAGAGTCCAACTTGTTTGATATCCACAGTTTGACTTAAGCATGAGTTCGGCATAGCATGAGTCTGGTACATAACAGTCCATCCTGTTTTGTACCCAAAATTCGACTTGTGGGTCCGAATTAGGTGGCTGGATGTTTATGGATCCCTGGTGGGCCTATATAGATATCTGTTGATAAATATATTTTATATACTTATTTATATATCTAAATTAGAATAATATATTGTTGTTTTAGAATAAAAGCTGCCTAATTATTTGTTATTCGTTTGTATTTTAAAAAAATATCTCAAAATCAAGATAGTGAAACAATTGATTGAAATAAAGCACAACTAGATGACATTTTGAGCTAAATTGGACAATTTGGAAGTTGTTGAAGTCAATCGGGAAATATGCATGGTGCTAAAGTGAAGAAATTAACATTTGGAGGACATAATTGAAGAAATTTAAGTTGGACGAGAAAAATAAGAAGATTTAAAAGTATACGGGACCAAAATGCTTTAATTGAAAGTGGAAGGACGTGAGGTGTAAATAAAGATTGGGGCCTACTTAAACGGATTTAAAAATTGGAAATTGTTGAAGAATCTAACACAGCGTGGCCTCATGAAGTATGAAGGCACGGTCGAATCAGAACCAAAATCAGTAAATTGCTCGACCACACCAAATCAGCCTGCGCGGGCGCACAAGGTTCTACCTAGGCCATAATTATGGACTTTTGCGCGATTTTCAATATAGTTTCTTCCTTATTCCACTAGGTTTCACCACAACCTACATATACATCATGTGAGACACGAATTTTAGACTTTTGCCTCACTTAAAAAAATCCTAAAACTCATATTTCAATGTCAAATTATTGGAAGATTGAAATAAAGCAAAGGGCGAGACTCGAAGATTATATAAAAAATTGATTCTTGTTGCAAGTTTTTCTTTCTTTTATGTTATTTTCAATGAACGTCTATTTTTATTGTTTTTGTAATTTACTAATTTCATTATAATGTGTGGCTAAATTCTCATTTTGGGATGAACGATGTATCATAACTTTATTACTTTAATTCCAAACGTTGTTGTTTTAATTATTCGTTGCATATGTTGATTTTATTTTGTACGTATTGCATTAATTAGTTGACCACTAATTCATGATTTCGTGGTTGTTTTTATAATCCAAGATGTGTACTAACAAACTAGACTTGGATTAAAATCTGGTGATTGAATGAAAGATAAAGATATATTTTTGTTATTAATATACGCATTAAATGAATTCTTGTGTTTCATGCACTTAGTTAAGAGATAATTATGACCCACGGTAGAGATACATGGTTGACTTAATTAGGTAATTGATTTAAACTCGAGAGAGAAATTTCAATATATATGAGTGAATTCGACTAAATACATAATTAGGAAATAAAACTGGAGTTGGAGTTAATTCAATTGCTTAGGTGAAATAATGAATCCCAATACTTTAAAAATCATTTTAAAAACAAAAACAATTTTGCAATTTATTTATTTAGCATAATTCTTAGTTTAGTTTTTACATAAAACTCTTTCTATTGTTCAAATAAAGCTTAGAGCTAACAATTTTGATAATTAGTAGCAGTTTTCGTGAGACGATAATTTGGACTATTTTATCCACTTGCGATATTGCACACTTGCAACTAAAATCACATCACGTGTCATATTCAACACTAGAACGTGTTTGGCTAAGCTTTTAAGAAAGCTAAAACTTCCAAACTTTTAATTCTCAAATATGTCATATTTAAATAATTTACCTTTTTATTAGTAAAATCCTACCTCTTTTAGTACCAAGGGGTATCACCCGATGGAAGGTTCTTGTCCCTTACCAGGCATAGCACCTGGGTTCGAGTCCATGGGTAGAGGGTTGGGTGGGGTTTCCTTGTGCATAGTTCCAAAAAAAAAAACACCTTTTGCTCGAAAATTCAAACTATATATAAATATCGAATTACGTAAAATTGTTAATTTATCTTTGCTTCTATAAATTTCTAAATTTGTTAACATTATCAAAAATGTAATATGAATAAAGAATCTAATAAAAAGTTATTCTCGTATTGAGAGCTTGTTTGGTAATATGAAAAGTGTTGGTTTTAATTTTTCTTCATGGATGTGTGGTTTAAAAATGTTTGAAAAATTAAAAATTGTGAGATTGACTAAAAATCGATGGTTGAAATTGAGTTTAAAAAGTTGTTGTGAAATTTTTTTTTATCAAATGAACTCTATATACAAATTTGTAGCATTTCTCTCTCTTTTTTTTTTTTTTTTTTTTCCCTTCCCGGTGAATTTGTAGCATTTCTCGACTTTTCATACCCACTGTTCAAGGACCATTCACACCGGCCACCAACTTTGATTTTTTTGTTACTAACATAAGCCCAATTTTTATTTTTTAAATAATTAATTATTTGGCTTTGAAGACAGTGACATCTTAAAGTCCATTTATTTTATTTTTTATTTATTTAGTAGAGATTCTAATCGGGATCTTACAACTTGTACAATATAGATGACCATGTGGATAACGACCTTCTCACATGGAGGGTATAATGAGAGACCTCATAATCCTTTTCATTGTACGTGCAAAGTAGATTAATCCTTCGAAAAAATTGCAACATTCACAATTTCTGGGGCGCAATAAAATGATTGTAAATTTGTTTGGTTAGTTATAGGAAGTGGATTACGCTTAAATACTATGGAATGTTTGAAAGATAAAATTGAAAAAGAGGTTTAGATCTTGATTATTATACCTTGATAATCTGTTTAATACCAAACATGCAATTATTATAAGTATTTACGTTGCAAAATGCATCATAACATTTATATGGCCCTAGTAAAGCCGTGGCAAAATTTGCTAGGCCAAATTTAATTGCTCAGAAACTTCTCTTTGTCCCCTAAAAATAAATCGAGTATTCGAAATTCCACAACACACACACGCACACACGCACGTACTAATAAAGTCAACAGAAATTTAAAAGGTGTTCACATTCAATTTTTTCATGACTTTATGTTTGGATAAAATTTCTTATAATTTTCAGTCAAACAATAATTTCAACTACACATATATAATGGATATTTTAAGGTGGGTGTCTATCGTGAGCAAGTGTCTCCCTCCTAATTGGGCTCCCACTTGATAACTACTCCCCACCCACACATGGCGGGTGGAAAGTTTTATTTGTGCCCCCAAGCTCTGACATGTATATAATCACCATTTAAACTTTGTTTGGATCGAATTTTTAGCAAAAATTATGGTTTTTTACAGTGATGACGGTCAAAGATGTGAGAGCAAAGTTATTGGTAGATCCCATAAAATCAAAATTACTGTAGCAAAAATTGGCAAGAATACAGTCCAAACAAAGGCTTACTTATTAAAAATTAAATTTAAAAAAGAATATATATTCATGCTCTTGAGAGATTAAACATTCACGCAATGTAGTTTAATATTGGAAAATACATGAAGAATAAATCAACTAGAATATAATATATAATAAGGCTGCGTTTGATAGCGATGGTGAAATTTGGGTGGAAAGAAAATGAACTCCAGAGAATTGAATTCTAGGGAATTGGAAGTTTAATGTATTTGATTGGTTTAATTTTCTAGGTGGAAAAAGTAGGAAATTTTTCAACTTTTGTTGTTTGATTGACATTATTTTCTATGAAAAATAAAGTAAAATTAATTTATTTTAATAAAAAAAATATTTTTTTTTATTTTTTCATATATTTGTACTTGATAATAATAATATTCATTTTTAGAAAAAAAAATAAATCAATTAACAACAACAAAAATGATATAAGATTTTTCATGGAAAATAAAACCTCCTCACCCCATTGGAAAATGAATTCATTCAAAACAAGGAAAATACCGAATTTCGAGGCAAGTGGAAAAATGAATTCCATGGAAAACTTAGACAACCAAACAGCGTAAAGTTGGAAAATCACATGAAAAATCATATTTTCCATGAAAAATAACGACTATCAAACGCACCATAAGATGAAAAAATCTTCTTCTAGAATATAAATGCAGGTTTTTTTTTTTTTTTTTTAGGTGTTAGTGTGTGCGGGGGAGATGTATGGTAAAAAATTAGGGAAAAGTTATGGATTCACGTATGAATTTTTTTTTTTTTTTTTTTGTAGAATATTTGTTGAAAATAAAGGAGTTGAAAAAAATAAAGGCCAGACAAAATTACAGAACTTTCCTAGCTGCTGAAGTCGAAGAAAAAATGCCCCCACTTTCTCTATTAATTCATCTGCGTTTACACGGATTTGTGCTAAAACAATTTTGATTTTCAGTCCCTTGAGCTAATTAATTAGTTTCTAGACGAGACGAGGCGGTTCACCAATTCCCTGCAAATGGATCGTCGACTCATGGAGGCAGTGGTAAAGGGCGACGTTTTAGGCCTTAACAGTTTAACAGAAGACGATGAAAACTTAATTAAACAGACATTCCAAGGATCGATGAACACCGTACTTCACCTGGCTGCAAGATACGGGCACGAGGAAATGGCGTCCGAGATCTTAAAATCGTGTCCTGAGATGGTTTGGTCGGAAAATGGAGATCTGGAAACACCTTTGCATGAAGCATGCAGAGAAGGGCATTTGGGAATAATCAAACTGTTGCTGGGAACTGATAATTCCATTGTTTATAAACTGAATTCTCGTGGAGAAAGCCCGTTTTTCGCAGCCTGTGAGAGGGGAAAGATTAATGCAGTGAAGCATCTGATGAATTTTCCTCGACTGTTTTTGCTGGAGGTGGATATGTTTACCAGTTCACTTCATGCTGCAGCTTCAGCCGGCCACACGGGTAATTTTATTTTTTCCAGAAAAATTATTTGGTCTAGTAATTTAGCAATTCTGCAAAGGAACCCAAAATTTGACTTCAATTTCTACATTTATAAACATGTCAATTTTGTCCCTTTTTGGCGTTTGCCCTATTAGAGAAAATTGTGGTTTGAAATAATATTTTTGAAATAATGTATTGTTAAAAAGTGTTCGAAAAGTTAAATATTGTAAACTTAACTAAAATTAATGATTGAAATTGAGTCTTTTAAAAATTTAATTTTCAAAAACCTAAGACCAAATAGGGGTTATATGTTATTACACATTATTATTACATCAATCAACTTCAAAATCTATATAAGTGGATCACAACATTTCGATCATTCATGGTGGGACCATTGGTTCTCAATAACATTTTCCAATAACTCAATGCCCATTTAGCACAGCGTTGCTCGAATAACTTTTTGAAAAAAAATTAGACCCTATTGTTTTTGCCGTTTTGATGTTATTTTCTATTTTTATTTTCGAAAATACTAAAAACGCGTTCTCTTTACCATTTTAGATAATGTATTTTGAAAAAATAAAAAAAAAATTGCACACAAAACCCAAAACCTCGTTTTGGGCGTTTTAAGTGTATTTCAAGAAAAAAAATATTCAAATGCGGAAAATGTGTTTTGAGATTTTTTTTTTAAGAATTATTTTAACTTGGAACTAAGATTAAATAAAGTTTTTTTTTTTTTTTTGGAATTATCCTAACTTGAAACATAAGCATAAAATAAAGTTTTATTGAATTCAATATCAACATTAAAAAAAAAAATTAAGTAGGAATTCTTGTTGTTATATTTAAAAAAAAAAAAAAAAGAATTCACTTTTAAATTTTTTTTCCAAAGGAGTTAAAAGTAATTTTGACGTCTCAAAACATCCAAACACGCCCTTAATCTAGAGTAGATAAACAAAAATTTCGGTTAATTTGTGCCAATCGTCTATTAAATATGAATTAATCTACTTGCATAATTATTTTAACAATCAAGATGACAATTTGATGATATGTAGGTATTGTTATTATTGATTTAAAAGATGATGTGATGTGTGGAAAAAAAAATTGTGCCACATAGGTTAATTGTCACCCTCATTGTCCTCACTTATCTGTTGCAAAGGTCCACCACGTGACGCAATAGTGATATCCATGTGTCCAGGTAGTGTGTCAAAATCCACCGACAATCAATTCGGTAATTTCATCGACAATAGAAAAATCATATTGGCCATCTTTGGTCGCCCACCAACCAATAAGTATAAGTCTTAAATTTGAAGTGTTTCCTCAATCATCTTTTCTTAAACCGACCTAAATTGCCTTAACAATTTGTTGTATTTGTTTAGCATATCCTTCGAATCAGAAACTATTAAATCATGCAACATAGAATCGCATGATTCACTCCTACCCGGGGACATTAAAAGACATAAATTAAATTTTAGAATATCACAACAAAATTATCCGTAAACAATATAAATATAAAATCAATAAATACATAATATGTACCTCACGACCCTTTTTCTGCTTTCAACCTCATTCACATTGTCAACAATGTAAAGCGAGCAAATTGTAGAGCTGAACCGTCATAGGCAATAGACTCTCAATCTTATGACAATTTTGATCGTGTAATCTGAAGAGGGGAGGCCCTCTACCATCATTTAGCTCATTATCTATTCCCCCATAGAAGTGAATGAAAACATCATATTATATGTCCGAATGTTCTCAATGGAATTTTTATTGTCAAATATTAATTTGTTCAAATCCACAATCATTTGGGAATAATTTTTCCTCTTACAATTCATTATCATCATCCAAGATATTTTCTTAAAATAAAACTTTTAATATAAGAGCCAGTGATAGTTTACTTCTATATAATTAGTTTGTTTGTCAATATGGATTGATTCACAACAAAGCACTCAATTAGAAACTTAATACTATTTTTGAGCTAATTTCAACTCGAAATTTTAGATGAATATGTGTCTTTGAGATCGCTTTGAAATATACTAATTTATTCATCGGCAATCCGTGGTTTCAAACCCCACCAAATCGCAAAAAATAGTTTGATTTTATTTTGTTTAAAAAATGAAATGGTTTAGTTTGGCTTTAAAAAATTCCAAACCGTTTTAAATGGTTTGGTTTGAAATATTATTAAAAATCGTGTTCACCCCACAACAAAATGAGAATTTCGAATTATGATATGTTTTATAATACTTATTCACTCTCTACTCGCACCAAAAATTTGCTTTACAAAATAAATATTTAAATGTACGATCTCCAATGTCCATGTACTCTGAACAATCAAACAATAGATGAAAAAGTCAATAATATAGATCATGCTATAAAAGATAAGATTTATTTTTTTAACCATTGATAATGAAAAACAACACGTATAAGAAACGAATTCGATAATCATAAAAAAAGAAAAAAAAACTAAAATTGTGATTGACAAAGATGCATCAAATTCATGGTATTATAAGTTTTTGCAATTTTTACATAACGTAATTGTTTTTTGATGAAAATTATAATATAATATTGATCATCTCAATTATCAGTTATGTAAATTGGGAGACAATTTACTTATTGTTGTAAAAATTTAAGAATCATAAATATTGAATTAAAAGTATGATTATTTAAAACAAAATTTAATATAAATTGATTAAATATTCGATATAAATATAAATGAAAATTCGATATTAGATTTGTATGACAGAACGAAATTATTCATCCATAAAATTGATACCGATAAAATATCACAATTATTGAAAAAAGTTATTTATGTATTAAATGTAACTTTCTATAAAAATACTAATTAAGTTAATAGAACGCAATACAAAGGAGCTCAAATTTTTAGATGTACTAAATAACTAAAAAAATAAGATTATTTATAAAAAGTTTTATACAATAAGATTTATTTAGTATTAGATGCGTGATACAACTTCGATATAATTTTGAACTGAAAATTTTGCATTGAATTTGTATGACTGCACACAAATACTTATTTGCAAAATTCAAAACATTAAAAGATAAAAAAAAATTATGAAAAGAGAGGTTTAAACACAAATAATCAAATATAAATAAGTAAAAAAAAAAAAAAAAATCTCTATCAAAATATTTAAGTGGAAGTAACAGTGTGAACACAATAAAAGTTGAGTTTTGGCATGTGGAGTGTGAAAGCAATAAAAGTTGAGTGTGAAAATAAATGAAATATATAATATTATATAAAAAAAATCACAAAAAATTGTGTCAAATTGGCGGGAGGAGTCGATATTAGATTTGTATGACATAACGAAATTATTCATCCATAAGATAGATACCAATAAAATATCACAATTATTGAAAAAAATTATTTACGTATTAAATGTAACTTTTTATAAAAATAATAATTAAGTTAATAGAACGCAATACAAATGAGCTCAAATTTTTAGATGTACTAAATAACTAAAAAAATAAGATTATTTATAAAAAGTTTTATACAATAAGATTTATTTAGTATTAGATGCGTGATACAACTTCGATATAATTTTGAACTGAAAATTTTGCATTGAATTTGTATGACTGCACACAAATACTTATTTGCAAAATTCAAAACATTAAAATATAAAAAAAAAATATGAAAAGAAAAGTTTAAACACAAATAATCAAATATAAATAAGTAAAAAAAAATCTCAATAAAAATATTTAAGCATCCGTTTGGCAACACATGTTTTTAAACATGTTTTTTCTACACAATTTCCCAGATCACTTTTTAACCACACACATTTTCTCTCTCTAATTTTCAACCACACATTTTACTTAGAAAACATAAAAAAACATGTTTTTAAACAAAAACTTTTTAACAAACAGAGGCTAAGTGGAAGTAGCTGTGTGAACACAATAAAAATTGAGTTTTGGTATTTGGAGTGTGAAAACAACAAAGTTGAGTGTGAAAATAAATGAAATATATAATATATAATATTGTATAAAAAGAATTACAAAAAATTGTGTCAATTTGACGGGAAATTCTCGCCCTTTAATATTAAGTAAGATAAGATTCAGCAGTCAAACGGAGGTTAATTTTACGAAATTAGACTATTCTTCTTGAGCTTGGTGCATTGAGCTATGAAGTCAATCTTCCCGTTAGTTGTAAGAATTTTCAAATCGTGTTCGTTTATGCAATAATTGTGGTTTATAAATCAATTTATAAATTACATAATTTTTTAAATAACTTTTTAAAACACATTTTCTCTCTCTCCATTTTTGACTATATATTTTATTTAAAAAACATAAATAAATCAATTTATAAATTTAATTTATTAAGCCATGTTAATTTGTCTGCTTGACTTGGCTACGAGGCAGCTCAGAATCAACCTGTGCTCTACCCTCAAAAATCGACCTGGGGCTTGAACATTGCAATTTTTAACAAATTTTATCTTAAATATTAATTTGTATTTGTATTTTTACTAGGTCGTATAAAATCTGTTTTAAAGACCAAATTATGATTGTCAGACTATCTAAACTAAATTTAAATGTTGCGGACTGTTCAGCCGTTGATTAAAGAGGTGAGAGATGATTTTTTTTTTTTGTATTATCGAGGTAAAATATATGGTTAAAAATCGGAGAAAGAAAGTGTGTGTAATTAAAAAATAGTTTGAAAAATTATGAAATTTAAACTCATATTTAATGCAGACGCCGAACACTCGGGTTAGTATTAATAAAATTATGTTTATGAAAGAATATGTAAATGTAACATTCGACAATAGTTTTTCACTGACCCAAACAGGACTTAATCATTATTTTGTCATTTTGTCATAAAAAGTTACATACCATAATTAGGGCGTGTTTGATTCACTCCTGCCAAGTGAAAAAGGAAAATATTTTTCCTTTGAGCCTCTATTTGATAAATTTAAAACTTTTGATTATTATCGAAGTGAAAGTCAATATAATTAATCATAATCACATATTTCTTGGGTTCTACAATTTTTTAATCACATATCTTATCAACTTTTATCTAAATCTATTAAAAATTTAATTTTAATTTTCATCAAACAAGGCTGAGTGTTTGATTGGTTTTAATTTACTTGAAAAAAACAATTTAAGGTACAAGTCTTTTATACATGTTTTGTTTAATTCTATGAGAAATGTTTTCTTAAGACTTAAGGTAATGTGATAACTAATTCTCCATCTTACACGTACTTTATCCGTCCCAATTATATAAGATTTAACTTTTCACACAGATTAAGAAAACATATTTAATGTTATTGAAAAGATAATTTTTGTAAAGAAAATTCTCAACTTACCCTTATTTCGAGTGTTTGGTAACACTATAACAGTTTTTTAAATTTTTTTTTTATAGTTTTCGATGAAGATATGTGGTTGAAAAGTGGAAAAAGAAAATTTGGATGGTTAAAAAGTGATTTGAAAAATTATATTTTTTTATAAATTTATTTATAAATTGTAATGATTGCGTTACAGAATAGAGTGTCAAAACTATTATTATTATTGGAAGTAATGAATATGAGTATATTAGTAAATAAACAAAATAAATATTTTTCATTAAAGAAACAAATCTATTTAATTAGGATAAGAGAAAAAGGAATGATTACATGTATAATTGATACAGAACGAGTAATTCATTTTCTTTTCCATCATTTTCAATCAAAAGCGCCGAAGTTTTCCCCATTTACAGCCTTTTGTAATGTGAAAAAATTTGATTTTTTAAATATATATATATATATTTTATAATGTGTGGTTTAATAAAGTTTGAAAAGTCAAAATTTGTAGACATGATTAAGAATAGACGGTTGAAATTGAACTTGAAAAGTTGAATTGAAAATTTTCCGCTGGCTTTTATTTTTACATTACAGAAATAGTGAAGGAAATATTAAGAGCACGACCAGACTTCGCTTGGAAAAAGGACTTTCATGGGTGCACACCACTGCATCTAGCGTGCGGCAAAGGCCATTTAGATATAACGAGAGAAATTCTAAAGCTGGATTCAGATCTCTCCTCTATACAAGATAATGAAGGCAAAACACCCCTCCATTATGCAGCAATTAAAGGCAGAATAAACGTAATTGGTGAAATACTTTCTGCAAATTTTGGATCTGCAGAGATTTTTACATCCAACGAGGAAACAATTCTGCATTTGGCTGTCAAAAATAATCACTTTGAAGTGGTTAAGTACATAACGGAAAATTTTAACGTTTCGAAACTTCTTAACTTGCATGATAGTGATGGGAATACTGTTCTGCACTTGGCTACTGCAGGAAAACTCACTGCGGTAAGATCTCTAGCTCTTAGATTATTGTTAAAAGTTCAGGGTTTAGAATTTATGATTTATGGTTTAGGTTTTAACTTGGAATAAGTAATACTTACTGTGATTAGTTAACTTGTTAGACTGGTCAATCATTTCTCACTTTCTTGTCCAAATTAATTTTTTACAGATGGTTATATACCTGCTTAAATTTGGGATGGAGGTAAATTCTTTGAACCGAAAGGGATACACAGCTCTTGATGTGGTTGAAGCAGATGCAAGCAACTCGGGTACTCTTGCAATTGTACCAGCATTACAACAAGCCGGAGCGAAGAGATGTGACGAATTATCTAATCGACTACTAGATGTTCGACAAATTGCCAAATCCTACTCCAAAAGATCAAGCGAAAATGTTGCAAGGGTGAATTCATGGCCAAACAAGAAATTAGAAGCATCACATTCCTCTCATCGTCCTCGTCATCATAGGAAAAATCGTCAACGAGAAAAGCAGCTTGATCTCCATACCGAAAGTATGAGAAATGCTCGAAACACCATAACAATTGTTGCAGTTTTAATAGCAACTGTGACATTTGCAGCAGGCATTAACCCTCCTGGAGGATTTAATCAAGAAACTGGAAATGCAATTCTTGGCAGGAAAACTTCTTTTAAGGTCTTTCTGGTATGCAATATTGTGGCTTTATTCCTTTCTATTGGCATTGTGAATGTACTTGTAAGCATTATTCCTTTCAAGAGGAAATCCATGATGAAATTACTGACAATAACTCACAAGATAATGTGGATTTCTACACTGTTTATGGCATCAGCTTTTATAGCAGCCATTTGGGCAATAATGCCAAAGGGAAAGGGTAAAAGATTTGTTGAAGTGGAACTAATATTAATAGGAGGAGGGTGCACAATGACTGTATTTTGTGGGCTTGGGATAATGTTGGCAAGGCATTGGTATAAAAAGTACAAATGGAGGAAAGAAAAAGAGAATAAAGTTAAGGATGGAAGTCCGAGAAGTAATAGCAGTCGTGTTGAAGAATTGAAGATTATCAAAAGAAGTTATGAGACGAGTAGTAACTCTGATGTTGGTAGTTCTGATTATGGTTACCATTTGTATTAGGTAAGTGGTTATCGGCGTCCTCAGACAGTACAATTAAGGAATGACTAATTGACAAGGCATGTACGAAGATTATGCGATCACACAATGATACCTTTGTTTGTTCTCAAAGGGTGAACTTGATGAGCACACCTTCTATTGAGAAAGGTTTTTAACCATTGTCATATTGGTTTTATAGTCTCTAGATGCTTGTAATAATGTTGGTGCTATTGTATAGTTCTAAGCACTTGTATAAGATTGTAGACTCGAATATTAAAGATATTGAATGGATATGAGATTCATCCCTTTTAGATAACACCAGTGTAGACTCGTACGTTGTACGAGTATCGATTTCCAGTTGATTTTCTTGCGTGAATAAGAGAAAATATGTTGTTTATGTATTTGTCTTTGTTGACCACAAAATCCGGCTGGACCTTGGACTAACACGTCTCAGCTCTTCCCTCTTGAACACGGGGATCTCCTGCGCACTAGGACAAACAATCAGCTTGCAAAGGGGGCCGAGGTGGCTCCCGTTTGCACTCCGATGCCTAAGTCAGTACTCATTTTAGGCGAATATATATTGGGTGCGGGAAATATAAGTGTATAAAAGAGAGAAAAGGGAGTGAGAGAAATATCTTGTTAAGAGTCTTAAATTGCTAACATTTAACTTGGAGACAATCGTGCTTTATTTATAGAGGAACTTGCTATCTCAGATCACGACACGTGGCGTACTTTACACTTGTCATCACCCTAGCTCATGGAGGTGACAACCTTACTTTTCAACCGTAATCATTGCTACATTTCGCAGGGGATGGGCGTCTGTCACGTCTTGGTAAAGGCAGTTTCCCATCACTGACTCCATCTCTCTTCTGGTCAACGCCGTAAAGCGCCCCGGCTGAGTATAAAGCACATCGGCTAGGCGTTTAACCAGGTCGGCTAAAAGGGGTTTGCTTGACGTACCACCTCGGCCTTCATCCCAAAGTGATATTTTAGGCCTTAGTTGTGGGTCAAGATCCGTTGGGCCACTATTGGGCCTTCGCTGGTGGATCACTGTACCTGTCTTTGGGCCCGGATTCAACACTAGTCCCTCAAATCTGAAGGGATCATTCATGGTTGTGTAGGATTTGCAATGATTTCACAGCATTAACTTTTCTCCCCAAGGGCTTTCTACCCAGCGTCCGCCTTTACTGTTCCACAGTTTCTTTACCGGCAAGTTCTTCATTCCCAGTGCGCGATTTCAAGCATTCGTCATCTGAAGGTAAACCTCTTGGTCTCTGTATATGCGAGATTTTTCTATTTTTAGTTTTTTGTTGTGGGTTTGAAAATTTTGCTTTTGCACATTGCTTTTCTTTCATTGAGTATGACCCACCTTTAAAACAAAGGAAAAATGGAAAGAGTTGGGGGAACGGGTTCACAGGAGATGTTAGCAATGGCGGTTCCCGTCCGGGGTTTCTGCTCCATCTCTTTATCGGTTTTTAGTTCCCGCTTCTTTAGGGAGCAGATTAAGAGGAGAAATAGGAAAAACAGTGGCATAATCTATTTGAGTGATTCTGACAGCGAAGAAGATAAACATCAAACTTACATGGCTCATCTGTCATCCGAAGAGGAGGCATCTTTGGCAGAGCTTCGAAGCAAACGAGATTGGGATCTGAGGAGAGAAAGGACGGCCGGCCCTTCTTCTGGTCACCAGGACCTTGGTTTGACCATTAGGGCCCCTTTTAGGGCACATAGGGAAGAATTGGGTTTTTCTGCAGAGGAGGTTGCTCAAGTAGAGGAGTGGGTCGACCAAGTTAACAAGGTTTCAGGCTACCACGTCGATCCTGATCCAAACCCAGAGTCATGGGAAAGCAGTGAGGTCGCCACCGAAATTCGAAGGGTTGATTTAGCTGGGGCTTCGGCAAAATTCAGGCTACCAGAAGGGGTCCAATTGGTGCATCCTACACCATCTTGCCGACCTTGCAGCCCTCCTCCGGGCCAGGCGGCCATATGCTACGTTGCCCTTTCTTGCGGGATGAGGCTACCCCTGTACCCCTTCTTCAGGGCACTACTTAGGAGCTACAACCTATGCTCCTACCAACTAACCCCCAATTTCTGGACACAGGATGTGGGCACTTGGTTGGTGTGGCAAGAGGTCAACCCTGATCATCCGATCTCACTGTACATCATTCACACTCTCTATACTTTGAAGAAATCGGTTAGAAGGGAGAGAGATGTGAGGTCGGACGTCAAGGATTGGTACTACTTGTCTCCCAGGGGCTTTTATCCTCCCGTTATCACCGGTCATCCTACCTCAATAAAGAACTAGAGGAACCAGTGGTTCTGGGTTGCTGGAGAGTGGCAGAGTTCCCCTGTGGACCCTAGTCCAGAAATTACCGTTCCCCGAACTCTTTCCATACCTAGTGAGTCTTGCACTTGTTTTAGAGTCTTTAAGCGTCACGTGTCCTCTGGTCCTTTAATTTCCATTCAATTTTCTTGGTTGCTTACTAATATGTCATCGGTTTATGGTAGGGGACACTTTCGCTCACCTCCTCCCCGACGCAGACCTAGCGGCAGTGAGACGCTTGTTCGCTTACAAGGGTACCTTTCAAGGGTCATTCAGCAAAACAAGTTATTTGTTAAACACGGTCTTATGCGAGTCATGGGTGAGTTTGCTTTGTTACTGCTTTTATATCTCATGCTTTTTCTATTCGTAACCTCATTTCCCTCTTTTTCTTGCTAGGTTCTAAGGATTTTCCAAAGATTTCTTTGAAGGGTCTCATGGCTACGAAGATTCCCCCTGCACTTCGCCATGGCAGTGAAGTTGAAAGGAAAGAGAAGGCGGTGTTGGCCAACCTGCAAGTTGGGGGTGGCAAAGGAGGTCTCCAAGGCGTCTACGGCCCAACTTCAGGGCCCTCTTCTAGCCCTAATTCCACCGCCTACTCTGCTGCCTGTGGGCCCTCAGAAGCCTAACACAAAAAAGGTGGCCGACCCTAAGGGAGTCCTTCCAAAGGGGAAAGGAAAAAGGTCTGACAAGGGCGGATCCAAGAGAGACAGGGAGGCTAAGGATGCCTCAGTGCCGCCTCCTTTGTCCGAGGACATATTTGAACATGCCCCTGAGGAGGAGCCCGCCCCCCTGAAGAGACTCAAAAGAGGTAAGGGCAAGGAATCCACCTCTGCGCCTCCACCTCCCATGATTGAAGACCTGGAGGATGAGCCTTCTGTGCCCATTCCAGGCTTGGCCTATGAGGTGACACCGGAGGGGGCAGAAGAACTTAAACATATTAAAACAAACGTTCTCCCCAAAGATGTCACTTTCAGCCCTTCTCTATTTGACTCCCCCAGTTCTCCTCCAGCCCGGGCCGCCTTTATTACTGAGCAGTTTTGGACAGAGGGCTGGTCTGCTTTCTCCTCTAGCGTTAGTCCGTCCCGGAAGTCACTCGCCGCCAAGGCCATGAATGCCAGGGCATTGGCCCTTATTGACGAGGTGGAGTCGTCTGTGAATGAGGCGCAGAGGGACAAAAAGAATGCTGAGACTGCTCTCCGACACGCGGACAATATGCTCAAGGAGATCAATGACCTCAAGGCCCAGCTATCCATAGCCCGTAAATCTTCCTCAGAGGAGAGGGATAATGTGAAGCGCCTCCAGGAGGACAACGACAAACTGAAGCATGACCTCCGGGCCTCCAAGTCAAACGTGGCAGTCTTGTGCAAGAAGCTGGATGATTCCAACCGCGCACAATCTATTGCCTCTGAGGCCCTGGCCGTCGCTAACGTAGCCAAGTTGAAGCTGGAAGCTGAGGTGGCGGCGGTCAATGAGAAACTGGGGAGGGAGCTGGAGGCTAGGAAGAAGGTTGAGGAAGATTATACTTCCCTGGAGAAGCATATTGACTCCAGAATTGCTGAGGCTTTGGAGCGTACCATAGCGGCCAGGGTGAAGGAGGTTCTGGACGCAAAAGTGTCGAAAGCAGTTCAGAACTTCAAGGATACTTTTGAAGAAACCCCAGAGTACGAGGCTATGCAGAGGGTCTTTGGGAACTTATGGGCTAGGATGGCTTTGGGGGACGTGAAGGAAGCTTTTCCGACCTTGGACTTGTCCTCCGTTGAAGCCTTTTACCTCGAGCCCCAAGATGCTCCTGCCGACCTTCGGGATGCATCTGACAAGGGTTCTTTAGAAGATGTCCCTCCTCCACAATAATCTTCTTCTGCCTTTGTTTCACTGCTGATTGTTTTGTTAGTTTTAGTTAGTTTTTTTTTTTTTGTAAGTGCCCCGGCACCTGATATTGTAACACTCATTCAACTTGTAAATGCCTTAATTTTTATGAATGAAATGACTTATCCACATTTTGCCTGTAAGTGTAACAAGTATTTAGAACTGTTTACACGTGAAAATTCGGATTAGCACATGTATAGTAGTCACATGGGCAGCCTGGGAGAGTTCCTTGGTGGGAAAACTTGAAATCTGACCCTAGCAGTTGGGGGTGTCAACTGCAAACGAATTTCGTATTTACTTGGGCAAGAGTCACAAAGACCTGCAGAGAAAAACTGTGTCATTGTTGCGTTCCTTGCAAAAATGTGATTGTTCTTATATTGAGGCAGTAAAACTTGGGAAGGATTCCTGTGTGCTTTGTGTTATTTGTTGCATTTCATTTTGGTTCCTTTAAACTTGTTGGTACTTTCATAATTGTAAGCACAGTGGGATCGGAAGGCTGACTAAGATCAGATTTTAGTGTCGCAGTGGGTGAGAAATTTTGTGTTCAAATTTGAAACCGTTAACGTGCGAGGAGTTTTATGTTTATCCTTTATGCCTGATTGCAAACGCTTTGTCTAAGTATATGTATTGGAGTATTAACAATTTTGCGAAACCGTTCAACACTTCGCCCAAGAGAGCACTCCGTATGTATGAACTAACTTAACGTACCAAGAATTTTGGTTTATACGACAATATTTGGCTAAATTTGAATCTTTTAAAATGTGTTATATGGCGACATGACATGGCGAGTATAGTCCCTTAGATCTGAGTGGTTCGAGGCATTTATGTGTACCAGTTAGATCTGATTTTGACAATCATTTCAACGTTTCTTAAATCACATTTTGTAGGACCTATGCAAGCGAATTTGCATGGACCCCTTTCAATTTTTACGAAGAGGTCGTAGTGTGGGCTGATAAAAGTCCCTTGCTTTTTAACACCTTTTATCCGTTATGTTTATCGTCTTTAGAAATTGATGTAATCTTCAACGTAGTCCATCCATGATTTTATGAAATCACGTGATAATGCTGCAATCATAGAGGAGAAATTTGATTTTATTGAAAGTAACGGCGAAGGTGGTCCGTGTTCCAAGGATTACATAGAGGTACTCCAGACAGGTCCTCAATCATGTATGTTCCGGGTACCACCTAGGCAAGGACCTTGTAAGGGCCTTCCCAGTTAGGACCTAGAGTCCCTACTCCTGGCTCCTGTGTTGAAGGAAGAACCTTTTTGATGACCAGGTCCCCAATATTAAAACGTCGACTCTTCACTCTTTTGTTGTAGTATCGAGCCATCTTTTTCTGGTACCTGGCCATCACCAATTGGGAGTCACACAGCTTTTCCATTAGGAAATCCAAACCGGCCCTTTGCGTTTCTTCGTTCCTAACTCCGTCATAATGAATTTGACGAAGCGAGGGGATTCCTATTTCAACGGGGCATACCGCCTCGACTCCATATGCCAACGAGAAAGGTGTTTCACCAGTAGCGGTGTGCGAGGTGGTTCGAAGCGCCCATAGCACTTGTGGGAGTTCATCCACCCATGCGCCCTTTTTGGATTCCAATTTCCTTTTCAGGGTATTTTTTATGCTCTTGTTCACAGCTTCGACCTGTCCGTTGGCCTGCGGGTGATGTGGAGATGAGAACAGTTTCTTAATTCCCAAATCGTCGCATAACTCATCGACGCTTCTGTTTTTGAACTGTTTCGCATTGTCACTAATCAACGAGTGTGGTATCCCGAACCGGCATATGATATTTTTCCAAATGAACTTGGTGGTGTTGGCCTCGGTGATTCTCATCAGAGGTTCCCCTTCGACCCACTTGGTAAAGTAATCAATTGCTACTATCGCGAAGCAATTGTTACCAGCTCCTCTAGGCATACGCCAAATAATGTCAACCCCCCATTTTGCAAAAGGCCAAGGGCTAGTTACCATAGTTAGCTTGTGATGTGGCTGATGTGGTATGGTTGCGTGTCTTTGGCATTTATCGCACTTGCGAACGAAGTCATAGGAATCCTTTCGCATAGTAGGCCAAAAATATCCCTGTTTGAGGGCTTTCCGGGCTAGCGATAACGCCTCGGCATGGTTGCCACATATGCCCTCATGGATTTCTCTCATTACATATCGACCTTCCTCAGGCCCCACACATCTTAGTAACGGAGAGGTGTAGCTTCGTTTATAAAGTAGATCATCCAAGAGCAAGAAATTTGCAGCATATTTTTGTAATTTCCGAGCTGCCTCTGGCTCGTTTGGCACTGTCTGGTGCTTCAAATATGCGACCAGGGGGTTCATCCAGGACCCCTCTTCTTCAATCGCCAAAATCTCCGGTCTTGGCTCAATAGACGAAGTCAACATGCGCTCAACTGGGATTAGATTGTGTAACTCTGAATCACTGCTACTTGCTAATTTGGACAACGCGTCGGTGTTGGAATTTTGTGTTCTGGGGATGTGTTGCAACTCCATTTTTCCGAAGTGCACAGCCAAATCTCTTACTTTCTTCAAGTAAGCGACCATAGAAGGTTCTTTGGCAGAAAATTGCCCTTTGAATTGGCTCACAACAAGCTGCGAATCGCTATTGGCCACTACGAATTTAACCTTCAAGGCTTTCGAAAGTCTTAACCTGGCTAATAACGCCTCGTATTCGGCAACATTGTTTGAGGCTTTGAATTCGAAGTGGATTGCGCTGTGTAATTTAAACCCCTCTGGGCTTACTAACAATATCCCTGTCCCGGATCACCCATCAGCCGAGGACCCATCAACGAACAATTTCCACTCTTGGCTGTCATCTTGGCTGTCATCCATGTTATCTACCATTTCAACCTCAGGGGGATGTGTGAATTCAACTACAAAGTCCTCCAGCGCTTGGCCCTTTATAGCGGTCCGAGGCGTATAATGTAGGTCGAACTGGCTGATTTCTATCGCCCATTTAAGTAACCTTCCAGATGCGTCTGGTTTTTGCAACACTTGTCTCATGGGAAAGTTGGTGAGCACTCATATTGAGTGTGCTTGAAAGTAGGGACGAAGTTTGCGAGAGGCTGTGAGTAACGAGAGGGCAAGTTTCTCCATTTCTGGGTATCGTGTCTCTGCATCTAATATGGCTTTGCTCACATAGTACACTGGGAACTGATTCCCATCCTCTTCTCTGATCAACACTGAGCTGACAGCCTCTTTGGATACAGCCAAATACAAGTAGAGAGGCTTGCCGGCCTTTGACTTTGATAGCAATGGGAGCCGTCCCAAAGATGCTTTAAGGTCGGCGAAAGCCTGTTCACATTCTGGTGTCCACTGGAACCGCTTTCCCCCTTTGAGGACCTTAAAAAATGGAAGCATTTGTCAGTAGATCTGGAGACGAATCGATTTAAGGCCGCAATTCTCCCCGTTAAGCTTTGCACTTCTTTTGGACTTCGAGGCGATTGCATGTTCAACAAAGCGTTGATTTTGTCAGGATTAGCTTCGATTCCTCTCTTATTCACCATGAATCCAAGAAACTTTCCAGACGCTACCCCAAATGCACACTTCTCTGGATTGAGCTTCATTCGATATTTCCTCAACACCTCGAAGGTCTCTGATAAATGGCGGATATGATCCGCGGCGACCATGCTCTTGACCAGCATGTCATCGACATACACCTCCATGGTGTTTCCCAATTGTTCTAAAAACATGCGATTCACCAGCCTTTGATAGGTAGCTCCCGCATTTTTCAAGCCGAATGGCATTGCTTTGTAGCAATAGAGTCCTCTATCTGTTATAAACGAAGTATGCTCCTCGTCCGATTCACACATGGGGATTTGATTGTACCCGGAGTAGGCATCTATGAAGCTCAGCAGTTCATGCCCTGCTGTTGAGTCAACCAACTGATCGATTCGGGGCAGTGGGAAACTGTCTTTTGGACATGCCTGGTTCAAGTTTGAAAAATCAATACATACCCTCAATTTCCCATTGTGTTTTGGGACCAACACAGGGTTTGATACCCACTTCGGATAGCGGGATTCTCTGATGAAGCCATTTTTCAACAGCTTCGTGACCTCATCTTTCAAGGCCTCATATTTGTCTGAACTCATGGGTCGTCTCTTCTGCCTATGCCCGGGGCTTCGAGGGTCAATCTAGAGTCTGTGGCAGGCCTCTTTAGGATCAATCCCAACAATGTCGCCATGCTTCCACGCGAATACATCGAGATTTTTAAGTAAGAAATTCTTCAATTGATCTTTGTATTCAATTGGTGAATCCAACCCAATCTGTAATTCCTTGATTGGGTCATGTGGGTCTACGCCGAAACATTCTAGCCTTTCTGCCGAGGTGGAGCAATTGTCTCCTGCAATTCTTGGGTCCAGATCTTCCAAGTCTTCTTCTAGTGTCATTGTAACATCCTTACTTCCCGAAGGCCCTTCACCCAATCTTTCAGGGTCTGGAGCAGCCTTGGTCATGGCTACGTCACTGATCATGTTCAAGCTTCGATCTTGAAATTTTCGGATTGCATTTGTGTAACAATCCAGGGATTCTGTTTGGCTTCCCCTTACAGTTGCAACGCCATGCTCCGTGGGAAACTTCATGCAAATGTATTTGGTATGCGTTACAGCCCCCAAGTCAATAAGACCAGGCTTCCCAATTGAACCATGATAGGAGGAGATTTTGTCAACCACCAGGAATTCCATAGGGATTCTGGAGAGGGTCGGTGCTTGTCCTACTTCAGTTATGAGGGTTATGGACCCTCTGGGGGTTATGTTATCCCCCGTAAATCCCTATATTGGGTCAGGGACTGGAATGAGTGGAGTGCAGATCCCCATTTTATCAAAAGTTACCCCGTAAATCACATTTACCGAGGCACTATCGTCCACCATCATCCGTGATAGCCCATTCCGACTCACCACCACTCTGATTACCAATGCGTCGTTGTGCGGGAAGTGCACTCCAACGGCATCATCTTGTGAGAATGTGATAGATTCCGTCCGAGGTATCCCAACCGGATGTGAATAGATATGATAATTCAAGTTGGCGGGCTGCTTGGCCTCTCTTATATACCTCTTTTGGGAGTTGTTTGTGCTCCCACCTGGGTGGGGGCCTCCCAATATTGTGTCGATTTCACGAATGGGGAGGTCGGCCATAGGCACAGGTGGTTCCCGTGTATCTTTAGCATGTACCGGGGCGGTATCCTGGCCTTTATTCCTGTCTCTTTGACGATTGTCAATTCTTTCCTTAGTTGAGTTCTTCCACGGAGCTCTCCTATCAGCTCGGTTGAACTTTTGACCACCAGATTTTTGAATTCTCCCTGTATCGGGGGGAAAATCACCCCCTTCTCCCCTGCGCCTTTTGGTCAGCTAACATGTGGATCTCCCTGCAATCCTCTGTTGCGTGACCGTAATATCTGTGGTAGGCGCAATAAGCCCCTATCATGGGTTGTTTTCCACTTCGGCCGATTTCCACTCTCCCTTGAGCCGTGGGAGGATTTTGAGAAGGGGTGTTAGAGTGCAAGTGAGGGATAGCTTCCGTGATTTTCGCTGCAAAGCTGGATCCTGTCCCCGGAAATGGACGAGGCGCGCCACCTCGGTTACCGCCGACCCTATCCTTGTTCTCTCCTTTCTTGAGGTCCGCTTCATTGGAATATCCAAGGTTATATCTCCCTTGGGGGTGATTATCTTTGGCCCTAGCCATTTCCTCCGATACAATCTCTTCCTTCATCAGGTCTACCAGAGTATTGTAATCCTTTGGTTTCCTGCTCCGAACATCCCTCCAGAACATGCTGGTCATATCTAGCCCTCCTTTTAAGGCGGAAAACATCTCCGCTTCTGTGATATTTTCGTAGATATGCATCTCTTCAGTAAACCTAGCTAGGTAACTTTTTAGAGACTCGTCCTTTCCTTGCCTCAGATCCTGAAGGCGTTGGAGCGGGAGCTGTCCAGGCCTGGAGGAAACAAAGCCATTTTTAAAAGCCGTCTTCATATCTCTCCAACTGTGGATGCTGGCAGGAGGGAGTTTTTTATACCATCGTATGACACTTCCCTCGAGGGTTAGAGCAAAGGCTTTACATTTCAATGCCGGAGTGGCTCCGGCTATTTCCATGCTGGCGCGGTAATTTAACAGGTGATCATCAGGATCACCTCGGCCAGAGTATTTTGCTATTTCTGGCATCTCAAAGTCATGAGGTACGGGGCACCTATGGAGGCCCTCTGTGAAGGGACTTACTTCATCTTCGTCATCCAACTCGTAAGAGGGCAGTTCACTGTTTTCATCGTGACCGGAATACATTGGACCATGGTATTGGTCGTGGAGCGGCGGAGCATACTCTTGCCTTTGTGGTGGCAAAACATGGCCGTGGTTTAGCCTTCCGTGGGTTGGTAACTCGTTGCGAGATCTTGTCCGAACTGCTTCGGCTCTTCTTTCCTGCCTACTCCTAGGCTCATGTGCTGATGCCAACCTTTCTGCTCCCGTACCATGTTGGTCCCTATACATTTGACCATGCGACAAGGCTTCTTCAGCGCGTCGCTCCAGCCTATTTCTAGGCTCTGCGGCATTGTGCCGACCTGGGTCCATTTGCCCCCGTCGTTGGCCCCTGAATAACCCTCCTATTCTGCTGAAGACACTGCCGAATTTTGCGGGAGAAGCCTCCATGTGTCTAGGTGGGAGTGGGTTTTGTTCTTCATGTGCTTCATGCTCTGGGACTAGCTCGTAGGAGGGCTCGGATTCTTCCTCGGCATATGCCTGTGGATCTTGATAATAATATGAGGCAGTGGCCGCCTCGGATGGTGAATAATGTGGCTGTGGGTATTGCTGAGGCATCAAGAGTTAGTTCATAACATACCCTCTGGCCATAAAGGCATTCATTGCAGCAGTCTGTTCTATCTGCTGCTTCTGCATCTCCAGCATTTGAGCCGCCATGCGTGTCATGTCACGCATCATGTGGCGACTTCGGTGCCGGCGAGGCGGGTTAGGTTGTGCCACTTCCTCATTGGCGTTTTCATGGAGTCCTTGAGGAACCTCGCCCTCGCTGTGTTGGCCACTTCTTCCCCTACGGGGGTTAACATCACCATCACTTTCGTTCATGTTTAGGGAAATTCCTAAATCCTATCTTGTCTTTCAAAGATGAGTGGACTTTCGTTTCAAAAATCCCCACCTTTTTCAAGGTTACTAAACTTATATCTCAAAGTTATACGTCTTTTCCAAGGTGAATAAACTTATGTTTCAAAGCTTTTACCTTTTTTCAAGGTCACTGAACTTATGTTTCAAAACTCTTTACGCCTTTTTCAAGGGTGTTAAACTTATGTTTCAAGGTTATCACAGTTATATTTCAAAGTTTTTCAAGGTTAACGGACTTGTCTTTCAAAGCTCTTACCTTTTTCAAGGCCAACAAGCTTATCTTTCAAAGCTCTTACATTTTTCAAGGCCAACC
Organism: Ligustrum vulgare; assembly: GCA_963555705.1. NCBI lineage: Eukaryota > Viridiplantae > Streptophyta > Magnoliopsida > Lamiales > Oleaceae > Ligustrum > Ligustrum vulgare. Next base: position 54,061,167 of record OY743175.1, read on the forward strand.
AGCTTATCTTTCGAAGCTCTTACCTTTTTCAAGGCCAACCAGCTTATCTTTCGTAGCTCTTACATTTTTCAAGGCCAAGCAGCTTATCTTTCAAAGCTCTTACCTTTTTCCAAGGCCAACCAGCTTATCTTTCAAAGCTCTTTGTAGTTATCCGCTCTTTTGTAAGAGGTTATTCGTCCTTTTTCAGGACTACCTTTCTATGTGTGGCTTTTTACCATGTATTTTCGTGGTTAGCAGTATGGTTTCCCACAGACGGAGCCAAAATGCTGACCACAAAATCCGGCTGGACCTTGGACCAACACGTCTCAGCTCCTCCCTCTTGAACACGGGGATCTCCTGCGCACTAGGACAAACAATCAGCTTGCAAAGGGGGCCGAGGTGGCTCCCGTTTGCACTTCGATGCCTAAGTCAGTACTTATTTTAGGCGAATATATATTGGGTGCAGGAAATATAAGTGTGTAAAAGAGAGAAAAGGGAGTGAGAGAAATATCTTGTTAAGAGTCTTAAATTGCTAACCTTTAACTTGGAGACAATCGTGCTTTATTTATAGAGGAACTTGCTATCTCAGATCACGACACGTGGCGTACTTTACACTTGTCATCACCCTAGCTCATGGAGGTGACAACCTTACTTTTCAACCTTAATCATTGCTACATTTTGTAGGGGATGAGCGCCTGTCACGTCTTGGTAAAGGCAGTGTCCCATCATTGACTCTATCTCTCTTCTGGTCAACGCCGTAAAGCGCCCCGGCTGAGTATAAAGCACATCGGCTAGGCGTTTAACCAGGTCGGCTAAAAGGGGTTTGCTTGACGTACCACCTCGGCCTTCATCCCAAGGTGATATTTTAGGCCTTAGCTGTGGGTCAAGATCCGTTGGGCCACTATTGGGCCTTCGCTGGTGGATCACTGTACCTTTCTTTGGGCCCGGATTCAACAATCTCTTCTTCTATTAACTATTTCTTTTAACACATAATATCTGCTTTGGATGTCAACTTCTAACTATGTGATCACAACAATTTTCTTTTCAAGCTAGTTTAATTTAACACCTTAAAAATTTCTATTTATGCCATAATAGAAGACACAAAAATAAAAAAGGCAACCAAACTCAATGAACAAAAATGATCATGTGGCAAAATGACATTTAGAGCTTAATAGCACTAAAAGTTTTCAAAATTGGGGTAAAAAAGAATGAGACTATACACTGCATATGTTCTATCTTCAGATTTTTGTTTCTGTCGAATAAATCAACCATGTATTCATCTAGAGTATTAAATCCATCAACTGCAACACCTACACTTTCTTCTCCAAATATGAAACCAGTACATTTAAGACCGAATTTGCAGCCAATTCAACCAAGCTCATCTTATTCTTTCCAAGTGGCCTATCTGAATCCCTCGTTGACTCTAAAATCAAAGCTCCCTGTTGTCATGAGCCCCCATGTCTTATGACCAATATTCTCTGAAGTTTTTGCAGTTACAACATTGACATTTCATTCACACTGTAATCTTAGCCTCCCTCTTTTACCTGCAATACAAGGATCAGTTTGCATGTTTATTAACAACATATTGTATACTTAATATCTGGAGAAAGAAATAAGGGAATTAAAATTAGAATTCATTAAGCCTTAATCACCATGTTGGCCAGCCATCTAAATTTCAACCTCTGTAAAGATTATACAGTAGAAATAAACTAAACAGAAAGATTAAATCAAACAATAAAATGCACACCCGTCTACATTTTGAAAGGAGAAAAAAATATATATATAATTTTTTTAGAACACCATAAGCTCATCTCAAATCAAATATAGTTCTAGTTACGCTATGAAAATTAATTTTGCAATGTATCAATCATGAGATAAGTTGCATTACCCACTTACTCAAGACTTGTTACTATTTTTGAATGCGACTTAGGAATATATTGAAACCTTATCGATATTGTAACAAATGGAAGCAATAAAATAAGAACCACTCTATATAGGATGTCTCTTGATTCTCCACTATTGACCAAAAATATGCTTTGAAAATCATGAAAGCCTCAATGCCCTAACTACTAGGAAACAAAAAATTTCGCATATATCCAGTTCACAAAAAATTAAACACGTATGCAAGAACTACATTGTTGGAGATTATTTGGGATTGTATAAGAATATTGAGAAGTTTACAGTTGATTACCCAAAATTGGTTCTTATCGATGACAAACTCGAGGCTGGATTTCACTATCAAATTGCACATTTTATTTCTTCAAAGATCAAATAAAGAGAATAAGAGATAATTTGAAAAGGGTCAACCAATCTAAACTTAGTGCAGGGAAAGAAGTAATCAATTACCTCAATCTAATTATAGTCGAACGAACAAATGATGATGAGAAAGTTGTAGATAAATTAGTTAGCTTCCCAAGCAAGATGGTATACCTTTCTAAAATGTGGAATTAGAGTAAACAGGAACCTTGATATTTCATGTTCAATAAAAATATAGTATGTGTAAGAAACCATGTAAAAGTATCGAAAAGATGATCGTGTCTCAACAAATCAAGGATCAATAAAGAAACATAATAGAAATTTAACGAAATTAATTATAGAAATTCCGTTTCAAAAAAAAAAAAGGAATTTGTATAAAATCTAATTAGTATCATCATTAGTGGTTTTAGGTTTCCAATATCTCACAATAGAGTACAAAATATTAGAACAAAGTGGCAATGTTGTTAAGTATTTGGTACAATTGCATAATCTAAATTTTTTTACAAAGATAGCGGTGTCACATCCAAGTACAAAATCACTAATATCCCCAGCGAAAATACCATGAACAAGTGAAATTATGCAGCAAAGATAGACATCGTCATCAATTATAAGTTTAACAGGTTTGCAGAGATTCCTTAACAACAGCTCCTACGGCAACAACTTCATCAGTATTGGCTGTCATGTCCTCTTTGCCTATATAGAAATCTTATAGTTGAGAATTGAAAGCATGAGCGGGCACATAATATAGAAACAAAAGTATGATAATGTTGGAAATGTGGTACAGGCGTAGTTAACAGATCCTTTAAAAATCTGGCGACAATTTGCAACAATATCTTCAATAATGTGCTCCACGACCAGGTTCACCTTAGAACATCAAATTTTAAATTCTTTACATAAGTGTTCAACAACAAAAACGAACGTGGAAGTTTCAAATGTAGAAAATCTATGCACCATTGCCAAATGACATTTAACTTAAACCAGAGAAAGAGACATGGGCACATACACAAAAAATCATCCTCTAAATTGATCTTCTTCAAGTTACTATATTATTTTTGTCTTTAATGATGGCTTAGTTTATAATTATAAAATTCACAATTACATGATCAATAATTGAACTAAGCTAACATATCTTGCTTCCAATATATTGAAATTAGCTAGCTCGGGTGATGCTGGAGCATAAACGTCGACACTGACTGGTTGAAGATGAAGAGAAGAAAATGTGTTCAGATTTCAGTTGAAGAGAGAATGGTAGAAATTAGGGAAAGAATGTGACCTAAACACGAAGTACAAGAAATGTGTGTGAAATGAAGATAAAAGCACGTTATTTTTTGGGAAACCAGTTCATGATTAGTAGGAAAATTCAAGTGTGAACACTGTGGTTAATATGGTGAACAATAAAATTTATCTTCTTTTTTAAGTTAAGAGGGAAAAAAGGGACGGATAAACCATCAACTAAGGAAATATGCAATTTGGTGTTATCTTAAATGACCTAACAGTTGAGAAAATCCACACACAGCCAAAAGTTATACTGAGATAGGGCATGAAATAATTATTTAAGAATCGATGCTAGATGAGTTTATGATTTTAAAAGTATTGGCTTGCTTGCATATTCCATCACTCCTAGAAACCTACCACAAGGAGGTTTAGCAATTCATCTCTTCATGATCTATTTCAAATCAGGTGTATGATTTTTGAAGTTCTGGGCATAGATTGTTAATGTTGTGATTGCATCTCCTATCATTCACACTTTTTGAGAACCTACCAGGAGGATGTCGAGTAAGTCTTCTAAATCTTCATGATTTATTTTAAATCTGGCGAGGGATCTAATACATAAAAGCATGTCTCTAATAATGTTACTGATAATTATTCATGAAGAAACTTTAAACCAATCCCAAAAGATATGTGCGACAGAAGTAACACTTTCCAAAGGAAAAATTTATTTGGAACAATTTTAGAAACGTTTTTTGATCTCATCGATAGACTATTCCACACTTTTCCCACACGTCCAAACCCCCCAAAACCTTGGGAAGTAAATATTTTGAAGAAATGAACCAACAAATATGAAGAGCAAATGCTTACCATAAATAACATTATATCATTGAATTCACTAAAGACACGACCATTGCTATTCCTAACTCGCAACTCAATACCAACCATTTGAAAATGGTAGTGATGCTTTAAACATAGTAAAAATAAAACTTTTAAAGATGAGCCAGCCAAGTGCACCAGAAAGATGAGATAAACCTCGTGTCGTTGTACTCGATTGAGCCTTTTTATATGTTAGCTATAGCTATGAAGGGTTATGACGGAAGAAAACTATCTGTTGAATAATCATAAAGAGGTTTCTGAGTAGATATTTCTTCTCTCTATGTGAACAGTTAAAAAAAATTGTTTGCGATTAGTAATTCAAGTTTCTAGTGTGAACACAAGGGGGAAACTTTAAGAACCCTCCCCTCTTTTAAGACACTTAGCCTCTATTCGGAAAATATGTTTTTTACAGCACAATTTCCCAAATCACTTTTTAACTACCCAAATTTTTTTCTCCACTTTTCAACCATACATTTTACCTAGAAAACATAAAAAAAAATTATGTTTTTAAAAACGAAACTATTAAATAAACAGAGCCTAATATGTGAGTTGACCAAACCATTAAGATACAACTACTTTTAAAATGTCACACATCAAGGAGCAAACTTTCAGGATTTCTGTTTGACTAATGTATTTGATATATACATGTACCACAATAATAGTAGTTTCAAAAAAACCAAAATATATCCATACACTACTAAAAAACTTTTGAAATGAACATTTTGCTTCTTAATTCAAAGTATAGTACTCACCTCGACTCTATTAGTTTCAACTGCAAGCTTCCTAGACATCTGAAATAAAGGATTTTGCTGTAAAGCCCCAGCCTATTCAAAGAAACAACAAATGAAAGAGTGAATATGAAGTTATTGAAAAATTTGCTTCGTAAAATCTTACAAATAATGTAAAATATTCCCGATGTATAGCAAATATTCCTTCATTTGTACCTGGTGAGATGCCGAAGATAGTTCCATTTTTTCATTTGTGAGTGGGTGTTCATCTTGAGCAATTCTTGAAAATGTGACATCTACGGTTTCAGAGGCTAAACTCTATGTTGCTAAACAAAGAGCATGCTCTGATGTCTAGTGCACACATTCAAATAGATTCAAATGGAAATAAATAACTGTGAAATGAGTCAACTATGGACAATAATTGAAAACTGGTGAATAATGCAAAAATGATTTCCCTAGTGCATTTGATATATCTTCCAAAACAGAAACTCATATGAATTCTATAACATTGAGAAAACTTTTTAGAATATGGATGCTGCACCAAGGAGTGCACATCATGATTTTCCAGTCATTGCAGTGATAAGTTACTTTCTTTACGAACGATAATCAAACTCAATATGGATGCTGCACCAAGGGGTGCACATCATGATTGGAAAAATCTTTGTAATAATAGGTCGGTGATACTTTATAAGAAACGGACGCTCATTCAAAAGTAATCCCCGTGAATAGAAAGAAATAATAGACTTTGACCCCAAGGATCTTTATCTTCATTTAAGACTCACTACTTTGGCTTATATTAGCTGGGTAAATGAAATAGAATACTTGATTATATCATTAGTCAAGTGCTTAGAAGCACTTGGCATAGAAAATATGAATTGGTTTTCTTTAGAAGGATTGCCCATGTGTCCAAATAATATAGCAAAAATGTGATGTGCGTAAATGTGGAATCGAACTATTTTTAATGAAGTTTTGAATATTGGATTCTTTATTGTAAACCAATAAATGATGCTAGATAAGCCGCTTCATATGAATTGAATTGGACTACGTTTGCTTGTGTACATAAATTTTAACAGAAAAGATATGATGCTCATTGTGGGCACCATAATTTTTACCGACCTTGTACGTAAGACTGATATGTGACATAAAAAAAATATTTCTGCCACATGTCATTTCCACACACAAAGTGGGTAAAGATTATGATGTCCATTGTGGGCACCATATCCTTCCTGTAAGTCTTGAAATAAATGACTTTACTTTGTAACAAGTGTAAGAATTACTTTTAAAAAAATATCATTTTCTAGTTGAAAGGAAAAAGTAACATATTAAAGCCTCTGTTTGGCAAAACATGTTTTTAAACATGTTTTTTCCTACACAATTTCCCAAATCATTTTTTAACCACAAACATTTTCTCTCTTCATTTTTCAACCACACATTTTATCTAGAAAACATAAAAAAACATGTTTTTAAAAAAAAAACTTTTAACAAACAGAGGCAAAAAATGCTAGAAAACAAGCAATTTTTTGCTTCATTTTAAGCTTTTCCAAACAAGCTCAAAATCATTGAATCTAAACTGGGAGTAGGAAAAATGAAGAAGAGATTTACTGCCAAAGTTTCCATAGACAATATGGGTTACATCGCTGTAGCTGTCCATATTTATAACAGCAATGCTATGTATAAAGGTGGGATCTTCTCGATAATATTAATAATTGAAATAGAACTTCAAACAAGTGGAAGAAGACTATTTCCAGTGAAATAGAAAGTCAAAACCGAAGATAAAAAAGAAAAAAACTACATAATTTTTTTTTTTGAAAATTGGCTGAATAAATATAGCTCTATAAACAACCCGATTAGTCATCCACGGAGTGATGAAATCTTAAAATTAAGCTGGATGAAGACTCGCGCAAGAACGAGTTCAAGAAAACGAATTCACGATGTAAATGCAGGGGAGAGCTGAACACTGACCAGGATCTGTTCGATTGGATAAAAAAAACTCAAACGATGTAGATGCAAGGGAGGAGCTGAACACAGACCAGAATCTGTTCAATTAGATAAAAAAAAACTCAAACAAACAATGCGAGGTTAAAAAAATCGAAGGTCTGGGCGGAAGGGAAGTCGAAGGTAGCAAATGGCGAAGAAAAGGAAGAGCTGAAGACACAAGAGGTTAATGTTTTTCTGATATTTCCTGATATAGAAGAGAACGTGAGAAAATAAAATGATAGGACGAAGAGAAGAAATTTGGTTTTGTTGAGAGCAATGAAGATCGAAAGAATTAATTGGTAATAGATATTTTTGGCAGCGCCTTACAGAAGAATGTTACTATTACAAAATCAGTTTCTGAGTTTCAGATGTGAAAAGTAATGGGACAAAAGTGAACAGTAACATATCTATGCTCTTTTTATATAGAGGGGATAATATAGACATCATTTATTTTCTTTCTAATAAGGTACCATTCGGTTGGGAATTAATTTACCAAATTAATACACTAAAAGATAAAAAAGACATCAAATTTAATTTATACAATTTCCCAAATCACTTTTTAACCATTCATATTTTCTCTCTTCAATTACCCAATTTTCCAAACTAATTTTTAACCTCACATCTTACCTAGAAAACACAAATAAATCCAACACAAAATTTATTTGGCAAAGTTGTCTACCGAACAGAGCCTTAAACATTTACCTCTACCTATTTATCAGTAGCGAAAACAAAGGAAGAAAAGAAGGTTCTAGATTCCCACTAAGGAAAAACACTGTTCATTTTTTCGACCAATACAACGTCGTTTCGATGACGTCTGCATGACTTTTAGCATTTTTTTATTCTTTCGAGCCACTAAAAATGTACTGACACACTATTTTTCCTGCAACCATCACGCTTTCACTTATCTTCTCTGTTACACGCAACCATTGATTTATCCACACAATCACTATAGCTCACAAGATTTCTTCTTCTTTCTTCTTCTCCCCGACGACTCCCCCTCCTCCTTTTCCTATTTATTTTCCCTCATGATTTTCAATTTCTTTTTCCATTGTCCACTAACAAGGGTTTGTGTTGATGTTCCATTTTCCACTAACAATTCTCTGCGTTGATGTTCCATTTTATTAGAACCTGTAATTATGAATCCACTCTCAATGAGGATAGATATTATTTTTTGCACCCATTTTATCAGTTTATTGTTAGATGATATTCGTATCCAACAATATATTTCCAACAACTAAAGGGATCGAATATACAAGGATCGAGAATAAAAACCTCCGGCCATTGATGTTCTGATTTTATGTGCTGCTTCTCTCTAATTTTGATACTTCCGGGCTCTAAACTCGCTCTATATGATGGTGTACATCTGAAGGTGTTGAGTGAGTGAGCCTAGGGACCAAAACAGGTATTTATAGCCGAGTTTCCATCAAACTTAAAACGGCTACATGATCGGTTTTATGCCACGAAATCTGGGACTGTTACAACAGCGGAAGACTTGATGAAGACCACGTTGGACCACATTATGGAATAGTTAAAACTCCAACATTAAATGGAGCTACATTAAATGGTGGAGCAACATTAAATGGAACTTAAACTTAAAACTCCAACATTCTCCCACTTTGTCCACACGTTGAACCTAATGTCTTTAATCTTAATCCCATCTTATATACTTCTTAAGAAATAAATACATAAATCATAGCGATAAGTCCTCTAATAATGTGTATTACCTTCCATGTATTACAATGCATTTAGTTTCTCAAGTATTATTCTATATGTGGCAACATCTCTTAAATCTCTTAATGAATAAACCCTACGTTTATTCTTGGTCCTATACATATGAATTTTCTCAAATAAATTAAGGTGCACATCAACATGAGAAAACATCACAAAGATAAAAGTTTCATTCAAAATAACATTGTCAATACAATGAAAAATCATATAATGGAACCAAGTCCCATTTTCACTACATGATCCTTAAATTTTGATGGTGGCATGCCCTTAGTTAAAGGATTGGCGACCATTAATTCAGTACTAATGTGCTCAACGACCACTTTCTTTTCCTTAACACGTTCTCTTATGGCTAAATACTTGATGTCGATGTGTTTACTTCGACTACCACTTTTTTTGTTCTTAGCCATAAAAACAGCAGCTGAATTGTCGCAATATATTCTCAATGGCCTATAAATAGAATCCATGATTCTAAGCCCAGATATGAAACTCTTTAGCCATACACCATGTGAAGTAGCTTCAAAACAGGAAACGAACTAAGCTTCCATAGTGGAAGTAGCAGTCAAAGTCTGCTTAGCACTCCTCCAAGATACAGCTCTGCTGACCATTAAAAATATGTACCCAGATGTTGATTTGCGTGAATCAACACAGCCAGCAAAGTCTGAATCTGAATAGCCAATTACTTCCAGATTGTCTGTTCGTCTATACATAAGCATGTAATTTTTGGTTCCTTGAAGGTACCTCATCACTTTCTTTGCAGCTCTCCAGTGGTCTATACCTGGATTACTCTGATATCGTCCTAACATTCCTACAGAAAATGCAATGTCAGGCCTTGTGTAGACTTGAGCATACATTAGGCTTCCGACAGCAGAAGCATATGGAATATTTTTCATCTGTTCCCTTTCCAAATCATTTTTCGGGCATTGGTTCAAATTGAACCTATCACCCTTCACAATGGGAGCTACACTTGGTGAACAATCCTTCATCCGAAATCTGTCTAAAACTTTATTAATATAGGTTTCTTGAGACAAACCCAAGATGCCTTGAAGTCTGTCTCTATAGATCTTAATGCCAATGACATAAGATGTCTCACCCATATCCTTAATGTCAAAAATTTTAGAGAGAAACTGTTTCACCTCATGTAGCAAACCCTTATCATTGGTTGCAAGCAGAATATCATCCACATATAAAACAAGAAAACAAATCTTACTCCCACTGACCTTCTGGTATATACATTGATCAATAATTTTTTCTACAAATCCAAATGAAGAAATTACATTATGGAATTTAAAATACCATTGACGGGATGCTTGTTTTAAACCATATATGGATTTCTTGAGCTTGCATACTAAGTGCTCAGCATCACTAGAGAGAAATCCTTCTGGTTATTTCATATAAACCTCCTCCTCTAGATCTCCATTGAGAAATGTTGTTTTCACATCCATTTGTTGCAATTCCAAATCAAATTGGGCTACTAATGCCAGAATGATACGTAAGGATTCTTTCTTAGATACAGGAGAAAAGGTTTCCATGTAATCGATTCCTTCCTTTTGAGTGAATCATTTAGAAACGAGTCTTGCCTTGTATCTCTCAATGTTGTCCAATGAGTCCTTCTTTGTCTTAAAGACCTATTTACATCCAATGGCTTTTGCACCATTAGGCAACTCAATAAGATCCCAAACTCCATTACTCTTCATGGAATTCATTTCTTCCTTCATGGCATCGTACCATAGTTTTGATTCTTTGCAACTCATGGCTTGTAAAAAAATATTCAGGATCATTTTCGACTCCAATATTGTAGTCAGATTCTTGTAGATATACGACATAGTCACTAGGAATTGCTGATCTCTTTTCTCTAGTAGATATCCTTAATGTTGTACCATCATCCTCTTGAGAAGTATGTGGTTCAACTAGTTGTTCAAGAACTTCTGGTAATTCTTGAACTACCTGATCTACTGGAATGTTGTCATTAGATTGTGGAACTTCAAGGATTGGTTGTTCAACACCAGTTTGTACTTGAGGGGTGCTATGAAACCAGTCTATCACCTGAGGTGGAAGGTTGAGATTCTGAATGATCATTTCCAGAAACTATGTTCCTAATTTGATCACTCCCACTGATCAAGTCATTCTCAAGAAATTTCGCATTTCTCGATTCCACAATCCTAGTGCTGTGAGATGGACAATAAAACCTATATCCTTTAGACCTTTCTGCATATCCAATGAAATGCCCACTAATGGTCCTTGGGTCCAACTTCTTTTCTTGTTGGTTATAAATTCTTACTTCAGACGAGCATCCCCAAAAGCGCATATGTCGCAAACTTGGTTTCCAACCTTTCCATAATTCAAATGGTGTTTTTGAAACAGCCTGTGTTGGAACTCGATTTAATATATACACTGGCGTCTTAAGTGCTTCAGTCCACAAGGTTTTAGGAAGATTTGAACTGCTAAGCATACTCCTTACCATGTCCAATAATGTTCGATTTCTTCTTTCTGCTACACCATTTTGGTCTGGTGAACCAGCCATGGTGTATTGGTCAACTATCCCATGTGCTTGAAGAAACTTTGCAAATGGACCATGTGCTTGTCCATCCTCTGTGTATCTACCATAATACTCTCCACCTCTATCTAATCTCACGATCTTAATTTGCTTTCCTTATTGTTTCTCTACTTCAGTCTTGAAGATTTTAAAGGCATCTAATGCTTCGTTCTTGTTATGAAGCAAGTAGAGATACATATATCGTGAATAATCATCTATAAATGAGATGAAGTATTTTTGACTATGTGAATCCATGTCTAGACTACATATATCAGTATGTATGATTTCTAATATGTCAGAACTCCTATTGGCACCTTTCTTTGATTTGTTGGTTTGCTTTCCCTTAATGCAATTCACACAAGTCTCAAAATCAGTGAAATACAGTGTACTAAGTACCCCCATCATTCACTAATTTCTTTATTCTCTTTATGGAGATGTGTCCCAATCTCCGGTGCAATAACATAGAGGAGTCTTCATTAATAATACACCTTTTGGTGCCAGTGTGAACATGCATTGAACTATAAGTGGTTTTATTTTGTAAATTAATGCAGTAAAGACCATCAGACAAAACACCATTTTCAACACAATCAGATTTATATAATAAATTGAAAGATGTTTCGGAAAAACAGAAAGAATAACCAAAAGGCATGAGTCTGGAAACTGAAATCAAATTTCTAGAAAAACTTGGAACATAAAAAGTCTTTTCTAATTCTAAAACAAAGCCACTACTTAAAGTTAAATAACATGTTCCTATAGCCTCCACATGCGAGCCCATCTTGTTTCCTAAAAAGATGTTCTGCTCACTTCCCACTGGCTTCCTTAGATTTTCCAATCACTATAAGGAATTCGAAACATGGATTGTTGATCCAGAATCAATCCACCATGTATTTATACCAACATTGACCATATTAGATTGATAACAAACAAACGAGATTGGATTACCTTTTGTCTCAAGCCATTTCTTAAATTTGGCGCAATCCTTCTTCATGTGTCCCTTCTTTTTACAGAAAAAACACTTGGATTCCTTGTTGATATCAGCACGAGGAGGTATTTTACTTTTCCCCTTTTGATTTGCTTGAGCCTTGCCCTTCTCTTGCGTCACCATCATTGAACTTTCTCCCACTTCCATAACTAGTCTACCTTCCTCTTGAACACACATGGTCGTAAGTTCATTAATTGACCATTTGTCCTTATGTGTGTTGTAAGAGATTTTGAAGGGCCCATATTGTGATGGAAGAGTGTTTAAAATATAGTGCACCAGAAAGGAATCTGACATCTCAACCTCGAGTTTCTTCAATTGAGCCACAATGTCCCTCAACTGCATGATGTGCTCGCACACACCTCTCACACTGGTGAACTTCATAGATGAGAACTTCATGATTAGGGTGCTTGCTAATTCCTTGTCTGAAGTGACGAATTGATCATTTATGGCCTTTAGAAAATCACGGACCTTATCATGCTGATCGACCGAACTACGGATGCCAGTAGAGATTTTGGTCTTTATGAACATAACTGAGAGGCGATTGGATCGCTCCCATTTTTCATATAGATCAACTCCATCTGGAGTGCTAGTCTGAATGATAGGAGGTGGTTCGTCTTTCCGAATAGCATAATAAATGTCCATCCACCCCAATTGAAGGAGAATTATTTCCTTCCATACTTTATAATTATCACCCTTAAGTTTGAGAAAATCACAACGAATATCAGAAAAAAATTGTAGGTTGAACAACTGCATAAATTTAAAATACATGCTTTTGTTAAATAAATGAAGCTAAAATAAATTTCATGCTTTACCAATGTAAATCATGCTAAAATGAATCTATTGACATAAAAATTTCCCGTGGGCTAAATTTTAATAAAGGTAGATTCAAAATTTACTTTATGATAAAATTATCAATTTATTCACTTAATTCATAATTTTGTGAATAAATTATGATAATAATATGATGATTCTATCTTCAACTTCATGATAAAACTATCAAATTGTAATCTAATTCATAATTCGTGTGGGTATTATGAAAAAAAATTTGATATTTTATCCTAATTAATTATATAAATATAATAAAAGTTCCTGTGGGATAAAATTTATTATATCAAGCATAATTAATCATAATTAATGTCTATGAGTCCTTATGTGATCCTAACAATACTAATATATAAATTTATTTAATTAGAGATGTTGTGGCTAATCCCTAATTAATTAAAATTATATGGATCACTCGACATTAAAATTAAAGCATTATGCATAATTTAACAACGATTAAAAATACAACATGTTATTTTATGCATAAAATATCCTCATAATATAAACAGTAAATAAAGTTGCATAATTAAACATAATATTATGCACAACTTTTAACTTTACATGTATAAGATAATTTATAAGAATTAAATTGACTTTATATTTACTCTATGTGTAAAATATAAAGTCCATGCAAAATTAACCAATGCATCCAAAAATTCATGCAAAGGCCAAGAACTGTTGAAATTTAAAAACATCATAATATGGCAAAAAGGCATAATAAATGTATGACTTTCAAAAAAGAAACAGTACGTGTCCACTTTCTTTAAAATCAAACAAACGACCCTTTGTGTGTGTGTATATACATATTTGTAAGTATCGCCATCAACATCAAGCACACTCGGTTACAAACCCGTTTTTAGTCATTTGGACACAAAAATTACCATTTCAAATCATAGAATGTTAGAAATCTCATGCCCTTATGATTTCTAACTACACTATGCATCAAAATAGTGAGAAAAGAAAATTTTATTTTTTAAAAAAATTTCAACCGCAGAAATCAGTTTTACTTTCAGAAAATTCAAAAACATCAAGGCAGAGATAAACCGCTCTGATACCAACTGTTAGATAATATTCGTATCCAACAATATATTTCTAACAACTAAAGGGATCGAATATACAAGGATCGAGAATAAAAAAACCTCCGGCCATTGATGTTCTGATTTTATGTGCTGCTTCTCTCTAATTTTGATACTTCCGGGCTCTAAACTCGCTCTATATGATGGTGTATATCTGAAGGTGTTGAGTGAGTGAGCCTAGGGACTAAAACAGGTATTTATAGCCGAGTTTTCATCAAACTCAAAACGGCTACATGATCAGTTTTATGCCAAAAAATCTGGGACGGTTACAACAGCAGAAGACTTGATGAAGACCACGTTGGACCACATTATGGAATAGTTAAAACTCCAACATTAAATGGAGCTACATTAAATGGTGGAGCAACATTAAATGGAACTTAAACTTAAAACTCCAACATTTATAGTATTTTATTTAACGAGAGTCAGTGTTGATGTTCCACGAGGATTTTCCCCAATTTCTAAGGTATGATTTATGGATCTTTTGGTTTATTACATGTTTTTGGTTATTTTCTCTTTTGGATTTTATTTGGTTCGTTTTAGTGTGAATTGTTTTTCTTTACAGTCATGTTCTTTGATGAGATCTTTTGTTCGTTTTTAACTGAAATATATTTTTTCTTTTTTCTAGGTTGCTTATTTCCTACAATAATATCCCATGCGACGAGGGCTCCAACGCGCTAGACACTAATTACCTATTCATGAGACACTATGTCGGTGATTTTTTCTGAGCTTTTCGTGGAATTATTGGGGAATAAAGAGGTTTTTGATTTGTATTTGTTGTATATTGTCAAACTAGATGCTGGAGCATTTTACTTGGGTAAATCTTGGATTAAAAATTGAGGTTGATGGTGAAGGGTAATTTTGGAAGATGAGAATTGTTAGTATCTACTTCCTTTTATGGTCACTGTTTGAAAACGAACTTAGATTTTTGATTTATTTAAAGAAATGTGAATAGCATCGAATATTGTGATGCTTAAATTGGGTTTTCGAGATCTACCATAATATCGATGCCACTAATATCAAATTCTTGTTGGGTGAACAAAGTAGGAAAATGATTTTTGAAAGACAAATTTAGGTTGCGTTCTCTTTATGTTTAAGTTTTCTGTTTTCATTTTCGAAAATATTTTCTAATTTTCGTTTTCTCTGAATGTTTTCAAAATTGTTAAAAATTCGTTTGGTTTGTTATTTCTGAAAACTGTTCTCGAAAATGAAATGCTGGAAAATACGTTCTGTTTGGATTTTTTTTTTTAGAAAAATATTTTGCCCTTATTTGATTATCATTAAAAGTGAAGTACACAATATTTTACTTTTCAACTAAATCTCAATCATCCATTCCCTTAAATATTACTATTCACTTGAAAAAATTTCTTTTTAAATAATACCAAACACACACTTTGTGCACTTGTAATTATATTACATGTGATTATATATATATAGACAAACACACACATTCAACATTCATACATATATGATATACACAATATAAATGAAATAGAGATGACATATTTGGTAATGTCAAAAAAGTTCAAAAATCCATACGTTCATCAATGATGCTCTAATTTTCTACAATACAAAAGTAAAAAAAAAAATGTTTAATAATTGAGCACATGATATATCATAAAAAAGACTGTTGAATTTGAAATTCGACGCAAAAAACGGAGTGCAATTCGAAGTTGTAGATCAAAAGTTATATATGTTTGAAAACAATGACCTATAAAGCAAATACATGAATGACTAAATTGAAAGAAAAGTAAAATTTGCGGACTAATGTGCTAGAAAATCTAAAGTTAAAGGACCTAAGTTGCAAATAAATTAGGGTATTTCCGCAAGAAATTTCAAAATTTGAGGATTAAAATGACAAATTTTGAAAATTGGGGACCAATAATGTAATAAAATTACAAATTTTGACCAATTTCAAATTTTTTAAGATTTTTTTTTTTAAATGAAAACGGGAAAACGCGCGTTTTCCTTTTTTTAGTTCAAATGAATGGAAAACGCGAAAAACGTGAATTCCGAATTTTTCATTTCCTTTACAAAATTTGGAAAACGTTTTCGAATTTTTTTCTCGAAAACGGTGCAAGAGAACGCGTTTTCCGCGTTTTCGGAAAAGGAAAACGGAAAACGTCAAAGAGAACGCAGCCTTAAGTTTTCGATCAATTTTTTTTTCCTTCTTACGGGAATAAGTTAGGATAAGTAAAAACCGAGGCAAAGGAAAATTAGTTTAGCTTACATTGAAGCTTGAAATTGAATTATATGTTGTGTGCAATAGATCATTGCTTTTAGACTTACATCTCCAAGTACAACTATTTTGTACCTTTCTTCATAGGTGATTGAATTGTGTCTTCTAATTTAGAATACATTGCTAATCTCTAAGAACTCATTGGACTGACTTGAAGATTTGACTTCTACCCGTGCACATTAAAAGTAATCATAAAGCATTTGAAATCTAAGACTGAAAATTTTATTAAAAAGGAGAAAAAATACAAGGAATAAGAGCAATCTCTTCCTTACTTTCTAAGATAGATACTTTGTTCAACTAATAACAAAGTTGAATGACAGGTATATTTTTATTTATCCCCAAGGATGTGATGTCTATAATGATCTTTCATTATTTCTCTATGTGTCTAATCATGACAAGCCTCTACTAGGCATGATAAGTCACATGTGATGATCAAAACAGTGAGCAACCAAGATACTGTTGGCAAATGAAATTGTGTCAATTTTGTTTGGGGAATGATTTTTCCATGTCTATGGTTTCTAACACCTGTGTATTTAGCTGTTGATGTGGGTTTGTGATTTTACCTTTGATTACGAGCGAAAGTGGAAAGTGAGTGGAAGAAAATATTTTTCAAGAAAATTATTTTGTTTGAAAATTATTTTCTTGAAAAATCAATTGAGAGTGTTTGATTGGTTTAATTTTTTATGTGGAAAAAGTGGAGAATTTTCAAATTTCGTTGTTTGATTGACATTATTTTTCATGGAAAATAAAGTAAATTTTTGCTATTTTAATCAAAAAAATTTTTTTTTTTACTTTTTTAATATATTTGTACTTGATGACGATAATGTTATTTTTTGGAAAGAAAATAAGTCAATTAACAACAACAAAATTGATTAAACGTGTCAAAAATAATTTTCCATCTACCATGAAAAATAAAAATTCATCAAAACCCAAATAAAATATTTTTCACGAAATCAAGGAAAAAGGGTGCGTATGTGGGGTCCGCGAAAAATATTTTCCGCAGAAAATTTTCGCAATTAAACGGAATAAAGTAGAAAAACTGGAAAAAATTTCATTTTTCTTGAAAAAATTTGGCTAATCAAACACATCCTATAGTGTATGGCCTGTGCCAGTGCTGCAGTTGAAAGGGTTGCTGTATGATGATTCTAGCTAGACGTAGCTTTGAATTTAGGGTGCGTTTGATTCGCCAAATTTTCCATGGAAAATATGTGGATTTCCAACTTTGCGCTGTTTGGTTGCCTAAATTTTTCATGGAATTCATTTTTCCACTTGCCTCGAAATTCGGTATTTTCCTTGTTTTGAATGAATTCATTTTCCAAGTGGAAGAAGAGATTTTATTTTCCCGGGAAAATCTTATACTATTTTCGTTACGTTTGATCATTTTTGTTATTGTTAATTGATTTATTTTTTTCTAAAAATTAACATTATTATTATCAAGTATAAATGTATGAAAAAATTAAAAAAAAAATATTTTTTTATTAAAATAGATCAATTTTACTTTATTTTTCATGGAAAATAATGTCAATCAAACAACAAAAGTTGGAAAATTCCCTACTTTTTTTACCTAGAAAATTAAACCAATAAAACACATTAAACTTCTAATTCTCAGGAATTCAATTCCCTAAAATTCATTTTCTTTCCACTCAAATTCCATCATCGCTATCAAACGCACCCTTATTGAATTCACTTCATTGACTTTAGTAGGAGTATTGGTACTAAAATTTATGTTGATTGACTTTCAAACAAGAGTATCTATCACAGGTTTAGATACAATAATAACAATGACAAACTTCTCATTACAACTGAATTGTATTTGCCACGAGTTTATATGCAATATCAACAATGACAAACTTCTCATTACAGCTGATTTGTGTTGAGCTCGTTTGAGTCATTTTCATTCCACTTTTTAATTGTGAATAACTTCCAATGCATATAAGATCATATATACACAAGTTAGTTGGTAAGATTAAGATAAAAAATAATAGTGTAACGCTATTATAAACACAATTATTACTACACCTCATGCATCGCACGAGCCACAACTAGTTATCTTACAATTTGCTAGAAAAGCTAGAAATGCAAAAATACTGAAAACCTAATCCGACGACAAAGAATGTTGTTGGTAAACTAAAATGTCGACGGTTTCACTGTCACATGATAAGAAGGAAGGTATGATAAATTACGAACATAAGATTAACAAATATTTCCCCATGCTTAGAGACAAACTCCGTTTGGTAAACTTATTTATCATTTCTCTGAATTACTTTTTTATTTTTTAAACTTATTTATCATTTCTCTGAATTACTTTTTATTTTTTAATCACACATATCTCAAAATCATTTTTCAACTACATCCTTGAAAATTTTATGTTCTTTGTTAAAAAAAAAAAAAAAAAAAAATTACCAAATAGTTTGAGGCTGTTTGGTAAAAAAAAAAAAATTGTTTATATTTCTACATCAAACTTGTTCAGATCATTCAAAATTTCCTACTTAGACATATTTTAAATAGACGTAGCAACAATAATTATGAATGTTGATGGCTTTGCAAAGCAAAAATATTAATAAATACAAAAGCATATTTAAATATTTGCCCACTTCTTGAAAACATGCTAAAAATAAGTTGGATGTCAACTTGTCAAGAGCCTCTTTGATATAAGAGTTTTTGGATGAATTTTGAGTTTTTTTGAAGGATGTATGATTGAAAAGCGATTGAAAAGTGTGAAAAGTGACGAGTCTTATAAAAATATGTGGTTAAAAATGAATTTGAGGAAAATTTTGAAGATTTTAACTTTACCAATTAGAGTCTAATTGTGATCATGGACATGTGCTAATTAAATGTTGGAGGTAAATATGAAAGTGATAAAAGTTAATGATCTTTAATTAAATTAAAATGTGACGCATTTATAAAAATTCAGTAGTTTACAAATGGGGAAATGGAATTAAAATGTGATATTATTTTTATTAGAAACACAAAGGTAGGAGACCCGTTGTCAAGAAGGTAATGGAAAAAAAATGGGGACATGTGTAGTCGACTCTGTGAGAAGTGATGTATCACATAACATTATTTGGTTAAAATTGAATTTGACGAAAAAATCGAAAATTTCTTCCATTTCCAAACTGATCCAAATGCTAAGAATAACATTTATGTAGTGGTGTCAAGACGGATGAGCCGATCAGACCCGTGAAAATCGGCACGGATCGATCCGAAATCGCGGGCATACCCGTGACCCGTGCGAGAGGTTCAAGGGTCAAGAAGTTGTTAACCGCAAGTTTTACGGGTCAAACATTCGCAAGTCGCGGTTAACCTACTGGCCCGTAAAAAAAAAAAAAAAAAAAAAAAAAAAAAAAAAAAAAAAAACTGTTTTTATTAAATATGGTAATATTGAAAATCTATCTTCTTTTACAAACTCTAATACAACTTTTAAAGTAAAATCTTATTTTTTCTCCCTAATAGCTAAAAAAAGTAATGTTCTTCGATAATAGTAATTAGAAATACATTTCACATTTAATTGTTATTTGTTTATATTTTATTTAAATTTGCAAATTTAGAAGTAATTCATATAACATAAAATATAATTTTAAATTTTTTGTAAATATTTTATGGTATAAATATGAATTTATCATATTAATCATTTTGTATTTAGAAACTTGACAAAAAATTTGCTATAAATATGAAAAAATCTATGTTTTTTATTCATATGGGTCAAATCAGAACGAACTGCGACCCGCATGGGCTCGACTCGGATGTACCAGCTGGTGGGCCTAGGTTGTAGTTCAAAATTTGTAGGCTGGCCCGAAATCGGTCCGTAACTCGCAGCGAACGGACTTTTTTTTCAAGCGGACCGTTATCGAGCTTTTATGTTGGCGGATTTACCCGATCCGGACCACCCGGATTGACACCTCTACATTTATGAAAGGAGTGAAACCTTAGGGACTATGATTGCAATATTCCTTTCTCCCTCGAGAAACGCTTCTATTCAACTTTACATCTCGAATTAATTGTACCAGTAGTCACTAAAGTTATGTCTACATATTCGATTGATAACTAAAGTTTAAATTGACGAGCTTTGCTCAATAAACTTATCAAAATTTTGACAGTTTCTCACTCGTTTAACTTCCATTTGATTATTGTAATGGAATTGGTGACGTCTTTAGAAGTTCATTGAGCAATTAAAAACGTCTTTAAATTTGTCGTTTTTACAAGTTTAGCCTCTGTTCGGATATGCAATGATTAAGGTTTATAAACTAATTTATAATCTATACAATTTTCCAAACTACTTTTTAACCTCACATCTTTTTTCTATCCAATTTTTAACCATTGATCTTACCTCGAAATTGCAAATAAACTGGATTATAATCTGCTCCATTTATCCGAATAGAGGCTTATTGGCTGAAAATTGACTACCTTAAAAATTAATGTTCAATTGAAGACGTTATTATAAGTTTAGTGATCAATAGAAAATGTTTTTAAAATTTCTTACGTGGAAAAAGTGGCATGGCGCCATAGTGCATTTCGATAGCCACATCATCAATACAATTATGAAAATCAAATGGAAGTTCATTAAGTAACGACCAATATTTTGATAAGTTTAATTATCAAAGTTCGACGCTTTAGACTTAATGAGCAATTGAAGATATTGACTTAGCTTCAGTGATTAGTGAGACAATTAAGCATATGTTTGGAAACTATATTTGTTTATAAAAAAGAATTTACTATTTTTTATGTAAAATATGTGGTTAAAAAATTATTTAAAAAACTTGTGTATAGTTAAAAAGTGGTTTGTGGAAAGTAATGTATATTACCAAACAAAGGCTAACCATTGAAGTTAGTTGTTTCAACATTCACCCAACTTTGGGTGTGGTCAAGTTTTATTCAATGAACTTCAAAATGCTTCTAATTGATCACTAAATTTTGTAATGTTGCACTCCATTACCTACCTAACTTTTGTTATTGACAATTGATCAAACTATAAAATGATTCTTATTGGTAACTCAACTTTAGGCGTTGCACCTTAACACCTACACAACTTTGGATGTAGTTAGAGTTACTCATCGAACTTCAGAATGTTTTTCATTTACCACTCAACTTTAAAGCAATAACCATATGAAATTATTCCGATTAGATTATGAAAGTACGAATACATAAAATAAAATAAAAGAAAATATAAATACGATGATAGATTTTATATTATTACAATTGTACCATTATCTACCCTTATAAATAGGGTACCTCACTTCTTCATTTAACACACAATTGTAGTAAGAAGAATTCTCTCCATTTTTATATTCTCTCTAATATTTTGGTAGTCTCTCTCTCTAATATTTTGATAGTTTTACAACACGTTATCAGCACGAGATTCTAACAAACTGAGTTAACAAAGGTTCAATCTGTATAAAGAAGGTAATAATTTTAAATATCTTTTACATATTATGCTACCACCTATATGGTTGGTTTTACCAATTTTAATTATATCATGCTACCACCTACATGGTTGGTTTATCAGTTTTAATTATATTATGCTACCACGTACATGGTTGGTTTTACCAGTTTTAATTATATCATGCTACCACCTACATGGTTGGTTTATCAGTTTTAATTATATTATGATACCACCTACATGATTAGTTTTACCAGTTTTAATTATATCATGCTACCATCTACATAGTTGGTTTTACCAGTTTTAATTATATCATGCTACTACCTACATGGTTGGTTTTACCATTTTTAAGTATATCATACTACCACCTATATGGTTGGTTCTACCAGTTTTATTATGGTTGGTTCTTCTGGGTTTTTAAATGTTTCTGCTCTTATTATACCTTCATATTAGGGTGTTTTAAATTATATTGATACCTACACAGTTTCGAATTTATACACAAAAGTTAATCCTAAATTTTGTTGATACCTGTATAGTCGATCTTTCGACTATATGTATTGTTAATTATGTTGATGCTTACCACGTTAATCTATCAAATATATGGTTTAAATGAAATCATATTTTATGTATTTTCTAAAAAGATAAAATTATAATCTAATCAATTCATCATTCCAATAAAGTACACTTACAAAAGGAAAAGTTATTTTAAAAAAAAAAAAAAATTAAAATCACAATTTCAAAAGATGTAATGATTAAACATCTCTTTATGGAACATGGTTACATACAAGCCACATAATTCATAAAAACTCGATATAGAATCATGTCATTAATTCTTTACTGAGATTTTTCAAGGAATTAATTATTTCTCATGTTTGATTGAATAGTTATCCTAATGGCAAACATCACAAAACTCGAGTTCATTGCACTAGTTTTATCCGAAAAAATTATCTATCATGGATCCTAGATGCCGAGATCCATTTTATTTTAAAAGGTCTTGGAGAAACAATCAAAGAAGGAAACAAAGAATCCCTGCAGAATCGTTCAAAAGCACTTATTTTCCTTCGTCACCATCTTCATGATGGATTTAAAATTGAATATCTCACTGTGAAGGATCCACAAGAACTCTGGAAAAACTTAAAAGACAGATTTGATCATCAGAGGACTGTAGTCCTCCCAAAAGCCCGTTATGAATGGATGCACCTTCGTTTGCAAGATTTTAAAATTATGAGTGAGTACAATTCTGAACTATTCAGAATATGTTCAAAATTGAATTTATGTGGAGAAAAGATCACTGAAGCAGATATGCTAGAAAAAACATTCTCCACCTTTCACGCCTCAAATGTGCTCATGCAGCAGTAATATCGTGAGCATGGTTTTAAAAGTACTCAAAACTCATATCTTGCCTTTTGGTAGCCGAACAAAATAATGAGTTGTTGATGAAAAATCACGGATTACGTCCAACCGGTTCTGTACCATTTCCTGAAGCAAGTGGTACTGCCTTTTCCTGAAGTAAATGCTATATCAAAAAATAGACACGGATACAGACGTGACCGTGGGCACGAACGTAGACGTGGACATGAACATGAACAGGGACGCAGATGTGGAAGAAATTTTGGACAAAATCATCAACAACATGGCCACATAGTTAAAAGGCACAAGGCAAATGAGAGTAACATAATCAAACGGCAACACGAAGAAAGTTGCTTCCGATGTGGCATGAAAGGTCATTGGTCACATACCTGTCGTACGAAAAAACACCTTGTGGACCTTTACCAACAGTCTATTAAAGGAAAAGAAAAAATAGAGACAAATTTTGCCGATTGTCCAGTTAATAGGACAAACTCAGATGTCTCTGATTTTTATATTGATGCATTGGAAAATATAGATTAGTTTGCTTTATCAGAAAGTCACGATATTGTTATTTTGAAATCTTAATATGTATTGTCCATTTGATGTTAAATTATGTTTAACATCTTTTTATCATAAATTCACTTTTCTAAAATATTTATTTGATTATATTTTAGATGAATTGCCAAGATACATGTCTTGTTGATAGTGCAACAACACATACTATTCTCTGGAAGAAAAAATATTTTCTGAACTTAACATTAGCGGAAAGTAATGTTAATACAATAACCGGCACATCGAAGATCGTTGAAGGCTCCGGTAAAGCCTGTATTATTTTATCAAATAATACAAAACTATGTATTAATTATACTCTAGCAAATCTAGAAGAAATTTGCTCTGTTTTAAGGATATCCGCTGCAATGGATATCACATTGAAACGATGCAAGAAAACAACATTGAATATCTTTGCATTGCTTCTTTTGTACCTGGCCAGAAGCAGATAAAAGAAAAACTTTCAGCACTTCCTTTTGGAATGTATTATACATCCATAAAAGAAGTCGAATCAAACAGCCACGAACGCGAAGTTCGTGAACTTAAAAAGTTTTTATACTTTGGCATGATCGACTTGGACATCCAAGAGCGATAATGATGCGTCGAATAATTAGCAACTCACATGAACATCCTTTAAAGAACCAGAAGATTCTTTCACCTAATGATTATTCATGTGTTGCTTGCTCGCAAGGGAAATTAGTCATTAGACCTTCCACTACAAAGGTCAATGTTGAATCTCCAACTTTCTTAGAAAGGATTCATGGAGATATATGTGGGCCGATACACCCACCATGTGGACCATCTCGTTATTTTATGGTACTAGCTGATTCTTCTACTAGATGATCGCATATATGTTTACTGTCCACAAGAAATGTAGCATTTGCTAGACTACTTGCTCAAATAATAAAATTACGAGCTCAATTTCCCGATTACTCAATCAAGACAATTCGTCTTGATAATGCTGGTGAGTTTAGATCACAGAGATTCAATGAGTATTGCATGTCCATTGGGATTGCAATTGAACATTCAGTTACTCATGTCCATACACAAAATGGGTTAGCGGAGTCATTTATTAAACGTCTACAATTAATTGCTAGACCACTATTCATGAAAACAAAACTCCCAACTTCTGTTTGGGGTCATGTCATATTACATGTTGCATCATTGATTCGTATAAGACCAACTACTTATTATCAATACTCGCCTCTGCAACTTGCATCTGGTCATGAACCTAATATTTCCCACCTAAGGATTTTTGGTTGTGCTGTCTAAGTACCAATCTCTCCCCCACAACGTACCAAAATAGGTCCTCAACGTAGACTTGAGATTTATGTTGGTTTTGATTCACCTTCCATTATTAGGTATCTTAAACCCTTAACGGGTGATTTGTTTACTGTATGGTTTACAGATTGTCATTTTGATGAAATGAACTTCCCAACTTTAGGAGGAGTAAAGTTGCATCCTGAAAATCAAGATAAAATTTCTTGGAATGAAACAACTCTATCTCACTTTGATCTCCGAAGTAATAAATGTGAGATAGATGTTGAGAAAATTATTCATTTGCAAAGAATTGCAAATCAATTACCTGATGAATTTGTTGACACAAGAAAAGTGACAAAGCGATATATACCAGCAGAAAACTCTCCGGCAAAGATTGATGTCCCTGTAGGACAAACTGCTATAGCAAGTGAACCTCAAAAACGCCAGAAGCATGGTCGACCAGTTGGTTCAAAAGACATTGTACCTCGTAAGAGGAAATTAAACCAACCAAAGACTCCTGGACGAGTAATAATAGAAAAGATCGATCAATCTAATAGTGGTGACATGGTTCTGGCAGAACCACATATTTCAATGAAACAATCTAATAGTGATGAAGTGATTCCTGCAGAATCACAGATGTCCGAGAATAATGAGATTTCAATAAACTAACTGTTATCTCATAAATAATGGGAAATGAAGAATGTTGTTATAGATGATATTTTTGCCTTCCAAATAGCTCTTGAAATATTTCAGAATAATGATCCAGAGCCATTGTCTGTTAAAGAATGTCAACAGAGAGAGGATTGGCCAAAATGGAAGGAAGCTATGCAGACAGAATTGAATTCCTTAAAAAAAGAAAGGTGTTTGGACCATTAGTTCGAACACTTAAAAATGTAATCCCTGTAGGATACAAAATGGGTCTTTATAAGGAAAAGAAATGAAAATAATGAAGTTACAAGGTACAAAACCCAGCTTGTAGCTCAAGGTTTCTTACAAAGACCTGGTATTGATTATGAGGAAACATATTCTCCCGTCATGGACGTCATCACATTCAGATTTTTAATTAGTTTGGCTGTTTCAAAAAGGCTTGATATGCACCTTATGGATGTAGTAACTGCCTATCTATATGGCTCACTTGATAGTGACATATACATGAAAGTCCCTGAAGGACTTAAAGTGCCAGAAATAAATTATACATACCCGAAAAGTATATTTTCAATCAAATTGCAAAGATCATTATATTGATTGAAACAATCTGGACGTATGTGGTATAATCGCCTCAGCGAATACTTGCTGAATGAGGGTTACAAAAATGATGATATATGCCCATGTGTTTTCATAAAGAAAACAAATATTGGATTTGCAATAGTGGCAGTTTATGTTGATGATTTAAATCTTATTGGAATTCCAGAGGAGCTCAACAAAACTGCTGATTACTTGAAAAATGAATGTGAGATGAAAGATTTGGGAAAAACCAAATTTTGCCTTGGGTTGCAAATTGAACATTTTTCAGAAAGACTATTTGTTCATCAATCTTCATATACAGAAAAGGTTTTGAAGCAATTTTATATGGATACAGCACATCTATTGACATCACCAATGGTCGTTCGATCACTTGATCTAAAAAATGATCCATTTCGTTCACTTGAAGATGGAGAAAATGTTATTGGTCCAGAAGTACCATATCTAAGTGCAATTGGAGCATTATTATATCTTACAAATTGCACTAGACCTGATATAGTTTTTTCAGTAAATTTACTCGCAAGATATAGTTCTGCACCAACTCAAAGGTATTGGAATGGTGTTAAACACATTCTTCGTTACCTAAAAGGTACTGTTGATATGAGATTATTTTATTCTCACAATTTGGGATCTTCTTAGTGGGATATGCACATGCAGGTTATCTCTGATCCACATCAAGCAAAATTGCAAACATGATATGTGTTTACACGTGGTGGGACGACTATATTATGGAGATCCGTGAAGCAAACTTTGACAGTAATATCTTCAAATCATTTAGAAATTATTGCAATGCATGAGACAAGTCGAGAATGTATATGGTTGAGAAACATGACTCATCATATCCAATCATCATGTGGATTAGTTTCGACAAAAGATAGCCCAATGATATTGTATGAAGATAATGCAGCTTGTATTGCACAACTTAAATGAGGCTATATCAAAGGAGATAGAACAAAGCACATTTCTCCAAAATTCTTCTATACACATGAGCTTCATAAAGCAGGTTATATCGATATTCAACATATTCGATCAAGTGATAATGTAGCAGACTTATTCACTAAAGCATTACCGACATCCACACTCAAGAAATTGATACATGAGATAGGAATGCGTCGGCTCAGCGATTTACGATGACTAATATCAGGGGGAGTAGCTGTACTTTTTTTCCTTAATCTAGGTTTTACCCCACTGGGTTTTCCTAGCAAGGTTTTAATGAGGCAGCATTTATTTTTATACTCCACAATGATTGTACTTTTTTCCTTAGCTTAAGTTTTGTCCAATTGAGTTTTCTTAGCAATGTTTTTAACGAGGTAGACATTGAGTATAATGTCATTCAAGGGGGCGTGTTATAAAATATATTGGGTATGAATGACCATAATGCCCTTGTAGATTTTATATTATTACAATTGTACTATTATCTACCCCTATAAATAGGATACTTCATTTCTTCATTTAACACACAATTGTAGTAAGAAGAATTTTCTCAATCTTTATATTTTCTCTAATATTTTGATAGTCTCTCTCTCTAATATTTTGATAGTTTTATAACAACTATCAATTACAAATGTGTTAAAAAATATTTTTTGATTAAAATAGTTAAATTTTACTTTATTTATCATGAAAAATAATGTCAATCAAATAACAAAATTTTAAAAAATTTCAACTTTTTTCACATACAAAATTAAATTAATTAAATACATTAAACTTTCAATCCTCAAAAAAATAATTTTAAGAGAAATTCGATTTTCTAAAATTCATTTTCTTTCCATCTAAATTCCATTGTCACACTGAAACGGACCTAAGTTCCTATCTCTTGCACCCCTCAAAATTTTACCCTACCTGTACCCTCCACCACCGCGTCTAGAAAGAAAAAGTGAACAGTATGGAGGAAAAGAGAGGAGATGGGCGTTCAGCGACTCAGCTGAGACCTCTGAGTTGTACTCGTAGCGTTCTCAACCGTCCCCATGGCTCTGCTAGTTTTTCTCAAGGCACAATTCTTTAAGAATTACGTTCTCTCTATTTATTTTTTTAATTTGAATTTGACAAATGCCTGTTCGGTAACTTGTTTATAAATATAAATAATACATTTTCCCAGATTTCTTTTTAGCTACACACATTTATTCAAAATTTCAAACTACTCTTTAATCCCAAAACACCCAAGATTGGTTTATAAACATGAATTACAGTGATTTTTTTTTTTTTTGGAAATATTGGGGAAAAAAGAAAATTTATTTATTATTCTTCAATTATGTCTTCTTAAAGTCTGATTACTCTACTTATTCACGTTGCTTTTGTTTGGTTTTAGGTGAAACCAAAATTCTTGCTGCAGTTTATGGGCCAAAGGCTGGGACAAAGAAGAACGAGAATCCCGAAAAAGCATGTATTGACGTCATTTGGAAGCCCAAATCTGGCCAAATCGGTGAGATTTTGTTCCTTTTTGTTAATTGTTTTGACCTGAAGTCTAAAGATAGTTCTTAGTTGATCTATGTAATCGTAGGCTCAAATGTGTAACAGTCTTTGGACCCTATTGTCATAAAATATCTTCACATCATTGCTGATATCTTTAACTCTACTTTGCAATTTTGATTGAGATGCATGGTACATGTACTTTTAATTTTTTTTTTTTTATATAGAATGAAGTTCCACACGTTTACTATTTTTCTTAGTCAATATTTCACGAATCACGAAGATAAGTTTTCACCGCTTCATCACGTGTAGGTTGAGCTCAATGAATGTTGACATGATTAGTAATAAATAATTGCTATTTTTCGGTTGGAAAACTCCAGATGCTGATACCGTTTCACTGGCTAATGTTTTATTGATTCTGGTAAATATTAGGGAAAGCGGAAAAGGAGTATGAGATGATACTGAAGAGAACATTGCAAAATATCTGCATTTTGAATATTCATCCGAATACCAGCACATCCATTATTATCCAGGTACAACTATTGCATAACTGTCTGGAACTTTCCTTCCAATTTGTTGCTAACTTAAAATAGCCAGTTTAGCATGCTGAATGTGAATGGGTAACTTCATTGTTATGAAGAAATTGATATTTGTAGAATTGAAGTAAGAATGTATGAGAATAGGTTTCAAGAATAGATATTGGAGACATCATTCCTTTTTCAATGGTCATGGAAGCAATCTCATTTCCATAATGAACTGATGTTAAGCCCTTCATCATTGCATGTTTAGGAAATTGGTAGATCGAATGTTGTTCATAGTTAACCAAGCTATTGGAATAAGGCTTATTTTGTCGCTATTGTTTGTTGTTTATCTGTCAATCATGGAGCTTTGCATGTGGGTTGGGGTTTTTTTTTTTTTGGGGGGGGGGGGGGGGGGGGGGGTCTAAACTGACAACTGCATTATGTAAGAGCAGTATTCCCTGAAGTTACTGTGAATCCGAATTAAATGTCAGGGTCTTCACGAAGTTATAAGGTGATAGAGATTTAGAGAGCACTAATATGTAAAATCTTTGCAATAAAAGAGTTAAAAGTTTCTTGCTAGCTACCT
Source organism: Ligustrum vulgare (assembly GCA_963555705.1). Classification (NCBI taxonomy): domain Eukaryota; kingdom Viridiplantae; phylum Streptophyta; class Magnoliopsida; order Lamiales; family Oleaceae; genus Ligustrum; species Ligustrum vulgare. The sequence goes on from OY743175.1 coordinate 54,090,863, forward strand.
TAACACCGAAACAATCTCCTTTTACTTGCTTGTGAATTTTATGACTATTTTTGAATTTGCAACTATGAATCATAAAGTATTACCCCATCCCACATATATATTTTGCGGTTTTAATGTTTTATTGGATCTTGGTCTATAACATTAAAACTTAGATTCAAGCATTTTGGGCCCGTTGTTTAGGCTGAAACATGCTATAATGCCTAGTGGCTTCACTCGGTCATTTAAGAATCTATAAATTAATTTGCTGCCTTAACTTAATCTACAGGTTCTGTGTTACACAATTTTATGCCTCTCCTTTTCTGGTTGCATTAATTTTTTTTTTTTTTTTTTTTTTAATGTGACTCATCAGCTTTCTCATCCATGCAGGTTGTTAATGACGATGGTTCAGTATCCTTCATGATTGTTCAGCTTCATTTATTGCAATAATGGTACATGTAGCGGCAATACTGTTTGCTTTCTGATGCAGCTAATTCAGTATTTGGACTTTCTTGTTTACTTCAATCAGAACCTGATTTTAAAATCTATAGGAAGGTGCATTTCTAAGTTGTTATGTGCAGAACAAGCTCATTTGACAATTAAAGAAATTTAATGAATGAATGAATATATGAAGGTGTGCCACTATGCCTCTCTCAATGTACTTGCTCACTGTTTAAATTCAAAGCATACTGTGACCAAAAAGAAAATAAAATGGAACAAAAAATTTATCAATGAGAAGTTTAATTTGACACTGTTTTCTTTAGTTTTGGAAACTTTGGTTTCTTCACTAATCTCTTTTTTTTTTTTTTTTTTTTTTCATTATATCAATGTTTTTTTTCTGTAACAAAATTTTGCAAATTATCACCACCCTTGTAGCTTTTATTAAGTTCTATTAATTAACTTCATTTTATGGTGTCTACTAAGAGCTTGTTTGCCTTTCATATAGAGCATGTTTGGGAAGTATTTATAAATATTTAATTAAAATTATAAATATATATATATAAATGAGTAGTATGTAGTACTTGCGGGTCTCTCGAAATGTGTGGATAAAAAAGTGACTTAAGAGTCGTTTGTTCCTAGATAAGTTTGAAAAAATTTCAAATGTGGTTGAAAAGTGTGAATTGATGTGCCCCGTAGAAATATCTAGTTGAAAATGAATTTGAGGAAAATATGGTGAAATTATGTAGAACCAAAACAAGCTCCAAGTGTTTAAAATTTTTATATAAACATGAGGCAAACATAGGATAATCTCCTTATAATTTAAAGGTCAAAGTCAATTTTAAATTTTAATGAGGACATAAAACTATATCCAACACTCGTTTTTATCACGTTATAATTCAACAACTTATAATGAAACCCAAACAAGTACTACCATTAATTATTTCATTTTTTAAAGCTTGGTCTGTGTTAATATTTCCATGTTCTGAAGGCCATTATTTGTTAACTTCCTTGACTAACCTTTTGTTAAGCTTCTCCCTTATGCTATAAATGCAGCATGTTCTGCCCTTGTAGATCCTGGAATTCCTTTGAAATATCTTTCCGGTAAACATTATTTATGGGCATTCTTCCCATTACTGTTTTGAGGAATGATGATTATACACACTTTCAGATATGTGAAATAATGTTTATTGAATTGTGACGAGTACTAACAATGGTTGTATTCTGTAGTTGCCATAAGTTGTTGTCTATCAGAAGATGGATATTGTATGTTCGATCCCAACGAGATAGAAGAACAGGTATTCTAATTATTCCTGATCAACTTTGTCATTCTCACAGCCTGTTTGATGTAGATTTTTAAGGATAAATTTTGTGCAGAGTGGTTTTTTGAAGAATGTGGTTAAAAAGTACGGAAAAGTTATGGGTCCATAGGCAAAATTATTTTATTGAGAGAATGTGAGGTTGAAAATGAGGTTTATAGAATCTTTACCAAATATGGGCTCATTCAGTATTTATCTTGTTTATGAATTTTCTTTGCCGTGGGAGAAATTACTGAAAGAAAGAATGAATCATCTGCATGTATAAGCACCATTCTTTCCTGTAGCTAATATGCTGTTGCCTACGTTCAATGTCCATTTTTTGGTTATAGCAGAGTAGTGGGAAAATACATATTTGATTCTCCACCTATTTATGTAATACCTAAATATCTATCACTATGAGCTTGCATAAAACATGGCAGAATATGAAGGCACTGGTATATTTAGTTTTCCGACACTCAATTCTCTCTGTACTTGACGAAGAATCAGTGGAAGTACGAGAATCAATTGAAAATGGAATTATCACGTCTGTTACTCATGGTGTGATGACAGGTACTTGTCATACTTCTTCCCCTATCTTTTTAGTTCATATAGCGCCTTCTATTTTTTTCTTGTTTTCAAAAATAGGAAAGTGAACAAGTTTTCGGTGTGATGGAAATCTGAAAACAGAAAATGGCATGAAAACAACGAAAATAACGGGCCTAAGCTGTTTAAGGATCTCAATGTCCCATGCGCTTGCCTCCAAATGCTTACTGCTTGCATTCATTTGTACACAGTGAACAATTACTTTCAGTGTCTGGAACAAGGACGCGCTGCAATCAAGCCGCTGTCTGATTTTCTCAGGAGAAAGTTGCAGGTCGAAGGTTCAAAGTGATGTATCTGCAGCATGCCAATGACATAGGATCTCAGCATCAGATCAGAAATTACTTTGATTTTCTTAGTAGGTTACTAGATTTTGTATGAGTATCCCGTGGGTGCTGAATCCGCTTGAAGCTAGATGTGTTGTGAAATAGTTTTGCAGGAGAGTAACTACCATTTAGCTTAGGTTAAGGATATGTTGTGCTTTAAGGAGCTTTCGGCATCGACGCTATTATATTATATATCAAGTGTGACTCTTGATATTGACATTAAAATTATATTTTTAGTTGATTTTGATAAAAGTTTATGAAATTTGTGGTTGTGGATCCTATAAAATGTGTGGTTAAAATTAATCGTTGACTTTGACAAAAATTTAGATTTTAATTTCATTCAATCAACCAGGGGCTAAGTATTAGCAAATGCATATTATCCACATTAAAGGGAATATAAAAGGATGTACATGAATTCGATTGCTTACTCTTTTGTCGACTTTTCGCAAATATATGTGAATCCCTCTTCAACCATTTGAAATCTTGTATTGGCAATTTCTTCTTTCTTGTGTAACTCAAAATCGTTTTGCACAAGTAAAGACTTGATCTTGTTAGATATAGTCAAAAAGTGTCTCTACCCTTACCCTTAATAATTGATACTGAAAATTAGAACAAAAAAGTAGTCTTATATCAAATGTTTAATTGAAAGTAAAAGAAATCAAATTGAAGCACTTGCACAACTATTAAGCCATCCATACTTCTATATGATCCTAGTGAAACGAAAATTAGACTTCGTATAAACTAATCATCCAAAATAAGAGTATAATAAAGATATTGAAATATATATATATATCCTTGACGGGTATTTTGGTCTGTATCACAAAGGTGGCCCCCTGTATGAGTTATATCTAACTAATGAATAATTTTCTAAAAATATTTTGAAACAAAATTATAGTTGATATTTTACTCATTTCGTATTATCAAATAATAATTTCATAGACTTATCTATGAAATTATTATTTTCATAAATTTTTTATCTGTACCAAATAAATAGTTTGTACATAACATAAATATTAATAATACAATTTTTAACATAATATACAAAATTATAAATGAAAATATAACCATCATATTACTAATGGACGAGTTCACAAAATTAATAATTTAAAGATATAAAAATGATTAGTGACAAATTGTAAGGATTTAGTTTTATTGTGATACTTTTGAGAAAATTTTGGAAGGTTTGCATGTTTTTTCCTTTTCCTTTTGCATTAATTTTTTTTTTACCAATGGATGCAAGTTGCAATGCAACAGTAGATTTGGGTTCATAGCTTTATTGACAGCAGTTAAAAACCCAGCATGCCATTCAGCTTTCAATTCTACCTGCTTTCTTTTTCCCAGTTTTCTATTTTATTAAAGAAAAATTCTACAAAATGGAGAGATAGATCATAAGATGCGTATTCAATTTGACAGGTCTGCAAATCTAGATAGAGAATTCGGATTGATCATATAAAATTGCAGCCTGTTTACACAGTTATAATCAATCCATGGCCACAGAGATCAAATCCATCGGTGGGATGAAATTCAAGTCTAGTGGTGATGGATCATCTTCATCAAAGGTCAGGATTGATTCATCTGTCAGCAAGAAGAAAGTTGTAGAGAAATCCAGCTCCAAATCTGAGGTGCCCAATTAGGAAAATCTTTGCTCTTCTTTATTTTTAAATTCAGTTTCGGATTTATTTCTTTTCCTTAAATTGAGGTGTATATCTGCCATGCTGGGCATAATCCTATATAATCTGCAGAAATCATGTCTTTTAGTATGAAAATTAATTCGGATTTTTGTGTTTTTATTTCTCGCATAATTTTAATTTTTGTATATAATTATAAACTGGAGCAAACATCCGCCAAAGTCATTCATTTTTGCATTTAAATCGTTTTGGAATTTTTTTACTTCTATATAATATTGAGGTGCTCAATCATGCCTTTTTGTATGAAAATCAATTGGGAATTTTGCATTTGTTTTGTACATCATACTTATATATAAAATTGAGGTGTCCATTAGCAAAAATCGTTGCTTTGTAACGTTTAAAACCTTTTAATCTCAAGACGTGATCCCCCATGCGGATTTGTTTGCTTTTACTGATCTCAAAATTTGAATATGGTATTTTTTTTAAAATTTTCGGAAGATGGATTATCCAACATGGTGTAATAGTAATTAGCTGTGAATTGGGTGTTTATGGATCCCAATTTTTCAGGTGAATTGTACACAAGAAACGAACGTGCTATCAACAAACTTATTAGATTCTGCATAATACTGAGGTTGGATCATGATCTGCAAAAAATTGGGGAGGAAAAAAAAAAAAAAAAAAAATCAACTTTATTTCAATAACCAACTAGCCAACTTCAACCCCAGTTCTTTTGATTTAAGAAAATGAAGAAAACCTCATAGAAGACATCGCTTCTATCCAACAATAATAATCACTAGTGACTAGTGCGAAATAAAATAACTAAAGAAACAAATGGGACTAGAAAAACTGATGTAAGCAGCATTGTATTGGCCTAGTTGTGCCACCTCACCGACGTCTCCTCATGTCTGCATCCTTAGTTGCATCACCAATTGTGCATTGTGATTTACTTTGTGAATGTGAGAATACAAGTTTGAATTCGTCAATTTATATAACGTTACAGGCTTACAGTTATTTGTGATATTGGTTTTGATTTATTTTCATTTCGTGTTTCTCAATTGAAGCTAAAAATGAAAACAACATCAAGTTCATCAAAGACAGTCAACAAAACAGTGACCAAAACCAGAGAGAAGAAAGTTTTTTCCTTGCCCGGACAGAAATATGATGTTCCTGAAGAGGTTGTATCTCTTATATCCCTCTAAATTTCTTATTGTTTATTTTCTATAAGAAGTTTATTCTGACTGAATTCTCTTTATCTTCCATATTGCTGCTTCATGTGAACAGCGGGAACCGCTGAGGATATTCTATGAATCATTATCAAAACAGATACCGTCAAGTGAAATGGCTGAGTTTTGGTAAGCTTTCTTTTTATCTGGGCTACTTCGTACCATTGTTAGTCTTTTCAAGTGAATTCGTAGAATTTGATATACGTTATGCCCTTTAAAACTGGACGACGAAGCTTGGTAAGTTTAGGCAATTCTTAGTCTATAAGATTTTATATATTGATTCATGTAGAGTAGGATTTAGTTTTCTCCATGAAGTAAAAATGGATGCCAATTAATTCCTTATATTTCAGATTACTGGATAAATTGTTTTTGTGATATTCCATGCCTACTTGGAGCATGTTTGGCTAAGCTTACAAAGTTTACTTATAAGTAAGCTTGATAAATGATGTTTGTTGCTTTGTGCTTAAAATGTTCACCTTGTTTTGACAGTAAGATTTTGAGAGCATGGCTTATAAGCTATCTCGTTATGCTTATTAGCAAAACGTGTTGTCTGTCTCATCATGCAACTGGTATCTAGCATGCTGTTCCATTCTTTACTTTGGCATCCAAAGACAGAAGACTGCTGACAAAGCGTGAAATTAATTGTGCAGGTTGATGGAACACGGGATGCTGTCGCCTGAAAGAGCGAGGAAGGCACTCGATAAAAAGCAGAGGAAGCAAAAGCAAATTCGGACGGGTACTCCTATCAAATCTCCACCGAACCCAACTTCAAGTAAACCTGTGATCTCAAAAAAGCCACTGCCACCCCCCAAAAGTGGTGATGCAAAAGCTAAGAAACGGATAATTGACAGTGATGATGAAGATGATTTTGTGCTGAGTCCAAAGAGGAGGAGAGGGTAAGCAGAGAAATTTCTTTTCCTTTTTGTATAACTGTAGTTCTTGAAAATTTGGATTAATTATTTCTCTAGGGATTTTAATTTCAATAGATTAAAACTATCAAAAGGATGATAGATGCGAGATTCTTTATATTTCCTGATTTATGACAAACCAGTCTTTGATAAAATATCATATGTTATGTATAGTATTTCATTATTGTACTTGCAGAAACTTGTCATTGCTTAAGATTTATGTATTACATTTACTATGTCGGTTTGTTACTGAATCGTTCATACTAGAACATTTGTATACTTCAGTTTTATCGATATATACATCTAGTATTCATGATAATCCAATTAGGCTTTTGACATACTTTTAAGGTTACTTGGCTACAATGAGATACAAAACCATGTTTCCATATAAGGGAAATGTTCGGATTACTGTCCTCGATAAGAATCAACTACTATTGAAGCAAATTTACCTGATGAACTTCAGTAATGGAAAAATTGAACTCATAAAAATATAAAAGTGACAGAACAATAGATCAGACTGGATTGTTTGTACTTGGAATAAGATGATGACTAGTTGAGTTATTAGATGATTTCCTACTTGTAGGGCTTTCTGATTCTCTGTTACCTCCCATTTATACTTTAGGTAGCAACTGTTGCAAATGCTTAAAAAAATCACTTTTAAGTAAGTTTTGAATTAATGATTTTTCATTGCTCAAAGTTGAAAATAAGTGTAACCAAAAAATAAGTAACTTTTGCTAATCCACTGGTGAAGTTGAAATCAAGTGGGTATGATCTATGTTGCTTGACCTTGGTTAGAAGTGTCAGGTGCACGAGATTCAAGGCTTCTGAATTTCCTATTATTTTTGAAAATTATATGTCACAAATGTTCATGTCAATTTTGAGGTTCGGACAAGAGATCGATATAAGTATGTCTTGTAAGTTGTTTTCAGGGTAGAACAATTTCAAGGATTTGACAGTGTAATTGATAAGATTTTTAGCTTCTTTTACTTTATTAACGTCGTGTAGTTTTGTGACGGTTGAATCAAGTCCGAAAGTATTACGGACTCATCAACATACGAATTGTCCACTATGAAGTGTGTTTGTTCCACTTTTAAGTGAGCACGTCCCAATGAGGACTTGAACCAAAAATCTCTTGATATGAGGATTCTTGTGGCACTGACGTTTTTATATTGATGGCTGAACTCATGACAGGGGCGGTGGTGTTCAACCATTTTTTCATAAAAGCCAACAAAAAATTGTACGAGTTTAGTTGCTGCTAATTGCCCTTTAGCTGAAGAATTGTTCCAGGTTTTATTCCACACACACTTTGTTTTTGAAGTGTGTACTGTCTGTTTCGGGACCATTAGAGAAGTAGAGAATCGTTCTCAGCCAGTTATACCTCGGTGGGACGGGTAGTCATATGAGTAGTCAATTGTACATTAAAGTTGGTGGAAAAACTGCCACCAAAACAGGGCACAGGTCAAACTGCGTGTTGACTGATCTTTCGTAACATCATTTTCTCCTCGTAAAAAATTCTAATCTTTTTTTGAGGAATTTTTGGTTTTGAGAGAATAAGTGTGATTGAAGGAGTGGAAAGTGATGAGTTCTATAAGAATGCGTAATTGAAAATAAATTTGAATAAAAAAATGTTTGGGATCAAACAGTCCCTCTTATATTAGAGTTTTGCTACTTATACAATTATGTTGACAATGAAAATAACAATTAGATGATGTAAAAATGTTGTGCTTGTTGATTTAAATAATGATGTGATGTGTGAAAAAAAATGAATTGTACCACAGAAACTAATTGTCACCTCATTCTCACACTCTTTGTGAACGTAGCAAATGTTGATTACATTACAGTATGTTTAAGTGGAAGCGCCGTATGGAAGAGTTTGTAGAGGAAAACTATTGTGCCCGTAATGGAACCATTATAACACCCATCTCCAACGTGTGGATGGAGATTGGATTTGGGTAGAGGTGGCAAACGGGCCGAGCTGCTCGTCGGCTCGGCTTGCGAAAACACGAGCCGAGGGCGCTCGGCTCGTTGGCACGAGCTACGAGCTCGTGCCAACGAGTTCAACGAGCCTGCGAGCCGAGCGGCTCGTCGGCTCGTGTAAAAAAAAAAAAAAAATTTAAGCGTCATTTTTTTACGTTGAAAAGTGAAAATTAAAAAAAAATTTAAAAATATAAATTGTAACCGTTCTGATCACAAAAAAAAAAAATAAATAAATAAATAAAAATTATTCTTTTTATTTTTCTTTAATTTTATCTTATAAATAATACACTAATACAAATTTTTTTCTACAATTCTATTACACTACATCTACTACAATTCTCTACTCTAATTTTTATTCTAATTTCTACACTACAAGTCTACACTCTTCTCTTCCTCTACCTCTACTCCACCAACATTTTTATTCTATTTTCTACAATTCTACATTACAAATATACTACAAGTTTGATATTTCAATTTAAATATCTCTTAATTATAATATATAATATATTTGATATTTCAGTTTCAATATCTCAATTTATCATTACATCTCTCAATTATAATTTACACATATTTCATTTTATATTTCAATTTTTCCACACCACATCACATACAGAAGAATGGATCCCACCAGTCGAAGAATTATTAATGAATTGTTCGATGGTCCACCTGGATTTGGGGGGCATAATGATGATTCAACACCACAATCTCACATTCATTTCGACGATCAATTTGCCTGTCTCAACGACGTACCAATTCCCGACAACATTGAAGAAGATCCATTAAATCAGCGAATCGATTTAGACGATATTGAAGAAGATGCGGATGTTCAAATCTTACAAGATGATCTCGATATTCCCGACGCAAGAGGAAAAAGAAAAGTTAAGAAACCAACTTCAAAGTGTTGGAATCACTTTAAATTAGTCGCAAGGGGAAACAAAATTGAAGGAGAAGCTGAATTCAAAACTGTGTGCAAATATTGTGCATAACAATTAGCCTGATCAAAGGGAATTGGTACAACACACTTCAACCGTCACTATCGCAAGTGTCAGCCCAAGCACGGGTTCGTTGAATCGAATCAAAGTCAACTACAATTTCAAATTGGATGTATTCCGAAGCAGAGAATCGAATTGTGATAGTTCAATTCGTTGCAGGGGCGGAGTTGCCACTAAGCATAGTGGACAACGAGCACTTTGTTACATACATCAAGCGTCATCTTCAACCCAAGTACCAAGATATTACTCGAAACACTCTACGTTCTGATACAATACAATATTATCTTAAAACTAAGAAACAATTAATAGTCGATTTAAATAACTATGATGGTGTTATTTCTTTTACTTCCGATCTTTGGGAAGGTATTAACAAAAAATGTTATATTGCTGCAACTACACACTACATTGATCCACTTTGGGTTATGCATAAAAAAATTATTGCTTTTAAAATTCTAGAATTCCCTCGTAACGCAACCAACATATTTAATGATATACTTGATATTGTTAAAGAATATGACTTTGAAAATAAAATTCGATCATTTACTTTCGATAATGCTAGTGTAAATAAACCTGTAGTAGATAAATTATGTAGAATTCTTAATCCGAATTTTGGTGATTTCTTATTCCATGTTAGATGTGTATGTCATATTTTAAATTTAATTGTTCAAGATGGCTTGAAATATATTAAAGATGAAATGGATAAAATTAGAGATGCTATAGTGTACATAACCATATCACCGAGTAGAAAACAATATTTTGAAACAATGTGTTCACAATACAATTTAGATTCTAAGAAATTTATCACCGACGTAGGACATAGGTGGAACTCAACATACTTGTTACTTAAATCATGCGAAGGTTATGAATACATAATAATGGAATATTATAACAGTAGAATACTTAAAAAAGACGATGATCCTCTATTAATAGAATCAGATTGGGAAGCTGATTTTAAAGTGAAAAAAAATTTAACAAGTTTTTACGATTCAACCAACATATTATCTGGGGTATATTACCAAGCTAGTTCAAGAGTTCTTGAACGTCTTTATATTATTGCAAGAACTTTGTATAGATATAGATATGAGTCATTTTTACTAAAATGATAATTGCTATGGAAATAAAATTTAGAAAATATTGAAAAAATTTACCTATATTATTTCCCTTAACATGCATAATGAACCCAAGTTTCAATTTAAAGGGTACGAAAATTCTTGTTTCAAAAATCAATAGCTCGTTGATTTTGGATAAACCTATCACTTATAATAATTTAGAGAGCACGTTAGTAAACATGTATACTGTCAATGTTGCACGATTATGAACTACTATTAGTCATACACAATCTGCACCATCACGTGACACTACACTTGGAGACGATGAAGTGGAATTATACAATTTAATGGAAGAAATGAGTCAAGCACAAGGAACTTCTTCTTACAGTATGTCTTCTAGTTCTATTATCAACGAATCAGGTTCACTTCAAATACATGAAGAATTGAAAATTTATTTTGGACAAGAACTACTTAGAAATGTGGAGTCTACTAATTCTTTAGAATTTGATTTACTTCACTATTAGCGAACAAAAGAACGAAAATATCCGATTATTTCCGCTATTACGAAAGATCTACTAACACCTCTGGTTAACACAGTAGCTTCGGAGTCTGGTTTTAGTGCAGGTAAAAGGGTTTTGTCAGAAGTCAGGAGCCGACTCAAAGAAGATATTTTGAAAGCGTTGATATGTTTTAAAGATTGGCAAGACGGTGATTTACTCGTACAACATAAGTATGCCGAAATTGCATGCAGTCAGGTAAATGATATTTAAATTTAAATTTTCAATTTCTTTATTATACATATAAAATAAAATATAATTTTGATTTCAAAACAAAAATTGTACATGTAACAAATTGTTTGTGTACAATTTTAACTCCGTCTACTAGAATATTCAATTATTCAAATAAGACTATTTAGTAGCCGGTCCCAAGCTCGGAAAAAAGGAGGAGGGTTTAATTTTATTTTTTAACCTTTTTAAATTTTAATTTATTTACTTCATTTTAGTTTTTGTCTTTTCAAATTATAATTGGATATTTGATTATTTAAACAAGTTTTTATTTACGTTATAACTTATAAACTTATAAATTATAATTAATCATTTCGACTTTCAATTTAATTCTCTTATAATAACTAACAAACATTATTTTTTTACTTATTAAGTTATTAATAATTTATTTAATACATAACTTATTACTTATTAGTTATTAATATTATACTTATATTTATAACTTATAACTAATTAAGAATTTATATAACTAATATTAAATATATTAGTATTCAAGATTTCAAATATTTTAGCTATCGATTAGATTGTCGACTAAATCAACGTAAGACGGTAAGGCAAGAGGGGGTTTTTTTTTTTTTTTTTTTTTTTAAAGGGGGGGGGGGGGGGTAAGAGAGGTTTTTAAATATTAAAAAAATAAAACAATAATTCACGAGCTAAACGAGCCGAGCTCGGCTCGGCCCACGAGCTTGCGGCTCATGGACGAGCTTGGCTCATCAGTTTGACGAGCCGAACATTTCGAGCCATGGGCCGAGCCGGCTCGGCTCGGCCCATTGCCACCTCTAAGTTTGGGTGGTGGCCCCACTACCCATCCACCCATAGGAGTGGGATATGCGAACAATAAGGGCCACCTTAAAATTCTCGAGAGTTTGTAAGTGTGCTTTTAGTATTATTGATAGTATTATTTTTATTATTTATATAAACATGTGAAAGAAAAGTGGTCAAGGGTAAGGGAAGGTCATCGTTGTTCAAACTTGAGTTAAGGGAAGTTTGTATAATATTTTAGATTGTTGAAGTGTTTCTAAAATTGTAATAACCTAATAGGACATACGTGTTATTCAAAACGTTAAGTAATTAAGGTTTATGAAATTTTAAATGTCTCAAACTTGTTAGAAACCTTAGACACTAAATTAGAATAAATGGAAATAAAATGTATAATTAACAAAAGATCCAACTTATTCTTTACATTTATTTTGTGATCTACCTTTTTTTTTTTTTTTTCTTTTTTTGGGATACAAAGTCGGGAACTTAGAGGTGGGGAGAGAGACTCGAATCCAAGACCCAGTTCTTGTAAGGGTGGCTCCTTAATCATTTAGACCAACCCTTGATTTCTATTGTGATCTACTTTAATTATTAATAACATTAAAAAAAATGTATGTTCGTTTGCGTTTCAAAATATAGGATTATTTGTCTAATAGTATAGGATTTAGAGTATGGTTAGTAAGCTAAATAAGTTAGCATAGCTTATTTTGAGAGTTTATAAACTTCATCTATTAAAATAAGTATGTTTGATTGATGAGCTTATTTGAAAAATTAGAACTTATCTCAAAAGCTTCTTTTTACAAGTTTTTCAAATAAGCTCCACGAGCTTTTCATTTTTTATTTCATTTTTAGCTTCTTTTAAATTACACCCCTATGTTATTAGGGTATTTAAAATATATTTTCCTTTTATGTCATTTTTTTATTTCTGGACTAACTTTTCATCTAGTTTTTCTAAACACTTCTATTTCAATCAATTAGTTTATTAGTTATCCGCTATCCGCTATCAGTTCTCAATTAGTTTTTCAATTATCAGTTAGCTTATCAGCTATTAGCTGACTTATCAGCTTGATCTGCTAAACATAGCCTTAGTATTGTAAAAACAATCTTGAAAAGTACATTAAATTGAAAAAGAACAAGCCCCGACGATGAACTAAGCAGCTCATTTTGATTTATTTTACATTCCTAAGAGTAACTCCAATGGTGATGTAATTTACACACCCCCAAATTACTTTTACATCATAATATAAATCCCGGTGGATCTATATCAAAGTTTTGCTCCAATTGATAGATGAAAATTATAAGATTTAAATTTAATTTTTGCACAATTTCTTTAGCTAATAAATTTTATGCTAATCTATTTTTTTTATTTGTGCATACATATAAATATTACGAATAAGTCGATCTAAAAAACTCAAAATTTGGTCAAGAAAAAATATTAAAAAATTAAAAATGTGCAAATTAATATAAAAATTCAAATTGTAATATAAATTATACAATAGATTTAAATTATATATCTCACATCAAAATTTTATGGATTGTTAAAAGCTAAATTTAGATGAAATTACTCCATGTGAGGTGTAAAATAAGATGTAAATGCGGATCCATTTTTACATCTTTTTGCCGAAATTCTAATTTGCATCCTCTTATACGCCCCTCGTTAGAGATCAATCTGACGACTTTGGAGATCTAAATCACTAATTGGGTGTATTATACACCACGATTGGAGTTGTTCTAATGCAATAAATCTCAGCTCTCCTATTACGGTTGATGACAGCCTTTAGCGTACCCTCTAAAAAGCAGATACTTGCTCTAATGATATTAGAGATCACCTAATAAACCTAATAAGGTTGGGGGTTCAACTCTCTAAAATTCACACAATCAACTAAGATAAAAATCCTTTAACGTGAGAATAATATGAGTGCTACCGGGTATGCCATAGGTTGAATCAACCGTAACATAAAAAACGCGTAAATTTTGTGTGGAATGCGAGTCAAAACCTCCAATGTCGTGCCGGTCCAATTAAGGTCAAAAAAAGAAATTGGATTTTGAAGTGTAACGAATCATTACTGTAATGGGTCCAAATTTGTGTTCCATCAACAGCTCAATTTGTCGGGGTGTACGATTCAACTTCTTCTAAAGTACACTTTATAGAGGGAAAGAAGGTAGAAGTTACAGCTTTTTCATCATTTTTTTTTTAATTTTTTTTTTATCAAAATTCATCATTTTTAAATAGTTTGAATGAACTATTCAAATGTAAGGCGATTGTCTTCTTCTTCTATAATATGTCTTTGCTTTTAGGAATGGAGGTCGAGATCTTTTGCATTCAATGGGCATTGAACTCCGTAGACCAATATATGGGTTAATTACACCAAATATCACTAATGTTTATCAAAAATTTCAAATTTACTACTAACGTTTCAAAATGACGCAAACTATCACTTATGTTTAAAATTTGTACACCATTTATCATTTTGTTAATTAACCCACTTTTAAAATATCTAATTGTATATTAAAGGCATTTTTTTTAATTAAAAAAAAAAAGTCAACATTAGATTTTTTTGTTTTACCTTTTTGCTTTATTTTTATATTGGTACCTACTTTAATAACATTATTGGTTCCCCAATTTTCAAAATTTGTCATTTTAGTCCTCAAATTTTGAAATTTATTTCTAAAATGTCCTAATTTATTTTCAACTCAGGTCCTTCAGCATTAGATTTTCTTGCACATTAGTTCTCAAATTTTACTTTTCTTTCAATTTAGTCCTTACCATATTTGCTTTACAAGACACTGTCTTCAAACGTGTATAACTTTTGATCTACAAAATCAAATTGCACTCCGTTTTTTGCATTGAACTTCAAATTCAACCATCTTTCTTATAGCGTATCATGTGCTTATTTATTAAACATTTCGTTTTAACTTTTGTATTGTAGATACTTATTTTGTTCAGACATTATTGACTAACGTAAACTGGTTTCTGCAGATTTTATTGGAACTTGTAAATTTTAATTTTAGCGTTTTCGGCATCCAGTAGAATTTATAAATTGGATTTATTGAACTTTTTTATTTTTTTCAACGTAAAATGTTTGGTTAAAAATTGGAGATAGAAAATGTGTTGGTTAAAAAGTTGTTTGAAAAATTGTGCAAATTATAAATTACAATCATTACAAAAAATGAAATAAATCCAAATGCTGAACAGAGCCGTAGCATTTTTGTTGTTGTTGTTGAAAGTAAGAGAAAAATGATTGAAATGATAATATAGCTCAACCAAGGGGCTAAATATTGTGTTTTAATTTTTTTTATTGTATATATTTGTTTTCAACAAAAAAAATTGCTAAAATTAAAATTTCAATGTTTTAATAAAATTTGCAGAAATTAATTTACGTTAATCAATTATGCCCTAAAAAAATAAGTATCTACAATACAAAGTCAAAATGAAATTTTTAATAAATGAGTACATGATACATCATATGAAAGATGATTGAATTTGGAGTTCAATGCAAGAAACGGAGTGCAACTTTAGAGTTGTAGATAAAAACTTATGCACGTTTGAGGACAAATGATCAGTAAAGCAAATACGAGTAGGACTAAATTGACAGAAAAGTAAAATTTGAGGACTAATGTGCAAAAAAAATCTAAAATTGAAGTACCTAAGTTGCAAATAAATTATGGCATTTTTGAAAGCAATTTCAAAATTTGAGGACTAAAATAACAAATTTAGAAAATCGAGGACTTATTATAATGTAATTAAGGTATGTATCAACATTTTAGACAAAAAGGTAAAAGAAAAAAATAAAAAATAAATCTAATATGAGTTTGCATTTAAAAATAATAATAATAATAATAAATAAATAAATAAATTGCCTTTAATATACTACAATTAGGCATTTTAAAAGTGGGTTAATTAGCAAAATGGTATATGGTATAAGAATTTCAAACATAAGTGGTAGTTTGCATCATTTTGAAACTTAAGTTGTAAATTTGAGATTTTTGATAAATATGACTCGTATTTGGTGTAATTAACCCGCAAATATAGTTCCGTACTGTTTAAAAAGTACATTATCTTCGTGTTGAAGTACTATTCGCAAGTCAACAAAAACTCGATGCATAATTTAAAATAAATTATAATTTGATCAAAAGTAACTTATGCTCACTTATTATAAGTAGAACTTTTAAACATAGCTAATCATAATCAAAATTTAAGGGTATGTTCGGTTGCTGAATAGTATTTATAAATAGAATTTTGGTTTTAATGATAAAATATATGGTTGAAAAGTGATTTAAGAGAATGTATGTTATTAAAAAATTGTTTGAAAAGTAGTATTGTTTACAAATTAATTTATAAACAATTTTAAAGAACAAACAATCAGAGTTCGTTTGATAGCGATTGTGAGATTTTGGTTGGAAAAAAACGAGTTTCAGGGAATTGAAAGTTTAATATGTTTGATTGATTTAATTTTCTTTGTGGAAAAAAGTGGTGAATTTTCAAATTTTGTTGTTTGATTGACATTATTTTTCATAGCAAATAGCAAAATTTAGCTATTTTAATAAAAAAAAATATTTTTTTATTTTTCACATATTTGCACTTAATAATAATGTCAATCTATCAAACAAAGTGGTAAATTGAATTCCTACTTCTTAAGCAAATTGCACAATTTTCAACAAAAGTAGGAAAATTAATTTCAAGACAAAATTAATCTATCACACACACACACACACACACACACGGAGACACAAAAAGATAAAAGTGATAAATGAATTCCTACTTCTTAGACAAATCTCGATTATCAAATCGGGCCTACGTTTTCACGGATTGATTCACCAACACCAAAATATCTCATACAAACATATAGGAGTGAGCGCAGTCCGGTTCTGTTCGATTCCGAAAGGAACCAAATCGAACCGAGTACCAATGAAAATCTTAATAATGGAACCATTGATTCCATATTTGACAATGGAACCGAATCACAACCGAACCAATTGGTTCCGGTTCGGTCCTTAACATTTAAAATGTTAAAATAAAATGTTCATTAGTACTAAAGATTAAAAATTTCTTTGACACTACTTTGAGAAAAATATAGAAAAATTGCACATATTTTACAAAGATTAAAAGGAAAAAAAACCTTACATACAAGTTAAAAAATAATATCCAAATAATATATGTTACTTTGCATATGGAAACAAGAAAAATATATTTTTAACAATGTTGCAATTTTGCATATTCGGAATAAACTTTTATAACTTTTAGATTTTCACTTTATACAATTGTTTAGGTATAGTCAACTGACTTCAAGATGAATTTAGATGTAGCCGAATAATTATAGATTTATCATTTATAGGAAATAATCAAAAGAAATTGAGAAGATGGAACTAAAACGAATTTATGTGGAAAGAATTAAGAAATAAGGAAGATCCAATTATGATTTCCATCTTTTGTAGAAAGAAATAAGGAAACCAACCAATTATAACCTAAATGAGAAGCTTCTTCCTTCACGTGATGTGTCAATAATTTACCAAAATGGTGCCAAAAAAAAAAGTCAGTTTAACTGAAAAATCGAATTACCAACGGTTCTAAAATACAAGGATCGAGAACCGTACCGAAATCATTCGGTTCTGACCAAGAAGTCCTAAAACTGATTTGTTCCTTGGTTGAACCCGATCCGAACCGACTGGTTATAATTACTTCCGGTCCGGTTCTACTGGTTCTGGGAAATAATGTCCACTCCTACAAACACATTAACACAAATTTAATAAAACGACTAATATGATGAAATGTATTGGATTAAACCCTAATTTCTAATTTCCAAATAAAAAACGATCAAAGCACGTAGATTTATAACAATTCAATCTACGAGCTATTACATCTACTCACCTCATAGACAACTTCTATGCATCCTCTCGTGATACTTGTAACACAACCGATATATAATGTTGACGTCCCTAAGCGCCTTAGAGGTAGGGCACCATCAACATAAGTTAGCTTAGTGGTACCAGGGAGGCTTTTGAAATTCTTAATTTCCATAGGTCCAATGTTCGAAATCCCCTGAGGACGCGTCCACCTCGCGTGGAACAAATCCACACTACGTGGTGGACAATACCATGTGTTGACGTCCCGTAAGCACCCCAGAGGCAGTACATTGTCAACATAAAAAACACGGTATTGTCCACCGCGTAGTATGGATTTGTTCCACGTGTGGTGGACGCGTCCCCAGGGTGTTTCGAACCTTGAATTTATAGAACTTAAGAATTTCAAAAGCCTCCCTGGTGCCACTAAGCTAACTTATTATGTTGACGGTGCACTACCTCTGGAGTGCTTACCGGATGTCAACACTCGGTATTGTCCACCGCGTAGTGTGAATTTGTTCCACGCGAGGTGGAAGTGTTCCAAGAGGATTTCGAATCTTAGACCTATGGAATGGAACTTAAGAATTTCAAAGGCCTCCCTGATACCACTAAGCTAAACTTAAGAATTTCAAAGACATCTCTGGTACCACTAAGCTAACTTAATATATATTCATTTAATAAAAAAAGAACACCACTGTTGCACACAAAAAAATGACCCTCGAATAAATCTTTAAACAATACCAAGTTACCAACGTTAGGGCAGGCAACCTTATACAAGTTTGATTATTCAGTATGCTACACAAATATAATTAAACTTTACAAAGTCTATTAGCTGAAATAAAAAACAAATAAAGTTTCAAATAGATCACACGAAATGTAACTGTATACATTACTCTCCGATTGGTAAACTATTTTTAAACAAAACATTTTTTTTAACCACCTTTTAATCACATACATTTTCTCAAATCACCTTTCAATCATATATTTTACCTCAAAAATATAAAATTTTTTGATTAAAAAAAAAAAATTTACTTTTACTACACCTAATCTAAGTGAAACCCTTGTAACAGATCACCTAGAAAAATCTTTATTTTGTCCATATGAAGATGGGGAAATACCCAAAAAGTAGCAGCCCAATTTTGATCTCTCACACAAACTACAATATTTAGCACATATTTAATGAAAATTAAAATCAACTTTTTAGTAGTTTTTAATAAAACTTGATAAGATATATGATTAAAATTAATTATAACTTTGAGTTTGACTAAAATCTAACTTTCAATTTCTAACAAACAGTCTAGCTCTGTTGTCCATCATGAGAAACATAACAATTGTTCACATTCAATAAAAAAAATAAGGTGTCAAATTTTAAATAGTAGAGACACTTGACTGTTTTACATTGAACGTAAGAAATTTTAATATTGCCCAGGTGAGCAACAGAGCATTTTCGTTCTAACAAATGGGAACTGTGCTACTAGCTCAACTGTCACCAGCCCTTGTTTGACCCCCATTATTTGGAAAATGATGTAGTTTTAAATAGTATTTTAGAGAATGTGTGGTTAAAAAATATTTGAAAAATAAAAAAATATTATGTTTGAGTAAAATGGGTGATTAAGATTGATTATTGAATAAATTTAATTTCTAATGAGGACAAATAGGGGCTCTATATGATAAGGGTTAAATGAACAGTGTTAACATGAATATTTGAAGGTGAAAACCAGAAGAAAGATGTCAAAGTCGGAAAGGACCCCAATGCACCTCTGCTTCAAGCAGAATCACCCATTTCTCTCTCTCTCTCTCTCTCTCTCTCTCTCTCTCTCTCTCTCTCTCTCTCTCTCTCTCTCTCTCTATCTCATAAGAGGATTAGCTGTATTTCTGTATTACTCAATTTCATGCACTATATATTCCTTCCATTTCTTTGCAACATCTTCATGAAACCTATACCTTGATTCATCTCTCATTCTCTATTTCTCTCTCTCCAACGCTTTCTGTATTTAAATGCACAAACATTGTGAAGGAAAAAAAATTACAAGTGCAGAAACAAAAGTACAAGAAATACATGCACGTCGAGAAGTACTAAAAATAGAAGTCAGTCACAGGGGAAGGACTGTTAATGTTTAGAATGAGTACTGAATCCCAGAATCTATCAACTCTGCAGCAGCCACAAAATCCTTCAGAACCCACCAAGAAAATCAAAAGAATCCGAAATACGGTAAATGGTGGCGCCGCAAGTAACCACCCGGTGTACCGCGGCGTCCGAATGCGCAGCTGGGGCAAATGGGTGTCTGAAATCCGGGAGCCTCGCAAGAAATCCCGCATATGGCTTGGCACTTTCCCTACTGCAGAAATGGCAGCCAGGGCTCATGATGTAGCAGCTTCAAGCATCAAAGGGAACTCAGCAATATTAAACTTCCCAGAACTCGCCGCCGTACTTCCGCGGCCGGTGTCACTCCGCCCACGTGACATTCAAGAAGCCGCCGCAAAAGCGGCAGCCATTGAAAACCTTGACCTGTCACCACCACCACCACCATCTTCTTCTTCAACTACTTTATCTTCAAATTCTTCATTTTCATCTTCTGATTCTGGTGTAGATTTGTCAACCAGTTCAGAAGATTTCTGTGAGATAATTGAATTGCCAAGTTTGGGATCATATTTTGATTCTTTAGAACTGAAGAATGATGCCGTGTTTGTCGACAACTCAGTGGATTGTGGATGGTTGGATCTTCCTCCGCCGCCGGCCACATGGCTAAGCATTGATGGCGATTGCGATGACGGTGGCGAAATTTTTGAATCTCTGTTTCGTAATTATTAATCAATGTATGTTTTTAAACCCGTGTTAGGAATTTTAGCCCTTTTTATTTTTCATTCAAGGGCTAAAAACATTTTCTTTTCTCCTCCAACTCCAACCTGTTCTTGTCCGTTTGCCTGTGTACAGTGTACCTTTCCAATAAATCTAACTGTACAGCGTAAGCGTCATAAAGTCTATATATCTGCTTTTGTATTCTCGATATATTTTGTCACGTATCGTGCTTTGTTCGTTCTTCGATCACACATTGTTGGACTTTTTAATCTTAGGATCGCTTAAGTTTGATCCTCGATTTAACCGTTTCATCATATTTTACATTTTTTTAGAACACTAATATTACACTAAAAAAAATATAATAACAAGGGTGCAATAGATAAATACATTTTCATGAAATTGAAAAAAAAAAATCTACTATTAATTCTATATCTTTAGTTAGTTGGATTTCATTTTTATTTATGAAATTCATTTTTTAATTTGTCTCAATTTTTAGTATTTTTCCTTGTTTCTTTGTTCATTAACACAGTTGCACTTATAAATTGATTTATTTATGTTGTTGATGTAAAATGTGTGGTTAAAAAATAGAGAGGTAAAATGTGTTTGATGAAAAATGATTTGAAAATTTGTATTGTTTATAAATTAGTTTACAAGTTATAATGATTACGTTAAATAACGGATGCTAAGAAAAATGTTATCTCTAAGGGTTGAGAAAATGATTTTTCATTTTTACTACACTTTCAAATGTTAATTTTCCTTTCAATCAAACACGTCAGAATTCTTTGAATTTATTTTTCATAGAAAATAAGTTATTGTCAATTCAATTTCCTAAAACTTATTTTTTTCATCCAATTTTTATATTTGCAATCAAATGGACACTGTATGGTCATTGGCCCCCATCAAATTTTTAATTCATTTTTCTCTTTTAAATTTTCAACTGCATATTCCCTGATGAAATAATGTTACATGTAAATTCAAAAAGTTTTCGTTATTTCTTAATTCTTAATCACGTATTCTTTCAAAATTGTTTGGTAAATTATTATTGTTCATAAACAAGGAATTTGATATTTTCGAGATAAAATATGTGATTGAAAAATGATTTTGAAAAAAAATGTATAATTAAAAAGTTATTTGAAGAAATATGTTGTTTATAAACGATTTAACAAATGAAAGCTTTAAAACTCATTATTTTCCATATAATGGGATGATGATAAAGATTATGAACTGGAGTTAGGATTGTCATTTTTGATCCCCTGCCAATCACAGGCAGGGGATCAAAGCTCTGGGATTGTATCTCCATTCAAAATATTCTATTTCCTTCTTATTTTGTTCGAGTAATATGCACCCCGATGGTGGTTGGGAGTGAGAGATTTCTTGTTCTACCAAAATAACTGGTTATTATCATGAATTTGCAGCATTCTCATATTGTCATGTTTTGTTTTTCTCTGATTTCAGTCGGGATTTAAAATTTTAAATTACCACAATGAGGAATTGAAAAGTTCAGAATATTCAAGATTAGTGATTATTGAATCAAACAGAAGACAAAAAATTATAAATCTTGCAAGAACATAAAATAAAATGAACAAGAAAGATTTTTCTGGTCGAAATCCCAGAAGTTTAATGACAATGTCACCTAATCTCCTATTGAGCATCCTAATGCAAAAATGAAACGACGCTCAAAAGGTAAGTAAATAGAAGAGTCTAGAAGATCTAGATTCAAAGGAGCAAAAGTAACCAAGTGTGAGCCATCTAGAAAAACCAAATAACACTTAAAGAAGCATTAAATCATAAAACATGATTTCACCAAATTTTGGGAGCACACACATTGCACACATGCACAACTTATTCTCAACAATCTCCACCTTATTACAAAGAATTTAAGCCTATAGTGCAGCCAGGAACATCACCAGCAAGTTAAATTTCATTGCTCAAGTACTTATACGACATAATCACAAAGAGTACTCAATAAAAAGTAACTTCAATCAATTTAAAAATTTGTTCAAATGGATTATTTTAGTTCTCATATTAGAAGGATTAAATTGGGTAGCAATTTTACCAATTTTCAGAATTCCTTTTGATATCACATTTATAATAAAATGGTATTTGATATCAATATATTTGGTTCTATCATGGAACGTGGAATTTTTGCTTACATGTATAGCACTTTGATTATCAAAAAAATAAGACAGTATTTTCATCCAAAAAACCAAGTTCCCATAATAAACCTCTTAGCCAAATTCCCTCTTTAACAACATCAATAGCATAGATATATTCAGCTTCTGCAAAATATAGGGCCACAACTTTCTGCTGTGGAATTTCCAATTGATGATAGAACCACACAATGTATAAAAATAAGAAGAGATTGAACTCTTATTGCTTTTATCCCTAGCAAAATCAGAATCGGTATAGCCATTTAAAGTTATATCATCTTTGTCTTGTTTAAATAGAATACCCAAATTTGAAGTCCCTTTCAAATATTTCAAAAACCATTTCAAAGCATTCCAGTAATCTTCCCCCAAGGTTACCCATAAATCTGCTCAGTATGCTAATGCTATGTGCAAGATCAAGTCTAACACAAATCACTAAATACATAATAGATCCAACAATGTTTGCATAAGGAATTTTAGACATTCTATCATATTCATCTTCAGTTTTAAGACATCAATTAGAGGAAAGTTCGAAATGATTTGCAAGAGGTAAAGTTACTGTCAAACATCTCTCTTTTTTTTTTTCAAAAATTTGTTCACATATTCTATTTGACAAAGAAATAATGTCATTTTCTTTATTTCTAGAGATTTGCATAACTAAAATTTTCTTAGTTGGATCAAGGTCTTTCAAATCAAATTCGGATTTAAATCTATGTTCTACTTTGACAATTTCAAATTTATTAGTACATGTTAACAACATATCATCAACATATAAAATCAAGTATAGAGAATTTTTACATCTTCTACCTTTCGTGTACAAACAAATGTGCCAATTCTTTTGTGCCATTGTCTTGGAGCTTGTTTTAAGTCACACAAAGATTTTTTTTCAACAAACACACATTAGTTTCATAATCACCTTTAATAAAACAAGCATGTTATCTCATATAAATCAAAAAAAAAAAGTTTTAACATCTAACTGATAAAGTTCCATTTAAATTGAACAAGCAGTGCCGGTCTTGTGATTCTCGGACCTTGAGGCAAACTTTATAAATTAGGTTCCTCAGGGAGAAACTAGGAAAATATGAAAAAAGAAATTAGCAAGAAAATTGAAATTGATGATTTTACCTCCAAATTTAATATAAGGATAGTTGTAAATATGTCGAAATGATCCCATTTCGACATTCAATAAAGAAGAATTATTTTTGAGCCTTGTACGTGGATATATGCACTTGAGTATTGAGTACTTTGAAAGTAAAAATTTTAAAACTTGTAGAAAAAGACGAAAGAAATCGAAATATTGAAAGTATTGTGTGGATGACCTATTTGTGTTTGGACCTACTACTACCTATTAAGAATAATTGGGCCAAAAATAAAGATTAATGGGTTCCAACACACACACACACACACACACACACACACACACACACACACACACACAAAGCAAAACATTCGGGCTTCAAATTTTTTTGGACATTTTGGGCCTAAGTCAATGGACTCTTTTGCCTCAATAAAAGGACCGGCTCTGACAACAAGAGTAAGTATGCATTTGATATTAGTATACTTAACTACATGGAAAAGACTTCAGTGTAGTCTACACCTTCTTTTTGTGTAAAATCATTGGATACTAATCTAGCATTATACCTAACATTATTAAGATTTCTTGGTTCTCCTTCCTTTATGTTATAGCCAAATATTATTAAATAAGAATAGGAAACAAGACTTTGAGACAACACGGATTCAAACACGTTAAAATTTAAAGTACTGATAGGAGATCTATTTATCAAGTAAGTAGAAATTTTAACAACTTCACCACAAAAAAATTTAAGCAAGCCATAACTCAACACATCTCACTTTATTTAATATGGTTCTAGTCATTCATTCTACCGTGCCATTTTTTTGAGGAGTATAAACAACGGTTCTATGTCTAAGTATGTCACACTCTTTACAAAAATTACTGGATTTAAAATTGCATAATTCTGGTCTATTGTCAGTTCTTAATATCTTTATTTTATGATCAGTTTGATTTTCAAATTGAGTTTTTCAATCTTTGAAAACACTAATTTCATCTTTTGCTTTTAATAATAATACCAAAATCTTTTTTGAAAAATCATCAATGATCAACAAATAATACTTATAACTATGCAATGTACTCATAAAAGGTGGCCACACAAATTAGCATGTAAATATTCAAGAATCTAATTGGATTTGTGTGTTCTAGGCAAGAAAGACAACTTCACTTGTTTACCAATTACACATTGTTCAAGAGAGATTGTATAACAAAGATTTACTTTACCAAAAATACATTTATTTTGTAAAGATTTCAAACCTTTATTTTCAATATGTCCAAGTCTTTCATGCCATAATTTGACAGGAGTGATGTTTTCCATTAAAACATCAGTAATTAAATCAAGCAAATGTTAAGTATTTAAAAAATAAAGTCCATATATCTTTGGGCTACTAACGATCAAATCACTACCTCTAATATGTCATTGACCCATGTTAATATTAAACTCCATATCATCTAACATGCCTAGAAAAATCAAATTTCTTTCAAGTTCAGGAACATACCTATCATCTTTAAGGAAAAGCATATTTCCATTTTCAAGAGTTTTTTAGTTCCTTTTCCATTCACATTACATGTCATGTTATTACCCACAGTAATCTGCCCCCCCCCCCCTTTAGTTTCTTTAAAATCAAGAAAAATATTTTTGTTGAGACACATATGAAAGGAACAACCTGAATACAGAATTCACTCACAATTCAAACTTTTTTCAACATTAACAAGGAGAACACCATTATCAGGGTTAAACTTATTATAAGCTAAATTGCATTAGATTAATCATGTTTTTTTATCTTTGGACTCATTCCGCCTTTTATAAAAATCCTCAATAAAGTGTCCTTTTTTTTCACAGTAATAACATTTCTTCCCATTAGACTTGTTCTGGAACCTACCCTTGTCAGACCACCTCTCTTTTCTTTTCTTTTTTTTTTTTGAAAACTTAGAATGATAATTTGTTTTACCAATACCTATTCCTTTTGGTAAAAGACTCTCTCCATTTTTATTAACCTATTTTCAGATTTTATTTCAAGGGTTTTATTCCTTATAAGCACTAATTATAATATAGGTAGTGATTTCTTCCCTACTATATTCAAGTACATTTTTAAGGTCCTTATATCCGTCACTAGTCTTTTGAAAGTTTTTCATCACACGAGTTGGCTAAGTCTTGGATTAGTTTGGTAAACTTATTCAAATTTTCTTCCAAATCAACAGAAAGGTCCATTTAAAGGAGAAGAATTGTTTTAACAAGTAACACTTATTTTGGACAATCTTGGTCACATATTGAGCAATCAAATTAGTCCACAATTCAGAAGCAGTTTTAGTCTCCCCAATAGTTCTAATAACATTTTTAGTAAGGTACAAAAAATGGTACTCCGTGCAATTTCTTCCATCTCAGATTTTTTTAGAAGGAATCATATTAACAGGCTATGAATCATCTGAAGCTTTTTGCACATCTCACTTGCATAAAAACATCTTTCATCTTCTGAGTCCACGTGTTAAGTCACCTCTCCCATCATACTGATTTAGTTCACACTTGGCAGATGCCATTTTAAAATAGTTTTGAAAACATTTAAAACAGAAAAAAAAAATGAAATATAACACAGAAGATCAGGATTTATAGTCAAGTAGTACACTAATATTCACATCTACAGATATTAAGCAAGATCATTGTAGAACGCGGGAAAATAGGTTTATCAGAAATGTACAAAAAATTACTGAACACAAAGATCGTAGCTATGTTTCAGGATTCCCAAGGCCTCACAGGAGCATTTGGACAAAGATTGGTCTCTAGGGGGTTTATGTGTACGAAAGATAAGGGAAAAATCAAGAAACTCTAAATTCTAGAAATTAAAATTAGGAAGATCTCACCAAACAAGTTTAAACTCAGCAATTTTCGTACAGACCCTTAAATTAGAGGTTTTAGATCTTTAGACCTACATCAAATCTCACTTCCTTCTGTATATCAGGTATTATCGATTACGAACTTTAGATCGAGGTTCTGATACCCCTGGAAAGCTTAGAATACTCAAGATTTGTAATTATTGAACCAAAAAAGAAGACAAAAGATTATAGATCTTGCAAGAGAACATAAAATAAAATGAAGACAAAAGATATTTCTTGCCGAAGCCCTAGAAGTTCAGTGATACTATCACATAATCTCCTATTGAGCATCCATTTAACAAGGATATTGCTCGATTGCACTGTAAATGCCCAAACGCGACGTAAGTTCAAATTATAGGTACATATAATTCCAAGAAAGACTACGAAAGCCAAATTATCTGTTAAAAACTTTTTAGATCTGTGCAGAAGGATCATCAAGAACCACGTACAACCATAAACCCTGAAGATATCAACTTAGAACATTCAGCTATAACAATCTCACTCAGAAATATACAAATATTTGGGAAGGAAATAAAAATCTACACTTGAATAAGGCATTTAAGTAAAGAGAAACTCTAAAGGCACAAAACCCTAAATTTTATCTCTCAAACCCTCAAAAGCCAGACGAAGAAACAAAACTCGAGAATCGCCTAATGTCAAAACGAAACGACACTCAAAAGGTAAGTAAACGGAAGAGCCCAAAAGACTCATATCCAACAGAGCAGAAGCAACCATGTGTCATTTATCCGAAAAAATCGCATAACACTTAAAGAAGTGTTAAACCATTAAAACACGATTTCACCAAATTTTGGGAGCGCACACATTGCAATGTGTACGACTTATTCTCAGGAACGATGAGAAAGAAAATGCTCAAGGATTCTGGGGTTTGGCTCACTGGTTAGATGATCGAGACATCGAGTGCACCCTACCCAGTCACGGGTTCGAATCCTCCCTCCCTCCCCTCGTAATAAAAAATAAATAAATAAACATGTTCGGTAATCTACTTCTTTCGTGAAAATTGACTTTTTTAATAGTATTTTTTTTTTTTTTGGGAGAATGTAATGCTTGTTTTAAAAAGGTTGGGAAAAAATTTAGATTTTATATGTAATATTATTGCATAGAGAAAGCATGTATTTAAAAAAACGAATTTTTAGAGAAGAGGCTCAAGAATGAGCTACATAAGCCCATCTCAAGATGGTGTTAATCACGAGTAGAGATGTCAAAAAAATAAATAAAAAAAAAACTCAACATGCCCCTAACTCGAGGGTACCTGACCCAAATGGGGGGATAAAAATCGATCTCCCGGGTCGAGGCGAGTTCCTGCTACCCGAGCGGGTCACGGGCGTGGCGGGTTTTGGCTGTTACGACCCGAATCTGTCTAGAATAATTAATAAAAAAAATATGTAGGGAAAAAATATAGAAAAAATAAAAAAATAAATTAGACAGGGCTGTGGGGTGGACCGGTCCCGATCCACCCCGAAATTCACGTGACAGGGCACGCATTTGGTATGAAAAAAATTTCTTGGGCACAGGTCAGGGCACATGTCGGGGTATCCGACCTAAACCCGTCCCGTTACCATCAATAATTACGAGCTTCTTTTAATGATATGAATTAACCACGTGAAAGATGAGACAATCACATATTTCTTTTGTAACAAGGATATGATGCTCAGACATCATAATTCTACAAAATTGTTTCTGCAGTGCAACAAGTCCAATACGTGGGTAAAAATTATTTTTGCAGTAAGGCAAATCCGCATATATGGTGGATAAGAATAGACACCATAACCGGCCTGATTTCTTTTGTTACGTTTCAAGAAGTAGTAAAGTTAGTATTTGTCCAATTTCTTTCACGTGAAAGAAATAATAACACCTTTTAGAAGATAGAAAATGTTCCAATTCCAGCTAAGAATTCAGATATTTTTAGTACTTGTTGACAGGATTAAGATTGCTAGTTAAAAAAGGTTATTTCACCTCAAAAATATCACATTTTTTTTATATAAACAAAATTTTTTACCAAACAGAGACTAAATTTTATCTTTATTCAAATTGTCAACAAGCCATTTTATCGTGCTAAAATTTATAGCATGTTCTATAAATTGTTTATAACTCAATTTATAAATATCACAATTTCTCAAACAACTTTTCAATCACATATTTTACTTAAAAAATAACAATATTTCTGTATATAAATTGAATTGCACCAGTCGAATAGGCCATTAACTTAATGTCATTGTTACATGGAGAGCATCTAACAAGTGTACTAATAAGATAGAAATAAATGTGGAACTCCATCTATTTAATTGATTGATGAAATATCCAATCATTTTTGGACATGTCTCCAGGAGTCGAGGAGTGAGACGACTACGATAAATCAATAGTTTTAGAGTGTAGAAATTATAAAGACACTCATAAGCTATTGTATAATTCAATTATTGCAAAATGATCATGTTATCTAGTGAATCAGTGATCAACAAATTTGTGCTTGTCCTTTTTAGCTTCTGACGTTGACTTATTTGCATCAATCAATTTGATTTCTTCGCCATGCTAACTTGCTTATCTAGTTTTCTAAATTTGATCTCTTCGAGCAATATATTGTTAGAGGTTTATGAATTTTACGATTTTACTTACCAACGTAAATTAATTTGAAAGACTTACATAAAATGTATCAATATGGGTAGAGGTGGCAAACGGGCCGAGCCGCTCGTTGGCTCGGCTCGCGAAAATACTAGTCGAGGGCGGCTCGACTCGTCAAGATCACGAGCTCAACCACAAGCCAATCATCGTTGCCAAATCACGAGTCGAGCCAAGCTCGGCTCGTGGTTAAACGAACGGCTCGTTTGCATGACCCACTCGGCTCGTGCCAACGAGCTTTGAGGAGCCGGCGAGCCGAGCCGCTCGCCGGCTCGTCAAAATAACAGAAAAAAATAACTCGTCAAAATAACAGAAAAAAATAAAGTTATTAATCATCATTTATTTAATACATAGCTTATTACTTATATTTATAACTTATAAGTATAAGCAGTGTTCTAAAATGCGCGCCTAGGCGCGATGCGTGATCAAAACGCGTCGAATAAGTGGTATGCGCGTAAAAATGCGGTCAACGATTTTTTTTGACCGGCTAGGCGCGTTTAATCCCGCCTAGGCGCCGTCTAATCCTCCTTTTTTTTTTTTTTTTGAAGAGTAAAAAATCTATTTTTTTTATATAAAAACATATTTAATGTCTTAAAATAATTAAAATAATATTAAAAATACGAAACGCATTATGACGCTTATTCTTCGCATTGACACGCCTAAAATTGTGATTCTTGATTCTCGACCTCGACGCATCGCAACGCATTACGCATTTTAGAACACTGAGTATAAGTGTATGACTAATTAAAAATTTATATCAATAATATTAAATATTATATTCAAGATTTCAAATATTTTAACTATCGATTCGATTGTCGACTAAATCAACGTAAGACGGTAAAGGGGTTTTAAAAAAAAAAGACGGTAGAGGGGGTTACTGTTTTATTATAATTATTTTAAAAATAAAAATAAAAAATCGAGCTCAACGAGTCGAGCTCGCGGCTCGTGGGCCGAGCCGAGCTCGGCACGGGTCAAACGAGCCGAGCTTGGGCTCGGCTCGTTTGACCCGAGCTCATTGCTCAACTTGTCCGTTTGACAAGCTGAGCAACCCGAGCTATGGGCCGAGCCGGCTCAGCTCGGCCCCATTGTCACCTCTAAATATGGGCGGATCTGGATGTCCATTCTCACGGTTATTTGTCAAAATGTCGGTCAAGCTTTATTTTTTCAACGGTATGAGCTTTGCAATAGCTAGCGAGGCAGATTTTTATCCTCTATTTTTTACGCCACTAAATTTATGATGTTGAGTTTCTTTCACATTGACTATTGTTCATGCCACAATATATATATATATATATATATTTGGGTTATTTCATGCGACATTTTATTATATAAGTTTGGAACTTATCTATTGTCAATTAAAATCCCCAATCATTTGAGTCATTTGACAATGGCATGGATGGAAGCACTGCACAGTTCAAGATCTGCCGACGAATGGCTTAATAGAATGTGAAATGAAAATGTCATGGATTGAAATCATAATAACCATAAAATAATTAATTTAAATGAATTAATGGAAACTACCAATGTGAACTTCTATATAAAGAAAGTCCGAACAAAAAAAGCGAATATATATATATATATATATATATATATATATATATATTAGACAAAAAGAGTTTAATTTTGATTTTAATAGTTTGATTCATTTTTTTTGTTATCATTTTTTTTAAACTGCGAGTGAGAAAAAGAAGTACAAAACTTTAAAGAACACAGACGACCTGACGAATCTATAAAGTTTCACATAAAAATGCCTACTTTTTTAGTCGCAATAAAATATTTTATAAATTAATAATTTCAAGTTATGTACTCATGACACATCCCAACTGATAAAGATTAGGTATTCACAAATGCAAACAGTGTAGAGGTTGCAGATTTGAATTTGTTAGGCACTTTGTAAATTCACTAGATGGTACCTAGATTCTGACCAGTTTGAAGCATAACCTGCAATTTATATCATTTACCAATTCTCAGTACATTTACATTGAGAGCCTAAGGTTAGCGTCCAACCATTTTTTTTATTTTAATAATTTCAAGTTATTCTTTATATATGACTATACCAATCAATGAACCACTTCACGAAATCTGCGTTAAGGATAAAAATTCATCTGAATCCAAAAATCCAATAATCCGTACAAAATTTTTCATTACGTACGTAAATTCCGGAATGCTATGCGTGGGTAGACTTGGGAGTACGTAGCATTTGACTCTAAACACTCTTAGTCTTAATGGGAGCCACGAATTTGGAAATCAATTTGACTGTAATAGGTATAGCAATGGTGGCTCAAATTAAACCATATACATATCGTAGCCGACAATTTATTGTAGTTCTGTGCATTTCCCATATTTCAATATTTTAGACCCACTAAATAATTGAGGCAACCAAGCTTCTACTACAATCTATATTTAACTATTTATATATCTATAATTGCCGACGGCTTGTACGAGGTTCGGGGCACGCTCTCGATTTTTTTTTAGGAATAAGACCGAAAAATGAAAAAGTACTTGAAATTTTATTACAATTGTTCTCTATGCTTTTTCATACTTTGATAACGTTCTATAATCACATCATTATCAATGTTAAGTACATCATTCTCAATATTTGCTACATAAAATTCAAGGATATCACTTATAACATCTCCAACATTATTCCCTACGTTGAAAAACATCTTTAATTTCAACATCGATTTCTTCACCAAGTTCCTCAACCTTTTCATCTCTAACTTCATTTTCATTACTTCACTCATCAGAAGAAAATGTGAATTTACGCTTAAAATATTTTTTTCATAACTGATACAAACAAACAAAGAAATAATTGTAAACATTTATTAGCCCTAAAATCTCAAATTCTCAAACAAACAAAAATTCAAATAAAACAATAATTTCTCAAATCACAAATTCTCAATACTCCAAACTCCAAAATCTCAATCTCAATCTCAATTCACTAAAATCTAAATTTTCATTCTTAATAGACAGAGACATAGGGCAAATAAATTAACAATAATCCAATATATGTTTCCCTTGTAAGCTTTTTCATAAGTTGTAACACATGTTTCAGGGATGAACTTTATCAATTCTGATCATGGAAGTCGTCTAGGAACATATGAACAACTGGGACATGATCTGACTCCACATGAAGAAGTAGAGCATCATCTGTTCCTTGAGACTGAGCAAAATCAAGGGAATGATTTTGAATTCTGTACCCCATCTCTTATAATGGAGAGTGGCT
Source organism: Ligustrum vulgare (assembly GCA_963555705.1). Lineage (NCBI taxonomy): Eukaryota > Viridiplantae > Streptophyta > Magnoliopsida > Lamiales > Oleaceae > Ligustrum > Ligustrum vulgare. The sequence goes on from OY743175.1 coordinate 54,123,410, forward strand.
ATATATGTGACAGATGTTGGTACAAATCCTACAATTTGAATATGGACTTTTAAGGCTGAAAGCAGATGTGGGTTAGATATGGACATATTGTAATTTGGAAACATAGTAACCAAAACAGTTCCAGCGTTAAGAGTCGTTTCAACAGTTCCTAAGCAGGCATGTTGGTACTCAGAGAATCGAGTATCCAACCGGGCAATTCTTGAAACTATAGGAATACCTTTTCTTCCATGAAGAGTTAAGACAAATCTGATAACTCCAAAATGAAGGTGTGTGTATCCTTCAGATAACCCTACTTTCGGTAGATGAGAGGGTAATTCAAGGGTGACAACTTGTTTTTTCTGTTGTAGGCAGAAAGTGTTGATCAAATTTTGAGGCTTGAACAAATTCTTTGACCCGAAATTTTTGAGGGGATATAATACTATGAACAATTTTAGATATGGACTGGCGAGATTTAGTGTATGGGAGATATGGATTGTTGTTAGCATATATTTATTTATTTATTTTAATTACTAGAATCCAATTACGCATGATTTTAGAAGTTTTATACCATTTTTCTTAAGTTTGAAATTGTATCTTATAACCACCTTAATTGTGTATTGTTCCTGATGAGGTGTGAGTATGTGGCTCAATAAGTTTGGTAAATATCAAATGATTGAGTCCTCTAATATTTTTTTTTATCATTTTATTATAAGTGAGCTCTTTTAATTAAAAATCAAATAATGTTTGGCTCGGTTTAAGCGATTTTTTAAACATCAAAACCTAAGTCAAACCACTTCCCGTTTGAAAAATTTTCAAATCAAACCTAAGTTGCATGGAAACTTCTATGAACCAAGTTTTTGTGTCATAAATGTTCAAAATTCAAATAAAAATGGTTTCCTATTTCTTAATTAAATTCAAAAATTTTATGGGAAACTTTAGGAAATCTTACCAAAAAAAAAAAAAAAAAACACACACAAAAAAAAAAAAAAAATCAAGGTAGGAGTGAACAAAGAAATCACAGCAAAATCGAATAAATTGTTAGTTTACATTCACGTGGATCCGTTAATATTTTGGTTTTGAACCGAACAAAATCGCGAAGAAGTGATTTGATCTAGATTTCAATTTTTACAAACCGTTTTAAACAGTGTTTAAAAAAAGATTGAATAAAATTGATTTTAGAACTTGTGTACTTTTTAATTTGAGTATTAATTCATTTATGTGATTTTGTATTAAGTCTATGACTACATATTGACATTTAGTAAGAGTAGCTCGATTGTAGCATTTTTATTATTAAAATTATATCAAATAGTTTTTAAAGTTAATATTGAATTTATAAAAATAAATAAATAATTTCATTACAACGTTTGTGCAGCATTTCGTGTGCTACATTTTCAAACAATAACGTGTCGTGTTTCTTTTTCCGTTTCCGTGCAATCTAGAAACAAACCAAACAAGTCGTTCGGTTCAATTTTGAGACTTAATGGTATGTTGTTGAAAAGTGAAGAAAAAAATATATGTGGTTAAAAAAATATGAAAAATTGTGGTCTTGGATCAATTTATGGAGCGATTGTAAAAATAGCCAACTTTTGGTATCATAATTGAAAATTACTTCATTTTCAATAATTATTAAAATGTACTTCAAAAATTTTTTTGCTGAAAAATACTATTTTCGCCAAGTATCATATTGTGATACCTTTAGGCTTTAAAATGATACTTTTAAATTTTTGGTATTATAAATGAAATTTCATCAAATTTTTATGATACTTTGGACGAAATTGTAGTATCACGTCTTGAAACTTTACACTTGTTTTATGATATCATACACAAACTGATACTCAGGCATGCTACTTTCCATCACCTCCATGGCTCCACCATCTAGTGCTCCTGCAAGATCACTGCCATCTCCATCAACTAAGCCACCGACAAATTCACCTCCGTCATCGTCTTTTATACCCTCTGCAAGCCCGCACACACCACCAAGAACCACCGCTACCAAGTACAGCCCAAGAATCCACCTCGGAACACCACGACTGATGTGATCCAGGACCCTCGACAATCGGAGTCATAGCAGGCTTGACGGGAAAATTTAAATATTCAAGCCAAAATAAGAATTCAGCAGGTTCGACGAGCTTTGAAGATCAAACCGAGTTGAAAAGAATCGAAAATTATGCAGAAGAGCTTTCACGGCCGTAACCTCCCCTCGGGATAAAATGCAGAATTTCAAGATTTTCGATTTACGGCCGTAAATAAGGGATCACGGCCATAACCTTAAACAGAAACACACTTACGGCCGTAAGTGTCATCTTTACGACCGTAACTGCTTAACGGATCAGATTTTTCCAGATTTCGCATTATTTTATTTCCTTATCAGTTTTAGTTATTTTAGTCTAATTAGAATTCTATTTTGAGTAGATTAGCGACTAGTGTTTTATTTTGCTTATTTATACTCTTTTTTCATTCATTGTAATAGAGACTTTGATGATTGAATAAAAAGAGATTGAATGTTTTTCAATTGTTTAATGTGTGGATTCACATTACAACCCCAAACTTATCAAGATTGATTATCTTGTGGCTTTTATCCAGATCTTATCAAATATTCGCTAGAGTATTTGTGGCGTTAAAAATCAGAGACTTATCAAGGAGATTGGGAAAATCCTTGTGGTGTTTCGAAATTCGTGGTTCTTTATTCCGCATCGTCAGCCATCGCGTCGTGAATATCGGGTCATGATTCATCCGTCCAACCACAACCTGAGTTCGGAACTTTCTGACTTTTTTTTCGTGCTTCGAATCTCATCATCTGGTATCAGAGCTGGACTCTGAATTCAGGTTTTTTATTCTATCCAGTTTAATTCTTATGTTTATCATCGAGTCTGCCATAAGAATTATCCATATCTTGTTGTTAAGTCTTTCTTTTCTTGAGTATTCTTCGTGTCAGTAAATTTTTTCTTTGTTTGATCCATATAAAAATCCAACAAAATTCAAAAGTGTTTGTTTTGCTTAATTCTTATCCGAATTAAGTTCCGTTTGTTCTGTCGTGTTCGTTGTCGAATTTTCGGATTTATAAAAAAAAAAATATATTTATTATTTTATTTATTCCGAAAATTCATTCTAAAATTCAAAAAAAAAAAAAAAGAAAAAAAAAGAGAGAGAGTCCATTCAAGAACCACTTTCTTGAATTTCTTGATCATTTGTTTTCATTATTCTTTTTCTGTGTCCTTCCACATAAATTTCACAATGTCCAATTCCCATGAAAACGCCAAAGATCGTATGTTGAGATTTTTGAATGAAGCTTTGATGAGGTTGGATAAACTAGAAGAAAGGGAAGGGAAATTGAAAAAGGGGTGATCTCAAGCAAATCGTAGTGATTATAGGCGTGATCCTAAACCTAGGGATGGAATCGGGGTTAAGAGAGGAGCTGAGATTGATCCAAAAGCAATTTTGAAAATTCAAAAAGAAATTTATGAAGAAAGATTGAGGTGTGAACGGGAGGCAGAAAGAAAATATTTGGCTAAATTGCGAAAGAATGAGGAGAAACGAAAGGCGGTGATTAAATGGCTAGAGGAGAGTGAAATACATGTTATAGTTGAGCCTCGGGATATGAATGTTGAAAAGAAGGAGGGAGGCTTGAAACATGAATTAGAAGTAGTTGAAGAGACCCTGAACTTTGTGGTAGGAGTTGAAAACGTGGAGTTATGTGAACAAACTCCAAAATATGATGAGGAATTAGAAGTTGGGGTAGAAGTTCGAATTTTGAGCTTTGAATTGGAAGATCCACATTTTGGTAGTGATGGGGTAGTACATGAATATGGTGATTCAAATGTGAAGGTCGGAGATGTGATTGAGTTTGAAGATAAAAAAATTGAACAAGAAATTGCAAAGGAGGAAAGAGGCGAAGAGAAGAGCCTCGTGGTTCAAGAAGTGGAGTTGGTGGTGGTTTGTCATGAATACAAGGATTCATACCTTGTACCTCATGAAGCTAACATGTCCCTCCCCATTTTGTTTAAATCCTTGTTGCAAGTTAATTATGTTTGGAAGCTTCAACTACACCGCAAATGGCAAAGAAAGTTCAAGCTCCATCTCTTCCATATTTGCCAATCAAAGGATTCCAATTTATTGAACTCATGGCATGGAAATAGAAATTTTCCGTTTGATCCAGAGGTGAAGTGAAACAACAGGAACAAAGCTATGATTCAGGACGAATCATCCTAAAGAAGGAGGGTATGATGTGATCCAGGACCCTCGACAATCGGAGTCATAGCAGGCTTGACGGGAAAATTTAAATATTCAAGCCAAAATAAGAATTCAGTAGGTTCGACGAGCTTTGAAGATCAAACTGAGTTGAAAAGAATCGAAAATTATGCAGAAGAGCTTTCACGGCCGTAACCAACATATGTCACGGCCGTAACCTCCCCTCGGGATAAAATGCAGAATTTCAAGATTTTCGATTTACGGCCGTAAATAAGGGATCACGGTCGTAACCTTAAACAGAAACACACTTACGGCCGTAAATGTCATCTTTACGGCCGTAACTGCTTAACGGATCATATTTTTCCAGATTTCGCATTATTTTATTTCCTTATTAGTTTTAGTTATTTTAGTCTAATTAGAATTCTATTTTGAGTAGATTAGCGACTAGGGTTTTATTTTGCTTATTTATACTCTTTTTTCATTCATTGTAATAGAGACTTTGATGATTGAATAAAAAGAGATTGAATGTTTTTCAATTGTTTAATGTGTGGATTCACATTACAAACCCAAACTTATCAAGATTGATTATCTTGTGGCGTTTATCCAGAACTTATCAAATATTCGCGAGAGTATTTGTGGCGTTGAAAATCAGAGACTTATCAAGGAGATTGGGCAAATCCTTGTGGTGTTTCGAAATTCGTGGTTCTTTATTCCGCATCGTCGAGTCATCGCGTCGTGAATATCGGGTCATGATTCATCCGTCCAACCACAACCTGAGTTCGGAACTTTCCAGCGTTTTTTCCGTGCTTCGAATCTCATCAACGACCGAACCCATCATCGGTTGCAAAACATCCAAATTCTGCCATAACAGCCCACACACCGGAAACATGCCACTGTTGAATAAAAAACGAACATCACTAACACCAACACAACGCTACCACCAGCACGCGGAGGAGGAGGGGTCGGGATAGAACGGACATGTGCCGATTGGGAAGAAGCTGCGGCGTCGCACATGTATGCTGTCGGGGAAGAAGTGGCGCACATTGTCAGGTGATGTCGACGTCGATGGTGGACCGCGGTGGTGGTGAGTCGGCTGACAATTTGTGGATATATCATCATGAAAGAAGACACGACGTTGAGGTGGGAGAGAAGCTGAGGAACGTATTTATCAATTTAATTCCATTGGAACGTATTGTTCAATTTCATTTTTTCTACCGTGGCCGGTGCAATATTCACTCAATTTATTGTACCAATCATGTGATACGACGGACCCTCAAAAGCCGCCAGATCTTACATAAAAGCTCACCTATATCAGACACCAAAATATTGGAGTTGCTGTCTTTTGTTGTGATGAAAATGGCTTCTTTATCTTATTTGTACGGGAAATCAAATAACGACCCCATACTGAGCTGTGAGCCTTTAAAGAGCTCTCCCATGGATGCATGCATCGAAATGCAGGACCCATCTACAATTTTTTTAGCCTCTGTTTGACAAATGTTTTTAAAAACATGATTTTTATAACACAATATTCTCCACTTATTTTTTAACAAAATATATTTTCCCACTCCACTTTTAAACCACATATTTTACCTAGAAAACATAAAAAATATATGTTTTTAAACACACGACGTTTAAAAAATAGAACCATTTTTTTGTCTTTCCCTCCAACCACCAACTTCTTTTCTCGACTTAAACAAATAGAACCATTTTTTCATCTTCAATATCTTGCACCTTTGTGTTATGACATTGAGTTCAGATTTTAGCCACAACTGATCAAAGCACCATCGTCCAAGGGAATTACAATTAACTACCAAGAGAAAATCACCGAATATCAATGGAGAATAGTTTCTTCAACATGTAGCTTTCTCTCTATTTTTCTCTATCTTACCAAGTCCAATTGAACAAAGTGAAATGCACAATCTATTAAGGACAAAGACCAAATCTAGTTTGATTCAAAATTCAAACAAATGTACAATGTGATATAGACGACACAGAGTGAAAGAGACCACAAGTTCTGTAATATATTGTCCAATAACAATTTGACATGTGAAATTCACATTTACAATTACAATACCAAAAAGTGGATAAATTAATGTATGCACACTCTTACCTGAAATTAATATTATGGGCCCAGGGTACATGATGTAGGCGCACCTACGAAAAAACTCACACAATAATTGAATTCTCAACCACACGGATATCAACTCACGAGAAAACACGCAACGTTTATTCAAAAATCGAAATCCCTTCATAACAGAAGTAAGACAATCTTAAATACTGAAAACCTAATGCCCATGAGCCATTAAACGGACTGGGCTTATTAAAATAAAACGCGAATATAAAAATTAAATAAATAAAGATAGAAAAGTGACGTTTTGAGGCTCTAAACGAGCTAAAACGACTAAAAATCATGTGCGCCGTATGACAAAGTTATGGTCGTTTGAAGTTGCGAAGCTCAACACCTCATGTGCGCCGATCCCAACGATCCAAAAATGCTAGGGCTTGGTCCTGTACGCCATCAGTACATCTCTCAGCGGTGAAAGGGATGGCGGTGTAAAGACCAGTCTCGCTTGGTCAAGGGTTCGAATTCGGTCATTGCCAAATTTAAAGGTAAGCCCTCATCCTACACTCTCGGAGGTATAACCTGCGATTTACATCATTCATCAAAGTCCAGGGCATGGTCGATGGGAGACCCTCAAGGTTGGGGGTCAACCTTTTTTTTTTTTAATATTATGTTTCAAAACCAGAATAGTACGTCTTGACGGCAAAACTTGAGCTAAGATGCTTGCTGAAAAGTTTATTTTGAAGTTTTCCATTTGAAGATATTAACTCTCACCTAAAGTAAATTACCTTTCTTTTTTTAATATTATGTTTCAAAACCAGAATAGTACGTCTTGACGGCAAAACTTGAGCTAAGATGCTTGCTGAAAAGTTTATTTTGAAGTTTTCCATTTGAAGATATTAACTCTCACCTAAAGTAAATTACCTTTCTAGTAAACAACATGCAGGGCATGAGTCTTTTATTGAATTATAATCACGTGTTATTATATCATTAATTAATCTTGATTAGGAGGAATTACTTTTATCTAATCAATCATGAATCAGCTAACTAATCATTTCCCCGACAATTTTTTAATATTAATATACTACTAGTACTTGTATACTAGTAAAGTAAAGTGTTTAAATAGACTCAATTAATGACAATTTGTAGTTTGGAGTTTTGGCACGTTTTATTATTTTGTATTTAAAAATATTATCGTTGTTCATTGAACTATTACGTAAGATTCAATATTATGCCCCCATTCCGAAGCAATTTTATCCAAATTTTAATGTAACGCAAAGTCAACAATTAATTTCAATAATATATTTTATAAATAATACAATTTTTTAATAACACATTTTATAAAATTTTATCAAAATTTACTACAAATCCGGTTCTAATCAAAGAGGGCTATATCATTACATTTACTATATAACTTTCATGATTGTCCCCTTAATAAGGATATGATTTGCAACTTATAATGAGTTGCTGAACACTCCATAAATTAAAGTTAACAATTAATTTTAATCATGTACTTAATGAGATTCAAACTGTTAACCATATATTTCATCAATTTTATCAAAATCTAATAAATATCTGATTTTCATTTCTACGAAAAGTGAGCTAAATAAAAGACCGTTCGGTGGCTCCTCAGCGGAATTTTTTTTATTTTTTGTCGTTTTCTCGATAAGATGTGTGGTTGAAAATTGAAAAGAGAAAATGTGTGTGATTAAAAAATAGTATGAAAAATTGTGTTGTTTATAAATTGGTTTATAAATTGTAATTATTGTAAAAATGATTTCACCTATTTCTATTTTTAGATGTCTGAAAAATAATCATAAATATAAATATTTTATTTATGTATTTGATGTATCAGAATATATTTTTTTAAAAGAAAAACGTAAATTAATCGGTGAACTAAAAATTAGCCATGTCGGCAAAAGCTCGCACGTGCGGGGGAAAAAAAATCATGGGTGACGTAAGATCGAACGGTCACATCAGTACTGTCAACTTTCTACAACATTAATGTTGCCACGTCACATTCATATTTTTTACGGAGAGAGAAAATAAAAGGACCACTGATTTGCGGCTGTGCAATGATAAATTTTTTCCCGACAGTAGCACGTAATGAAACTGGGGCACATGATGTTGAAGGCTTTTGACAAATTTCGGACAATAATAGCCCAATATAGTCTCAATATTTGACAAAAACTCGTGTTGAGACAAGTTCGGGCTCGCTCGAGAAGGGAAAAACTAAGCTCAGACAGCACATGTGATAATCCAGTGTAGTTTATAAACTTTGAAATATGTAATTTATAAATTAAATTATTTTGTTTACGAAACACTTTCATAATAAAACACTAGACTTCAATATTAGAGGCCGTCCAACATACCTAAATTGTAAAATACTTCAAAAAATTACTTAAGATGAAATGAAATAGATGACCAATCATCTAAATCAAATGAGGGACCGTATGTGATGAGATTCGAAGCGCGGAAGAAACGTCGGAAAATTCCGAACTCAGGTTATGGCTAGACGGTGAAATCATGACCCGATATTCACTACGCGATGACTCGACGATGCGGAATAAAGAACCACTACTTTCGAAACGTCAGAGGATTTGCCCAATCTCCTTGATAAGTCTCTGATTTGAACGCTACAAATATTCTAGCAAATATTTGATAAATTCGATATTTAAACGCCACAAGAAATATTCTTGATAAGTTCGAAAAACATAAGAATCCACCTATATGTTTTATTGAATCCTCAATAAACTGTTTAATCAAAATCAAATCTGATTACAATGAACGGAAAATAAAATATAAATAAGCAAAACTAAAACCTATCAACCCTAACTGATTCAAAATAGAATTCTAATTAAAGTAAAATAATAAAATAGACAAATAACTTAAAAATACGCAAAAACTCTAATTTTCGTCTGCATAATTGACTTGTTGTTTTGAAGCCCTAAATGATGGAATTTTGCCATAAAATCAGTCGGCTCAAGGGCTTCTACCAATGAGTTTTGCTTAGTGGCCCATTTCTACTTGAAAAACACATATTATGCATCTAATTCCGACATGGTTGACTGGACTGCACTTTTATTTGGCTTGAATATTTAACTTTCTGTCAAGCCCTCTATGACTCCAATTGTCGAGGGTCCGGAACACATCATACCCTCCTTCTTTAGGATGATTCGTCCCGAATCATAGCTTTGTTCCTTTATGATGAGATCCCAGTCGGGGAATCTCGTCGAAAACGCGGAATAACGACAATTAAAACCTAAGAAAGATCTAAATCAGATCTGATACGAAAATAACAAGAATACGAATAAAGAAACGGAAATTAAAAAATAGATTTGACGGTAAAACCTTGACCCGGCAATCACGACGCAATTAATTGACGATGCGGATTGAAGAACCAAGATTGGTGAACGCCACAAGGGATGTCAATTCCTTGATAAGTTCGAATTTGGAAACGCCACAAATATTCTTGCGAATATTTGATAAGTTTGTTGGAAGAACGCCACAAAGATCGAATATTTGATAAATTCAAGAAAAAGGGAATAAACTCAACCTTTCAATTTTGGAGAATCCTCTCACAAATTTTATTAATCAAACTCAACTTCCTTTTTTACAATGAATTGAAAAAGCGTATAAATAAGCAAAATAACCAAGCATCTAATTTACTCAAAATAGAATTCTAATTAGACTAAAATTCTAAAATAGGAAAATAACCAAAAACTAAAAAGGAAATAAAATAATTATAAAATTCCGGAAAATATGGCGCTGCTTGTTTACGGCCGTGACGAAATCTGGTACGGTCGTAAAGGCCTTTCTGATTAAATTTATGTTATTCTTTACGGCCGTGACACAATGCTTACGGCCGTGAAATTCCTTCAGTTTGCATGTTACGGCCGTAACTTCCAGGCTTACGGCCGTAAGCCTCGTTCTTCCAAAATTCATCCTTTTTCCTCGTTAATTGATTACGGCCGTGATTGTAAGATTTACGGCCGTGAAGGTCTTCTTTTACGGCCGTAATGGATTTTCTGCATAAATAATTTCTTTTACTCGATTCGGCTCGATCCGTCCCTCTTCTCGGGTTCGACCCCAACACGGAACTTACTCCGTTTTGCACGTAGATCACTATCATATTGCCGATGGCTCGACTTCGCCCTTCGATGCCTGGTCCGGATCACATCATACTCCCTCTCTTGAAAAGGATTCGACCTCGAATCCATTTTTGGTCGACTTTTCAGACTCCTCCTGCTTTTTCGGGCTCGATGATCACGTGTAAGCTTTGTGCAATCCTTTAGACTTTTGGGCTGCTTATTCTGGCCAATAAATTTCTGCCCCGTCTTAAATTCATGGCTTGATTTATGTCCCTGCAAAATAGATTTTAAAGAACTGTGGAGGGAATCGTTAGCTCGGTTAAGTGCAAGGTGTGGATCCTCGTACACCAACCTATGTGCAAATAAACTCAATTTGGGGGTGGACTCTCTTTTCTTTTTGCACTCATTCTCTCATTTTTCTGAGGTCGTAGCCTCAACTCTCTTGTTTTCAACTTTCACACCCTCTCCTTTTTCTGAGGTCGTGGCCTCAACACTCTTATTTCTTTTTTCAAACTCACTTTTCATTTTCAATTGATCATTTTGAGCTTCTTTTGGAGATAACGGAACAAGTGTAAATTTCTTCCCACCCTTCACAAATGAATATTGATTCTTAAACCCATCATGCACTACCCTCCCGTCATGTTGGCAGGGTCGCCCCAACAATATATGACCAACATGCATAGGTACCACGTCACAGACCACCTCATCCTTATAACCCTCGATGGCAAAATTGACCATAGCCTACTTATTTACCTTAATTTCCCCTGACTCGGTCATCCATTGCAATTTATAAGGGTTTGGATGTTTCATCAAGCTTAAGCCCAATTTATTAATCAACATTGTACTAACCACATTAGTACAACTTCCCCCGTCAATCACCATACCACAAGCCTTTTTGCCCACCAAGCACCTAGTATGAAAAAGATTATCCCTTTGCTCACCAATTTCATCCACCCTAGCCCTAGCACTAAGGACACGCCGATTAACAAGTGATTCTTTTTCAGGATAGGTCAATCCTTCCTCATCACTACTACTAGCTCCATCATCCACTAACTTAGGCATTCCCTTAAATTCATCATCGGAACGAATTTCACCATTATCACGCAAGATCATTAGCTTCCTATTTGGACACTGGGATGCTATATGACCCATACCCAAGCACTTAAAACATTTAATATTTCTATCCCGAGTAGTTTGAGAATCAGAAATATTTTTACCTTTCGTTGTAGGCTCCTCCTTCCCTTTCAGGTTATGTTCAACGTTGGATTCCTGCTTAGGTTGTGATGTAGGATAAGATGGTGAGTGTCTTGCTGCCCCCTTTCGCCTTAGCTGCCTTTCCACCTTCATGGTCATATGCACCATATCCTCTAGCTCCACATAGTGTTGCAGCTCAATGACATTGGCAATATCTCTATTCAGCCTACTCAGAAACCTAGCCATTGTAGCTTCCCGATCCTCCACCACGTTAGCCCGAATCATCGCCACCTCCATATCCTTATGATAATCTTCTACACTCCTCGACCCCTGAGTCATACCCTGCAGCCTCTGATAAATATCCCTATAATAATGAGTCGGCACAAACCGCTTCCTCATTATGATTTTTAATTCACCCCAACTCACCACCGGCTCCTCAAGGTTCCTCCTCCTACCCGTAACTAGTTGATCCCACCAAATATTTACGTAGTCGGTGAATTCAATCATGGCTAATTTCACCTTCTTCTTTTCCGAATAATTATTACAATCAAAAAGCCGTTCAACCTTTGTCTCCCAATCCAAGTACGCCTCCGGATCACTCCTACCCTGGAACGATGGTAATTTCACTTTAATTTTTCCAAGGTCATCATCAACAACATCTCTACCTCCACGATGCCTCCTAGTATCACGACGCTCCCTATCATGCCTCCTTTCATTCCTATCTTCTCTATCCCTCCTTCGTATACTACCTAAAGATATACTGCCACTTTCACTGCCCATGTCTTCATTATCCACACCAACCTCGCGTCTATTACCTCTCCTAACCCGAGAACCATCATGAGATTGGTCCCGAGGTCTTTGTTCACGCTCTGCACCCCGATTCTCCATCTGTACGATAAACCTCTCAAATTGTGCTCTCATTGCTGCAATATCACCATTACCATGTTCATCCTTTCTATTCACACCCCTGGGCTGTTTCCTGTCTCCAACAGAAGATGAAGATGTGAAAACCTCTCTATCAGACATTTTTAAGACACGAACAAGGAAATTCGGAATATTTGGGGAATATTTGGGAATTTTCGGATTTTTTTTAATCTTCCAGAGAATTTGACTACGAGTATGGCAGAAAAAACGGAACTGGATTTGGACAAAAAATGAAGAAGAAAAACACTTTTGAATTTTTGGGACTGACTCTTGTGGATCAAAATGGAAAAATTTATGACTGACACGAAGAACGCGAAGAACACGAAAAAAAAATCAAGAAACACAAGAATCTGAAATAGATCCAAGCTCTGATACCAGATGATGAGATCCCAACGGGGAATCTCGTCGAAAACGCGGAATAACGACAATTAAAACCTAGGAAAGATCTAAATCAGATCTGATACGAAAATAACAAGAACACGAATAAAGAAACGGAAATTAAAAGATAGATTTGACGGTAAAACCTTGACCCGACAATCACGACGCAATTAATTGACGATGCAGATTGAAGAACCAAGATTGGTGAACGCCACAAGGAATGTCAATTCCTTGATAAGTTCGAATTTGAAAACGCCACAAATATTCTTGCGAATATTTGATAAGTTTGTTGGAAGAAAGCCACAAAGATCGGATCTTTGATAAGTTCAAGAAAAAGGGAATAAACTCAACCTCTCAATTTTGGAGAATCCTCTAACAAATTTTATTAATCAAACTCAACTTCCTTTTTTACAATGAATTGAAAAAGCGTATAAATAAGCAAAATAACCTAGCATCTAATTTACTCAAAATAGAATTCTAATTAGACTAAAATTCTAAAATAGGAAAATAACCAAAAACTAAAAAGGAAATAAAATAATTATAAAATTCCGAAAAATCTGGCGCTGCTTGTTTACGGCCGTGACGAAATCTCTTACGGCTGTAAAGGCCTTTCTGATTAAATTTATGTTATTCTTTACGGCCGTGACACAATGCTTACGGCCGTGAAATTCCTTCAGTTTGCATGTTACGGCCGTAACTTCCAGGCTTACGGCCGTAAGCCTCGTTCTTCCAAAATTCATCCTTTTCCTCGTTAATTGATTACGACCGTGATTGTAAGATTTACGGCCGTGAATATAGGGGTTACGGCCGTGAAGGTCTTCTTTTACGGCCGTAATGGATTTTCTGCATAAATAATTTCTTTTACTCGATTCGGCTCGATCCGTCCCTCTTCTCGGCTCGACCCCAACACGGAACTTACTCCGTTTTGCGCGTAGATCACTATCATATTGCCGATGGCTCGACTTCGCCCTTCGATGCCTGGTCCGGATCACATCACTTTTGTTTCACTTCACCTCCTGGATCAAACGGAAAATTATTACTTCCATGCCAGAGGGATGACCAATAGTATCCTGTAACTTGGGTTACAAGAATGGATTGAAGTAGAAACTCATGTGGGCATTGGTGGTGTTGCCCAAATTTTCAAGCACATTTAACCTGCAAGACAAATTAAATAAAGCGGGGAGGGAAATGTTAGGTTCATGAGGTACAAGGTATGGATCCTTGTATTCATGAATTATCACCGTCAATTCCACCTTTTGAACCACGAGGCCCTTCTCTTCACCTCGTTCTCCTTTTGCAACTTCTTGCTCGCCACCCTTTATCTCTTTTCTCTCAAGCCCGGTTACTTCCTCTAACCCAAGATTTTCTAGCTCATCCACCTCTTCAATTTTTTTTTTCTTTCAAAATACAACCACATCTTCTACCTCCACATTTTTATCACCATACTCATGCACTACCTCATCACTACCCAAATGTGGATTTTTCAATTCAACGCTCAAATCTTGAACTTCAACCTCAACTCCCAATTCAAATTTTGGAGTTTGTTTAGTTGTTTTTAATTTCAACTCTCTCTCCTTCTTATCAGTATCCTTATCCCCATGATGCCTCCTATTACACCACTTTTCACTCTCTTTCCTTACCCTCCGTGAATCTTCTAGTGCTTCCTCTAATGTCAACCCATATAGTACGCATGTTTTCCCTTTCTTAAGGAATTTGTATATGTGCATACTCTTATCATAAACAGCCTCCCTCCTATGTCTCCAAGGTTTTCCCAATAAAATATGAAGAGATTTCAATGGCACCACATCACACCATACATCCTCATTATACCTTCCCTGGGTGATAGGCACTATAACTTGTTTGGTTACTTTGAAATTCCCAAACTCCCTCATCCACGTCATCCTATAAGGTTTATAGTGTGGTTCTAGGGGCAATCATAATTTTTTAACCACGGTGCTACTAACAAAATTAGTAAACCACTTTCCATCAATCGCCAAACTGCACCCCTTATGATCCACATAACATCTAGTTTGAAATAAATAGCTCGGATCATAATCCATCCCTTATGTAACGTTAAAAAATATTCAAGAATGAAGAGGATTTAGACATCAAATAGCAAGAACAACTTTTATTGACTTGGAAGGAAATGAATACCAAGAATTTTAAAGAAACTCAAGAAAATGGTTCTAGAATCTAGGAATGACATTTTTTTTTTTTTTTTTTTTGAATAATGAATTTTCGGAATTAAATAAAAAATAATTTTTTTTTTTAATAAATCCGAAAATTCGACACGAACGCAATAAAACAAACGGAACAGGATTTGGATAAGAATCGAACAAAATAAACACTTTTGAATTTTTGTTGAATTTTTATATGGATCAAACTGAAAAAATTTACTCGGACGAAGAACACTAAAAAAAAAAAGACTCAAAAACAAGATATGGATAATGCTTATGACAGACTTGATGATAAACATAAGAATTAAACTGGATAGAAAAACCTGAATTCAGAGTCCAGCTCTGATACCAGATGATGAGGTTCGAAGCGCGGAAGAAACGTCGGAAAGTTCCGAACTCAAGTTTTGGCTGGACGGTGGAATCATGACCCGATATTCACGACACGATGGCTCGACGATGTGGAATAAAGAACCACGACTTTCGAAACGCTACAAGGATTTGCCCAATCTCCTTGATAAATCTCTGATTTGAACGCTACAAATATTCTAGCAAATATTTGATAAGTTCGATATTTAAACGCCACAAGAAATATTCTTGATAAGTTCGAAAAATATAGGAATCCACCTATATGTTTTATTAAATCATCAATAAACTGTTTAATCAAAATCAAATCTGATTACAATGAACGGAAAATAGAATATAAATAAGCAAAACTAAAACCTATCAACCATAACTGGTTCAAAATAGAATTCTAATTAAAGTAAAATACTAAAATAGGCAAATAACTTAAAAATACGCAAAAACCATAATTTTCGTCTGCATAATTGACTTGCTGTTTTGAAGCCCCAAATGATGAAATTTGGCCATAAAATCAGTCGGTTCAAGGGCTTTAGCCCATGATTTTTGCTTAGTGGCTCATTTCTACTTGAAAAACACATATTATGCATCTAATTTCGACATGATTGATTGGACTGCACTTTTATTTGGCTTGAATATTTAATTTTCTGTCAAGTCCGCTATGACTCCAATTGTCGAGGATCCGGAACACATCAGTATGTATTTTTGATATTACGATATAGGCAGTAATAACTTTTTCACCCATAGTACATCGTGATCGCCTCCGGCTAGGACCGTGGCCCGTGAGTCAATTTTCGGATTGATGAAAGAAATTATAAGTGGAGACAAAGAAATGGAGGTCCATATATGAGGGCCATTTAAAACCTAGAAAATCTTGAATCTTTCTTATTGTGACCACTGACCAATGCAATTAAATAACAATTTCAGGACCACATGAACTGAAATCCTAAAATTTCAACGCTCCATTAATCCATTAATTATCATTCTCATACAAATAATGCAATTATGAATATGTTGCTCTTCCAACAAGCACTTCCAACTTATTGTTGAGTGTAAACAAACACTCAAGTGTTCTTAAGAAGGCAAACTTTAGTAAAAGTTTTTTTGTTTATAAACAAAGTATGTGATGTTTTCGAAATAAAATATGTTATTAAAAATTGATTTGGGAAAATCTATTTTTTATAAATTTATTTATAAAAAGTGATATGAGGAAATATGGTAGCATTGGACGTGATATTGAACAAACTTATAACATGACTCTTTTAAACATCGTATAACTTCGTTTATTTCATCGTGCCAGAAATAAAACCGATTATGACTAGCTTTTGAAGGGCAAAACATTTACGAGAGTTTCATTTTACACACTTGCCTTTGACTTCAGTTTATTTTACTCAATATCTACAAAGAAACTTTGGAAGAAAATTATTTCCTTTTTTAATAAAAAGAGATGTACATTTTACATGCAAACGCATCGACTCAATGGTAAAATTAGACTAATAATAGTTAGGATTTCCCATCTTCAACTCAAGGACAATTATTGACGCAATTATAAGTCGAGGTTGAACATTGTTAACTCGTTTTTTTAAAATTCCATCTAGTATTATTTGTGTCAAATGCTCAATATTTTGTGATGGATTATTTCAAAAGCCCACATCTGTTTATTAGTTTGGTCCAACAAGATCATGAACTGCTTTTACAAAGGATCATGGTCCAAAGAAGAACAGCACTTTCTCTCTTTAATTTGAAGTTCATTATTTTCCTTTTTCCGGATACGAGGCTTATAATCATTTTGAACTTAAACTTTAAATGAAGTTGTGAGTATAAACTAAGGCTCCATTCGCTTAGTTTTATAATTTCAAATTATAATTGACAAAATTTTTTAAACCACGCACATTTTCTCTCTCCAATTTTTAATCACACATCTTACCAAGAAAATCCAAATAATATACATTATAAATCAAATTTCATTTATTTTAGTTGCCAAACGAAGCCTTATACAACTCAACTTTAGAATTTATTGGTACTTAACGGCTTTTCAAGTTGAACACAACATGTTTAGACCCTATTCGGCGGCTTCATTAATTTGTAGTTTAAACTCCAATTTAAACTGCACAATTTCTCAAATCACTTTTTAATCACACATATTTTCTCTATTCAATTTTTAACCACACATTTTACCTCGAAAACAACAAAAAAATCTTCTCTCTCCTCTTTAATGAGCCGCCGAACACACTATTATTCTATATTCTGGGAGATATATCTAACACAATAGTTTTCAACTGTCTTTATCCATTGCCTGAATTTTCATACTAAACTTGAGCACAAACATGTAGTGCAGGTATTTTTATTAATATTGGATTCAACAAACCTCGAAATTTTGAAAAAGAATTTATATATTCTGAGAGAAATGTCTTAACACGAGAGTTCAAAATGCATATTATAAATCTTAGTCACTGACAAAAAAAATAAAAAATAAAAATGATGATCATTATATTTATGAATATTGCAAATATTTTGCACATCTCCCATGACTTTGTTCTATTATCAAATACTCATTATGGGCATTTAGAAGAATCAGAAAGAAATAAATCAAGGATGTTTGGACCTGGAATTGTTCAAGAGTGATATTTGAGTGTGCAAATGGTTGAATTATTTGTAAGCAGTTTGACTCTGATGCTAGATATGGATGGATGGTTAACACTCTGTAAAGAAGAATTTCTCATTGTGAAATTGAAGAAGTAGAAGCAAAATTAAGGCTAGAGAGGTTTTGGACTAATTTCTACTTACATGGAAAAATAGGAAACCAAATGAGCCGTGGCTTTCGGGCTTGCTTTGTAATTTAAGGGAGATTCTTTGTTGGTGTTGAGGTGTTTTTCCTGGAAAATTGTTCCTTTATTGTGTCATTTTTAGGTAAACTAACAATAATGTTTTATGAATGAAAAATATGAATAAATTGTCCTTTTTTTTTTTTTTTTTTTAAAGCCTTCATCCAGACATCACCGAAGAACTCCTTTTAGAAAAGCTCTCTGAACATGGACAAATTATAAGCTTAGCCATCTTAAAAGATGAGAATGGAGCATGAAGAGGCTTTGGATTTGTCAACTTCGAATGGTCCCTTGTTTAATTGTTTTAGTAATTTGTTTTCTGTACATTTCTGATTGTTGTTGTTGTTTGGTTGGAAATTATTATTATTATTATTTTTTTAAGTTCAAATTCTTCGATGTGATTTGTTGTTTTTAGTTTTGAACTTCATTTTTCCAGACAAAGCTGCTCTTTTATTTTTATCAATGAGTTGCAGTGTGCATGATTCTTAAAGTAATTTGTTTTCTCTACATCTAGATTTCTGATGGTTACTGGTGTTTGGGTTGAACGTGGAAAGGGGTTTTTTGAAAGGCAGTTCCAGTGAACTCGAACCATACTCGTTGTCGCTGGAGTGTTGTATTAGTGTCCCTTTGGTTTCTTGTGAACCTATATATAATTAGGGACTTTGAGTTTCTGTAAATCCATATATATAATTAAAGAGTTTAGCCCACGTTTTTTTTTCTTTTTTTTTTTTTTTATCGGAAAAGAGTTTAGCCCACGTTGTTGTAGATTAGGTGGTCAATGGAGAGTTTGAGTACAATTTCATTGTCTTTAATTTTCTACGGAGTTGACAAATTAATCAATCCAACTGTAGAGACCAAACAAAGCCTAAATGTGTTTTAATTAATTTATTGTCTTTTTACGTCCTTATATTATTTTAAATAAATTTCAAGTTGACTTCGCAGGGGTATAAGCAATGAAGAGAAACTTCATTTGAAGAGAAAATTATTGTCACAATTGAGAGAAGAGAATTATCAGATAAAGTCTAATAATAGATGCTTCTGTATAATCTAATCTTAGTTTATGCCTGCAAGACTATTATGCTTGTAGTGGAATCTATATGAGAGATGAAAAAGTGCCAAACGTTCAATTTTACTTTTGTTTCGAATATAGCAGACAATGATTGGAGTTTTGGATTTATTTTACTTCGAAGTTTTTAAGATTTTTTTTTAACAAATTCATATTTGTTAACATTTAATGTCCGCAGCTTCCTTGGGGTGTTTGCAAACAGTAGCAACTATATGATGTTAGTTAAGTAGCCATTTTTTATTGCTCAGTCACTCTAAACAGGAGGTTTATGCTGATTAAGATAATGACAATACTTGCTTGTTGTATGGTAGATTATTATTATTATTTAAAAAAAAAAAAATATGAATCCAGCAAAGACACACTTCATCTTCTAAAAAGACAAGGGTGGATTTCAACTGTGGCTGAATTTTTTTATGATTCTATCATGAATTGAGCTCACCATGTGTGTAATGTTAAATTGTTACCAATATGTTCTTTGGTGTTGCCATGCTATTTAATTCCAAGCAATGGTTCTATCATTTCCCTAGGAGATAATGGTGAGTTGCAGGATCAGTTTCTTCTCCATCAAATCTTTTCCCCTGCTCATATTTTTTTATACATGCTAAAAATGAAAGATGTATTATTGTTCTACTTGTTTACTTCAATACCTTAGTTATATACTATTTTGCTTGTAAATTCATTTGTCTAATTTATACTAACACATCCCATATTATTTATTCCAAGGTATCAAATTGAAAGTAATTGTATGTCTTAAATGAACATTTGTTTTTGTGATTATGTATAGGCCACTCCTATCAGTGGCAGATCTAGGACTAAAGTCCAACTAAAGCGGTCGATGGTTGATCGTGGACCGATGATGAAGGATGACGGCGCAATAACTAAATTTTTTATTTAATATTTAATTAAATAATATTAAAAACTAATCAATAAGTGTATCATCCTAAAATATAAAAATATAATCCAATACAAAATAAAATAAGAGGTAAAATAGGTTGATACTTTCGTTTAGGTTGAAAAAAGTTCCATAATAAGTGTATCATCCTAAAAGATAAAAATATAATCCAATACAAAATAAAATAAGAGGTAAAATACGTTGATACTTTCGTTTAGGTTGAAAAAAGTTCCATAATATGCAAATCAATAATCACAAATCAAATCAAATATTCATCAAATCACAATTCACATTTCACAACATTTAATTAATAATCATAATTCACAAATCAAATCAAATAATCGTCAAATCTCAATTCACAACCTTTAATCTATAATCACAATTCGCAAATCGAATAAAATATTCACCAAATCTCAATTCACAATTCAAGCAAGGGGAATATGAGGCTCACAAGTAATGAAATTGCAAAAAATTAAAACTAACATTTATTATTATGCAGTTAAATAATATTAAAAAATAATCAATCAATATTAGATAATGAAACAAATATTACAACAAATAAAGCTCAAATCATAAAAGTCAGACTAAAAGAAATAGATGTACCCTTGATAGATTTGGGCCAATTTAATAAGGCCCAACCAAATCAAACTAAGTAAAAGCTCAAAACTGACTCTTTCTTCTTCCCCTGCTTGTGGCCATGGCTCCCGACAGCTTTCTTCTTCCCAGTGGAGGCGTGGAGCAACCGCCAATCAACAGACAAAAAAGGCTCCGTATATAAAAACTGACCTTAAGCTGTTCCCATCTTCGACATCTCATGATTCTCATCTCAGATTCTCAGTTTCCTATTTTAAAAAAATAAAAAATTTAAAACCTCTGCACAACGTCACAGGCACGCCCGCGGTCCACCGCCTAGAGGTGGATCCGCCACTGACTCCTATTGCATTTGATGATAATATGATATGTAATTAGGTCATAACTTCTAATGCAACATCAATATAGAATTTCTTTATGCGGAAACTAAGTCATGATTTTTCATTCATCGTCGTCTTTGATTATGTTTTTTTTGTCGTTCGTTATCTTTTGAGATCTTATTCATCCTTGATCACACAGTCCGTTGTGGACAAATACCGGCAAAATCAATGATTTTTTAATTTTTTTTCCTTTAAATTTGTGCACATTTTTTGACGAAGGGAAATCAATGCATTAGGTGCTACAAATTGCTATTTTGTAGTTATGTTATGCCTTCATTGCTGTTGGTTTTTATTTTTTTTGGAATTTTAAACCCTTCTAGTTCCAAGGGTATGACCGATTTGTCCTAGGAAAACATTTTGATTGAGTATTTTTACATTTTACGTCAATCAATTTTGTGGCAATGTATGCTATTTTTTTCCAACTCAATGGTTTTGTAACAGGATGATGCTCATCTTCTACAGAGAGTCCCAGGTGAGGAAAAAATTCTGATATGCAGTTTGCAGTTTATTATTCAAAAAAGCAAGTTTGACCCATTCTTTCATTTTACATATTAAAAAATGAGCCAAGGGCATTGTAGAATTCATTAGTTACGTCTATAAGATATTTTTAAGTTCATTTTTTAGTTAGTTCTGGAATTTTGTTGATCTTGTTGACTTTAGAACAAATTGATGTTAAATACATTTTAGTATTAATTAGTGCTTTCATTGAACCCATACTCGAACAAGTACTTGTCCCTAATCTCTTTTACCTTCTTATGGAACTCACATCGCATAGAATTAGGCATACAGTTCCATTCATCCTTTTATTGATAGTTGGGAAGAATGTAGCCCAAGGAAGTGAAGTAACATGGTTAATGTTGCATAGATCAAAAAAGTATCTAGGAGATTTAGAAATGTAGAAAAATTTTGAAGCTGAAATTGCAAAGTATTGGCTAAAATGGGGAAGCCCATGGAGGTTAGTGAATAATGTCATATATGATTCTATTCTCAATGCATAATATATTTCGCTTATGAAGTTTCGAGCATTGTTGTTGGTCATTCTTCATGGTCACCTCCAGCTAAACGCACTTTATTCCCACCGGATACTGCACTATCACCAACAAAGAAGAAATAGAATGATAAGCTTGGCTAGAATTACTTAAGTATGAATTTATCATTCATGAACTATGATCTTTTGTATTATGAAGAGTATAATTCCGATCTTTTGATTATCACTGGTGTTGTATTTAAATAAGCAACAATACATCAGTTTGAATATCAGAAATAGTATTATATTTATGTGAAGTTAATTCTATAAATATTATTAGTTGTTCATCAAACATTCTTCCATTCCTTCTTCTTACTTATTCTTGTTGGTAAGAATTGCATATATATATATATATATATATATATATATATCACTATTATATATAAATCTCACTTTTAAAGTTACTATTGCTAAGGACCAAAAATGACACTTTTAGGCTAAGTCTAAGAAAACATGCTTTTTCTTCCAATTACGATATTTCTATCTCTGGTTTTCTTACCCCTCCTCTTCCAGAATCTTCAGGGCCGTTCTCTTTATGTTTCGATTTTGGATTTTGAGTTTTGAATTTTGGATTTTGGTTGTTTGTTTTGGGATTGCTGAAAACATGTTCTCTTTGTGATTTTGGAAAACTGTTTTAAAAAATAGAAAACTGAAAATGCGTTTACTTTGTAATGTTTTGATATATTTATTTTGTGATATATTATATGTAAAAAATGGTTGATTTGTTAAATTACATTAATTTTAATGTTAATAAATCAATTAATTCTCTATGTCAATAAATTCATCATTAATATTGTTTCAGCTAAACAAAAATTTAACTCCATACCAACAAAATCTTAACATGGATCTATATATAATGGAAAAATAACATAAGAACTTCAAGTGAAGGAAGTGTGATGAGAATCGAGAAAGTCAAACCTCGATGCGCAAGCATGCAGGACCCATGACAAGATCCGATGCCAAGGAGGTTCAAGATTCGAGGCTAAACAAGTAATTAAAGTCAAGAAAAGCAAGCCGAGAATCAAGTTGGAGCCAAAAAGAAGAAGAAATTGGACTCAGCCAATTTTGGTCGACCGAAAGTCATTCCGGTCGACCGAAAGTCTGCAGAGATTTTTTTAAGGCAGCCTCAGTCGCGTTCGGCTGAGGCTTGGTCGACCGAAAGTCAGTCCCATTTCGGTCGACCATGTGATCGACCGAAAATTGTTCGGTCGACCGTGTCGGTAGACTAAAACACCCCGTTTCACAAAAACGGGGTTTTTGTTGCAATTTCCACAAAAACGGGGTTTTATTGCAATTTCCGAAATTTGCACTTTTTACCTAATTTTGTACATTATATACTCTTTTGTTTTCATTTGTAAAGATAACTTTGATGTTCATGATGAATTGATCTTTGAAAGACTCCCTTCTTGAGGTAAGGTTAAACCTCTTTGATCTTGTATTTTCTTGAAATTTCTTCAACTAAATCTAGGGTATTATTATTCTTGTATTTGTTGTTGATTTTCGCCACCTTGAAATTTGTTTGATTGATACCCATTGGGCTAGGGTTTGTTAATCCTTGAATTTTGGGTTAGATTTAAAATTGGGTTAATGTGTTTATCCTTTATTTTACCATTTTAGCTTTCTTGGGTTGGTATTAAAATTGTTGTGGGAATTTTCGGTCAATACACCGAAGGGGTTCGCATCATTTGGTATCAGAGCTTGACTCTAATTTGGTAAACATATCTTTACATTATTGTTGTCAAAAAAAAAAAAAAAAATCCGAAAATTGGGAAAAATTGAAGAAAATTTGTATGCCCATGAGTATTTATTGATCATTACATATTGTGTATATTGATTGTTGAATTTGTTGAGGGTTTCCATTAGCCAAACACTTACAAAGCCTACACTTTTCAAATTGTGTATTCAAAGTGTTTGATCAATTGTCCCAAAGAAAAATACTCCATTAGTGCCTTATTGTTCAATACCCATATATTGCTAATTACTTGGGGCTATCCAATTCCCATCATTGAGATTGTGTTATCAACATTTTATTCCATATATCACTTGCTCCATACATTGGAAAATTGTTGATCATTCATTCCTTACCACATTTGAGTTGTTGGGGGCATTCATTTATCCACATTATACACATTCAAGGCCATTCAAGATTGAGTACATAGTGTTTGATAAATTGCCTCATTCAAAATTTACACTCTTTGTGCTTATTGTTCTACATCTATGCCTTGTCTATTATTTGTGGTTTATCAATCCCATTGCTAAATTGTGTTCCTAACATCCCATCCCACATAAATATTGTTCATTTTGAGTTTAGCAAGCACATAAATTCTACTTGCTATTTGTATCTACTTGTTATAAATTCCTTCTTCCTTTGTTTGTGATTTCCTTGACTTCACAAGAATTATACTTTGTGGTTTAGTTGATTACCTTCCTTGGAGAACTTGAGAAAGGAAATTTTGAGTGGAAAAAGGCAAGAGTGGTGAGCTCAGTAGAGGGTAAAAGCCTAAATTGAGTGAAATATGAGTGAAAATTATTCTTGTGAGAACACTTTCACACTTGCACATCATGTCAAATTCCAATGCTCAAACTCAAGATTTGAAGTACTTGTTACAAAATCTTTCAACCACCCTGGCTAGAAAAATGGAGAAGATTGGGGTGAGTTGGAAAATTTAGGAACAAGATGGGAGAGTTTATCAACTAGTATGGGTGAAGAAAATAGGGATGGTAGGAGAAGGTTGAGGGATAAATTTGGGAACATTGTGTATAGGGATGGAAGTAGAAAAACAAATGGGAAGTTGAATAGGAAAATTAGAATGAATGTTTGGGAAGATGAAGGGGATGGTGAACAAAATGGGAGTATGAATAGGAAAAGAAGAGAGTGGTTAGATGATAGGAGAAATGAAGTTGATGAAAATATTGATAGTGCGAGAATGCAAAATTCATCATTCCATGGAATGAGTAAAAGTGGAGAAGTAGAAGAAGGTTGGAGAATGAGTAGAAGAAGAAGAGAATGGGTAGATATGAGTGGAGATGGGATGGATGAGAATGTTGATATTGAGCAAATGAAGACTTCATCATTCCATAGGAGGGAATGTAGTGAAAGTAGAGAAGTAGTGGAGGATATAAATGCTAGGCCACCACAATCTATGGCCTATACTAATGAGGTGGAGGAACATGTGAAGGATAATTTCTACACTAGGTGCCTAGTGAGTGATAAACCATGTAGTCTCATGATAGATGGGGAGATTGACACTAATTTGGTGAGTGCTAGTAGGGTAGAGAAATTGGGGTTATCGGTTAAGAAGCATCCTAATCCCTATGTATTGCAAAGGTTGGGTGATGATGGGGGAGTGAGAGTGAGTGAACAAGTTCTTCTTGCCTTCAACATTGGATCCTATTGTGACCAAGTGATATGTGATGTAGTTCTCATGCACACTACACACATAATTTTGGGGCGACCTTGGCAAAGTGATAGGAGTGTGACACATGACAAGAGGAAGAACCGGTGTAGCTTCCAAATGGATGGAAAAAAGGTTGTAATCCTATCTTTGAGCCCGGAAGAAGTATGCAAAGACCAAATGAAGCTCAAGAAGGAATTTGAGGAAGAAAATGAGAAAAAGAAAGAAAAAGAAAATGAAGAAGAAGAAGAGAAGAAGAAGAAAGAAAACAAAAATGAGAGCATGAGAGTTGGGGCCACGTCCCTAGAAAAAGGAGAGGCGATGAAGGTTGGAGCCACGACTCCAGAAAAAGGAGAGGTAAGAGAAGAACCGAGAGTTGGGGTTCCTACCTCAGAAAAAGGTGAGGAGGTGATGAGTGCCATCAAGAAAATTGAGAGAAAAGATCACTCCAAAATATTCTTTACTCTTGAGTATTCTAACAATTCCCTTCCTAGTTTGGTTATTTCTTTGTTGCAGGAAATTGTGAGGCCAATTTATCAAAGCAACAAAGAACTCCAAAAGCATGCCTTATGGAAGAAATTCTTGGAAACATTTTCCTACAACGACAAGTACAATCGAGGTAAACAAAATGAAATAACCAACGTCGCATCAAGGAGGTATGCTCCTAGCAATTCCTTAAATGCAAGGTTATTGTGTTTTGAATACATTAGAGGGTTGTATGATCTTGATATAGATTTGATAAGTATGTTGTTGACTTGTGAAAATGTAACATGTGGTAGGGATCATTTTCATGATGAATGCTTAATTTGTAAATGCAACTTTTTGCATGTGCCCAGTTACATAAGTACCAAATCCTTGTGTGAAAATGTTGCATATAGTACATTTCATGGGCATGTTGAATCCTTATTTTGTGAAAATATGTTTGACGTGCATATTTGCTCTCTAAAGAAATTGCTAGCTAGGGGAGTCCATGGGAGAAATTTATTGAGATGTCTTGGTGATAATAGGACTTCACTTCTAACATTTCTTGATGCCCCCTCATTTTATTTTGAACATGTTAAGGGCATGCATGTTAATAATCCAAATTTGTTAAACATTTATGAATCATGTTGTGAGCGATATCTTGATGAATTCTATGGGCATGATAATTATTTGTTTTGGAAAATTGGATTGTTTCTTTTTAAATGTGCCATGTGCAAATTGCTAATGGGAGAGGCACATGATAGTTGTTTGATGGGGCGATTTAAAATCAACGGGGTCTTAGGGGTATTATGTGATCAATTTTATTGTCCTAATTTGAAGATTGGTGTTGAACATATTTGCACTTGTTGTAAATACCTAACTTGCAAAATGGCCAAAATTAAGTTTAAGTTTTTGCCCCAAGAATTTCATACATATTTGGCCATCATGAGTAAACATTGGGTTACTTATTATATGAATTTTATAGTAGGTTTACTTGGAACAAAGAAAGAAAATGATGCTATTATTGTGATTGTTGGTAGGAGTATTAAAATGTCACATTTGATTGCATACCATGAAACCAACAAGGTCATTAACATAGTTAATTTTTTCTTTCGAGAAGTCGTGCATTTGCACGAAGTTCTGTTCTTTCGAGAAGTCGTGCATTTGCACGAAGTTGGTGCTAATTTTGTGGTTGTTAAATTTGCTTGCAATTTAATTGCTCATCATATTAGCAAGTTTTCTCCACTTAAAATTGCTTGTGACTTTAACCTATTAACTCTGTTGAACTTTATGCATATGTTTATTGAAGAAAGAGTTGGTTTAGGTGGCCAAGAGAATGCACCTTTGGTAGGAAGCATATTCCATTTGACCCGAGCGGCCGGATGTATTCCCATTCGTGGAAGGAGCGACCCCCCGATCAAATAAAATCCAAATTGCTACTTTGCAGTGTTGGCACATCTCAAGCTTTTGGAAACGCCTACAAGTTGATTTTGCACGGTGAGTATGAAATTTCAGTTACATTTATTGTGTCTGAATTTTCTATTTTTATTGTAGGTGTTGATTCGTGGTCGAATCTCTTTCGAGATGGAGGAGATGATGAGAATCGCGAAGGTCCAATTTCATTGCATGAACCTGTGATCCACAATGTTGCAAGATCAAAGTTCAAGGAGTCTCACGATATTGCACTCAAGCAAGATTCGAGGTCGAATCCTTTTCAAGAGGGAGGGGATGATGAGAATCGAGAAAGTCAAACCTCGATGCGCAAGCATGTGGGACCCATGACGAGATCCGATGCCCACGAGGTTCAAGATTCGAGGCAAAACAAGTAATTAAAGTCAAGAAAAGCAAGTCGAGAATCAAGTTGGAGCCAAAAAGAAGAAGAAATTGGACTCAGCCAATTCCGGTCGACCGAAATTCTGCAGAGATTTTTGAAGGCAGCCTCAGTCGCGTTCGACTGAGGCTTGGTCGATCGAAAGTCCCATTTTGGTCGACCGTGTCGGTCGATCGAAACACCCCGTTTCACAAAAACGGGGTTTTGTTGCAATTTCCGAAATTTGCACATTTTGCCCAATTTTGTACATTATATACTCTTTTCTTTTCATTTGTAAAGATAACTTTGATGTTCATGATGAATTGATCTTGAAAGACTCCCTTCTTGAGGTAAGGTTAAACCTCTTTAATCTTGGAATTTCTTCAACTAAATCTAGGGTATTATTATTCTTGTGTTTGTTGTTGATTTCCGTCACCTTGGAATTTGTTTGATTGATACCCATTAGACTAGGGTTCGTTAATCCTTGAATTTTGGGTTAGATTTAAACTTGAGTTTAGGTGTTTATCCTTTATTTTACTATTTTAGCTTTCTTGGGTTGATATTAAAATTGTTATGAAAATTTTCGGTCAATACATCGAAGGGGTTCGCATCAAAGTGTCTCACATTTACTCAAAAATAATAATAATAAAAAAAATTAAAAAAAAAATCTTAACATGGATCTATATAATGGCAAAATAACATAAGAACTTCAAGTGAAGGGAGTGTCTCACTTTTACAAAAATAAATAAAAAAATAAAAAAAATTAACAAAAAAAATAATCTTAAAATGGATCTATATATAATGGAAAAATAACATAAGAACTTCAAGTGAATGAAGTGTCTCACAAAAAAAAAAAAAAAAAAATCCAAAACGTGCGTTTTGGTCATTTTTGACTTTTTAACACAAAATATCCGAAACGCAATAAACTCGTTTTGAGTTTCATTTGTATTTTTTTTTGGTATTTTGGAAAACGCGTTTCTGAAAATGGGCAAAGTGAACTCGTTTTCGATATTTCCAAAAATCGAAAACTCAAAACGGGCTAAAAACAGCAAAGAGAACGGGGCCTTCGTTTCTCATCTCTCCTCCTCCACACACACACACACACACACACACACTCTCTCTCTCTAAACTCCAAGAAATCCGAAGGCCGAAACCCAAGTCTTGAAGATTTGCTCACAAATCAGTGTTGTTGTGTAGACACCCACTGCGGCGAGAGGTTTAAGAAGTGAAGCTCCGATGACGAGCCGACGAGAAGGACGACTGAGTGGAAATCACATGCCTCGAAGCTAGTGGCAGCGACGACGTTCATAACAGCAGATCCTGCAAATTCCCGACAGATGGTTAGCAGTATAATTGTGGAATCTGAGAAAATTTCAAAATAAAGACTGTATGAGTTATTTGAATTGATTTTTTTAATTTGTTCAGCTATAGTTCGCAATCATTGATGAATGTTCTGATTATATAATTCAGCATCACTTGGGTTCCAATTTGAAGCATGTTTCCTAAGAGTATTGGTAGACAAAGTTCCCTACTATAATTTAATGGTGGTATGACCTTTTATGAATTATGTTCAAGAAACAGGAACCAAGTTTTAATAGATATGCAGATATGCTCTGTTATATGTAACTTTTTGTTTGCAATGTCAATAATGTCTCCGTGTGAAGTCGAATCTTGATTTTTTTACATTGACCCTCCTAACCTATGAAAATGTTAATGGCTTTTTCCTTTCTGTGGTATGTATGTGTGTTTTCATTATTTTGAGGGGGTGGAGTGGCAAGCTTATCTAAAGGGAAATTGATTATCCTTGCTTCTGAGACTAATGATTCTTGAAATATAAACTTGAAACAATTGTTGAATTTCTTCATATGAACATATTTAGAATCTGGATTTTCTCTTCTATTTGTATGGGCAATGATGACCATTATAAAACTTTTTGATTTTCTTAAGCAAAGAGTGGTATTTGAGATTTATGTTGGGTAAAAAGCTGGAATAAATGTTTAATTTATTGCCCATGTGTGTATATATTTTATCATATGTTCCTAGATTTAAGCATAGCATAAATTAGTGACATTGAATATTTGTACTCCTGTGTAATTTCATCACATTTGTTAGTCAATTATTCATTTAAGTAGTTTACAAAATTCATTTGCATAACGTCTATCCATGAATGATGAGCATTTTCCTGATTTTGAACATTTACAGATCGAACGAAAGATTTCAGCTTCACTTTATGCAATGAATGGCATAACTGAATACCATGATAACATCCATGATTCGAATGATCCTTTGGGGTATATTTCCACACTCTGCCAAATGTACTGTTCCGTAGATTAATTTATTCATATTTAATTTATAAACTGACATAACTTGATCATATTTTCGACAGAATGTAGCAAAACTTTAGATTCTCCGAAAAATTATAGGACCAGGAACATCCACAGTGTTTGTGTGCCACTAATTCAGTTTATATTTTGAATTATCAAGAGTCATTTGAAAAATGGAAAAAACTCGAATTTTCCAAGGTCCTACTGATGCAATTTTCATTTTTTTTTTTTTGGATCATAGTTATTTTCTTGCTGAATGAGCTTTACCATTTGTATTCATTCAACCTTTTTCATAAATTCAATTATTAATTCTTTTGGTTGATTTATTGCATTTTTTGTCTTTGGTTTTAGGGATGGTAACAATTTGAATATGTGGACCATGATTTGAGTGGTCTCTTCAATCGTCCTGGAATTAGATTTTCAGTTACAAAAATAAAGGTATGGCAATTGGTGTTAAGATTCAATTTTATTCTTTTTTTTTTAATCGCTGAATGTTAGATGCTTCTAGTGGAAAGGAAAAGTGACATTTAGATAATTGATGTTCACTTTCTCCCTCTTCTTTTAGTGCTATATGAGACAGGTTTTGACATGGGTTCAAAATTGTCACGTAAATCAAGTACTTCACTATGATATTAAATGTATTTAAAAACAAGCAATCAACTTTAGTTTTTAAATCATTTTATGAGGCTAATATTGAGGCGTACTTTATTTTTGCTTGCAGGTTCAATAGACAACAATGAAGGAAACTTGAAGCTCGCGGATTTTGATCTTGCCAGGTCATTCTCAAGTGATCACAATCCTAATCTTACAAACCGTGTAATAACTTTATGGTATAAGTAAGCTTCAGATCAGACCTATTGATTGACATCATTAGTTTCTAAGGTAATTGGGTCTCTCTTTGAATGGTTTAAGATCCTGTATTTAATTAGGATTCGAATGATCACGACTTAAATTTTGTAGGCCACCAGATTTGTCCTTGGTGCCACAAAGTATTGTCCATCTTTTGACGTAGTCAGTTGGTTGCATCTTTGTTGAACTTCTTCATGGGAACCAATCTTTCTAGAGAAAGTTGAGGTAACTATGTTAACTATTTGTTAGGACTTTAATTTTTATAATAAAGGTCAGGAATGCCTGATTCCATTGATTATAATGATCAAGAGGTTATATTTTTCTTGGATATCCTAAATCTAATAGTAGGATGATCCAAAACAAAATTTCTAACTAACATTAATTAAAGAACTCTGGTACTCATTATAGGTTCTTGTTATGACGGCAAATGGGAATGGAGGGGCAAAGTGAGATGGCAAGAATTGGAGAAGACTATGAATGACTCAATTATCTTAGACCAAACGATAAACATCAAGAATTCTTTGATGATGAAGATGGAATAATTTGGGTCCTCTTTACCAGCATTGGTAGCAAGTATAGTCACCTTCCTTACCTTATCTCACTACTCATTATTTTGTTTTCCAATCATTTCTTATTTTTTATTTATATTTGAATTTGTCCTGTTTGTCTACTTTGCTTGATATCCATGCCCAATGTAGCCCTCCTAATCCGAATTTGTCTTACGTAGTCCTAATGAGAAATCTAAGATCAATTTTGGCCTCCTTAAGTTAATCGCTTTAGAAATATTATATTCGAGAGTTCATTGTACTCGGATCTTCTATTCTTTATTGTTCCTCAATAAGCATATGAAGCACCACCACCTTGTTACTGAGGGAACCCATTTTCATTTTTCTACGCATCCTGGCATCAATATTTTTAAATATACAGGCACCCTAATTATTCATTGTTGCTTCTCATTACACCTAAGATTGGATGCATTATGACAATTGTAAGTGAGACCCAACAAAATGGTCCAATAATTCTCGTTGATACGCCTGTCAAACTATTGCAATCCTCTTCCTTTATCCGAGCTTGGAAATTGCTATGAAGAATCCTAGGCACAGTTACCATGTTAGCTCAGACTATCTCCCAACAGTTAAATAATCTGTTTGTTTTGAGAATGGGGGAAAAAACATGACTTCAATCTTGTTGAGTGCAGTTGGATTTTCTACTGCGGGAAATTTTCATGTTCAACATATAAATCATATAAAAATGCTAACACTCGTCATTAAAAACTATAAACCCAGGTTCCCCATAATCAACTCAAATCTTCAACTCTAAATTAAAACAAGTGAATAAATTGGCGGTAGATTTCTTTGTGATTATTCTTTTGGCTTTTGAGAGGTTAGATATTTTTTCTGGCGAGATTTTTTTTTTTTTTTCATTTATGACATTGAGTTCAATGTTTTCGAATTTTGGGATACAGGAAATGGGGTTTAATAATTTTTGTTTTGAGTTTTGACACGAACTCAAGTTTGAGGAGTTATAAAAGTGTTTAGTATAATCTAATTAATTGAGCGGTTACACATCTTAAGTGGTATTATTCTTCTATTCATCTTTTAATGGTTAATAGTCTTTTAGCTCTTCAGATTCACATAATTGAGAAGTGAAAGCTTTGATTGGAATTTTTAGTTCTAGCATGTTTCTAAATCATTTATTTGAATTCATTTTTAGTATTAATTGAAAACGGGGTACCACAAGAATGGAGCCATGTGTAAATTTCATCATCCTAGAGAAAAGGGTGGAATTGCCGGAAAAACTGCCATAAATGTTATGGGTTGTTCACTTTGACCATTTTACGCTTTTTACTACATCTTTGTGATTCTCACAATTTTGTTTCTTTGGAACAATTCAAAGAATTTAATCAACTTCTTGCATATTGCGCTCCAGATAAGATAATATAGCTTTGTATACTTGTATTTCTATCTCAGTTACCTTTTTTCCTTCTTTTTTTCGCGTTTACCCTTTTTCCTAGGTATTTCAACATTTATGAGTTAATCAATATTATTTTTGTGAATTTTTAATTTTTTTTTTTTTTTTTTTATGGTTTTTATGATGGGATTTTCATGAAAAGTTAAGTTTTAAATTAAAATTTAGGATGGTACTGATATTTTTTTAAATTGATTTCATATTTAAACCAAAAATTCTTGAGAACCCAGATGTTTTTTTCCTATATATTTTAGACGAGAGGATTCTTAAATATTGATTTCTTAAATTATACTCTTAAAGTAAATCTTTCTAGGTGCGCATCTTTTTTTTATGCTCAAGTGAACAGACTTAATTTTGTCCTTTACTCTCACGTCTTTATAATGTGTGTGTGTGTGTGTGTGTTTTTTTTTTTTTTTTTTTGAACATAAGTAGATAGAAAGTTATTTATTAGGTTGGTGTGGTACGATGGAATGGTTATTCGAAGAAGAAAGAGTAGAGAGAACTTTAACTTGAAATAGTTATAGTCGCGCAGTTTATTAGTTTGTATGTGCAATATAGGTAGAACTTTGGAATACTTGCTTGCAAATGGATGTACATACCGTTTGATTATATTGTTCACTATTATCTCGCGATGCAAGATATTCTCGCAAGTGCACGGGTCGTGAGAAGTAATAAAGTGGACCTAAGAGTCCGGGTTATCGTCCCACAAGGACTGCTATTAAGTACCGAAATGTGTTAGTTCCTAACTCCAATTATGCATTTTTCTCATCAATTACTTCATTATTCATCTTTTGGGATATTTTCTGCAAAGTAAACAGATAAACACAAATTAAATAGCATATATTCAAAAATGATAATAATTTATTCTAATTTAGACGTACAAATAAGTGTATAAAACACACTTATCATATATGTTTTGATATGTGGCTTTATTTTTGTCTATTACTTCTCTCCTGATGGTCATTTGAAAGATCAGATTTACATAGACCCAATATACTAAAGTAGGTGAATGGGATTTTTTGTGTACTTGTCCAAGAGATATTCAACGTGTTCAAGTTTGAAATGATGAGCTGCAAAGATAGGATTATTCAGCCATGTACTAATAGGCAGATTTATTTAATAAGAGTATGCTCTGAGCATTAAGAGATAATGCCTCTTTGGAAAAAGTGTGGCATATGCCTATGTAATATGAATTTATATTGATACTTTTTCCATTTGGCTTGATTTATATAGTTCTTATTCATTAGAAGGTGTTTTACCCTATATAATTGTTGTATCTCCCTGTGAAGGTGTTGGGATGCTGGATGCACAAATTTTTCTCAGAACTCGAGGATGTTTTATATAAAAAAATGGCAATTGTAGATTTTAGCTTCAACGGAGTTGAAATTCTGATGATTTAACTTACTTTGAATTTTAATGGTTAGCTCAACATGTTGTGATTTAAATGTATCGATGTGCTCAATAGGATTGTGTGCTCTTGTTACATTGCAAAATTATGGACTTTCATGAATCTAAACTTCTTTGCATCTATATTTTTCCTGCGGATACTTGCCTCCAGAGATCAACTGTCTTAACAAGTTGGAGTTCTAAGATCTTTCATTTAATAAGATGAGGAATTTACCAGATGAGATAGCTTCTTTGAGTTCATTGATATAGATAATAATAAGCTGGTTGAGGTGCCTCCAGAATTGTCGTCCTTACCGAGATTAGAGAACTTGGATTTGTCATTCAATCGATTGACGTCCTTGGGATTTTTCTCAAACTTGGAGCTATGCAGAA
Organism: Ligustrum vulgare; assembly: GCA_963555705.1. NCBI lineage: Eukaryota > Viridiplantae > Streptophyta > Magnoliopsida > Lamiales > Oleaceae > Ligustrum > Ligustrum vulgare. The sequence goes on from OY743175.1 coordinate 54,158,128, forward strand.
CATTTAAAGTCTATATCTTCTGGTAAGTGCCTAACGAACATAACAATAGACCTGCTAATTAGTTAGTTTCATTTAAAATATCTTGATGAATATAGGTCATGTTCACTACTTTCTGCTTTTGATTTTTTCTTTATTGCTGTCCTTTACTTGTTCACTTTAATGTATCATAATCTAACATGTAATTGCAACATTATCCTCCTCCCTTTTCGTGCTCATTGAAGCACAATGATCTATGTAGTTGTTGTCAAATACCATCATGGATATGCATCAATTTGGAGGGAAACAAAAATTACATATCAAATGAAGAATCTGCAGAAATGGATGTCTATCAGGGTTTAGTGCAAGAGAATGGTAAAAGTCCTAGAAATAGCGAGGCCCTCTCTATTTTTGATTAACCTATAGGAGTTATTTACTATTTGATTTTCGATTTTACTATAATATTACGGTATTTATTATAGTAAAAAAAAAAAGTTAATGTGTAATTTTTTTGAAGATTTATTACATAATAGTTACATGATGTAATTTCTACATCCCTAAATAATAATATGTCGTCCCTTTAAACAGGTCTCAGACTCTCAATGGTTTTGAACCGGGGAAACTTTGCTATATTTGTTCAATTTAATTTAGGATGGCCTAATGTATTGGCGACGTCAACTAGGTCTGCATTATATATTTATATTCCGCTTAAGTTAACTTTTCATGTTTCTATGTTTAAAAAAATTGGTCATGCATATGTTTGATTCAAAATATAGATCTACCTTATGAATCATCTGTTGCTGTTGCACCATTTAGTATCTCATATATTCATTAATGTTGTATCTGTTATTTGTTTGCAAAATGATAAAAAAAAATGTTAAGGTGGCGTTCTGTTTGTATTTTATTTTGTATTTTCATTTTAGAAAATGTTTTGTGTTTCCTGTTTTCATTTTTGTTTTCAAATTTGCTGAAAACGCGTTTGATTTGTCATTTCTGAAAACTGTTTTTGAAAATGAAAAGCTGGAAAACACGTTCTATTTGAAATTTTGCAGAATTCTACTTAAACTATTTTTAATTAATTTGCTTGCAGAATACTACTAACTCAAACTCAAATTTTCTTTCACAATACACTAAAAATATGGTTACATGCAACACACTAATGTGAGTATTAAGAGTCTATATTAACACAGCATTGTCAGATTCGGGATTTGAGAAAGCTCTACTTCTATTAAAATCCAGAAAATGCAAGTTCTTTCAAAACCACTAGAGTCCATTTATCAGTGCATTTTTTGAAATATAACAACAAGAATTCTCACTTAATTTTTTTTTTTTAATGTTGATAATGAATTCAATACAGCTTTATTTAAACTTAGTTCTAAGTTAGGATAATTCTCCAAAAAAAAAAAAAAAAAATCTTTATTTAGGCTTAGTTCCAAGTTAGGATAATTCTAAAAAAAAATAATAAAAAAATAAAAATTTTATATTAAGCTTAGTTCTAAGTTAAGATAATTCTATAGAAAAAAAAAATCCCAAAACGCGTTTTCCGTGTTTTGGACATTTTTTGATGAAATACACACAAAACGCCCAAAACGAGGTTTTGAGCGTTTTCCGTTTTGTGTACAATTTTTTTTTTTTTTTTTCCAAAATTCGTTTTCGAAAATGGTAAAGAGAACGCGTTTTTAGCGTTTTCGAAAATAAAAACAGTAAACGACTTCAAAACAGCAAAGAGAACAGGGGCTAAGAGTTTTGCTATATCACTAATTTATTTTACCTTAAATAGTCTTTTTTTTTTTTTTAGGCTTTGAAGGATTTGGAAGGCAAGATGTCTAATTATTATGGTAGACCTAAATACTTCTGGTTAAAAAGTAGGAAGATTTTGGAATTTCTCTCCTAAGATTATGAAAGTGGTTACAAAGACCAATGACTTGAATTAATGCAATTTGATTTTCAAAAAGAAAAAAAAAAAAAGGGACAATGGCTCGTAGGTAGTCAGCATAAGCGTTGAACAGTTTGTAGTGAAACTTCTGTTTGAAGGGTTTGGTCAGAATAATATGGATGTGATTTCTCAAGTTTGTAAGGTTTCTCAAGGTTTGGTCATAGATATTAGTGTTTCTATCAATCTAATTATCTAATATTAATAGTTAGTTCTATATTTAAATAACATTTCCCATCTCCTTTAAAATCCACATATGAATAAAGAGTCTCAAATGGTCCAATAAGTAAAATCGCATGGTTAGATAAAATTACTTACTCTTAACATTAATTGCTAATATTTGTATAATATTTTTTTTAGTTACAATGTCACGCTAATCATCACAAATATAAATCGCCACGTGCAACGCACGTGTTAGTCTACTAGTATATATATATACTAGTTGTCTACCCGTGCGATGCACGGAATATAATTTTTAAAATATCTTGATCTAATCATATCAGATAAAAAACATAATTTCAATAAAATTTCAATACAAAATATTTTTTAATTTGAAACTTTAAAAAAGATAAAACTATTCAAAATAAAAAAATAAAAATACTGCATGTACACTAAGTATACCGCGTCACTCAAAATTTGGCACTCATTTAAATTTTTTATATAATTTTTTTTCTTTGAAAATTTGTCACCTCATCACCTATTTTCCTTTAAATATTTTATAATCTTTTATTAACTATATTTTTTAATGTGTTGCTTACATATATTTTATTTGAAATCCAATATATTAATTAATATATTTTATTTTTCCTTGTTTTTTAAACATGTCAATTTTTGTCAAAATAATGAAATGATTAAGCCTCCGTTTGGTAATAATGTTTGGTTTATAAACTTGTTTATTTATGATTTTGAGGTAAAAAGTAGTGATTGAAAATTGGAGGGAGAAAATATGTGTGGTTAAAAAGTTAATAGAAAATAATTAATTATTTTTGTAATATGCGTATTGAAGAGCTTATTCATTTATTGACAACTTAGAGAGTAAAATTTCAATAATTTTATTTATTTATTTTCAAAATATATTAATTCAATTTTTTCATTTCTAATTTAACAAATTTATATACCATGACATTTATTTATTTTAAAATATATTAATTCAATTTATTCATTTCCTACATAACACATGTTATAGAATTTGAAGCTTAATAAAAAAAAAATAATAATAATAATAATAATAAAAAAAAAAAAATCTGCATGTAAACTCAGTGTACCGCGCCACTCAAAGTTTGACACTTAATTAAATTTTTTGTATAAATTTCTTTTTACTTTTATTTACGTTTTTCTTTAAAAAAATTTCCACATTATCACCTATTTTCCTTTTAATATGTTAAAATTTTTAATTAACTTTATTTTTTAATATGTTGCTTACATATATTTTATTCGAAATCCAATATATACTAATTAATATATTTTATTTTTCCTTATTTTTTAAGCATACCAGTTTTTGTCAAAATGATGAAATGATTAAATTTTATAACAATTTATCATTGGTGGCAAAAAATTGATAGCAAATAATTAATTAATTTTGTAATATAATTATTGAAGAACCTACTCATTTATTGACATATTAAAAAGTAAAATTTTAATGATTTTATTTATTTATTTATTTTCAAAATATATTGATGCAAAATCTTCATTTCTAACTTAACAAATTTATATAGCATGTATTTTTTATTTTCAAATATATTAATCCAAAATTTTCATTTTCAATTTAACACATTTACATAGATATGACATTTATTTATATTCAAATATATTAATACAATTTTTTCATTTCATACATAAGTCATAACACATTTACATAGATATCACATTTATTTATATTCAAATATATTAATCTAAGTTTTTCATTTTCTACATAACACATTTACGTAGGTATCACATTATTTATATTCAAATATATTAATCTGATTTTTTCATTTTCAATATAATACATTTACACATAGTATATTTATTACAAATCTTACTAAATATGTAATAAATAATAAACTTTCCTATAAAAATATTTCTCTTTTCTTTATTTATTTTTATGTATTTTTTTATACATAAAAGTAGAAATGAGGAGAGAGACTCACTAAATGCAATTTTCCCTCCAAAATGGCTCTCTCTCCTCACTTCTACTTTTATATATACTAGTGAATCATCCCGTGCGATGCACGGGAAGAAACGTCTAAATAAAAATAATCCGATTCGAAATTAAATGAATCCTTAAACAAAATAAATAGCATTCACAAATAAGATATAAGTTCATCATTTATTAGTTTCGTGTATAAATATCAACATTTTAGGGAGAATTCATACATACGAAAATGATTGTGCCCGACTCTTATTGATAGTCATGACATATGACACCATCAATGAAAATTGTTTTTTTTTTTTAAAATCTAATAAGTATCCTAAAATTCGAATTGCTCAATGACATCCTTGGAATAAAGAACTTGTGTCCTACATTACTGTCAGATAGAATTTGACCTTATAGAATATGATCGTTAAGTTTTGTAACGATTATTCACTATCTCCTCAAACCAAAAATTCACCTTGCAAAATGAACACTTAAATGTAGGATCTCCAGTATTCATATACTCTGAACATTCAAACAATAGATCAAAAAGTTAATAATAGAGATCATGCATATAAAAGATAAAATTCAATATTTTGACCATTGATAATGAAAAACAACATGTATAATAATAATAATAATAAATTGCGAGGTTGACAAAGATATTGCATTAAATTTATGATATTTTAGGTTTTCAATATTTATACAACGTAGTTATTTTCTGATTGAAATTATAATTTAGTATTGATCATCTCAATTTTTAGTTAAGTAAATTGGGAGACAATTTATATATTATTGTGAAAAAATATCATAAAATTTGAATTAAAATATAGCAAAGAATATCTTGGTATGGTTAATTACTTTTTAAAATTAACAGTTAGGACAAAAACCATTAATAACTATATCATTTCAAACAATATAGATAAACTTGTTAACCGTTAATGTTAAAAAATGTGATATGAGACTTTTTGAAATAAAAAATTATTT